>HG995306.1:3518314-4798735 GCA_905332915.2 Hecatera dysodea | reverse complement strand
TAATAAAACTATTTAACAAAATGTTTTGTTTAATTTGTCACAACCCATTGTGACAACCCTACCAAAATAGGTAACAATTTTGCACGTTCTTAGGAAGCTTGGTCTCTGTTCCGTTTGTTTACTCATGTGCTTCTAGCTCTAAAAATGACGGACTTCCATACGAAATTTTAACCCCCTTTTCACCCCTATAGAGGGAGAATTTTCAAAAATCCTTTCTTAGCGGATGCCTACGTCGTAATATCTACCTGTATGCCAAATTTTAGCTTGATCCGTTCAGTGGTTTGGGCTGTGCGTTGATAGATCATATGTCAGTCAGTCACTTTTGAGTTATATATATTTATGACTTTACTACTCTTCATGAGATTAGGAAAAGGTCCACGCATTTATTAAAAGTAAAAGCAAGATAGGGCGCTACTATGTCTATTATATTTATCGGCGCACTTACAATAGTTTGTCAATGTAAGAATAGAATTTTTTTTTTCCCTGTGGGTAGTTGCAAGATAAGGTGGAAAATAAATACGCTCCCAATTAAATTTTTAATTAAAATTAAAATCACAGTAAAATTAAGCTACTAAATGTATGCATTCACTTGCTAACATAAAAAACCCACCAGTTTAGTGTTATCTCCAAAAGCTTATAATTCTAAACACAAAAAGGCACTACACAAAAGCACTCATGGAATCACTGAAGGTCTCGTTGTCAGAAATGATGACGCTGTTCCAAGATAGGATGTCGAACTTTGAAGCCGAATTGAAGAGGAACCCTGCAAACACATCTAGCAATATGGACGGATTGGTTGCAGACTACACTTCATTTAAGGAGTTCATCCTGGATGCGATAGGCTGTCTTCAGAGTCAGTTGGAGGCATTGGCACAAGGACTAGACAACCTTGAAATGCGGGGTCGCCGGAAGATGGTTCTGTTGCATGGTGTAACGGAGCAGCCGAAGGAGGATACTGCGCAGGTAGTTGCAGAAGTTGTGCGGTGCCATCTTAAGCTGGCAGATTTCACTGTAATAATAATTTAATAATAATATTGTTTATTTATAAAACAGGGCACATATATAATAAAATATCTTACATTTTTAAGGAACAGTTACTTATTTGCCTGAACTAGGTTGAACCTGTGTTTCAGGCTATATAGTGCTTATACTAAGTAAAATAATAAATTAACAACGAATCAAAAACCATATAAAAAAAACTTAAATTAAAGAACACATCATGTTTTATTTACAAATACAAAAAAGATCTTCTGTCTCTTCGTAAGATATGCTTTGTAAATGTTGCACAATTGTCTTTTTACAGCTGTAATAGTTTAAGTTATAGATATTCAGTTTCCTATTTAATCTATTGTACAAAAATGGACCTAAAAACATAAAAAATCTTTTAACAAAAACATATTTTGAAAACGCCTTAGAATCACATACGATATCATTCCGTCTCTTATTAGTAATGTTTTCAAATTAATACTCAATACACAACTCGACCTGGCTGTGTGCTAGGCAAATAAACAAATAGGTCAGTGACTTACACACTGTTGCGTACCAATCCAAATTATGGAAAAAGCGTTCCGACTGTGGTTCAACGTACCACTTTAAATTAAATCTTAAAAACTAGCCTTAACCTAATATGGTGTTCCACTAATGGAGCGTTCTGAGAGAGAGAGAGAGAGAGATGTTGGTATTAATTGTTCACCTTATATAATAATATAATTATATACCGTTGAGCGCCAACTGTCACACCCGGCCTCCGTCACAGTTCCCCACTATAGGGGTTATGGATTGTAGATGAAACCTAAAGTTTCCAACCGTGTGAAAGTAAATTTATAAAGGTATATATACATAAATATCTGGAAAGACTAAAATTAAAGACATACCTCAATACACATACAAAGTTTATTCACTATAAAAAGAAGTATCACCTTGCATAGAAATACAGTGAATGAGGCAACTAATCATAAATAATACCTCCCAGACTTACACACTAAGATGTGTAACCCTGTTAGACCCTGTCTCCGTACCAAGGTATAACAGAGGTACACCACATGAGATATTACAAAACAACGTCTCAGGTCGCTTGTAAGGATTCGCGAGGTGAACGCCTAAATACCACTAGCTCAATCGCAAGGTATTGACCAACCTGGGCTGTGCACGTTAAGAAACCTACTCACTATGGTACAGTATACCCGTGACACAACTTAATACAAAAGGAAGTTATTACTGGTCTTGTTACTTAACACATTAACAAAAGGCCTAACTCTTTGTATGAAAATAAACCCAGTAGACAGGTCTAATGCATCTCCCTCATAATAATTAATAGCAGCTCAATTACTACACAATTAGTGCTCAAGTAGCACTTACATAATGCTCAAGTCTCTCTCAAACAGTGCAAGACTTACGCACTATAATACAAGACTACTCAATTACTCAATTAGTGGAACAGAATCCCTCGGCATGGCACCAAGGTTAAAAACCTTGGTACCCACGAACAGACGCGGCCTACGGGAGAAGTCCAGCAGGATTGCTGTTACCTGGAACGGCGATGTTTCCTCAACGAGGTTTCGGATTGGTAAGGCCTTCCTGTACCATGGACGGCCACACTGTCTCAAATCTCGTCGAGCCAAACCTGAACGATGCACGTTCTCCGGATGGCTTCAGGCATTCATCAATCCCGGACTTCAAATATCCAGGCTAGTAAAACAGCCAGACCTGGAACAAAATCTCCGTAGTCAAATACATGTGCCTTCGGACTTTCAGAATGGGAAACAAATGGAGGACGAAATACTCACAGGGTTCAGCCTTTTAATGCACTTGAAAACCCCTCGGGTTTCGGGTCACCGTTGTAAAAACAAGTGCCTTTATAATATCATTTGTTCGTCTCTCTGTGACCTCTGTCGTCCTCCAAGGACGCCACAATTCCTCCACTCTGTCATTGAAAAGTCCTTTGCGAGAAGCTTCCATGCCACAGACTAAATACTCTCGATTCCGACATGTTCCTAATTATTTAAATTTATTAAACTTTATGCAATTTTTGTGTGTTTTAATTAATTTACATCTACTTATTTGAATATATATATTAAGTTTTAAAAAGACGATCGATCTCTAGCGCCATCTGTTGTTTAAACTATGGGCTCTGTCAAATGTGATTCCATTTGTCCGCTAAAGATGTCGCTGCGAGTTACATTTCTTGTTTTGCAACGTCACACCTTGTGGAATACCATAACAACTATTTTTAAGTTCAGAGCTAATATACTGACCAATTTTTACACATTGATGGCGATCGCTGAGGTAATCAGAAAATAGTAAAAGTTGTTTTCCTCTTATTCCAATTGTTTCAAGCTCGTGCAAAAGAAATTTACAAGATATAGTGTCGAAGCACTTGGCAAGGTCCAGAAAGATCCCAATTGTATGCATACCATTATCTAGGTTTGTAGCAATATAGTTAGTCAATTCGTGGACTGCTTGGCTAGTTGATCTTTGGGCCCTAAAACCAAATTGACTGTCTGATAATAATCTGTTATCTTCTAGATATTTTATCAATCTACTGTTAATGATTTTTTCAAAAATTTTTGAGAGGCCTGTTAACACTGAAATAGGTCTGTAGTTATTCACAAAGTTTTTGTCCCCAGATTTGAATACAGGTGTAACCACAGCCTTTTTTAGCAGTTTTGGGAATATGCCTTTAGATAAGCATAGTTGAAAAATGTGGGTTAGAGGAGGAGCAAGTAGGTATTTAAATCTTTTAATTATGTTATTAGGTATGTCATCCCACCCCGTGGCACAAACATCCTTTAATCCATTTATTATTCTGACTATTTCGTTAACGTCCGTATCTAACAGAACAAAAGAATTTAGTGTAGAGGCTTTCGTGGTCAGGTTTTGTGGGAAAATATTTGAGTTTAACGATTTTTCAGCTAGGTTTTTTCCGACATTAACAAAAAAGTTGTTTACTTTATTGATTGCTTCGTATGGGTTAGTGTCTGTTTCTAATATATCAAGCGCGGGTTCAGGATTTTTTGAACTAAGTGTATGAGTTTTAACAAATTTCCAAACAAGTTTACTATTTTTCCCCGCCTTCTGTAATTCATTTTTATCATACTGAATTTTTAACTTTTTCAAAAGCTTGTTACAGAAGTTCCGATACCTTTTATAAGTCGAGCGCGTCGCGCGAGCGAGTCGCGCGCGCGCATCCATCGGCGGCGAGCGTGTTATGGACTGCGTACTGCGTAGCGAAAAATTCGCAAAAAATGTCGAACATTGTAAAATGTACACAGTGTAATCTGATTGTCAACGAGTTACTCTCATATGTGCAAAATAAGGTTTCCGTAATTGATGAAGATACGTTAGTTTGTGTGTGTACGTCGGCTTTCGTGGCCAGTGAAATCAAAAATGCAAAATCTTTGCTTTTTGAAGCGATTCCTACGGATAAGCGCAAAATAAATCGCAAAAATGCCGGTAAGGAAAAACGAGACCTGAACGACATTATTAATCTTTTTAAGTCTACAGATCCCGATGCTATTCCAATTTTCGTAGCAAAAGGTCTAGACAAATTACCACCAGTCACGTTTGACCACCTAGACTGCACAAAGTTACTCAAAGATATGGTTTTAATGAAAAGTGAAATTGATTGCATTAAGTTATCATATGTACGTAACACATGACGATATAAATGACCTAAAGAGAGAAATATGTCGTTTGAAGACCGATTCTTTGCCGCCTAATTCGGCTTTTAAAGTGAACACAAAACGCGGTGCGTGGCTCGACAGTGGCCCTATGGAGCTGTCGCACGATTGTCACACATCAGCATTCAATGAGTCCCAAATTGTACACACCATATCGCCCTCACCAATTTATAGAAAAATGAGGGTAGATGTCTCGGTACATGAACCCGCGGCACCTAAACCAAGTGAGCTCCAACAACAATTATTAACAAGCGAGGTGGCCAGCGCAGGCGCTAGCTGGGCCTGCGACGGGGGAGGCGAGCGCCTGACTGCTGTGACGCAGCGCGGCCCGAGTGCTACAACCGGTTCTACAGCGAGTGGCGAGACGGTCGTTGTGACGTCCGCCGATAAGGTTCGCAACATACCGGCAGAGAGGCGGCGTGAAGGCGAACCAGAGCGACAAGTGCCTACAACGTCTCCTACTAGAAGTGACGAGGGTCGGCAGTATATACAAAGAAAGAAACAACCTAAATATCGGTTTGTTGGAAAGTCGGGTATAGCTCGAGACTTGGAATGTAATTTTAAGGCGGCTGATAAGAAAATCCTGATTTTTATCACGAACGTTCATCTCGACACGAAAGAGTGTGACATAATCGATTACAATCGCAACAAAACCAAAGAAGTTGTTGTGTTAGAAAAAATTAATATGAAGACGCAAAGAGGGCACAAAGCATATAAATTTTTAACATCTGAATGCAATGTTTCATTATATTTGGATGAAGAACTATGGCCCGCGGGTATAATATTTAGACGCTTTGTTAATTTCAAATATAAAAAATCGAACAGTCCCCGGGCTGTTACCGGCTTAAATGAGCTACAGAATGAATAGCGGTCCGTATCGTTTCGCTACCTTTTTTTTTTTTTTTTTTCTGGATGGGAAATCATCAAATGACTTCTCCCGCTCTGGGCGGAGCGGAAGGGAGTGTCAGGCTCTTACTGACTAAAACCCACCCGTGATCCTTCTTGTGCCCTTTGCGTTCCAGGGCTGCAGTGACTCTTTCGAACAAAATCCGCAACCCTAGCAGGCACTGACCCTATGGGGCCCCGTCTACGTTGCTGACGGCTCTTTGAGGCGCGCGTGGCACACGACGCGCCGTCGACTCGGGCCTGGTTGCTATCGGACGGCGAGCCACCCATAGCTCGCCATCCGCAGGCCCGCGCCTACGGTGGCCGGGAATCGCCCTGCGTTTCCCGACGCCTGGGGCGTCTTCTTCTGTTGCGGCGGCTGGGGCGTGAGGTTTCCCTCTCACGCACGCGTTCCGCCTCCTCCTTTGCTAGCATTACTGCTTCGCAGAAGGAGGCGACCGCTTCCCATGCCTCCTCGCTCCGGACCATGGCTTGAACCAGGGCCGGACGCGAGAGGTCGCCGCCGCCAATCGCCTCGACGAGGACACGGCGGTGCTCCGCCCAAGCAGGGCAGACCTCCACCGTATGCTCCACCGTGTCCTCCGGGCGATCCACACAGTGATGACACCCGGACGTGTCCTCCCGCTGGATCCGACACAGGTACCTCCCGAAACAGCCGTGTCCGGTAAGCACAGGACAGTCAGGCGGAAGGTGAGGACGCCGTGACGTCTCTCCAGCCACGCCTCAAAGAGGGGACTTATCGCCGCAATAGTGGCGTGCCCAGCACTGGGTTGCGATAGTCGCTGTCTCCAAACCTCCGTGAGATCCCGCCGGAGCTCCGTCCGCTGCGCAGCAATTTGCCGTGGCAGCAGAGTTTCACCCCGGCTTAGCGCCTCCACGCGCAACGCGTAGACGTGCGCGAGGGCTCTCGCCTCCAGATCCCACGGCAGCAATCCGGCAAGGAGATTCGCCGCCTCGCCAGAGACCGTGCGGTATCCACGGACTAGCCGAATGGCCATGACCCTCTGGGCCGAGACCAGGTGGCGCGCTGGCAGTCGCCTTAGCGACAGCGCCCACACTGGGGCCCCGTAAAGAGCCATGGACCGCACGATCCCCGCGTACAGCCTCCGGCAGGAGGCGTTTGGACCCCCTAGATTGGGCAAGAGCCGCTTGAAGGCAGCCCCGGCCCGCCCCAGTTTGGGGGCCAAACGTCGGAAATGCTCCGCGAAGTTCCACCGGCTATCGAGGACGAGGCCCAGGTACCTAATCGTTGACCCGACGCCGATGTGAACCCCTCCTACCGTTACCTGGGGTCCCGGTGGTGGCCGGTTCCGAGAGCCATGAAAGCACATGGCCTCGGACTTGTGCAGGGCCACCTCGAGACCCAGTTGCCGGATTCTGTCAACGACTACCGCAACCCCGCGTGTCATCAACTCAGCCGCCGCCTGGTGCGACCCCCCTTGCGCCAGAACCAGCGTGTCGTCAGCGTAGCAGACTACGCTGACGCCGCGAGGGAGGTCGGCGCGCAGCACCCAGTCGTAGCCGATGTTCCACAGGGGCGGCCCCAGAACCGAACCCTGTGGAACACCGCACGACATCTCTCGCCGGTTCCACTCTCTAGATGACGGCTCTGTCCGTCAGGTAGTCCTCAACCACGTGACGGAGGTAGGTTGGCACCCGGTGATACCGGAGTGCCTCCCTGATGCAACTCCAGGGCAGGGAATTGAAGGCGTTGGCGATGTCAAGGGACACCGCCACGACCACCCCACCCCGGGAAATCGCCTCCCCCGTCGTGAGGGCTCTTACGCGCATGATGGCGTCCACCGTCGAGCGCCCTGTGCGGAAACCAAACTGGTTCTCCGCCAGATCCGGCCCAACTCTCACCAAGTGCTTGACGAGGCGGTTTGCAATTACTCTTTCAAAGAGCTTGCCCACCTCGTCAAGCAGCACGATGGGCCGGTATGCGGATGGAGAGTCCGCAGGGCGCCCTGGCTTCCCAATGAGGACCAGTTTCCCCGTCTTCCAGCGACGTGGGAACTGGCTCCTCTCCATGCACGCGCTTAGGAGCCCACGTAGTCGAGGCCCGAGAGCCTCCGAGGCCAGGACCCATGCTTTCCCAGGTAAGCCATCGGGTCCTGGGGCGGTGTTTCTGGCCTTGAGCCTATTAACCGCCGCTCTCAAGTCTACCTCGGTCACCTCCGGAGTATCGTCGTCGTCGGTGTGGTCCGAATCGGCTATCGCAGGTGGCGGAGCCATGGGCGGGGGAGCATGGTCCCCTCGCAACGGGAACAGAGCGCTCACCACGTCCTCCACTAGCTGGGGCCGGAGACTCTGCGTCAACGGGGGGGCCCAGGTGCGGAGTTTGTTCCGCACCATTTTGTAGGGCCTTCCCCACGGGTCCCCGTCCAGAGACTCCAGCAAATCTCTGCGAGCCAGATCCCTGGCCCGCAAGATCCCCGCTTGGAGGGCGGTCTTCGCCGCTCTGTACTCCTTGTACAGCTCCGCCTCCCTGGCCTGCGCATTCGGAGGGCGAATGCGGAGCCGGCGATGCCTGGTGTACGGGCGACGCGCAGCAACGCACGCTTCTCTCAGCGTCGTCAGCTCGCGCGACCACCAGTACACCTGACGGCGGGCGCGTCCTGGCCGGACCCGGGGCATTGCCACGTCGCATATATCCGACATGGTCTCCCGGAACCACTCCGCCTCATCGTTGATGTCAGCAGGCCTGTCCGGTGGTGACACCCAGGCCTGCACGATCGAGGCTTCCAGGAGAAGCTCCCGGTCCAGCTGCTTCAGCGCCCACCGCGGACCACTCGGGGTCTGTCGGACTGGCGCGCTTGAGGTCTGGGCGGAGACGTCGAACCGGATATACCGGTGGTCGGAATAGGTCTCCACCTCCTCCACAACACGCCAGTCGACGATACGCGGCGACAGAGTGGGGCTGGCGAACGAGATGTCCACCACGGAGTCACCCCGCATCCGCACACACGTGGGGACAGAACCCCGATTAAGGACGACCAGGCTTGTCTCCAGGGCCCAGTCTTCCACCATCCTACCCCGTACGTTCGTATAACGGGAACCCCAAGCCAAATTCTTGGCATTGAAGTCCCCGAGAACAAACACGGGGAGGGGACGGTACCCGACGACGACGTTACGCAACTCTCCAAGGGAGTTGTGGAACTCGGCGAGAGTTCGATTCGGGGAGAAGTAGACTCCCACCACTACAATCTCCCCGAACCGTGCTGCTACGCACCCCTGTCCTCTCCTAACACTCTCGAGGGACGGGGTACCGGCGGCGGCCGACGAAATTAGGGCCACTGAGCCGTCCAGGTCCTTCACCCAGTCATCCCTGGGCGGGACGTAGTACGGCTCAGCGACCACGGCGACATTAATCAACCACTGCGCCATGCTCTGGAGCAACAGGTCCTGAGCGGCGGCGCAGTGGTTGATGTTCGCCTGGAGGAGGCGTAATGGAGCCGTTATTGGCATTCCATTTCGGCCTCCTCCCGGGCCCCTTGTGTGGGCTCTGG
This sequence comes from Hecatera dysodea, assembly GCA_905332915.2. NCBI lineage: Eukaryota > Metazoa > Arthropoda > Insecta > Lepidoptera > Noctuidae > Hecatera > Hecatera dysodea. The sequence continues at coordinate 4,789,641 of HG995306.1, read as the reverse complement.
CGCTGTAGTCGCAGCATCGGCGGCGACAGCTGCGCTAGTGGCAGCGGCGGTGACAGAGGCGGCGGCTGGCACGGAGACGGCGGAGGAGGGCTTCTTACCCCCGGCTTTTGTGGGTGGAGGGCAGGCTTTGCCCCCAGCCCAGTGCTCGGCTGGCTTGCCAGCTGCCGCACATGCAACGCAGTGCGGCGCGGCGTTGCAGGAGCCAGCCTTGTGACCGGGCTGACCACAGCGGAAGCAAAGCTCGCTGCGGTCAACCTCCGAGGTGCAGCACGCTCCCGTGTGGTTTCCCACTTGGCAGCGGTAGCACCTCAGAGGCCTGGGCTCCAGCAGCTTGACCTGCGCCGACACCCAGCCCACCAGGAGCCTTCGGCCCTCCGAAATCTTTTTGGCCGCCGTCACTGGGCAGCTCACCACTACGGTTCGCATGCCCGTAAAGTCAGGACGTATGGTGCCTGCCTTGACTTGCTCGGCAGAGCACCCTCCCGTCCTGACCACGGCGGCCACAACCTCCTCCTCCGTGACGGAGTCGTCCAAGCCCAAAATGCGCATGTCGACGCACTTGATGGGCCTGGACACTCGGGCATCGTCCGCATTCAAGGACGCCCTGAGCCTTTCGGCCAGAGCGTCAGCGGTCGGGCCGCTGGCTGCCCCAGGGACCTCCAGCATCCGGGCACCAGTCATGGTGACCCTTAGCCTGAGGCCCCCGACGATGCCGAGCTCCCGGAGGTTAACCGTCTCCTTGGCATTCGCGAGCACGTCGCCATATGTCACGCCCCTCTTGACCGCGTCCGGCTACAGTGTGAGCACTACAGCTGCGGTCTTCGGGGCGCGGAGCATGTTAGCGACGCGTCGCTTCTTCTGTCGCCGCCTTCTTGCCCTCCTTTTGGCCGCCCTGGCTGCCTTGCCCGCCTTCTTTTTCTCCCCGGCCACTTGCCATCCGGCTTCGGCAGGGGAGTTAGAAGGCGGTTGGGAAGGTGGAGGCTGCACCGCCGACGCTGGAGCCTGCGCCGCCTGTGCAACTGCTCCGCCCTTCTTTTGCTTGGCCTGCACCGGTTTTCCCGGTGCAGGCTTTGCAGTTGCCGATTTCGCCGGCCCGGCCCCTTGCTGGGCCTGGCCGGGCGTCTTCGACTTGGCAGCCACGGCGGCCGCATACGAGGCCGCCTTCTGGCCCGAGGCCTTTTGGCTTGCCGCTAGCGGGGGGCGCAGGACGATACCCTCCAGGACGGAAAACCGTTCCCGGAAGGCGGCCAGCTCCTGCCGCACTAGGTCTAGCACCTGGTTCTCAGGTGCCGGACCCGGCACAGGCAAGGACTGGCTTTGCTCATGCTTGCGCCCCCCTTGAGACGTCCCCAGAGCGCTGCCTCCGCGGAGCCCAGCCAGGTCTGCTCGGAGCCTCTCATTCTCCTTTTGGAGAAGCTCCATGGCAGCTGCCAAGCGGGCGACCTCCGCCCGCAGCTCAGACGCTGCGTCCGACGGAGGCCGGCGAAAGTTCGCCTCCGCTGCCGCCAAAATGGAGGCCGCCGCCTCGCTAATGGCCCTGTTTTTGGACACTTGCGTCCTCTTCAGGGCCACGCTGCGGACTACGGCCTCCACAACCTCCACAAACTTGGCCTTCTCGCTGGAGCCGTCAGCGGCTTCGGGCCCATTGCCAGAAGGCACCGAGACACCGGTGTTGGTATTGCTCCCTCCGGGGTGTTGCCCCTCCTCAGCGAGCTTCGCAGCCCGCTGAGTAGCCTTCTGGGAGGCGAGCCGCCTGCTCGTACCTCCTCTCCCCTTACCCCGCTTGCTCGTGGGGACCTTCCGGGCCAGTTCTCCCTCGGAGGACGACCCCTGGTCATCCTCCGGTCGGGGGAATTTGCGGAGGAACTTAGCATTCTCCGCGGCCCCAACAATCTCCTCTTCGGCGTGCTCCGCGCTCATGGCGCTGGAACCGGAGTCGGAATCCGACCCCGGACCCTTTTGACGTTCGAGTGATGGCCTCCTCCAGAGTTTGGAAGGAGCCTTCGCTCGAGCATCCACGCAACTGTCACCCGACACTTTGTCGGGCGCTTTGTAATCGTAGCGGATCAGGTCCTCGAAGGACGCTGACACGCTGGAGCCTCCTCGGCTCAGGTTGCCACTGGCAATCGGAAGGCGTTTGTTGCCCACCCCAGAGTACGGAGGGCAGCCCGCCGAAGCGGGGACTTATTTTGCAAAAGCCTGGATCCATTTTTTTTTGTTCCTTTTAAAGGGTGCGGTCCCTGTTTCTCCGCCCCTTCTCAGGGCCCCTCTCCTCGCCTCTCTACTTACTCGCTGCCCTCACAGTCACGTCTGATGATCAGACGCGTACCAGAGAGCAGCGAGCAAGTTTCCTCCAAATGAATCGTACACCGTCCGCAAACCCGAACACTGCTCAGGTCTCCGAACGGTGTGCCCTTCCCGTGTCCCTCTTGGTCTGATCCCTCACTTGCGACCTTCCGGCATGAGTAGCTCTACCGGGAAAGCTCGCAAGATCATTGAGACGCACAAGCCCCACCACGACGACAACGTGGGGACACAGTCGGTGGGGTCGTTTCGCTACCTACAACTGCAAAAACGTCAAGCGTTCCATCGATAACGTCAGGAGTCTATGCCGTACGTGCGATATAGTTTGCTTACAAGAAACCTGGTTGTTACCACACGACATACCATTTATCAGCACTATAGATAGCGGTTTTGGATTTACTGGGAAGTCAGCTGTGGATACGTCGGCGGGCGTACTGCGCTGGCGCCCTTATGGCGGAGTGGCAATATTATGGCGGCATAGTGTGATTCAGAATGTATCTGTGTTGCCGTGTGATAATTCGCGTATTTGTGCCGTTAAAATTATGACGTGTGACCGGGTATTGTTAGTAATAAGTATTTATATGCCGACAAATTCCATTGATAATCTCGATCTATTTAAAGACTGTTTAAGTGAACTATGTGCTTTAATACTTACTCACAGCATTGAGTCGGTTTTTATTTTAGGTGATTTTAATGCTGACCCTCGTGAATTATTTTTTAAGGAATTAGTAAAATATTGTGATGAGCAGTTTTTGACGTGTATTGATGTAGATATATTAGGGGTAGACTCGGATACTTATTCGTACATTAGTCAAGTACATGGTACATGTAGCTGACTGGATCACTGCGTAGTGACGCAAGCAGCCAGGCAATGTATAACTAGTGTGCGAGTAAAATATGATTCAATGGTTTCTGATCATTTACCGCTCATAATCGAGTGTAACTTAAATTTATTGACACCTAAGGTATCTCAAACCACGGAATCGAACAAAAATGTGATGTGGGGTCAGCGAAGTGCTCCCCACCGAATGTGTCTCCACGTTGTCGTCGTGGTGGGGCTTGAGCGTCCCAATGATCTTGCGAGCTTTCCCGGTAGAGCCACTCATGCCGGAAGGTCGCAAGTGAGGGACCAGACCAAGAGAGACACACCCGCTCGCTGCCTTCTGGTACGCGTCTGCTCAGACGTGGCTGGGAAGGCAGTGAGCGGGTGGGAGGAGAGGCCCTGTGAGGGAGAAAGGGCGGAGGAGCAAGGGACCATACCCTCTAAAAGGAACAATATGGAAAAAGGCCGATGTAAAATAAGTCCCCAGGCGGGTCCCGACTGCTCAGCGGTCGGGGAATCCCGCCCCGCTTCGGCGGGCTGCCCTTCGTACTATGGGGTGGGCAACAAAGACCTTCCACTTGCGAGTGGCAACAAGAGCCGAGGAGGCTCCGAATCGTCGTCATCCGGATCCGCTTCTTTTAAGGAGCTGATGGCGTACGATTCCGTAGTGGAGGGTTCGCCTGAGCGCCGGGGTGGTGCGGAGTCGGATTCCGGCTCCGCGCCAGACCTAGTAACGGTCAGCTCGGCGGGCTCTAGAGACGGAAGAGGGGGGGCTGCTGCGGAGAACGTCAAGTTCTTCCGCAAGCGGCCGCGACGGGAGGAAGACGGAGAGTCGACCTCCGAGGGCGAGTTTGCCTCCGCCCGCAAGATCCCCACCGCTAGGCGGGGCAGGGGCTGTGAGGCGGGGAGGGGGCTGGCTCCCTCTACCCGGGAGGTGGAGAGTCGGGCCGGGAGGTTGGTGGAGGAGGGGCGTCGCCCTGGAGGGAGCGGTCGTGGGGCTCCCTCTACTCTTCCGCCTACTCTCGACTCCGACGACTCGGAGCCCCCGGGAGAGGTGCGTCCCACTGTTGAGGAGCAGAGGGCCCAGTTCCGCGGAGGTCGTGGAGGCCGCGATCCGCGCTGTGGCCTTTAAGAGGAAACAGTCCTCGAAGCGGGAGGCCATCAGCGCGGCTAAAGCCTCCATCCTGGCGGCAGCGGCGGCCAACGTTGGCGCGTCTCCCTCAAGGGAGACGACAGAGCTTCGGGCGGAGGTCGCCCGCCTCGCGGCCGTTACGGAGCGACTCGTTCGGGAGAATGAGTCGCTCCGGAAGGACCTGGCGGGGATGGCCAGAGCGGCCTCCGAGGAGCCGCAGGGGGTGCTGAGTCCGGCGGCGCTGGAGGGGAGCCTAGTGCTGAGCCAGGTGCGGAACCTGGTGCGGCAGGAGCTGGCTCCCTTCCGGAAGCAGTTCTCCGTTTTGGAGGACATGGTCCGGCGTCCCCCGTTAGCGGCGGCACAGAGGCCCCCGGGACAGCAGAAGGCGGCTTCGTACGCAGCCGCGGTGGCTGCTGGCCCGGGAACGTCCGGCCAGGCGAAGGCCAAGACGGGAGCCGCGCCAGCGCCTGTGGCGCCGGCGCCTGCGACGCCGGCGACGACCAAGTCGGCCCCGGCGAAGAGGGGAAGGAGGAAGGCTGGAGGGGGAGCGGCTAAAGCTGCTGCGTCAGTGGCGCCGCAGCCGCCCCCACCCCCAACCTCGGACCCTCCTGCGACCGGGGCCGGGTGGCAGGTTGCTGGAGAAAAGCGGCAGGCCAAAAAGGCGGCCAGGAGCAAGGCCAAGAGGCAGCGGCGGAAGGCCAACGCCATCGCGGCGAGGCTTCGCGCCCCGAAGTCCGGGGCTGTGGTTTTAACACTGCAGCCGGAAGCGGAACAGAGGGGTGTGACGTACCTCGCCCTGATGAAGCGGGCGAAGGAGGCGGTGAACCTCCGGGAGCTGGGCTTCACCGGGGGCATCGGGGCCACGCCGCACTGCAGTGCATGTGCGGCTGTTGGCAAGCCGGCCAAGCACTTGGCTGGGGGAAGGGCCTGCGCGCCATCCGCCCCGACCAAGGGCAAGAGGTCCGCCGCCGCCGCCGCCTCTGCCGCCGCCGCGGCTTCCGTCGCCGCTTCTGCCGCTTCTGCTGTGGGTGCTGCGACTCCCGGTACTCGGGAGGGGGCTGAAATGGAGTGCCAGTAATGGTCCCATTTCGGCCTCCTCCAGAGACAAATCGGCCGCTGTGCTATTGCGCAGTGGCTGATGCCTTTTTTTTTTTTTTTTTGGATGGGAAATCATCAAATGACCCCTCCCGCCCTGGGTGGAGCGGTAGGGAGTGTCAGACTTTTACTGACTAAAACCCACCCGTGCTCCTCCATGTGCCCTTTGCGTTCCAGGGCCGCGGTAACTCTTTCGAACAAATTCCGCAACCCTAGCAGGCACCGACCCTATGGGGCCCCGTCTCTGGTGCTGACGGCTCCTTGAGGCGCGCGTGAAGCACAACGCGTCGTCGACTCAGCCTGGTATCGGACGGCGAGCCACCCACGCTCACCGTCCACAGGCATCAGCCGCTGCGCAATAGCACAGCGGCCGACTTGTCTCTGGAGGAGGCCGAAATGGGACCATTACTGGCACTCCATTTCAGCCCCCTCCCGAGTACCGGGAGTCGCAGCACCCGCAGCAGAAGCGGCAGAAGCGGCGACGGAAGCCGCGGCGGCGGCAGAGGCGGCGGCGGCGGCGGACCTCTTGCCCTTGGTCGGGGTGGATGGCGCGCAGGCCCTTCCCCCAGCCCAGTGCTCGGCCGGCTTGCCAACAGCCGCACATGCACTGCAGTGCGGCGTGGCCTCGCACGAGCCGGCCCGATGACCGGGCTGACCACAGCGGAAACAAAGTCCACTGCGGTCCACCTCCGAGGGGCACATAGCTCCCATGTGGTTGCCCACATGGCAGCGGTAGCACCTCAGAGGTCTGGGTTCCAGCAGTTTTACCCGCGCAGAAACCTACCCCACCAAGAGCAGTGGCTGATGCCTGTGGACGGTGAGCGTGGGTGGCTCGCCGTCCGATACCAGGCTGAGTCGACGACGCGTTGTGCTTCACGCGCGCCTCAAGGAGCCGTCAGCACCAGAGACGGGGCCCCATAGGGTCGGTGCCTGCTAGGGTTGCGGAATTTGTTCGAAAGAGTTACCGCGGCCCTGGAACGCAAAGGGCACATGGAGGAGCACGGGTGGGTTTTAGTCAGTAAAAGTCTGACACTCCCTACCGCTCCACCCAGGGCGGGAGGGGTCATTTGATGATTTCCCATCCAAAAAAAAAAAAAAAAAAGGGTCAGCGAAGTGCTGAGCAGATCGCGAAGTACAGGTATGAGAGTAATCAATTGTTAGCATTAATCGATTTCCCAACCGAATTTACTTGTTGTGCTGATTATTATTGTAATGATTCTGGTCACAGGCGTATTCTGGATAGGTTGTACTCTGACATCGTCACTGCCCTCCGCACTGCGGCAATAATATCAACGGAGGAGAGTCGAGGGGGGACCAGGCGGCGTGCGCGGGGCTCACGCGTAATTGGGTGGAACAAGCACGTCGCTGGGGCTCATAGGGAGACCAGGGTTAAGTTTATGGAATGGGACTTGTGCGGTAGGCCTAGGTCGGGTTCTGTCTATAATGATATGTGTGATAGCAGAAGGGTATTCAAATCAAGATTGAAGTGGTGTCAAGATCACGAAGATCAGATTAGAATGGATGCCCAAGCCGATAAGCACGGTGTAGGCGATTTCCGTGACTTCTGGCAGGGCACTGCCAAAATAAATGTTCGACCTGGACTTCCTGCGAGCGTCGGCGGGGTGAGTGATCCTGAGGGCATTGCTAATCTTTTTAAAGAGCATTTTACTGTTCAATCGCCTCGTGGTCCAGACAATGAGGTGCTCAATGCTGACCGGAGTGGTAATGTTGTCGGAACTAGTTTTAGTGCGAAAGAGGTAGCTAGTGTCATTAGGCACATGACTAGAGGAAAATCTCCAGGTCACGATGGACTCAGTATTGAGCACTTCTTGCATGCTGGATCTCACATCTCGCGAGTATTAGCAATGTTTTACTCTCTGTGTGTGAGCCACAGCTATTTGCCGGATGATTTTATGAAAACCGTGGTAGTGCCGGTAGTTAAAAATAAGACGGGTGACTTAGCTGATACCAATAACTAACGGCCTATCTCTCTTGCTACCACAGCGGCAAAAGTTTTTGATGGTCTGCTTAATGTACAGCTGAACAACTACGTAACTCTCCACGACAACCAGTTCGGGTTTCGTCCGCAGCTATCAACCGAGAGCGCGATACTGTGCCTTAAGCATACCGTCAACTACTATACGAAGAGAAACACGCCGGTATAGGCATGCTTCCTGGACCTCTCCAAGGCTTTCGATTTAGTCCAATATGATGTCCTGTGGAACAAGTTAGACCAGATAAAATTTCCAAATGGTATTACCAGTCTTTTTCGGTTCTGGTATGGACATCAAAAGAATTGTGTGCGATGGGATGGGGTGATGTCAGTGCAATATAAACTTGAATGTGGTGTCAGGCAGGGCGGGTTGACATCTCCTACGTTATTCAACTTGTACATGAATGACCTGATCGTCGCGCTCAGCAATTGCCATGTCGGCTACCATATAGATGGAGTGTCTGTAAATAATCTCAGTTATGCGGACGACATGGTGTTGTTGAGTGCGTCGGTATGTGGTCTAAGGAGGTTGTTAAATATATGTGAGGACTACGCTCGTGATCATGGTTTGCGATATAATGTGGCAAAGAGTCAGTTAATGGTTTTTGGAGTTGGAGCAGTAAGTCTTCAGAATGTTCCGTCTGTTAGACTGAACGGGACACCTCTGGAGAGGGTGAATAATTTTAAATACTTGGGACATACTCTTATGCCTGACCTAAGCGATAATGAAGATATGGAGAGGGAGCGGAGGTCGCTTTCAATACGAGCCAACATGATAGCCCGCAGGTTTGCTAGGTGTTCAAGGGAGGTAAAAGTCACACTATTTCGAGCGTATTGTACATCCCTTTACACCTGCAGCCTGTGGGCTTGTTACACAAAAAAGTGCTACAGCGACCTTCGCGTTCTTTACAATAATGCGTTTAGGATTGTGTGTGCATGTTCGCGGAGGCGCGTACCGCCTGTTTCCACGCGACTATGCGCAGGCGGAGCATCTCTCTGGTACGCAGAGTACGGGCCAGCTCCAACACAGTCTTGGCGATGATTGCTGACAGGCTGGACTGCCCCTACATGCTGCATTGCTGCAGCAGGCATGTTCAGACTAGGCCGTTTAGCAGGCGTTATTAATACTTGTGTGACATTGTAGGTATTTAAACTGTTGTACTTTATTATTATTTTATTTTATAATTAATTTAATTTAATTTATGAAGTGCCATTTATTAATTGTGAAATCATATGTAAATTGACTTCTATGGGCCTAGTTACCCGAATTGAATGAATTTTATTTATTATTATTTTTATAAGTTACAGAAAGTACTTCGTTATCAGGAGCGAGTCTCAATTTTTGGTGAAGTTTGTCTCTGTGCCTTATACAACGAACGAGTCCGGGTGTGATCCAGGGTTTTATACAACTATATTTTCTAGGCACTGTCTTAGTGTATGTATTTTTCCTTATTGCAGATTGCAGCGAATTTATTAAGTACTGTAAAGAACTATTTGCATCGTCTGATTTATAAACTGATTCGAAATTAACGCCGCGTATGTCATTTTCTAGATTTGTCATATTGACTTTAGTGTAGCTACGCATGCAGTTTATTCTAGATGAACTTATATTATGTAATGTGAGTAAAACAGCTTGATGATCGGTAAGCGTAGAATTAGTAACAAATGTTTTGGATGGTGTTGAGACGTCTGCCCTCAACACCACCGCGCGCCACCAGCGGGAGTGAACGAGGGGTGCGGGGACAGCGGGGCTTCAGCTGGCCGGCGAGGGCCGCCAGGCACGTCGCGCGCCCGCTTCGCACCGCCGACGAACAGTCAGCTGTCACAAGCCCAGACGAACGTCCGCGCTCGCGCATCCTAACTTTTCTTTAATGTTTGTTTCGTAACGACTTTCTCACTGTTTCTCATTTAAAAAAATTGTATGTTGATTTTATGAATGAGAACATACAATTAGGTCATATGTCTGAAAGTAATACTCAAACATCTAACTCTACACCGCCTCATTTTCTACCTCATCATGGCGTCTTGAAAGAGTCAAGCTCTACTACAAAATTGCGAGTAGTATTTGATGCTTCGGCTGTCACCACGTCAGGCAAGTCACTCAACGCTATCCAAATGGTCGGTCCAACTTTGCAAGATTATCTACTGTCGATTTTGCTTCGATTTCGTCAGCATAAGATAGTCGTCAGTGCAGACATCGAAAAGATGTACCGACAGACTATGGTTAGTGAAGTACATAGACCTTTGCAACAAATTTTGTGGCGAGCAGAGCCAAGTCATAAATTGAAGGCATACACACTAAACACAGTCACGTATGGTACTGCATCAGCGCCCTTCTTAGTGACTAGGTGCTTGACTGAATTGGCTAAGGAGAGTTCCGACCCAGCAATAGGCTTTACCATAGCGCATGACTTCTATGTCGATGACTATTTGTCAGGTGGCTCTTCTGTTTCAGAGACAATAGACAAGTGTCATCAAGTCGTGAACATCTTGCAGTCTGCAAAATACAATCTTCGCAAGTGGCAATCCAACTCGAGTGAAGTTTTGCAGGCTCTTTGCAATGATTGCAACGATTCTGATTTGGTTAACTTCAGTGACGATAATCATATGTCGAAAACCTTAGGGCTTAACTGGAGGTGCTCGACGGATACATTTACTTTCTCCATAAATTTGTCTTCCACTGACAGAATTACAAAGCGTCAAATCTTGTCGGCCATTGCTCAAATTTTTGATCCAATGGGCTTAGTAGTTCCTTGCATTGTGGAAGCCAAAATAATAATACAACAGCTTTGGCTATCTAAATGTTCCTGGGACGAACCAATACCTGTAGATTTTCATAATATTTGGGGTTCGTTTCAAACCACTCTCCCTCTTCTCAACAATATTGAAATACCCCGATGGATTTCATCTGAGTCACCATCTACTGTTCAACTACACATTTTCACTGACGCATCCGAAAAAGCCTATGGTGCTTGTGTATATGTTCGCAGTCAATCGAGGAATGGAGAAGTTAGCGTGCACCTTCTTACTGCAAAGAGTAGAGTTGCTCCTATCAAGCCAACCACTATACCTAGGCTCGAACTATGCGCTGCACTACTTGGTACAAGGCTGTATCTCAAGGTTCAGTCGCTAACATTACATATTGATGAAGCAGTATTTTGGTGCGATTCAACCATTGTCTTGGGTTGGCTATCTGCATCACCCATACAACTCAAAGCCTTTGTTCGTCATCGCGTTTCTGAGATCCAGGATTCAGTCGGTGGTTGTACTTGGCGTTACGTTCCTTCACTTGAAAACCCCGCAGACCTCGCTTCGCGCGGACTTAGAGCTGACAAATTGGTGCATTCTTCTTTGTGGTGGTCAGGTCCTCAGTTTTTACACAAAGAATCTTCTTCATGGCCTCTATTTCCTGATTCAAATTTAGGGGATAAGTCGTACTTATTAGAAACAGTAGCATCTCATCATGTTGATACCATGGATACTGTTGACAGCTGGATTACATTACTATGTAAACGGTATTCTAGTTTTACTAAATTACAGCGTGTGGTTGCACACATCATGCGCTTCATAAATAAATGTAGAAAAACCTCTACAGAGTGTGGCTCACTCACAAACACTGAGTTGACTATGTCATTACATTTTATACTTAGACATAGTCAACAGGAATCCTTTTCTGAGGAATATAAGTTACTTGTTTTAGATAAACAGGTAACTTATATTCCTCAGAAAAGGAATTGAGAATTTTTTGTTTTTAGAATGATATGGTCTAAGCATGAGCCACTCTGGTGCGTGGGGTAATAGTGAGCTGGTAGAAGTCCATGAAATGAGCAAATATTCAGATAATTATGAACATGGGTATCTGTTTTCCCGGAAGCAATGTTAATGTTAATATCGCCCATTAGAATTATGTTTTTAAAAGATGTTATGCTTTTTAAGTTTGTATCGAGTGAGTCTAAAAATCTGTCCATATTTTGAGAAGGAGGCCTGTAAATAGCCATGACTACCGTATCGGGAATAATTTTAATTATTAAACAATTACTATCCAGGGATACGGGTTCTTCTTTTATACTTCTTAAATTATTTTTAACATAAACTACTACTCCATCGTTTTGGTTTATATTTCTGTCAGTTCTGTAGGAATAATAACCATCAAGATATGGTAATTTGACCGTCTGTTTTGACAACCAACATTCTGTTAGAACAATAATATCACAGCTTATGCCAAGATTCTGTAAAAGCACTTCAAAACCGTTCATGTTTCGATTAATGCTGCGAATGTTCTGTGTGAGCAGGGTTAAAGTTTTGCCACCTGAAGGAAGAAGTTGCTTACAATCCTCAACATTACAGATTTTAGATTCTGATACAGAAAAACTATCTAGATCGCAAATTAGCTGATTAGTCATGTTTATCTGCTAACTTAATAAATTATTAGGTGGCGCTCTTAGGCGCCTTCATAGTCTATAGAGTTGATATAATTCATTTCGGCATGCTTGCGGGCTGGGCAACCTACATCTCCAGTTGGATGGTCACATTTCCTCTTGAATCTTTTGCACGTCGCGCATTGAGGGGGAATAGATTTTTTGCTGCATTCCTTGAAGGAGTGTCCACTCTCTCCACAGTGGTTACAAGTAGGAACAGTTTCCCGGCAAAACTTAGCTGCGTGTCCGAACTGCTGGCAATTGAAGCACCTGGTGACTATCGTGAAATCTCTCACAGGGCATGATGTCCAATTAATGAAAATTCGGCTCTGACTAATCATAACTTTTCTTATGCTAGCGGGTAGTTCCAAGATGTAGTTACAAGTAGGAAGGTTTTTCTTACCCGATTTATGGCTTAATTTGATGCACTCAAGGAAGGATTCACGAGTTGTATTCGGCAACTTGTCTGACAGGTTCTGCTCGTAAATGCAGTCAAACACCTCTTTTTCGGTAAGGGCTACGGGGACACCAATAACAGTGACCCTAGGTCGGCGTTTAGAAGGTTCTTCTAATTTAAGGCCCGATGATACCAGTTTTTCTGCATTCCTGAGTTTGTCAATATCGCCTATATTGTCGGTGCTAATGAGAACGCCTCCATTCTTTACTTTTTTAAGGCCACGGACATGGAGCTTAAGTTGTTCCGGGGAGATGAGCTTTTGGACAAGTGACTTGGTGTTTTCACTGGTTTGGGTCTTATCACTGGGATACATAGCGACTGATCTTAAATTTGCAGGACGGACGAAGTTATCGCTACCTTTCTTCACCATGCTAGCATAAGAAGTATTGACCGATGGATTTAATTTCGTCTCTACGACCTCTTTAAGTTGTTGAAGAGAGTTCTCAACGTTCTGATGAACCTGAAGGTGCTGGATTGTAGTATGGGCCTGGATCGTTTTTGACTTCAACGACTGATATAAGACGGCCATCTGAGCTGTTCCACTTGAGACTTTCCGGCAAAGAGTGGAGACACGCAGTTTCTGGTCAGCGTTCATTTTCCCATCACCGACAATAGTGCAAATTTCGTTTAATATGGTATCTATAGATCCAATCCACTTCTGGATCTCCGGTGTACTGATGACTTCCATCGGCAATTCATTCTCAGCGGGTGCTGGTGGTTTTGGGTCTTTCGGGGTTACCGGTTCTGTAGGCGTCGGTGGAGGACTTCGCCGTAGTAATTGGCTACGACCAAAAGGGCTCGATTCTCGGTTGGACATTCTACCAGAAAAAGTTCATTTATTAATTATAAAACTATTTAGTACATTTTGCTTATTAAACTTATGCAAACTCACAAAACACAGCCGACACACTTTAATTTTAAGCTGACGGATCAATATTTATATTTATTTGCAGTAACTGTTTATTTCATGATAATTAAATACAGAAAACACGTCCGCTTAGTCTCGCGATTCTCCGATCCTCCCGAAGATAGTAGTGACACGTTGCTTACCATGTCGCATTAGGAAGGCGTGCGCACCAGTACCAGCTACAGGCGACCACCCCAGAACGCGTCTAGCTCATCATCAGAGGCCGTTCACATTCACTGGACTCGACTATTTCGGTCCGCTATCCGTTACAGTCGGTCACCAGCATCAGAAGAGGTACGTGGCTCTATTTACGTGCCTGACCACCAGAGCGGTACACTTGGAAATCGCCGCAAGCCTCAGCGCAGACTCCGCGATACTAGCACTGCGCCGCTTCGCTGCACGCAGAGGATGTCCAACAGAAATACATTCAGACAACGGCACCAACATGCACGGTGCCGACAAAGAGCTCCGAGACGCCTTCAAAGAAGAGGCAAGTCGCCGAGGCATAGTATGGCGCTTCATCACTCCGTCCGCGCCTTTTATGGGTGGCGCATGGGAGCGCCTAGTCCGATGTGTGAAGACAGCATTACAGACTATACTTCACGAAAAACACCCACATGAAGAGGTGTTACACACACTGTTGTGTGAGGCCGAATATACGGTCAACAGTCGACCACTAACCCATGTTTCAGTTCACAGTGACGATGACGAGTCCATCACGCCGAACCACTTCCTCCTGGGTGGTTCAGCCCGGCTGCCGACACCTGGCGTGTTCACAGAGCATGACATCGACAGCAAGCGCCACTGGCGGCGCTCACAAGCACTCGCCGACCAGTTCTGGCGCCGCTGGGTACGCAAGTACCTACCCGAGCTCCAACACCGGCGGGAGCCCCATAGCCGTGGCCCTAATCTGCAGGTGGGTGATCCCGTGCTCATCGCAGACGGCCAGCTGCCTCGCAACACGTAGCCGCGAGGCCGCATCATCGCAGTTTTCCCGGGCGCTGATGGAGAGGTCCGGACAGCTGAGGTGCGCACATCCGGCGGCACCTTAAAGCGTCCAGTGAAGAAACTTGTCCCACTACCAAAGTAAGACAACAGCAGGCGATGCTGCTCCCACAGCTCGCCAACCAACCGATGTATGTATGTATGTATGTAAAAGCGGGCTGGTTTCCGCAACTCCACGACTAAGCGCGTATTTTGCGTGCAGGTGGGACAAATGTGTCATTCGATCCACCCCAGCTCCCCTAGGAAGGCCAGCAAGGCCTTGGTGTTGCTAACTATCTCGCAGAGGGTACCTGGGTTTCCGAAGTACTTAGCCCTGTAATCCGCGACTACCGGGCAGCTCAGAAGCAGATGTGCTGCTGTCTCATCCTCCTCCATGCAGGCTCTGCAGAGCGGGCTGTCAGTGACTCCTATGACATAGAGGTGTTTGTTAAAAGACCCGTGGCCAGTTGTAACGGCTGTGACTGTACGTAACTGTTGTTTGTTCAGTCTTAGGGCTTGTTTCGTGAAGCGGCCGTTGATAGAGGGAAGTGCCTCTTTGGCCTGCCTGCACTCACCATGGTTCGCCCATAGGTCGTGATGTTTGTCTCTAGTACGCTTCCTTACCAGATTGCGTAAATACCCGAATGGTAGTGGTACGATGGGATCGGGTCCCATCGCTACCATACTCGAGCCCCTTCTAGCGAGTTCGTCCGCAGCGTCGTTACCTCGGGATTCGCTGTGTCCTTGATCCATTGTATGGTCACCTTGTTGTAACTACCAACCTGGTTCAGACGTTGGTGACACTCGAGGATCAGTCCAGAATTAACCGTGTGGCTGTCCAGAGCTTGCAGGACGGCCATGCTGTCCGAAAGTATGCGTATTGAGTGGTCCTTAACTTCCCTGTTCAGAATGGCTGAAGCGGCCAGGGAAATGCCCATGCATTCAGCTTGAAAAACTGTGTTATGGACCCCCAATGGTGTGGCTATGTGAATGTTGAGATCCTCCGAGAAGACTCCCGCACCCGTGCCAGTACCTGTTTTTGATCCATCGGTGAAGATCCGCAGCTCAGCGGGGCATAGCCCCTCGCAGCGGTGGTCCTCATACAATTGGATTTTGTATTTTTTGTCAAAAATAAATTGCTTGGGTACCCGATCATTGATTGCTTTTGTTAAGGGTAGTTCTTTGTTGATCTCCTCGAGTAGAGTGGTGTGTAGTGTTCCTCTCTTACCCCAGAGATTCAATGTTTTAAGGCGGACTGCTGCCATTGTCGCTTCCTGTTGTATGAATAGGTGTAGCGGGGGAAGTCCCAGTATGGCTTCCAGTGCCGCAGTTGGAGTAGTCCTCATGCAGCCCGTAGTCGCCATGCAGGCCAGCCTTTGCATGTGGCCAACCAACCGATAGATGGGTGACGCTGCCAACACGCGCAGCTCGCCCCCCCTGCGGGCATATCCGGCCCGCTACCACCTTACTTTCAGCGGACAATGAGATGGGTGATGCTTCACAGCTCGCCCCACCGCGGACATGTTCGGTCCGCAATCGGCTCGCACCTAGCGGGCAATAGCCGGCGATGCTGCTCACACAGCTCGCCAACAGATAGATGGGTGATGCTTCACAGCTCGCCCCCCCGCGGACACATTCGGTCCGCAACCGGCTCGCATCTAGCGGGCAATAGCCGGCGATGCTGCTCCCACAGCTCGCCAACATAGCGGGTGACGCTGCCCTACGGCGCAGCTCGCCCCCCCCGCGGACATATTCGGTCCGCAATCAGCTCGCATCCAGCGGGCAATAGCCGGCGATGCTGCTCACACAGCTCGCCAACAGATAGATGGGTGACGCTGCCTACACGCGCAACTCGCCCCCCCCCCCCCCCCCTGCGGGCATATCCGGCCCGCTACCGCCTTGCTTTGTGCAGGTGACACAGCAGGCGACGCTGCCCGCAAGGCGCAGCTCGCCCCCATGCGGGCATATCCGGCCCGCTACCGCCTTGCTTTGTGCAGGCGATACAGCAGGCGACGCTGCTCCCACAGCTCGCCAACCGATAGATGGGCGACGCTGCCCGCAAGGCGCAGCTCGCCCCACTGCGGGCGTATCCGGCCCGCCACCGCCTTGCTTTGTGCAGGCGACACAGCAGGCGATGCTGCTCACACAGCTCGCCAACATAGCGGGCGATGCTGCCCACGGGCGCAGCTCGCCCTCATTGCGGGCATATTCGGCCCGCGACCGCCTTGCTATGAGCAGGCGATACAGCAGGCAATGCTGCCTACTCAGCTTGCCACCGCAGCAGGCGACGCTGCGCGCACTCGCAGCTCGCATAGACAGCGGGCCATCCGGCCCACAGCTCGCACATTTGCGGGCTGCGCAACAGCCTTGCGACTGCAGGCGACCCACAGCAGGGAAGCGGCAGACCCGCGACTGCACAGCTGCGTCGAGCACCGGCATCGAGCACCGGCGACGCGCAGCGGGCGACGTGGCTACAGGCGTCGCTCACCGGGTTTCTGCAGCGCCGCGACGTCATCGCACCGAGTCATCGCTGCACTGCACGGCGGGAGAGATGTTCGCGACGATGCGTCTCAACTACATAGTATAGGTAGTTATAGGTAGTTATAGGTAGTTATAGTTAGTACATAGAATGCTATAACAAATAAAAACAAAACTACATAATATAGGTAGTTATAGGTAGCTATAGTTGATACATAGTTTGTTATATTGAAATAAAACACATTCGTTACAGTCGTTTGCTCTCAAGAGGCAATATATAAGCCCTTGGAGCCTTTATTTCTCCCAAGTAAATAGAATATAGTTAGGTAGGGTATCCTATCCCTTACACATAAACAGTAAACACATGGTAACCCTGGTGATCGATGGTTTTGGAGTGTTCTTGGGGTAGTGTGTACGGAGAGAAATAATAGATGGAAATTCGGAATAAGTATTTACTATATGGAACTGTTACAAGGTTAGGTTGCGAGCGCGTGTATAGTGGAAGGCGGTTTCGGGCGAACTGTTCCCGGCGAGCGCTGCGCGTACGAGGAATACAAAACTAATGCGTCAGCGCCCCTACACTATTACTCCCTTTTTTTTAAAAAAACTAGGTTTTTTTTACAAAATATTGTAGTATTCTAAAAAAAGTATAACAAATACATCTCTGGCTAACTGTAATACTTGCAAGTTACAATATTTGCTTATACATCATTTAGTTTGAACAAACGATGTTGTGACCGGATGTCTGGCGCGATAACGCCGACTGGTATTGATGTCTTCAATTATGCTATGTCTTAAATTACGATTCTAAGTTTTAAATTGTATCACGCTATTAATGCAAAAGGGTACTAGCAATGTTTAATTTTAAATGTATATAACTATTGTTTAAACGTCAATAAAACGGTTTTATACAAAACTAAATCTTTATATTGACCTTATATACTAGTGCGGCCACCTGCTTTTAAAGGTGCCGTCTTTACACATATATACCTTATACTATAACGTTAAGGGTAGTCACCATGACGACGTACTCTGCCATAAAAAGAAATTTGCACCCCTTCGGAGTCTGCAGTATTCGTCATGGTGACGCCAATTAAAAAATATACATATACAATAGTCACTTATGTTTTACAAACACTTACACTATTACACTTCATTTGTAATTTACATGGCTTGATTTAATTTGACTTGAATGGACGATGGTTACGGAGCGGGTTATTTTCATTAGTTAACCTACTTAATGATAATGCTAATTTCGATATTTAGAAGGTCTTTTGCTTAATCGTCCAGTTCGAGTTGTATATGTTTCGTCACTGGGTTTGCTTGTTTGAAATGTTACTTTTTTCTGGCTCTTTTTACCTATTTGGTCATTTTCAGTTTTATTTTTTTCTGAAATGTTTTTTTCTAGTTCTTCTGATGGCAATTCATTATCTATCAATATATATGCTGGTTTTAAACGGTCTATAGATATGTTAGCTTGTCGGTCAGGCAATTGCACACGGTATACTTTTTCATTTCTGCTTATGACGCGATATGGTCCATCGTAAGGAGATTGTAATGGTTTCCGTACTGCGTCATTTCTAACGAATACATAATCGTTGGTATATAAATCCTTGTGTACAAAAATCTTGCGAGGTGACTTGTTTTCTCTAGAGGACGGCTTTAATCCTTCTATTACGTCCTTTAGTTTTTTTACAAAACTGTTGTCATCGTACGACTTTACATTGCTACGGTCATAAAAGTCACCTGGTAGCCTAATATTACTTCCGTACAGCATTTGTGCTGCGGTTACGCCTGTATCAGACCTGATTGTAGTACGTAATCCTAACATTACCGTTGCCAATTCATCTACCCAGCTTTTAGTTTCTAAACGTGCTTTTAACGCTGCTTTTAAAGATCTATGCCATCGTTCTATTGCTCCATTGCATTGAGGATGATAAGGAGTGGTACGAGTTTTCTGAATTCCCATATTTATCATTAATTCTTTAAATAAATTGCTTTCGAATTGTCTTCCCTGATCACTTGTGAGTTTAACTGGGCACCCATAACGACTAATCCAACCTTCATATAATGTTCTGGCTACTGTTTCTGCTGTTATTTCTTTTAATGGAAAAGCCTCTGGCCATCGTGTAAACCTATCTATTATTGTTAAGCAATATCTAAATCCCTCTGGTGAAGTTGGTAAAGGTCCTACTATATCTATGTGAATATGTTCAAAACGCTTGCTACTTTCAAAAGTACCTAATTCTGCGTTAGTATGTTTTTGAATGTTTGCTTTTTGACATTTGATGCAAGTCTTAGCCCAATTACCAACGTCTTTATTCATGTTTGGCCAGAAATATCTATCACTATCTAATTTTCTACTTGCTTTAATACTTGGGTGGCTCATATTATGTATTGAATCGAAAGCTAAACGTCGAAACTTTCCGGTCAAGTATGGTCGTGCTGAGTCGGTTGAAACTTCACAAACAACGTATTTCTCTGAATTGAATAAGGTTACACGTTTCAACACTATGTTGTTACTGTTTTTTGATTCGCTTTGTAATCTTGCTAGCTCGGCGTCCATTTCCTGCGCGGCTGCAAGTTCTGCGAAATCAATCGTCGTGGGGCACGATATTGTTGCTACTCTAGACAAAGTATCTGCTACTAAGTTATCGTTCCCACTGATATGCCTAATGTCTGTACTGAATTCACTAATGAACATAATTTGTCTAGCTCTTCGAGAAGTTTCTCTATTTGTGCCTGTTTTACTGAATGCGAAAGATAAGGGCTTATGATCTGTAAAAATAATTAACTGTTGACCTTCAATCATGTTACGAAAATGAATTATAGCCAAATATATCCCTAACAGTTCTCTGTCATATGTACTATATTTCATTTGAGCTTCTGTTAGCTTTTTAGAGAAATATCCTAAAGGTTTCCACTTGTTGTTTACGTTCTGTTGAAGTACTGCACTCACACAAGTCTCTGACGCATCGGTCATTAATGCTAACGGAGTATTTGTCGTTGGATACGATAACAATACTGCATTCTTTAGATCTTCTTTACACTGCTCAAAATTATGTTCGGCTAATGCTGTCCAGTTAATTTTAGTTTTATCCTTACGTTTCGAATTTCCTAAGTATTTATTTAACTCTGTTTGATGATCAGCTGACTTGGGTATACTTGCTCTATAAAAGTTTAACATTCCTAAAAATCTTCTAAGTTCCTCAATTGTTTCCGGTTTGGGAAAATCTAAAATAGCTTTAAACTTATCTTCTAGGGGTCTAATTCCCTCTGTGGATACTTCATATCCTAAGAATTCTAATTTTTGCTTACCGAAACTACATTTGGCAAAATTAATAGTTATGTCGTATTCATTAAATCTTTCAAAAACCTTTTCTAAATGCTGTTTATGATCTGCTTCATTTTCTGATGCTATGATGACGTCATCTATATAATTAAATAAGAAATCTAAGCCTTGTAACACTGTGATGCATGAAACGCTGAAACGTTTGTGCTGCATTACGTAATCCGAAAGGCATGCGCATAAATTCAAATAAACCGAAAGGTGTTATGACAGCAGTTTTTTCTATATCATTTTCCACGACAGGTATACAATTATATGCTCGGTTAATATCCAATTTAGTGAATATTTTCTTATTAGCTAAAATGTACGTGAAATCATGAAGACGCGGCACAGGGTAGCGATCCGGTTTCGTAATCGCGTTTAAACGTCTGTAATCTCCACATGGCCTAATATTACCGTCTTTCTTGGGTACTACGTGCAGGGGACTTGCCCAAGCACTATGACTCGGCCTACAAATCCCAAGCTCTTGCATAAACCTAAATTCATTTTTAGCCTTTACGTACCTGTTCGGTGGTAGCTGTCTCGCTCGTGCGTGCACAGGAGTACCTGTTGTCTCTATATGATGACAAACGCCATGTCTAGGTGTCTCTCTGTATGAGGCTGGTTTAGTTACATCTGGGAACTTACACAATAAATCATGATAGTGGCAATTTTCAACGATAGTTTTAACAGTGGGCTCAGTCGAATTAGAGAGATTCCCTCTCGTGCTTAACTTAGTAACCTGGTCGACTAGCCTTCGTCCGTTCAAGTCAATTAACAAATTGTGATTAGCTAAGAAGTCAGCACCTAATATTGGTTGCTGTACGTCCGCTATCGTAAATAACCAACGGAACGCACGTCTAAGGTTTAGGTCTAGTTCTAAAATGTGTGTACCGTACGTAGTTATCTCGGTACCGTTCGCAGCATATAACTTATAACTATCACTCTGTGTGTTATTTTTCTTGAAAACCACTCTGCGAGGTAGAACTGACACATTTGCACCACTATCTACTAAAAAGTTCAAACCTGAATTCGCATCCTGGACACTTAGACGGTGATTGACGCGGTCGCAGTCCCCCGTCGCTGACTGCACCGACACTAGTTTTCCGCTGGCTTCGAGTCTTTCTTCTTCCAGTTGCACGGTTGTTCACACCTGGTTGCCTTGTTCCGGAATCGGAAGTGGTACCTGCATAACCAGTTGATGTCGTCTTTTGCCATCGCCTTTGTAGACCTGGAGTTCGATCTTGACCTCGATCTGTTTCTTCTAGATCTATCATATCGCGAGCAACCTCTGGACGTGCTCTCGAGCTTGCGCAGTCTGTCACTAAGCTGTCTTATCTCGGCTATCACATCTTCATCGTTGTTTGATGATCTTGGTATTTCCTTTACGCTAGCGACACTGTGTAGCGGAGTGATTGCTTTTCCTTCCATCTTCAGGCTTTTATTTCACGCAGGAATGTTTTCTTAAAAAGCACTGATAGTTGCGCACTATTACACGCGAATGTTCAAAATGAGTTGCCCGTTCTCAATCTATGTACACACTTTTAGATCACGTCGGGGTCACCATTTTTGGAGTGTTCTTGGGGTAGTGTGTACGGAGAGAAATAATAGATGGAAATTCGGAATAAGTATTTACTTGGAACTGTTACAAGGTTAGGTTGCGAGCGCGTGTATAGTGGAAGGCGGTTTCAGGCGAACTGTTCCCGGCGAGCGCTGCGCGTACGAGGAACACAAAACTAATGCGTCAGCGCCCCTACAATGATATATAAGGTAATCAAGGTATATAAAGGTAATCAAGGTATATAAAGGTAACAAGGTATTTACACACATAGACAGACATACATAGGTAATAGAAAGGGCTTGGTAATTTGAGACCTACAATACTTAGGTCAAAGGTGGTCGCATAGCTAAAGCGACACTGACCAATCACAGAGCAGGAGGGTGCTGGTACGTGATTGGTCAATGGTTTTTGATAAATAGCCCTGGTGAAGGTATACATAAAAATAAAACACTTTACATCTACCCTCTTCCCTTCCGGAAAATACAAGTCTAGATTCTAGACTTCTAAATGTCTGAAATGGAACCGCCTTGAAAGGTCCTTTCAAGGGATATATAGATGTCTATAGTATGTGAAGGCATAAAGCCGTAATTAAGGTTTTAATAAAACTGTTTATTTTTATCCCCCTGAAATATATACGCTTATAGAGTTGCAACCCCTTGAGTGACAGGGTTGAAACATATGTAGTTTTGTAGAGGGTTGTCGTATCTATAGAGATTCATATAGCTGTATAGCCCTCCTAGCATAGTTTTACGGTAAATTCACCCCAAATAGGTAATAGCTTCGTGCCTATAATAGTTTTGTATAGTTTTCGGCATCCCACCCCTACATGGAGGGGGATGAAGGGGTGAATTTTATGGAGCTTACCGAGGGCTATCCGTGAAGGTACGACAACCCCTACTCATATAGACCTAAGCCTAGATATAGTCTAAATTCTATGATTAGCATAGTGAAAAATCTTGTTAATAGACTTCATCACACACGGTGATTTTTTGGGTGTCGGTATGGTATAGTTGCGCCGTACAATAGTAACATAGAAACTTAGAGAATTTTGTAGTCATTTGCAAGATATTTTGGATTTATACCTAAATGTAGAATCATATAGTCGCGAATTTCACCCTTCAAATCGCTAAGTGCATAGTGAACAAGTTAAATAGTGTTTTATTGTGACTTTATTGGTAAGCCCTCAATACCTACCCCTATATATTGTGTCGATAACAGCAAGTATAGCAAGTAATCAACTAAAGGTTGCAACCTCATGGCCCGTAGCTTATAGACGGAGCGTCAGCGCGTCTGGATCATTTATACCTAGGTGGGTTGTCACCATACAGTCCACTTTTGAAGAATAGGATAACCTACCCTGGCCACCCTACAGTCCAGTCGATCACGCCCGCCCCGTACACCAAAAATTTAGCTTATACATGTCTAAAGGACTAGTCGAATATATTTTTTCTTCTTTAATATAATTGAATGTAGTCATTAGCAAAGGTTTCTTTTTAGTTAGCCAGTATCTATTTGTTGAAAGTGTACAAAGTCTATCCAGTAGCCTACTGGTGACATCTTTTGTCCAAGATTGAACTTTAGAACCGAACTTAAATGCCAAATACATACGCCGGATACACAGTGGAGGCAAACATAATTCACTTTCCATTACATGTATAGGAGTCGTTTTAATAAAGCCACCTATAGTTCTCATAGCTTTGTTTTGAACCTTATCTATTTTATAAACTCTCGATTTAATACTATTATCATATAAGAAATAACCATAATCCATACGACTCCTTATCAAAGCTATGTATAAACGTCTTAAATGTATGGGATGTACTCCCCACCCGGGTCCAGATAGAACTTTAATGATATTTAACATTTTCTGACATCTTTGGTTTAGTTCATTAATGTGTCGGCCCCACCGGAGTGAGGAGTCCAGCCACATACCCAAATACTTGACATTATCGACTCGCTCTAATGGTACATTATTGACTAGAATGTGAATTTGTTGTCTTCTGTGTCCTCTACTAAATAAGCATAGTTGGGATTTTGCTGCTGATAGTTCTAAACCAATGTTGAGTAGTATTTTAATAATCATATTTATGGACATTTGTATATGAATAACGCTATCATTTAGTTTTTTACAGTTCGTCAATATTGCAAAGTCATCAGCGTATTGACATATTTGTACGATGTTCTCACCATTATTTCTTGCAATCTCCATAGTGACAATATTAAATAATAATGGTGAGATTGGGTCGCCTTGTGCAAGACCGCGATTCGTCCATCTAACGATATCTTGGAGAATGTTGTTGCAAAATATAATAAGTTAGGAGTTTTAATTTTAGGTGATTTGGAGGAGGTTCTCAATTCGGATGTTTGTATGTTTTTTTTTTCTTTGAAAAATCAACAAAAATCTAAAACAATATCTACATTGTCTACATTGACGACCTTTTAGTTTAC
This sequence comes from Hecatera dysodea, assembly GCA_905332915.2. Lineage (NCBI taxonomy): Eukaryota > Metazoa > Arthropoda > Insecta > Lepidoptera > Noctuidae > Hecatera > Hecatera dysodea. The sequence continues at coordinate 4,765,713 of HG995306.1, read as the reverse complement.
TCTGCATTGGAGCAGTGCGTTTTTTTACACTAATGTAATTGGTTCATTTAGGTGGGGGGAGGGGAGGGGGTTTAGGTACCACTAAAAAGTGAAAAATAAAAAACTTTTTACAAAAAAATACAACCGACTTTTCCACAAAAAATCAAAAAAGTACAAAATAACTTTAATTTCGGAAGTCGGTGTTCAAAAAATGAAAAAGGAACCACAAACACCGAGTTCCGAAATTAAAGTTATTTTGTACTTTTTTGATTTTTTAATTTGAACTCTTGCAGTGAAAATGTTCTAATGCAGTATAATTATTTGTTATCTTTTCGTAAATTGACGCAACACAATAGGGATGTTTCCTGAGTAAAAAATATATGATTATGTTTAGTCCGTCAGTTAGATTATAGAAAAATATTGGACACGTATTTTTTCCTTTATCAAATCTATAAAAAAAAAGAATCAAAGAAAGAAAACAAAAAGAAAAGAAGAAGAAAAGGAAAGAAGAAGATCAGGAGTGGGGGCTTGTGACGTCACGGCTCGGTAAAAATTGTAGCGAGTAGTGACGTCACACGAGTTTTCAACGCACTGTATCGTCTTCGTTTTTTGTTTACGTGAAAAAAGAAAAAATACGTGTCCAATATTTTTTGGAAATCTATCCGACGGACTTATTAGATTTTTTTAGTCAACTACCCTTTTGCATTAAAAATAAGTTTGGTAAAATGTTAAATCTGGTTCTGAGCAGTTTGGACGTTGAGTGTCTTGATGTGAGTGGTGACGCAGAACCCGTGGTTCCCGCTGATGCTTACCACCCGCCACTATCAGTGAGCGTGCGAAGTAAATGCGCGGTGCCGCCGCGAGCTCGTACGGCGCGTGTGCCTCGTTATTCGGTCTGTGTTTGCGCTGATTTCGACTACCATCACAATAATTCTATATTTCACCTTTTTTAAGTACGTTGGCAATATTATATCGATATATTGAATGATTTGCAACTTCCTATATCTCCATTCCCCTCCCGCACATTACTTTCGTCCGCGTGTGAGTGAGACGGCAACATCGGTTGGCGATCCACTCAAGCGTCTTCGAAGAAAATCAAGATGGCGTCCCGGGCTGTTCGTGTCGTTTCGTGTGTGCCTCTCAGTGTGTTTTAACATCAGAAAAACCCTGAGGAACCTCTTCAAACCTACCTGTCGTCGCACCAGGGTCGCTGGCTTCAAGAAAGGTATTGTGCAACCTTTCCTTATAGTACAAACCGCTTCTTTCTCATACTTCTCCACGCAGTGCGTAACTATCCCGTTCTCAAAATTTGCAAATCATATCGCGTAAACATTTCATGGTCCTTCGGCCGAGATAATACATAATACTGTGATATTAGTCGAATCAGTGCAATAGTGTATCTCGTTAATTGTTCGTGAATTCGTTCGTAAGTGGTTACGTAACCGCGTCATAATCGTAGTTATTTGTTGCTAAATAGTGTTTTCGTTGCATTAATTCGCATTATCTAGCTTTATTTACTTGAAACTAGTTTCGTAGTTCACCCCTCGTCAAGTAAATAAGTTGGTATATAATTACTTTCGTTATCGCTTCTTTATTCGTAGAACCAAACCAGTACTTAATTAATACATTATTTCGTTGAACCCGCACATGATTAAGTACTGGGGAGGTTAGGTACATTCATTAAAAATAGTGTCGATCACAGTATTTCGTAAAGAACCTGACTCGCCCAATAGTAAGTCGAAGTGGGTAGGTTTAGGTACTTTTAAGTGGTGGTGGAGGTAATCTGATCTCCATCGCATACCGACCTTATAATTATAGATAACCATTTATGTAGAATATTTCGTTAACAAAGTCGTTTAATAGTTATATTTACGCACCTACCTGGTAAATACTTTTCGGTTTAAGAACTACTTTGTTTCTCATAAAGAATTGCATACATAATTCACTTACTGAGAAACAATATCGAAAACTAGGCTTAATCATTAGAACGCACAGAAGTACCTACATATATAAAATAACAAAACAAATGTGGGTAAACAAATAACATTAACTCTGTCGTTAGTTACCTATAACATGGATGTATGAATCCGATTTTTACTGGATGTGGCATTGTGCACAGTTTGTTAGTAGCAAGTTTGCGATATAATATAATATTTCATTTTTAATTTAATATTCTATTCATATATTTTCGGTACATACATGGTTCATAGATGTTGATATACTAATTTAATGTAGTTTTTTTTATTGTTTGTAGGTATTAATTGTGTGAGTTTTTAGTAGTTTTTTGGGCTCGACTTTAGAATAACGGATACCGTGTAGAGTCTTCATATTTTTTGTGTGCAAAGTACTTATTATTTTTAACAATCTCACGAAGTTTCAAGTTTAGGAAATCAATACTTTCTGAAATAAAAAATATCAAACTTTGCAAAATTAACCTCTAATTTGGACAATTTTGACGCTTTTGACGTAACACGTGACAGCAGGTGTTGCTATTTTAGTTAGTTTTTAATAATGTAACGTTTTGATTTAGCACACAAAAAGTTGACGCATATTTTTTTCTTTTTCTTTTATTCACGTTCTTTTGTGTTATTTAAGTAGTGTTTAACAATTAGTCAGTGATTTCAGTTTTGTTTTGTTTGAATAACTATTTTAAAAATTATTTTGTGACCATTTATTACGACGAGTTATTATTTTGATATCTGCTAAAGGTGAAACGAAACGTTATATATGGGCAAACATATTTTTTTCTTTCTGTTATGTCTTCAATAGTTTCAATGTTTGTACTCGCGTTTCGATGATGGGACTTAGGGGCACCCCGACATGGATAGATTTAGGTTAGAAGGAGATGGCGGGGTCTAGTGAGCGAGCGAAGCGAGCGAACACAGACCCCGCCATCTCCTTCGTGGTTATTTTTTTTTAAACCACTCAGAAGTAGGAGCCCCGCCAAGCGGGGCTCCGTCGACTGGTCTTCCGGCGACTAGGGCCATAGGACAGAGGGGAAAGCAGTTATTCACCTTAAAATCAGGTAAATAGTATAAAAAAAATACGCAAATATAACCTCAAAATGACATTTTTAAAAATTATTTTAAAAAAAACTATGCATTTCCTAAACTTTATTTTTGCTAGGATGGGATCTCCTCCCCTCCCTCTCCCCTCCCCCCGCCTCAAAAGTACAAATTTTCACAACCGTTATTCTAAAGTCCTTCCGTTTTTTGAATCAGGCATAGCTTTTTACTTCTTTTTAACCGACTTCTAAAAAAGGAGGAGGTTCTCAATTCGGATGTTTGTATTTTTTTTTTTTTTATGTTTGTTCGCGCAGAACTCCGTCGCTTGTCAACCGATTTTAAAAATTCTTTTTTTGTTGGAAAGGGTATACTTCCCAAATGGTCCCATGAAAATTTTATCGAAATCGACCAAGCGGTTTTCGAAAAATCTAAAAAAAATATCTACATTATCTACATTGACGATCTCTTAGTTTACTCTGCAAAGGAGCAGTACGTTTTTTTTTACACCAATGTGATTGGTTCGTTTAGGTGGGGGGAGGGGAGGGGATGTAGGTACCACTAAAAAGTGAAAAATAAAAAACTTTTTACAAAAAAATACAACCGACTTTTACACAAAAAATCAAAAAAGTGCAAAATAACTTTAATTTCGGAAGTCGGTGTTCAAAAAACGAAAAAGCAACCACAAACACCGAGTTCCGAAATTAAAGTTATTTTGCACTTTTTTGTTTTTTTGTGTAAAAGTCGGTTGTATTTTTTTGTAAAAAGTTTTTTTATTACTTACGGTAATTTATTATAAATTGTAATACCTATATTTAATTCCACCAAAATGGCACCTACGGATTCATCTGCAAATTTGAAAATGTTATATGCTAAGAGAGATAGGATATTCGCACGTATGCAAGGTATTTTTGTAATCGCATTCAGGACATTGATTCAAGCCAATCTAACTTAGAAACATTTTTATGTGAGATGGAAACCGTAGATTCATTACGTGAAGATTTTGCAAATGTATTGGATAAAATAGCTAGTCTCGAATTAAAATCGAATCCCGATTTCGTAGTTAATTATCAATCTCTCTCGTCGTTCGAAGATTTATTGGGTTGCGTGAAACGAGCCGCCAAAAAATTGGAACCGTACCCCAGTACTGGCGATGACTGCAAGTCATCAAGTCAACAGAGGTCTCCTAGACTAGACTTCCCCCTATTGAAATTCCCGAGTTTAACGGTGATATAAAAAATTGGCCTTTATTTTTCGATAGCTTTCAGAATGCCGTTCACAACAATTATTCGCTCACGGATTCTGAGAGATTGTATTATTTGTTAGGTAAATTAAGTCGTCGCCAACGTGCGCTTTTGTGAATACAACATCTAGTTCAGCCGCGTGTAATCTATGCAGTGAGCAGCACGATTACCTTTATAAATGTAGGGTTTTTAATAGTTATAAACCAGATCAACGTTTTTATTTCGTAAAGTCTAACAATTTGTGTATAAATTGCCTAGTTAGTGGCCATCGTGTCTCCGCGTGTAGGTCAGCGTCTAAATGTAAAAAATGCAATTACAAGCATCACACGTTATTATGCTTCGGTAATAAGCCCACCGCGACTTCGTCGCAATCAAGCGCCGGTCGTGCACATGCTTCGCCCGCCACTGAAGTGCAGCCTACGCAATCGCCGCCGGCCGCAGCACCGAATGTTGCGCCCGCACCCGCTCAACCCCTCGCGCGCACACCTATTGGACACGTATTTTTTCCTTTATCAAATCTATAAAAAAAAAGAATCAAAGAAAGAAAACAAAAAGAAAAGAAGAAGAAAAGGAAAGAAGAAGATCAGGAGTGGGGGCTTGTGACGTCACGGCTCGGTAAAAATTGTAGCGAGTAGTGACGTCACACGAGTTTTCAACGCACTGTATCGTCTTCGTTTTTTGTTTACGTGAAAAAAGAAAAAATACGTGTCCAATATTTTTTGGAAATCTATCCGACGGACTTATTAGATTTTTTTAGTCAACTACCCTTTTGCATTAAAAATAAGTTTGGTAAAATGTTAAATCTGGTTCTGAGCAGTTTGGACGTTGAGTGTCTTGATGTGAGTGGTGACGCAGAACCCGTGGTTCCCGCTGATGCTTACCACCCGCCACTATCAGTGAGCGTGCGAAGTAAATGCGCGGTGCCGCCGCGAGCTCGTACGGCGCGTGTGCCTCGTTATTCGGTCTGTGTTTGCGCTGATTTCGACTACCATCACAATAATTCTATATTTCACCTTTTTTAAGTACGTTGGCAATATTATATCGATATATTGAATGATTTGCAACTTCCTATATCTCCATTCCCCTCCCGCACATTACTTTCGTCCGCGTGTGAGTGAGACGGCAACATCGGTTGGCGATCCACTCAAGCGTCTTCGAAGAAAATCAAGATGGCGTCCCGGGCTGTTCGTGTCGTTTCGTGTGTGCCTCTCAGTGTGTTTTAACATCAGAAAAACCCTGAGGAACCTCTTCAAACCTACCTGTCGTCGCACCAGGGTCGCTGGCTTCAAGAAAGGTATTGTGCAACCTTTCCTTATAGTACAAACCGCTTCTTTCTCATACTTCTCCACGCAGTGCGTAACTATCCCGTTCTCAAAATTTGCAAATCATATCGCGTAAACATTTCATGGTCCTTCGGCCGAGATAATACATAATACTGTGATATTAGTCGAATCAGTGCAATAGTGTATCTCGTTAATTGTTCGTGAATTCGTTCGTAAGTGGTTACGTAACCGCGTCATAATCGTAGTTATTTGTTGCTAAATAGTGTTTTCGTTGCATTAATTCGCATTATCTAGCTTTATTTACTTGAAACTAGTTTCGTAGTTCACCCCTCGTCAAGTAAATAAGTTGGTATATAATTACTTTCGTTATCGCTTCTTTATTCGTAGAACCAAACCAGTACTTAATTAATACATTATTTCGTTGAACCCGCACATGATTAAGTACTGGGGAGGTTAGGTACATTCATTAAAAATAGTGTCGATCACAGTATTTCGTAAAGAACCTGACTCGCCCAATAGTAAGTCGAAGTGGGTAGGTTTAGGTACTTTTAAGTGGTGGTGGAGGTAATCTGATCTCCATCGCATACCGACCTTATAATTATAGATAACCATTTATGTAGAATATTTCGTTAACAAAGTCGTTTAATAGTTATATTTACGCACCTACCTGGTAAATACTTTTCGGTTTAAGAACTACTTTGTTTCTCATAAAGAATTGCATACATAATTCACTTACTGAGAAACAATATCGAAAACTAGGCTTAATCATTAGAACGCACAGAAGTACCTACATATATAAAATAACAAAACAAATGTGGGTAAACAAATAACATTAACTCTGTCGTTAGTTACCTATAACATGGATGTATGAATCCGATTTTTACTGGATGTGGCATTGTGCACAGTTTGTTAGTAGCAAGTTTGCGATATAATATAATATTTCATTTTTAATTTAATATTCTATTCATATATTTTCGGTACATACATGGTTCATAGATGTTGATATACTAATTTAATGTAGTTTTTTTTATTGTTTGTAGGTATTAATTGTGTGAGTTTTTAGTAGTTTTTTGGGCTCGACTTTAGAATAACGGATACCGTGTAGAGTCTTCATATTTTTTGTGTGCAAAGTACTTATTATTTTTAACAATCTCACGAAGTTTCAAGTTTAGGAAATCAATACTTTCTGAAATAAAAAATATCAAACTTTGCAAAATTAACCTCTAATTTGGACAATTTTGACGCTTTTGACGTAACACGTGACAGCAGGTGTTGCTATTTTAGTTAGTTTTTAATAATGTAACGTTTTGATTTAGCACACAAAAAGTTGACGCATATTTTTTTCTTTTTCTTTTATTCACGTTCTTTTGTGTTATTTAAGTAGTGTTTAACAATTAGTCAGTGATTTCAGTTTTGTTTTGTTTGAATAACTATTTTAAAAATTATTTTGTGACCATTTATTACGACGAGTTATTATTTTGATATCTGCTAAAGGTGAAACGAAACGTTATATATGGGCAAACATATTTTTTTCTTTCTGTTATGTCTTCAATAGTTTCAATGTTTGTACTCGCGTTTCGATGATGGGACTTAGGGGCACCCCGACATGGATAGATTTAGGTTAGAAGGAGATGGCGGGGTCTAGTGAGCGAGCGAAGCGAGCGAACACAGACCCCGCCATCTCCTTCGTGGTTATTTTTTTTTAAACCACTCAGAAGTAGGAGCCCCGCCAAGCGGGGCTCCGTCGACTGGTCTTCCGGCGACTAGGGCCATAGGACAGAGGGGAAAGCAGTTATTCACCTTAAAATCAGGTAAATAGTATAAAAAAAATACGCAAATATAACCTCAAAATGACATTTTTAAAAATTATTTAAAAAAAAACTATGCATTTCCTAAACTTTATTTTTGCTAGGATGGGATCTCCTCCCCTCCCTCTCCCCTCCCCCCGCCTCAAAAGTACAAATTTTCACAACCGTTATTCTAAAGTCCTTCCGTTTTTTGAATCAGGCATAGCTTTTTACTTCTTTTTAACCGACTTCTAAAAAAGGAGGAGGTTCTCAATTCGGATGTTTGTATTTTTTTTTTTTTTATGTTTGTTCGCGCAGAACTCCGTCGCTTGTCAACCGATTTTAAAAATTCTTTTTTTGTTGGAAAGGGTATACTTCCCAAATGGTCCCATGAAAATTTTATCGAAATCGACCAAGCGGTTTTCGAAAAATCTAAAAAAAATATCTACATTATCTACATTGACGATCTCTTAGTTTACTCTGCAAAGGAGCAGTACGTTTTTTTTTACACCAATGTGATTGGTTCGTTTAGGTGGGGGGAGGGGAGGGGATGTAGGTACCACTAAAAAGTGAAAAATAAAAAACTTTTTACAAAAAAATACAACCGACTTTTACACAAAAAATCAAAAAAGTGCAAAATAACTTTAATTTCGGAAGTCGGTGTTCAAAAAACGAAAAAGCAACCACAAACACCGAGTTCCGAAATTAAAGTTATTTTGCACTTTTTTGTTTTTTTGTGTAAAAGTCGGTTGTATTTTTTTGTAAAAAGTTTTTTTATTACTTACGGTAATTTATTATAAATTGTAATACCTATATTTAATTCCACCAAAATGGCACCTACGGATTCATCTGCAAATTTGAAAATGTTATATGCTAAGAGAGATAGGATATTCGCACGTATGCAAGGTATTTTTGTAATCGCATTCAGGACATTGATTCAAGCCAATCTAACTTAGAAACATTTTTATGTGAGATGGAAACCGTAGATTCATTACGTGAAGATTTTGCAAATGTATTGGATAAAATAGCTAGTCTCGAATTAAAATCGAATCCCGATTTCGTAGTTAATTATCAATCTCTCTCGTCGTTCGAAGATTTATTGGGTTGCGTGAAACGAGCCGCCAAAAAATTGGAACCGTACCCCAGTACTGGCGATGACTGCAAGTCATCAAGTCAACAGAGGTCTCCTAGACTAGACTTCCCCCTATTGAAATTCCCGAGTTTAACGGTGATATAAAAAATTGGCCTTTATTTTTCGATAGCTTTCAGAATGCCGTTCACAACAATTATTCGCTCACGGATTCTGAGAGATTGTATTATTTGTTAGGTAAATTAAGTCGTCGCCAACGTGCGCTTTTGTGAATACAACATCTAGTTCAGCCGCGTGTAATCTATGCAGTGAGCAGCACGATTACCTTTATAAATGTAGGGTTTTTAATAGTTATAAACCAGATCAACGTTTTTATTTCGTAAAGTCTAACAATTTGTGTATAAATTGCCTAGTTAGTGGCCATCGTGTCTCCGCGTGTAGGTCAGCGTCTAAATGTAAAAAATGCAATTACAAGCATCACACGTTATTATGCTTCGGTAATAAGCCCACCGCGACTTCGTCGCAATCAAGCGCCGGTCGTGCACATGCTTCGCCCGCCACTGAAGTGCAGCCTACGCAATCGCCGCCGGCCGCAGCACCGAATGTTGCGCCCGCACCCGCTCAACCCCTCGCGCGCACAGACGTCGCGCTGTGTTCGCTATCTGATAACCGGGGTAACCATTTGTTCCGAAACCCTACTACGGTACTCATTGCTACTCTTCTCATCATCTTGTATCGTTTTTCGCCGCAAGAACCTTTGCAGGTTTATGAATTCAATCGTGTCGTTTTTGGACTTAAATCTAGTCCATTTCATGCGCTGCGAACTATTAAGCAGCTGGCAGAGGATGAGGGCGACTCCTTCTCTCTGGCCAAAAATATTATCGCTTCGGGTCAGTATATGGATGATTTCGTATTTTCGGTTCCCACGGAAGAGCAGGGCATTTCCACCGCTTCGGAAATGATAGGTCTCATGCAAGCTGGTCAATTTGAATTCGTCAAATAGACTAGTAACTCCCAAATCGTCTTAGATTCAATTCCACCTTCGCATCGCCTGCCAGCGGTCAAAGACTTCGATGAGTCTGAGCAGCATAAAGTACTAGGCTTGTGTTGGTCGCCTACTTCGGACCACTTCGGCATTAAAGTCAATACTCCCACTCAGAATTGTACTAAACGTACAATATTGTCATGTGTCGCTAAAATATGGGACGTCATGGGATTTGTTGCACCTGTCGTCCTGTACGCTAAACTTCTAATCAAAAGGCTTTGGTTGTGTGATTGTGACTGGGATGATACCCCACCTGAAGATATAGTCAGGCTGTGGACTCGCTTTAAGGAAGAGCTTCCTTTGCTCTGTAGTATAAAAATCCCACGTCATGTTGGTATCGTCGCTGACAGTGTTGTCACTATCTTAGCGTTCGCAGATGCTAGTGAGGGCGCCTACGGAGGAGTGATCTACTTCCACGTCCAAAATAGCAATGGCAACGTTGTTAGCTTGTTAACCGCTAAATCGAAGGTTTCTCCAAAGAAAGTAGTGTCCCTCGCTCGTCTTGAGCTTTGTGCTATCCTTGTCCTAGCTCAACTTATAAAAAATGTCGTAGTTGCTTGTCAGGATCGCATTGTTTTTCGTAACATATTCGCATTCTCAGATTCGACAGTCGCTCTCTGTTGGGTACATTGGTCGCCCCATCGGTGGAACACCTTTGTGGCCAACAGAGTGACGAAAATACAGAATAACTTATCGCCACAAAATCTGTATCACGTGTCCGGTAAGGATAATCCCGCAGATTGCCTATCACGTGGACTCACACCTGCTCAAATTATTGACCATCCACTTTGGTTCAGTGGTCCTCCGTGGGCTCATTTAGACGTCTCGCAGTGGCCTGTCGTTCCCTTCAATCCCTCTTCGGTGTCTGAAGAACCCGAAGAGAAGAAGCATACTTTGGTAACCGTTACACCGAATGAAAGATCTCCTATCCTTTCTTTAGTCGATCGTGTCTCCTCTTGGACCAAATTGCTTCGAGTAGTAATTTACGTTTGTCGTTTCGCTAGATTGTTACCTCGTAGATACCGCATATCAGCATCGGACTACGATTTCGCTGAATTGCTAGTTCTTCGTGAACTTCAACGCTTTCATTTCTCCACTGAGATTGCTCGACTTAGCGAGGGCAAGGTATGTAGTCCTGCCCTTCGCCACTTAAAACCGTTCCTCAAAGACGGACTCATTAGAGTTGGAGGCCGCTTAAGAAATTCAGATTTGAGTTATGGTGGAAAACACCCCATTTTGCTTCCACGTAAAGACCCCATTTTAAATTTGCTCGTCGAATACCACCATAAGTTAAACTGTCATGCAGGCCCTGATCTTCTGATGTCACTCTTGCGTCAGAGATATTGGATACTTTCTGCACGTAACTTAATTAGGACAAGGATCCATAAGTGTGTTCGGTGTTTTCGGTTGTGCCCTAAGCCCACCTTTCCTGAGATGGCAGATCATCGTTCTTGCCGCGTAGTGCAGTCAGCTAAACCGTTCGTGCACAAGGGTACTGATTATGCGGGCCTGTTCAAGGTTACAATGACCCGGGGCCGAGGTGTTCGTTCAACTAAGGCATACATATGTCTGTTCGTTTGTTTGACCACACGCGCTGTCCACATAGAATTGGCGGGTGATCTGAGCACAGCCAGCTTTATGGGGGCGTTTAAGCGGTTTCTGGCCAGACGCGGTGCCGTTAGTAGGATTTACTCGGATAATGGATCCAACTACATTGGTGCTAAGCGCAAACTATCGGAACTTTACGATTTGTTACGTTCAAAATATCATAATACCGAATTTGGTCAAATGCTAGCTGAAAATCGCATAGATTGGGCCCTCAATGTCCCGGCTGCTAGCCATTTTGGTGGGAATTGGGAGGCCAATATTAAAAGCCTAAAAACTCACTTATATCGCGTGATCGGTGAAACTACTTTGTCGTTCGAGGAGTTAAGCACGGTGCTTGCTCAAGTTGAATCCGTTATGAATAGTAGACCTCTGTGTCGGACGTTGTCCAGCGATCCATCGGAACCGCTTGGCTTAACTCCAGCGCATTTTTTGAATCTTACACCTTTGAAGTATTTACCTGCTGGAGAAATTGATGAAAATTTAAATACTCTTTCGAGATACGACTTGTTAGATAAATTAGTTCAGTCTTTTTGGAAGCGATGGAGAACCGGTTATCTCCACACTCTACAGTCGCGTCGAAAATGGAACACGCCAGTTGACCCAGTTGCGGTTGGAACCGTCGTGATTCTTTTAACCGAAAATTCACCTCCCCTCCATTGGCCACTTGGTGTTGTGGAGGAAGTTTTTCCTGATTCCACGGGAGTAACACGCGTAGCTCGGGTGAAAACAGCAACTGGATCGTACTTACGTCCAGTCGTACGGCTATGCCCTTTGCCTAACCAGTAGTTTGCGTATTCTTCATTTAGGTTAGTTTAGGTTAGGATAATAGAAAACTATGTAGCTTTGGTTTTGTTCCATTCAATACAATTAGTTTAGTTTAATCTCGCGTTCATAGATAAACTTTGAAGGTATCCCTTCAAGCCCGGGGGAATGTTTGCGCTGATTTCGACTACCATCACAATAATTCTATATTTCACCTTTTTTTGTACGTTGGCAATATTATATCGATATATTGAATGATTTGCAACTTTGAAAATGAAAATAATATATCTAGTTTTAATTTCCGCGAATATTAGTGGGTTGCAGGTATGCACCTCCCTCCCGCCCGCTTTATTATGCACATGCAAGATTACAAGGCAAATGCAAGGATTTTAAGCACATGCAGGAAGGCAAAGCAAAACCCAACACCATTACCGACACGTGTTTCGCCTCTCCACGAGGCATCCTCAGGGGACGTGTTGACTCGCTGACCGTTGAGTTGCGACTGAGAATTTAGTTTTTTTTTTTTTTTTGGAATGGACCACTCGCAGTTCAGCACACTAAGGCTGGTTACTGCTTAACCGGACAATCTTGTGGTGGCCTCAAATGAATTTAAGGATCTAAGTTACTATTAACTAACTAACTAAATAAAACTCACCCAAAAATTAAATTCAAATTAGAATTAGAGTCCCAGAACTCCCTTAACTTTTTGGATTTGACTATCACAAAACACAATAGTAACTTAGATTTCCAAATTTATCGAAAGCCGACACACACTGACACGACAATACCAGCCTCTTCTTGTCACCCTCTTCAACATAAATTAGCCGCCTTCCACAGCTATATTCATAGATTATTTGCCCTCCCCCTTTCAGCAGAAAATTATGTAAAAGAACTTAATATTATTTACCAGATTGCAATTTCTAACGGTTACTCAAAGTCAATGGTAGACAGTTTAATTAGTAAAAAGCAGAAAGAAAGGGTTCGTTCACTATTATATGCATGTCCGCATACTAATATTAATAGATATGTGGCCAGTCTGACCTATATGGTCCCCATTTCAGATAGAATTAGTAATTTACTTAGAAAAAACAACGTTTATGTAGCGTTCAGAACGGACCAGAATATACGCCGTGTTTGTAACGGAAAAGATATTTTAGAAAATAGTAAAAAGTCTGGGGTGTATAGGCTGGTCTGTGATGAATGCAACGGGGTGTATGTGGGTCAGACGGGCCGTAACTTTGACATAAGGTATGGGGAACATGTTGCCGCGTATAGAAATGGCCATTCGGACAAATTGAATCTCGCGAAACATCTAATTGATACCGGCCATTCTTTGCGCGACAACAATAGTTTTAATATACTACATATTTGTGATAAGGGTTTCCGGCTGTGTGTTTTGGAACAATTAGAGATTTTGAAACATAGTAATAATAATAATTTTGCACTGTTGAATGACCAGACGAATTTGGTTTCTTCCCCTTTACTGCGAATGTTTGTGGTTAGTTGTACACAAATAACCAACGGTGGCAGTGTATAAAAGGGGGGTGCCTTGTACTAAATTCTCAGGATCAGCTGTTGCCGTCTTCGCGAAGACACCTATCCACAAAGTCGCCGCGAAGTACCCGCACGAGCCCTACATTGTTCTTCTCCTACCCTACGACTGTGTGATCGGGCCTAGTTCGTTCGCACAGCCGCAGGGCGGAGCCACTGCTCCCACGGAAAATTTTTGAATTCAAAAATTTTTTCTGTAACGGCTGCGGAAGCACTAGTACAACTTGAGTTTTTAAGTGTTCACGATGCCGAAGCCCGACGCCCGCGGCTCCCTGGGCCGTGGAGGCGCACGGGAACCCGACCCGCCGCCAGAAAAAATCAAGAAATGCCGCCCGTCGCTGGATCGGGCAGTGTCGCCACATGAGTAGATAAACGGAACAGAGATAAAGCTTCGAACAACCGCGCGAATCGGTTGCACTTCTACAAGTACGCGGGGCATGTGTGCGTGTCCACTGGCCGCTTGTCGCGTACACAGCGAGACTGGAAAAAACCAGTTTACGCTGGCACAGCCAGAGGACAATCTAAGGGTCAGCGCGACGCACTTTGTTTGTTTTGTTAGTTGCAAGTTTGAATATTTTAATGTAAAAACGTGGTATTTAATTATTTATTAATAATGGTTGTTTATTGTACTGTTTGTACAATAATACTAGAAAAAATAAAAATATATCATACTTTAACTTTCTCTAACTTTCACAATAGGTAAGTACAAATTTGACTATTATTTTTTCAAGTATCTTATTGTATGATCATTTTTAATAAGAAGAGAGTAGGTAGTACTACACGGTGTGTTTTACCTTTTTATTGTTATTACAAGCTTTTATTAAACATTTGTAGGTATGTGAGTGGGTTGGTATGTAGTAGGTAGGTAGGAATGATGTGTGTTAATTTTGATAGTTTAGAACGATTTTTATCATGAACTGCTGTTGCAGCCAGAATTATCTCCTTACGGGGGAACTCTTTAACGGTTAGTAGCATGTTATATTATTTACCACACCATTAAAAGAAACAATAAATTATTCAAAAACTAAAATTATAAAAAGAAAAACATTCGAGTAATATAAAGTATTCTATCATACTGAATAATAAAACTATTTAACAAAATGTTTTGTTTAATTTGTCACAACCCATTGTGACAACCCTACCAAAATGGTAACAATTTTGCACGTTCTTAGGAAGCTTCGTCTCTGTTCCGTTTCTTTACTCATGTGGTGTCGCTGCCTGACATCGGCGCCGCGCTGTCTGGCTCGGCGCCCGAGGCAGGCGCCACGCTGTCTGGCGCAGCGGCGGCCCACCTGCCGCCACCGCAGACGCAAGGAACGCGCCCTGCGACACCGAAGCCGCCGAAAATGCACCAAGAAGAGCGCAGGTTAGTGGTCGACGCACCGACGACGTCGCGCTACGCGCTACGCCCTCGTCGTCGTCGAGCCGGCCCCGGCCTGCGCCTCCGCACCCCGAGGTGACGCGCTCCGCGACCAAGCAGGCCCCGGTACCTGCCCGCGATACAGCCGCCGCGCGCTCGCAAGCGCCGCAGGCGCGCACGTACGCGCAGTCCACCGCGCACTCACCCGCACAGTCCGCCGCGCCGCGCACCGCGTCAGCCGCGCCCCGCAGCTTGCTGACGGGCGCAGCAACCCAGCCTGCGAGTCAGCCAACTCGTGACCAGAGGCTGAATAGGGCAACCGCGCCGCCCGCGACCCTATCGACCCCATCTACACCCGCGTCGCCCGCTCCGCCGCGAGTTGCCGGCTACGAATCGCCGGCAACTTACTCGACCCAGTCGTCGCGCGCCGGGTCATATATGTCGCTCGCGTCGCTGGAGGACGACGACGACCTCCCCGCCGCGCAACCGTCAGGGAAGCCACGGGCCCAACGCCGGCCCAGATCACCGGACGAGGAAGACGAAGAAGAAGCCAAGCGTCATCGCCTCTGCTCGCCGCGCGCCCAGAACGGGCGCTCGTCGCAGGACAGAGACGACGACGTGTCACCACCGGGCAGCCCGACGCAGGAAGGGGTAAGTCAAACACTTACACCTAACCCTAATGCAGCCCCCACCCCGGCAGCGGCCACGACCAGCGCGGCCCCGGGAACAAATATTAACAAAAATAAGAGGCCACGCTTCCCACCTTTAGTAGTGGAGAAGCTACCAAACTGGGCGCATCACTTCCGCGCCCTGGCCGCCAAGCTGGGCCGACCACCCAACGCCCGCCCATACGGCACTGGCGTTCGTTTCTCGCCGGAGTCGGAGGGCGAGTACAGGTTGGTCCAGCGCTACCTGGTCGACCTAGAGAAGGAGACCGGGATTAGTTGGTTCGCCTATTCCCTGCCGGCGGACAAAATGTTTAAGGTGGCCATAAGGGGGCTGCCTGTAGACACTGTCCCACAGGAAATTGAGGAGGAACTCCGCTCGTTAGGGTACGAGCCGGAGTACGTGCGCCACATTAGGGCGCGCCAAGGAAGACCCGGCTGCGTATTCTACGCCATGCTGCGGCGCACCCCTGACGTGCGCCGCATATTCGATACCACGACTTTCATGTTGATGCGTGGGGTCAAGATCGAAGCATGGCGAGGAAAACGTGGGCCCGCCCAGTGCCACAGGTGCCAAAAGTTCAGGCACTCGTCGCACCAGTGCCACCGCCCGCTCGCCTGCGTACGTTGCGGCGAAGGACACACCGCGCGGGAATGCCCGCGCCCCAAGGAAGAGCCCGCCACTTGTGTTAACTGTGGGGGGCACACCCGGCGAACCATGTGACGTGTCCCATTTTCAAACGGGAACGTCAAAACAGGCGGGCGGGCACTGCCGCCATTACGGCGGCCTCGCAAAGCCGCCCAAAGCAAAATCAAGTGGAATCCGAAAAAGATGCTCCAAACTTAATGGCGGCAGCAAACGGGCCCACTAACAGAGACGGAGCCTCCTCTACTAGGAGTAAGAGGAAGAGGAAGAGGGGCAGAAAGGGAAGGAAACCCAAGCCCCAGGCGACCGACCCCCAAACCCAAGAAGGGAGGGGGGCCCCACAAGACGAGGAAGAGGAAACGCTCCCACGGGAGAACACTCAGGCCGCCACTGCTCGACGGACGGCTTACGTAGTAACTATTTAGTAATCTGTGGGACGGCGCAGGCTAACGTCGCAGACAAGCCGGCGCCAACTATGAAAAATATAGTTGGCAAGAAAATAGTGGCATCGGAAAAAATGTTTAACAAAACTAAGAAATCCGATGCCACTACACGTGAACCCAATAAAGAAAGGAATGTCGACTCAAATGACAATAATAATAAAAAGAATTTTACTGCCTGCGCCATCCAACTGCTGATGGTATTCCTGATTCTTTAGCCAGTGACTTCTTAAATACATTGGCACCTCCTTGGGTGCCTGAGGCTATTGAACTGAATTTGCCGCTTGTATCAATCAACCATGATATTTCGGAAACTCTAGAGCTGCCATTCACTCTTATTGAATTAAAGGGTGTTATTCACAAAACTAAGGACTCCGCACCCGGTATTGACGGTATCCCGTATTCCTTTTTTGCTAATCTTAATAATAATAATAATAATAATAATTTATTTGCATCAAGTTTTACATTTTACATTAAACACATGGTAGTACAAACATTTTAAAGTAAATTATACAATGGTGTGAAGACACCAGCACCCTTGCTAAGTTGTTAAGACAACTTGTGTTAAAGATGCTGGGCCCAACCCTTTATTGGATGTTTCTTAATTGCATTTAAGTACATACATGCCATTTTGTAAATTATATGACTGGTTCATTATATGACCCAGGTAAACGAACAAATAAACTATTTAGGAAAGGATTTAGAAAAAATAAAACAAAAAGAGTAGTGCGTGAATGGGTGTGAGAAAGAGTGTGTAAGAGGGTGTGTGTGTGAGGGTGTGTGTGTGGGTGTGTGTGTGTGTGTGTGTGTGTGTGTGTGTGAATTGTTTTTCGCATTTATGTGGGTAATGGTAGCGTGCAATAAGGATTTGAGGTTTAACGGGTGCTGTATTGAGTCAACAATAAGCTTTCTGTGTTGTTGTAATTAAGGGTTTGTAGCCAATTATTAAGTTTAGTTTTAAATGACATTATAGGTAGTGAGTAAAAGTTAAGTATTTTGTTAAGGCTATTGTAGAGATGAGGACCTTGGAAACAGGGAAATCTTCTTGTAAAAGAGTATTTACAGCGGAAGGGTTGACATACCTTGTCTTTGCGTCTTGTAGTGATTATTTCATAGGAGGTTTTTTGATGCTGATATAGTAGTATGTGTAATACAAATAATTGTCTGACTGTAAGGACTTTACAGTTCCTATAAAGTTCTTCAGTTGGGAAAAGGATGGGCCGAAAGGTACTTATTTTCAACACGGCTCTCTGAGCGCGTTCTAACTTCAAAAGTACCGTCTTGGGTGCACCACCCCAAGCGCAAATACAGTACGTTAAAAGAGACTGACACAGAGCAAAATATGTGCACCTGATAGTTTGAGGTTCTGCAATGTGGCGAAGACTTCTAAAGACAAAAATTAGCTTTCTGATTCTTTTTGTCAGTAACTCTATATGAGGTGCAAAGCTCAGGCAATCATCGAGAGTTACACCGAGATATTTTATAGTTTGACAACGTTCTAATTTTGGACATGTACATGTCGCAGTGCCAGACAGTAAACATGAGTGCGCTACCAGAGCGTATGCATCTGGAGGTTGAGTGGAATGTCGCAAGCTGTACGTAAGAATTTTAGTTTTGTCGGTATTGATTGTAAGAATGTGTCTTTTTAGCCATTGCAGAACACTATCAAGTCCTTTTTGAGCGAAATCGAAGGCGTCATCCCAAGTAACGCCAGAGAAAGTAAGTACGGTGTCATCAGCAAACGCAACAATTTTTCCACCTTCCAAACTCAGATTACATAGTTGGTTAACGTAAATCAGAAATAGGGTTGGGCCAAGCACACTGCCTTGGGGAACGCCGAAAGTCACCGGTTCCTCTCTACTGAGGTAATTTTGTATTTTTACACACTGAGTTCGGTTTTGAAGGTAGTTCCTAAAGATATTAAGTGTTTGGCCACGAATCCCGAGTTCCTCCAGCTTTATTAATAAGTCAGAAATTGAAACCGTATCGAACGCTTTTTTTAGGTCCAAAAAAATTGACAATACTTTGTTTTTCTTGTCAATATTTTTTGTAACATGGTCAATTAGGTCAATTACAGCACTGTTAGTAGATTTGTTGCGTCTAAAGCCGAATTGGTTGGGAGAAAAAAGCTTTTTATCTTCCATATACGTCACAAGTCTTTTGTTGATTAGGCGTTCTAGAACTTTAGAAATGGAAGGTAAAACTGCAATGGGACGATAATTATTTGGAAGCTTTTTGCTCCCACTTTTGTAAATTGGGTGTATGATGGCTTTCTTGAAGTACAAGGGGAAAGTGCCGGTATGGAAGCAGAGATTAAAAATATGTGTAAGTATGGGGACTAGTGTCAATGAATAGCGTTTTAAAAACTGTGTTGGAATATTATCCCAGCCCATAGCAGAATCTGATTTCAATGACATTAGTACCTCCGCAACCTCATCTTCATCGGTGTCTAATATTACGAATGATTGTAAAGGTGAGGATGCGGAGGCAATGTCTGGTGGGATTTTTTTACTATCAGGTGGAGAGGAAAAGTTATCAGCAAGTTCCTTGCCAATGTTCGCAAAAAACTTGTTTACATTGTCAACCGATAGCTGAGGTGAAGTAGAAGAAGCCAATAAATCAGTGTTGGGTATGTTTGGCTTGTCTGTATTTGTTACTCTCTTTATGACCTTCCAAATCTTTTTATTGTCTCTTGAAGCCTCACTCAATTCTCTCTTGTCATAATCTCTTTTTAGTTTTTTTAAGATTTTTGTGCAGTAGTTCCTATATCTTTTATATGTAATACTTAGTGTAACATTGTTCGGAGATAGCTTGAGTTGTTTGTGCATTGTATCTTTATTACGCATACAGCGGAGCATACCAACGGTCATCCAGGGTTTAAGTAAGCGTTTTTTATTTGGAATCTTGATTATAAAAGTGTGAGTATTTATGAGCCTAGCTAGAGTGGTAACTAAACTTTTTGTCGCTTCATTCGCGTCAGTATGTTCGTAAACTGGTAGGAAATTAGTAGTCTTCATCTCACTATCAAGAGTTTCGTAATTAGTCTTCAAAATGGTGCATGGCCGTGGATTGACATATTGTTTTAGCTTAAGGCACAGCATTACAGGGTTATGGTCGGTGACGGAGGCGTGTAATACTATGGTTAGTGCAGTCAGTTTAGTTTTAAGCATGATATGGTCAAGACAGGCATTCTCTCGAGTGGAAAGTGAGTGAGCAGGTAGCAGGCCATGGGAAGCTAAGAGATCGAGATAGTCCGATGTTTGGTTTGAAGATATAGTACAAGCGATGTCAAGGTTAATGTCACCAACTATAGCTATGTTTTTATATGTAACCAGGCTTGTTAAAAGAACGTTTAGGGATTGTAGGAAGTTACTTACGTCTCTAAAAGACGGAGATCTATAGATACATATTATTGCCTTATCGGTGCCGATTTTTAGCACAAGACAACTGGCATCTGAGAATTCAGGTTCTTCGACTGTGTAGTTTTCTATATTTTTTACATAAAGGACTACACCATCGTTCTGGTTCAAGTGTTTTTTTGTTTGATAATAAGAGTAGTTATCGATAGTTGGAATTGAATCATTATAGCGTTTCAGCCAGCACTCAGTCAGTACTAGTATGTCGCAGTCAAGATTTATTCTGTGGAGAAGTGTTAAGAAAGAGTCGAAGTTTGCATGAATAGAGCGAATATTCTGGGTAATTATTTTTAATTGCTTGGAAGGGTTACTGATGTAGCTAGTGCATTCTTCGGGGTCACAATTAAGTGTGGTAGCGACTGAGAGCCGATCTATATTTTTAATAATTTCTGACATGCTATCCACTGTTAAATTGTTTTTTTATGGGTGTACCAGAGGGTAGGGTCAAAAGGTATTTTGTAGATAATTTATCTACAATATCGATAACGAGCTTAAACGAGAACAAGGTAACCAAACCTGTACGGTACCGTGTAGTAATATTTTTAATACTACAATTGAGAAAGCTTGTGAGGATGAGTGGATGGTTGAGTGGATGGATAATTACTACTAAAGATACTTGGCACACAGTCATTCTACAACCTGGAACAGTACCTGGGCTACCGTTTATCTCGGTTCCACGACGCCCTCACTTATTATTTAAAGCTTGTCAATTCTGTAATGATTACTGGACACATCCCTGATGAATGGAAACGTCAAATGGTGTTGCCATTCCTCAAACCAAATAAAACTCCATCTGATCCTTCTTCATATCGCCCCATAGTTTTGTCTTCAATTTTAATGAAAATAGCGGAACACTTAATAAAAAATCGCCTAGAATGGTATGTTGAAAGTAAGGGCCTTTTGGCAGAATCACAATATGGCTTTAGAAAAGGTAAAAGTACCACTGACTGTTTAAGCATTCTAGCATCTGATATTCGGTTATCCTTTTCTAATAACCAATCAACCGTAGCAGTTTTTCTTGATATTAATGCGGCTTATGATAATGTCGTACTATCAATTTTACAAAATAAATTAAAAGCCTTAAAGGTTCCTTCGAATTTGTCGAATTTCGTTATTAATATCCTGACTGCACGCTCTGTTAACATGCTAATAGGAGATCATGAAGTATCTCGCCTTGTATGGAGAGGTCTCCCACAGGGTTCTGTGCTCAGTCCCCTTCTATACAACATTTACACTTTTGATATGGACTCGTCCTTATTAACTAACCATGTTAAGGTTCTTCAATACGCTGACGATTTGTTATTATATTCGTCATGTCCCTCTATTGACAAGGCTACCTTTAATATCAATTCCGCTTTATCTACTCTGGAGTCATGGTTAGATTTGAATGGCTTGGATTTATCCACGTCTAAAAGTGCGGCTGTATTATTCACCCGGAAGAAAATTATTCCTTCAGTAAATATTCGGTATAGAGGAGTACCTATTCCAATAAAAGATAAGTTCAGATATCTGGGTGTAATATTTGACTCTAAATTAAGCGGTGTTCCCCATTGCGATTATATTGTAAACAAATGTGAAAAACACTTAAACATGCTTCGATGCCTCTCCGGTGTGTGGTGGGGTGCACATCCCTTTTCTTTAAAACTAATTTATAACGCAATCATCAGAAGCACTCTGGATTATGGATCGTTCGTTCTGGAACCCGGCAGTGTTATGGCTTTAAAAAAATTAGATCGCATTCAATCTAAAGCTTTACGTATCATTTTGGGTGCTATGAAGTCTAGTCCCATTAATGCACTCCAAGTTGAATGCGGGGAAGCTCCATTATATATAAGAAGACAATTCCTGTCTGACAAATATTTATTCCGGATTCTTCAGCTCTCAACTCATCCTCTCATTCCCAAACTGGGCTCTCTGATAGTACAGATGGAATCTTCAGATTACTGGTCCCATAAACGTGCTCCTTGTCTAGTTGTCAGCTATAAAAAAATCCTTTCACTTTCTTCTCCTATTCACCGTTCCAATAAACTCCCAATATTTAGCAGTAGTTACGAGAGTTTACAGTTTAGTCCCATCATAACATATGACAGTGTGAGTAAATCAGATCCGAATTGCCGATTAAATTTTAACCATTTTCTGACTGAACATTTTGAATACCACCACATTTTTACTGATGCCGCCAAACGTGATCCGATGGGTTGTGTTGGGATAGGTACTTACCATTCTCAATACAATATCGTACAAAAAATAAAACTGCCTCCCGAGACTTCCGTTTTTACAGGGGAATGCTTCGGTATCTTAAAAGCAATAGAATACATTCGTGTTTTAAAGCTCAAAAAAGCTATAATTTTTACTGACTCTCGAAGTGCTCTTCTAGCCATTAACAAATCCCCTTACGAAGACAAGTCACAGCTTACTTTAATTTATTTAATAAGAGAATTTGCGTTCAGAACCATCACCGAGGGTAACACACTTCAATTTGCATGGATTCCGGCCCACGCTGGAATCCGAGGCAATGAAGTGGCTGATGCCCTGGCTGGTGATGCGGTGCATTGTGGGGACTTAGTCCCATATAAAATTTTTACTTATGACCTCGTTACGATGCCTAGAAGAATTTTACGGGACACCTGGAAGGTTGCTTGGAATGCCAGTAGCAGATTGAAAGGACATTACTTTTCCCTTATTCAACCCGAGATTCCGGAAAAACCATGGTTTTGCCGGGCTAAATTTGGCAAGATGGAGACATCTGTTTTAATACGGATGAGACTAGGTCATGTTTGTTCACCAGCCCATCTTGCCAAATTTCATATTATTGATGACCCCATTTGCTTGTGTGGCACAGACGTAGGCGACTTAAATCATATTTTTTTCTCCTGTCCTTTATACGACCGTTCTTCCTTCTTCAGTAACCTCTTATCCCTTGATATTCCTTTCCCTACCTCAATACTGTCTTTACTTTGTACAAATAGTTTTCCTGTATATAAATGTATAGTCTCTTTCATTACCATAAATAACATTAAAATGTAATATTTCGTCATTGTAATTTGCTCATCAATCATTCCAAAATAAAAATACTGATCCTATATGTCCTTCCTATCCCAAATTCCGTTAAAATATTTATATTCCGTTTCCCTACCTTTACTTCGAACTAAACGTGACATTGGCTAAATGCACAAACCGTGCGAAGCCAAAACAAAAAAAAAAAAAAAAAAACTGCTGATGGACCTTATTAAGGCCATCAGACAGGGTCAGGATGTCGAGCAGGTTATCCTTGACGGCTTGGCCTCCCTTCTAACCCTTTACCATGGCTGAGTCGTTGAGGATAATACATTGGAATGCCCGCGGCCTGAGACCAAAGGTCGCCACCCTCAAACTCCTCCTGAGGGACCAAGATGTCGACGTGGCGCTCATAAGCGAGACGTTCCTGGGACCCGAAGATAGGGTTAGGTTCCCAGGCTACCTCGTTTACAGGAAGGACGAACGGTCGGCATTAAACGCTAGATATCGTGGTTTGGCAGTGCTGGTAAAGCGAAGGGTCATCCACCAAGAGCTCCCCATGATAACGCTGCACACCATGTACGCGCTGGGTGTACAGCTGCACGTGGCCGGCGAGGACTTAAACATCTACGCCGTGTACAGACCGCCCGGGTACCACTTCAACACCACTGAACTACGGGCGGTCCTAAACTACAATAACAACGCAACCATCCTCGCCGGCGACTTGAATAGCAAGCACCCAGGTTGGAACGCGTACTCCACCAACAAGGCGGGGACCAGACTCTTCGCCGATGCCGAAGCCCACGGCTACACGGTGTCAGGCCCAGATATGCCCACCCACTACCCGGAAAACCACGAACACATGCCCGACGTACTGGACATAGTAGTACACCGTGGGCTATGCTGCCAAATCACCCAGCAGGTGATCGACGACGAGATGGGCTCAGACCATCATCCCGTGCTCGTCGTCCTATCGGGAATGCCGACCCGACTGAAGTCACCAGCGCCACGTCGCATCATTAACTGGGACAAGTTCACAGAAAAGATTGCGACCACTACGCCCACTCGACCTATCACTGCCGCCGCGGACGTTGACTCGTTAGCCAACGACATCACTGCTTGCGTACAATGCGCCTTAGAAGAGGCCACCACTATCCCACCCACGGAGGGGAGAGGGCTACAGCCGCCCCTACCGCCACGGGTACGTGCACTGGTTGTCGAGAAGAGGCGCCTACGCAAGCAGTGGCAACAACTACGCTGTCCCACATTGAAAACGCAGCTCAACCGTCTCGCGGAGAAGGTCGAGGTCAAAGCACTGCCCGCTGTGAGCTGGGAGGAACGTCTAGACGCCGCCGCGACCGACTGGCAGTCGACCCACCAGCTGTGCCACCAGTTGACCGGTACCCCAGCCCCGGTGCGCCCGCTAAGAGGTAGCGACGGGGTGCTCATTTACACGGCAGAGGACCGGTCGAAGGTCTTTGCTGAACACCTGGAGCGTCAGTTCCAGCCGAACCCGACTACCGAGCGCGCACACGTCGCGGCAGTCGAGCAACACCTTGGGGACTACTTCGCCACGCCGATAGCTCCTGAGGAGGACGCCCTGTTTATCTCGCCGGAGGCAGTAAGACGCGCCATCTGGCGGACGAAGCCTAGAAAGGCCCCCGGTGCCGACGGCATTACCAATACAGCGCTGCGCCACCTGCCGCCCCGTATGGTCGCGGCACTGGCGCGCCTGTTTACGGGAGTGCTGCGCACGGGGGTTTTCCCGGCCGTCTGGAAGGAGGGGCGCGTCATTATGCTGCCCAAGGCGGGAAAGAATATCCTGAAGCCTGAGAGCTATCGGCCGATCACTCTGCTGCCCACCATCTCCAAGGTGTTCGAGTCGCTCCTGCTGCGACACTTGACGCCTCACATCGTCCCGCGCCCGGAACAATTCAGGTACCGGGCAGAACACAGCACGACGCTCCAGCTGTCGAGGGTACTGCACCTGCTGTCATCATCGATGAACAAGAAGGAGTACGCGGTCGCAGTATTCCTCGACATGGAAAAGGCCTTCGACCGCGTATGGCATGACGGCTTGTTATACAAGCTGGCCACATCCGACGCACCCCGTCGCGTGGTAAGAGTGATCCAATCTTTTCTGTCCCACAGGAGCTTCAGAGTGGTGGTCGACGGCGCGCTGTCCGCCCCCCGCCCCGTTAGGGCGGGCATGCCGCAGGGCAGCTGCCTGTCGCCAGCGTGTTACTCACGTTACACCGACGACATCCCCACCACGCCACAGTCGACGCTCGCGCTGTACGCAGACGACGCCGCGTACATCACATCGTCAATAAGAGCAGACCACGCGGCGTCCAAGATGCAGCGCGTGCTCGACCTCCTTCCCGACTGGCTCGCCAAATGGCGACTTTCGTTTAACGTGGGTAAGACGCAGGCGATTGTTACAGGCTCATCGCGCCTCCCACCACCTCTGAAGCTGCAAGGAGTCGACGTCGAGTGGTCGCCCCAGGCCAAGTACCTGGGTGTGACCATCGACCGCCGACTCACGATGGGCTCGCACGTCCGCGCGGTCGCCGCGCAGGCAAAAGCTGTTCGCAACAAGCTCAGACCGGTGCTCTCGTCCCAACTCCCGGTGCGCGTCAAGTTGGGCGTGTACAAACTGTACATACGCCCAATATTGACATACGCCGCCCCCGCATGGCTCGCCCTCACCATTGAGGGGAACCGAAAGAAGCTCCGCGCGCAGCAACACGGACCATACTCGACGCCCCTTACTTGGTGAGGAACGACGTCATCCAGCGTGATCTTGGGATTGAGAGCCTGGATGAGTTTGCGCAGCGCCTCGCGAAGGCAATGTTCGCGCGTGCCGACGCATCAGCTTGGCCCCACGTCAAGCACCTTGCGCCCGCCTGACGCGAGGCGCCTGCCCCGCGACTTAATCGCGGACGTTTGACGGCCCATCGCACCGGTTATGACGCCTGAGTGAGTCGCATTCACGTAACACGCGGCTCACCCAAACAATAAGACTCCACACATAACGCACATCGCGAAGTGCGACTCGTTCTAAGTTAATATAGGCGAGTCGCGCAACGCTCACACAATAAGCATTTCTCGACATTCGCTCGAACTCACGCACCGAATATTGGCGTAGTGGAAGCGCTATTCGGTGCAAATGCACTGGGCGGTAGTACTCACACTGCACGGCCGCTCACACACAAACATAATACCTTCTCGCAGTCCAAACCGCAAACGGCTCGATCTGTGCGCGGGGAGGACGGGGATTACATATTACTGCGGGCGTGTCAACAAGTCGGCACCTCCGTCGCTGGTCGTTCCTCGCTGGGCCTCCCCCAGGTAACTGGGGGTCTCACCTGGCGGGGTCCGACCGCCGAGGTGTCGTGAAGAAGCGTTCGCTGTGCGCTGTACACAGTGGCGCGACAATGCCTGCAGTAACACAACATTATACACTCGGGTTAACGTTGCTATCACTTTTCAAGTAGGCGTTAACCCGAAACTTTTATGTATACGTCAACAACCTAATGACGAGCCCATATTAATGGGCTGAGGGGTGCCCCCGCGGCCAGGGGCGCGAAGCTCCGTGACCGCTCGCCGCGTCCTCTAGCGGGGACGTAGCGACTTCCATATTATAAAAGCGACTTCCATATTATAAATTCTCAGTCGCAACTCAACGGTCAGTGAGTCAACACGTCCCCTGAGGATGCCTCGTGGAGAGGCGAAACACGTGTCGGTAATGGTGTTGGGTTTTGCTTTGCCTTCCTGCATGTGCTTAAAATCCTTGCATTTGCCTTGTAATCTTGCATGTGCATAATAAAGCGGGCGGGAGGGAGGTGCATACCTGCAACCCACTAATATTCTCTCTCTAGATATATTATTTTCATTTTCAAATTTAAAATGGATTTCCGCAAAGTAACGCCTGACTCAATCAATTTGATTTGCAACTTCCTATATCTCCATTCCCCTCCCGCACATTACTTTCGTCCGCGTGTGAGTGAGACGGCAACATCGGTTGGCGATCCACTTAAGCGTCTTCGAAGAAAATCAAGATGGCATCCCGGGCTGTTCGTGTCGTGTCGCGTGTGCCTCTCAGTGTGTTTTAAAATCAGAAAAACCCTGAGGAACCTCTTCAAACCTACCTGTCGTCGCTCCAGGGATCGCCGGCTTCAAGAAAGGTATTGTGCAACCTTTCCTTATCGTACAAACCGCTTCTTTCTCGTATTTTTCCGTACCGTACCTATTCCGTTCTCATAATTTGCAAATCAAATCACGTAAACACAGTATCCGCCGTGGTTTACACCTATAATAATTAAAACGATAAAGGACAAATATTTTCATCTAAAAAAGTTTAAACAGTTTCACTTAGAGTTTAATCGGGAATTATATAAATTTATAGACAGCGAGCAAAGGACCTTATTGATTAGTCGTACAGCGAGTATATCCGACGGGCGGAGACGGATATAAAAAAGGATCCCAGAAGTTTCTGGAAATTTGTTAAAGGTAAGGAAAAAAAAAGACTTCTAGGCAAGTATGTAATGAGTTTGAGTTTGATGGACGGGCTGTGACTGGAGCTGACGCAGCAAATGCATTTGCTCAATATTTTAGCTCAGTGTTTTTTCCACATGAGCCCGTTCTATCTGCAGCGGAGGCTGAGCAGGAGACAGCAGACTCGTGTTCCGCGCGGATCGCCATAGATGTAGTTGACTCTGCCGACCTATCAGTAGCTATTCGCCGCCTAAAAGCTCATTCGTCTGCAGGCCCTGATGGAATTCCACCATTTATACTTAAGGACTGTTCTGAAGTATTTAGAGAACCACTATTGTTTATCTACAATTTAGCCTTAAGAACAGCTACGTATCCGGCAAAGTGGAAGATCTCACGGGTTACCCCTATACCCAAGGGTGGCGACAGGTCAAAAGTTGACAATTACAGGCCTATTGCGGTCATGTCGGCCTTCGGTAAGGTCTTTGAGTCGATACTGAATCGATATATCACCAGGCAAGTCAAAACCCAACTTTCCGAATGTCAGCATGGTTTTAGACCCGGAAAATCTACAGTTACGAATCACATTGACTTTGTAGATTTTGCTGTCACAGAAATGGACAAAAATAAGCAAATCGACGTAGCCTATTTTGACTTCAAGGCGTTTGACCGGGTCCAAAATGACGTCTTACTTAAAAAATTGTCTGCTATTGGTTTTACCCCTAATCTGCTTCAACTTTTGCGAGCTATTTCTCTGACCGCATTCAGTACGTCCAACTCTTTGGGCATAAGTCTGAAACATATGCAACTTGCTCTGGTGTGAGTCAAGGAAGTACCCTCGGGCCGACACAGTTCATAATAATGGCAAATGACCTGCCCAAGGTCGTCATGACGGCTCGGTGTCTGATGTTTGCTGATGACCTGAAGTTATTCTTTGGGATAAATAGCGTACAAGATTGTGCGGCGCTTCAGAGGGATATCGATATGGTGGTAAAATGGAGTGAAGTCAACCACTTAGAATTTAACGTCTCTAAGTGCAAGACCATTACTTTTACTCGTTCTCGTGCTCCCATTCAGTACAACTATCACATATCGGGTGTCTCCTTGGAGTGCGTCAGCGAAATTAAAGATCTGGGACTGACACTTGACGTGAATATGACCTTTAATCAGCATATTAATAACATTTGTACCAAGGCCTTCCATTCACTTGGTTTTGTCATGAGGCAGACAAGTAGGTTTACAGACAGGAATGCTATTGTAGTTCTGTATTATTCCTTTGTGCGTAGCAAACTGGAGTACAATTCGCTGGTATGGGATCCGCACGAGCAAAAATATACGCTCATGATAGAACGGGTTCAACGCAAATTTGCTCGCTACTTATATAAAAAGTTATATGGGTACTATCCCTATTTGTATCCGTCTCTGTTTGTCACGGGAATGGTGGGCATCAATACGATAGAACTGCGACGTAAATGTGCGCTGTTGATGCACTACTACTTGCTACTGAACAATAGGATCGACGACGTGGCCACGCTGGCCCGCTGTTCACTGTTCACTCCGGACCAACAACGGGTGTCGCGCGCCGGTGCCTCGCGGTGCCTGTTTGCTGCTCCGCCGTCACATACCCTCTCGGCTCGGTATGCCCCAACGGCGCAAGCGATCAGTTTACTGAACGCCCTGATTGCTCAGGAACCGGATGTCGATGTATTTACGTGTACTCAAAGATCGATGATCAAAACTTTTTTAGTTCTTAAGTATAATATAATGTTGTTGGCTTGCTATACGCTTTGGTGCAAACTGTTAGTATAGTAAGCAATTGATAAAAATAAATAAATAAATAAAATACCCAGGCGAAGATGTTTCCTCAGTTGGGTACTATTTGGTTTCGCTCCGAAACCAGAAGCACAATTTCCACCCGCTGCCTGGTGGTCCACAACGGCGTGGCCGGTAGCATATTTCCCACCATGTAACCCGGAATCACAATGGCGCCGAGGGTCAGTTGAATCGCATGACAAAACTCTTATCTTTCCGTAACTTGTCATGTGGTTTTCTTGGGAAATAGTGTAGTGGTTTCCCCTTGCCTTCTACACCAGACGTTTTAGGGATTATTTGCTTCCCAAGGCCGCTGTAGCCTCTTCTGATCGGCTACACCAGGCATCGCCGGCTCCGCATTCGCCCTCCGAATGCGCAGGCCAGGGAGGCGGAGCTGTACGAGGAGTACAGAGTGGCGAAGACTGCCCTCCGAGCGGGGATCTTGCGAGCCAGAGATCTGGCTCGCAGAGAGCTGCTGGAGTCTCTGGACGGTGATCCGTGGGGAAGGCCCTACAAAATGGTGCGGAACAAACTCCGCACCTGGGCCCCCCCCGTTGACGCAGAGTCTCCGGTCCCAGCTAGTGGAGGACGTGGTGAGCGCTCTGTTCCCGTTGCGAGGGGACCATGCTCCCCCGCCCATGGCTCCGCCACCCGCGGTGCAGGATGCGGACCACACCGAAAAGAAAGAAAGAAAACACATTTATTTGGCACATACAGATACACACAATGTAGACACAAATAAAAGGAAACTTAATTTTAAAACAATAACAATGTGTGACCCGCGGCTGCGCCAAATAGATCCAGTTCAGCAAAATGCCAGACAACTAGAAGCTGCCTGACGCTGGTTTTCAACTGAACCTAACGTTGAAGTGTACGGATGTAAATCAGATTGTAAGGTGTTAAATATACAGGTAAATAGATACATCATAGATTTGAATAAATTAAGGAAGAAAACAATTGAAACAACAAACACAAATGTCATCAAATTAATTATAAATAAACAAGTAAATTTAAATGTAACCACGCAAAAACGTTCTGCAACAATAACAGAACCGGTTTCGTGCGAACCCCGAGCACATGAGTAAAGAAACGGAACAGAGACCGAGCTTCCTAAGAACGTGCAAAATTGTTACCTATTTTGGTAGGGTTGTCACAATGGGTTGTGACAAATTAAACAAAACATTTTGTTAAATAGTTTGATAGTATGATAGAATACTTTATATTACTCGAATGTTTTTCTTTTTATAATTTTAGTTTTTGAATAATTTATTGTTTCTTTTAATGGTGTGGTAAATAATATAACATGCTACTAACCGTTAAATAATTCCCTCGTAAGGAGACAATTCTGGCTGCAACAGCAGTTCATGATAAAAATCGTTCTAAACTAACAAAATTAACACACATAATTCCTACCTACCTACTACATACCAACCCACTCACATACCTACAAATGTTTAATAAAAGCTTGTAATAACAATAAAAAGGTAAAACACACCGTGTAGTACTACTATCTTCTTATTAAAAATGATCATACAATAAGTTACTTGAAAAAATAATAGTCAAAGTACTTACCTATTGTGAAAGTTAGAGAAAGTTAAAGTATGATATATTTTTATTTTTTCTAGTATTATTGTACAAACAGTACAATAAACAACCATTATTAATAATTAAATACCACGTTTTTACATTAAAATATTCAAACTTGCAACTAACAAAACAAACAAAGTGCGTCGCGCTGATCCTTAGATTGTCCTCTGGCTGTGCCAGCGTAAACTGTTTTCTTCCAGTCTCGCTGTGTACGCGACAAGCGGCCAGTGGACACGCACACATGCCCCGCGTACTTGTAGAAGTGCAACCGATTCGCGCGGTTGTTCGAAGCTTTATCTCTGTTCCGTTTATCTACTCATGTGCCCCGAGGCAGAGTATTAGTCAGCGCAGTGCAAGTTATATAACCATTACGCCATGAGCAGCCGATATAGACGAGTTGCAAGTAGCTTAAATAGATATTTATGTTGATTTGTTGTTTTCACGGGTAATTTGACACAGATTGCGATCAGACTATGTAAACAGAGGTGTGTTTTGAATGTTGTCACAGATGTAAAACAAAGTGAGACTGAATATGAATACTGTGAGAAGGTAAGTTTCAATTGTGTACATTACTAATATTTGTTTGTTCTTTGTTGAAAAACGAATAACGTTCGATAGTAGTACAATAGAAGTCTATAATGCGTGTGAGAACTTGTGAATTTCCAATAAAACTAAACATTTAAAAGAATTATGAATATTAATGGTACTATGTGTAGCCTTATAGATGTTTTTTTTTTCTTGTAGTTGCGGGTCACAATGATTTCACCGTGCCACAAATTCCTCTGCATTGCAGGGTGGTTGATGGCGAAACATGAGGTAAGTTACGTAACGCATGAAAAAAAATATAAATATATATAATATATGTATACAGCGTTGCAGATGTCCTTTTTTTAACCCGCAGGCCTCCCATCCCCAAAGTAAAGCAGGTTTCGAGGATGACACGTCACATCAACCCGCAGCTGCGATCACCTGGACACGAAGTAGCCATCTGAGGCAGCGGTGCAAATTAAGAAATGTTAACCACCCGTATATCGTAGCTATGTACGTATATCGTAGCTATGTACACCGACACCGACGACGACGATACTCCGGAGGTAACCGAGGCAGACCTGAGAGCGGCGTTTAATAGGCTCAAGGCCAGAAACACCGCCCCAGGACCCGATAGCTTACCTGGGAAAGCATGGGTCCTGGCCTCGGAGGCTCTCGGGCCTCGACTACGTGGGCTCCTAAGCGCGTGCATGGAGAGGAGCCAGTTCCCACGTCGCTGGAAGACGGGGAAACTGGTCCTCATTGGGAAGCCAGGGCGCCCTGCGAACTCTCCGTCTGCATACCGGTCTATCGTGCTGCTTGACGAAGTGGGCAAGCTCTTTGAAAGAGTATTGCAAACTGCCTCGTCAAGCACTTGGTGAGAGTTGGGCCGGATCTGGCGGAGAACCAGCTTGGTTTCCGCACAGGGCGCTCGACGGTGGACGCCATCATGCGCGTGAGAGCCCTCACGACGGGGGAGGCGATTTCCCGGGGTGGGGTGATCGTGGCGGTGTCCCTTGACATCGCCAACGCCTTTAATTCCCTGCCCGCATCAGGGAGGTACTCCAGTATCACCGGGTGCCAACCTACCTCCGTCGCGTGGTTGAGGACTACCTGACGGACAGAGCCGTCATCTACCCAGGTTACCGGGGAGAGTGGAACCGGTGAGAGATATCGTGCGGTGTTCCACAGGGTTCGGTTCTGGGGCCGCCCCTGTGGAACATCGGCTACGACTGGGTGCTGCGCGCCGACCTCCCTCGCGGCGTCAGCGTAGTCTGCTACGCTGACGACACGCTGGTTCCGGCGCAAGGGGGGTCGCAACAGGCGGCGGCTGAGTTGATGACACGCGGGGTTGCGATAGTCGTTTACAGAATCCGGCAACTGGGTCTCGAGGTGGCCCTGCATCAGTCCGAGGCCATGTGCTTTCATGGCTCTCGGAACCGGACACCACCGGGACCCCAGGTAACGGTAGGAGGGGTTCACATCGGCGTCGGGTCAACGATGAGGTACCTGGGCCTCGTCCTCGACAGCCGGTGGAACTTCGTGGAGCATTTCCGACGTTTGGCCCCCAAACTGGGGTGGGCCGGGGCTGTCCTCAAGCGGCTCTTGCCCAATCTAGGGGGTCCAAACGCCTCCTCCCGCAGGCTGCGGGGATCGTGCGGTCCATGGCCCTTTACGGGGCCGCAGTGTGGGCGTTGTCACTAAAGCGACTGCCAGCACGCCACCTGGTCTCGGCCCAGAGGGTCATGGCCATTCGGCTAGTCCGGGGATACCGCACGGTCTCTGGCGAGGCGGCGAATCTCTTTGCCGGATTGCTGCCGTGGGATCTGGAGGCGAGAGCCCTCGCGCACGTTTACGCGTTGCGCGTGGAGGCGCTAAGCCAGGGTGAAACTCTGCTGCCGCGGCAAATTGCTGCGCAGCGGACGGAGCTCCGGCGGGATCTCACGGAGGTTTGGAGACAGCGACTATCGCAACCCATGATAAGCGCTATAAGACTAATATTGCGGTGATAAGTCCCCTCTTTGAGGCATGGCTGGAGAGACGTCACGGCGTCCTCACCTTCCGCCTGACGCAGGTGCTTACCGGACATGGCTACATTTGTGACGTCAGCGTCGCTGACGTCACAAATGTTGTCTTCATGATGATCACTCAATTCGGGGTTTTCAAAAGAAAACTTCACAACTTTTATCAAGGCTTCGTTTATTCAACGGGCAGCGTAACGACGTCCCAGAGAGGTCCGCACTGTCCAACGGCTCAAGCGTGAATGAATCGCACAAACAGTGCAGCCTTATCAAGAGTTACCTAACAATTAATTAATAGATAGTATATTTGAAGAGTCCCAATACTATAATTTATTTAATAACTTTTTTTAATGTATAATTCAATTTAATTTAATTTAATTTAATTTAATGTTTAATTTGATGCACTTTTCGCTGTTTGATATTGTTATTTATGTTATTTATGTTCTTTTTATTTATTTTTTAACAAATGTAAAAAAATGCTACATGTATTTGTTCATCCAGCGGCATTAATTGCCGATATTCTTTTTAGTAAATATGTGGATAATGTAGTGGGCTGCAATACTGTAAACGATTGTTTGAATCGTCACTTTTTTCTTTGTTAATATGTGTATTGTAGCTGTTTATTGTCCCAAACAATAAAAATAAAATAAAAATAAAATGTACACTCTTATTTATAGGGTTCGCCCCACCCACGTGTACCCAAGTTGTAGGTTAAGTATTGAAACATTTGAATTACAATAGCAGGCATAGTAACATGCTATTAGACGTGAATTATACATCGTAATAAACTAACAGTAATCCATCAATTAATTTTTAGCACAATCAAATTATGAATCTTAATTATTTCTATTCTTATATTGACAAACTATTGTAAGTGCGCCGATACGGCCATACTGACAGGCGGTGCGCGCTCTGCACCTGCCTCGTTGATTCTCGTCGTGATACCTGCAAGAACAGTAAACACTTTCTCTGAGTTGGGTATCTGAGCAACATACGCTGCTTTATATTTAGTTTTGGGAGGGCTTAGGAGAGAGGGCGCTACTGTGCCAGTGTAAACATCAGCTCCCACGAAATTAGTTAAAAATTATAAAAAGTACTTTATTATCAGTTTAACCAGTGAAATTGTGAATAACGTGAGTGATTTCATGACAACAGAAAAAAGTTTGCTCAGTTTAACGATTCGGAACAACATAAAAGTGAAAAAACTATCAAAAAAAAAAAAAAAAAAAAGACCTATTACAGTAAATTTTCAATAACAAACAAGTGAAAATGTATGGTGATTAAAGCAGTTTGGAACTAATAAAAGAACAGTGCATTAAGTGACTACCCCTATAGAAGCAATAACGTTATATCCAACGGAAACAAGATATTTTTGATAAAAGTTGCAAATAATATAACCTACAAAAAGAAAAATACTGCCCAGTCATACTTACAACAAAGAGATTGAAACTATAGTTTAACGCCATCTACCGGATACCCGAAGAACAAGCTAGACACCAGCAGTATCGGTAAATCACCACATACAACTCGAAAGCTTGGTCGCGCCACAGTAGAACAAGATACTAGTACCGCTAAATATCAAAAGAGGGCGCTAGTCTAAAAAATGGATGAAATTAAAGAAATACTAAAACACATGCAAGAAGAAATGAAGCAACAAAAATTGGATATCCTGGCAATGAAAGATGACATCAAAAACACCATCATCAACAACATTAACGATAAATTTAAAACTTTAGAAATGAAAAATGAACAACTTGAGCAAGATTTGGAAATCCAAAAACTCGCAATAAACAACCATGAAAGATTCCTGAGGAGAAAAAACCTTATATTTTTTGGAGTTGAGGAAGGGGAGAATAGCTACCAAGATTTAGAGAATAAAGTTCTTAACATTATTACCAAAATATTGAACATCAAATGTGAAAAACACTATATAGAATCTGTGAGAAGACTCGGAACAAAAAATTATACTATTAGACCTATTGTATTAACTCTACTTACTATGGGTATGAAAGTGCAAATACAAAAAAACAAGAAGAAATTAGAAACCACGAGCTACTATACAGGGTGAAATTGAATAGATGCGACATATTTAAATATACAATAATACGTGTTGTCAAGAAAATTTAGAACATACCAAATGTAAAATTAATGAACTTTTATCACCGCTATGAATGGCAACGTTTAATAACGCGAGTACTCCACAACGATCATTGAGCACTGCGATTAGTTGGACGAGATTTTTTGATACTTTAATTTTTCTTATTTATTTTGCATATTAATTATTTTTCTGGAATACCGATAATTCGTACTTAAATAAAGATATTAACATCGATGGATCATTTTAAAACGCCAACCACGTAACTTTTTTTAACGATTTAGATTGTAGAAAAAACAGTTTATAATTACTATGTTACTGTAACTGAAGCTCCCATTTCATTTTGTCGCATCTATTCAAAGTCATCCTGTATAAAGGAATACTATCCGTTGGAAGTTCTCAAAAAACGGAAAGAACTCCAAAGTGAAGTAGAGAAAGCAAAAGAGCAAGGGATGAAAGCTATAATAAAGTATGATAAACTCGTCATACTTAACAACAAAAACAAACAAAATGAACTGCAAAAAATACAAAACAAAAAAAAGAGAAACTTATCAGAATCCCTAGAGATGACAACAACTTCTAACAGTACAGACTACCAAACCAAAAAACAACCAATAAAGATAAACAAGACCAACAGTATGAATAACTTTATTATTAAAAAACCTACGCTCACACTCCCTGAAAAAACTCACCCTCAAGCTTATTACCCAAAAGAAGCTACAGAATAGCAAATAACACCGGCCCCTCTCGATCTCCCAACACGGCCTGTCACCGCGGGAGATCTAGACAGCAACCCTCCATCTGCATCATCCAAAAAACTCTACATCTCTACATACAACGTAAGATCTCTACTGTCACCAGAAAGACTAATATTACTAAAACACTGCCTAGAAAAAATAAAATATGACATTATCGGACTCGCTGAAGTCAGAAGAAATGGTAACAATATATTTGAGGATGATGAACATATATTCTGTCATACTAGAGAAAGCAAAGGACTCCACGGAGTCGGATTCCTAATCAAGAAAAAATACAAAAACAATATTGAAAACTACACAGGCATCTCCGAGAGAGTATGTATGCTGAATATGAAATTTGGTCAAATAAAACTTTCAATTATACAAGTATATGCACCCACCTCCGAAGCAACCGAAGAAGAGATAGATATTTTCTAAGAACAAATAGAGCAAGCCCGAAGTTTGGCCATCGGCAAGATTATACTGATGGGAGATCTGAATGCAAAAATAGGCCAAGGAAAGCCTGAAGAAAAATTTACGATCGGTCCTTTCTGCTACGGGAAAAGAAATAATAGGGGTGAAAATCTTTTACAATATTCAATCAGAAATAAACTCACAATAATCAACACAATATTCAAAAAAAGCAAAAAGAATCTATGGACATGGACCTCACCCGATAAGCAAAGTAAAAATCAAATAGACTACATTCTGAGTAACTACCCAAGACTCTTCACCAACATTGAAATCTTGAACATAAGATCCTTTCCAAGCGACCATAGACTCCTGAGAGGTACGATTACTCTAGGAAAACAAAAGAAATTACGATCCACGTTCAACCCTAAATCAGCAAGTTTATTAAGCACGAAATCACAAGAAACATACCTCACAGTCTTTAAAATGAAAACAGAATGTGTACGATGGGAAGATAACGATGACATAGAGTCATTCTACCTCAAAATAGAGACAGCCATACAGGAAAGTCTAAACTCTATTACATCTACTAAATCAAAAGAAGAAATAATCTCCGAGGAAACGAAGAACTTGATGAAAAAACGAACGGCTCTACAACACAAACCTTCGAAAAATAGGGAAGAGAAGAAAGAACTTTCAGCTCTCTACAAAACTACAAGTAAGCTACTTAAAAGAGACTATGATCAGCACAGGTTGGCTATAATTGAAAGACATCTACAAACCACAGAAAGTAAAAAAAAAGGCATATAAACAATTAAATACAGAGAAAAAATGGATTCCGACACTGAAAACAAAAAACACAACACAAAAACAGCAAACAAGAAAAGATTTAGTCAATATTGCCTCTGATTTCTACAAAAACTTATACGACGATAAATCGAAAAAAACCTACATCAAGAACATGACGTACGAAAAGATTCCTAACACGGGAGAAACAGATCCAACACTCACACCCTTTAATGCTGAAGAAATAATGAAAAATATAGAAAAGCTGAGAAAAGAGAAAAGTCCAGGATTAGACAACATACCTAACGAAGCATTGACATATGGAAGACATCTTCTGATACACTCTCTGATTACTCTATTCAACAAAATTCTGGATTTACAAGAGGTACCTACAAAATGGGCGAAATCACGAATAATACTTATATATAAAAAAGGGGACCCAGCCGAAGTAAATAACTACCGCCCAATCAACGCTATATAAACTGTTCGCTATGTGTTTGGAGAAAAGAATAGAGCCAATTGTCGAAGCGAGCCAACCTGTGGAGCAGGCAGGATTCCGTCATGGATACTCCACAATAGACCATATACATACGCTAGAGCAAATAATAGAAAAACATGTAGAGTTTAAGAGTCATCTCTACCTCGCTTACGTCGACTATGCGAAAGCATTTGACTCTATCTCGCATACAAGTATTTGGGACGCATTAGAACATCAAAATATCTCTAAAATATATATCAACATTATTAAAGATATATATAGGAAAAGCACAAGCTGTGTTAAGCTAGATAGATTAGGACCAGAATTTAACATCCGTAGAGGAGTGAAACAGGGCGACCCACTATCGCCAAAGATATTTATAGCTGTTCTTCAAAATATCATGAAAGAACTAGATCAGTCTTTCCCAAAGTGGGCGATAACGCCCCCTTGTGGGCGCTGCAGGTCTCAAGGGGGGCGGTAAGAGACCCAGAATGTAGAGGCCTGGGTGGTGATTTGTAATTTTAATTAGCTAGGAGGCCTCTTAGACAACGACTGCATGAGCTCTCGACTCTCAACAACAACTTGTGAACATCAACTAATATGAATTAAAAGATTGCTCAAACTCGGTTTTATATTTCTCTCCACGTAGTTCATATATCTGTCCTATTTTATTCAATATAGAAAAAAATAAAATCATGTCAATGTCAATCGGTCGCTCCGTTTCGTAATGAAAGTAGACACAAACAAACAAATTAAAAGGCAACGGACACACTTTCGCATTTTAATAGTTATTAGTACTCGTAGATATCTATCATGTTTTAACAAGTTTTTGTTAAATAACCCGAATTGTCCTGAATTGACCGATAAAGATGAATTTCGGTAAAATTTTGATTGGGAGGGAATGTGAAAACTCTCTTAATGTGAGTTGCCACTTAGTGTTTAAATTAGCCGCCTTCCGCAGCTATATTCATAGATTATTTGCCCTCCCCCTTTCAGCAGAAAATTATGTAAAAGAACTTAATATTATTTACCAAATCGCAATTTCTAACGGTTACTCAAAGTCAATGGTAGACAGTTTAATTAGTAAAAAGCAGAAAGAAAGGGTTCGATCACTATTATATGCATGTCCGCGTGCTGATATTAATAGATATGTGGCCAGTCTGACATATATGGGCCCCATTTCAGATAGAATTAGTAATTTACTTAGAAAAAACAACGTTTATGTAGCGTTCAGAACGGACCAGAATATACGCCGTGTTTGTAACGGAAAAGATATTTTAGAAAATAGTAAAAAGTCTGGGGTGTATAGGCTGGTCTGTGATGAATGCAACGGGGTATATGTGGGTCAGACGGGCCGTAACTTTGACATAAGGTATGGGGAACATGTTGCCGCGTATAGAAATGGCCATTCGGACAAATCGAATTTCGCGAAACATCTAATTGATACCGACCATTCTTTGCGCGACAACAATAGTTTTAATATACTACATATTTGTGATAAGGGTTTCCGGCTGTGTGTTTTGGAACAATTAGAGATTTTGAAACATAGTAATAATAATAATTTTGCACTGTTGAATGACCAGACGAATTTAGTTTCTTCCCCTTTACTGCGAATGTTTATGGGTAGTTGTACACAAATAACCAACGGTGGCAGTGTATAAAAGGGGGGTGCCTTGTACTAAATTCTCAGTCGCAACTCAACGGTCAGCGAGTCAACACGTCCCCTGAGGATGCCTCGTGGAGAGGCGAAACACGTGTCGGTAATGGTGTTGGGAAGGCAAAGCAAAAGCTTTGCCTTCCTGGCAAAAGCAAATGCAAGGATTTTAAGCACATCTTAAAATCCTTGCATTTGCCTTGTAATCTTGAATGTGCATAATATAGCGGGTGGGAGGGAGGTGCATACCTGCAACCCACTAATATCCGCGGAAATTAAAACTAGATATATTATTTTCATTTTCAAAATTAAAATGGATTTCCGTAGAAGTAACGCCTGACTCAATCAATTTTGTTCGGACTTGTTGAGTACGATTGAGCGTCGAATGAGATAAACGAGTTTATGCATGGTTGTCTTATTCCTGTCGATGCGTGCTGCTTAAGCATTCCTATATAAACAATGCAATATTTATTTTATTTTCATTTGTGGTTTCGCGCGCAATAGATGAGCAGAACTTACGCCTCCTCTACACTACTCGCGAAGTTGAACGTATTTCTCAAAGCAAAACAATGTCGGAAGTAAAAAAGAAGAGACGGCAATACTGTGCGGAATATATTAAAATCGGATTAATTGAAAATCCCACAAACCCATCGTCGCCTTTATGTCTTCTATGTCTAAAAACATTTTCGAATGAAGCAATGAAGCCTTCAAGACTGCAAGGTCATTTGAATAA
Source organism: Hecatera dysodea (assembly GCA_905332915.2). Classification (NCBI taxonomy): domain Eukaryota; kingdom Metazoa; phylum Arthropoda; class Insecta; order Lepidoptera; family Noctuidae; genus Hecatera; species Hecatera dysodea. The sequence continues at coordinate 4,725,502 of HG995306.1, read as the reverse complement.
AATGCACCCAGATAAGAAAGACAAGAATGTAGCATATTTTCAAGACTTAGAGAAGAAGCATAATACTCAGCCAAGTGTAGCAAAACTATTTTCGGCGGCTGCTAAGCAAGATGACGACGGACTTCGAGCTTCGTACAATATCTCTTTGTTAATTGCTCAAAAACGCAAACCACATAACATCGGAGAAGAGTTAATATTGCCAGCAATAAATGAAGTAATAACTACTGTGCTTCATAAACCGGCCGCAGATATTATCCGAAAAATTCCTTTGAGTAATAATTCTGTACAAAAACGAATCGATGAAATGGCTGAAAACATTGAAGAATCATTGTGCAATCACCTGAGGACAAGTCAATTCTCAATTCAGCTAGATGAGTCCACTTTACCAACTAATGAAGCATTGTTGTTGTCTTACGTGAGGTTTATTAAAGATGAGAAAATATGTGAAGAACTATTATTTGCTAGAAATTTAGAGACCGATACAAAAGGCGAAACCATATTCAATATGTTGGAAAAGTTTTGCGATGAGAAAGAGATTCCTTTGGAAAATATTATTTCAGTTGCTACGGATGGCGCTCCGGCTATGACAGGGTGCCATAAAGGCTTCATAGCGTACTTAAAAAATAAAATTCCAGATGTCCTTGGTGTACATTGCGTTATTCATAGACAACATTTAGTTGCTAGAAACTTAAGTGAAAAACTATTTCAATCACTGCAATATGTCATCAAAGCAGTCAATAAAATCCGCAACAGCTCTTTGAATGATAGATTATTTCATCAGCTTTGTGTTACTAATGACGAGGATTTCAACCGTTTGTTGTTTCATACTGAAGTTCGTTGGCTATCAAGAGGCAATTGTCTGACTCGATTTTACAACCTGTTTGATTCTGTTATAGAGTTCTTGGAAACTAAAGATACAGAATTGCACGACAAGCTCATAACATTAAAGAATGATATAGCTTACATGACAGATCTGTATAAATTGTTCAAGGACATGAATCTCCAACTGCAAGGCGATAAACTAAATTTAATTAAAACAAAAAACGTCGTTGCTGCTTTCGCAGCCAAACTGCTTCTACACAAAAAGAATCTGGGCAGACGTGAGTTTCACAATTTTCCGAATTTATCAGTATCATGCAGTAATGACGAATTGTTTGCCTACTGCCAACATTTGGAAAACCTCCACATTGACTTCACCGAACGATACCAGGACATTTTGAACTTGAAAATACCAGACTGGGTGTTGGATCCGTTTTCAAATGTCAACACAGCAATGTCACCTCAGCTGGAAGAAGAACTTATAGAATTGACAACAAACGAGGAAATAAAAATCAAGTTCAAAAATGGTTACCAAGAATTTTGGCTACAAAAACCGATCCCGCAATTGTACCCTGGATTGTGGTCGATCGTTCAACGATTCTTGATAGCATTCCCATCGTCATATTTGTGTGAACGTGGATTTAGTGCTGTGACAACACTGCTTACTAAAAAGAGAAATCGTTTGCTTGTTACCGAACGTGGCGACTTGCGACTGTTCTTGAGTAAATTGGGACCTGATATCAACAAACTTATTAAACAGCATCAGATTCATCCTTCACATTAGTTTTTATATAAGGATCGATTATTTTAGTTTTATTTTAAATAAAATAAACCATGTTTTAATACTATAAAGTTGCGTTTCAATAATCATTCTTATTGGCAGGTAGAGCCCGTAAGAGTTAACTTGAGACCTAAGCGCCGTTGTATGTTACCTACTGCGCTCAGGTTTCAAGTTGCGGGTTATAGTAAAAGTTTCACGGGTTATAGTAAAAGGGTCACAATAATTATTTAATTTAATTTGAAGATATAGTGGTTTTTAAATAGGTGAAATAATGGCGGCGCTAAAAAAATATTTATTCTCAAAGTGGGCAGTAGGCAAAATAAGTTTGGGAACCACTGAACTAGATTGTAGCAGGAAAGGAATAGTTATAGATGGGAACTATCTTAGCAACCTCAGATTCGCGGATGATATAGTCCTCTTCGCAAAGACAGTGAAGAAGCTAGAAGAAATGCTGACAGAATTAAGCGCCGCTAGCGAAAACATAGGCTTACAACTAAACACGTCGAAGACAAAAGTATGTACAAACGGTCCGAAAAACCCTATCATAATCAACCAAACACCGATCGAATATATCGAGAGATATATCTATCTCGGAAAGCAGATATCGTTCAAAGACACAAGACACATAGAAGAACTAGAGAGACGCATAAAAATGACCTGGAGAAAGTACTGGAGTTTCAAAGAAATTTTAAAATCAAGGCTATCGATACCACTAAAGAAAAAAGTGATGGATTCGAGTCTTCTGCCCTGCCTGACTTACGGTGCACAAACTTGGATTGTCAAAAAAAGCACCATGACAAAGATACGCTCGTGTCAGCGAGGTATGGAGAGGAGCATCCTTGGCATCAAATTAATAGAAAAACAAAATAGTAAGAAAATCAGGCACAGAACAAAAGTAATTGACGCAGTACAACACGCCCAACAATTGAAGTGGAGATGGGCAGGACATATCGCTCGCTCTTCCGACGAAAAATGGACTAAGAGAGTGACAAACTGGCAAGGACCTGGAGAAAAAGACCTAAAGGTAGACCAAAGACTAAGTGGAACGACGACTTACACAAGACAGCAGGAAAATACTGGATGGACACGGCAATGAACAGAAATAAATGGAGGCAATTGGAGGAGGCCTATACCCGAAAGGGGCCAGGACAAGAATAACAGTAATAATAACAAAAAAACTTAATATTACAAATGTTAGAAATGAGCGACATAATTATTTTACTAATTTAATTTAATTTGTCTTGGAAAATATATAAAGGCTTAAATAAATAAATATTTAGTTTTAAAATACACACACATACGCAGAATACCAATGCTAATATGGTTAGTAGGTTCTCGGAGTTTCTCGGAGGTTTTCGTAGGGTTCTCGGAGGTTCTCGTAGGGTTCTCGAAGTTTTTCGTAGGGTTCTCGGAGATATGTTAAAGGTTCTCGTCGGGTTATTTAGAATGATTGAATTGAGTTACTTACCGCTTATTCTGATGGGTCGTGGTTTCCCTGCATTTGCAAGTTCTCACGTGAGGTCGATGGAATGGGCTCGGTTTCTTCTGCTGCAGCATCTCGGTGAGTAGGTGATTCATTTTCCGCCGATACGGTCAACTGATCATCAGGTTGAGGGGCACGGCGCAGCTGGTCATGAGCAACCTTGCGGGGTCGTCCTCTGCCGACAACTTTCTTGACCAAATACCGGTCGTTATCCAATATTCTAAAGATTTCATAGGGCTCGCTGAATTTAAGGTCTAGCGAGGTTTGGATGCGGGGATTATTCTTAATCAACACGTAGTCTCCTCTTTGGAAATGATTGATCTTGGCCTTACGTAGGACAGACAACGTTTTAACGTTGTCTGTCCTGTTCGCTAGAACGTATCATTTTCTGTTGTACCTGTTGAATAAGCGCTTCAATATCAATGGTTTCATTGTCAATATCTACTAGGTTAAGAAGCTCAGGAGGTACGCAGTGCTTTTGTTGTGTAATAAGTGTCAGTGGAGCAACACCAGTGACCCGATGAGTTGTACAGTTCATTGCCAGTTGAAGCTCCTCAAGCACCGTGTGCCATTGCTCTGTCTCGAAGGCTTGCGCATCCCAATGATCTTGCGAGCTTTCCCGGTAGAGCCACTCATGCCGGAAGGTCGCAAGTGAGGGATCAGACAAAGAGAGACACACGAGGGGCACACCGTTCGTAGACCTGAGCAGTGTTTGGGTCTGCGGACGGTGTGCGATTCAAGCTTGCTCGCTGCTCTCTGGTACGCGTCTGATCATCAGACGTGACTGTGGGAGCAGCGAGCGAGCAGTGAGGTGAGGGGAGGAGAGGGGGCCCTGAGATGGGGCGGAGAGAATAGGGACCGCACCCTTTAAAAGGAAAACATGGATCTAGGCCTGTGCGAAATAAGTCCCCAGGTGGGTCCCGACTGCTCAGCAGTCGGGGAATCCCACCCCGCTTCGGCGGGCTACCCTCCGTATTCTGGGGTGGGCAACAAACGCCTTTCATCTGTCCCTTCGGACAAACACGACGACCAAATGCATGAATACCGGACAACGATTGAAGCACAACACGATGACCAAGGACACTCCGGCTCCAAGCCCGTGGAGGAGATGCTGGTGCAGGAAGCACCACCTTCCAAACTCTGGAAGAAGCCGTCGCTCGAGCGCGGGAAGGGTGCGGAGTCGGATTCTGACTCCGCATCTGCCGCGATGAGCGAGGAGAATACTGGTGGGGAGGTTGCGGGGGCTGCGGAGAACAGCAAGTTCTTCCGGAAGCGTCCGAGACCGGAGGATGACCAGGGGTCGTCCTCCGAGGGAGAGCTGGCCTCAGCTCGCAAGGTCCCCACCAGTAAGCGAGGTAAAGGTCGGGGAGGTAAGGGGCGACGGCTCGCCACCCAGGAGGCTCGGCGATCGGCGAAGCTCGCCGAGGAGGGGCGGCACCCCGGGCTGAGTGATCCCAGGCCTCTCTCGGGGTCTTCGGGTGGCGAGTCGGAAGCCGCTGGTGCCCCCGACCGAAAGGCCGGGTTCGCGGAAGCCGTTGAGGCCGTGGTCCGCGCTGTGACCCTGAAGAGGACGATAGCGTCCAAAAACAGGGCCATAAGCGAGGCGGCAGCCTCTATTCTGGAGGCAGCGGAGGCCACCTTCCGCAGGCCCGCGACGGACGAAACGTCCAAACTGCGGAAGGAGGTCGCCCGCTTGGCGGCCACCACGGAGCTTCTCCATAAGGAGAATGAGAAGCTCCGAGCGGACCTGGCCAGTCTCCGAGGAGTCGGTTCACGGGGGCCGCTACAGCCTCCAGGGGGGCAAAAGCAGGGACAAAGCCGGCCCTTGCCTGCGCCGGGTCCAGCGCCTGAGAACCAGGTGCTGGACCTGGTGCGGCAGGAGCTGGCCGCCTTCCGGGAACGGTTTTCCGTCCTGGAGGGCATCGTTCTGCGCCCCCCACTAGCGGCGGACCAAAAGGCCCAGGGCAAGAAGGCGGCCTCGTACGCGGCCGCCGTGGCTGCCAAGCCGGGTACGTCCGGCCAGGCCAACGCAGGGGCCGGGCCGACGAAGTCGGCACCTTCAAAGCCGGCATCGGGTAAACCGGGGCCGGCCAAGCAGAAGAAGGGCGGAGCGGCTGCACAGGCGGCGCAGGCTCCAGCGCCGGGGTCGGGTCGATGATGAGCTACTTGGGTCTCGTCCTCGACAGCCGGTGGAACTTCGCGGAGCACTTCCGCCGTTTGGCTCCCAAACTGGGGCGGGCCGGGGCTGCCCTCAAGCGGCTCTTGCCCAACCTAGGGGGACCAAACACCTCCTGCCGGAGGCTGTACGCGGGGATCGTGCGGTCCTTTACGGGGCCCCGGTGTGGGCGCTGTCCTGTCCACCTGGTCTCGGCCCAGAGGGTCATGGCCATCCGGCTGATCCGGGGATACCGCACGGTCTCTGGCGAGGCGGCGAATCTCCTTGCCGGATTGCTGCCGTGGGATCTTGAGGCGAGAGCCCTCGCGCACGTCTACGCGTTGCGCGTGGAGGTGCTACGCCGGGGCGAAACTCTGCTGCCGCGGCAGATTGCTGCGCAGTGGACGGAGCTCCGGCGGGATCTCACGGAGGTATGGAGCAAGCGACTGCTGCAACCCAGCGCTGGGCACGCCGCCATTGCGGCGATAAGTCCCCTCTTTGAGGGGTGGTTAGAGAGACGCCACGGCGTCCTCACCTTCCGCCTGACGCAGGTGCTCACCGGACACGGCTGTTTCGGGAGGTACCTGTGTCGGATCCAGCGGGAGGACACGTCCGGGTGTCATCACTGTGTGGATCGCCCGGAGGACACGGTCGAGCACACGGTGGAGGTCTGCCCTGCCTGGGCGGAGCACCGCCGTGTCCTCGTTGAGGCGATCGGCGGCGGCGACCTCTCGCGTCCGGCCCTGGTTCAAAAAAAAAAAAAAAAAAAGGTTGCAATGACCCTTTCCACTTGGCCATTCGCTCGGCTGACTCCTGGAGCAATAGCGTGGATATTTATTCCGATTTGGTCACAGTACTCTTTGAACTCGCCGATGAATTCTCTACCTCCATCGACTATGATTTGGACTGGTGCGCCAAATAGATGTACAGTTCGTTTCAGAGCAGCCAATGTGCTGTGTGGATTTTTGTTGGTGCTGAAATACAGTAAGATGTTCTTTGAGAAAGCGTCAATGGAGACTATCACGTACTGCTGATCATCTGGGATTCCCTGTTATAATAATAATAATAATATAACTTTTATTTCGGGTAACAAAGACCCATAACATATATACCTTACAGACTATCATACATATTTATATAAAAACAAAAACAATAAGTATACTATTTTGACTACTTTGATTTGGAAGGCTGCCGTTGGTTTTTGTATTGGGTGTAATTGGGCTTGAATTGCCCCGGATCTTCCTTTGGATGTTCGGCATATAACGCAATTATCAACAAATCTCCGAACAGTAGAACTCATTTTGTTGAACCAATAACTTTCTCTGATCTTCTGTAGTGTCTTTTCCCAACCGGAGTGGTTTAATGCTGTGTGAAAAGAGTTTATAATGTTCCATTGAAAGGACTTAGGAACGACTGTACTAAGCTGTTGACCGAAGACAGGATCATTAACGTTCTTCTTCAAGACGTCGTCCTCCAGCACATAGTCTTCTACTGGGCTATTATTTCTGAGGCTATCCATAATTGGTCGTAACTCATCATCCCGTCGCTGTTCAATTTTGAGCCAGTTCAAGTCTCTTGTCATAACATTAACTGCCGATTCCATTGGGTTCCTGCTGAAAAAGTCAGCATGTTGAAGACGTTCACCTTTGCGATATTCTACTTCGAAGTTATAATTTTGCAGGAACGCCCACCAGTGATGGATCCTTGGCAATAGATCCTTTTTATGTTTGGCTGCTTTTAATGCATTGCAATCCGTTATCACGGTGAATTTTCGGCCGTATAGGTACTGGCGAAAGTGTTTTATAGCTCGTACCACTGCCAGTGTTTCCAACTCGTAGGAGTGGTATCGACTTTCGGTCTCCGTGGTTCTCATGCTCATATAAGCAACTGCGTGCTGGCGTCCATCGATAACCTGTACCAGTACTGCACCAAATCAAAGGCTACTTGCATCTGTGTATAATTGTATGGGTAGTTCTTCTCGGAATAATGTAAGTACTGGAGCAGACGTTAGGCATTCGATGATTGTGTTACGTACTTTCTAGTGCTTGTCAGTCCATGACCATTTTGCTCTTTGTTTCGTCAGTTCATACAAGGGTATCATTACATGGGAAAAGTCAGGAATGTATTTCCTGAAGTAACCTGCCAGTCCGTTGAACTGCCTGACTTGCTTGACCGTTTTGGGTACTGGAGCTTTGACGAGAGCCTCTACTTTTCGAGGACTTGGTCGCACTTGTCCATCAGAAACTACGTTTCCGAGATATTCAATGGACCGTTTGAAAAAACTGCACTTGTCTGCATTGATAGAAAATCCAGAGTCTTGAAGTGCTATGAGTATTCGTTCCAGGTGTGAGATTCCCTCAGGAAATTCTTCGCATTTGCTTAACACGTCGTCTATGTAGACTTGTGCAGCTGTTCCCAGCAATGATGTAAGAGCTCGGTTGATGCAACGCTGGTAAACTGAACAAGCATTGCTCAAACCAAACGGCATGGTGAGGTACTCGTATAACCCATCTGGTGTGACGAAGGCGGTCTTCTCTATGGAGGCCTCACTAATAGGAATCTGGTGGAAACCAGCCGCCATGTCAAGACTTGTGTAAAAACGACCATTTGCCAACTGGTCAATCTGATCGGAGATCAGCGGGAGTGGATAATGATCACGCAGAGTATTCGAGTTAAGTTCTCGAAAGTCTACGCAAAGTCGGTCGTCACCATTCTTCTTCTTGACTAATATAATGGGACTCGAGTAAGGAGATTTGCTCTCACGAATGATATTATGTTCCAGAAGTTCTTGAATTATGGTACGAACCTTCTCTCTTTCCACTGGGCTCAGGCGATATGGTCTTCTTTCCACAAATTTATCAGGGTTCTTCAGTCTGATTTCAAGCTCGCCAGTGTTGACTCGAGTCTTAGGATATCCACGAATAAATAGGTGTTGGTATTTATTCAGAAGTTGACGTAGTTGTGTAATTTCTTCTTCAATGGTAAGAACGCAGTCCAAGTTGTTGAAGAGAGAAGAACTCGAACTCACATGATTGACGAATGTTGTATGAATTAGCTTCGTCCCTCCCTTGATCGGCAGTCGATGCGGCATACCTTGGCGCCCCGTCGCTGTGCAGGAGCGGGCGCACCGGAGCTGGGGTGTTCGTGACCGTCCGGCACAGTCTGTGTAACGCCGGCCAGTCGCCTGCGGTCGACTCTATATAGGACACCCAGCTCTCGGAGTTGTGCTCCTGGAGCTTGGCCCTGGTCCTTTCCGCCAGACGGTTTAACTCCAGTCCAGCACGTCCGGCGAATGGTTTGGATTGTTCGGAAAGTGTGTCGGCACGACCGGGCCGGACACCACAAATCCATGGGCCTCTGCGTCAGCAAAGAGTCGTCTGCCCCCAGTGTTGGCCAGTCTAGAGTTCCACGCTGGGTGCTTGCAATTTAGGTCGCCGGCAAGGAGTGTTGGCCGTTGCAACCCAAGAAGTAGCGCCCGCAGCTCGACCACATCGAACGGAGCGGCGGGCGGTATGTAGGCCGCGTAGACGTCTATGTCCTCGCCGGCGACATGCAATTGAACACCCAGCGCGTAGAATGAGTTGGGTGATGGAGTGGGGAGTGGCTGATGGACGACTCTTCGCTTTACCAGTATCGCCAGACCGCGATAACGGGTTCCGACATCCGACTTTTCGTCCCGCCTATAGGGGATGTAACCTGGGAATCGCGGTTTGTCTGCCGGGCCCAGGAACGTCTCACTAATAAGTGCCACGTCGATTTGCTGATCGCAAAGGAGGAGGCGGAGTGGCGTGGCCTTGCTCATGAGGCCGCGGGCATTCCAGTGTATGATCCTCAACGACTCAGCCATTGTAGAGCGCAAGTAGCGCGGCCAAGCCGTCGAGGATCACTAGCTCCGCGTCCTGTCCCTGCCTGATGGCCTTGATTAGGTCCATCAGGAGTTTGATGGCGCAGGCGGTAAATTCTTTGTTGCGCTCGCGCCCCTCTTCAATCGGGGCGCGAGGCGTTTGGGTGCGCTGTCGCTGCTGTGTGAGCGCGGCGCTGGCGTGTGTCTCGGCTTGGGCCGGAGCACTCTGTGCCTTTGGGGCAGCGCTGGAGTCTTCTGTTATGCGCCGCGCGATAGACACTGCCTTCTTGGCTTGTGTCTTTTCGGCAGTGACAGCTGGTTTCGCCTGCGCCTGGATTGGAGCAGGGTCCGCCTTGGGGTCCTCTGTGGTGGGGGGGGGGGGTAGTCGCCTTCTTCTTCTTTCTCCCCCCCCTCTTCCTCTTTCTTCGCCCCCCGGAGGTGGCAGCATCTCTATTGGTCGGCCCGTTTGCTGCCGCTATCAGCGTAGTGCTCGGCGCCTCGCTGTCGTTGGCGCTTACGGGCCCATCGGTTGCGGAGGGCCGGCTCTGCCTACGCGTGATGGAGGCAGTGCCCGCACTTTTATTTTTTGTCTCCTTAATGAAGACGGGGCATTTGTGGTCGCACGCCGGGTGGTCGCCCGCGCAGTTGGCGCAGGTGGCCGGCTCCGTGCGTGGCCGTGGGCAGTCCCTGGCGGCGTGGTTTGCCCCGCATCTAACACAGGTGAGCGGGCGGTGACACTGGCGCGAGCTGTGGCGAAACTGCTGGCACCGGTGGCACTGGGCAGGACCTTGCTTGCCCTTCCACGCCTCGACTTTGACACCACGCATGTACAGTAATGTCGTGATGTCGTAGATCTTCCTGAAGTCGGGGTCCTTTTTAGCACTGCATGGAAAATGCAGCCGGGTCGCCCTTCGCACGCCTTGATATTGCGCACGAACTCCGGCTCAAAACCATGCAGGCGGAGCTCCTCCTCAATCTCTTCCGGTGGGGTGTCCGCGGGCAGCCAGCGAATGGCCACTTTGACACTTCGCTCCGCTGGCAGCGAATAGGCAAACCAGGCCAGACCACTCGCCTTTTCGAGCTCGGTGAGGTACCGCTGGACCACCCGGTATTCCTCCTCGCATTCGGGCACGAACCGAATGCCACCCTGATACGGGCGAACATTCGGTGGATGGCCCAACTTGGCACTCACGGCTCTAAAGTGAGTGGTCCAGTCGGGCAGTTTCTCCACTATCAGCGGAGGATAGCGGGGCGCGCTCTTCTTGGGCGCGGTTTTCGCGGCGGTCGCGGGCGCAGCCGCGGACAAGTCGCTGTTTGGTTCGGTAGCCGCAGTGACGCCCTCTACGATGGGGGCCTGTGGGCTGCGGCGGCGGCCCGACGAATCGGAGTCGGCACGCTGCCCCTCCCTACCCCCGCCGCGCGAGGCGCGCTGCGGCAGTGGGTGGTCAAGGCAGTGGCGTTTGGCCTCTTCGTTGGCCTCGTCATCGGGACTTCTGGGACGGCGCTGGGGTCTGTTCTCCAGTCGGAACTCGTATCCGAATCCCAGCGCGTCTGTTGAGGTGGAGGGGCGGGCGGTCCACGTCCATATATCCGACTCGTCCCGGCATGTCCTCAGACATGCCTCGTTGAGCCGCGTAGGACCCGGCTGAGGACGCCGACATGTCCGACCCTTGACGGGAGGAACAGGCCGACATCATAGCCGGGGAGTCCTGGGCGGAGCCCCTCGGTGGTGGCAGAGAAAATAAAGCCGGGACTGACCTGGTTGACAGTGAGTCCAGGCTGGCGGCGGCTCCTGCCAGCAAGCGGCGTGGAGCGGGCGATGCTGCTCGGCGTGCTGTGGCAGCGTAGCTGGCTGTTGGGTTTGAGGCGCCGCTCGACGTCCGGCTTGAGGCAGGTGTGGCGGCGGCGTGATGTTCGGTGGGCGTCTGTGTCACTGTCACTGATCGCGTGGGCGCGCGCGCTTCGGCGGGCGGCGCTCCGGTCGCGGCGGCAGGTGTGAGACGCGGGGTCGGGGTCGGGGCGGGTGCTGCGGCGCGGGCACTCGACGCGGACTGGGGCGCAGGCCCCGGTTGGGTCGCGGAACGAGCGGGCTGCGCCTCGGGGCGCGCGGTCGCGCGAGTTTTATTTTCAGTCGGCAGGCACCCTACACGTGCTGCCGACTGGCGGATATTTCCGGCGTTGATGTCCTGTGTGGCTGCCCTGGGCACTGGTGCAGCCGTCTGGTGGCGTCTTGTGGCGTCAACATCTCCCGGCATAGCGGCGCTCACTACCGGTGGTGCCGCCTGGCGGATATTCGCGGAGGCGGTAGTTGCAGTGGCGGCGCTACGTACTGGTGCTGCCGCCTGGCGGTCACTCGCGGAAACGCTCGCCCTCGGCGCTGCGGAGCGCACGACGGGGGCGGCGGCGCGCACGACGGGGGCGGCGGCGCGCACCGAGTGTGCGCGGCTTGAGGCGGTGGCGGCGGGCCCCGGGGCCTGTATTGGCACGGGACGGAATGCCGGAGGGTGGACCGGGACGGCCGGTTGCCGGCTCGACGACGATGTCGGCGAAACGCGCGCAGTCGCAGATGCCGTCGGTGGGCCGGTGGCGGCCTGTCTTGATCCTCCTCGATTTTGGGCTTGATCGGCGGGTGGAGCACCAGGCGCCGTGTCCCCAATGTGCGGGAGCGACGACGCTCGGTCCCCCATCGGACGATCCGGCGGGGAGCCGGCGTCGCGGCCCAATGAGCCGCGACTGCCGGCTTTCTTTGACATCTTCTTCGGTTAAAATATGTTGTTTTAAAATGTTCGTAGCACGTAGCGGAGCCCCCGTGACCGCGACGGTGCGTTGCCGCACCGGGCAGAACGGGGGAAGACGCCCTCCGTGTGCTCCCCCGAGTAGTTATTGCTAAACACCCGAGACAACACACGAAGAAAGTCTTGTAGGAGTTGCGGTCCGAACGGTGTAGGTGGCGCTGTTGTAGGCACGTCCTTCCTCGGTGGCTCCGGGCTGTCCATGAATCGCACAAACAGTGCAGCCTTATTTATAGGGTTCGGCCCATCCACGTGTACCCAAGTTTTTAGGTTAAGTATTGAAACATTTTAATTACAATAGCAGGCATAGTAACATGCTATTAAACGTGAATATTACATCGTAATAAACTAACAGTAATCCATCAATTATAATTATTGAAAAAGGAATGTGTGGGCGAAGGTATATAGCAACACCACCTCCACCGCCACGCGCGCGGTCATTTCTAATTAGTTGAAAACCCGGCAAGGAATAGAATGTGGATGGAAGACATGGTTTTAGCCAAGACTCTGAAACAAGGATAGCGTGGATGTTCTTACAGTCGAGGGACGCTAGCATGTCAGAGTAGTGTGCCGGAATACTTTTGGCATTTATATGGACTACATTAAAATTCTTCGGAACATCGGAAAATTGGGATACAAGCGACTCAGCAAGGGTCGGGACGCTAATTGTACTTGCAGATAAAAGGCTTTCGGCGTCACTGCCATCATTACTGGCTGACATCGAAAATACCTATAAATAAATGATCTATATATGCTTTAAAATAAACCACAAAAACTAAATTTTAATCTAAAAATAAAAAGGGGCAATTTTTATCCACCCGCCAGTTGTGTGTTAATAAAAAAAACAAGCTTTTAAACAACACAAACAAGCAAAAAGCACAATGACCTCGTCGTCCGGGTAAGCAGCAACATACGTTGAAATATATAAAAGAAGTAAGGCGAAGAATTAAAGAATAGGAGATAATAAAATAACCCAAGCTACAATACTAGTCGCCGACATTGTATACTGGGCGCACTGTCAACCTGTTTCTGAACGTATCGCTAGATAAATATGACAAGAAAGAGTTATGTCAAGTTGACAGCGGCCGGTGGAAACCAGGGTCTGTCAACTTTGTTCTACGAACAAGATATAGGTGGGACTTTCGTTGGTAGTGGCAAAGACTACAATATATATATGGGTAGTGGTGAAGGCTTTACACGTTCTTTTGTCAGTGCTACGAATATTTTCGATTTTAGTGAACTTTTTTGGTGTGAAACTCAATCGAAAGTGTTCCTTGTGTTTGTGTTGTCGGTTCAAGGTTTGTTTTTGTAGTTGTTTTTGTCCTTTTTTTAAATAATTAACCAGAATGAATTCCAAAAATCCTCCGGACCCTGATCCTCCTGATGGACTAGGCGGAGGCAAGTCGGATTTTCCCACCTGTTTCTAGATCTTACGCTGAAGTCTCCAAATCTTCTTCCCGCAGCACAATTCAAAAACCCCAATCCCAATCAACAAGTCCCATTCCTGCAACCCATAGTTCATACCGGAAAACGGTATTTTTAAAACCTAAACCCCGCCTCCCCCTTTCGCCTGGTTATAATATGCAGGCCCACCGTGAACTTACCCAAAAGAGCTTAAAAAAAAAGATGCTAGTGCGAGAACTCATACAGGGTTATCTTTAAATGATGTACTCCATATTGGTCCAAATTTACAAACAAATTTGTTTATTCTTTTAATAAATTTTAGACTATTTCTCATCGCACTAAATGCTGATATTAAACAAATGTATTTACGTGTTGGTGTACCCGTTGACCTGCGTAAATACCTACGCATTTTGTTTCGATTCAATGAGAACGAACCTGTGCGAACCTTCGCTTTTAATCGCTTACCTTTCGGACTTAAGTCGAGTCCTTACCTAGCTATGCGCACTGTGCGACAGCTGGCCTCTGACAATCCGCATCTTCCCGAAGCTGCCAAAGTAGCAGAGACCAGTCTCTATATGGACGATCTAGTGCATTCTGTGAATAATGAAGACACCGCCATGCAGCTATCGCATGATCTTGTAAAGATGTTTAAATCGGGCGATTTTGACCTTGTTAAATGGTGTAGCAATTCACCCGTTCTTTTAAACAGTTTTCCCGACTCGCATCGTAAGTCCCTCGATTTTCACGCTGGGAGTGATGTGTCTAAGGTTCTAGGCCTTTCGTGGGAACCTTCTCAGGATAATTTCTTCTTCACTTCCGCCCAAGTAGCTGAGAAATGTACTAAGAGAAATATACTCTCGATAGTCGCACGCTTATTTGATGTTCTCGGTTTGGTCGCCCCCGTAATCTTTTATGCCAAGTTGCTCATCAAAGAGTTATGGCTGAGCAATATTGGTTGGGATGATCCCGCTCCTGACGACATTTGTAAACGTTTCTCCGTTCTCATGCAAGAGTTTCCATTGCTGGATACATTACGCATACCACGCCATGTGGGTGTCACCGATGATTGTTCCGTTTGGATAGTCGCGTTTGCTGATGCTAGTATGGGTGGGTACGGGTGTGTGATTTATGTACACTCTAGTGGTCCGTCCGGTGTCATAGTCCGCATAGGACAAACCCGTAGAAGTTGGAACTGTCGTACTTGTGGGACAGGATAATTCAGCTCCTCTAAGTTGGCCATTAGGAATTATAACTGAGGTTTATAAAGGCACGGATAATGTATCTCGTGTTGCAATGGTAAAGACGAAGTTCGGTAACTTTAAACGTGCCATCGTTAAATTATATCCTATTCCAACGCAATAAACGTTAACTCGTATACGATACTCATAGTCTTAAGGTTTAGGTTACGGTAACGTTTGTTTTTCGCATTTAGTCGTAGAGCTTAAACTTTTTCTGATCATAATCTATGTCAGTAAATACTTATAATTTTATTTCACTTTTCTTTTTGAAAGCACTCGCGTCCTTCCAAAGCCCCCGAGCATGGTGAAGCGTCAATGCCTTTTTCAATATAAAAAAATAAAATAGTAATATTTTAGGACTAGCTGCTGCCCGCGACTTCGTCCCCGTGGAATCCCCGATTTTAAAATATTCTTTATCGCTGCTCCGCTCCTATTGGCTTAAGCGTGATGATATATAGCCTAAAGCCTTCCTCGATAAACGGTCTATTCAACCCAAAAATAATTTTTCAATTCGAACCAGTAGTTCCTGAGATTAGCGCGTTCAAACAAACAAACAAACAAACAAACGAACAAACAAACTCTTCAGCTTTATAATATTAAGTATAGATTTGTCATATAATACGCATAATATTTTAGTTTCTCAATTGATGAATCCTCGCGCCAATCTTTGTTGCCGCAGCGCCCATGTATCTAAACTTTCTTGAGTTTTCTCGCCATGCGGCCGATAGAGGGCATTAGCGGGCAGACTTCTTCGTGTGACCGCGCGCAACGCTGTTTGTGCGGTCGCTCCGCCTTTTGAAAATTCCTTTTTTGGTGAAACCTTGATGATACTCGTAAAATAATTGGACCTGCATCTGTGCTTCATTGAGAACTTATAGTGCAGTGTTGATTTTTGGAGTTTTAACCATTCCACCGGTGGATTCAACAAGATTTTGCTCGCCGGCCGGCAGCCTATACCTACAAGACCATCAAGCGCGCATGAACGTGGTATCTTCCCATCACCCTGGGTCTAAGTGGGATCTCTGGATTGCCAAGGTACGTGGGCATGTTTTGCTGCTAATAAGTCTTTGGTATTGGTTTCTCGCGGATTCATCAAAGGGGAAATTAATTTATTTTGAGGTCCGCCATTACACTTTTTAACATAGGTTCGTAATTCAAATTCTCTCACAACCTACACAAAGGTGCAGGCTATTTACACGCCTCACCAGGCTCTTTCAGAATTCAACCCCTAAAGGGTGGAAAAGCGGTGAAAAATTCTGAAAATCAACATGGGTATCGTTTTTATGGTTTATCTGGTCGCTGATTACGAAAACAACAACTTTTTCACGAAAATTGCACAAAAAACTATTTCACAAAAAAATAGATTGAAACAGAAAATTTGCACAAAATTGCACCTGAACACAAAAATAATAATTTCGGCATAGAAATATTACCATTTTTTTTTTCAAATTTATAAATTTGAAAAAAAAAATGGTAATATTTCTATGCCGAAATTATTATTTTTTAAAAAACTATTTCACAAAAAAATAGATTGAAACAGAAAATTTGCACAAAATTGCACCTGAACACAAAAATAATAATTTCGGCATAGAAATATTACCATTTTTTTTTTCAAATTTATAAAATGGCAAAACCAAAACTGCACGTGTCCTATTATAAAGAAGGTCTCGCAGACCAAATACCTAGGTGTTATTCTTGACCAGAGGTTGACCTGGTACCCTCATCTAGAACAAGTCGTAAAAAGGGTTAACTATAAATTAATTACTTGCAAAAAAAAAGAAATTCATTTTAAAAGTCATCATTCGGCAATGCGCATTATACTGCACATCAAGATTATGAGTAACTTTATGGCAAACTTGGCAAGGTCCAGTATACTGAACATGCATTTTCGGAAAATGAGGATATACCAGATTTTTCTTATTATTTTTTCTTATTCTTACAACTTCTAATGAAGCTACAAATGCAAAAAAAAAACATAATTTTTCATAATTTTTTCTCTTGCCGAATTAAGGGTTAAGGGAAGAAGGTACCCCACTCACAGACTTTATCCAATAAGTGATTTGCTTTCAGTGAGAAAATTATATATTACTCTAATTGTTTTGAAAAACACAAGACATTGCCTTATGATGCTGGAAATCTAACAAGATGAAGGAAAGATCTTGTAGCGCATATACCACAAAGTAAAACCAATTTCTGTAGTATGCAATATGACAGACGAGCATCCCAACTGTACAACAAATTAAACAAAGAACTACATTTATACACCAAAAAATATTATGAGTGCAAAATACTTATAACTAAATGGATTAAACTACTTACATATGAGGAAACCGTGGCCCTCTTGCAACATGCATCATAGCTCTATTA
Source organism: Hecatera dysodea (assembly GCA_905332915.2). Lineage (NCBI taxonomy): Eukaryota > Metazoa > Arthropoda > Insecta > Lepidoptera > Noctuidae > Hecatera > Hecatera dysodea. The sequence continues at coordinate 4,708,619 of HG995306.1, read as the reverse complement.
TCCACATGAACATCCTCTCACAAAAACACTCACTCTTCACTCACCCACACAACACACATACTTCATACAACACCTCCACTCCCTTATCTCATCAAAATTTACCTCGCAACACAAAACACACATACTACTACTGCTATTTTTTTAATGTATAAGATTATCATTCGATGCAAAATTACATATCATTATCATATAATATTAATTTTTATTCTTCATTATTTAAATTCAAAATTTAGCATAACTTTTTCTTTTTCTTTTCTTTTGTTAAAATTGTTTTGAAATGTTTTCTTAAGATTTTAAGATTCAAGATCTTTGGTACACCACGTAAATTTAAGCTTCGGAAGAGTGAAGGGACCTAACACAGGCGATTTTTGTCTAAAAGGTCACTTCAACACTAGATGTAGTACTTAACTTGTGAAAGAAAATAAATTATTATTATTATTATTATTACTACTACACTATTTTGTACTGATTTCAAGTTCCAATCGCTACCTATAGATGGCGTTGGTATCGTTTTAGAACGCGGTGACGTTTTGTTTTTTCGAACTAATATAAAGTGAATGGTGAATGAGCGTATCGGATTAGTTGCTTTATTTTGTCTTTCTTATTACCACTGCTTTAAATGCTCAAAATCAAAATCAAAAGTCATTTATTCAAACTAGGCTGAGCGACAGTGTTCGCGCCGAGCATCGCCTCGCCACTCGCAAGCTGGAGCAAAAAGACTCGGTACCAAAACAAGCGCCATTAAAGAGTCGCGCGCGCACACCCAACAGCGTCGGGCCTGTTGCGATATTACGGAGTGTTTTTTAGTAATAAAATGACGAACGTTGCAAAGTGCAATGTGTGTAATATCATCATCGATGAAATGTTGTCTTATATTCAAAATAAAGTGTCAATCATGGACGAAGAATCACTAGTACGTCTCTGCAAGGCTTCATTTACAAGTGATGAAATCAAGAACTCGAAGTCGCTCCTGTTTGAATCTATCCCAACGGACATAAGAAAAATATTGCGAAAAAACAAAGGGAAAGAGGAGCGTGATGTAACAGATATCATAAATTTATTTAAATCGACTGAGCCCGACGTCATTCCAACTTTTGTGGCAAGACAACTGGATAAATTACCGCCAATCCTGATAGATCACTTGGATTGTTCTAAGTTGTTAAAGGACATGCAAGTGTTGAAAGCCGAAATTGAAGGTATAAAGTCGAACTATGCTACACTGGAAAGCGTAAACAAATTAAAAACTGACGTTCTCCGAGTGAAAAACGACTCCCTGCCACCGGCGTCTGCGTTCAAAGTAAATATTAGACGCGGTGACTGGCTGGACAGCGGTCCTATAGGACTTGCACATGATTGTCATAATCTGAGTTACGAGTTAGATATGGACAACAATAATTCTGAATCTTTGAATATCCCATCACCATTGTCGCAATATAGAAAAATGAGGGTAGGTGAGAAGCAACAAATCGATCATGACGCAGGTGAACGGCAACGGTCGGTAGAACACGGGTTGGCGGACGCAGTTTGCGATCGCCGGTCGCCGCTGCCGCGTCATAAGGCGAGCGCGGGTGTTGACAGTGGCGCGGAAGGGGAACGCCTGTCCGTCTGTCAAGAAGCGAGCGCGCGAACCGGTTCTGTGCCTAGCGCTGCGGTGACGTCAGACGCCCCTAGTATGCCTGTGCAAAACAAGGACAATAACGAAGGATGGCAGCCAGTAGTGCATCGTAAAAGGTCGGCGAAATATCGTTTCATTGGCAAGTCAGGTGTAGCCAGAGATTTGGAGTATAGGTACATTTCGTGGGGCAGATAGAAAGATTCCAATGTATACAAATGTTCATTTGACAACAATAGAAAGTGACATAATAAAACATATTTACAATAAAACACAAGAAACTGTGTCTTTAGAGAAAATAAATATGAAGTTTGAAAGGGGGCACAAAGCATACAAGTTTTTTTATATCTGAGGCCAATCTACCAAGGTACATGGACGAAACTTTATGGCCTGCAGGTGTATTACTCCGGCGGTTTGTGTATTTCAAACAAAGGGCAAGAAACGGTGTACATCTTACCGAAGCTGACGGCCTAAACAAACCAAATAATGGATAGTCGCCCTTATCGCTTTGCTACTTTCAATTGCAAAAATAAAAAACGCTCCATCGGTGACGCCAGAGACCTATGCCGTACGTGTGACGTGGTTTGCCTCCAGGAAACTTGGTTGATGCCGCATGACATACCCTTTATCAGCACAATCGACAGCGGTTTTGGTCATCGGCGGGAATACTGCGCGGGCGTCCCTATGGTGGCGTCGCGTTGTTATGGAGATATAGTGCGTTTCAACAGGTGTCAGTGTTACAGTGCAATAATGTCCGTATTTGTGCTATTAAAATCGCAATGAGTGACAGAGCAGTGATCGTTATGAGTGTTTACTTACCAACTAATTCTCTCGACAATTTACAAGACTTTACTGATTGTTTGAGTGAAATAAGTAATATGGAATCGAATCTGTCTTTATTTTAGGCGACTTTAATGCGGATCCGGGTGAGTTGTTTTTCAGTGAACTTATGCATATTTGTAGTGACCAACAATGGTCGTGTATGGACATAGATATGCTAGGGTTAGAATCGGGTACTTTTACTTTTGTAAGTGATGTGCACGGGACTAGCAGCTGGCTGGACCACTGTTTAGCTACTCACTCGGCTCAGCAGACTGTTGTAAATGTAGAAGTTAAGTATGAAACTCTGTGGTCTGATCATTTCCCACTTGTGGTAATGTGTAATTTAAAACTACTGTCCCCTAAGGTCGCGTGTCAAGCTACCAATATGAATAAAGATGTAGTGTGGGGTATAAAAAGTGAGGAACAAGTTTTTATGTATACCAAAGAGTGCCATAAGCGACTTAAAGAAATTGACTTCCCTCCTGCGTTTGTAAGCTGTGCTGATGGTTTTTGTGATGACCGTGGCCACAGGCTTGTACTGGATACGCTTTACTCCGACATTGTGACTGCTCTCCGTGACTCGGCAGTGGCGAGTCGGGGAAGCACGGGAAAGAGCGGGGTTGGCCCGCGCATAGCTGGGTGGAACAAACATGTCGGCGAGGCTCACGGGATGGCCAAATCTAAGTTCCTTGATTGGGTGTTGTGTGGTAGGCCTAAGTCAGGGTTTATGTATGAAGAAATGTGCAACAGCAGAAGAGTGTTCAAGTCTCGATTAAAATGGTGCCAAAATCATCAGGACCAAATAAGAATGGACGCTCTTGCTATGAAACATTGCAAGGGGGATTTTCGCAGTTTCTGGAAGGGCACTAAAAAAGAAAACTTACGCCCTTCCTGTGAGCTTCCTGTGAGTGTGAATGATCCGAAGGAGATCGCGAATTTTTTTAAGAACCATTTTTCGGTGAAGTCACCATTGGGTACAGCTGCGGGGGTGCTCAATGCTGACGTAGACAATCGGACAGGGACTGCCTTCCGGACGAAGGACATAACTGAAGCCATAAGGCGTATATCGAGAGGTACATAAGTCTCCGGGTCATGATGGGCTCAGCATTGAGCACCTACAGCACGCTGGACCACACATTGGTAGGGTCTTGGCTATGTTGTACTCGCTATGCGTGAGCCATTCCTACCTACCAGCTGACTTTATGAAAACAGTGGTAGTGCCTGTAGTGAAGAATAAAACGGGTGACCTTACTGATAAGAGTAACTACAGGCCTATTTCTCTTGCCACTATAATTGCTAAAGTGTTTGACGGTTTGCTTAACGCACAGTTAAATAGAACGGTAACTCTGCACGACAACCAGTTCGGGTTTCGTCCCCGGCTGTCCACTGAAAGTGCTATATTGTGCCTTAAGCATACTGTCAAAAACTACACTGATCGGAAAACACCTGTGTACGCGTGCTTCCTTGATTTGTCCAAGGCTTTTGACCTTGTAGCGTATGACCTACTGTGGAAGAAGCTGAAGAGCATAAATTTGCCGCCGGAACTCATCAGAATGTTCCAGTACTGGTATGCGCACCAGTCTAATAGTGTTAGGTGGGCGGGGGCAATGTCGGATGCGTATCAGCTTGAATGCGGAGTCAGGCAGGGTGGCTTAACATCTCCTACCCTTTTCAATTTGTATATTGACGGGCTGATCGTGGTGCTCATCAGTCAGCATATCGGTTGTCACATTGACGGTATATGTGTTAACAATTTATGTTATGCTGACGATATGGTTTTGATGAGCGCTTCGGTCTGCGGCTTGAGGAAGCTGTTACAGATTTGCGAAGAATACGCTTGTGGCCACGGTTTATTTTACAATGTAAAGAAAAGCCAGTATATGATCTTTGAGACCGCCAGTGCAAGATGTCCGGGAAGCATTCCACCGATCAGACTCAATGGGGTTCCTTTGCAAAGGGTGGAAATGTTTACATAAATCAAGCAGACATGGAACGGGAGCGGAGAGCGCTGTCTGTTAGAGCGAACATGATTGCCCGCAGATTTGCGCGGTGCTCAAATGAGGTTAAGGTTACGCTCTTTAGAGCATACTGTACATCGCTGTACTCATGCAGTCTGTGGGCTCATTACTCTAATAAAAGTTACAGCGCTATCCGCGTCCAGTACAATAACGCGTTCAGGGCGGTGATGGGGCTGCCCCGATACTGCAGTGCCTCGGGTATGTTCGCAGAGGCTCGCACTGACTGCTTCCACGCGACCATGCGCAAGCGCGCCGCATCTTTGGTGCGCTGGGTTCGGGTCAGCCCTAACACCGTACTGGTGATGATTGCGGGAAGACTGGACTGCCCTTTCCTTCGAAACTGTTGCGACAGACATATTTCGTTACCAGTGTTGGAAAGAAGGTATTGATTTTAAATATTTTTTTTTTTTTTTTTATTTTTTTTTTTTATTATTATTTTTTTTTTTTTTAATTTATATAATTTGATTTTAATTTATTTAAGTAATTTGATTTGAATTTATTTAATTTGATTTCAATTTATTTAGTTTGATTTTAATTTGAATTTATTTAATTTTTAATTTGATTAATTGTGTAGTATTTATATAGTTTAAATTACTTTGTATTCATTTGTTTGTAATTTTGTATTTCCAATTGTATAATTTAATATTATATTACTTTTTTCTAATATGGGTTATGGTACCTGAAATAAATAAATTGATAATAATATTAATAATAAAACTAGATCAACTTTGTCATTGTTTCGACGTGTTTCCGCAAAACTTTTTCTTTTGAGATGGACGTTAATAAAAGTGGTTGGAATCTTTCAACAAAGTGCATAATGTAACTTTTTTTTTTTTAATTTATTTGTTTATTACATGAAGAAATACTTAAATAATAAGTTACATAACCGCACTGACTGAAACCACAGGGTTTATGTGGAGTGCGGTGAGATCGCTTTTTCAGTGTCTACATACATTTTTTACAAATTCTCCACCTAGTAATAACACCTTCCGAAATGACGGTAAATTTAAAAAAGACAGTACATTTTGACATTGATAAGCTAATGTTAAAGTAAAGTTTAACATTACATCAAAATAAAAGAAAAGCATTTTGAGATATGAATTAACATTTAGGTTTCACAAAAAAAAAAGAGTACCTTCTAATTGTATGCATTTGTATGCAATCATTATTATAATTATATCGAATTGTCAGAATTAACATTATGCAACAGGTAGTATTTTTTAAGGATATTCTTGCACTGTTTAGAGTTAATATAATTATCGCAAATATCGTGTCTTAAATTGTTCGGCAAATTATTAATGATATTAGGCAACATGTATTCCCACGTCCTCTTTCCATACTCATTATTGTATCTGGGCAAGATATAAGTAGGCAGATAGGACAGATCCCGCAGTTTACTTTGTCGTGTAGTTTTTGTCAATGCACGTATGTTATTGAATTCTTCAGTAATTATTGCCATATTCCTTTTGTTAAACACGCTTATAATCTGACAGTGAAGGAATAGGTTTGTATAGTCATTCCTGTATTTTTTAGTTATGTTTTTAGGTGTTATGGTTTTTAGTATAGATAACTGTAATCTGTATATGTTTTCTAAATATGTTTTATATGTACGTCCATATGTACTTAAGCCGTAGTTAATGACAGAGTCAGCGAGTGATAAATATAACATTCTTAATATTTTATAGGGTAGTTTATATTTTAAATAGATAATTTGGAATTTATTGCCCTTAGTTTATTGCATACATAGTCTATATGAGGACGCCAATTAAAACTACTATTTATGGTTAGACCAAGGTATGTATGTTGATTGACTATTTCTAATATTTCACATTTACAGTTATATACACCAGTAGTGGTTTGTTGTGAATGTAAACAGTTGTGTTGATGCGCGACAACAGTCGGCTTCAGTGTAGATTTTAGGTATGGTGAGTGTATATGTATGATTTTTGTTTTATTGGCGTTAATTACTAAACCAACATCATGTGCCCATCTACATAATTGGTCGAAGTTGCGTTGCATGGATCGCGGAGCCTCTAATGTTTCCTTATGTGAAGTAATAATACAGGTATCGTCAGCAAATTGATATACGGAGCCCTCAGAAAAAATATTGCACAAATCATTAACATAAAGAAAATATTCAGTAGGGCCCAGTATTGACCCCTGGGCCGTGCCTTCCTCCGTAGGTATCTTGTCGCTGAGTGCCCCGTCTATCAATACCGCAGTGGAACGGTTGGTGTGGTAGTTTTGGAACCATTTCAACAAAGGGCCCTCTATACCATTCTGCCGTAACTTAGAATATAGTGTATTGTAATTTAGGGTATCGAAAGCTTTGCTGAAATCAACGAAAGCACGTGACTACGGTTGTTCAAGTGCCCGTTTACCTCATTGCAAAATTTTGTTAATAACTGAGAGGTATTCCGGGTTTTCTGAAATCCGTATTGTTTGCTATTAATAATGTTATTAGATGTTAGAAATTTTCCAATTTCATTACCGAGGTACCTCTCAATGATTTTATCTATACACGATAGTATGGTTATTGGTCTGTAATTATTAGTATCTGTATGTGACCCCTTTTTATAGATCGGTCTTACGATACCTATCTTAAGCTGATCAGGATACAGGGACGTGGCAATACATGCATTAATCAAGTGTGTGATAACAGGAGTGAGTTGGGTGATAATTAATTTACAATCTTTTACCCGAATGTTGTCAAGACCAGGACTTTTTTTCTCATTTAGGTGCTTGATTATAGAACCTATTACATCATTGCTTGCTTTTTTTAATCTCATTGACAGGTTAGAGCAAGAACTATACAATGAGGGCTGTGTGAGTGGTATATCACAGTATGTGCAAATTTTCTTAACATTGTCTCTAAAGTCATATGCAAATTTATTTGTTATTATCCTAATATCCGTTCTAAAATATTTAGTAATTATTTCATCAATGGAGCTAGTAATTTTACCACATAAGTTATTAATTATTTCCCACATTTTTTTAGGGTTACGAAAGTTTGCACTCACTTTTTTCATAATATGCCTATTTTTGACTATATTAATATGTTTATTTGTTTTATTTCTGTATTTATTATATAACAATCTATTTAACATATTACTCTCGTCATCTAACCATATTTTATAAAGTTCATCTCTTTTTTTACACATATATTTTATTCGATCGCTAATCCATTCGCATGTGTACCTTTTACCCTGTTTTATTTTTACTTTAATTTTACTGTTATCGTAAACATAATTAAAATTACTAACAATAAAATGCAATATATCGTCTCCTCCTCCTCAATATATCCTCTTCCCCCGGACCTCTGCAAGGAGCTGACGTGCCTGTGAAACGTATTAATTTAATGTTTAATTCATAAAATCAAATTAATTTGAACAAATTATTTCAAACGCAAAATTAGGAGTGCATAAAATACAAAGAGTGAAAATTAAATATTGTTCACTGGAGAGAAGAGCATATCACCAAGCTCGGGTGAGACAACAACACATTTATTAACTACCCACTTACTATTTTACTGATAACGCAAAGCGCATGGAACAATAGAACTCCGTCTCGCTTGAGCGCGCGGTCACTATTGACGTGCAAGCAAGACAGCAACAAGCCCCGCGTTGGTACGGCACACAAAGAAATTTATGCGTGTACGCACGCCTTAAGGTGCGTAGTACAAGAACGGAATCTTACCGTCTGTGATTCCTGCGCGCCTAGTAACCTCCGACAACGATCAAATCATAAGTTGGCATCCTACTTTCGATATCATTTGCTCTTGCATATTATATGTAAATAATATTCTTACGAATTAAGGAACCAAGATCTTTGTAGCCCTTTTTTTTTTTTTTTTTTTGGATGGGAAATCATCAAATGACCCCTCCCGCCCTGGGTGGAGCGGTAGGGAGTGTCAGACTTTTACTGACTAAAACCCACCCGTGCTCCTCCATGTGCCCTTTGCGTTCCAGGGCCGCGGCAACTCTCTCGAACAAATTCCGCAACCCTAGCAGGCACCGACCCTATGGGGCCCCGTCTCTGGTGCTGACGGCTCCTTGAGGCGCGCGTGAAGCACAACGCGTCGTCGACTCAGCCTGGTATCGGACGGCGAGCCACCCACGCTCACCGTCCCCAGGCATCAGCCACTGCGCAATAGCACAGCGGCCGACTTGTCTCTGGAGGAGGCCGAAATGGGACCATTACTGGCACTCCATCTCAGCACCCTCCTGAGCGTTGGGAGTCGCAGCACCCGCAGCAGAAGCGGCAGAAGCGGCGACGGAAGCCGCGGCGGCGGCAGAGGCGGCGGCGGCGGCGGACCTCTTGCCCTTGGTCGGGGCGGATGGCGCGCAGGCCCTTCCCCCAGCCCAGTGCTCGGCCGGCTTGCCAACAGCCGCACATGCACTGCAGTGCGGCGTGGCCTCGCACGAGCCGGCCCGATGACCGGGCTGACCACAGCGGAAACAAAGTCCACTGCGGTCCACCTCCGAGGGGCACATAGCTCCCGTGTGGTTGCCCACATGGCAGCGGTAGCACCTCAGAGGTCTGGGTTCCAGCAGTTTTACCCGCGCAGAAACCCACCCCACCAAGAGCCTTCGACCCTCCGACACTGTTCTGGCCGCCGTCACGGGGCAGCTCACCACAAGGGTTTGCATGCCCGTGTTGTCAGGCCGGAGGGTGCCCGCCTCGACGAGCTCGGCAGAGCACCCCCCAGTCCTGGCGACGGCGGCCACAACCTCCTCCTCCGTCACGGAGTCGTCCAGGCCCACCACGCGCATGTCAATGCACTTAGTCGGCCTGGACACTCGAACCTCGTCCGCGGGGAGGACCTCCTTCAGCCTTTCGGCCAGGGCGTCCGCGAACGGGCCACTCTCCGCTCCGGCGAGCTCGAGCTTCCGGGCACCGGTCAGGGTTCTCCTGATCCCGAGGCCCCCAGTGATGCCCAGCTCCCGGAGGTTCACCGCCTCCTTCGCCCGCTTCATCAGGGCGAGGTACGTCACACCCCTCTGTTCCGCTTCCGGCTGCAGTGTTAAAACCACAGCCGCGGACTTCGGGGCGCGAAGCCTCGCCGCGATGGCGTTGGCCTTCCGCCGCTGCCTCTTGGCCTTGCTCCTGGCCGCCTTTTTGGCCTGCCGCTTTTCTCCAGCAACCTGCCACCCGGCCCCGGTCGCAGGAGGGTCCGAGGTTGGGGGTGGGGGCGGCTGCGGCGCCACTGACGCAGCAGCTTTAGCCGCTCCCCCTCCAGCCTTCCTCCTTCCCCTCTTCGCCGGGGCCGACTTGGTCGTCGCCGGCGTCGCAGGCGCCGGCGCCACAGGCGCTGGCGCGGCTCCCGCCTTGGCCTTCGCCTGGCCGGACGTTCCCGGGCCAGCAGCCACCGCGGCTGCGTACGAAGCCGCCTTCTGCTGTCCCGGGGGCCTCTGTGCCGCCGCTAACGGGGGACGCCGGACCATGTCCTCCAAAACGGAGAACTGCTTCCGGAAGGGAGCCAGCTCCTGCCGCACCAGGCTCCGCACCTGGCTCAGCACTTGGCTCCCCTCCAGCGCCGCCGGACTCAGCCCCCCCTGCGGCCCCTCAGAGGCCGCTCTGGCCATGTCAGCCAGGTCCCTCCGGAGCGACTCATTCTCCGCTATGAGTCTCTCCGTTACGGCCGCGAGGCGGGCGACCTCCGCCCGCAACTCTGTCGCATCTTCGGACCTGCCGACGTTGGCCGCCGCCGCCGCCATAATGGAGGCTTTGGCCGCGCTAATGGCCTCCCGCTTAGAGGACTGCTTCCTCTTAAAGGCCACAGCGCGGATCGCGGCCTCCACTACCTCTTCGAACCGGGCCCTCTGCTCCTCGGCAGCGGGCGGTTCCTCTCTCGGGGACTCTTCGTCGTCAGAGTCGAGAGGGGGCGGAAGAGTAGAGGAAGCCCCACGACCGCTCCCTCCAGGGCGACGCCCCTCCTCCACCGACCTCTCGGCCCGACGGCCCGCCTCCCGGGTAGAGGGAGCCAGCCCCCTCCCTGCCTCACTGCCCCTGCCCCGCCTAGCGGTGGGGATTTTGCGGGCGGAGGCAAATTCGCCCTCGGAGGACGACCCCCCGGTATCCTCTCGTCTGGGCCGCTTGCGGAAGAACTTGACGTTCTCCGCAGCAGCCCCCTCTCCTCCGTTTCCAGAGCCCGCCGAGCTGACCGTTACTAGGTCTGGCGCGGAGCCGGAATCCGACTCCGCACCACCCCGGCGCTCAGGCGAACCCTCCTCTACGAAATCGTACGCCATCAGCTCCTTATAGGAAGCGGATCCGGATGACGACGATTCTGAGCCTCCTCGGCTCCTGTTGCCACTGGCAAGTAGAAGGTGTTTGTTGCTCACCCCAGAGTACGGAGGGCAGCCCGCCGAAGCGGGGTGGGATTCCCCGACTGCTGAGCAGTCGGGACCCACCTGGGGACTCATTTTGCAAAAACCTTTTTTCATCTTGTTCCTTTTTGAGGGTGCGGTCCCTTACTCCTCCGCCCTTTCTCCATCACAGGGCCTCTCCTCCCACCCGCTCACTGCCTTCACAGCCACGTCTGATGAGCAGACGCGTACCAGAAGGCAGTGAACGGGATTCCTCGCGTGTGTGTCTCTCTTGGTCTGATCACTCACTTGCGACCTTCCGGCATGAGTGGCTCTACCGGGAAAGCTCGCAAGATCATTGGGACGCTCAAGCCCCACCACGACGACAACGTGGAGACACATTCGGTGGGGATCTTTGTAGCCCTAAGCGTAAACGACTACTACAGAAAACAGATTAGTCTCTTATACTCGGATTTCAAGCGTCTGTCTCATAATTAGTGGAACGTAGCGTTTCGATAAACTCCTTTACTGCTTTGTTGTCCTGGTATCGCTGTTAAGTCAAATGGATAAATCTATGTCGGATTCGGATTTAAACCAACTGAGTCAAGAGAAAACTCCACCGAACTTTGGTCAGTCTCGATGTTTTAAAAGGCCGCGAGAGGATGAGAATACTGATATTAAGAACTTTATATCCTCTCTTATGGCTGAGCATAGGAAGGAAATTGAAAAAGAAATTAATAAGATCAGCTTGGCCTTGACTACTATACAAAGGACGAATACAAACATTGAGAGCTCGGTTGCCTTTCTGACAGCGCAAAACCAGGACATGCTAAGTAAAATTGATCAATTAGAAAAGCAGGCGGTGAAGGACAGAGATTATATAGCAGTTTTAGAGAACAAAATTGAAGACATGCAGATGACGTCTCGGAAATCAAATTTTCAGTTGAAAAATGTACCGAAGTCGAGTGGAGAAACTAAAGAAGATCTAATTGGGATGGTACTCTCTCTGGCTAAAACTGTTGACTGCCAAATACAGAAAAGTGACATCAAAGATGTGTATAGAGTGAGCAGCAAAAAAGAAGAACAAAATAGCCCCATCATTGTCGAAGCCTGTTCTACACTTTTGAAGACTGAAATGCTCCAGATGTGTAAGTCTTTTAATAATAAACATCAAAGTAAGCTTTCTGCTAAACATGTTGGATGCCGCACCAATACGGAAACTCCCATTTTTGTGTCGGAGCAGCTGACTGCGAAGGGCGCTCGTTTGCATTTTCTAGCGCGCGACCTAGTCAAAGCAAAGAAGTTTAAATACTGCTGGACGGCTTACGGCAAAGTCTACCTGAAGAGGGATGAAACTTCGCAAAGAATAACAGTCAAATCGGAAGCACAGGTCCACCAGTTGACACTTGGAGCCTGACTAGGCCCAAAATATCAGTCCATTTGTATTTTCCTTAGCATTATTCCTATTCTAAACGATTTCCTATTTTTTTTTCATTTAATTTTATTTTACTAGAAATTATGTTTCTTTATTGTAGTTTAGTCATAAAAAATTGTAACACAACACCTACACTCACTACAACTCATACCGCCCTACATCTATTCACAACTATCATAACGAACCTCCACACACACACACACCCCTCTCAACTTCAAATCGAAAACTCCTCCCCTATTTATCTGTATCTTACCTACCTGGGAAAATCACTAAAAGCTTATTATATCCCACGCTTATCTAACTTAAGTTACCAACTGCTTGCATCTATTCCTTATAAAAATATTTTCAAAGTTCACCTTCGGACCTTTAATCTCAAACTAAATGGATAGCCCATTGCAAACAGTCAACGAATTAAACAATACTATTATCGCTCAGGCTTTTCAGTGTGACATTGAAAATTTATCAAAACATATACATGTACAAAAGAAAGACTGCAAAATATTCTGCCAAAATATAAGAAGTGTTTATAGTAATATGGATGACCTGCAACTAAGTCTGTCGTGTCTAAAATTCGAACCAGATATTCTGATTCTAACTGAGAGTCAACTTAATCCTAATAAGCCTGTACCCACAATTCAGAACTTCGCAGCTTTTCAAACTACAAACCACATGAATAAAAACGATGGAGTAGTTGTATATGTTAGTAATAACATTGTGGTAAACGTCAGGGAAATTAAATTGACTCATGCCTCAGCTCTAGAAATTAAAGTTAATGATAACAATATTATCCTGGGGGTATATCGATCCCCTTCAACTTCAAACGCTGACATGTTTATTAACTCGCTAGACTCATATTTGGAGTCCATAAAGTCTTGTTCTTGTATTACTGTAACTGGTGATATAAACATAAATATCGCGCCGTCTTTATCGGAAACCGCCACGAGCGCAATAATAGACAAAACTACTCTACTATGTTAACTATGCATGGATTGATGGCAGGGCACACTTTTCCTACTAGATTAAATAATTGTCTGGACCATTTTATGATAAAACTTAATAGACAACAAATGTCTGCGCACATTGCTGTCCTAAATACATCAGTGACTGATCATTCTCTCTTATTTCTTAACTTATGTAAAATCAAACTAAAAACTAAAACACAGAAAATAAAAATAACCACTGATTTCAACTTGGCACTTAAATCACTAGTTGATAAAAATGTAGGCGAACTCTTATTCTGTAATAATCCTGACCTTTTGGTGGAACTTCTAATTGCTAAAATCTCGGAATCACTGCAAGAAAATTCTATTAAAACTATTGTACCCAAAAATAAGCGAACTTTAAAACCATGGATTACCCCCGGCATATTAAAATGTATCAGAAACAGGAACAAAATGCAGAAAAATATTAAAAATGAACCCCATAATGAAATATTAAAAATTAGTTACAAAAGATATCGGAATTTTTGTAATAAGCTAATTAAAAAACTAAAACGCAGGTACGACAGGGCACAATTAGCTAATTCCACTAAAAATAGTAGAAAACTTTGGTCGAATATCAGAAAAATAACTAATATGAGGCAAACTAACAGAGATAACACTAAACTTCTAGAATGTATGTCGTCTCCTTTTGAATCAGTAAATCATGTGAATGACTATTTTGTGGGAATAGGCAAACAACTTGCAGAAAACATCATGCCAGATACGAGATTGGACGCTAAGGAGACTGACTTAGTGGGAGATAAGACTCAATTAACATCACTTGTTCTTTTAGATACAGATATAGACGAAGTGCACGATATACTTATGAATTTAAAATCAAGTAGCGCTCCTGGCTGGGACAACATCCCAACAAGTTTTTTGAAACTAGCTAAGCACGAAATTCTTCCAATTATTGTTCACCTTGCAAACTTGTGTTTTAGTAAAGGTATCTTCCCTAAACTCTTAAAAAAATCTACTATTACGCCTGTGTACAAGAATGGGACCAGAGATGATGTCAGCAACTACAGGCCTATATCAGTATTACCTGCTTTATCAAAAATATTAGAAAAGCTTTTAAATAAACGATTAACTGATTTCCTTTGTAAATATAACATAATATCCGAAACACAGTATGGTTTTAGGCAAGGAAAATCAACTGAAGATGCAGTAACAGCTTTAACATCTCTAATCACTGAAAACCTTGATCGTGGAAAGAAATGTCTCTCAGTTTTCCTCGATCTAAAAAAGGCTTTTGACACAGTTTCTGTTCCCATTCTTTTACGCAAGCTAGAATGCATAGGAATAAGAGGCGTACCCCTTGAAATATTTAAAAGCTACCTAACACAAAGAACGCAAAAGGTTAAGATAGGCCAGCATTCGAGCAGAGACTCAACTATAACATTCGGTGTACCACAAGGAAGCGTACTCGGGCCCACATTGTTTCTAATTTATATCAATGACTTGTGTAAGCTAGTCGCTGATGGTGCTCGAGTTTTCTCTTATGCTGATGACACTGCGCTGGTATTTTTTGGCAGTGATTGGGTTTCTGTGCGAAGGGATACCGAATTGGGATTGTCGAGAGTAGCTTCCTGGCTGAGAATGAATTTACTAACTTTGAATAGACAGAAAACTACTTACATGTGCTTCTCTGTAAGCGATAGGACCCAGCCAGATACTGATTTTAAAGTAAAGATACACCAATGTGACAATATCCAGGCCATTAACTGCACTTGTCCGATTATCGAGAAGGTTGAAAAAACAAAATACCTGGGTAATATAATTGATCAGCGTCTCTCTTGGCATTATCACGTGTCGTTAGGTTAGTGATCGTTTGAGAAAATTAGTCTGGATTTTCAAATCACTAAGACATGTTGCATCAGTGAGCCTAACCAAACAAATATATACTTCTATAGCCCAATCTGTTTTAACCTACTGCATTATTATCTGGGGTGGCGCATCAAAAATTAGGTTTCTTGAAGTAGAAAAATCTCAACGTGCCCTGCTCAAAACTATTTACTTTAAACCGTATCGTTATTCTACTCTCGAACTCTACAAATTATGTAACCTCTTAACTGTTAGGAAGTTGTATATTTTGAATGCAACCCTAAAAATGCATAAAACAACAATATACGATCATAGCCTAACCAGTAAAAGAAGAAGTCACGGTCGTATAACTGTAGTCAGGGTCCGTACTGCATTCGCTAAGCGGCAATTTATTGCCCAAGCTACTCTCCTATACAATGCAATCAGCAAAAAAGTAACCTTTAACCATCAAACACATTATGAATGTAAGAAAACCCTGACTGCTTGGTTAATGACCCTTAATTATGAAGAGACTGAGTTACTTTTGCATTCGGTCACTTAATGCAATAATAATTCCTGAGGTAGGAACTACTAGGTAAACCCGATAAGTGTAAACATAGATATTTATAGTGACTGCTACCTTTGTTTATTAAACAAATATGTCCTCTACACGTTACATTGATGGTAATCAAATAAAATTATTGAGCATTTGGAGTCCCTTTTTGTCCTACACTCACACACGTACACACGCACGCACACAAACAAATCATTACACTCTACAGTTACACTATCACTCCACATGCACCCGTCCTTAAAATAACACTTTCTGAAGTTGTGAAATCAATTTTTAAATAGGTAACTTTTTATTTCATTTTGTTTTATTAACTTTTTATTTCATTTTGTTTTATTAACTGTGACGTAGCAAAACAAGAAATGAAACTCGCAGCGACATCTTTAGCGGACAAATGGAAACACATTTGACAGAGCCCATAGATTAATCAACAGATGGCGCTAGATATCGATCGTCTTTTTAAAACTTAATATATATTATCAAAAAAGTAGATGTAAATTAATTAAAACACACAAAAATTGCATAGAAGCATAAAGTTTAATAAATTAAAATAAGTAGGAACATGTCGGAATCAAGAGTATTTAGTCTGTGGCATGGAAGCTTCTCGCAAAGGACTTTATGACAGATTGGAGAATTGTGGCGTCCTTTTGCACCGCAGAGGTCACAGAGAGACGAACAAATGATATTATAAAGGCACTTGTTTTTACAATGGTGACCCGAAACCCGAGGGGTTTTCAAGTGCATTAAAAGGCTGAACCCTGTGAGTATTTCGTCCTCCATTTGTTTCCCATTCTGAAAGTCCAAAGGCACGTGTATTTGACTACGGAGATTTTGTTCCAGGTCTGGCTGTTTTACTAGCCTGGATATTTGAGGTCCGGGATTGATGAATGCCTGAAGCCATCCGGAGAACGTGCATCGTTCAGGTTTGGCTCGACGAGATTTGAGACAGTGTGGCCGTCCATGGTACAGGAAGGCCTTACCAATCCGAAACCTCGTTGAGGAAACATCGCCGTTCCAGGTAACAGCAATCCTGCTGGACTTCTCCCGTAGGCCGCGTCTGTTCGTGGGTACCAAGGTTTTTAACCTTGGTGCCATGCCGAGGGATTCTGTTCCACTAATTGAGTAGTCTTGTATTATAGTGCGTAAGTCTTGCACTGTTTGAGAGAGACTTGAGCATTAAGTATTTACTAATTGAGTTGAGTAGAGAGAATTGAGTAGTCTAATTGAGCTGCTATTAATTATTATGAGGGAGATGCATTAGACCTGTATACTGGGTTTATTTTCATACAAAGAGTTAGGCCTTTTGTTAATGTGTTAAGTAACAAGACCAGTAATAACTTCCTTTTGTATTAAGTTGTGTCACGGGTATACTGTACCATAGTGAGTAGGTTTCTTAACGTGCACAGCCCTGTTTGGTCAATACCTTGCGATGAGCTAGTGGTACTTATGCGTTCACCTCGCGAATCCTTACAAGCGACCTGAGACGTTGTTTTGTAATATCTCATGTGGTGTACCTCTGTTATACCTTGGTACGGAGACAGGGTCTAACAGGGTTACACATATTAGTGTGTAAGTCTGGGAGGTATTATTTATGATTAGCTGCCTCATTCACTGTATTTCTATGCAAGGTGATACTTCTTTTTATAGTGAATAAACTTTGTATGTGTATTGAGGTATGTCTTTAATTTCAGTCTTTCCAGATATTTATGTATATATACCTTTATAAATTTACTTTCACACGGTTGGAAACTTTAGGTTTCATCTACAATCCATAACCCCTATAGTGGGGAACTGTGACGGGACCGGGTGTGACAGTTGGCGCCCAACGTGGGGTAACTGTCACACCCGGTCCCGTCACAGTTCCCCACTATAGGGGTTATGGATTGTAGATGAAACCTAAAGTTTCCAACCGTGTGAAAGTAAATTTATAAAGGTATATATACATAAATATCTGGAAAGACTGAAATTAAAGACATACCTCAATACACATACAAAGTTTATTCACTATAAAAAGAAGTATCACCTTGCATAGAAATACAGTGAATGAGGCAGCTAATCATAAATAATACCTCCCAGACTTACACACTAATATGTGTAACCCTGTTAGACCCTGTCTCCGTACCAAGGTATAACAGAGGTACACCACATGAGATATTACAAAACAACGTCTCAGGTCGCTTGTAAGGATTCGCGAGGTGAACGCATAAGTACCACTAGCTCATCGCAAGGTATTGACCAAACAGGGCTGTGCACGTTAAGAAACCTACTCACTATGGTACAGTATACCCGTGACACAACTTAATACAAAAGGAAGTTATTACTGGTCTTGTTACTTAACACATTAACAAAAGGCCTAACTCTTTGTATGAAAATAAACCCAGTATACAGGTCTAATGCATCTCCCTCATAATAATTAATAGCAGCTCAATTAGACTACTCAATTCTCTCTACTCAACTCAATTAGTAAATACTTAATGCTCAAGTCTCTCTCAAACAGTGCAAGACTTACGCACTATAATACAAGACTACTCAATTAGTGGAACAGAATCCCTCGGCATGGCACCAAGGTTAAAAACCTTGGTACCCACGAACAGACGCGGCCTACGGGAGAAGTCCAGCAGGATTGCTGTTACCTGGAACGGCGATGTTTCCTCAACGAGGTTTCGGATTGGTAAGGCCTTCCTGTACCATGGACGGCCACACTGTCTCAAATCTCGTCGAGCCAAACCTGAACGATGCACGTTCTCCGGATGGATTCAGGCATTCATCAATCCCGGACCTCAAATATCCAGGCTAGTAAAACAGCCAGACCTGGAACAAAATCTCCGTAGTCAAATACACGTGCCTTTGGACTTTCAGAATGGGAAACAAATGGAGGACGAAATACTCACAGGGTTCAGCCTTTTAATGCACTTGAAAACCCCTCGGGTTTCGGGTCACCATTGTAAAAACAAGTGCCTTTATAATATCATTTGTTCGTCTCTCTGTGACCTCTGCGGTGCAAAAGGACGCCACAATTCTCCAATCTGTCATAAAGTCCTTTGCGAGAAGCTTCCATGCCACAGACTAAATACTCTTGATTCCGACATGTTCCTACTTATTTTAATTTATTAAACTTTATGCTTCTATGCAATTTTTGTGTGTTTTAATTAATTTACATCTACTTTTTTGATAATATATATTAAGTTTTAAAAAGACGATCGATATCTAGCGCCATCTGTTGATTAATCTATGGGCTCTGTCAAATGTGTTTCCATTTGTCCGCTAAAGATGTCGCTGCGAGTTTCATTTCTTGTTTTGCTACGTCACAATGCCCCTCTTCCCGCAAAAAAGGTTTTTGCGTATTCGTAAAAACCGCACACCGCCCTCGGTGTTATAATATTAAACGTAGAGAACCTATTCTCCAATATTCTTTTGCGGAAGAGTATTATCGTACTTCTAAACTGAAGGTTTAGATGGTAGTGTTGTTTTTAAATTTAAAAAAATAATAATTAACTTATTTAGTATGATCTACCAGTAGCAAATATCTTTCCCAAATAAAACCATACTGCCAGGAAACCTGTTCTGCCTGCAATACTTCCTGCAATCCGGGCATCCCCCCCAATCTTTCATACGTCTTAAACATACATTCCCAATCATTCCTCTCATCCATCTTGTAGCAACCTGCATCCATTTCGCAGGAGGCCACCTCTTTCAGTTCCCCCGAATTCCGTCTGTATACCAGTGGAACTCTGCATTGTTTTCCTAAATTAAACGATCCGCCTGGTAAAAATATGTTCAGCGAGCTGATACATAAAAATTTGAAACAATAATTGACCAATCCACTCACCAGGCAGGACGTATTCAACTTTCCCAGTAGTTAAACTCCTGGAAAAACAAATTGGCGAAAGGCTTATTTAAAGAGTCACCGGCCGCTCTAAACTGGATAAGCAACTATAGTGCTATCTAAACTGAAGCAAGCTTCACAACTGTTAAGCAACAAAGTGCCACCACATTTATTTCACCGAAGCAACAATGCTATCCCGGCAAAATAATATAATAGTCACGGCTTATTTTAGGAGTTACTATCCGCTCCATAACAAAATATGGACAAAGCCATATATACGTGAAGGCTTATTTTAGAAGTCACTATCCGCTTCATAACACAATATGGGCAAAACCATACAAACGTGAAGGCTTATTTTAGAAGTCACTATCCGCTTCATAACAAAATATGGACAAAGCCATACAAACGTGAAGGCTTATTTTAGAAGTCACTATCCGCTTCATAACAAAATATGGACAATGCCGTATTTGAAATAAAATACTGAAATTTCGGGATAAAAAAAAACATGCATCATAACGGTATCTTTGCCGTTTAAAAATATGAACGGAATGGTAAACTCACGTTCATTAAATGTTTAATAAGCATATGTATCGCTTACACATGCCTTGTCGTCGTTGTTGGAGTGAACTCCAAACAACACGTGAATACACGGACTACGGCTAACGATCCCCCCGGCTTCAACGACTGGTAATTTAATATTGGCTACCTTGGATTAGTTTTTATAGATTTTTATATCCTTTATGTGCCAAGTGCCTAATGGTTTTCCATTCAACCCTACTAGTTCATATACTAATGGTGAAAGCACTTTCCCCACTATGCACTGCTCATATTTAGGTGCCAACTTAGATGCCTTATACTTCTCCGCGTCACTTTGAATGTAAGTCTTTCGCCAAACCAGTTGACCTTCACGTAAAGTGACGTGTTGCCTACGCAAGTTATAATGTTTCGCGTTTCTGGCATGAGCCTTAACTATATTAGTTCGCACCTTCTCGAAAATATCCCTAAGGGCTCCTAATTCACCCGCGTACTCTTCACGAGGCATAGCAACTTCATAATCACAGTCGTCTGCATTCTTATAAAAAGTGCCGTTAATAATAGGTTCACGGCCGTGTACTAAGAAAAATGGAGAAAATCCTGTTGTTTCATTCACTGCGCTGTTTATTGCTAATTGGATTTTCGTTAAATTTTGATCCCATGTCCTATGATCTTCTTTTACATAAGACGAAACTGCCGTCATTACCGTTTTATTGTATCTTTCCACCATATTAACTTGTGGAGCGTACCTTGGGCCATAATGCACTCGAGGTATGTTGTATCTCTTTAATATGCTACGAAATTCAGATCCCGTGAATTGAACCCCATTATCGGTATTTACGGTTTCTGGAATACCATGAGCGAGAAGAACATAATTCTCAAAGTTTTTTGCTACCAATGCACTAGTTGCGCGGCGTAATGGAAACAATAACGTGTATTTTGAAAAGCAGCTGGTAACCACAAGCAAATGAACGAAACCCGAGCGTGGTGGCTAACGTATAACCTAAACTATTATATTGTTCATGGGCTCCATTACCTATTATAGAAATTGCTGCCCCTGAATCTAACAAACCGTGTAATACTACATTTTATAAATTTACACTTTAATAAGGCTGAATATCTTTATCCCTGTCTGGCTTAAACAGCGCTGTCACTGATCTGTTATATTTGAAAAATTTGGAAACACATTCTAACCATGATTTCCATTTTAATTATTTAATGAAATAGTATAACTTTATATTACTTGACAATAATTTACGAATCACGTTTCCGAACGCACCGAGTCTATGAACTGAAACGTCAAATGTCAAGTTCACTATGATTTTTAGGTTAAGTTTCAATGTAAGAAAAACAATGATTAAAGTTGGCTGCTCGTATGATATGACCGTAATTCAATGTTAATACCTAATAAGGAACTGCATGTATATGTGTTGAAGCGTTAATGACTAAGTAACTGACTAGGTTTTTTAAATTAATTGTTTGTTTTCTTTCAATGTGAAAGTTACTGTTTATTGTACCAAAATCCACCCATGTCACAGTCTCCTGTACGTCACAACCCTGAATAACAATGCAAGTTACTAATTTAGTTATTGTGTCACCTCGAAGCACCTCACAAACGAATATGAGTCTGTAATACAGTTGTGGAATGTGTTCCGTTGTTCACTTTACAAAATTTTTCTTTTTCAACCAATATTGATTTTAACAAAGACAAAGTAGTTTGTTATTGAGTTTTCCTAGGTGCAAAATTACACATAACTGTAATCAAAACTATTCAGAAGTGTTCATGACTAATTAATGTCTTGTAAACAAGTTCACAATCTTAATATTTTAGCATTCCTTTATAAATGTTCTGTTGCACCTTATTTTGAATTTTCTCCTGTAAGTATGTTGTAATATAATAACTTTACCATTAACACTATGTTCATCAATTTATATAAATGTAGGTAAACTTGAAATAAAAATTATCAAATGAAATTTTTAGTGTCTGACCTTTACAGTAACCTTGTGAACTTAGGTTTTCAAATTAATACTCAATACACAACTTGACCTGGCTCTGTGCTAGGCAAATAAACAAATAGGTCAGTGACTTACACACTGTAGCATACCAATCCAAATTATGGAAAAAGCGTTCCGACTGTGGTTCAACGCACCACTTTAAATTAAATCTTAAAAACTAGCCTTAATCTAATATGGTGTTCCACTAATTGAGCGTTCTGAGAGAGAGAGAGAGAGAGAGAGAGAGAGAGAGAGATGTTGGTATTAATTGTTCACCTTATATAATAAAATAATTATATACCGTTGAGCGCCAACTGTCACACCCGGTCCCGTCACAGTTCCCCACTATAGGGGTTATGGATTGTAGATGAAACCTAAAGTTTCCAACCGTGTGAAAGTAAATTTATAAAGGTATATATACATAAATATCTGGAAAGACTGAAATTAAAGACATACCTCAATACACATACAAAGTTTATTCACTATAAAAAGAAGTATCACCTTGCATAGAAATACAGTGAATGAGGCAGCTAATCATAAATAATACCTCCCAGACTTACACACTAATATGTGTAACCCTGTTAGACCCTGTCTCCGTACCAAGGTATAACAGAGGTACACCACATGAGATATTACAAAACAACGTCTCAGGTCGCTTGTAAGGATTCGCGAGGTGAACGCATAAGTACCACTAGCTCATCGCAAGGTATTGACCAAACAGGGCTGTGCACGTTAAGAAACCTACTCACTATGGTACAGTATACCCGTGACACAACTTAATACAAAAGGAAGTTATTACTGGTCTTGTTACTTAACACATTAACAAAAGGCCTAACTCTTTGTATGAAAATAAACCCAGTATACAGGTCTAATGCATCTCCCTCATAATAATTAATAGCAGCTCAATTAGACTACTTAATTCTCTCTACTCAACTCAATTAGTAAATACTTAATGCTCAAGTCTCTCTCAAACAGTGCAAGACTTACGCACTATAATACAAGACTACTCAATTAGTGGAACAGAATCCCTCGGCATGGCACCAAGGTTAAAAACCTTGGTACCCACGAACAGACGCGGCCTACGGGAGAAGTCCAGCAGGATTGCTGTTACCTGGAACGGCGATGTTTCCTCAACGAGGTTTCGGATTGGTAAGGCCTTCCTGTACCATGGACGGCCACACTGTCTCAAATCTCGTCGAGCCAAACCTGAACGATGCACGTTCTCCGGATGGCTTCAGGCATTCATCAATCCGGGACCTCAAATATCCAGGCTAGTAAAACAGCCAGACCTGGAACAAAATCTCCGTAGTCAAATACACGTGCCTTTGGACTTTCAGAATGGGAAACAAATGGAGGACGAAATACTCACAGGGTTCAGCCTTTTAATGCACTTGAAAACCCCTCGGGTTTCGGGTCACCATTGTAAAAACAAGTGCCTTTATAATATCATTTGTTCGTCTCTCTGTGACCTCTGCGGTGCAAAAGGACGCCACAATTCTCCAATCTGTCATAAAGTCCTTTGCGAGAAGCTTCCATGCCACAGACTAAATACTCTTGATTCCGACATGTTCCTACTTATTTTAATTTATTAAACTTTATGCTTCTATGCAATTTTTGTGTGTTTTAATTAATTTACATCTACTTTTTTGATAATATATATTAAGTTTTAAAAAGACGATCGATATCTAGCGCCATCTGTTGATTAATCTATGGGCTCTGTCAAATGTGTTTCCATTTGTCCGCTAAAGATGTCGCTGCGAGTTTCATTTCTTGTTTTGCTACGTCACATAACTTTTTATTTCATTTTGTTTTATTTACTTTTTATAACTTTTTATTTCATTTTATTTTATTAATTTTTATCGTATATTTGTATGTTTTTTGCTTAAACAGGCTCTATATAAATGTACATAGATATGGAAGAGTGAGGTCTTCTGTTACAGGTATTGTCATACTTAAAAGAAGGCCTCCACAACATACTTGTTAAACCTGTTGTTAACGAAATAAAATTATTATTAATTATTATTATTATCGTTAGGGTTATCGAGCTTTAAGGCGGCACTCCAGTCAATTTTACATAATTGTTCTTTTACCTTATCATTGTCTAATCTAGTAATAAATTTATATTGAGGTGTATTATCAATGTACGAACAGTCGACTATCGCAGAACCGGTTATATAGTGGTCCGCGAGAGCATTTTTTACAACGGCGGTATGCACGGAACGGCAGTCGACTGCGCGCACAAAGATGTGATCTATGCATGATTGAGAAATTTTATCACCTTTTTTTTCTATACGTGTGTACTGGCTTATACCGCGCTCTAAACCAAATTCACATAAAGAGTTTAGGTAGTATAGTGATGTAGGTGAGTTATATTTAATGTCTATATTTATATCACCTAAAAGAATGCAAATTATTTTTGGCGAGCACTGGGCCAAAACACGCGACAATTCGCCGGCAAAGCGCATTTTATTTAAATTGGGCGGCCTGTACACAGCGCACAGACCTATCTTAAAATTATAGCTTGTTTCCACTTCACCAGTTAAACACTCAAACTCAAAAGTTTTTGTTACTGACCTCGTAAACTTAACACTTTTATGCACATAAACTATCACTCCTCCTCTTTTTCTGTGTTGACGTAATTCCGAATGCATTGTGTATTCCGCTAATTCAAAAAGATTTTTGGTGTGATCGGTAATATTGGCCTCTGTGATGACAATAATGTCTATCCTTTTACCGCTGTTTAGTACAGTGTATTCCAGTTGAGAAAAATTTTTAATCATTGACCTAATGTTGACATGTAAAAAAAGAAGTTTGTTGTTTTCATATGGTACATCGTTTGTAAAAAGATTCCAGTTAGTATAAGTTTTTTCGGATATAGTTGAGTATATATCATCCATTTGTATAATTAAAAACTTGACAGGTATAGATGCATAAAGGGAGTAGGTAGGTATCGCACTTTCTACTCATCTTGAAGTACACGAGCCAGTCTCTCGATGTCTTTGGAAGATCTAACAGTGTGGATTTTTTCTTTTTCGCGTTTTCGGACTAAAATTTGTCCGTTACTGCACCACACATATTTACTTATGTTTGTGTCTTTTAGGTCTGTCTTGGATCTCCACAGGAGGTGCGCGGTGGCTGGAGAAAGAGATTCTCGTAGGTATATTTTTGTTTCACCATGCCGTCCTATATCGCTGACTGATACTGGAGTGTTTTTTGAAGCCTCTAACCATTGATTACGACGACCGTCACGTAGGGACACGACTATGACTGACTGTTGTTTTTGTTTGTTGTTCCCTGGCCGTGTTTTTCTTCTCCTGTATGCGTTCAAAATATCATCAGGATTTTGAGATATTTTTGTACATATTTTACTTGCAATTGTTTTAGGATTTTCCTGTTCCTCCTCATCAACACCACATATCTCTACTTGGTTTGTCATTTGCATTTGCTCCAACATATTTATTTTTTGTTCCAATGCTTCATTTTGTAATGTGAGATTTTTACAAGTATTTTTCAGATCAGTGCATTGATTTTGAACACTTTTGATGTCACTTTCATACGTTGTTATTTTCTTCTCATAGTCATCTATCTTGTCTGAGAAAAATTGAAGTGAGGACTGGAGTTCATTGCGCATTATTTCGCGTACTTCGCGGCGGATATCCCCCAACATCTTTTGTAATGTTGGGTTAGGTATTGAATCCGTGTCCGTGTTCTCCTCCTCCTCGTCCGGGTCAGGAAGAATGCAAGAAAGACGTTTGGGTCTGTTGGAACCAGCACAGGATCGGCATTTCCAGTCTACAGAGTCCGTAGTATACAAGGCTGTTAACTGGTCTGTAGTTATGGAGGCACAATCACAGTGAAACCATTTGCTGCATTTATTACACTGTATGCCCGGTACTTTTTTTGTGACTGTTTTCGAACACTTGCTACATTTCACCATGTCTGTAGGTAGATATCGATCGTGTGCGCGTGCGCCTGAGTAATGCGATGTATTGCCATGCAACGCGCTGCGCGTCAGACCGGTTTCGCACCAAGCGAGCGACTGAACTACTCTCTACCTGTTAACTTGTAAAACCTAGTAAAAGCATTGTACAATCTCAGATTAAACTAGTTCAAGAAGTCATCAAGTTTTAATTTGCAAACAAACATTTCTTATGTCAGGCTTGGACATAATTCTGGCGACCGTGACAGGACAGCAAGGACGATAGGGAAGGCCCGGCGTCTCTTTGGAGCCATCCAGGACCGGCCTCCCACGGCAGAAGCAAGCATCGCCGGTATAGGTATAACCTGACCCACGCGGCCGCGCGGGGTCACACCGCAGCGCATGTTCCAAGTATTTTAAGCTAAGTGCCCTTTCCCTCTGTCTATTTGTATTTTGCAATTTCCAATGTTCTAACCACAATTTCTAACTTTTCACTTGTGCAAACGTATGCTAATTAGACATTAAACAAGTTGTCTACTCGTCACGTTTTCAAACTTATAAGGTCATGCAAGGTCATGTCAAGTGTCACATTGTCAAATAAATTGAACTTAGTTGTTTTCAAAGTACAATAACTTCGTAGTTTTCTTATATTTCAACAAAATTAGCATAGTTTACTACGTATATTAATTCATTTAGCTATTTCAATCCGACTTTGGTAGTCTTTGTTCCTCGAAATAACCAACAGTTGGTTCAACAGGTAGTCAGTACGTATCTCACTAGTTATTTCTCCCGTGTAGGCCCCTGTTTCGCCGTGTTTGCCTCATGTACATGCCCATTTAGTGATTTTTTCCGCCGAACATTCCAGACTATTTCAACCGGCGCGGCGGCCCGTCTACTGTCGTACGCAGCCACCTCCAGCATCCGGCACGTGTCTGCAGAGCCAGCACCTGCATCTCCGGTCTTCCGTGCGGCAGGTACCACCAATCTGGGGCGTGACCGCGTGAGCATATTCATTTACATTTTAGTAGTCAAATTGACAATACATACTTTTGCTTCTATTACTCAACCATGTCACGAGAAGATTTAAGCTTAGCTGAGCTATATGTTAAGCGTAGCTCCGTCAAAGGAAAAGTTACTAAATTTAAAAATTATATTGATAAATTGTCACTACTTGAAACATTTGCCGTCAGAGATAGGGCAGAACTTACCCTCAGGCTCAGTAAATTTGAAGCATTATCCTCTAGATTTGATGACTTGCAAAGCCTAATTGAGATTGCCAACCCTCATAAGTTGGATGCTGAGGAGCGGGAGAATAGTGAGGGAGACTTCATTAGTAGCATTGTTGCCGCTCAAACTTTATTGCAAGTGCATAGTAAAGATGATAATGCCCATGATTCTAGTAATATTCACAACATTAGTCAGTGTAGTCACGATCATAACGAGACGGGTATCAGGCCTCCATTGATTAGTATTGCAAAGTTTGATGGTTCATACCTGAAGTGGATAGAATTTCGTGATACTTTCAAATCTCTAGTTCATGAGAACAGTCGAATTAGTCCAGTAAACAAGTTTCATTATTTGTTATCTTATTTAGACGGAGAACCAGCTCGTACTGTCTCAAATCTAGAAAGAACAATGGCGAAATTTTAGCTGACTTGAATTTAAGCGTCTAAAAGTGACTTATATACGACAGAAGATCCATTATTTTTCTATATTTTATCAATGTATCACATTTACTAGATCAGGCCGGAGAAAAAAGATATTTTAAATGAAAAGTTATTTGACTTTTTGATTACCGTGTAGTGTTGCCATTTTATATTTGTCCTGCCAAGTGACAGTAAGTACAGCATTATTTAATTGTAATCAGTTTTATTTTTTTATTACGGAGTAAGTGAATAATTAAACGGAGTAACAATATAGTTTATTTTTAAGTGTAACTGTTCCTTGCAGGGAGGTCAAAACACTGTGATGTAAAAATAAATAAATTGCTTTTAATGACTGGCAAAAAGACTAGTATCCCGAATCTAAAAAAAAATAGTTTGATTACTGACGATTGTTGTTGGTTGAGTTGATACCATCTTCAATCACTGATCTCTATTGTTTTTTCCCGTATTTTTTTAATTTTCATTTGTACGGACTGCATATTATGGACTGTGATATGCCCATGTGTGACCCTGTGCGTGTTTAAGGACTTGCAAGACTTTCCATGTGACATTGAGCTTTTTCTATACTGGACGCTGATCTTGCCTTATTGTTTTGGATTACTTATCAGTGAATTAGTTGTTTGCTAGATACCGCCAAATGGAAGGTCGTAGAGCAAACCGACATGAATCCTGTGTATCAACTGAATGATATTCCTGGCCGGAGAGGAATCAGTAAACATTGCTGTAATTGTTTAGTTCGTCGTCGCACAGTAGGATGTTGCGCTCATGTAATGACGCTAGTCGGATATTTAGGATGGTCCTGACATCGGCAAAATATTACCACACCCACAGAATTTCTGGATGAAATAATTGTAAGAAGATGAAGAAGAATAAATATAGATTTAAAAATAAAACTTGTTTTATTGGTTCTTATCAACTCGATATTCCTACACACATTCTAGGATTTTATTTCTTATATTTTATAGGCTAAGCGTGCCAAAACCTAGCAAGTAATTATTAAATCCCAGAATGTTAGATAAATCTTATTGCTTCAGTACCTAAAACAATGATCTCGGCGACTGGTTGGTTCAAACCAGTTTTACTATATATTATATTTTAGATACCTATTGAATATAACGTGAAACGACGACTTGTAAAGTGTGTTTGATCGTCTCGGGGGCCCTTTACCTACCAAGTTACCATAGACATAACCTACGGCCTTCTTGAACCAAAATTCTTGCACATACTAGTTCAGAAGGTGACGCTGAGTTAAACAAGATATTTTTCATTTAAAGACGTAAGAATTTTACCTCAGCTAAAACAATGTATGGGCGGCTGCCATTGTCCTTTCTTTCAACAACTATCAGGAGGCCTGGAACTTGTTACTAGAACGTTATGATAACAAGCAGTTATTGATAAAGCATCACATAAGATCTCTGTTGAATGTTGAGCCCGTGCAAAAGGAATCTGAGAGATCTCTCCGCTTCTTAGTGGACCATGTAACAAAAAATTTGCGTGGCAGAGCCACTGAGCATTGGGATGATGTGGTAATAGAGTTCCAAACTTGATAATGCTACGTTTGTGAAATGGGAAGATACAACGTTCTTCCCATTTCACAAACGTAGCATTATCAAGTTTTTTTAACACGCTGTCGACCGAATCATCCACGCTCAATGATTTAAAGACCTTTTTGAATGACCGCGCTGCCATTTTAGAATCTGTCCACCGTAGTAGGGCAGATGGAGTTTCTAAGTCCAGTCAGGGACAGCAGCGGCAAGCGGCCCCTACTAATGTTAGGTCTGAACGCTCACACATAAGGACGCACACATGCACCAACAACAGTGATCATCAGAAATCTGCATCGTCTAGTGCATGTTCCAGTTGTAAGTCTGCAGAACATAAAATATTTGATCGTCCATCATTTAGATTTAAATTTAGATTTAAATATGTTTGGGTCAGGAACGCGACGATACTTGTGCGTGAGCGAGATGGTTGCCAGTCATTCGCGATACGCTCTACTGATGATCTCAAAAAGATCGTCACTAGTGCGAAGACTGCTACTGGTGGCACAAACTAATCAACTTAATTGCACTATTGTATTGCATATTGCCTTTTGCATTTGTTTATTACTTTCATATGGTGTATTATTAGCCCTAATTTACACTTTCTCTGTGCTAAGTATATATTGCTGTTCTTTTTCTATATTATTTGGTAAATTGCTTATTGTCTGTTTGCTGTTAATTATAAAAACTATTTTATGTCTTGTTCAATTAGGAACACTATTTCACGTGTGCCGCTCCATAGTTATAAATTACGAAAACTACATATTTTTTATATTTAAAAAAAATCCAAAAACAATATTTGTACACAAAAGTGCTTTAATTTTTTATGGGGTAGTAATTCAAAATTCAAAATTCAAAAGTCATTTATTCAAACTAGGCTGATAGACAGCACTTTTTGAACGTCAAATTTTACATAAAGACAGTCCCCCAAAACGCCCACCCGTCACCACTTCCTAGTGTTTTAGCTTTTTTTTTTTTTTTTTTTTTTTCTGGATGGGAAATCATCAAATGAGCGGAAGGGAGTGTCAAACTCTTACTGACTAAAACCCACCCGTGATCCTTCTTGTGCCCTTTGCGTTCCAGGGCCGCGGTGACTCTTTCGAACAAATTCCGCAACCCTAGCAGGCACTGACCCTATGGGGCCCCGTCTAATTTGCTGACGGCTCTTTGAGGCGCGCGTGGAACACGACGCGCCGTCGACTCGGGCCTGGTTGCTATCGGACGGCGAGCCACCCATAGCTCGCCATCCGCAGGCCCGCGCCTACGGTGGCCGGGAATCGCCCTGCGTTTCCCGACGCCCGGGGCGTCTTCTTCTGTTGCGGCGGCTGGAGCGAGGGGCATCCCTCTCTCGCACGCGCTCCGCCTCCTCCTTCGCTAGCATTACTGCTTCGCAGAAGGAGGCGACCGCTTCCCATGCCTCCTCGCTCCGGACCATGGCCCGAACCAGGGCCGGACGCGAGAGGTCGCCGCCGCCGATCGCCTCGACGAGGACACGGCGGTGCTCCGCCCAAGCAGGGCAGACCTCCACCGTATGCTCCACCGTGTCCTCCGGGCGATCCACACAGTGATGACACCCGGACGTGTCCTCCCGCTGGATCCGACACAGGTACCTCCCGAAACAACCGTGTCCGGTGAGCACCTGCGTCAGGCGGAAGGTGAGAACGCCGTGACGTCTCTCCAGCCACGCCTCAAAGAGGGGACTTATCGCCACAATAGTGGCGTGCCCATCCTAGTGTTTTAGCTGGGAAGAAGAAGTGGCGCAACAAACTCCCAAGCAACACATCTGTCTATTGCGTTTTAAGAACTTGAATTTATACAATAGTATGCAAAGTACATACATGACAAAGGTAAAAAAAAAAAATATAATTATCCAACATGGAAATCATAAATCAATTCACTAAATTCAAAACAATATTATATGAACTCATATAACCCGTCATAAGCTAACTTATAGAGAAAGAACATGATAAAATTAAATAAGATACCTATTGTCTTGCGTTCAACACAGCGACCAACTATTCTTATCGTCTAAATAGTCATTAATAGAATAGTATGCCTTCAAACAAAGGTTAGATTTAACTTTATCTTTAAATGAGTTAAAAGGCAGGTCAAGAAAAGAAAGTGGAAGTTTATTGTAAAAACGGATACCGAGCCCCACAAATGAGTCATGGACCTTACGAAGTCGGTGGGAAGGAGCATGTAGCTTGTGCTTGTTTCTGGTGTTAAAGTTGTGGATGTCGCTCGTTTTACAGTACAAATGTATATTTTGCCTAACATATAAAATGTTTGCAAAGATGAATTGAGATGCTACTGTAAGAATTCCAATGGTTTTAAAAAGTTCTCTTAATGAAACTCTAGGCCCTAGCTGATATATTGCTCGCACAGCACGTTTTTGTAGGACAAATATATTTTATATGTCAGCAGCTTTTCCCCACAATAGAATACCGTAGGACATAACGCTATGGAAATAACTAAAATAGACTAACCGAGCTGTTTCAACGTCAGTATACTGTCTCACTTTCCTGACAGCGTATGCGGCAGAGCTGAGCCTTCCCGATAAACTTGATATATGTGGGCCCCATTGTAGTTTGGAATCAACAGTTATTCCCAAAAAAACTGCCGAATCCAGAGTTTCAAGTACCTCGCCACTTAAGGTGACATTGGGTCCTAGATTTCTAACATTTGGTAAAGCAAACTTTATACATTTCGTTTTCTTGGCATTTAAAACTAGATTATTGGTCGTAAACCAATCCGTAACCATTGAGAGAGCGCTGTTTACGTTACTGAAATCTTGTCTATTCCTATCAACTTTAAAGATAAGAGAGGTATCATCCGCGAACAATACTACGTCACAGATACCCTTTAAGAAAAATGGTAAATCGTTTATGTACACTAGAAACAAGAACGGACCCAGTATTGAGCCTTGAGGCACGCCTAAATGCACTGGTAGTCCGGAAGATTTCACGCCATTGATATCCACACATTGCAACCTATTATGTAAATATGAATCAATTACGTTAAGAGCTTCGCTTTGGAGACCGTAATAACGTAGTTTACGCAAAAGCGTGTCATGGTGCACGCAATCAAAGGCTTTGGAGAGATCACAGAAAACTCCAATTGCATTTTTCGAGTTCTCCCATGCATTAAATATATGTTTCAGGAGAGCAACACCCGCATCTGTAGTCGAACGTCCTTTTGTAAAGCCGTACTGTTCGTTATGAAGTAGTTTATTTAAATTAAAATGTTTTAACAACTGCTTCAGTATTAACTTTTCAAATATTTTGCTAAAAGCAGGTAAGATGGAGATAGGCCGGAAGTTGCCAATGTCATTTTTATTACCTGATTTAAATAAAGGTATGACTTTACTACTCTTCATGAGATCAGGAAAAGTTCCTAAATCCACGCATTTATTAAAAGTAAAAGCAAGATAGGGCGCTACTATGTCTATTATATTACTCAAAAGTTTAATGGAAATGCCCCAATAATCACCTGTGTTTTTAGATTTAAGTGTATTGAAAACGTTAACTACATCAAGTGGTGTTACGTGCTCAAAACGAAATAATTGATTACACTTAGGCACACTATTATGTAAAAGATTTTCAGCGTTAGAAGGGGACGAATTCAAGGAGCGAGTTGTAGTAATAGGTATACTGGAGAAAAACTCATTAAATACCTGAGCTACGTCAGCAGGTTTACTTACTAATTTGTTGTCGACTATGATCTCTAACTGATTTTCTCGTTTAACCGACTTGCCCGTTTCATTGTTAATTATTTTCCAAGTGGCTTTTACTTTATTATTAGATTTTTTAATTGTCTCGCTTAAAAATTTTGATTTAGCAACAACGCAAATCTTTTTATATCATTTAGAATATTTTTTGACGTACTCTAAAAAAGGGGAATCAAACCTGTATCTTTTAAAACCATATAACTCGTACAATCTCGCTCGACTTTTATATATACCTGCAGTAGCCCATTGATTGAAACCAACAGAGGTACCCGTAATGTTTATAGTTTTAGGCTTAAACGTGGAATGGTACTCTTTTTGCACAACATCAAAAAGGGCTCCATAGATTTTATTAGGGTCCTCATGTGCTATCAAAGAAGGTGTAATTTTGTTAGCTATATTATTTTTGAACTTACTGCATCGACTAGCTGTATAAGGCCTGCATTCAATTTTATGCGGCTTTTTGCTTAGTGGCATAGGAAAGCTAACTAATAGGCCACAGTGGTCAGATGTTAAATCGCTTAACACTAATTTATTTTCGGCATCACAATTACTAAAGATATTATCTAGACAATTCGATGAAGATGCCGTGATCCTAGTTGGTTCATGAAATAAGTTAACTAAGTTATAAGACTTAAATAGATTCAGAAGTCTAACACTTAATGGAGTAACTTCTAAAATATTAACATTAAAATCTCCACATAAAATTATACTTTTATTACTTGATTTTAATTTATTAAGTGTATCTTCCATTACCGATTCGAAAAGACCAAAATCACCAGAGGGCGGTCGATAAACGCAAATTATAACGTATCGCTCGAGTTCAACACAAGACAACTCAACAGTGCGTTCGACCGACAGATTAACTAAATCTAAACGTTGTTTACATTTCAATTTGTTTGAAACAAGGACTAATGATCCACCGCGAATGGCATTTTTTCTCACAAACGCACTTTGTACAGTGTAGTAATTGTCATTGATAAAATCTACTTCATGTTCTTGCAACCAATGCTCAGTTAAACATAACACCTGAACATCATAGTTCTCTATAAATAAACTTAACTCAAGTTCCTTGCCGGACAGACCCTGCATATTTTGGTGTACAATATTCAACATATGAGGCTTTTCCGTTGTCGAGCTTAATAGTTTAAACTACTATTTGTATCAATAGAAATGTTAGTACCATTACTAACAGTATGTGTTGGTACACATGTACCGGTGTCACACTGTATATTGAATGCTAAAAGATTAGCAATATGTCTCCTACAACTAGGTGGTAAATACATCTTACAATTAGTCAGTTTGTAATCAGTAATAAATTGATTACAATCAAAATATAAAATAGCGTCACTATGACGACAGGTCCTATTATAAATAAGCATATTTAAATCAAAAATGTACCTGTTTTGCCCCTCAGATAAATATTGAGAATAGGGCAAGGCACAGAAAATAAATTTACAATTATTGGTCTCACTTAGATGTAACATTAAATTGAGAGATTTAATTATGTCTTTTTTACTTACAGCTAAACTATCCCCAAATAGTAATATAACAGTTGAGTTGGAATTTATTTTTGACAATTTAATATGCCTAATTAACTGGCTAAAACTGGCGCCGGGTAAACAATTATTTATTACATAATGTGACGAACACTGATTAAATACACTACCAAAACCTTGTCCAAATTTGTCAGAAAATATATATGTTGTGTTTATCAAATTATTTGTATTAATGTTATTATGATCAATACTGTTATTATCAGGCTGAGCTAATGAGGAAGTGGGTGAAACATGCTGAGGTAGTGGTGCTTGGGAGCAAGCACAGTCACAAGTGAGATTATTTGTCAGTGACTCATACCTCTCTGCATTGTATGTTACCAGATCCACCAACTCATTAGCCTCCTGCAAGCGCTTGCTCAGATCTAGTTGAGAGGCCTCATATTTACTAAAGATATCCTTTAGAGTTTGTTCCCTAACAAATAGTTCTTCCTGAAGGCGCAGAGTGTCGTTTTCATACATATGTTTACATAAATCTAATTCATGACTACTATTTTTTAACTCTAACATTAAATTTATATATATATATTTTTTTTTTTTTTTTTTGCCTCAGTTTTAAATTTAATTTGTTGACTTTTTGCTGTTTTAATGATTTATGTATTTTCCTAATAAATCTATTAATTTTAATATATTTTTTAATTTTATTATGGCCATTTAATAAATTGCATTTGGTAATGGTATCATTAGTTAAATCTATTGTAACCATTGGTTCTACACAAATTGGACCGGACCCGCTACCAACCAACTCATCATAAAGGCTGCTGGTCTTCGCAGATTCTTCACTAGCTTTAAGTGCTTCCAGGTGCGAAATAGTGTTGTGGGCCCTGCTTAACTCTGATTCCAGCTCAGATATGCGTCTTAAAGCCAGTTCATGTGTGTCACTACAATGGTGGAAATTTGACACAAGTTGACGTAGCTGTTGATGCTGGTCCATTATGTCCATATGCTGAATGTGTAGTTCAGCCAACTGGTTCTTTAACTCCGTGTTCTTCTTATTAATGAGCTCTATTTCCACCTCACATCATCCCTTTCTTGTAGCAGCTTATTGCACTGGTCCTTAAAAGATTCTAACTCTTTCAACGTAGCCCTCAGTTTTTCCTCCAAGGATGCAGCTCTACGGGTCAACATGGTGAAAATTCAACCCCAGAGGCACCCTGGAAAGTGAAAAGAGATAGCTAAGTGTATGAAAGAAAATGAGATGAAGTTTAAGCTAGGTAAAAAGTATATAAGGATGATTGTAGATTAAGTGATAAAATAACTAAATTAGAGTGAAATTAAAACATTTATGGATTTGAGATCTCAATTACAGATTGTTATTTTGATTATTATTTCCAAATTGAGACTAGAAATTACTAAAGAGGAAAAAAAATATTAAGGGAAAAAGGTCTTTTTTTTTTTTTGAGGGTACTACTATTATTGTAATTGTTAGTCTAATTTCTTACATCAATTAAGTAAAGTATGACTATTCGAGTAATAATTATACTTAGGGATAATAGTGATAGGTTCTTTTATGGACTCAAACTTAATACAATTTATATTTTAAATCAAAATAAAGTAGGTATGTAAGAACATTAATGACCAGTACAATAGTTATTGACACTTATCAGTGAGACGAGCTGTTTAAACGTTCAGGGGGGATTGTTGTAATGGGAATTATAAATAGGTCAAAAATTAAAAGAAATACTCCCCGAGTTAGGTGGCGATTTCAAATCCGTTCGTTAGGTGACAGCTGGAACTAGTTTATCGATTTTCTCATTGATTTTGCATTGAAACAACTCACGAACACAAATCCTAGATATTTATAACTGTACCTATCGATTATTGACACATTTATCATTTACTTAACACGAAATAATATTAATTTCAATGCTTTGGACACAAACTTAGAATTACTGTCTCGATTCGATGTTCAAAATACTTTTGCATATCTTATTAATAAACATGTATCAATCAATGGCTACTAACAACATTTTGATTTACTACCAGAATTGTAGAGGGATCCGTACAAAGTTGCATACAATTTACATGAACATAATGGCTTGCTCCTATGACGTAATCATATTGACCGAAACCTGGCTGATTCCCAGTATTCAGGATGGAGAATTTGTCGAC
This sequence comes from Hecatera dysodea, assembly GCA_905332915.2. Classification (NCBI taxonomy): domain Eukaryota; kingdom Metazoa; phylum Arthropoda; class Insecta; order Lepidoptera; family Noctuidae; genus Hecatera; species Hecatera dysodea. The sequence continues at coordinate 4,672,199 of HG995306.1, read as the reverse complement.
GATCGGTATTTAGTGTTCAGATGCGACCGCGATCGTTCTGCTACTAAGAAACGCGACGGCGGGGGAGTTCTGGTGGCAGTGTTACGTGAACTGCGTCCTACTAAGTTAACAATAAAATTTGTACACCCTGAAATCGAACACGTTGTTGTCCAACTGCCTGCTTCCCAACACAATAAACGACACATTATAAGTGCCACGTACATGCCACCACGAACACGCGAAGAACTAATGGCGCAATACTTGGACATGCTACAAGGCTTAGCTAACGCCTCTACCACTGACTCGTACTTTATTATTGGTGATTTTAACCTACCGGACATCGCTTGGATGGACCAAGGGAACCATGCAATTGCGCAGATTTCAAACTCGATAGGACGAATACTTTTAAACTTTATCAATTTAATTAATGGCTTACAATTTAATGTTATAAAAAACAAGTTAGGTCGAATTCTAGATTTACTCATATCAAATGTAGACTGTCAAACGGTATCGTGCAATGCTATTCTTGATCCCGATAGTCACCATCCACCTTTTTCCGCTCTAACTTGCCTGAGTATGCAATACACTCCATTGAAATGTCGTACGGTTCATAGACATAACTTTCATAAAGCCGATTACGATGCCATAAAACTTGAACTAAATAAAATTGATTGGGACTTGGCACTTTCTCACCTGAAGTCTGAACAGGCCGTCAGCGTTTTTTATGAGACATTGTACAGAATAGTTAAATTGCATGTTCCGCTAACTAGAACCAAAAGTTCAAACTTTCCGACATGGTTTTCGCCTTCTCTTATACGTATCTTTAAAACTAAAGAACGCATCTGGATTAAATGGAAGAAGTACAGGAATCAGTCTGATTATTTTAACTTCTCTAACTATCGGAAGCTTTTCCACGTGGAGTCTATTAAATGTTACAAGAATTACATTGAAACGGTAGAGGACAACATACCTAAAAATGTAAAGTACTTCTGGGCTTACATCTCATCTAGAAAGGGAAAAGCTAACTATCCATCTAGTATGTACTTCAAAAATGTTTCTTCTGATGACCCCACGGAAATATGTAATTTGTTCTCATCCTATTTTTCTTCTGTCTACGTACTCTTCTACTTTTGACCCTGATAAATGGCAACCTTCTGGCAACTTTTCAGATAACTCATCTTGCATAACCGATATTTACCTATCAATGGAAGTAATACGACTGAAGTTGAAAACTTTGGATCCTTCTAAGGGCAGGTCCTGATGGTTTGCCACCCAACTTCTTCGTGAAGACATGACTTCTGCATTGCACATTGTTTTTAATAAATGCCTGCGTGAGGGTGTCTTTCCCGCAATTTGGAAACGTGCCTATATTACTCCTGTTCATAAAGCTGATGACAGGAGTGATGTAGAGAATTACCGCCCCATTTCAATCCTGTCCACCTTGTCCAAGGTTTTTGAGAGTCTTGTCCATGGCGCTTTGTATCCTCATATCCATCCACTAATTATACCTGAAACAACACGGTTTTATCAAGCGTCGTTCAACCACGACAAATCTGTTGAAGTTTACCAATTTTCTTTTTGGAAAAATGGATCAACGAGTTCAAGTGGACGCTGTATACACGGACTTTCAGAAGGCCTTTGACAAGGTGGATCATTCACTGCTTTTGGAAAAAATAGCCTTCAATGGTATTCGTGGCAATTTGCTGAGATGGTTCGCTTCATACATTTTTAATAGAACCCAAAGAACCGTTGTTAATGGTTTTGAGTCTGAACCTGTTGTTGTCAAGTCTGGGGTTCCACAGGGATCCATTTTAGGTCCTCTTCTTTTCGTTATATTTATTAACGACATTAAAACCTGCTTCATAAATTCAAACTTTTTGATGTATGCAGATGACATTAAGGTCTATAGATCTTGCAAGAGTATACATGACTGTAAACTCTTGCAAGACGACATAGATAGGCTTTACGCGTACTGCACCATAAATAAACTTTATCTCAGCCTACCAAAATGCCGTACCATTTGATTTACTAAGAATAAAAACATTTTAAATTTCAATTACAGTATAAATAACACACGCTTAAACAGTGTTGCATCTGTCCGGGACTTAGGTGTCACTCTGAATTCACGCTTGCATTTTGACATACACGTGGACAATATAGTGAACAAAGCGTTTCGCATGTATGGCTTCGTCATGAGATCTTCGAGTGACTTTGTGCGGCCCTCTACGTTCTTATTATTATATAACACTTTGATACGAACCCAGTTAGAGTACGCCATTCAGATCTGGTGCCCATTCTATGACAAATACTGTTCTAGATTGGAAATGGTACAAAAGAAGTTCTTACGGTCTATGAACTATAAGTGTTGTCATTCAAAGGTTCCTTACGTGCAGTTATTGAAGCGATACGGCGTTCTGACTTCTGAGTTTGGAGTCTAGGCGACTACTTCTGGGTGTGATGACATTACACGGTTTCTGTAACAATAAGTTCAACTGTATCGAGCTTACAAATCAGTTGTGCTATACAGTACCCAGAACTGTTCTCCAAAGAGGGGTGCGCGTTCCTCGACTGTTCCACACAGACATGTGCAATACCAACGCTGGAGTACGCGCACCCCTTCGCCGCCTTGTTGAGATATACAACACCCACTTTATGGAGCTTGACATATTTACTCTATCCAAACAGTTATTTAAAGGGAGAGCGATAGATATTTTGTCCAAAAAATAGGATAACAAGGAGTTAGCATTTAAGTTGAATGACCTATATTGAATTGAACTAAGTATTAAATAATACTAAATTATTAATCAAATTTAATGTAATTAAAATGAATTAAATTGGAATTAATTGTAAATACTTATACTATTTAACTATGATAATATTATATTAATGAAGCTATCACAGAGATCTGTAAACTCTTGCCACAGTCCTTCACTTCTATTATTTTTTTGTGAATACGTGGACATTGCTGTGGGTTACATGTTTGTGAATTTAATTTTAAGTATCTCTTGTTTTCTTTTAAGCATGTAACTGTTTTTTGTCCCTAATAAACAAAATAAACAAAATAAAATAAAATAAAATAAAAATTTAAGGCTATGAGTGTCAATGATCGTATAGCAGAGGTATCTAAGTTAAGGTTATGTAGGAATTGTTCAAGGCCTGGTCATTTCGCTCGTCGGTGTCGTTCCGGTCCCTGCCGCGAGTGCAAGAGAAGGCACAACTCCTTGCTGCATCTAGCTGCAAGTACTGAGGTTGGTGCGACCAGTGTCACTAGCGATGCTCGCCCAGGTGATACTCTAGTCAATTTCAGTGATGGGTGGACTAGCCAAGCCTTACTGTCGACAGCCCTGATTGAGGTGGTCAATCCTAAGACAAGCAAGACTGAAACCGTGCGTGCCTTATTAGATTGCGGCAGTCAATCATCATTTATTACGTCTAATCTGAAACAACGATTATCCTTGGAGGACTGCCCCTTAAATTCAACAAATGTCATAGGTTTTGGTAACAGTTATTCAGGAAAAATAACTGTACATATATTGCATCGCTCAACTCAAGTCGCGTAACACATCTTTTAATGTTATTTCCAGCTTTTATGTCATGGATCAGCTCACTAGTTCATTGCCTAATGCATATCTCGATATTAGTTCGTTCAAGTTTCCTAGGAATGTAGTGCTAGCGGATCCCAAGTTTTATGAGCCATCTAGGGTAGGTATTCTCATTGGTTAAATCTGTTTTGGGACATAATTGGCTGTGAGCAGCAATCATTGGGCCCTAGGTATCCTAGACTACACAGCTCCAAATTAGGCTGGCTAATAGGGGGTCCTTTGCCAAGCAGCAACAATCAAATGAAAAATGTTAAGTGTCTGTAACTAGCAGCATGCAAGAGTCTAACATGAGTAGATTTTGGGGATTGGAAGAGGTTCCACCCAAAAGGCATCTAAGAAAAATATGAAAGGGCGTGTGAGTCGAACTTTGTGCAGCACACGCAGCGTTTGCAAGATGGTAGGTTCTGTACAAGGCTGCCATTGGCGAAACCAGTAGATTGTCTGAGCGATTCGTGTGCCATGGCAAGGAAAAGATTTTCTAGATAGCCCGCGGTCAAATCTCAATATGTTGAGTTCATCCGAGAGTATGCAAACTTGGGTCATCTCTCGGAGATCGTGCTAGGTAATGTCGCTTCTAATTCATGTTTTATTTACCTCACCATCCTGTGTTCAAGGGGGCAGTGAGACGAACAAGATACGTGTGGGAGGGCGTTTAGACGCTTCCCCTCTACCGTAAAAAGGCCGCTAAGTCATAAGTACTAACATAACATAACATCAACATTGTACACTTAGTTCGCAATAAACGTTTTGACTTTGACTTTGACTTTGACTTATGATGGTAAGCAACCTATTCTGTTACATTCTTGAAATCTGTTATGTATGTGTACCGAGCATAGGTAGGGAGCGGGCTGCGTCCCGCCTCCCCGCGCTGGGGCATGTTCTCAAATAAATCAGTGTGCAACTGACCAGCGAGCGAGTTTAACATATTTTCCCAGTACCTACATACCTAACACGTGGCGACGAGCGGACTCACATTTTTATTGTAAAATGTCTACGGGAGCGACGTACGGTGTTCTCACCACCTTTGATCACCTGTCCCAAGAGTGGTACAGTTATAAATCGCGATTAAATCAGTGGTTTATTGCCAACAACATAACCGCGGAAACGGACAAAGCGTCAATCCGACGGAGGGCAATACTGTTGACGTCGTTATGCGAATCGACTTTCAAACTCGCAAGGGATCTGGCGTTGCCCGACAAGGTGGAAGAACAGGAGTACGAGGAGATTGTGAAACTCCTCGATGAGCACTTCACACCAAAAAGGTTCAGGTTTGCGGAAAAGTCGAACTTCTATGCTGCAACACAACGACCAGGAGAAACGCACACTCAATGGGCGGCTAGGCTCAGAGGATTAGCCACTCACTGTGCTTTTAAGAACTTGGAGGAGGCCTTGCTGGATAGATTTATCATGGGCATGGCGGCAGGACGAGAGCGGGACAAATTGTTCGTGCAGGACCAGCGGGAGCTGACCCTCGCGAAGGCCATCGACCTGGCGGAGAGCGTGCGCTGCGCGCGCCTGGCCTCGTCGCAGGCAGCGCCACACACACCACACCACACCACCACACACCACAGCTAGAATGCGAGGTCACCAGACACACAGACCAAATAAGGAGAAGGGTGAGCTTCACACCAGAGGATGAGCCAGACTGGGACCCAGATGTGATTCCTGATGTGTCGCCGCTCACTACCACACAACCGGAGAGGGGGGTTTCGGCAAGAGGGGAGGAAGGGCTGGAAGCGGGAACCATGGAGGAGGATACTCCGGCGACACCACCACGAGCCACTGGCATTAATCAGCGGCGCCAAGAAATTAGCCCAATCTTCTCGACCCCAACACACCAGGGTGGCAGTAGCTAAGGGGGAGGGATGTTATGTATGTGTACCGAGCATAGGTAGGGAGCGGGCTGCGTCCTGCCTCCCCGCGCTGGGGCATGTTCTCAAATAAATCAGTGTGCAACTGACCAGCGAGCGAGTTTAACATATTTTCCCAGTACCTACATACCTAACAAAATCACACAAGCACAAGCTGCACGCTGGTGCAGTTTCTCCTCGCGAGTGTCCGTGAGTATGTGTGGCCAATCAATGGTCGACACCTCGCCAGGAGAACTGTGCACAACTGTATGCAATGTAGGAAGGTGCAAGACAAGTCGTTGTCCCCATTGATGGGAAACTTGCCCTCGCAGCGTGTCACTGTGGACTTCTCGTTTCGAAGTGTAGGCATAGATTTTGCCGGGCCCTTTTTTATTTTGAATAGAAGGGGGCGCGGGGCAAGATAAACAAAATGTTATTTATGTGTATTCATTTGCTTGAGGTTCAAATGCGTGCATCTGGAAGCGGTGAGTGATCTCTCTAGTTCAGCTCTCATACTCACCTTACGTAGATTTATAGCGCGTCGCGGCAAACCTACAGAGATCTTTTGTGATAATGTGCGAAACTTTGTTGCCGCGGCAAGGGAAATGGGTAATTTTTTAAAGAGTAATAAAACAGCAATCAATGATTCCTCCACTGAGGAAGAAATGAAATTTATAATTTCTCCGCCATACGCTCCCATTTTGGTGGTATTTGGGAGGCTGGGGTAGAATCTGCGAAATTTCATGTGAAGCGTGTCATGGGCAACACGCATTTGACATTTGAAGGAATTAGCACATTGTTTGCACAGGTGGAGGCCATTTTGAATAGCCGTCCCATTTGTCCCCTCTCCTCTAGTCCCAACCTCTTCCTCACTCCTGGGCACTTTTTGCTTGGTCGACCGCTGGCCGCTCTGCCTGCGCCGGATCTCGTCGACTCTAAAACCACCCGGCTTCAGCGCTACGAGAGGCTCGAGCAAGTTCGACAGCATTTTTGGAAGAGATGGCAGCGGGAATATCTGGCGGAGCTGCAGCAGAGGTCCAAATGGCGGACGCCTGACACTCCTCTGGTTCTAGGAGACCTTGTGCTGCTTCAAGAGGACAACTTTGACGACATGGTTGGCGCAGTGGTCGAGCGTTCGGCTGCTGCGCTACGTGTCGCGGGTTCGAACCCCGCACGGAACAAATGTTTGTATGGCCTACAGATAATTGTTCCGGGTCTGGGTGTCTTGTGTATGTGAGTTTACATGTTTGTGAACGCACCCACGATACAGGAGTAAATCCTAGTGTGGGGCAACGTTTATTTAAAAAAAACAAACAAAACAAAACAAACTTGCCCCCACCTAGCTGGCGTCTGGGGCGCATCAGCAAGCTGTTTCCGGGCCCTGACGGCACCAGCAGGGTGGCGGAGGTGCAGACCAGCCGAGGAAGCTTTCGAAGACCTTTCACGCAACTTTGTCCCCTACCCGCAACCAAGCATTTCATGGAAGGTTAATTTGCAAACAAACATTTTTCTTATGTCAGGCTTGGACAGACAGCACTTTTTGAACGTCAAGTTTTACATAAAGACAGTCCCCCAAAACGCCCACCCGTCACCACTTCCTAGTGTTTTAGCTGGGAAGAAGAAGTGGCGCAACAAAGTCCCCAGCAACACATCTGTCTGTTGCGTTTTAAGAACTTGAATTTATACAATAGTATGCAAAGTCATTACATGCCAAAGGTAGGAAAAAAAAAATCAATTGTCCAACATGGAAATATTAATTCAGTTAAATATAAAAACATTGTAAAGATTAGATTGAGTCAATTAAGTAAAAATAGATTGACCTACATAGTCATAAAAAAATTACACAAAACAAAAAAAAAAAAATTATATGAACTCATATAACCTGTCATAAGCTAACTTATAGAGAAAGAACATGATAAATATGACATTGTCTTGCGATCAACACAGCGACCAACTATCCTTATCGTCTAAATAGTCATTAATAGAATAGTATGCCTTCGAACAAAGGTTAGATTTAACTTTAGCTTTAAATGAGTTAAAAGGCAGGTCAAGAAAAGAAAGCGGAAGTTTATTGTAAAAACGGATACCGAGCCCCACAAATGACTCATGGACCTTACAAAGTCGGTGGGAAGGAGCATGTAGCTTCTGCTTGTTTCTGGTGTTAAAGTTGTGGATGTCGCTCATTTTACAGTATAGATGTATATTTTGCCTAATATATAGAATGTTTGCAAAAATGAATTGAGATGCTACTGTGAGAATTCCAATGTCTTTAAAAAGTTATCTTAATGAAACTCTAGGCCCTAGCTGATATATTGCTCGCACAGCACGTTTTTTGTAAGACAAATATATTTTGTATATCAGCAGCTTTTCCCCACAATAGAATACCGTAGGACATAACGCTATTGGGCACGCCACTATTGTGGCGATAAGTCCCCTCTTTGAGGCGTGGCTGGAGAGACGTCACGGCGTTCTCACCTTCCGCCTGACGCAGGTGCTCACCGGACACGGCTGCTTCGGGAGGTACCTGTGTCGGATCCAGCGGGAGGACACGTCCGGGTGTCATCACTGTGTGGATCGTCCGGAGGACACGGTGGAGCATACGGTGGAGGTCTGCCCTGCTTGGGCGGAGTACCGCCGTGTCCTCGTCGAGGCGATCGGCGGCGGCGACCTCTCGCGTCCGGCCCTGGTTCGGGCCATGGTCCGGAGCGAGGAGGCATGGGAAGCGGTCGCCTCCTTCTGCGAAGCAGTAATGCTAGCGAAGGAGGAGGCGGAGCGCGTGCGAGAGAGGGAAGCCCCTCGCTCCAGCCGCCGCAACAGAAGAAGACGCCCCGGGCGTCGGGAAACGCAGGGCGATTCCCGGCCACCGTAGGCGCGGGCCTGCGGATGGCGAGCTATGGGTGGCTCGCCGTCCGATAGCAACCAGGCCCGAGTCGACGGCGCGTCGTGTTCCACGCGCGCCTCAAAGAGCCGTCAGCAAAGAAGACGGGGCCCCATAGGGTCAGTGCCTGCTAGGGTTGCGGAATTTGTTCGAAAGAGTCACCGCAGCCCTGGAACGCAAAGGGCACAAGAAGGATCACGGGTGGGTTTTAGTCAGTAAGAGTCTGACACTCCTTTCCGCTCCGCCCAGAGCGGGAGAAGTCATTTGATGATTTCCCATCCAGAAAAAAAAAAAAAAAAAAAAAAAAAAGGACATAACGCTATGGAAATAAATAAAATAGACTAACCGAGCTGTCTCAACGTCAGTATATTGTCTCACTTTCCTGACAGCGTATGTGGCAGAACTGAGCCTTCCCGATAAACTTGATATATGCGGGCCCCATTGTAGTTTGGAATCAACAGCAATTCCCAAAAAAACTGCCGAGTCCACAGTTTCAAGTACTTCGCCACTTAAGGTGATATTGGGTCCTAGATTTCTAACATTTGGTAAAGCAAACTTTATACATTTTGTTTTCTTGGCATTTAAAACTAGATTATTGGTCGTAAACCAATCCGTAACCATTGAGAGAGCGCTGTTTACGTTACTGAAATCTTGTCTATTCCTATCTACTTTAAAAATAAGAGAGGTATCATCCGCGAACAATACTACGTCACAGATACCCTTTAAGAAAAATGGTAAGTCATTTATCAAAGTCAAAGTCAAAGTCAAATCTTTATTGCAGAAACACAATACAATAAATTATACATTTCTAGATGTCACGTGAATGCTGAGTTAATTGTGTTTTACCAAATTAGGCATGCAAAATTGTAATTAATTCAATATTTTGTAAGTTATAATATATGTATGTCAAAGATTAAGATAATGTCAATATAGAACAAATCAAAAGTACTACAGTCAAATAATAATGATCATCCAAAACAATAACAAACTTAACGTAAACAACAGCGATCATTTAACATGGTAACACAATAAATAAATTCATTTAAGTAAAGTAAAGTAAAGTAAGTCGGACTAAGGAAAAAACAACCAGTATCATTTATATTACACACAGATTCCGGTCTGAGAGGTACTCACCCACTGTATAGTATGTCTTATTAACCAGGACATTATACAATTGTTTTTTAAATAAATTAAAATCGTTGCATTCTATCAACAATTTTGGCAGCTTATTGTATATCCGTGGGGCCATTCCTAAGAAGCTCTTATGAAATATGGCTTTTTTGTGTGGTCTACCGCTTATTTTATGTCAAAGTCGCGTACTGCTAAGAGTTCCAAACAAATGAATATTATTTTTAACAAATAAAACTACTTCATATATATAAAGGCTGGGTACTGTCAATATACTAAGATTCGCAAAATACGGTTTACAGGTTTCCGTGCTTCCCCACCGACTGTGTCCCCACGTTGTCGTCGTGGTGGGGCTTGCGCGTCTCAATGATCTTGCGAGCTTTCCCGGTAGAGCTACTCATGCCGGAAGGTCGCAAGTGAGGGATCAGACCAAGAGGGACACGGGAAGGGCACACCGTTCGGAGACCTGAGCAGTGTTCGGGTTTGCGGACGGTGTGCGATTCATTTGGAGGAGACTTGCTCGCTGCTCTCTGGTACGCGTCTGATCATCAGACGTGACTGTGAGGGCAGCGAGCAAGTAAGTAGAGAGGTGAGGAGAGGGGCCCTGAGAAGGGGCGGAGAAACAGGGACCGCACCCTTTAAAAGGAACAATAATATGGACAAGGCAGTCGAAATAGATTTACCCCAGGGCGGTTCCAGCGGCTCAGCCGCTGGGGAATCCGCCACGCTCGAAAGAGCGTCTGCCCCACCGTATTCTGGGGGGGGGGCAACGAATGTCTTCCGCTTGCCAGTGGCAACTTGAGCCGAGGAGGCTCCAGCGGGTCAGCGTCCTTTGAGGACCTGATCCGCTACGACTTTAAAAAGCCCGACAAGGTGTCGGAAGGGCGCAGCGAGGCCGTAGGGGTTGCAGAGAACTCTAAGTTCTTCCGCAAGCGCCCCAGACCGGAGGATGACCAGGGGTCGTCTTCCGAGGCCGAGCTGGCGTCAGCCAGAAAGGTCCCCACCAGTAGGCGGGGTAAGGGCCGAGGAGGTGAGGGGAGGCGGCTCGCCACTCAGCAGGCTGCGAAGATCGCTGAGGAGGGGCGACACCCCGGAGCGAGTAGTCCCAGAGCTGCTCTCTCCGGGTCTTCTTCTGACGAAGAGTCAGACGCCCCTGGCGGCCCAGATAAAGAGCGCCAGGCCGGGTTTGTGGCGGCCGTGGAGGCCGCGGTCCGTGACGTGGCCCTGAAGAGGACGCATGCGTCCAAAAACAGGGCCGTAAGCGCAGCGGCGGCCTCAATTCTAGCGGCAGCGGAGGCCAACTACCGCAAGCCTCTGACGGACTCAACGTCCAAGCTGCGGGCGGAGGTTGCCCGCTTGGCGGCCGCCACGAAGCTTCTCCAAAAGGAGAACACGAAGCTCCGTGCAGACCTGGCTGAGCTCCGGGGAGCCGGCAACCGAGAGGGATCTGGGGGACGCAAGGACAATCCAGGGCAGGGCCAGCCCGCGACGGTGGAGAAACAGGTCCTGGAATTGGTGCGGCAGGAGATGGCTGCCTTCCGGGAACGGTTCTCCGTCCTGGAGGGTACTGTCCTGCGCCCCCCACTAGCGGCGAGTCAGAAGGCCTCGGGCCAAAATGCGACCTCGTACGCGGGGGTCGTGGCTGCCAAGCCGGGTGCGCCTGGTCAGGCCAACCGTGGGGCCAGGCCGGCAAAATCGGCGCCTGCGAAGCCGGCACCGGGAAAACCGGCGCCGGCCAAACAGAAGAAGGGCGTAGCCGCTGCGCAGGCGGCGCAAGCTCCAGCGCTGGCGGCGCAGCAGGTTCCTCAAAACCCGCCTTCTAACTCCCTTGCCGAAGCCGGATGGCAAGTGGCCGGGGAGAAAAAGAAGGCGGGCAAGGCAGCCAGAGCGGCCAAAAGGAGGGCAAGGAGGCGGCGACAGAAGGAGCGACGCGTCGCGAATATGCTCCGCGCCCCGAAGACTGCGGCTGTAGTGCTCACACTACAGCCGGACGCGGTCAAGAGGGGCGTGTCATACGGCGACGTGCTCGCTAAGGCAAAGGAGGCGGTGGACCTCCGGGAGCTCGGCATCGTCGGGGGCCTCCGGCTAAGGGTCACCATGACTGGTGCCCGGATGCTGGAGGTCCCTGGGGCAGCCAGTGGCCCGACCGCTGACGCTCTAGCCGAAAGGCTCAGGGCGTCCTTAAATGCGGACGATGCCCGAGTGTCCAGGCCCACCAAGTGTGTGGATATGCGCATTTTGGGCCTGGACGACTCCGTCACGGAGGAGGAGGTTGTGGCCGCCGTGGTCAGGACGGGAGGGTGCTCTGCCGAGCAAGTCAAGGCAGGCACCATACGTCCTGACTTCTCGGGCATGCGAACCGTAGTGGTAAGCTGCCCGGTGACGGCGGCCAAGAAGATCTCGGAGGGCCGAAGGCTTCTGGTGGGATGGGTGTCTGCGCAGGTCAAACTGCTGGAACCCAGACCTCTGAGGTGCTTCCGTTGCCAAGTCGGCAACCATACGGGAGCTCTCTGCACCTCAGAGGTTGACCGCAGCGAACTGTGCTTCCGCTGTGGTCACAAGGCCGGCTCGTGTAGCGCCACGCCGCACTGCGTTGCATGTGCGGCAGCTGGCAAGCCGGCCGAACACTGGGCTGGGGGCAAAGCCTGCGCTCCACCCGTCAAAGCCGGGGGCAAGAAGCCCTCCACCGCCGTCTCCGTCGCCGCCTCTGTTGCCGCCGCTGCGAGTGCCGCGGCCCCACAGGAGGCCCGGGAGGAGGCTGTAATGGAATGCCAATAACGGCTCCATTACGCCTCCTCCAGGCGAACATCAACCACTGCGCCGCTGCTCAGGACCTGTTGCTCCAGAGCATGGCGCAGTGGTTGATTAATGTCGCCGTAGTCGCTGAGCCGTACTACGTCCCACCCAGGGAGGACTGGGTGAAGGACCTAGACGGCTCAGTGGCCCTAATTTCGTCGGCCGCCGCCGGTACCCCGTCCCTCGAGCGTGTTAGGAGAGGACGGGGGTGCGTAGCAGCACGGTTCGGGGAGATTGTAGTGGTGGGAGTCTACTTCTCCCCGAATCGAACTCTCGCCGAGTTCCACAACTCCCTTGGAGAGTTGCGTAACGTCGTCGTCGGGTATCGTCCCCTCCCCGTGTTTGTTCTCGGGGACTTCAATGCCAAGAATTTGGCTGGGGGTTCCCGTTATACGAACGTACGGGGTAGGATGGTGGAGGACTGGGCCCTGGAGACAGGCCTGGTCGTCCTTAATCGGGGATCTGTCCCCACGTGTGTGCGGATGCGGGGTGACTCTGTGGTGGACATCTCATTCGCCAGCCCCGCTCTGTCGCCGCGTGTCGTCGACTGGCGTGTTGTGGAGGAGGTGGAGACCTATTCCGACCACCGGTATATCCGGTTCGACGTCTCCGCCCAGACCTCAAGCGCGCCAGTCCGACAGACCCCGAGTGGTCCGCGGTGGGCGCTGAAGCAGCTGGACCGGGAGCTTCTCCTGGAAGCCTCGATCGTGCAGGCCTGGGTGTCATCACCGGACAGGCCTGCTGACATCAACGATGAGGCGGAGTGGTTCCGGGAGACCATGTCGGATATATGCGACGTGGCAATGCCCCGGGTCCGACCAGGACGCGCCCGCCGTCAGGTGTACTGGTGGTCGCGCGAGCTGACGACGCTGAGAGAAGCGTGTGTTGCCGCGCGTCGCCCGTACACCAGGCATCGCCGGCTCCGCATTCGCCCTCCGAATGCGCAGGCCAGGGAGGCGGAGCTGTACGAGGAGTACAGAGTGGCGAAGACCGCCCTCCAAGCGGGGATCTTGCGGGCCAGGGATCTGGCTCGCAGAGAGCTACTGGAGTCTCTGGACGGGGACCCGTGGGGAAGGCCCTACAAAATGGTGCGGAACAAACTCCGCACCTGGGCCCCCCCGTTGACGCAGAGTCTCCGGCCCCAGCTAGTGGAGGACGTGGTGAGCGCTCTGTTCCCGTTGCGAGGGGACCATGCTCCCCCACCTATGGCTCCGCCATCTGCGGTGCCCGATGCGGACCACACCGACGACGACGATACTCCGGAGGTGACCGAGGTAGACCTGAGAGCGGCGGTTAATAGGCTCAAGGCCAGAAACACCGCCCCAGGACCCGATGGCTTACCTGGGAAAGCCTGGGTCCTGGCCTCGGAGGCTCTCGGGCCTCGACTACGTGGGCTCCTAAGCGCGTGCATGGAGAGGGGCCAGTTCCCACGTCGCTGGAAGACTGGGAAACTGGTCCTCATTGGGAAGCCAGGGCGCCCTGCGGACTCTCCGTCCGCATACCGGCCCATCGTGCTGCTTGACGAGGTGGGCAAGCTCTTTGAAAGAGTAATTGCAAACCGCCTCGTCAAGCACTTGGTTAGAGTTGGGCCGGATCTGGCGGAGAACCAGTTTGGTTTCCGCACAGGGCGCTCGACGGTGGACGCCATCATGCGCGTGAGAGCCCTCACGACGGGGGAGGCGATTTCCCGGGGTGGGGTGGTCGTGGCGATGTCCCTTGACATCGCCAACGCCTTTAATTCCCTGCCCTGGAGTTGCATCAGGGAGGCACTCCGGTATCACCGGGTGCCAACCTACCTCCGTCGCGTGGTTGAGGACTACCTGACGGACAGAGCCGTCATCTACCCCGGTCACCGGGGAGAGTGGAACCGGCGAGAGATGTCGTGCGGTGTTCCACAGGGTTCGGTTCTGGGGCCGCCCCTGTGGAACATCGGCTACGACTGGGTGCTGCGCGCCGACCTCCCTCGCGGCGTCAGCGTAGTCTGCTACGCTGACGACACGCTGGTTCTGGCGCAAGGGGGGTCGCACCAGGCGGCGGCTGAGTTGATGACACGCGGGGTTGCGATAGTCGTTGACAGAATCCGGCAACTGGGTCTCGAGGTGGCCCTGCACAAGTCCGAGGCCATGTGCTTTCATGGCTCTCGGAACCGGCCACCACCGGGACCCCAGCTAACGGTAGGAGGGGTTCACATCGGCGTCGGGTCAACGATGAGGTACCTGAGCCTCGTCCTCGACAGCCGGTGGAACTTCGCGGAGCATTTCCGACGTTTGGCCCCCAAACTAGGGCGGGCCGGGGCAGCCTTCAAGCGGCTCTTGCCCAATCTAGGGGGTCCAAGCGCCTCCTGCCGGAGGCTGTACGCGGGGATCGTGCGGTCCATGGCCCTTTACGGGGCCCCAGTGTGGGCGCTGTCGCTAAGGCGACTGCCAGCGCGCCACCTGGTCTCGGCCCAGAGGGTCATGGCCATTCGGCTAGTCCGGGGATACCGCACGGTCTCTGGCGAGGCGGCGAATCTCCTTGCCGGATTGCTGCCGTGGGATCTGGAGGCGAGAGCCCTCGCGCATGTTTACGCGTTGCGCGTGGAGGCGCTAAGCCGGGGTGAAACTCTGCTGCCACGGCAAATTGCTGCGCAGCGGACGGAGCTCCGGCGGGATCTCACGGAGGTTTGGAGACAGCGACTATCGCAACCCAGTGCTGGGCACGCCACTATTTTGGCGATAAGTCCCCTCTTTGAGGCGTGGCTGGAGAGACGTCACGGCGTCCTCACCTTCCGCCTGACGCAGGTGCTCACCGGACACGGCTGTTTCGGGAGGTACCTGTGTCGGATCCAGCGGGAGGATACGTCCGGGTGTCATCACTGTGTGGATCGCCCGGAGGACACGGTGGAGCATACGGTGGAGGTCTGCCCTGCTTGGGCGGAGCACCGCCGTGTCCTCGTCGAGGCGATCGGCGGCGGCGACCTCTCGCGTCCGGCCCTGGTTCAAGCCATGGTCCGGAGCGAGGAGGCATGTGAAGCGGTCGCCTCCTTCTGCGAAGCAGTAATGCTAGCGAAGGAGGAGGCGGAACGCGTGCGTGAGAGGGAAACCTCACGCCCAAGCTGCCGCAACAGAAGAAGACGCCCCGGGCGTCGGGAAACGCAGGGCGATTCCCGGCCACCGTAGGCGCGGGCCTGCGGATGGCGAGCTATGGGTGGCTCGCCGTCCGATAGCAACCAGGCCCGAGTCGACGGCGCGTCGTGTTCCACGCGCGCCTCAAAGAGCCGTCAGCAATGTAGACGGGGCCCCATAGGGTCAGTGCCTGCTAGGGTTGCGGATTTTGTTCGAAAGAGTCACCGCAGCCCTGGAACGCAAAGGGCACAAGAAGGATCACGGGTGGGTTTTAGTCAGTAAGAGTCTGACACTCCCTTCCGCTCCGCCCAGAGCGGGAGAAGTCATTTGATGATTTCCCATCCAGAAAAAAAAAATAAAAAAAAAAATAAAAAAAAGGTTTCCGTGCTTCGGATGCCGCATATTGACCTAACACACCTTTTTTGAGCCCTAAATACCGTGTCCATATTTGTGGAATTACCCCAATATATGATACCGTAGCGTAACGTAGCTGTAACATGTGCATGATAAGCCGTAAGCAGCGCTTTAAGATTTACTTCCTTAGCAAGATTGCGTAGAGCGTACGAATGTTGACTTAGACGTTTACATACCATGTTAGTTTTCCAAGTCATATCTCTATCTAGTTCTAGTCCCAAAAATTTAGTATAATTCGTTTCTGATATCATTTTGTCTCCATGTTTAATTTCAAGTTTTTTATGATTAGTCATCTGTTCAAATGTCATTATTTTGGTCTTGTCAATGTTTATTTTTAAATTATTCAAGCCCATCCATTCTATTAAAATCTCTAGACAATGGTTTATCTCTCTTTCAAGTGTCGTCGTCTCATTTATTCCACTAAAAACCACCGTGCTGTCATCAGCAAACAAAACCATAGGATGATTGGTTTCTCTGGGCATGTCATTAATATATGTTATAAATAACAAAGAGCCTAGAATCCCTCCTTGAGGTACTCCGTATTTGTTTTGTCTCTGGCTTGATACGTAAGAACGTTCGGTTTTCGACTTAATGCATACTCTGTCTAGTTTTGTAACTTGTTTTCGGTTTGATAGGTATGATTTTAAAAGTTTTAGAGCATTACCTCTAACTCCATATCTTTCTAGTTTATTTAAAAGCATTGACCGATCTACAAAATCAAACGCCTTACTCATGTCCATAAATAAAGCTACGACTGGACTTCTATTGTCAATGCCTGTTATAATTTTATCGAAAATATTAAAGATTGCCATATTAATATTCTTTTTTCTCCTAAAACCGTACTGTTCATTAGCAAAAATATTGTTGTGTTCAAAAAAGGAGTATAATGAATTGTAAATTACTTTTTCTACAATTTTAGAGAATACTGGTAGCAAAGCGATAGGTCGGTAATTTGCTGGGTCATGTTTGTTGCCTTTCTTGTATAGTGGTTTTATAACTGCCAACTTTAGCCTATCCGGAAACACACCAAATTCTAAACACAGATTAATTATATGACTAAGTATTGGCGCTATTATATGCGATACATATTTAATTACATTAGTTGTGATTTCATCATATCCAGAGCTGTTTGTATTATTTAAGGATTTAATTAGATTTATAATGTCAGAAGGAACTGTGGATCTTAAGAATAATGAGTCATTTTGCATGTCAAATTTTAAATTTCGATTATTAATATTATTAATGTCAGATTTAGATTCAATTTCGTCAATAAAATAGTCAATGAAAATTTGGGAAATATCTCTGGGGTCCGTTATATCTTTGGTACCTATTGTAAGTTTTGTTATTCCTTCAAGCGGCTTATTAGTCTTGTTTTTATTTATTATTTTCCATGTCGCTTTATTTTTATTATGTGCATTATTAATATAGTTGATATTCTGAGATTTTTTAGTCAAACGAATGATGGTTTTTAACCGTTTCGCGTATGTTTTAAACATAGCTTTAGTTTTCGAGTTGGGATCTTTTCTAAATTGCCATAACATTTCACGCTTCCGTTTGCAGCACAATTTTATACCTTTACTTATCCACATTGGTTTTTTTGTTGCATATCTTTTTAGTCTCTTAAGAGGAAAGCACATATCATAGAACAGTTTAAGTGTATCGTGGAACTCATTATATGCGTCATTGGGTTCTTTGCATTCATAAATATCATTAAATGACAACTTTTCTAAACACTCTTTGAACTTTAACATATTCTCCTTACAGTAACTACGTCTGAATATGTACCAGTATGGAAGTCTGCACGTTTCTTTGACATTTTAGCAGTTGCGCCGTGTGGTCTGAAATTGCCAATTCGATAGCTTCACATGTGCTCCCCCTTATATTGTGGATAATATTATCTATGCAGGTACCACTACAAAGACGTGTTGTAGTGGAAACACCTAATTTCAAATTAAAACTTTGCAATAAGTTCCTAAAACTAAAAGAAGCATTATTATCTTTCAAAATATCTATATTAAAATCACCACACAGTATAACCTTTTTCTTACGTTTGAAACAAAAGTCATTAATAATTATATCTAAATTAAACAGGAATGTATTCAACGAGGCTTTATCTGGCTTAGGAGGTCTGTATATACACAAAATGATTACACGGTGTGCCTGCAACTCGACGGCGCAGCCTTCTATTAGACTAGGTTTACACCATTTACTTATAACTATTTTCTGTCCATTCAAAGTGTTTTTCATTAATATACACGAGCCCCCATTTCTGTTATCTCGTGCGTAATATGTGTATAGTGTATAGTTGGGCACATGAAGATGCATGTGATCATCTTTTTTCATGTTTGTTTCTGTTATGCATACTATATCTACTGGTTTTCCCTCCTGTCTAAAACTGTTTAGGTGTACACTTAATAAGTCCGACTTATTTATGAGTCCATTAATATTTTGATGCAATATAAAAATATGATCATACACGAAAAAGATTATTACAAACAGAATCGGAGATCAGTTTAGAGTCTGATTGTTCTATATTGTTAGTTGCTATCTCCGTGCTATTGGATGTCATTGGTTTAAAATAATCTAAAATTGTCTTCTGACGAGAGCATGTTATGTTATTGATTTCAGTATAACTCTTCTGATTCAAAAGGGTGATATTTTTTAAGAGAAATTCTTGTGTGTATTTTAAGTAGTCAATTTCAATATTTAATTTAAAACTAAGTTGATTCAAATACGTGCGATTATTTTGTTTTATATAAAAGTAACGTTTATAATTAGAGAATTCATTTAAGTCAATATATTTACAGTTTAGGAAGTTATGCGTTAATAGTTTTATGCTTTGATTTAACATATGAGTATTTAAATAATAGTTACATTGTACGCCTAGTAATAGATTTGTTGACACATTTTAAAATTATTTAGTGCTATACATACTTCTTTCAGTAGATGAGATGGATTAGTATCATTTGTGCCTACCGAAATTATAACAATATCTTGTTCGGTCAGCGAGTTACACAAATCTCAAATATTGCATAAGATTTCAGAGCATGTTGCCCCAGGTTTTACCAATTCCGATACTGTGTAGCAGTCATTCCATTCCTTTGTCCTTTTATTTATTAATATTTGTGCAAGTCCTCTAACTTGTTCATCTCCTAAAATTATTATTCTAGATTTCTCAAATGTTTGTCCATTAACTGTGTTTTCACTTAAGAATTCTTCTTGACTAGATTTAATACTCATGTTAACAGTATTTTCAAAGCGCTTCTGTCCTTGTGGTATTTTTGGTCTAGTTTCGCTTGTTTCATCCTTGAGTGCAGTGTCACTGTCTTCTTTTTCAAAATCGAGGGTTTTCCTACACCTTTTTTTTGTGTTTTTTTATTACGGGCCACGTTAATACTCTGCGGCGTACTTGTACATATAGTTTTTAAATAAGCAATTTGTTTTTGTTGTTCTTGTGTTGTTTTGGTTAGTGAGCCATTCTCTAGTAATAATTCGTCAATTTGTTGGTGGGCGCTGTTGAGTTGGTCGGTCAGTGATTGTATTTGATCTCTTAAGTTTTTGGTAAGTCCATCCTCGTAGTTATTTTTTTCGGGTAGACTGTCCGCTAGTGACTTCTCAGACGATGACGGGCTGGTTAAACACATCCTTTCAAATGACGTAGATGATATTTTGTTTTTCTGACGTGTCGTTACGTTATTTCTACTCTCAGAATTCATTTTAATTGTCGATAAGCTTCCAAAAAGTATCTGCTAGGCTGAGATTCGAAACCGAACACATTCGTTCGCATCATCAGAAGGTACACGATTTCGCCCCTCGACTATCGAGTCATTACGTAGATAAGCTAAATTAGTCGATCGTTTGTTCCGCAGTATTTTTTGTTTTAGGTGTATTGATTTATCGACACCTCTTTGCGTAATGACTTAATACGATCCTTACTAGATAGATGGCGTTATCCTTGATATCTCACACATATTGATTGTACTACTATTCAAAATATTTTTCTTAACGATTTGTTTGAATATTTGATTCAACTTATCTTATAGTAAATCACTTTCAATTTATGTTTTCTTACTTGTTATGGTCTATTCTCGTTTCTTCACAGGTTTGATTGATTCTCTCACTGTTTATGAATATGTAAATTATAACACTGTCACTTATAGGGTTCTTGTCTGGATGTATTGTTTATTGATATTGTCCTTATTTTCGTAGCGGATAACACTATCACCGGTTATTATGGGTTATTCAAGATATTTAAAAGACAATTTATCACGATATAATAACTTTTGAAATTTTAGGAATTAAAAAATACGGAGCGATATGTTATCGTGACGGCAGCGCCATCTGACATTCTTTGCCAACCATGCAAAAATTCAAAAGTCATTTATTCAAACTAGGCTGATAGACAGCACTTTTTGAACGTCAAATTTTACATAAAGACAGTCCCCCAAAACGCCCACCCGTCACCACATCCTAGTGTTTTAGCTGGGAAGAAGAAGTGGCGCAACAAACTCCCCAGCAACACATCTGTCTATTGCGTTTTAAGAACTTGAATTTATACAATAGTATCCAAAGTCATTGATACATGACAAAGGTAGAAAAAAAAATATAATTATCCAACATGAAAATCATAAATCAATTCACTATAAAACATTATAAAGAGTAGATTGAGTCAATAAAGTAAAAACAGATTTACCTACATAGTCATCAAAAATAAAAATAAAAACAATATTATATGAACTCATATAACCCGTCATAAGCTAACTTATAGAGAAAGAACATGATAAAATTAAATAAGATATTGTCTTGCGTTCAACACAGCGACCAACTATTCTACATAGGCGGTGGCGACCTCTCGCGTCCGGCCCTAGTTCAAGCCATGGTCCGGAGTGAGGAGGCATGGGAAGCGGTCGCCTCCTTCTGCGAAGCAGTAATGCTAGCGAAGGTGGAGGCGGAACACGTGCGAGAGAGCGAAAACCCTCGCTCCAGCCGCCGCAACAGAAGAAGAACAGAATAAAGTGCCTGATTAAAGGATTATTCTGATAGAATAAATTAAGTAAATTATTTACCTTTACTAAATTTTATAGAATTAAACAATATCTAATAGTATCAAAAACTATTGTGCATCTTACACTAAAATATAAAAAGATTGAATTTTTAATTCTTAAAAGAAAAATTGATTTCTTATTTTAAATTTCATTTAATTCTAATAAGATATTTTTTTTATTTTATTTTTTTTTATTTTTTAGAACCTTAATTTCTATTTCTTCATTCATGATTTGGATGCTGAATTGGTTTAAAAATTAACCTTTTAAGTTTTTTTTCTTTTCATCTAATTTATTAACTAGCTTTTGCCCGCGACTTCGTCCGCGTGGAGTTAGGTTATATCGTAGCGTACCGTAGCGTAGGCGAGTGCTAAGAAAGGAATTAGAATTACACGGACGAAGTCGCGGACAAAAACTAGTAAACTAAAAAACTTCTTTATACACCACATTTTTTGCTAATCTATTACTGTGTGCCAAAATTATCAGTCTACCGGGTGAGCTTACGCGGGAGCAAGCCACATAGAACTGCCCGTGTGAATAACAGTTTTCTCTCAAGTAAAATGAAACTACTGTACTTGGTGAACTTCTTTAATATTGCACACTCAGCAATACTCAATAATACAACGACGCTCGGACACAGTACACTTTATTCGACTACTCGGTAACAAGCTCACCCGCCGACTGCCACTTATTCTAATCCCTACCTCTCTCCTAACCGTTAATCTTCCCACCACCACCGAACGAATGATTGTGAATCATTTGAACGAATGGCTTGTGGGTCAATTGAGTAACTATTAAATTAACTATTTCTAAACAAAATATAATCAATACATTATTGAATGTATAATAACGGTAATTACATTATCCTTAAAAATAAGTACAGCAATAGGGCCATAATAATTGATCTAATAATTGGTCAATTATGTAATCAACATCGATGAAATCACAACACTCGGCCATCCGAATGCGCGCTAACTCCTGTAGCGCGCAAAAATCACAACACTCGAAATTTGTATACAGCAGGTACAACATAAAACTAGTAAATACAATTTATCACAATCACATCTATTAGGAAATTATTAAATGCATTTTTTTTTATATTATCTAAATAGGTACCGTAATTAATTCACAGGATTTGACATGTCGTCAGACTCTGAAGCTGAAGATTCGGAACCAGATGATTTATTAATTTGTAAAGCCGGGACATGAATCCACGGTCTCATTCTATCCGAAGCGATAATACTCTTATATTTATTAGTTTTAAAAACTGGCACGTTTGATACTTCGTACCGGTCATTACCTAAACATTTGGTAACCCTGTAAGGACCAATAAACTTGGGTAAGAGCTTTTTGCTATTGCCGTCATTTTTAAAATTGGTCTTTGTTATTTTGACTAAATCACCTACCGAGTACACAACTGCTGGGAACCTTTTAGAATCATAGTTGGCCTTTTGCCGCTCTTGACTTAGTTCAATATTTGCGGACGCCTCTTTCCTAAACCTATCAATGTCTGAGGAAGTATCAGTTACAAACATAGGAGAATTGGTACCTAGTTCGTCATTGGTAGAATTATCTTCGAAAGCTGTATGAGACTGACAACTCGAATCACGGACAGAATCGTTAGGTACGTTTGCTGAAGACGAAGTCGAAACTGTGGTCTCAGTATCTGCGCTCTCAGCTGTTAATTTATTGTCCAAAGGACCATTTAGTTTTGTGCCAAATAATAATTCAGAGGCGTTCTTTTTAGTGGTCGCGTTTACGGTATTGTTTATACCCCACTGAACTCTACCTAATTGTGTATCCCAATCGCGTTCGTCACTAGCAGAATTTTGTACCGATAAGGCTGTAAGAATGGTCTGGTTAAACCTCTCGGCTTGACCATTTGCTCTTGGGCAAGCGACTGCATTGAGCACGTGCTTTATACCCTTTTGATTACAAAATTGTTTAAAACCATTGGACGTAAACGCCGTTCCGCGATCAGAAATGATTCGGTTTGGGACTCCAAAGTCATTAAATAAACAATCTAAGACTTTAACTACCGTCTTTGTTTTTGTATCTGTTACCGCTCTAGCAAACAGATATTTGGTAAAACCGTCTACAATGGTCAAAATATAATTTTTTCCGGTTTTGCTCTTGACGAAAGGTCCCAAATGATCTAAATGAAGGGTATGAAACGGTTGTGCAACTTTTTCTATGGGATGCAAGTAACCGGTGCGAGCACGGGCTGCATTGTCTTTATTGTACGCGCAGTCTATACACGCAGCGACGTACTTCTTTATGAACCGTCTTAACTTTGGAAACCAATAACGATTTTGAATAAGATCAAATGTTTTTGCGAACCCAAAGTGCCCCACATCATCGTGGTTGGCCTTACAGATTTGCCACCTTGCGTCTTTGGGAACGACCAAACGTAACTCTTCCCCAACCTTTCTGTGCAGTTGTCGCGAATGCGAAGTAATATACAGTATAAGCTAGATAATAAAATATAGCTACAGATAATAACTGGTTAAGAAGTGGCGTGAGGTGGGAGAGAGTTTGGGTTAGTGCGGACAGACGGAGCGGCTGCGCTCGCGTCACTTGGACTGGAGGCTCGGAGCTGGCGAGAGCTACCAGTATCTTGGTGAGTGAACTTCCTTTATCTGAACGCATGTGTCTTCTGATCTACCAGATGTATATTTTAGATGATTCTAAGTTATTTCGATATGTGTGTGCAGTGTTACAAGAGATCAGATCCATAAATAAAACCAAATCAGACCAGATTCGGATGAGAGGCTCGGGGTGGCTAAAAGGGGAGGTTGGAGGCCACTATAGGGGCAATGATATAGGTATCATTGCGAAGATAATTCAGTGACAGTGCTCAGTAAACTCAATGTACATAATTACAGCGGTAGTTGGATATTAATTATATCGTACCTAGGCATACCTTTGAGACACAGGTATTTTAGACCCAGATATTCGTCACTAAAGGATAATTTGGCGACATGGTGGAGATGCTGGGATCCTTTGCTATAATTTAAAAGGAACCTAATTGTTCCGTTCGGAAAATAAATAAAGCGGGTAGATGGAAAAAAATCTGCATTTAAAATAATTAGGTCAGTTTCGTATAACAACCGAATAGCTTGTATATGTACCTACTCACCAGATAATTTAAAATTGGCACAGAATTTGTTTGAAAATCTCAACCAGATAATTGAATTGGATCATTATCAACAAAATCCAAACCCATAATATTCTAAACTGTTGTGAGTGTTGAGTTATTTAGTTACATAATTATTATTAAGGAATGTTGCGCAGTTTATTTTTAACAAAATTTGTCAGGTTACACAGTCTGTACTCTGGTACCGAACTACACTTCGTAAAGTCGATTCTAAGAAATAATATTATACGCGCTAGACAGAATTCAGTCATGACTATAAACATTTATTTGGTAGATCCATACGTACCTACGAATGAAGTTTAATAAACAATTATTATTTTTACGTTGCGTAGTGACCAGCGCTAATGGACGGTAATAGTTTATTAGCTGATTACGTTATACGTTTAATATTAGCAATTAAAGGAGTATCCCTACTAAGTAGGTACATTTGTAGACTTTATTAAGTGAACGAACTGAATGACTTAAACTAATAATAGTGTTTGATAGATTAATTTACTTCTTTGATTTGACATATATAGTTTGTATGTGTGTGTTTGTTTGGTATATTGGATCTCATAAGAATCTCATACAACGTTATATTGTTTTAGATACTCGGGATATTCATTTACTCAGGGAATGGTCCACTTTGATATTATTTAGCTGGTACTTTATTAATCATAATGGAAGATGCTACCCGATCTCGTTTAAAAATGATTTATGAATCCCTCCAATCAAACATAAGCTCTGCTCAGTGTGCCCTAAAAGAATTATCGGAAGAAGATCCCAACTATAAAGGATTAGAACTAATTGGTGCTAAACTTAAAGGTATAAATGAGATGTTTGTTTCGGAAATTCGCAATTATTGTAAGTTAATAAATGAAATCAATGTTGAGGAAATTAATCAGTATACGTCCACACAGATTCAGGCTGAAGAGTTGATAGCAGAAATAGATGTAAATATTAAACAGAATAAACAAAACCGCGCACTTTTTCTTTCAAATAATAATAATTTCAACACAATTAGTAAATTACCAAAGATGGAACTAATAATAATAATAATAATAATTGTTTTTATTGACTCAAAGAAAAAATTTTTTACATTCATTCCATTTGAAACCCTAGCTCCTGTGCTAGGTGAAACCTGTGTTACAGGAGTCAGTGTCTTCACCCGTTTTTGGTACTAGGGTTCACATTATATAGTATCAGAAGTTAAAAATAAAAAAAACAGAAGTTAAATAAAAAAGGAAAATTAAAACAAAAAAAAGGAAAATTATTAAATGCATGCATGCTCTTGTGAAATACGTGTTGTGTGGTGTGTGAGAGTGAGTGTGTGTGTGTGTATATACATATGTATGTGTGAGTGTATAGTATATGAGTGGATGTGAGTTTGGCATGTGGCATGAGTAATCGTAGTGGTAGCTTAACATGGGTAATAGATATATAGGTATATAAGTTTCCTGATCTAACAGTTATTCTTTCGAGTATTATTCTTTAATTAGGTTTTCCGTCTGTTGATAATCTAGTGTTTGAAGCCAAGAATTTAGTTTCATCTTTGTTTTATGTTTTGTTAGTGGGTTGAAGTTAAGGATGATATTTATTTTATTATATAAATAGGAGGATAAATAAAGACGTTGTCGTCGAGCAGATGCGGTCTTACATTTAACTGTGCTACATGCATTACCGATAGTTCTCTTTCGTTTGGTTGCGAGATTTTTTGGTGTCTTTTCATGCTGCTTCAATATAACATTGAGTAAATATAATTGTCTCACTGTAAGTACTTGGCAATGTTCATACAGAGTACGTGTAGGGAACCGGTATGGCTTGAATGTCATGACTTTTAACAGAGAACGTTGGGCTCTCTCGAGGCGTATCATGTAGGTTTTACAAGCACCTCCCCAAGCAGTAATGCAATACCCTATAATTGATTGTGCCAGTGCCATATATATCGTGCGGAGAAGTTTGAACTCGGCTACCTGTCTTAGTTTTTTAAATGCCCATATAAGTTTCCTAACACGGGAGGAGGTCTGATCAATGTGGGGACGCCAGCTAAGTCCCTCGTCCAGAATCACTCCTAGGTACTTCATTGTTTTTTGTTGTGTGATTGGAAGACACGTACATGGAGTTCTGTTGTTTGCATCGTCACAAGAGTGTGCTTTGAGAGTAATAACTGCTGGTTTGGTTTTGGCGAAAGTAAATTGCAAAAATGAGGTTTTCAAGACGTTAAGGGTAAGTAAGTTAGCTTCCAGCCAGTGGATCACTTTACGTAGGCCTGTTTCTGCAGCTTTCTGTGTCATGTCCCAACATTCACCATGGAATATTAGTACGGTATCATCTGCATAACTAAAGATTTTGCCATAACTTAGAGACTGCTGGCACAGGTCATTCACATAGACTAGGAAAAGACTAGGGGATAGGCAGCTACCTTGAGGTACACCGTAATCAACACTGGCTTCGCTGCTAATGATATCACCTATTTTTACTTTTTGTGTCCGGTCATTAAGAAAGTCTGTAAAAATTGCAAGAGCCGTTCCCCGGATCCCAGAATGCTCTAGCTTGGTCACAAGGGTTGGAATACAGACGGTGTCGAACGCCTTGGCTAGGTCCAGGAAAACACCGAGACATTTCTGCTTTGCATCCAGTTTTCCAGTCACGTAATCAACGAGCTGATTAACTGCATCTGCGGTGCTTTTCCCGGGCCTAAATCCGAATTGGGAATCAGAAATTATTTTGTTGTGCTCTAAGTATTTCATGAGTCTACGATTCAACAACTTTTCCAATATTTTAGATAGAGTGGACAAAACAGAGATGGGTCTATAATTTTTTACATTGTCCTCGCTTCCCCCCTTGTGTACAGGTGTGACTACAGATTTCTTAAAGATACGCGGGAAAACACCTTGTTCAAAGCAGACTTCAACGAGTTTTGTGATAGGTGGAACTAGTACTTCTTTTCCTAGCTTGAATAGTTTAGCCGGAATAGAGTCCCATCCTGTGGCACAATCGTTCTTTAGGTTGCTGATGACTGCCTCTACTTCGGCCTCGTCCGGAGCAAGTAGGACCATAGAGTCTCGTGCAGGGGCTGTATTAATGGCGTATGGGGGCCGAGAGGAATTTTGTTTTCTTTTAATAGTGTCTGCCAATAGCTTGCCAATTTTCGAGAAATAATGGTTTACTTGCTCAATGGCATCCGGCGTATCCGCAGTGTCAGTGGGAGGTAGAAGATTGGAAGCTGATTTTTGTTTTCCGGTTTGATTAGTTATAGATTTTATAATATTCCATGTTTCTTTACTGTCCTTTGCAGATTTTAAAGCGGAGCTTTCGTGGGCGTTCCTTAGTTTCCTGAGAAGCAGGTTACAGTGATTACGATATCGTTTGTATGATAACGCGATAATTGTGTTTTTTGGTTCTGCCAAGGATTTCCTGTGGAGGTTATCCCTGTGTCGAATACACCGTAGGAGGCCAGGTGTGATCCAAGGCTTAAGGGCTACTTTACGGTTAGGAGTATTCACTACTGTTGAGTGTTGGGTAACCGTGGACATTAGACATTCAACAAATCTCGTTGCGGTTTCATTTGCGTCACAATTTTGCGTAATAAAAGTAAAATCTGTAGTTTTTAATTGTTCAACAGCACTCTCATAGTTTATTTTTGTAATTTTCCTTGGATTATTTTTTTATCGGGAAATCTACCTAGACATATTATTACAGAGGCGTGGTCGCTGACTGTGGAGTCCATAACTATAACTGTTGCAGAGGTAGTGGTTTTTATTAACATGTGGTCGAGACAATTATGCAGTCTAGTAGGAAATGTATGTCCAGGTAAGAGGCCCATTTCCGCAGTTAGATTAAGATAAGGGGGACTATTTCTATCTGTATTATTAGGTTTTATGTGTATATTAATATCTCCTACCAGTATTATGTTATTCGCTTTTAATTTACTTAAAATGATTTCTAGGGAGTTAAGGAAGCTATCAATGCAATAAATTGATGGTGATCTATAGGAAGCTAAAATACCAGTGTCAGAACCGATTTTTAACAAAAGAAAATTAGCACCTAACGGGTCTGGTTCTTCAACCGTACATTTAATATTGTTTTTAACATATATAACAATACCGTCGTTTTGGTTAAGGCATTTTTTGCTAGAGTATGTAACGTAATTTTCTATAGTCGGTATCGGTTTGTCAGCATTTAACCAGCACTCTGTCAATATTATGATGTCGATTTCAAACGATAGCCTAGCCAATTGAGCCTGGAAATTATCTAGATTTTTATAAATACTTCGGATGTTTTGTGTTATAATTTTTAGAGAAGAGTTGGATCTTTTTATGATTTCGTTACAGGCGTCCGTATCACACTTATGAGAAGATGACACGGTAAAGTTATCTAACTGTGTTGGAATGTTATTGTCCATGTTAGCCATTGGATAAAAATATAGATTTTTCGTTGCATGTTGGGGAACAAATAATATAGATAGTCGTGATGAGAGTTAGTTCAGGATATATAATACTAGGCATACCCACATGAGAATGATTTATATTATGTGTGTAAGTGATTTTCTTGTTTGTTTGTATTGTGTTAAGTGGTATAGGTTGAGTGTGTTTGATTAGTTTTTGTGTATGTGTTTTACAGAAAGAGAGCATTTGGAAATAAAAAAATAATAACAATGTAACACCAAGCAGTATATGAGCGGGACGTGAAGATTCTCTATACAGTCATTGTGGTAATTTGGATTTTAGATCAGATTCGTCTTTTACATGAATGTATTGATCTCCTTCTTTTTGCCGAAGAAAGACTTTTCCAAGTGAAGTCCAGCAGAACTTAAACCCGTTTTTAATCGCAAATTTCCTCGCCAGATAGAATAATCGTTGTGCCTTCGTAGTCAAGCTCTCAGATAGAAATATTGGTTTTATTTCACCTGGTATATTTATATGGGACGTATTTAGCTTAGATTGGGCGTGATTGCGATTGAAATTACGGACTTTGTGCAGTATATTTTCCTTTGTAGTTACCGAGACAAAGTCGACTGTTATAGATGATCCTCCACCTTTTTTATTAATGCAAAATATGTCCTTTATATCCTGACGTTCGACAGGCATATCCAGAACTTTGGCTGTTTCGGAAATTACTCTATGCAGATCTTCTTTATTTTCACCTTCCTTCTTTGGTATATTTCTCACCTCAATCTTGGTAAGACATAAACTACGCTCTAAATTCTCGACTTTACTTTCTAGGTGTTCAATATAGGCATGATCTGTTTTTCGTTGTTTGTCGATTTCCTCAATTTTCGTTATGATGGCATCGTATTGTTTTGTGACGAAGGTTAGGGAAGTTTTCATTTCCGCGTTTTGTAATATAATTTCGCGCATTGACTCTTGCAGTAATTTAAACTTGTTTTCTGATTGGGCGGTAGCCGTTTCCAATAAGTCTCGTATCTCTTGCATGAAAGCTACCATATCATCCTCACGCCTACGTTTGTTGCGTGCCGTTACATTTGCGTCTCTTTTGGTTAAGTTGGGAGCAGATCCGGTTAGTGAGATAGTTGGGTTTCTCACTTGAAGTGTCTCGGAGTCGCTAGCTATGGACTTGGCTGGCGATGGGGGCGGCGTACGTTTCATGCTCATGATGTAAATTAGTAAATAACCTCGTAATACCTTGTAGCTATGTATGGGGTGTCCGGCGCTGGCGCGCAATGTTTGCGCGTATAATTCTCTTGAGGCGATAAGTTGTGCGGCGAGTTTTGAGTCACACGGAGCGCGCGCAGTCGCTGTGTGAGCGGGATGGCAATTATGGAGAGTGTCCTGCTCTTGCGGAGGTGCGGCAGGGGCAGCGGGCGCGCGGTAAGCACACCTTGTGAGCTTGAGGATCGGCCGATGTCAACACGTCGCGAGCGCGATATTAAGCCCCTTTCGTATTCACATATGGGTGACAATCCCGTATGCGTAGAGATGATAAATTAATATTATATTTTTAAAATTTCGACACACGTCCACTCTAGGTCACGGTCACGGGCGAAGGGGCGAACTAAGCAAGTTTGATGGTGATGTTCTAAAGTGGTATCAATTTTGGGATCAGTTTTCATCGAACGTTGATAAAAGAAACATTAATGATGTCGATAAATTGTTGTACCTTCAATCGGTTCTTGAGGGTGACGCAAAACAGGCAATTGATGGATTGGACACAACAGATAAAAACTATCGTATTGCTGTCGACACATTAAAGGAACGGTATGGCAAACCTAGCGTAATTATTGATGCTCATTATGTAGCATTATACAGAATTAAATCAGTTGAATCCAGTCAGGTCAAAGACTGTAGACACGCTCTAAATGAAATTGAGAGACATCTAAGAGTATTAAGTTCTTTAGGCGAAGATGTAAATCACAATCATCTTAGAGTTATGATTTTGGAAAAGTTCCCCGAGGATCTTATTTACGAATTAAGGATGAAAATAACTAACGAAGAGGAGTCTATTGATAATATTAGAAAATTCTTAGAGTATATCATATCAGCTAGAGAAACATCAAATAGATTAAAGAAAACTGTAGAAGATATTAAACATAAAATCACAACAAGTAGCGAAGACAAACAGGCTTCCGATAATATCACAATAGGATCATTACACGTTAGATCGGAAGAAACTAGTGATAATAAAAGTCGTAGATTTATACCTTACTTCAGAAAGGAACATTCTAGGTATGAAATTAAACAGCGTTATATACCTAAACTGCCTCGGAAAAGACCACATGAAGGTGACAGGTCCGACGAGCCACCTAAAAAGAAATCAAATAAATGTATATTTTGTAATCAGGATCATTTTAATGATGAGTGTAATGTGCATAAAACCTTACAGGAAAGAAAGTTTCAGTTAGGTAACCGTTGTTATAATTGTTTCCGTGAAGGTCATAGGGCTGATAATTGCCGTTCTAAACGGAAATGTCGACATTGCGATAAGTTCGGCAATCATAATCGAGCATTATGTCCAACTAAGCTCCAACATCCAGTGAAGTCCGTCCCAACTGATACTTTACACACTAGTAATTTACATAGCACAACGCTATTGCAGACAGCATTAGTAATTGTAGATAATTTAGAAACTAAAATAAAGCTAAAATGTAGGGCGTTGCTCGATTGTGGTAGTCAGCGCTCATATATAACAGAAAATACGACTGATTTACTTAAACTAATCATTACTGAACAAATTAATTTGTCAATATTCACATTTGGAAACAAATCACCACATCTTATTAAAAGTCCTATAGTACAGTTTAGTATTACAACTCAAACCGGATCTACTCGTCTTATTCATGCAAATGTAGTACCTCATATTACTCAAAGTATAAAACCACCAAATTTTTATGATTTGGACAAAATCGGAATTAAAGATCGAATAATGGCTGATGATGGGTCTTGTGGCGACAAAATAGACATTTTAATCGGAAACGATTATTATCACTCATTCATGTTACATGAAAGGATATCGGTCACTCAAGACCTGTTCTTAGTTAATTCAGATTTTGGTTGGGTATGGTCTGGAAAATTTAGCGAGAACATTGAGAGTTCCGATCAGTTAACTGTATTGACTTACTTTCATTCAGATGGGTCATTTGATACTAAATTAAACGAACCGGATCTTCCCCTAAAACTAGATGATGTTAAACAGTTATGGGGCCTTGAGTCGATAGGCATCACAGATTCCCCAAAAACCACCCGCGATGAAGAAGCGATTAGGCATTTTAATGAAACAGTTCAGTACAAAAACAACAGATACCACGTGCAATGGCCATGGACTGAATTACCCCCAAATCTTCCTAATAATCTAGGCTTAGCTTGGGGTCGGCTCAATAGTTTAATAAAACGATTGAATCATTCAGATTTAAAAGCATATGACCAGGTCATTCAGGAACAGCTACAGACTAAGATAATTGAGATTGTACCAGATCCAAAGATTGCACAGAATCACCCAGTTCACTATCTCCCTCACCATTGTGTTCGTGGTCGTGATAAGCCCCAAAGGCTCCGTATTGTTTATGACGCCTCAGCTAAAACTGCAGACAACCTAAGCTTAAACGAATGCCTATATAGAGGTCCACTTATGTTGGAGAATCTTACAGGATTGCTAATTAAGTTTAGAGAAAACCCTATAGGAATAGTTGCAGATGTTGAGAAAGCTTTCTTACAGTTAGGTCTACAGGAGGTAGATAGAGAGGTAACACGATTTCTCTGGTTCAAAGACATAAACAGTACAGTTCATCCAGATAATGTAGTACACTTACGTTTCTGTCGTGTCCCATTTGGTGTCATATCAAGTCCATTTCTACTAAATGCTACGATCAGATATCACTTAAATAAATCGAACAACATTTTTCTGAAACAAATTGCGGACGACATTTATGTAGACAATATTGTAACTGGAGCACAGACGATTTCGGATGCAAATAAACTGTACTGTGCTGCTAAAGAAGCATTCGATAGGTTGTCCATGAACTTGCGAGAATGGAATTCAAATTCAAAGGAACTTGTTTCTTCCATACCCGATAAGTTTAAGGCAGAAGGCCGTGAATACATCAAAGTTCTCGGTTTACTATGGAACATACGTGACGATCAGTTATATTTGAAATGTAACTTCAATACCGAATCAAGCACAGTTCTATCAAAAAGAGACGTGTTAAGGGTAATTGCTTCAATTTATGATCCGTGTGGTCTCGCAGTGCCGGTAGTCCTTCCAGCAAAACTATTCTTTCAAAAATTATGGAAAGAAAAGGTTAAATGGGATGTCAAATTGAGCGATAGTCTACTTGCAGAATGGCAAAAAATAGCATCAAAATTTGTGTGTCTAAAGAATATTTAAGTTAATCGTTAACTTTGAAAATGAAAACAAAATATCTAGTTTTAATTTCCGCGAATATTAGTGGGTTGCAGGTATGCACCTCCCTCCCGCCCGCTATATTATGCACATGCAAGATTACTAGGCAAATGCAAGGATTTTAAGCACATGCAGGAAAGCAATGCAAAACCCAACACCATTACCGACACGTGTTTCGCCTCTCCACGAGGCATCCTCAGGGGACGTGTTGACTCGCTGACCGTTGAGTTGCGACTGAGCATTTAGTACAAGGCACCCCCCTTTTATACACTGCCACCGTTAGTTATTTGTGTACAACTACCCACAAACATTCGCAGTAAAGGGGAAGAAACCAAATTCGTCTGGTCATTCAACAGTGCAAAATTATTATTATTACTATGTTTAAAAATCTCTAATTGTTCCAAAACACACAGCCGGAAACCCTTATCACAAATATGTAGTATATTAAAACTATTGTTGTCGCGCAAAGAATGGCCGGTATCAATTAGATGTTTCGCGAAATTCGATTTGTCCGAATGGCCATTTCTATACGCGGCAACATGTTCCCCATACCTTATGTCAAAGTTTCGGCCCGTCTGACCCACATACACCCCGTTGCATTCATCACAGACCAGCCTATACACCCCAGACTTTTTACTATTTTCTAAAATATCTTTTCCGTTACAAATACGGCGTATATTCTGGTCCGTTCTGAACGCTACATAAACGTTGTTTTTTCTAAGTAAATTACTAATTCTATCTGAAATGGGGCCCATATAGGTCAGACTGGCCACATATCTATTAATATTAGTACGCGGACATGCATATAATAGTGAACGAACCCTTTCTTTCTGCTTTTTACTAATTAAACTGTCTACCATTGACTTTGAGTAACCGTTAGAAATTGCGATCTGGTAAATAATATTAAGTTCTTTTACATAATTCTCTGCTGAAAGGGGGAGGGCAAATAATCTATGAATATAGCTGCGGAAGGCGGCTAATTTATGTTGAAGAGGGTGACAAGAAGAGGCTGGTATTGTCGTGTCAGTGTGTGTCGGCTTTCGATAAATTTGGAAATCTAAGTCACTATTGTGTTTTGTGATAGTCAAATCCAAAAATTTAAGGGAGTTTTGGGACTCTAATTCTAATTTAAATTTAATTTTTGGGTGAGTTTTATTTAGTTTTTTAACAAAAAGGTCTATTTGTCGAACGGTACCATTCCAGCAGATAATTATGTCATCTACATATCTATAATAAAACAGAATATTAGGTTCGTTCACTATATGTTTACATTCAAAGTTATCCATAAAAACCTCCGCCATTAGTGGACTTAAAGGCGACCCCATAGCCAACCCTTCCTTTTGAATATAATATTGGTTATTAAATCTAAAATAATTTTGTTTCATGCAAATACTAGTGAGGTTAAGTAAATCCGCAATTTCCCCAGGGTGTAACCGTTGCTTCTCAAATTGGATACCCAGAATACGTAGACAATCATCGATTGGAACATTCGTGAATAAGCTGTCAACGTCTAAGGATAACAACTTTGCATTGGAAGGAATTTGGATATTTTTTACTTTTTCAATTAAATCTAAGCTGTTCTTCAAACTATATTTGGGATTAAAAGAAGTTCTACTTCTCAACAAAGTGTTGAGACGTTTAGCTAAATTGTACGCTGGGGCACCAATGTAAGAAACAACTGGACGTACAGGCATGTTATCTTTATGGGTCTTGGGAAGACCATACAACAAAGGAGCCCTCGGATTCATAGGAACAAGGTTTTTTAATTGGTCTTTTGATATGTATGACGTGTTTTTAATGGCATCCTTTATCTCGAGGGCAAACTTTGTTGTAGGATCCGCACCAAGACGTTCAAAATCCTCCCCCAGGATGATGTCGTTAACTTTTTGAGTATAGGCAGTTTTTTCCAAAATGACGACAGAATTTCCCTTATCAGCCTTTGTTAATATTAAATCATTCTGCCTAATACGGTGCTGAATTGACCGATAAAGATGAATTTCGGTTAAATTTTGATTGGGAGGGGATGTGAAAACTCTCTTAATGTGAGTTGCCACTTGATGTTTAACAACATCATCCTGTTTTCCTTTGAAACAAGCTATCTCGGTGTCCACCACCAAAGTTTGAAGAGATTCCTGGGAAAGTCGGGGTTTAATATTATATTTTAAACCTTTCTCTAACAAAGACATTTCTTCGGGGGGAAACTGTGTATTTGTATAATTTAAAACGCGAGGGTAAAATGTATGCGATATATTATTTGAATTACATGGCTGATTGTACCGACCCTCACCAGATAATCTCTCCAACTTCCTAACCTGGGTTAAATATTTTTCGTGAGCTAACCGAGAAGCCAAATCCCTAGCCTTGTTATCTAAAATATCAAACTCCACATTATGTAATTTGAAAGTTAACTCGGTGTATAATACTTTCAGGTGAAGTTTGATATTATCTCTAACCGAAAACCAGTGCCGACATTCCTCATTCAACCAAGTTTGTTTTGCTTTTAGTAAAGCAAATCCACTTGCCCGGCTGTGTGTGTTGGTGCTAACATTAATATAATTTGGGATTACTTTCAAACGTTTGCACTGTTGATTGAACCAAACGTTTTGACCTGCCATGCGGTGGTTTCATTTTCAAAGTTAAAATGGATTTCCGCAAAGTAACGCCTGACTCAATCAATTTTATTAAGTTAATCGTTATTTTGCGCAAGGTTTAAATAAAAGCCAAGTAGCGGAGCAAATTGAATACGAACTACACTGTTTTACGGATTCGTCGATGCATGCTTATGCAGCAGTAATTTATTTACGCGGTACTTTGCACACTAATAATATTGTCAGTTTTGTTATTGGCAAGTCTAGATTAGTGCCGTTAAAGGACCAAAATGACTTACAGATTCCAAGATTAGAATTGCTGGGAGTACTTATCGGATGTAGACTTATAGGCTACGTAACAAAAATTTTACGATTAAAAATCAAAACTTCCTCCTACTACTACTCGACTACTCCAGGTCGGCCGCTGGACGTTGTGACGAGTGGACGTGTGTCAGTTATCGGTTAAAAATTGTGTCACTAAAATCTGTGATTGGCTGCGTTAAGCGTTTTGCGATTCCTTGTCACTCTTTAAGTGTTTGAACCTAAACCTCACGCCCACTGGGTGGTCCCTGAAAGAGATAAGTAAATTTTTGGCATTGCCGTCTCAAACATCGTTTAGAGAAGTTGGCATTGATTGGTGAGTTCTGAACCCGCGACCTCTCAAGGTGGGAGGTCCGATCCGTGCACCTAATCACTGCGCCATCGAGCAAGTAGCAGCGCTTGACGAAATACCGGTGTGCTACGCGAAGCTGACGTCATCTGGGCTTTCTACGGCGGCGACGACGGGCTCCGGTGCAGTGCTGCGTGCGTACGAGTACGACACCGAAGTATTTCACCAAGCAAGAAACGTTTTTTGCGGCAAGTGTTTTATGTAATACTTAGTGTAACAGCTCAACAGATTTTGCAAGTAGCTGCATAGTACACCACTGTGAACACTTTTGGCGATATGGCAGGCGTTCAGCGCACTCCACCTTCAAAAGTGCAAAGTCAGTGCCAGACTCGATCTGAACCTGACATAAGTGCGGCAATAGATATGAGTGAATATGTAACAAATAGGGGCGAGAAAGAAAAGAAAATTCTCAAGAATTTGAACCTGCTTTAAATAAACAGGAACTAACTGATCTGCTCAGCTTGTGGAGAAATGATCAGGACACTCGTGTTACTAATATGCTGGAGTCGCAAACAACTTTGATACAAAAATTGATGAAGGACGTAATCGAGATTAAGGCACAAAATGCCGACATCCAAAAATCGAACACTGAGATTCGTAAAAAAAAATGCCGAAATTGAAAGGTCAATGCAACATTTCAACCAAAAATTTGAAGAAATGAAAAAAGAAGTGGAAGACTTAAAGAAGGAGAGGAAAGAACAGAGAAGCTACATAGAAACACTTGAGAATAAAATAAGAGATCTGCAGTATCAGACACGCTCATCATGTGTCGAAATAAGGAATATTCCTCAATTAGAAAATGAAACTACAGTTACATTATCAAATACCATCTGCAGTATCAGCCAGCTTGTTGGAACACCCATATCTCAATCCGAAATCCGTGATGTGTATCGTCAGCCCGGAAAACCTAGCCAAACATCACGTCCTGTCGTGGCAGAGTTCGCAACGGTAAATATCAAACAAAATCTACTGATAGCTATCCGATCATATAACAAAACTAAAACTACAAAAGAAGATAAACTTAACACGGAATTGATTGGTGTCCCTGGCAAACGCCAGGCCGTCTATGTCGAGGAGCGACTGTCTGCCAGTTCGAGGAAGCTGTTCTACTTGACGCGGCAATTTGCAAAGAATAACCAATATAGCTTCTGCTGGATCAGTAATGGAAATATTTTCCTCCGCAAACAAGTAGGTGACAAGCAAATCCTGATCCACTCAGAAAAATGTCTCCAAGACCTCAATACCAATATACCTAATCTGAATATCTGACTAGGAAAATGCATGATATTTATTTCATATAAACCAAAATGTACTTCGAAATTTTTTATATTACTTTTCTACTTAATTACACACACATACGTCTACCTATTATCAAAACACAACACACACCAAAACACTGTCCAAAATAACAATTCAAATACTCACATAATTATTGACACATACAAATGCAACCACTTAAAGGCTCCAATCCCATTATTAAATTTTAATTTTAAACCCAACGTAACTCCGGTCCACCCACCCCCTGTACTCTTACCGGTTTATGGAAATTATCTTAACTGTCCTTATTTTTCCTTCTATAAATGGCTAATTTAATTAACGTTAATAACGATCTTGACCAAATAACCCTGGGAAAATCCTTTATTTGTGACCCAGAAGTATGTTTGAATTATATAGATATATCTAAAAATAATATAAATCTATTGCATATAAACATCCGTAGTGTAAACAAAAATTTTCCGCACCTCCAAGTACTGCTGAAATTGCTAAATGTAGATATCGATATTATTGTCCTAACCGAGTGTTGGCTCAGTAAAGTCACCAATATACCATTATTAGACGGTTTTGAGTTGTGACTCAAAACCGTCTCTACACGAATACAAACTGCAATCAAAATGATGGAATCATTATTTATACAAAAACAAGTTTACAAAGTACAATATGGGAGCCAAATTTTACGGGTGGAAATTGTCTCGTGTGTCACTTGGACCAAAGGTTATCTGTGGTAGCGATCTATCGGTCGCCCTCGTTGAACTCGAGGGAGAATTTCGACAACTTTTTAACAAGTCTGACTAATGTTTACAATGGTATTAAATCTAAATGCCCTAATATCGCTCTTGTAGGTGACCTAAACATTGACATAAAACAAAATAATATGAATGAACGAGCCTTTGACTATCTCGCACTAAATGCATCTCATGGTCTTATGCCAACACACTTATTCCCCACCCGAGATGAAAACTGTTTGGATCATATATTTTTAAAATCAAATCTAATAACTACTACACTAGTTTTAGAGGCACACTTAACGGACCACAAACCACTACTGTTAAGTATGAAAAACGCAAATCCTTCACATAAATTATACCTACCTATAAACACCTTAAATCATAAAGCTATTGTGGAGGATTTAGAAAAGTTAGATTTCGCAGTAATATATGAACTCGAAAATATAAATGCAGCAGTGAACAAACTCATAAGTATAATAAAATCAGTAATATCTAATCATTCAATACAAGTTAAAATCCCTAGCAAAAAGAGAATCATTAAACCCTGGATTACTCCAGGTCTTTTAAAATGCATAAAAAATAGGGATAAAATGCACACAAAATCTAAAAAATCACCAGATAATATTATTTTGAAAACTACTTATTCACGTTATCGCAATTTTTGCAATAACCTACTAAAAAAACTAAAAAAGTCTTATGAAGCCAGTCAACTTGAAAAAGCCAAAAATAATCCCAAGGCCCTATGGAAATCAATTAAACAAATAACTAATACCCATAAAACAAAACTTAGCCCAATGGAGCTACTCACAATACGAGACAGCCCACAATCTGCTATTAATGAGGTAGGCCGATTTTTTGCCAACACTGGCAAAAATTTGGCTACGAAAATAACGAATGATACTGCGTCATCACCGGCCGTTAGCCATTGCCCACCTTCACCTATGGATACCAGAAACTCACCTGTAAACTCTCTTACCATCCTGGAAGTAGATGAAGCTGAGGTTGAGTCCCTAATCCTACAGCTACGCTCGGACTGTGCAGTCGGCTGGGACGGCATATCTTCGCTAGTTTTGAAAAATTGTCGACATGTATTGGTCCCTCCAATTACATACCTTTTTAATCGTTGCCTACAGGAGGGTGTTTTTCCGGAAGCTTTTAAAAAAGCTGTGGTACATCCAATACACAAAGGAGGGAGCAGAGACTGTGTTAATAACTACAGACCGATATCCGTCTTACCTGCACTCTCTAAAGTTCTTGAAAAAATTCTCAATAACTCCTTACGAAAATTTCTTGATAAACACCAGCTCATTGCAAACAACCAATACGGTTTTCGGCAAAGTTTATCTACAGAAGATGCGGTTCTGGATTTCACGCAACAAGTTGCATCAAATCTAGATAGGAAAACGAAATGCCTAGGTATATTCCTAGACCTGTCGAAGGCTTTTGACACAGTCTCTGTTCCCAAACTCATCACGAAGCTGGAAAATATCGGTGTGCGGGGAATGCCTCTAGAAATCTTTAAAGATTACCTACAAAATCGTAAGCAATGTATTAAAATTGATACTTACTCAAGCGATGAGTTTCTCGTGTCCTATGGTGTCCCCCAGGGGGGGATCCTCTCCCCGACCCTTTTTCAGATCTACGTGAATGACCTCTGTAGACTGAGTCTTCAAAGCGGTAGAATTTATGCTTACGCAGACGACACCGCGATTCTTATAGACGGAATCACGTGGGATATTGTGAAAACAAATGCGGAGATGGCTATGGCTAAGGTTATGACGTGGTTGAATTCGAACCTTCTAACATTAAACCTACAGAAAACGACATATGTTCCTTTTGCTATACGGCGTAACGCTAATCCATGTCCTTCGTTTTGTATAACTGCCCATTCCTGCAAAAAAAAACCCACTCACTGCACCTGTCCCCAGCTTGTAAGATCTGAAAGTGTCAGATACCTCGGAGTACAGATAGACGACGGACTGAGATGGGATAAACAAATTGACGCTATCACCGCCAGAACACTACGCCTTATACATATATTTAAGTCTCTCAGAGTATCCGCCAACCTAAAAACTCTTAAGATGGTGTACCACGCACTATGCGAATCAGTGATTGGCTATTGCATAGTTGCGTGGGGTGGTGCCACAAAAACCAGCTTTCTGAGGGTGGAGAGAGCTCAGAGAGCTATACTTAAAGTCATGACGAAAAAGCCCTATAGGTATTCAACAACTCAACTTTTCTCTGACTGTAAAGTACTTACGGTTCGTCAGCTCTATGTCCTAAAATCAACCCTCAGAAAGCACGTAGGTCTTCCACTTCCTATTCCAAATAAACGCACGTACCTTCCGCCGAGTATCCAACACAAAACCTACTTCGCTAAACATCAGTATTATATACTAAGCACTCATATTTACAAAAACATTAACAAACATCTCAATATTATAAACCTAAATTCACATGCTCTAAAATCAAAAGTTACAGAGTGGCTGCTCCTTAAGGATTACTCTTACACGGAGTCTTTACTAACCTATCTTGTATAACACTCGCGCACACAGACACACTCCCACACCCATCCACGCACACACACACCCACACACACAACTACTCACACAAACACTTCAACATACAAATTTTACTTTTACTTTTATTTTGTTTTTTGTTCTACCATACAGTGGAATGACACAGTCCACTCGAAATAAGTTTAAGTTTTTGTTGATCAGTGTAAATATCGACCAGAAACTACCTCTTAAAATACAGGTATATCCTAGCTTAAGAGGTAGAGTATGATTATTGTACAGAATTTGCAACATAAACTTTAAATATATTTTAAACCTAATATGACACTGTATTCAAACTCTGTATGTTTTTGGATAAAATAAAGATTATTATTATTATTATTATTTATTATTATTATAAACTCAATTTTTGTGGACTGATAGTCAAATAGTAATAAGCTGGCTCAAATCAGATAAATTACTTCCGCCATTTGTGACACGCAGAATTAATTAAATAAAACTGAACAAGACTTTACAAATCAGATATGTGCCAACTGAATTAAATCCATCGGATGTAGGCACTAGGACGGAACGGGTCGATTGTTACAATAGATGGCTCATAGGACCCGAATTTTTAATGAGTAACTCAAATCAGTGGCCTACAGTTCATAACAATATAGATACTCAAATTGCTATTGCCGGGGAGGGTCTTTCGAAGTCAATACCTGTAGATAATAATACACCAAGTCTAGATATTACAAAAAAAAAAGATAGTAGATGACTCGGTCATAAAGGACAGTAAAATATTAGAAATTCAGGCCAAACATTTTCCTAAAGAAGT
Organism: Hecatera dysodea; assembly: GCA_905332915.2. Lineage (NCBI taxonomy): Eukaryota > Metazoa > Arthropoda > Insecta > Lepidoptera > Noctuidae > Hecatera > Hecatera dysodea. Next base: position 4,630,814 of record HG995306.1, on the reverse strand, counting down.
TGAGGGTATCACAACCAACTTGTCGAAATCACTAAAATTATATAAAGATGAAGAAGGACTTATTAGGTGTAAAGGTAGATTTAGATACGCGAACTTGTCACATAATCAAAAGGAGCCTATACTACTTCCAAAATACTCCGATTTTACACACAAAATTATAAACGAACTGCATCAGAAAAACTATCATGTAGGTGTCTCTCATACCTTAGCTTTATTAAGACAAAAGTTTTGGGTACCACATGGACGGTCAGTAGTGCAAAAAGTCATCAGAAAGTGTCCACAGTGTATAAAATACGGAGTTAGTCCATTTAAATTACCACCTATGCCAGATCTACCAACAGAAAGAGTCAGTCTTAGTCTTCCGTTTGAATTTACGGGCCTGGATTATTTCGGTCCACTACTTGTGGATGCAGGTAGTAAAGAAAAACGCTGGGTATGCCTCTTTACATGCCTAACAATTAGGGCCATACATTTGGAAGTTGTTAAAGATTTAACAGCAGAAGAATGTTTACTAGCCATTAGGAGATTCGTCGCTATTAGAGGTCTACCTCAATTATTCGTGTCAGACAATGCTACGCAATTTAAGCTTACAGCAGAAGTGTTAACTTCAGATTATTGCATTCAGAATCACTTGCGGTGGAAGTTTATCCCAGAGTTGGCTCCATGGTTCGGAGGATTTTATGAACGACTAGTAGGTTTAGTCAAGCACAGTATGAAGAGAACTTTAGACAAACATCTCATAAACCATAACCAGTTATGCACAATAATGAAGGAACTTGAAGCAATAATTAATACAAGACCCCTGACTACTGTAGGCGCGGAGTTAGAGCACATATTGACTCCTTCAGATTTCCTACGTGTGGGTGGAAGTTTGACCACTGAAGTTGCAGGTCGAGAATTCTTAGAATCTGCCACAGTAACCAAGGCGAATCTGATTGACGGATGGAAACGTGGTCAAATCATCATCTCAGAATTCGCCAAAATGTTCACTAACCAATACTTGACTAGCCTCCGCGAACGAAGTGACAAACACAAACAACCTAGAGTCGTTGTCAATAGGCCACCAAAGTTAGGAGAGGCAGTTCAAGTTAAGTCAGATGGTAATAGGGCACACTGGAAAGTTGGCAGAATAGCAGAATTGATTAAGGGGTCGGACGGGCAGATTAGAGTAGCCAAAGTTAAAATATCATCAGGCGAAACACTGACCCGTTCAGTAGGGCATTTTTTTGGATGGGAAATCATCAAATGACTTCTGCCGCTCTGGGTGGAGCAGAAGGGAGTGTCAGACTCTTACTGACTAAAACCCACCCGTGTTCCTGCTTGTGCCCTTTGCGTTTCAGGGCCGCGGTGACTCTTTCGAACAAATTCCGCAACCCTAGCAGGCACTGACCCTATGGGGCCCCGTCTTCTTTGCTGACGGCTCTTTGAGGCGCGCGTGGAACACGACGCGCCGTCGACTCGGGCCTGGTTGCTATCGGACGGCGAGCCACCCATAGCTCGCCATCCGCAGGCCCGCGCCTACGGTGGCCGGGAATCGCCCTGCGTTTCCCGACGCCCGGGGCGTCTTCTCCTGTTGCGGCGGCTGGAGCGAGGGGCTTCCATCTCTCGCACGCGCTCCGCCTCCTCCTTCGCTAGCATTACTGCTTCGCAGAAGGAGGCGACCGCTTCCCATGCCTCCTCGCTCCGGACCATGGCTTGAACCAGGGCCGGCCGCGAGAGGTCGCCGCCGCCGATCGCCTCCACGAGGACACGGCGTTGCTCCGCCCAAACAGGGCAGACCTCCACCGTATGCTCCACCGTGTCCTCCGGGCGATCCACACAGTGATGACACCCGGACGTGTCCTCCCGCTGGATCCGACACAGGTACCTCCCGAAACAGCCGTGTCCGGTGAGCACCTGCGTCAGGCGGAAGGTGAGGACGCCGTGGCGTCTCTCCAGCCACTCCTCAAAGAGGGGACTTACCGCCGCAATGGCGGCGTGCCCAGCGCTGGGTTGCAGCAGTCGCTGTCTCCACACCTCCGTGAGATCCCACCGGAGCTCCGTCCGCTGCACAGCAATTTGCCGCGGCAGCAGAGTTTCACCCCGGCTTAGCGCCTCCACGCGCAACGCGTAGACGTGCGCGAGGGCTCTCGCCTCTAGATCCCACGGCAGCAATCCGGCAAGGAGGTTCGCCGCCTCGCCGGAGACCGTGCGGTATCCCCGGATCAGCCGGATGGCCATGACCCTCTGGGCCGAGACCAGGTGGCGCGCTGGCAGTCGCCTCAGCGACAGCGCCCACACCGGGGCCCCGTAAAGGGCCATGGACCGCACGATCCCCGCGTACAGACTCCGGCAGGAGGCGTTTGGTCCCCCTAGGTTGGGCAAGAGCCGCTTGAGGGCAGCCCCGGCCCGCCCCAGTTTGGGAGCCAAACGGCGGAAGTGCTCCGCGAAGTTCCACCGGCTGTCGAGGACGAGACCCAAGTAGCTCATCGTCGACCCGACGCCGATGCAAACCCCTCCCACCGTTATCTGGGATCCCGATGGTGGCCGGTTCCGAGGGCCGTGAAAACACATAGCCTCGGACTTGTGTAGGGCCACCTCGAGACCCAGTTGCCGGATCCTCCCAACGACTGCTGCGACCCCGCGTGTCATCAGGTCGACCGCCGCCTGGTGCGACCCCCCTTGCGCCAGAACCCTGTTCCCGTTGGAGATTGACGATCAAAATACAGAATCGTCCCCAGAGCAAAATGTTTCGTCAGTCAGAATCAGTCAACACTCTGAAGATTTTCAGAAGGAACAGTGAGAACACAGTGAGTACAAGGCGACAGTCCAGTCAGTTTTGATGAGTCTCGAAGTAGTCAATACGATGGACCAGTTATCAAGGGTTCACCCATAGTTCAGTCAGTACCAGACACCAGTAGAAGACCAATCAGAGTATCAGCAGCCAAGGCAAAAGAGAGAGTTAAACAGTGGACATCCCAGTTGATGAGCAGATTATTTCAATAATCACTGATTGTGTTGGTTTGGAATCAGTTCCGATCAGTTGCGATCAGTTGCGATCAGTTGCGATCAGTTGCGATCAGTTGCGATCAGTTGCGATCAGTTGCGATCAGTTGGAATCAGTTGCGATCAGTTGGAATCAGTTGCGATCAGTTGCGGTCAGTTGGAATCAGTTCCAATCAGTCGGGATCAGTTGCAATCAGTTGGAATCAGCTGCAATCAGTTGGAATCAATTAGAATCAGTTGCAATCAGTTGCATGGATCCTTATAATCAGAATCAGTTATAACCTGTCATCAGCGAAAATGTATAAGTTGTCCTTTTATGATCTTGATTAAAGAGTTATTTTAATAAATCAGGTTTTTCAATTATCATAGTTTCCCCTGGGCGGGAGTGTCGCGAATGCGAAGTAATATACAGTATAAGCTAGATAATAAAATATAGCTACAGATAATAACTGGTTAAGAAGTGGCGTGAGGTGGGAGCGAGTTTGGGTTAGTGCGTGGGGGACAGACGGAGTGGCTGCGCTCGCGTCACTTGGAGTGGAGGCTCGGAGCTGGCGAGAGCTAGCAGTATCTTGGTGAGTGAATTTCCTTTATCTGAACGCATGTGTCTTCTGATCTACCAGATGTATATTTTAGATGATTCTGATGAGAGGCTCGGGGTGGCTGAAAGGGGAGGTTGGAGGCCACTATAGGGGAACAGCCCCCTATATCGAGGATAATTCAGTGACAGTGCTCAGTAAACTCAATGTACATAATTACAGCGGTAGTTGGATATTAATTATATCGTACCTAGGCATACCTTTGAGACACAGGTATTTTAGACCCAGATATTCGTCACTAAAGGATAATTTGGCGACAACAGTGTATGATTTTTGATCACATATTTTTTCTTAATTTCTAAGACATCCGGGTCATGGTTTAGTTTCAAAACTTTAAAAATGCGTTCTAATTTTGGGTCAGCTAACTGTAAAGTTAAAATCCAGTTTTCGGTATTAATATTTAAGTTACGAGTTTCTGCTACAGTACTCACATCTCTATCAGGCGGGTTTCGGCTCAATGCATCGACGTGACTCATTCGGCAGCCCGGTCTATATTCAATATCGAAATTATATTCACTAATTGTCAACCACCATCGTGCAATGCGTGGAATCAAATCTTTTTTGTCAGAGTTGTCCTTAATGCATTGCAGTCAGTGTAAACCCGAAAATGAAGACCAAGAAGATAGGGCCGAAGCTTTTTCAGGAAACAGACCACAGCCAGAGTTTCTAATTCATACGAATGAAAATAGCGTTCCTCTGGTGTGGTCTGCCTGCTGAAGTACGCTACAGGTTTCAATACCCTAGGACAAGTCTGCCACTGCATTAATATTCCACCCAGTCCTAATGCGCTAGCATCTGTATGCACTTCTGTATCCAGGGATGGATTGTACAATGCCAAGAGAGGACGCTGCACCAGCCGTTCCTTCAAAATATTGAAAGACTTTGCTTCTGCATCGCTCCAATGCCACTGCACATCCTTTTTAAGGAGTGAAGTCAAAGGTCTTGCTATCTCTCCAAACCCTTTCACGAACCTACGGAAATAACTAGAGAGTCCTAAAAATTGACGCACCTCGTGAACGTTACGAGGCTCTGGAAAATCACGCACCGCTATAATTTTCCTCTCACTAGGCTTTATTCCGTCAGCCGATATCTCATAACCTAAGTACTCGATTACCGAATCAAGGAAACTACATTTTTCTAGTTTTAGTGTCAGCCCAGCCTCCTGAATAACTTTCAGTACGTCTTCGAGTCTCTCTAAACCCTCGTCTATCGTAACCGATGGGATGAGGAGGTCATCCATATATGTTAGTGCCGATTTGAACCTTCGTGGTCCCAATAGACGATTCATCATCTTTTGGAAGACAGCTGGCGCGTTTGCCAACCCGAACGGCATATGTTTAAATTCATATTGTCCGTCCGGAGTGACAAACGCCGTCAGGTGACGACTCTCCCTTCCCATCGGGATTTGGTAATACCCCGAGGCCAGATCTAGGGTGATAAAGAGACGGTTACCACTTAAATTAGAAAGCTGATCATCAATCAGCGGCAAGGGATATTTGTCTTTGACGGTCTTACTATTCAGGGCCCTGTAATCTACACAGAGTCGTGACTCTCCGTTCTTCTTCCTAACAACTAATATCGGGCTGGCATAGTTAGAGTTAGATTCTTGTACGATATCGTTGTCTATCAATTCGTCTATAATGCCCCTAACTTTCTGCCGTTCGTCATGTGATAACCGGTAAGGTCTGTAAATTACAGGAGTGTTATCGTGTAAATTTATTGTCATAGTAGCGTCTTTAGCGCAACCTAGCTCACTAAGACTAGTCGCGAAGCAGTTACGATATTTTTGTAAAAGTTGGTACAATCTCTCTTTAGTTGCTCCATCGATACCGATCCCTACCTTAATCTCATTTCTATCTAGTGGCGTCAAATTGCTCTCTTGCGTCTTAACAGTATAGGTTTTGGTCTCAGTTATGGGGCTGACAGTAGAGTAAATATGTGGGACCTGGATCAAGTAGATCCAGGTTCCCCCATATTTACTATTTTTCATTAATTAGTTACGTATATTCATATCATCGATTAACATTTCATCAACATTTTAATTATTTCATACATTCAATTGATTATATTCGTTTAAACTCAATCATTTTTAATTACAAATGTACTTTAGTTTCGAGTACTTATCCGATATTATTTTAGTTAGCAAAATTTAGATACTTGATCTATTCAATGCAACTATGATCTCCTGAATGAGCGAGCATTGTTGCTACGTGATATTTATAACACAATGTTTGCTTTAATGACTCACTGATTGAATGAACAATATTTGATGAATGACTTTAAAAGAATGGAATATACATAGATTCTTACAGGGGATTTAATTTTACAGCTTCTGGAATGAAACTACATTATTGCAATAAGCAGGTATTTATTTGTTCACGTAATTACAAATTCAATAAACAATATAATTACAATTAATTACACAAAATGAGCTAACAGAAAAACACTGAACCGAAGGACCGAAGGAATTAACAGATGCTTCTAGGTGATCCGTTTTTCTTCTTACAAGGATTGATAAAAAGTATTGTTTAAATATGGTAGCATGTGTTTGACACGTAAGTAGATGTTATCAGTGTAAATGTTCTTTACAATATGCTGAACACATATTTCAGCACTGCACTGACACATAGAATTACTTTCAAATTGGTTTGCATCGTAAATTTCGATCCGTATAACTTTAGTGCCACCGCTCGAAACCGTTTTGTAAAAACTTATCAACTCCTTATTATTATTATTATTATAATTATTATTATTTTCACTGGTATATAATTAAAAGTAAAATATTTTCTGAAATTAGGTACTTACAGACATTGTAGAATATAACAGTAGCACACTTAAACAATGGAAGAAGTGAAATGAATTTGTGTCTAATTTGATCCCTCGATTTATATACAAATTAATTGTTGCTCATAGAATTCAAAATAATATAATGCTGAGTTGAATATAATTATGACTAAGAATTACCCGTGGCTATGCTCTCGTAAATTTTGTTTTTAGCAGTCAAAAGTCATAGTCAACACATAAAAACAGCTAATCTGCTCTACTGTGAAAGCAAACCACGGGGGATTTATTAGTATGTACCACTTAAATTTAGGATGTATTTACATTGATCAGCCGTACTTATTATTTACGTGTAGTTAGATTAAAATAACAATTTTGCCAACAATGTGAGCCCTCACCCTAATGAATCTATATTTGGATAAAATGCTGACAGTGTTCTACTATTAATTGTTATTGTTAGCTGAGTCGAATACATTATGACTAGGAATTACCCGCGGCTATGCTCGGTTAAATATAGCTTTAGCAGTAAAAAATAATAGTTAACAAAATAAAAAACATCTGATCTGCTATACTATAGAAGCAAAGTAAGGGGGAATTTATTAGTATTTATCACTTAAATTTAGGGTGTACTTACATGAGTCAGCCGTACATACACGTATCATGTAAAATAGTAAAATATGATTAAAATAAAATGGAGCCAACAATTTGTGCCCTTACCCTAATGAATCTATATTGGGATAAAATGCTGACAGAGCTCTACTATTACTTGATGCTACAGGTAAGTAAGTCGCTATATTGAGTATGGTGTCGGTTGATTTGTTTGTTTGTTGAGTCTTTATTGTATGAAAAGAAAATGCAGATACGATAAGTTATTAGAATGAGTGAAGCCATGGTACTTGCATATAGTATAACACAATCAATAACTAATTTATTTTTGGTTAATATGATATCTTGTTTTGCAATGTAAGCATACATCTCCTTGATGACATATTTGGAAGTACATCGTCATAATTTTGCTGTATATAATGTGCATCGATGCCAGACAGAATCACAAACTGCTCTCCCGAGGGAAACAATCGTCACCTTTTACGCTTCAACCAGAATAACTAATCTTCAAAATGTAAGTAGATCATAATTAATATTTTATTTTAATTTAATTATATGTGTTTAAATGTGCCATCACGATTTTTATTCTATGAATGATAGGATGTATGTATGAATGAATGAATGAATGAATGATTGAATGATTGAGTGAATAAATAATGGAATTAACGTATGAATGAATATTGAATATACGAATGCATGAATGAATGATACATTTTTTTTTTTCTTTTTCCTATCCGGCTTTCGATGGAATTATGTAATCTATAATGTGTTTTTCTTTTAATGTAAATTTAATACTTATTTTGATTTCCAAGTTTAACGGAGTGAGATAAATAAGTCCCCCCCCTCCCTCATTAATTTATTTTTTCTTTCACCTTAATATAATATTTCAACGTTGCCTCAACTATTTTCAACAGATGAAGAGTCAGAAATCGAGACGCAGTCAAAGCAGCAGAAATCGACTTCTTCTTCTTCTTCGGCTCCACCTGAAAAATCGACTGCAAACAAGCGGTCTAAAACCGATCGAATTGATGGGTCTAGGACGCACGGATCTAAGAAGCCTCGAATACAACCGGTGCCGTTAGCCAACAACAAGCTGACTGCACGGGACCTATTCGGCAGTGAGAGCGATGAAGAGGACTCTGTGAAGCCGTCCACATCGACTGGTAAAAAACCGACTCCTCTTTATTCTTATTTTACAAAGAGGGTTAACAAAGGCTATTCCAGAAAAATAAGCGAGACAAAGCAGGGGCCGTATTACGTAGAAGTTAAAGTCTATAATTGTGATGAAATTGCAGACAGTAAATAGGTGGCGTCATTCAATAGTAACTATTAAAACAAAAGTTGATACGGACAGGGAGATGTGGCGCCATCTAAAAGGTTTTACAATGGCAGTTGAACAAGACTTTCGCAATTGTCCAGCTACCCTTATAAATTCATATTATTAGTACTTATTAGTATTCTTATTAAGTTTTACATCATAATTATGTAAAAACAGTTAACAATTACAGAATCTATAATCTTTATAATATCTAAATGTATGTACTTACAATAAATCAATTAAGAAATAAAATATTATGTTATTTAAATCTACTGTATTATTTCACAGTTCTACAATCCAGAGATCGCAGAACACCATTAACAAGACCATTTAGTAAAATTGTGAAATGTACCATATGTGGAACTGAAATACCGCGAAACCGGTATGCATATCATAAGAGAACTAATATACACAAGACAATTAATAGCTTATTGAGTACTGAATTTAAAAATGTTTTTATTGTAGCAACAGCATTTAAAAATAGAATAGTAACTTTTCGTCTGAACTTCGCTCAGGATGACGAGCACCTCACTCGTGAGGCGATCCTGAGTAATATTCAGACATGTATACCTCTGGATGACGAGCACCTCACTCGTGAGGCGATCCTGAGTAATATTCAGACATGTATACCTCCGGATGACGAGCACCTTACATATGAGGCGATCCCGAGTCATACACAGATACGTACAGGTCAGAAAGATGAGCACCTCACTCCTGAGGCAATCCTGAATTCTGTACATCCAGATATTGATAAATTAATAACTATGATATTGAAAAAGTATGATTGCATAAAAGTAAATTTCGAGCTTTTTGCTAAGTTTCTTCTGCTAAAGTCTGAAGACGAACAAATAGAACTGAAATCTTTTAATACTAAGTATGATAATTATTATCTATAAGAATACTGATATACATACATGACTTCTTTTTGAATAAAATACAAGTATTTATACGCAAAATGTCTGAGTTTGAACATATACAGTCAGGTTGGACATACCTTTCACTAAGTCATATTGAGAAATATTGTCCCATGTGAGACGGCACGTACGTAGAGTTGCCCTCAGTAATAAAAATACTAAAAGTTGTTTGAATTTACGTAACAATGACGAGTATTGTTTCTTATGGTGCGTCGTAGCAGCATTATTTCCTCGTGCAAATAATGTGTGCAGAACGACATCCTATCCTCATTATAGCCAAGTTCTCAATATTCAAGGAATGTTATTTCCTCCTTCACAGAATGACATCCAACTTTTTGAACGGTTAAATCCTACAATAAGCATTACCATTTATGGGCTAGATAACAAATATGTTGTTACTGGTCCATTATACATGACGAATAAGAAAAAAGAAAAACATGTTAATTTATTATACTATGAACGGTATGGTAAAGGACATTACTGTTTAATAAAAGATCTTATACGATTAGTGCGGCGCCAGGTTACTCAGCATCATGGTAAAGTTTTTTTATGCGATTCATGTTTACAATTTTTTACAAATGAAAAGAAATATGTTTCTCATACTTGTTCTAAAATACTAACTATACTACCAGAAAAAGATACCATATTGAAATTTAAACATTATGAACGAAAACTTAAAATTAATTTTATTATTTATGCTGATTTTGAGAGTTTGCTAATAAATTGTAATGAAAATAGTTCTAAAAATACTAAGACACTAAAAATGCATCAACCTTCAAGTTTTGCATATTACATATGTTGTTGTCACGACAAAAAACTTAACAAGTTTGTCACCTACAGAGGCATAGATTGCGTTGAAGTCTTTATTAAACGTCTAGTAAAAGATGTAAAGCGGATAAACAAAGTATTGTCTACTCATTTATCAATGAAACCTTTAACTCATAATCAAGAACGAGAATATCTAAATGCAACTAAGTGCCATATATGTAATCAGTTACTGTCCGGAGATAAAGTTCGAGATCATGATCATATTACTTCCGAGTATAGAGGGGCAGCACACTCGCATTGTAATTTGATGTACAAAGTAAATGTCCATTCATACCGGTTGTATTCCATAATTTAAGTGGTTATGACTCACATATATTTATTAGAGAGTTGGCTAAATATGAAGGCTCAATTAAAATAATTCCAAAAACTAAAGAAAAATATCTCACAATTACTAAATTAATTAAGACAAAACAAGGTACTCGCTCAATACAGATTAAATTTATAGCTTCCTTTCATTTTCTTAGCTCAAGTCTAGATTCTTTAAGTAAAAGCTTGTCAGAGAAAGATTTTGTTTATTTAACAAGAGAGTTTAAGGATAAAAGTAAACTTAACTTATTACGTAAGAAAGGTATTTATCCATATGATTATATGGATGACTGGTCAAAATTTGATGAAAAAGAACTACCTCAAAAATCTAGTTTTTATAATAGTTTAACCATGGAATCTCTAACAGATGACGAGTTCACGAGTATGCTCACGCTCAAAATATTTGGAATAATTTTGAGATAAAGACGCTTGGCGAATACAGCGATTTGTATTTGAAATGCGATGTTTTGTTGTTATGTGACATATTTGAAAAATTTAGAGAGACAAGTTTACATTTTTACAAACTGGATCCTGCTCATTATGTGACTTCACCTGGTTTGAGCTGGGATGCTATGCTTCTGTACACTAGCGTTGAATTAGAGCTCATTAGTGATTTAGAAATTTATACATTTATTGAAAAAGGTATACGGGGGGGCTTAGCACAATGCTTCCTTCGTCACACTAAAGCAAATAATAAATATTTACCTCATTATGATAATTCAAAACCCTCAAGTTATTTGATTTATCTAGATTGTAATAATCTTTATGGTTATGCAATGACTAAAAAGTTGCCTATTTCAGAGTTCCGATTTTTAACTCAGAATGAAATTGATAGCTTTAATGTATTGTATGTATCAGATGACAGCGTATATGGTTTTATATTAGAAGTAGATTTATCTTACCCAGATTGTATTCACGATCAGCATAAATCAGTGTGGTGCGATTCACTGTTGAATTCGGACGCGCCTGCACTGTACGCGAAAATTATTTAATTTGCGCTGAGCGCGGCAAGTGCCGCTGTCACCATGCGTTCGGAAGAACTTGTGGCTAACGAAGTCCTGGCATTCCTGCAGTACCAGTTGGATTTCATGGATGAAGTCAGTGTGACCCAGATCTGCAAGTCTAACTTCAATGAAGAGGAGATACGCAGGGCGAAGACGCTGCTGTATGAGTCGCTACATATGGCCGACAGAATGCCGTCCCGTAGGAGGGATGATAAAGGAGAGAGGAGTCTCCAAGACATTATAAAAGTGTTGAAGGAGACCGACCCGGACGACGTGCCGACTTTCGTGGCGAAGGACTTGCGGAAGCTGCCCCCCGTCACATTCGACCACGTCGACGTCACCAGGCTGTTGCGGGACATAACAACCCTCAGATCAAGTTTGGTCGGATTGCAGTTGAAATTGGAAGCATCGCAATCTACCATCAGTGATCTACGTACCGAGGTAGCAGATTTACGCAATACGGTATGTAGGTCACACGAGCCAACTACCAACGTCAACGCACGTCACGGCGCGTTCAATGCATCGGAGCTGAGTTTCGCATCAGCGAAATTGGACTCGTCGCCGGCCGTCGTCACAGCGAGCGATGCATAAGAGCGCCCCGCTCTCCTCGTGCCCCCCGTCGTTGAGGCGCCGACGAATGTTAGCACGAAAACACCTGCACGTGCTTACTCTGATGCCGTTATTGCTGGTCCTGCAAAAAAACAGCGGCAGCCTAAGCAAGTAAGGGGTGGCCAAGGGTCCACCGATTCACCGAGCCAAGGAAAGGCAGATGAAGAAGGCTTCATTCGTGTGGTGAAGAAGAAGAAGCCTACTCGTCGCAATCAGTGCGGTACCGCATTGACCGAACCAAACATGCTGCTGCGCCCTGCTATTCCGACGACGCAGCTGTATGTGTCGCGGCTGCATCACACCACGAGGGTAGAGGAGATCGTGGAATACATAAAGATGAAGACTAAATTCACTCTGAGAGTCGAAAAGTTGGAGTCACGCCACAAGATTAACTTCAAATCTTTTGTGGTGCGGGTACCGACTCACCATCTGCAGACATTTAGACAGAAATTTCTGTAACGAAACTCTAAAGAAAGTCAAGAAATCCTACGATAAAAATCAAGTTGAAATGGCTGGCAATGACCCAAAAAAACTGTGGAATGCTATTAAAAGCATCACTAACACAAAAAAGGATGGCAGGTCTCCTTCCGAATTATTAAAGATATGTTCTTCGCCTCAGTCAACAGTTAACGAAATTAACAGTTATTTTATAAATGTAGGCAAATCTCTAGCTGAACATATTGTACAGGCTCAAAACAACGCAAATACTCCCACATCAGTCGTTTCTACAGAAAAATCTACGCTGTACTCATTCTTTCTCAAAGAAACTAGTGAAGAAGAGGTTGCCCGTTGTATAGATGGGTTAAAGGCGGAAAGTTCAGTGGGTTGGGACGGTATTTCCAATCAAGTTTTAAAAAGATTCAAAAAATTCCTTGTCCCGCCACTAACAATAATTTTCAACCAATGTCTGGATACTGGCATCTTCCCGATGGCCTTAAAAAAATCCGTGGTATGCCCAATTAATAAAGGAGGGAATGGAAGCAGTTTTAGTAATTATAGGCCAATCTCAATACTACCCGCTTTGTCCAAGATTCTGGAAAGAATAATTAATACCCGATTAGTCAGCTATCTTGAACAAAACAAACTTCTCTCACAAAATCAGTATAGTTTCCGTACAGGAAAATCAACTGATGAAGCTGTGCATAAGTTAACTAGCTATATCACAACGAATTTGGACAAAGGTCAAAAGTGTCTTTCGATCTTTCTTGATCTTGCAAAGGCCTTTGATACTATTTCTGTCCCTATTCTTCTACGCAAATTAGAAAAACTTGGCATAAGAGGAGTGCAGCTGAAGTTATTTGAGAATTATCTTAACGAACGGTGCCAGAGTGTACGGGTAGGCGGCTACTGCAGTGGTGAGCTTCCTGTGTCGTACGGAGTCCCACAGGGCAGCATCTTAGGACCCACCTTATTTCTTGTATATATTAACGATCTAACCAACCTATGTGTACCAAAAGGCGAAATAATCTCGTATGCGGATGATACAGCTCTCGTCTTCTCCGCCGATAATTGAAATGAGGTCTTTGATGCTGCCCAGTTAGGTTTTGATATGGTTCAGGAGTGGCTGCATACAAATGGTCTGACCCTTAATACTGATAAAACGAAATTCTTAGCGCTCTCTATCCGCCAAAATACTGGAATTAATAACAACCATCGCATTGTTTCACACAGTTGTGCCCAAAAAACAAACTGCAGCTGTAAACCATTGGAGTGTGTAGATAAAATAAAATACCTAGGAATTACTTTGGACAGCCATTTGAGCTTTAAAGAACACATTAGGATAGTGTCTGGCAGGGTGCGTAAGCTAATCTATGTCTTCAAGAACCTTAGGCATGTCATGGAAGCAATGCTATTAAAAAAGATTTATCTTGCTCTGTGTCAGTCTGTCATTGCATACTGTATAGTTTCCTGGGGTGGAGCTGCTAAGACTACTATCAAGGGCTTAGAGGTTGCACAGCGTGCAATACTGAAGGTAAGCCATTTTAAGCCTATTCTATTCCCTACAAAAAAACTTTATCAACTTTGTCAAGTTCCCACTGTAAGGCAGATGTTTGTGGAGAGAGTTGTCTTAAAAAAACACAGCGAACTCAATTATGATCCATCGTTTACCAGCAAACGCCGAAAACACGAGGTGTGTACACGAACACATGAACCTAGAACGTCTTTTGTCAGAAGATTTTACACAGTTGTTGCCCCTTTTCTGTACAATAAAATTAATAAAATCATAAATATATATCCGCTTAACAAAACTTTATGTAAGAAGAAAGTACGTAACTACCTGCTAGCCCTTTCTTATGAGGAAACAGAGAATTTGTTTCTCATACAAAGATAATATTATTTAAAATAAAAAAAAATCGGTATTAGGTACGTATCTACACTATCCCACCCTAACACCTATCACTACTCTACAGTTACACATTACATAAATATACACGTAGGTACACTTACACATTTTTAGTATTAGTAATATTGTTTAGTTAAAAGTTTAAATTGTTTAAGATAAGTTTTTCATAGTCGCATCTCTGCATATTTTACATTGATTATTGTCTGTTTCGAGGGTTCGGCGCTGTATGCTGAGATACAGGACTCGTCCTAGTTCAGCTACAGATGCTACCACGTTGTTTTTATATTCTTATGTAATAGCCTATAATTATATGTAATTTGTTGTAGTGTATTGGTGAAATAAATAAATAAATAAATAAATAAATAAAATAAATAAAAAAATTATGAAGGAGGAATTTTGGCCGACGGGTGTCGTGTATCGGCGTTTTCGAGGAGGCTACATGACACCACGACTCTGCGCAATACGTCGCCGACTCAACGTATTAAGATTTAGATTACCTAGCTGTTATGTTTTTAATATGTATTAGTTTATTATTTTGTAAAATTATATTGTGTATTTTTTCTATAGGCCTTAGTTGCCTGAAAATAAAGTATTAAATTAATAAAAAAAATAAATAAAGATTAACCATTTGCTGCAGAGAAATTTGTACCTCCCGGAGGGAAATCAACCAAGTAAATTGCTAATCTATATGATAAATTTAATTATGTCATTTATTATGTACATTTAAAACAATGCATAAAAAATGGACTAGTTTAAAAAAAATACATCGCATACTAACGTTCAGACAGGATAATTTCTTAAAGTATTATATAGATCTAAATACCAATCGGCGTAAAGCATCTAAAACTTCTTTTGAAAAAGATTTTTTTAAACTTCTTAATAATGCAATATTTGGTAAAACTATAGAAAATAAAAGGAAACAAGTGGACATAAAACTAGTAAACAAATGGAATGACAACGAAAACGTCACGAATAAGAAACTTTGCGCAGAAAAATTGATTTCCAAACCTAATTTAAAAAAAGTGTGACAATATTTGCGGACAATTTTGTAGCAATACAGTTAAATCGCGATAAAATAATATTAGACCGACCAATTTACATCGGATTTACAGTTTTAGAGTACGCCAAACAACACTTATATCAGTTTCATTACGATTACATAAAAAAGAAATATGGAGACAAGGCTGAATTATGTTATACAGATACCGATAGTTTACTTTACTTAATTCATACAGAAGACTTTTACCATGACATGCACGATAACATAACATATTTTGATACTAGTAATTTCCCGATAGATAATCAATATAACATAGCTAGAATTAACTCAAAAAATCCTGGCTTGTTTAAAGACGAAATGGGATGTGATGTCATTACAGAATTTACAGGTTTACGAGCAAAACTGTATTGCATTAACAGTTTGAATTCACAGATAACAAAAGCGAAAGGTATGTCTAAATCTGTCACTAAGCATTTAAAACAAAGTAATTACAACGATTCTTTGTTATTCGATAAAAGCCAGTCGTTTAAAATGAATATTATAAGATCTATCAAGCATATATTGTACTCACAACAAGTTAGTAAGCAAGCATTGAATAGAAACGATGACAAAGTTCAGATACTTTCAGATAAAATTCACACTTTGCCTTGGGGATATTGTGATGTGATGATTTAAACCAGTGTTCAGTAAATTTTTTATTGGTCTTATTACGTTTAAATCAAGCACTAATAAGTATTATTATTAATGTATTGTATAGAAATGATGTATGAATAATAATTATTGTAGAATAAGTTATGTACCTACTATAAATGAATATATTACGCTACTATTATGTAAACGCTACGATGAATAATATAATAAAATGATATTTCGTAAACAAATGGACTTTTATTCAAACGTATTCAACTTCCTTTTTTTTTTTTTTTTTTTCCTGGATGGGAAATCATCAAATGACCCCTCCCGCCCTGGGTGGAGCGGTAGGGAGTGTCAGACTTTTACTGACTAAAACCCACCCGTGATCCTTCTTGTGCCCTATGCGTTCCAGGGCCGCGGTAACTCTTTCGAACAAATTCCGCAACCCTAGCAGGCACCGACCCTATGGGGTCCCGTCGTTGGTGCTGACGGCTCCTTCGGCGCGCGTGGAACACAACGCGTCGTCGACTCAACCTGGTATCGGACGGCGAGCCACCCACGCTCACCGTCCCCAGGCATCAGCCACTGCGCAATAGCACAGCGGCCGACTTGTCTCTGGAGGAGGCCGAAATGGGACCATTACTGGCACTCCATCTCAGCACCCTCCCGAGCGTTGGGAGTCGCAGCACCCGCAGCAGAAGCGGCAGAAGCGGCGACGGAAGCCGCGGCAGCGGCAGAGGCGGCGGTGGCGGCGGACCTCTTGCCCTTGGTCGGGGCGGATGGCGCGCAGGCCCTTCCCCCAGCCCAGTGCTCGGCCGGCTTGCCAGCAGCCGCACATGCACTGCAGTGCGGCGTGGCCTCACACGAGCCGGCCCGATGACCGGGCTGACCACAGCGGAAACAAAGACCGCTGCGGTCCACCTCCGAGGGGCACATAGCTCCCGTGTGGTTGCCCACATGGCAGCGGTAGCACCTCAGAGGCCTGGGTTCCAGCAGTTTTACCCGCGCAGACACCCATCCCACCAAGAGCCTTCGGCCCTCCGACACAGTTCTGGCCGCCGTCACGGGGCAGCTCACCACAAGGGTTTGCATGCCCGTGTTGTCAGGCCGGAGGGTGCCCGCCTTGACGAGCTCGGCAGAGCACCCCCCAGTCCTGGCGACGGCGGCCACAACTTCCTCCTCCGTAACGGAGTCATCCAGGCCCACTATGCGCATGTCGATGCGCTTAGTCGGCCTGGACACCCGGACCTCGTCCGCGGGTAAGACCGCCCTCAGCCTTTCGGCCAGGGCGTCCGCGAACGGGCCACTCTCCGCTCCGGCGAGCTCAAGCTTGCGGGCACCGGTTAGGGTCCTCCTGACCCCGATGCCCCCGCTGATGCCCAGCTCTTGGAGGCTCACCGCCTCCTTTGCCCGCTTCAGTACGGCGAGATACGTCACGCCCTTCTTTTCCGCTTCCGGCTGCAGTGTGAGCACCACAGCCGCGGATTTCGGGGCGCGAAGCCTCGCCGCAATGGCATTGGCTTTCCGCCGCTGCTTCTTGGCCTTGTTCTTGGCTGCCTTCTTCTGTCGCCGCTTCTCTCCAGCAACCTGCCACTCGGCCTCGTCCGCAGGAGGGTCCGACGGTGTGGGTGGGGGCGGCCGCGGCGCCACTGGCGCAGCAGCCTTAGCCGCTCCCCCTCCAGCCTTCCTCCTACCCCTCTTCACCGGGGCCGACTTGGTCGACGCCGGCGTCGCAGGCGCCGGCGCCACAGGTGCTGGCGCGGCTCCTCCTTTGGCTTTCGCCTGGCCGGACGTTCCCGGGCTGGCAGCAACGGCGGCCGCGTACGAGGCCGCCTTCTGCTGCTGGCCCGGGGCCCTCTGAGTCGCCACTGTTGCCGCTGTTGGGGGACGCCGGACCATGTCCTCCAGCATGGAGAACTGCCTCCGGAAGGGAGCCAGCTCCTGCCGCACCAGGTCCCGCACCTGGCTCAGCACTTGGCCCCCCTCCGGCGCTGCCGGACTCAGTCCCCCTCGCGGCTCCACGGAGGCCGCTCTGGCCATCCCTGCCAGGTCCCTCCGGAGCGACTCATTCTCCCGAACGAGTCGCTCCGTAAGAACCGCTAGGCGGGCGACCTCCGCCCGCAACTCCGACGCCTCCTCTGAGGCAGTCCCGCCAACGTTGGCCGCCGCTGCCGCCAGTATGGAGGCTTTGGCCGCACTGATGGCCTCCCGCTTCGAGGACTGCTTCCTCTTGAAGGCCACAGCGCGAATCGCGGCCTCCACGACCTCCGCAAACTGGGCCCTCTGGTCCTCATTAGCGGGAGGCACCTCTCCCGGGGCCTCCGAGTCGTCAGAGTCGAGAGGAGGCGGACGAGTAGAGGGAACCCCGCGACCGCTCCCTCCAGGGCGACGCCCCTCCTCCACCAACCTCTCGGCCCGACGCTCCACCTCCCGGGTAGAGGGAGCCAGCCCCCTCCCTGCCTCACAGCCCCTGCCCCGCCTTGCGGTGGGGATTTTGCGGGCGGAGGCAAACTCGCCCTCGGAGGACGACTCCTTGTCGACCTCCCGTCTGGGCCGCTTGCGGAAGAACCTTACGTTCTCCGCCGCAGCCCCCTCTCCCCCGTCTTCAGAGCCCGCCGAGCTGACCGTTACTAGGTCTGGCGCGGAGCCGGGATCCGACTCCACACCACCCCGGCGCTCAGGCGAACCCTCCTCTACGAAATCGTACGCCATCAGCTCCTTATAGGAAGCGGATCCGGATGACGACGATTCTGAGCCTCCTCGGCTCCTGTTGCCACTGGCAAGTGGAAGGTGTTTGTTGCCCACCCCAGAGTACGGAGGGCAGCCCGCCGAAGCGGGGTGGGATTCCCCGACTGCTGAGCAGTCGGGACCCACCTGGGGACTCATTTTGCAAAAACCTTTTTTCATCTTGTTCCTTTTTGAGGGTGCGGTCCCTTACTCCTCCGCCCTTTCTCCATCACAGGGCCTCTCCTCCCACCCGCTCACTGCCTTCACAGCCACGTCTGATGAGCAGACGCGTACCAGAAGGCAGTGAACGGGATTCCTCGCGTGTGTGTCTCTCTTAGTCTGATCCCTCACTTGCGACCTTCCGGCATGAGTGGCTCTACCGGGAAAGCTCGCAAGATCATTGAGACGCTCAAGCCCCACCACGACGACAACGTGGAGACACATTCGGTGGGGGTATTCAACTTCCTAAACGTTATCATCAAAGTTTTGTTCGATGATGAGTTTCATGTAGTAACGAGTATATAAGTGTACGTTAGGCGGAAATAAGATTAATATACACTATGAAGTTGATCAAACAACCCGTATCTCTCAATGTTAATAATATACGATTAAGTGACTCTGTTCACCACATCAGACATAGCGCTTTACTGCCAAATACTATTCGCTGTATAATATGTGGTCCATCAAACTGTGGTAAAACGAATGTTATGATTAGTTTACTACTGCATGAAAATGGGCTCAAATTTAAAAATCTCTATCTTTACTCTAAAACTTCTTTTCAGCCAAAATACCGTTTCTTGATCGAAGTATTAAAAAGGGTGCCACAGATTAACTTTTACGTGTTCAATAATGATAAAGATGTAATTTCTCCGAGTGAAACATTAACAAATTCTGTATTTATATTTGATGATGTTGCTTGTGAAAATCAAATAAATATCCGCAATTATTTCTGCATGGGTAGGCATAAACACATAGATTGTTTCTATTTATCTCAAACCTATTCTAAAATACCGAAGCAATTGCTACGTGACAATTCTAATTTTCTTATTATATTCAAACAAGATGATGTGAATTTAAAGCATATTTATGAAGAGCATGGCAGTTCTGATTTGCAATGGAAAGAGTTCAAAAACATTTGTCAAACTGTTTGGAGTAAACCTTATAATTTCCTACTTATTAATAAAGAATCGTTATTAAATAATGGAAGATACAGACAAAATTTTGATATGTTTTTTAATTTTGACTGACTACTTATACATACATATAAGTAATTAATAATACAAAATCAATTCAGTATAACTTGTTCTTTAGTTGAATGCAGTTCTTATAATTGGTAAAACATGGAGAAAAATATTAAAATAGAATTAATGAAGTCTGTAGACTCCATAAAGAACAAAATAAAACAAATGAAGGACCAGGAACACTCTATGAACTTGTCATTCGATAAAATGCTAAAACCTGTCACAGATCCTCTTAAAACTCTAGTTGGTTCGAATATAACTATGGAAAAAAATAAACGTTTAGAAAATACAACATTCACTAATTCTGGAGATATTGAATTGGATGACATTAATACTAGCTCATCTACAAAGTTTGAGGACTGCTACGAACCAAAACTTAATTCTGCAACATTGGTTAAAAAGTCTCCTAAAATGGAATTAGATGATTTAGAAATTTCATTAGATGGTCAAGATATCTATAATATTTATGATGGTATAAATATACCTTTTGGAATAAGAAGTGAAAACCAAACTTTATTGGTGGGAAATTCAGTAGTATCGTTTTCTAAAATTGACAGTTTGAATAACGATAATATTATTTTGATTAAAATTGATGATAAATCCTACAAGTTAACTCCTGGCCTGAAAGAACTTTTACTTCGAAAAAAACCTGATTTAAAACTAATATCCAGCAAAGATAAACTTGTCTACATGGATATATTGCATTATACAAATGCTCATAAGAGAGACTTCAATCCTAGAGGTCAAATAAAAGGTGATAAAGGAATAAAATATCGTGAAATAATCAAACCATTGTTTTCTGAAACGTCAAACGATAATATTCACACTAAACTTGGGGGAAACTTGCCAATGTTAAAAAAATATTAAAAAAATACGGACCTGGTATATTGGGACGATCCTAACGAATTAGTTGAGAGATTGAAACTATTAGTTGCTTCAAGAGATGCTGGCAATACAAACCATGATAATGAAATATTATCTATAATTGAAGAATTGAAAGAAGCTGACATAATTAAAGAATAAATAGTAGCAATAGCATGGTTTTCCTTCAGTACCATTGCTGGATTCACTATAAATGTTTATGCACTAAGTTTTGAAGATGAGTAAAGCTGATGTGGTAAACGAAATTCATAAAAATGCGAGGGTTAACTTTCCACGAAGACATGTTATTATGAAAGATATAGATGACCTTTGGCAAGCAGACTTAATTGATATGCAAGCAATTTCAAAAGAAAATAAAAATTATAGATTTATTCTTACCGTTATTGATACATTTTCGAAATACGCCTGGGCCTTTCCTTTGAAAAGTAAGACCAAAGATGTTGTATGCAACTCTTTCAAGATGTTGTTGGATACAGAGCGTATCCCCAAAAATCTTCAAACGGATAATGGAACAGAATTGTACAATAATAAATTTCAAAAACTTATGAAATCTTTTTGTATAAACCATTATTCAACCTTCTCAACAAAAAAGGCATCAATACTTGAACGTTTTATCAGAACATTAAAATCTAAGCTGTATAAAGAATTTAGTTTGAAAGGTAACTATTACTGGATAGATAATACCCTAAATAATGTTATATATAAATACAATCACGCCTATCATCGGACAATTGATGAAATCCCGGCAAACGTGAACAATACTAATAAAACACGTATATTAGAGAGATATTTCAGGTTGGCAAAAACCGATAATACAAAAAGCAAGTTTAATGTGGGCGATTATGTACGTATCAGTAAATACAAAGGAACATTTGAAAAAGGATATACTCCCAACTGGTCGACCGAAATATTTAAAATTCGACAAATACAAAATACAACTCCTATTACCTACTTAATTGAAGATGCAATTAGAGGCCAACCCATTTTAGGTGCATTTTACGTGCAGGAGCTGCAAAAGACAAAACATCCCAATTTATATCTAGTTGAGAAAGTTCTTAGAAGAAAAGGAAATAGGGTTTTAGTAAAATGGTTAGGTTTGTCTTCTTCTGAAAACAGTTGGATTGATAAATCGAATATTTATTAAATGTTCAAACTCATGATGCATTAGTCTTGTGATGGGTATTGGACAGAGCAGTCTACTAAATTGGTTTATAAATAATTTACCATTTGAATTACATTTACCAGGATACAATTATTGTGGACCTGGCACTAAATTAATTAAAAGGCTTACACGCGGAGATAAAGGCATTAATAAATTAGACGAATATTGCAAAGAACACGATATTGCCTATAGTAAGTCTTCAAACTTAAAGGATCGTCATAAGGCAGATTTAGTTTTGTTAAATATGGTAAAAGAGCGAGCAGTCGCCCCGGATGCGAGTGTAGGGGAAAAATTGGCAGCACATTTAGTAAGCAGCGCTATATCAACAAAAATTAAAAATGGCTCTGGTCTTAAAAAAAACAAAAAATGTTCTTCAAAACTTGTATGTGGAGAAGGGGTAAAAAATAAATTAAAAAATGTTATTAACAAAACGAAAAGAAATTTAAAAAAATTAAACCCGAAATGCAAAAAAGTAGCAATAGAATTAGCTATGGCCGCTGCCAGAGAATTAGCTAATGATTCACCCATCAAACTCCCTCGTGTTATTCCTATACCAAAATCTGGGGGAGTATTACCCTTGATCCCTATTTTTGCGAGATTATCTGCAGCAGGAGCCTTAGCAGGTGGTGCAGCTGGTATTGCTAAAACCATAAATGAATTCAAAATGGCAAAAAAGTTGTATGCTGAATCTAAGAGACATAATGAAAAAATGGAGGCTCTTTGCATCGGAAAAGGACTACACCTAAAATCGCATAAAGATGGGCTCGGAATTTTCATATCTAAAGAAAAAAACTAAAACATCGGCTACCCAAACGAGCCTTGAATAATTTAGACATTTTGAAGAATGGAAATAATATTCTGTATTTTAGAGGTGTCTTTATGAGCGATCAGCTCCCTAAACACCCTTTTAAAAGAGAATGTGGAATTATTAATTTAGATAGCTCTAAAAATCCTGGATCTCATTGGGTAGCCTATGCGAAATACAATGATTATATTGAGTATTTTGACAGTTATGGAAATCTTAAGCCTCCAAAGGAATTTATTAAGTATGTGGGTTCTAAAGTTCACTATAATTATGATAATATTCAGCGCGATCACCCCTTCAATTGTGGGCATCTTTGTTTAAAGTTTTTGAAGAATTTTTGGCATAGTAAAGGAATAAAATAAGTAGAATCTTACAAAAGAGTTCAGTATACGAGCATGTCTACTACGGTTACCATCTCTGGAAATAAATTGGAATTGATTTCGTACTTTCAACCACCACTACATTTATCTGGTCAATATGAGTGTGGTTTGCTATACTTTTCAGTATTAGGAAATTCGGGACCGAATATCCCCATTATTAACAGCAGTCTGTCAGTCATCAGAATTGAATGTGATCTTGTTCACGGTTCGTACTGCAACGGATTACCAACTCACTTTATTCATGAATATGTATCTGATACTGCTTCAGATCATCGATGCATAGAAATACCACAAAACGTTATTTACTTTCCAGTAAATAAAAATATAGTTTCATCTATATCTGTTAGGATTGTTAATCAATTTGGTCACTGTGTTGACTTTGGAGAAGAACATATTCAACTATGTCTTCATATAAGGAAAACAAAATGATAGTGCACTATAAAGACACCTCAGTGAAAATAAAACATCCTAGTTCTTCTATATCTGTTAGGATTGTTAATCAATTTGGTCACTGTGTTGACTTTGGAGAAGAACAT
The DNA here is from genome assembly GCA_905332915.2 of Hecatera dysodea. NCBI lineage: Eukaryota > Metazoa > Arthropoda > Insecta > Lepidoptera > Noctuidae > Hecatera > Hecatera dysodea. The sequence continues at coordinate 4,607,157 of HG995306.1, read as the reverse complement.
ATTCAACTATGTCTTCATAAAAGGAAAACAAAATGATAGTGCACTATAAAGACACCTCAGTGAAAATAAAACATCCTAGTTCTTCTACTATCGTCAAGGTGCAAACACGTAAGAAGAAAATTAAGAAATTGACTGAATTAAATAAAGATTTTCTTAAAGCCTTAGGGTTTAAAGTATGAATATACTACAAATTACTGAATTACCACACTTCGACACTTCGATCGAAAGTTATGAAATCCATTCATACAATCCCTACAATAACAGCTTTAGAGAAAACGATGAAATCAGAATCCCCATACATCAGCAAGACATATACGTGCTACCATCAGCCAGTTCAATCTACATCGAAGGTCAGGCAAGGCTGTTCGGCAAGGATGGGAACCAGATCAAGAAAACTGTTACGTTCACTAATAACCCTTTTATGTCTTTGTTTCAAGACATCAGATACGAAATGAATGGTATTGAAATAGATCGTATAAAAATGCAGGAATAACATCAACGATAAAATCATACATCTCATTAAACGAAGCAGAAAATAAAGTTGCTGCATTATGGGGTTGGAACTTAAACGGATTCCAAAATGATGGACATTTTAGTGCTGTGATACCATTAAATAAGGTTTTAGGGTTTGCAGAAGATTACAATAAAATTGTGATCAATTGTAAACACGAGCTTATATTGAACAGAAGTAACTGTAACTTAAATAGTGTCATTCTGACTGATGATGTCGCTCATTTTCAAATAGATATACAAAGAGTTCAGTGGAGGGTGCCACATATAAAAGTTTCAGATCTAGAACGCTTAAGGCTTTTAAAGCAATTAGAAAGAGATAAACCGATTCAGATGGCCTTTAGAAATTGGGACTTATACGAATATCCTTTACTACCTAAAACTACAAAGCATTCTTGGTCAGTTAAAACTGCTTCACAATTGGAAAAGCCCAGATATGTTATTTTTTGCTTACAAACTAACAGAAAAAATAATAAAACTAAAGACAGTTCAGTATTCGATCATTGTGATGTGACCAACGTAACGCTCTTTTTGAATTCACAATATTATCCGTATGAACCTTTGAGTTTAAAGTTTTCTGAAAACAAGTACAGTATATTATATGAAATGTATGTGAAATTTCGTCAGTCGTATTACAACAGTCCTGTAGATCCATTGCTAGATCTAAAAGATTTTAAAGAAAAGGCCCCTCTCTTTATCTTAGACTGTTCAAGACAAAACGATAGCCTGAAAACAGGTCCAGTGGACGTGAGGTTGAAAATTGAATGTTCTACAGCAATACCAGATAAGACGACTGCATATTGTTTGATTATAAACGATCGACTCGTGGAATACAAACCTCTCAGCAACATTGTACGCAGGTTATCATGATTGCTATTGTAGATATTCAAGGATTTAAAACAGCAACAAATGAATTTATAATAAAAGAAATCGCTATATTGTATAATAAAACATTACAAGTGTTTTTAATTAAGCCACCATTTTCATTTTCAAAATTAACGAAACAAGAAAAAAAACAAGTAAATTGGATAGAACGTAACAGAAAGATACACTGGCGCGAAGGATTTGTACCCTATTCTAATTAGCAAAATTTGGTTATAGATATTTTAAGAGATAAATGTATCTACGTCAAAGGTTCAGAAAAAGTGTTGTGGTTAAAGCATATTTTAGAAAATAGTAATTGTAATATATTCAATTTAGAAGATAAAGGTTGTTCTAGTTTGATGAGTTTATACGATCAATATAAATATTCTCAAGATTTATATAACTGTTTTTATCATGACTCTGTATGCGCTTTAAAAAATGTACTGTGTTTAAATATGTGGTGCTTTGATAATAAAATTCTAAAATAAAAATTTTGTTGTTTTTATTTCTATACATTGTTAGGTAAAACGCATCTTAGAGTTTTCTACCCCCTCCTCCCACCACTGTCCGATCTTTATAAGTTGTTGTCAAAAGCTGAACGACATCACTATACGTTTATAATTGAATAAGAAAGTAAATCAAATATGTCTCAAAATAAATACAAACTTCGATATGATATGTATAATACGTTTAAAATGCGTGAATTTTCATTTGGTTACTACTGGAGGACGTTTGATAAAAAGAAAAGATTAGTGATGGAAATGGCTGACGCAGGATTCTTTTATTATGGAAATGGTTTTAATGATATTGCAGCATGTTTCTCATGTGGGGGTGTTATCGAAGATTGGGAGATTTATGATGATCCTTGGATGCAACATGCTACACATTATCCTGAATGTGTTTATTTGAACGCTGTAAAAGGAAATTAATGTATAATCAAACGAGCATATCTCCAACATAACATTAAATTCTTAGCATTGTAGTGTGACGGTTCGATCTTAATGGACGCTTTTTCAGCAAGAGAGAGAAGAAATTAATATTATTCACATTATGATGGAAGGCATTTCCAAACTTATTTTAAAGAATGCTAGGGGCGAGGTTATATTTACTCAAGACTTGACAGACCAGAAAATAATGAGCATCAGTTCATCAAAACTTCAAGACGATACAAACAAGACAGAGCAAAACTCAGTAAAATCTGCCTTTGAAAATACACAATATCTTACACTCAAGAGTGGTCACAATGAGCTCCGCACATTTGTTCGAGTTGATACCACACATCCCGGTTCTGAAAAATCGGTTGTAAGGTCATCAAATCCTCCGCCTGGCATTAAATTAGTAACAAGACGTATAGCGCGTGAAATAGTGTTTCCTGATTCAGAAGATATTCTATGCTACCAGATACTGCCAGAAGATGAAATTCCTTCTATACGTATATGAATGATAAATAACTGTTCTATAATCTATCAACACTGTACACTTAGTTGGTAATAAACTTTTTGAATAGATGAACACAGGAGCCATGATTTCCTCCCAATCCTGAATAAATTTATGAAGAAATTACCTAATTCATCCAATTTGCAATGCATATTGTATCGTAGATTCATTAGTGGTACGACGCCGACGTCTCATCGGTTCGACGATGTGTGTAACATACAATGCTGCTTCTGCATCACGAACCGAGAATTTTTTTTCATTCATCGATGCTAATTGCATCGCTTCGGTTAGACGAGGAACTAAGGATATCAAAGCTAAGGGTATTTGTAAATGATTGAGTTTAATGAATATTAAAATAATCAATTAGAATAATTATAATAATTTAGAATAGAATGTATGAAATAATTAAATGTTGATGAAATGTGAATCGATGATATGAATATACATAACTAGAATGTATGAAATAATTAAATGTTGATGAATATACGTAACTAATTAATGAAAAATAGTAAATATGGGGGAACCTGGATCTACTTGATCCAGGTCCCCCATATTTACTCTACTACCTTCTGCTGACACCTTATGCCCTAAAAAGGTTATGGTATCCCGTCCGAACTCACACTTGGCCGTGTTTATGAGGATCCCATACGTGGACAACCGCTTGAGGAGTTGGTGCATATGTTCAGTATGCTGGTCTGCCGTCTGTGAAAATAAAAGCACATCATCTAAATAACAGTAGCAAAACGACAGCCCGCGGAGCACCTCATCCATAAACCGCTGGAAAGTCTGCGCTGCATTCCTCAGACCGAACGTCATGTATGGGAATTCATATAGCCCGAACGGTGTGGTGATGGCAGTTTTGTGTATGTCAGCTGGCTGGACTGGTATCTGATTATATGCCTTGACCAGGTCAATTTTGCTGTATATTGTGCTGCCAGCCAGCTGATGTGTGAAGTCCTGGATGTGCGGTATGGGGTAACGGTCCGGGATGGTACGGGCATTCAGTGCCCTGTAGTCCCCACATGGTCGCCAGCTGTTGTCCTTCTTAGGAGCGAGGTGAAGTGGTGATGACCACGAGCTCTCTGATGGGCGTGCTGTCCCGTTGGCCATCATTGCCTCAAACTCCTTCTGAGCGACCTTGAGCTTATCCGGAGCGAGGCGGCGTGGGCGACTGAATACTGGCGGGCCAGGCGTGGTCCGTATGTGGTGTACCGTGTTGTGACTGACCTGACGTTGTGTTCCAGCTGGCCGCGTGATCTCCGGGTACTGTCGTAGGACCTCGTGGTACTCGGTGCTACCACCGATCGACTTAACGGAGGCGATGTCCGCTGCTAAGCCGGCCGCAGATGAGGCCGTTGACGACAGCTAGGTCAGCCCATCGATGAGCCGGTAATTCTTTAGATCTATTAAAATATTATAATGTGCCAGTAAGTCGGCACCGATGATGGGCTTAGTGACGTCCGCGACCACGAACTTCCATGTGTACACGCGGCGGAGCCCTAAGTTCAGATGGAGCTCGACCCAGCCGTACGTGTCGATGGCGGTTCCGTTGGCCGCGAAGAGTTGGTACCCGGTTTTACTGCGCCGCTGCTGGAGTGATGCAGGTGGGCACACGCACAGGTCGGACCCTGTGTCCACGAGGAATGTGGTTTTGGTGGTCCGGTCAGTCACAAATAGGCGGCGTGGTTGGTTGGGGCAGCCATTTGCCGCTACTTCTGGCTGCCGGCGGCATTTCCCGCATACGTGCATGGCGTGGTGCACCGCGTGGCCTTGTCTCCGAACCTGTTATGGTAGTAGCAGTGGTCGTTGTTCCACGTGGCTCTGGAGCGCGAGCGACTACGGCGGCGGCCTGAGGACGGCCCTCTGCCACCACGTTGGTGCCTATGGTGGCTACGCGAGCCGTGGTGTACCTGTCCTCTCTGTAGGGCCGCAACCTGGAGCGTTAATTCAGCTATGCACTGTTTCAGCTCGCTGATCTCGCTGCTGGTGGTGCTCGCGTTGCTGCTGCTGCTCGCGCTCGCCACTGCTGCTACGGTGGAGGCTGCTGCGAGCGCTGGTGCTGGTGCCGGCGCGATCTCGTGCACGCGGTCGGCCAAATCTGCGGCAGACTGTAGAGGGAGATTAGGTTGTGAAGCGATTACCGTCTGTATATTCGTAGGCAACCTACTCGCCCACAACGTGGTCAAGAATGACTCAGGCACATGTGGTCCGGCCAAAGTCTGCAGGTGCCGTAAAAACTGTGACGGCTTGCGGTCGCCTAGCTCCTCGCGGTTCAATATTTGCTGGACCTTTTTCTCGTGCGAGTCGGAGAGTCGCCGTGTCAGCTCAGCCTTCAGCCTTAGGTATTTGTCCTGAACTGGGGGGTTTTCAATAATATCCCTGGCCTCTACCATATATCGGTGATCGAGTTGCGCGACGACGGTATAAAATTTAGTGGAGTCGGCCGTAATGCCTGCGATGGTGAACTGACCTTCTACCTGGGCAAACCAAAGTGCCGGCTCCTCTGGCCAAAAAGGCGGTAATTTGACGCTGACACGACAGACGTCCTGGCTCTCCGACGACGCTCCTGCACTCGCACCCTGGGCTGCTCCGGTCGACATGCTGGCTCCTGTAGGCTTCAGTGTTCAACCTCGGGGTCACCAGTGAAGTGTGACGGGGTAAAATAATTTAAACGCTAAGTTTGGTGTAACTAGATTTTATATTACCACGTCTCTTCTTTTAATTAAATATATGTAACGTTATAAAATATACTAATTAGAACGATAAACACTGTTTTATTAAGACGGACAAGAATAAGGACAAACGAGCAACAATTAACGAAGTTAGGCTTTAGCGGGAAACCTAGGTTTTGCGAGCGAGATTTGGCGTGCAGTTACGGAACGTTCTAGTAGCGCACTAAAGAAAATGTCCTTTTGGACCCGCTCTTAAAACCGCCGGTCATCGCCAACTCAGCGGCTGCGTTCCGTAAATGGATACAGGCCATATCCCGAATGCATTATTTACATATTTACTTAATCTAATTTGTATAGTGTAGATATTTGTTAGTTATTTAATTCATACAATAAAAATTGATGTGTGAACTGTAAACAAGTTATTAAATTAAATATGTGGTGTGTGATGATTTTTATTAATACGATTAGTCATAGATAATGCGTTCCATGTTTGTGTTTATGATAATTAGGATGGAACGTAATTGCAAAATGTCATGTGTCAACTTACTGTCAAACGTGAAAATAACAAACTTTATTGTGGTGTGTTATGATGGAATGTTTTAGTGTTTTTACATTATTTAATTAGCTAAATGGGGATGTAGACCGCTACACAACTACAGGAAGTTTCCGACGTGTTGGTACCACCATAAATTTGGTAGCCACGCGAAGAAATGCGTCCGCCCTTGCGACTACAAGTCGGGAAACGAAACGGGCAGTCAATAATGGCGACTGAAGATTGCCCATCCACAACTGGTCGCCTGTTCGTGACAGATCGCAAGTCTAAAGTCCAATTTTTAGTGGACACGGGAAGCGACTTATGCGTCTACCCTCTTCCACAACCACGTCGCGAGAAGACCGAGTACCAGCTGTGTGCGGCCAACGGTTCAACAATCGACACCTACGGTTACCTCCAGGTAGCATTAAATTTAGGCCTACGTAGGGATTTTCTTTGGCGCTTTATTGTTGCTGATGTCACTAAAGCTATAATAGGTGTAGATTTCTTATCATATTTTAATTTAATCATAGATATTCGCAACAAACGCTTAATAGACGGCACTACCAATTTGTCGGCTGTTGCTGCTATCGCATCTACTGATAGCCTAATATCTAGTGTAAAGGTCGTGACTGGCGAATGCAAATACCGAAACCTCTTATCCGAATTTCAGGAAATAACACGGCCAGCAGGTGCACCATTCATACCAAAACATAACACAACACACCATATTCGCACTACATCAGGCCCCCCAGTATCTTGTTCACCACGAAGACTAGCTCCGGATAAAATGAAAATTGCCAAGGCCGAGTTCGAGGCAATGCTAGCAAACGGTACAGCTCGACCGTCATAGAGCCCTTGGTCATCGCCTCTCCAACTCGCCCCAAAGAAAGACAATGGCTGGCGTCCTTGCGGTGATTACAGGCTGCTCAACGCAAGGACAGTACCAGATAAGTACCCAATCCGGCACATACATGACTTTGCCCACAGTCTATCTGGTTGTAAAATCTTTTCCACTATAGACCTTGTAAAAGCTTAAAATCAAATACCAGTATGGAAGCAAGACATACCAAAGACCGCCATCACTACACCCTTTGGACTTTACGAATTTCCGTTTATGACGTTCGGTCTGAGGAACGCCGGGCAGACCTTCCAAAGGTTTGTTGATGAAATGACTCGCGGCCTGGATTTCTGTTATCCTTATTTAGACGATTTCCTGGTGTATTCCCGGGACGAAGCAGAGCATGAGGAGCATCTCCGTCAACTCTTCACAAGAATGAAGGAATATGGCGTGCTCATTAACATCGCCAAATGCGTATTCGGTGCACCAGAGGTGCACAACATTCCTAGGGTATCACATCTCGCAACATGGAACGAAGCCTTTGGAAAGCAAGGTGCAGGCTATTAGGGAGTTTCCAGTACCTAAAACCGCTAGGCAACTAAGAAGGTTTCTGGGCATGATTAACTTTTACCGGAGGTTTCTACCACGGGCTGCCCAGATCCAAGCGCCTTTACATGCTTTACTGACCGGTAAAGTGAAAGCCTCTCAGCCCGTCGACATAAGCGGAACCTCGTTAAAGGCCTTCGAGGAGTGTAAGGACAGCCTCTGCAATGCGGCTCTGCTGGCACATCCAGACACAAATGCCAAACTAGGCCTAGTTACGGATGCATCTGATTTCGCCATCGGCGGAGTCTTACTGTAGTGTGCAGCTCGCCTAACCTTATATTTGTAACTGCACACACTAATTATTGGCATTATTACACGAATCGTTGAACTGAATAGTTCTCTTTCATTTTGCCTACATCACTCCAATACATGGCGACCCTTAGCCAGCAATTAAAATTTTGCAACATACGTGAAAGCGAAGATAGTCAGCAGTTGAAGAAATTATGAAGATTTTTACTGATAGAAGATTATGAAGCCGGACAGTTACAAGAAGCAAGCTAAGAAGATTGGGGAAATTACACAAGAAACAGAACTCATATAGAAGACCTTGTTTGAATAAGCGAAAACAGTAAATAAGAAGACAGAAAAGGAACTTTACTGCCGGGTGCCGGGAGAATGCTCAAGCCTTATGACGAGAGGATAGCAGGGCGCCGGGAGATAAATTGTACGGGTCCGATGTGGAGCAGCTGGGAGTCAGTTCGAGTCCAATGCTGAGGAGGTCATTCATCCACACCATGTGAGACGTCGTGACCTACATATACGTTTTCAGTAAATATACGAACCTACAGTAAGTTCAACACTGCTAATATTATAATAGTCAGTTTCATGTTATTGTAATTAGATCAGGCAATATTATTTTAAATTTTGCTTAGGTAATAAGGAATGTCTCAACAATTGCAAGATTTGCACGCTAAACTAAAATATTTAAGAGAATATTTGGTGAAACTAGGTCCAGATAGACGTAGAAAAGACTTAGCATTTAAGAAATTAGTAGAAGCAGAAAAAGAATACAGCAAATTGGATTGTATTTTGACTCAGTTGAATCAAGAAGTTAAAGAACGCAAGTTAGGCAAAGAAGCTTGTGAGGTTTTCCAAACAATAATACAGGAGATAAAGGATTGGATAAAATAAAGGATTTACTTTCGTTAGTAGACAACAGTAGTCAAACTAGTTCTGAGGATTTAAGAGAATATTCCGATTGTGTAGCAAACATGGCTGACGCATTCGACATTAAAACTGCAATTACCCTGTTGCCGGTAATGAATGGTCAGGAACAGGTGACAAATCAGCTTATTGATGGAATCTTACTATATAGTTCGCTTATCAATGATGCCGGTAAAAGTCAGTTAATACAGTTTGTGTTAAAAACGCGACTCTCGCCTAGTGCAAAACTACGTCTTAAAACTAATTACGCAGACATAGACAGTTTGGTAGAAGATATACGCATTAATTTGTTACCGAAAAAATCGTCTGTAGCATTACAAACACAATTGTTTAAAGCTACTCAAGGCCGTAGGAGTATAGAAAAATTTGGTACAGAGATCGAGGAGTTGTTTGTGAATCTCACGATTGCACAGGCTAACGGTAAGCGTGATGCCTATGAGGTTTTGCGTCCACTCAATGAGAAGACCGCAATCAAACGTTTCAGCGATGGTCTGGCCGACAAGCGGCTCAGCACCATCATTGCTTCACGACAGTTTACGTCGTTGTCTGAAGCTATTACGGCTGCGGTAGATGAACAGTCCATGTCTGTCCCACCACAAGACCAGGTTATGCAATTTAGGGCTAACCAGAACTATAAACGTGGTAGCTTTAGAGGTTCTCGTGGCCGAGGAAATAGACAGTTTTATAACAACAATAAAACTAACAATTTTAATAAAAATAATGAAAATAGCACAGGTCAAAGAACTACAAACAATGTAAATCGAGGTAAACACTCAGGTAGTCAGCATAAGCATTTTCGCGGACGTCCGGTGCGTAGTCAGCGTGTTCAGCATAACACGCAGCAGTCCAATGTCCAAGACAACTTGCGCAATGAGCGGGCAAATAGTCATGAAAGCCTAGAATTTTTTCGTACCTAAACCGATCACTCATGCAATTCTTAGTTTTTGTAATTTTTGTATTATTAATTGTCAAATAAAACATAGTAATGATGATCTTAATTTACTGATTGATAGTGGAGCTAGTTTATGTGTGCTTAAGTATGAATGGTTGTCGCGACATAGCAATTTAATGAATATAGTAAAACAAGATAAGATAGTTATTAAAGGAATTAGTGGTAATTTAGAGTCTTTTGGATATATTAACTTAGATATTATAATTAATAATGTGGCTTTTCAACAAAAGTTTCACATTTTTGAACACTTATCTTGCGCCGCAGAAGGTATACTCGGGCAGGATTTTTTTGAGCGATATAACGCGGTATTAAGTTATAAAAACGGAACGCTGAGTTTAGAAACCCGAGAGCAGTCTGTTAGTGTTCATGTCAACAGGAATTTGTTTACAATTCCGCCCCGATGTGAAGTCATTAAACACATCCCGACGTCACACAGCAGTGATTGCGTCATTTCGTCTAAGGAAATTTATAAAGGTGTGTTCACAGCGGGTGTTATATCGAAGCCACATAATGGACTCATTCCAGTTAGGATTTTAAATACGACAGATAATTCGATTAATATAAATATATCAGATTTAACTATTAACTGCCTAAATAATTTTTATGTTTGCAAATTCGAAGATGATAAAATATCTGGGGAAAGAGTCAGAACTTTGCTTACGACTTTACAACTACATACCTATTTAAACAAAGAAGAACAAAGAGGCATTGAAAACGTATGTGCTAAATATGCCGATGTTTTCCATTTGCCAGGAGACACGCTTACTACAACCAATGTAATAGAACATTCAATAAAACTAAAGGAAAATACGTCACAATCGATTGCCAAAAGCATTGAAAGGCGAGGTACAAAGACAAATAGATGAAATGATTAAAAACGATATAATTGAAGAGACGATTTCAGAATGGTCAAGTCCAGTTCTATTAGTACCGAAAAAGACAGATAGGTCAGGAGAAAAGAGATGGAGACTTGTTGTGGACTATCGCCAACTCAATAACAGGATACAGGATGATAAATTTCCGTTACCAAACATCACTGAGATTCTAGATTCCTTATCCAATAACATTTACTTCTCAAAATTAGATCTCAGTCAAGGATACTATCAGCTGTCTTTAGAAGAAAAGTCTAGGAAGTTTACTGCATTTACCACAGACAAACAGTATCAAATGAAACGATGTCCAATGGGGCTTAAAACATCGCCTAGTGCATTTGCTCGACTCAAGACAATAGCGATGTCAGGGTTAAATTATAAATCATGCTTTTTATATCAAGATGATTGTATTGTCGTAGGAAATTGTCTTGAAACGCATAACAAAAATCTTATTAACATTCTAGAATGTCTAAGAAAAGTGAATTTGAAGTTAAATCCGCTGAAGTGTGAATTTTTACGTAAAGAAATCGTTTATTTAGGTCATAAAATCACGTCAGAAGGAATATTTCCCGATCCTTCTAAGATAGAATGCCTGCAAAAATACCCAGTCCCGCAAAATGTAGACGAAGTCAAGAGGTTTGTTGCATTTGCTAATTATTATAGGCGTTTTATTCCAAATTTCGCTGAAATAGCCTACCCTCTGAATGCGTTATGTAAGAAAGATGTACCGTTCGTGTGGAGTGATGAATGCGAGCGAGCATTTTACAAGTTAAAGCAGATCCTTATTAGTCCGACTATACTTGACTATCCAGACTTTAGCGACAATAATAATTTTACATTACAAACTGACGCATCAAAACTAGGATTAGGCGCCGTGCTGTCTAATAGCAATGGCAAGGTAGTCGCGTATGCCAGCCGTAACTTGAAACCAGCTGAGACGCGATACCCTGTGATTGAGTTAGAATTACTTGCCATTGTTTGGGCAGTTCGACATTTTAGACCTTATTTATATGGGAAAAAGTTTTATATAAAAACAGACCATAAGCCGTTGATTTATTTATTCAATATGACCGATCCTTCAAGCCGGTTGACAAAGTTTAGATTGTATCTTGAGGAATATCATTTCGAAATCAGCTATGTCCCAGGACGGTACAACGCAGCTGCAGATGCATTGAGCCGGATACCTATTACATCCAACAGCTTAAAGGATATGAACAAGCATGTAGTATCGGTCATGACAAGGGCACAGACTCGAAGGTTACCTAATAACTGTGACAAAAACGACATGACTACTGAGGTATCCTCTACCCCAAGGCCTGATCAACCTAAGGTAGTGGAAGTCCTCAAACGACCAAGTGACAGCGTAGAATTGATATTATTTAATAATAAAAATATTATAAAACAGATAGAAAAATTAAAACATTACACTAGTGATAATGGTAATATAAAATACGTGCCAGAAAAATCAGCAATTTTTGTGATTACTCGATCGTTATCGACCGTAAGTGTGTTAGCGAGAGAATTACAACATTTTTGCAAACAAATCAAAATAAACGAGCTCGTAATAATTAAAAATAAGCGCAACGAAATTAATGTAAACTATTTTATAAAGGAAATGAGTCATTTGGATGACATTCCTAAGCTACTTGTTATTAAAGATGTGACAAGAGTTACTGACAGAGACACAAAAACTGTGATCTTGAATGACTTCCACCTGTTACCCACGAGTGGCCACGCGGGGGTAAACAGAATGGTAAATAATATGAGAAAGTACTATTATTGGCCAGGAATGACTAATGACGTAACAGAGTTCGTAAGGAAGTGTAAAAGTTGTCAGATTCAAAAGCATACCAATAGGCATACGAAGGAACCGATGGTCATCACATCCACGGCATCCACTGCTTTTGAGAGAGTTAGTTTAGATTTAATGGGTCCTTTAGATGTAGATAATTTAAACTATAAGTATATTCTGACGTTACAATGTGATTTAACAAAATACGTCGAAGCATATCCATTAGAGAAGAAAGATACTGTTTCTGTAGCAAGGTTATTTTTAAATAATTTCATCATTTTAAGATATGGTATCCCTACAGAGATAATAACTGATCAAAGAAAAGAGTTCATGTCATCAGTTTTTTCTGAAATTTGCAATTTGTTGCATATAAATAAACTGCACTCAACAGCTTATCATCACGAAACTCTGGGAGGATTGGAAAATACTCATAAGGTTCTAGGAGCTTACCTTAGAATTCAATGTGACAATAACATCGGAAGTGCATAAACGTGTCAGTTGGAATTTTAATAAAGCCGATTTTTTTCTATTATACTCAAAGATCGCAGCCGTCGACTGGACTCCTTTATATAACTTAGATTTAGATATGAGTTTAAAGTATTTTTATGATACGATATATGAAATTATAGATGACTGTGTTCCCAAGAAAAAGCGAAGTCGTGTACGCTCGAGGTACATTTATCCCGAGTGGTATACGGGTGAGATAATTCGCGACATAAAACTCAAAGCTGCTCTTCATAAAAAATATAAAAGTAGTGGTTTAGGGAATGATTACGAAACTTTTGCTCAGTGTAGGACCCAAGTAAAAGAGAAGATTTTGGTAGCACAGAAACAATATTGCCAACGTATACAAAACCAAATGTCGAGCGACCCTAAATCTTTTTGGGCTTATGTTAATTCTAAAAGAGGTAACACTAGCAGCCAAAAGATTTTAAAGAACGGAGAGGCCTTGACAGGTGAACAAGCGGTACAAGAATTTGCTGAGTATTTTTACTCAGTGTATAATGTAGATAAACCTAGATTGGATGTGGAAGCAGCGATTGCGGAAGCGGGCAGTCAGAACGGAGCAGGGCGGGTTCATCTTGATAGATTGGAGGGGGATGACGTGGTTCGCGCCCTGCAGAAACTTAAGCCGAAAAAATCGTCAGGACCTGATGGTATTCCGCCGTACATTTTTAGGGACTGTCGAATGGGATTAGTGAGACCGCTGTTGCACATTTACAATCTTTGCCTTAAATCAGCTGTGTTTCCTGAGATATGGAAGATTACCCGGGTCATACCGGTACCGAAGGGAGGTTCGGGAACTAAAGTTGAAGAATACAGACCGGTTGCAGTATTGTCAACAATAGCTAAAGTACTAGAATCTGCTATTCATAGGAGCGTTTTTCAGCAAGTTAGCTCGCAACTCAGTGACGCACAGCATGGATTTCGGCCGACTAGAAATACTACCAGTAATTTACTCAACTACATGGCGGATCTTTTGCCGATAGTGGACAGTGGGGGGCAAACCGATGCTGCATATTTCGACTTTAAAAAAAGCGTTTGATTTAGTCGACAATGACGTGTTACTGAAAAAGTTGGCAGGTGTCGGTTTCACCCCGCATTTACTCAAGTTCTTTGCAAGTTATATGAGTGACAGGCAACAGTATGTTGAGTATGCAGGATATAAATCGAACGCATATTATACGAGATCTGGGGTAAGTCAAGGAACAAATCTAGGGCCTCTAGAATTTCTTTTAATGATTAATGACCTACCAAACGTCGTGCAAGATGCTAAGTGTTTACTCTTTGCAGACGACCTCAAGCTTTATCTTCCCATCACAAACGTGAATGACTGTGAAAGACTGCAGAGAGATATAGTCAGAGTGGTAGCTTGGAGCAAGAGTAATCTCCTGCAGTTTAACAGATCTAAGTGTGTGACCATAAGTTTCTCGCGCGCACGCACACCCATCACATATATTTATACTGTGGACGGGGAGCCGATGGATAGGGTCACAGAAGTGAGGGACTTAGGAGTTCGTTTCACCACTGAACTCACGTTTCGTGAACATATAGTGAGGGTATGCAAAAAAGCATATAGAAACCTAGGATTTGTGCTTAGAATGGTTAACGGCTTCACAAATATTAATGCTATAACGGCTTTATATAATGCTTTAGTAAGAGGCCAACTAGAATGTAATGCAGTTATCTGGGCTCCACATGAAACTAAGTATAGTCTCATGTTGGAGCGAGTACAAAATAAATTTATTAGGTACAAATATATGAAGGAATACGGGGTATATCCATTTTATCCATTGATGTATCCAACTTTATTTGTCTTAGGTATGGTCGGATATAATGAACTGAGGGTCAGGAGGCAACTCACACTAGTGACTTATATCTTTAAGATAATTAGAGGGAAGATACACAATGCGGATATATTGCGAAGGGTCGAGCTGGCCGTACCAGACAGGTATGTGGGTCGCCGTCGTCAGCCGCGGTTGCTGGCGGAACCACGCGCGCGAACTAACTTGCTGCGCGAGGCGCCGCTCACGATCGCGCTCCGCACTCTCAACCTCATTGCTGAGGATTTGGACATATTCTGTTGCACTTTGGGTGAATTCACAAGAACAGCTAATTATAGAATTTGCTACGGTAGAAATTGTGGAACTTTTTTAAATTATAAGTATGCTACAATATCGCATTGGGTCTAGCCTGTAAGGATATTTGTATGTTTGGAGAGTGAATAAATAAATAAATAAATAAATAAATAAATAAATAATAAAACAGATCGGAGCAGTTGGCTTCCATTCTGGAGCTTTTGTTTTAACACTACAGTTCACTCAGAGACAAAATACACTCCATTTGAGTTAGTATTTGGGAAAAAATGTCATTTACCATCTAATATAGCACAAGATTCATATGTTGATCCTATATATAATCCTGATTCTTACCATTTGGAACTAAAATACAGACTTCAAAAAGCACAAGCTGAAGCTAAAAATAACTTAATATTTAGTAAAGAAGTAAGAAAATATAATTATGACAAAAATGTAAATGGATTAAAATATAAAAGTGGAGATTTAGTCTTAATTAAAAACCAAGTAGGAAATAAGTTAGATCTAATTTATTTAGGACCATACAGAGTAATAGAAGATATCTCACCAAATGTAAAAATATTAAAAGATGATAAAGAACTTGTAATTCATAAAAATAATACAAAGCTGTTTGTAAATTAAAATAATTTGGTTATAATGAAATATGTAATTTTAAAAAGCTAATGTTTTTAAGTATATTTTATTAGATGTATATAGTACCTAAGTTTAGTTTAAAAAAAATGCATTTTGTACTTAAGTAATAATAATGTAGCGACATCTATGGCGCCACATAAGAACTAATCCTGCATCGCGCAATCAAAGTTCTCCGCGCGATTAGAACATATACGACAGCCCGAAATCATCTATCGGGCAGTTGCCCACCAGACATAACAACGCGTCTGGCCGGAGGATCCTCCCTTTTCAACGGAGGTTTGCGGGACTTTACTCTCTGTACCGCATTCTTCCAAACTGGTGACCCTCGACAAAGAACGTCAGCGCAGCCTTCGTGCAGCTACTACTTCGTGACGTCATCATCACTTCTCTCAAGCTTTCGAGCAGCAAGCAGCCATACAGCCAGCACCCACGGCTATAAAGGGTATCCTGACCACCAGCATGCCTACTTGGTCATACCTGGTCATCACCCTCAGCCTCATCAGCGACTTTGGTGAAGCACACTGAACCTTCGGCCAGTCACATGAAGAGCCATGAAGAACCTCTCCTGGTCGACGCAAGCAGTCAAGCCACTACGTCGCACAGCACCGCTCCGACTCACTGGAGCCAGCAGCACTACTCCGACTCACTGGAGCCTGCAGCATCATCCCGACTCACTGGGACATCACCCCGACTCACTGGGGCATCACCGCAGACAGTTCCGACTCACCGAGAACTATGCGGCACTCGGTTCTGACCCACTGGAACCAACCTACCACTGGCCTGGCACGCATCAAGAACCATCGATCTCCGATCTCCGGAGGGGAGTGATGTAGCGACATCTATGGCGCCACATAAGAACTAATCCTGCATCGCGCAATCAAAGTTCTCCGCGCGATTAGAACATATACGACAGCCCGAAATCATCTATCGGGCAGTTGCCCACCAGACATAACAACGCGTCTGGCCGGAGGATCCTCCCTTTTCAACGGAGGTTTGCGGGACTTTACTCTCTGTTCCGCATTCTTCCAAAATAACATTTTTTTTTTTTAAAAAGGGGAGGTGTAGTGTGCAGCTCGCCTAACCTTATATTTGTAACTGCACACACTAATTATTGGCATTATTACACGAATCGTTGAACTGAATAGTTCTCTTTCATTTTGCCTACATCACTCCAATACATTACAGCAGTTCAAAGACGGTAACTGGCAACCTTTGGCATTCTTCACCCGCAAGCTAAGCCCATCACAACAAAAATACTCTCCCTACGATAGAGAACTCCTCGCAATCTACGAAAGCATTAAGTATTTTCAACATTGGTTAGCCGCAACTACATTCACTATCTATACTGATCATAAGCCACTATGTTACGCTTTCCACCAGCGGAAAAGTAACTGCCCGCCGCGTCAGTATAGACATTTAGACTATATTTCACAATTCTCAACCGATATTCAACACATCGCCGGAAAGGATAACGTCGTAGCCGACACGCTTTCCCGAGTCGAAGAGATACAAAGCCCAGTAG
The DNA here is from genome assembly GCA_905332915.2 of Hecatera dysodea. Classification (NCBI taxonomy): domain Eukaryota; kingdom Metazoa; phylum Arthropoda; class Insecta; order Lepidoptera; family Noctuidae; genus Hecatera; species Hecatera dysodea. The sequence continues at coordinate 4,590,163 of HG995306.1, read as the reverse complement.
ATTTATATGTACTAGCCAAAGCACAAATCGCTGACTCAGAACTTACACAATTACTTGCAGGAGATTCTTCCCTGCAGATTAAAAAAATAAAAATTCCAGGAAGTCGTAATGACTTGTACTGCGATGTCAGCACAACGACTCCTAGACCCATAGTTCCGAAACCATTGCGTAACCAAATTTTTGACTCGCTGCACTCGCTAAGCCATCCCGGTGCAAACGCGAGCGCTAAACTTGTAGCGCAGCGCTACGTTTGGCCACAGATGCGGAAAGACTGTCGCGACTGGTCTAAGTCATGTTTGGCATGCCAGCGCATGAAGGTGAACCGACACGTTTCCACCCCATTAGGTACCCTCGATCGCGTGCGTTACTGCAGCGGAATGATGTCGCTTTTCGGGATTTCAGCTTGACAGATAATTAGTACCCCATCTCGTGTAAATGTGCCCGAAATTTAGAATTTGTGCGTCCAGCCGATCCAAAGATATTCACGAAAAACAGATTCCGCTGGAGTAACGTTACCCCAGCGGCATGTTTTTTAACCGGTGGTCGTAGCTGAGTACAAACTAGCTGCTTAGATAGATCACATTTGTGCCTAATTGTGCCCAAAAAATGAAATTTGTGCGTCTTGAGGTTTCAGAGTTATTCAAGATGCCGCTGGGGTAACGATTAGCAAATTGCTATACCTCTCAAACGGCATGACATATAACCACGATTTTTTTTACTACGGTGGGTCTTAATTTGTGCTTATGCTGTGTAACTTTATTTCTTCTAAAATCGACATTATTAGAAAATAAGAAATTATTTTCAAATACCCTAAAATCGATCCTGGCGCTTCAATGAGAAACTCTAGAAACTTACCAATTATGGTGGCTTGTACCTTTTATGACCTCAAAGCATCATGCGAAATTAGATGTTTCTATTCCAACTCCTCATGGAGATATTCCATTTTAATTAAAATCTGGCTTGGCTAAAATGTAACACTCCAATACATGAGTTATTATTGAGTGACGGTAATTATGATTCGACAAATAATTAGTACCTTTATTCAATTGCTTATCCTTAAAGTTTCAGCTGAAAAATCCTTGTAACTACAAAGATATAAGCAGAAAATCATAGGAAAAGAAATTTCACGATTAACCGAACAAATTAGAATGACTGTATAAAAGCGGCCGTGCAGTACATTGTGCCAACCTTCTTAAATGTTGAGTATTATAATTAAATTTTGATGGGTACAGGTGCGTACAAATGGTTTGAATAACTTTTTACTTACTTTTATATAAATATGTAACATAGGGAGTTATCAGAGTTGCGGAATTTGTTCGAGTCACCGCAGCCCTGGAACGCAAAGGGCACAAGAAGAATCACGGGTGGGTTTTAGTCAGTAAGATTCTGACACTCCCTTCCGCTTCGCAAATTTATTTACAATTAATTAAAATGCCGAGAAATAATTTCTGAAATCCATGACGTAATATGCAACACCCCGTCGACTCAGCAACTGTGTCAAATGTCAAAATCTTGTAAATCTAATAACAAACAGATTAGTAGATTTTTAAAAACTTAAATCACGAGCGAAGCGAGGGATTTAAGCCGAGTCCTGAGTGTAGCGAGGGATTTAAGTTCACCCAAGACTAAGACAGCTTTGTCACCGTGGAAAATACTCTACTTTTCGTACCATTTGCGAAAAAATTAACACAATAAGAATATTAGATAAGCATTTATTAAAATAAACTTTACGCTTATGTATGTATTTGAAGAAAACAAAAACGTGGCAAATTCCTAGACTAATATTTTTTTGTCGGAAAAGCAAAGGCATCAAGCTCTTACTGCCTCGTCGGTTTTCGTAATTTTATTTAATAATCATATCTGCATAATAAATGCGTATTCCTTTTTCAAAAAGATGTATACCTAATGCTTTATATTACAAACTCAATGGTGTAAACACAGGTGTAGTTCAGTATAAATTTCGGTAAGTAGGTATTCCAAATTTAAATCACATTCTCCCCCTAGAGGATGAATGAAATTCAGTACAATTTTCTTTCCCTGTTTTTAACAGATAAAAAATGGCTATTGTTATGTTCGCTTTTTGTAGCATAGAATGTCACTGTTTTTGAGCAAGTGGTATGAAAAAATAATTAAAAACTTACCTTAAAATCAGAAAGTACACGAGTCGTGATTATACACACAATGGCTTGAATAACTTACGGGAAAAAAAAACAATGCTCACACACGCGAAATGGCGCGTAAGATTTTTTAAAAACGCCAAATATAATAAGAATAAATAACACAGCCTACTTCAAACTTCTAGTATGCAGTAGTGTGTAATATTATTGTGCACGTGTGTGTTGTAGTTCGGTTTATGGCCATAAGAACGATGCATGTAATAAGGATCAATTTAGGAGCAATTGTGTTGAATAAATATTTTTATTTTATTGTTATGTCGTGATTATCTTTTCTAGCAATTAAAATACCGTTTACTGACAAATATGCAAAGGTAGTAAAGTCTTTATTGAATTGCTGTAGGTGTGTTTATAATATAATAAATAAAGTTATAGACTTGCTAGTCCTCAATACAACGTGTTGTTTTGCATCCTCGTCAAATTTCAGGAGGTTGTCATAAAATACATAAATAATCAATTGAAAGAACGGTACCGGTCAATAACCAATAAGCGCTGCTTTTTTTTGTTATTGAAATTTAACAGTATTTCAGAATAAAATCCCGAATACCACAGAATCAGGCGCCTACGCACACAGCGACAATGCAGCTGTGTGCGTGAGTGTCGACGTCTTACCTACGAAATGCTAGCGCGCGCGCGTAGGTACCTACGTGTGCGATCGTGCGATGACCTACGGCGACCAGTAGCAATAATTTTACCTAATTTTATTTCGGAAATCATCTACTTTATTGTCATAAATTTCGCTTGATAATTAACTCATTTTTAAGCATGATTGGAATACGGAAATCTTACTAATGACAGTAATACCTACTACTTAGTACGCCAAAGAAAAGTTCAATGACCTGTTATCAGATGATTATTAAAATGTTAGTTTTGCTTTATTGCTATCCGTCAACTTAAAGTTTTCGTCATGATTTTGTTTTTATTTGTGGATTAAATTGAAATTTTCCTTCCTAATTAACGGGCTTAAGACCGGCAATAATACCTACCTTAGTTGGTATACCGATTTAGGTACCTACTAAGTCAAAAAATGTTTTCTACGTTTGATGGAAATGGAAAGATGTGCTAGTTAAGTGTAAGTATGTGGTGATACTTTCGAATCTTAGGTATTAGGTATTGATTCACTTAAAAATCTGAAATCGACTTATTTACAGTAGGTAATAAAATTGATTAAGCTAATAACGTATTTACAAAATGAACAAATAAATAAATTACCTACCTACTTATGTTACCCGGAGGTATTGTTCAGTTTCCATCACCACACTCTTGGCAAAGTCGACCACAATGTAGCCGGTTTTCTTTCAGCCTACGTAAAACTAACACCTTCGTTTTTAAAGAGTCGAAAGCACTAATTATCCTTGCACGTAATTTTGTTACACTTGTCACTTTTTAACTAACTTTTTAACGTCTCCTCACAAAATAAAAGTTAAGAGGCCACAGGTCCTCCGCGACCGATCCAGTAGTCAAGAAACCTTTCACGCTTCAGTAGGCGCCACACTGTGGTGTGGTGCACTCCAAAGCTGTCACCAGCCTCCCGCGTGCTTGCCCGTGGTTCTCGCTGGAAGTATTCCAGGATGTCTTCCTGCAAGGCGACAGGCAAGCCTACGCTGCTGCGTGCTTGAGCATGCCGGGGTACGTCAAACTGCCGATGATCCCGTAGTCTCTGCGTAGCAGCCAGCATGACGCTCTGTGATGGGGGTTCCCGATCGGGAAACATTTCCGTGAACATCTGGATGGCTCCACGTAGGCTGTCTCCACTGATGGCATAAAGGCGGACCATCTCTACCAACTCGACATTGGAATAATTGTCCGTCATCTTGCACTTTGTACCTACGTCTGAACGATGTACCGAGAAAGGAATTCGCAAAACGCGCGCACACGGCGGCGAAATCAAAGAAACTGTTGTGTTGTTGGATCAGGGGCCGCGCCGCGGGGCGGGGGGAGGCGCGGCTACGCGGTAGGCGCGTGCGGCCGTGCGCGGGGGATTAGGTACCTACGAATTTTTCGAATGATCGATGTATTGTTTGCGTTTGTTTGTGTGTGTGAAAGCGCAGTTATAAGGCTAGGAACAGACGGGCCGCATTTAAATACGTCTTGTTCACACGGATTTGCGTAAATAGCAAAAATAAATTTAAAAAATACCTACTCATTTTATTGTTGATTTGGGTCGAGAATCATTAGCATAATTACGTCTGTGAATTTGACGAGGATGCAAAACAACACGTTGTATAATATGGCTTACATACTGTGCGTATGTACGTACGTGTTTAACAAACCAATAAATAATTGTATGTAACACTTTTGTGCGAGACTGTTTCTAAAAACAAAATGTTTTACAACAAATTTAAGAAGGTTGGCTCCATGTATTGCACGGCCGCTTTTATACAGCCATTCTAATTTGTTCGGTTAATCGTGAAATTTCTTTTCCTATGATTTTCTGCTTATATCTTTGTAGTTACAAGGATTTTTCAGCTGAAACTTTAAGGATAAGCAATTGAATAAAGGTACTAATTATTTGTCGAATCATAATTACCGTCACTCAATAATAACTCATGTATTGGAGTGTTACATTTTAGCCAAGCCAGATTTTAATTAAAATGGAATATCTCCATGAGGAGTTGGAATAGAAACATCTAATTTCGCATGATGCTTTGAGGTCATAAAAGGTACAAGCCACCATAATTGGTAAGTTTCTAGAGTTTCTCATTGAAGCGCCAGGATCGATTTTAGGGTATTTGAAAATAATTTCTTATTTTCTAATAATGTCGATTTTAGAAGAAATAAAGTTACACAGCATAAGCACAAATTAAGACCCACCGTAGTAAAAAAAATCGTGGTTATATGTCATGCCGTTTGAGAGGTACAGCAATTTGCTAAACGTTACCCCAGCGGCATCTTGAATAACTCTGAAACCTCAAGACGCACAAATTTCATTTTTTGGGCACAATTAGGCACAAATGTGCTCTATCTAAGCAGCTAGTTTGTACTCAGCTACGACCACCGGTTAAAAAACATGCCGCTGGGGTAACGTTACTCCAGCGGAATCTGTTTTTCGTGAATATCTTTGGATCGGCTGGACGCACAAATTCTAAATTTCGGGCACATTTACACGAGATGGGGTACTAATTATCTGTCAAGCTGAAATCCCGAAAAGCGACATCATTCCGCTGCAGTAACGCACGCCCCTCGATCTGCCTTCAGAGCGATTTAAATATGTTCACTTAGACCTCATCGGCCCATTGCCGCCATCCAACGAATACCGGTATTGCCTGACACTCGTCGATCGCTTCACGCGATGGGCTGAAGTCGTCCCTATTACCGATATAACAGCGGAAACTGTGGCCAAAGCGTTTCTATCGGGGTGGGTAGCAAGATTCGGTTGCCCAACCGATATTGTCACTGATCGTGGGAGACAATTCGAGTCTGGTATCTTCCAACATCTCGCAAAGACTATTGGGTTTAGGCATCGCAAGACCACTGCTTACCATCCACAGTGCAACGGCTTAGTCGAAAGATTCCATCGTCAGCTAAAAGCAGCAATCAAGTGCCACGCCGATAGCAGTTGGACCGAATCCTTACCATTTGTACTACTCGGCATAAGAAGTTCCTTCAAAGAAGACCTTAAATCATCTTCCGCCGAGCTAGTATACGGCGAACCATTAAGGTTGCCGGGAGAATTCTTCGGCCATAAAGTTGACAAATGTACGACTGATATAGCCGACTTCACAGCCCGTCTCAGATCATTTGCCAACAAACTACAGCCAGTTCCCACGTCACACCACTCGAAAGAAAAAATCTTTATCCACAAAGATCTATCATCTTGTTCTCATGTCTTTCTTCGAGATGATGCGTTGAGGGGTGCACTCCAGCCAGCATATCCTGGTCCCTATGAGGTGAAAGAGGTGCCAAAGTATTTAAAATAAAGGTAAAAGGAAAATCCATATCCGTATCTGTAGACCGTTTAAAACCAGCCTACATACTGACCGAAACCCATGACACCACTAATTCAAATAAGCCAGTTTCCGAGCCACCACCATCCACACCAGCGATTAAAATCACCCGTTCTGGCAGAAGAGTCCATTTCCCAGACTACTATCGCCCGTAGCACGGTCTCTGGAGGGGAGTGATGTAGGTGACTCACATTAAATATACATATACTTACATATATTACAAAAACAATATTATATTATATTATTATATTCAAACTACATACTATATATATACGTCCTACACTAATAAACACTTAAATATACATATATTACAAAAACAATATTATATTATTATATTCAAACTACATACTATATATATACGTCCTACACTAATAAACACAAATAGATAATTATAATACACAATAATGTATACCGCACGGTCCGTCCGTCATTTAACGTAAGTATACTGGACACACGCATCGCCAGCTGAGTCCTTTTGTTTAAGGTGCGTGACGTTTCGCATCGTATGACGTATGCGCTCACGCATCCCTTCGCCGCGGATTCGTAGCCCGCCGACCGATCGCCAGTCCCGACCTACTTCGGACGCCGGACGCACGTTCGCTTGCGCTATTTTTTGTGATATTGATATACCCGCGCTAAATCGCTGTGTAATTCAAACATTGCTTAACGCTTATTGCTTGTGCATTTACGCTCATTATTAACTGTGCCTTCCAAATTGAAACATTGTTGTGTAGTGCGTGACAGTAAAGTGTTGGACTACCAAGGAGACTTTCATTTCTTCAGACCCTACTGGGTCTGGGTGGGTTGGTGTAATGTGTGAGGGTAGACTTACTAGTCTACCCTCACACATTACACCAACCAACCAAAGGTATGTCTCAATCAGTGGATTTAGACGATTTATTGTTGGACAGTGAACCCAGCGGTTCCTAGTCGCCTGTTAGTTGCAAGGGAGAAAGGAATGAGTTGGAATTGTCATCCTCACCCTCTTTTCAGAATTCAAGATGTTCCAGCAAACTGTTGCGGGACATACCCAGAGTCGATTATAAGCAGTTCTTTTAGAATTAATTTGTGATTTTCTATTTGTATTAAATAGGGGGAGGCTGTTGTGTATGTGCGCTTGTAATGTCTATGTGTGCGTGGCTGCGCCCGCGCGTTGTGTCCGAGAGAATAAAGCAGTGTCTCAATAGCACTGACGTGTTTCACTAGTCTCCCACACAACCTACTTAACAGCATCGAAGATCACGACATCGTCAGTGCGGAACGAGTTGGCGGAAGGCAGCTCAACGTGACAAGCTCAGCAGGACCGACGGAAACTCGTCCGCGTCCTATTGTAGTACGCTTTGCTCGTCGGGACCTGCGTGACCAGCTCCTGACAGCCGCGCGAGTGCGGCGTGGTGCGACCACCGCCGACCTCGACTCGACCCGTCCCAGCACAGAGGTTCTTCATTAATGAAAGGTTGACGAAAGCCAATCGTCTGTTGTTTCGGAGGGCGCGAGACACTGCCAGTCTTCTCGACTGGAAGTTTGTCTGGATCAAGCAGGGTCGCATTCTCACCAGGAAGACTCCCGGAGACAAGGCGCAGAGGATCCGCACTGAAGATGACCTTTTCCGTATCTTTGGTACTGAAAAAAAAGCCGCGGACAAAAGCTAGTAAACTAAAAAACTTCTTTATACACCACATTTTTGCTAATCTATTAATGTGTGCCAAAATTATCAGTCTACCGGGTGAGCTTACGCGGGAGCAAGCCACATAGAACTGCCCGTGTGAATAACAGTTTTCTCTCAAGTCTATACCAGCAATTTTTTTTTGTTGTGATTTGTTTATGGTCATTGCAAAGCAGACTTTGAAGGAAACTGTATTTGTTTGAATTCAAAGGGAAGATCATTAGGGATCAAGAGAATTCTTGGTGCAAATACAGTTTCCCCTTGTGCATATCCAGTTATAATTGTGGCTTCCACTACATTGCGATGTAATGCTTTTACTTTTAGTTTGGTTCCGTTGCACAGTTGAGGAGGTTTTAAATTTCGCAACAACATAGTAGGAGCGCCCACGTGCAGAATAAGCTTATGATACGGAAGACCCGATGGTTTTAGTGAATTTAGAAATTCGACAGGGTAGGTAATTGCGTCATCTGTGTTGACCACAGAGTCTATTGACGTGTACACCATTTCTTCCCCCTCAAAAGTCGTTAATAGTATATCGTTAATTGCCGCTGCTTCTTTGAATTTTTCCTAAAGGCTTTCCTAATGGGTCTGATACTTGGCAGAACACTAAAGTAATCGTAAAAAGATCTCGAATCATTTAGTGTGATTGGCAAAGTGCTGCCTCTTCCATTGCTGCGAACAAATGCTGATCATCTTCAAGCAAGCCGAGAGCTTTGCACGCTGATTGGAACGTGGAATATACAGTGTGAAATTTTAATGGTTGTTTTCCCGAAGCGAAATGAGTTTGTATCGGTAATACAATCGTTTTATATATATAAAAAATATTAGACTCCATAAATGGCAGATTAACAATTGTGATAAACAAAACTAGAAAGCGACTTGAACCAACAGTAGGTACTGCATCGCGCGATATGTAGGTACGCGGAAAGCGGGGGCGAGCGCGGGGTCGTTGCTCTTTACGTATTAATCAGCTGATCACTACTTCTGACTTAATAAAACACAGTTCTGTGTTTTATTAAGTCAGAAGTAGTGATCAGCTAAAGCAGCCAATAAGTTATTCCAATTTTCCATTCATACTTTTACGGGCTTAGAACCGTCATAAATACTTTTTTGCCTACAACTTACAAATCACTGAGAAACTGATAAAAATCAAGACAGTTATCTTTTTTAAAAAGTCTGATTTAGATAATTGAGTATTTAAGAGCCATTTCCCATTTTCGCGCAGTTTTTTAAGATTTTAGTCGTCTTTTTTACGATCTTAGGTAATAGTCTGAAAATCTAAAATATCTAATCAGTCCTTAGTATTGTTGTTTAAAGTACCATATTTTCAAAAACCAACTTCGTTTCTATGTATGTAGTGATCAATTTCCCACAACTCGATTACTGAAAAATCGTCGCAGATACAATTTCGGATTCCAAAATCTATCAAAAACATTTATAAATTTGGGTAAAAAAAATATGTTAAGCATCAGACATATCTTTTTGTCGTTACTTTGCGTACTATTTTCTCGATTCTTGATTACATTAATTAGTAAAAAAATTAAAACCGAGTCCAATTTTCACGACTTTAGTCTAAACTTTATCGCTATTTTTTAACATAATAAATATAATTTTCAAAAAAATATACATATCACCGTAAACTATGTTCTTTGAAGAATATGTTTCTAGGTTTTCATAACAATTGCTTTAATCAATTAGAAATAACATCTTTTTTAAAACTACTCTAAATTGCAATAAATTACGATGCGCAAGCGGTCACCGATCTCAATCAGACCCAGCCTGTCCCTTGCTGCCCCCCCCTCAATGACCCCGCTAAGCCGAGGCCCGTGTCCCACAGGGGATGCCCTTAGCGAGCGGCCATTTAGTTTTTAAGTAGTTTTAAGCCCCGGCTGGGGGCCTTAGAATCTAAGGCAACCACGGGATTGCCCGGTTGAGCAGTAACCAGCCTTAATGTGCTGAACTGCGAGTAGTCCATTAAAAAAAAAAAAAAAAAAAAAAAAAAAAAGGTCACCGATCAGTACGGCGTAAACGCCCGTCGAGGTAGGACCTGTGTCACTTTTTCCGCGTCCCGATCTTCAAGCGCGCGTGTTGTAAACCCATTATTATGTTACGACTACTACGTTTTGATACTCGCTTTTATTTTTTAGTAAAATGCTTTTTAAAGTAAAATACGACTATCGTATTCTGTAGAATAATGATGTTATTTGGTTTATTAGTTAAAGCAATGTGGGGAGCAAAAGTTCTGTACACCATTGTATCAGAAATAGAAACGTAATTATTTAGCTGCCTTACATAGTAACAATTTATAACAAACTTTGTAATAATTTATTGATTTAAGAGAGTGTCACTGGAGTGTATTGCACGTTCTTCTTTATAGAGATCTACGCTTTTGGAACGTGCAGATAGCTTCACCTCTTTCGACTGACCGACCTTGACAATTCAAAATTGCCTGTACAAGGTTAATTAAAAAATGGTTTAGGTTTGAGTTTGAAAGCCACGGTTTACTATTTCAATTTATTTGTACATATCGAAATTTAATAGCCATGTTTTATTTTTTAATTAGAAAATTTGGTTTTGTAGTTTTCTCTTATTACTTAAATGATATAAAATATTTTTTGCAATTATAATTTATTTCAACAACAGTTTGCCCTTCAATTTAATTTGCATATTTTTGCCAGAGTAATGAGAGTGCTTTCATAGTTTATAAACTTCCGTAGAACCCGGAAAAAATCAAAACTCGATCGAAATAACACGAGTCTGGCTCGCTTTATCCAGTTTTTTCCTTAATTTTCAATTAGGGTTTAGGGGATTTTTACAAATTTATATATCATAGTTTATTTAGCAGTAAATGATACAATTTATAGAAGAACGGACCTGTAGCGTTAGACCACGGATTTAATGAATCAATTAACGAACTTGATGAACTTTCAGACTCAATCAATTTGGGGATTCTACCGATTTGGTATCGCTATTTCACTTTATTTTCAAAGTGAGGGCGCAAAATTATTGATGACTAACTTCTGCCTGCGTGGAATAATTACTAATTTGATTTTGAAACATTCTTCATTGGTTCACCGCTCCTATTGGCCTTAGCGTGATGATATATAGCCTATTACCTTCGACGCGGCTGTCTCAGACTGAAAGAAATTTTCAAATCGGTCCAGTAGTTCCTGAGTTTATAGCACGTTCAAACAAACAAACAAGCTCTTCAGCTTTATATATTAGTATAGAAAACAATACAAAACAAAGCCGAATGTTGAAACTAACATATTTGAAATATTTAACATGATTGAATAAAGTAACTAAGAGCTTCTTGCAGGTTTTTCTCCTTATGTAAATTTTCGTTTTGAAAAGTTCAATCCCACTAGTTTTCTGACATACCGACCCCTTAATTATGCAAAAGTGCTCGTAAAAGGTTTACTTGAATGAAATGCTTTGAGTTTAAGCTTAAATAAAAATTCTACATGTTATAGTAATATTTTACCCAAGTTACAAAATAATAATAACTTGTGTAGGTACAGTCTTTTAAAATACCTATATGTTTTATCTACACAATTTTTGTTAAATCATGATATTATAAGTCTGGGCCCCAAGTCTGCTTTTTTTATAAATTTGTCATTCCAACACGATCCCATTGTCATTTTGTTAAAAGTTCGTAATCTGCTAAATTCATAATGGTCGATCATCGGTCGGTCAATGGTCTCGTAATACTTTTTGATAACCGAGCTATTAAAAAAAAAAAAAATTGATTGAGTCAGGCGTTACTTTGCGGAAATCCATTTTAAATTTGAAAATGAAAACAATATATCTAGTTTTAATTTCCGCGAATATTAGTGGGTTGCAGGTCGCAACTCAACGGTCAGCGAGTCAACACGTCCCCTGAGGATGCCTCGTGGAGAGGCGAAACACGTGTCGGTAATGGTGTTGGGTTTTGCATTGCCTTCCTGTATGTGCTTAGAATCCTTGCATTTGCCTAGTAATCTTGCATGTGCATAATATAGCGGGCGGGAGGGAGGTGCATACCTGCAACCCACTATTATTCGCGGAAATTAAAACTAGATATATTGTTTTCATTTTCAAACCGAGCTATTAAAAGTAATGACTGCAAAACGACGTTCTAATGGTAGGTCACTGATCAAAGGAACTCTCAAAATTTTAGCAGATTACCGAATACGTCTGTAATTCATTTGTCATTATGTACGAGATTACCATTCTTTCAATGAGTGTCAGTGGTTGACCACTGGAAAGTCATAATGACGCTTTTATATTAGTAGATTACGAAACTTGTCAAAATGGACCATTATGAGACCAATGATAGACCATTATGACTATTGTAATAGCAAACTTGGGGCCCTGAAATCCTTAATTCTACTGCATAAATGAAATCACTTTTTTAATAACTCGCGAACAAATGTGCATTACGATGTTATCAGCTCAAGATTGTTTAGTCCGTCTCGACACTCGCGCTACACTGTCGGCTCGGTTTTTGTGTGGGTAACTTACGCACACATACAACATGCTAGCATTTTTACCTAAACTCGAGCGTTCAAATTTTGTGAAATGGCTCTTAAAGCGTACTTAAAAGATGGAATCAACCTATTTACAATGATTTTGATTACCTAACCTACTTTTAAATGTTTAAATTTACAAGGTACGAGTAAGTACTTACATTTCTCGGTATCGGATCGGATCGGAGACGGCTGTTTTCCTCCCACAGCTTTTTCGTCTCCTCCGAGGACGTGCGATCCAGGAGGATCTCCACAGCCGCCCTGATCCCTTCTGCCGCCTCCTTTAGGGCCCTGGTGAAGGAGCCCTTCAGGTTGCCGGATTTGGTCGCAACCTTCAGGACAACGTCCACGCCGTCCAACACCTGGCGGCTCAGCGCCTCTGCCGTTTGGCTTGATTCCGCAGCCGCCTGAGCAGCCCGCCGCTCCCGGGCCTCGCGGGCCATTTCGGCGACCTCGTCGGCCGCGACCGCTCTGCTCTGGGCACGCTTCGCGGCGTTAGCTTCCGCTCTCGTGCCCACGAGAGAGACGGTGACACCTCTCGTCTCCTCAATGGAGACCCCGGAAGAGACACCTGGGTCACTTTCGCCGCCGACTCCCGGCGTATCGGGTCGTTTGAAGCGACCCCGATCGTCGCGCCGTGGTAGAGGAGCGGAAGCTCCCACAGCGCGACCTCGGCCTCTCCTCACCGTCGGCACTTTTGCAGCCGGCAGGTTCTCCTCGCTTATCTCGGCAGCCTTGGGATCGCGGGCATCCGGTTGAAGCACACGATCACCGGTGCCCGCCTGCTCGAGGTCCCCGGCGCCACCAGTGGCCCGAAAGCGGACGTCCTCGCTGAGAAGCTGAGGGCGTCGCTGGAGGCAGAGGAGGTCCGGGTCTCCAGGCCTACCAAACGTGCAGATCTGCGCATCACGGGTCTGGACGACTCGGTCACGGCCGAGGAGGTCGTGGCAGCCGTCGCAAGGAGCGGTGGCTGCCCTCCGGAGCAGGTGAAGTCGGGCGCTATACGCCCCGGCTTCGCCGGCCCAGGGGCAGTTTTTGTGAGCTGCCCCGTCACGGCGGCCCAGAAAATTTTGGAGGGCCGTCGACTGGTGGTAGGGTGGGTCTCGGCGCAGGTAAAACTGCTGCCGGCCAGGCCTTTGACGTGTTATCGGTGCCTAGCTATTGGGCATGCTGGGGCGCTGTGCACGTCGGAGGTCGACCGCAGTGGAACTTGCTTCCGCTGCGGTCAGCCTGGACATACTGCTGGCACGTGTGAGGCCACGCCGCACTGCGTAATCTGTGCGGCGGCTGGCAAGCCGGCGGAACACCGGGTGGGCAGCAAGGCCTGCGCCGAGCCACGAAAAAGGGGCAGAAGGGGGCGACGCCGCGGCAAGAAGGCCGCGGCAAAGGCGACTACGCAGCTGGCTACTCAGCCGGCTCCCGAGTCGCAAGGAGTGGTGGAGGAGGCGATTATGGACTGCCATTAATGGCCCCATACATTCGCCTCCTCCAGTCCAACATCAACCACTGCGCCAGAGCTCAGGACCTCCTGCTCCAGAGCATGGCGCAGTGGTTGATCAATGTGGCGGTGGTTGCCGAGCCGTACTTCGTTCCTCCCCGAGACGATTGGGTTGGGGACGTTGACGGCTCGGTGGCCCTTATAGTCTCGCGGGCCGCCCCTGGCTCCCCGTCCATCGAGAATATCACTCGTGGGCGGGGATATGTGGCGGCCCTTCTAGAAGACTGGGTGGCCGTGGGAGTCTATTTCTCTCCCAACCGCTCTCTCGCCGACTTCGAGGATTTCCTCGAGGGTTTGGGCGTCGTCGTCGGTCGTAGCCATCCTCGCCCCGTGCTCGTATTCGGGGACTTCAACGCCAAGTTCACGGCTTGGGGTTCCCCGGCCACGGATGCGCGGGGAAGGGTGCTGGAGGAGTGGGCCCTAGAAGTGGGCCTACAGATCCTCAACCGAGGTTCCGTCAACACGTGCGTGCGACAGCGGGGCGGGCGGGATCCATAGTGGACATTACGTTCGCTACCCCCGCTCTAGCACGCCGTGTCCAGGGCTGGCGTGTCATGGAGGAGGTGGAGACTCTGTCGGATCACAGGTACGTCCGATTCGACGTCTCCGCCCAGACCTCTGGCACTCTGGCCCGAACGGTCCCGAGCGGGATCGGTCCGCGTTGGGCGCTAAAGCGGCTGGACAGGGAGGCCCTCCTGGAGGCCTCGATCGTGCAGGCCTGGGTGACAGCACCGGACAGGCCTGTCGATATCGACGAGGAGGCAGATTAGTTCCGGGAGGCGATGTCGCAAATCTGCGACGTGGCGATGCCTCGGGTCCAGGCCTTGCCTGCCAAGCGTCAGGTGTACTGGTGGTCGCGGGACATTGACGTCCTGCGCAGCGCATGCGTGGCGGCGCGACGCCAGTACGCCAGAATTCGCAGGAGGCGTCGCCGCACTCCAGATGCGGCAGCCGCGGAGGCGGAGCTGTACGAGGGGTACAGAGAGGCGAAGATCGCCCTCCAGAATGCGATCGCGCGGGCCAAAGCCACGGCCCGCGAGGAGCTGCTGGAGACTCTGGACCGCGACCCGTGGGGGCGCCCATATCTCATGGTACGGGGCAAACTTCGCCCGTGGGCCCCCCCACTGACCCAGAGTCTTCGGTCCTGTCCATGGTCGGGAGCGAGAGTGCGTGGGAAGCCGTCGCCTCCTTCTGCGAGGAGGTGATGGCGACCAAAGAGGGAGCGGAGAGAGAGAGAGAGGCAGCTGCCACTCTCCCTTCCCGCGCTAGACGCACCGGGTGCCGGAGGCCGCGCCGCGACGATCTCCAGCCGCCCTAGTGTGTGGCCTGCGGGCGCTGGGTTAGGGGACCCACCGCCCGATCAGTAACAGGCCCGAGTAGGCGACGCGACGTGTTCCACGCGCGCCACTCAGCAGGACGTGGGGCTAGACCCCACAAAAGAGAGGTCCGCCAGGGGCTGGCGGACCAAGACCTGCCGGGGTTGCGGTGCATGCTTTTGCGAATCCCGTGACCCCGGCCTACGGTCAAGTGACGGAACACCGTGGTGGTTTTATTTAGCCGGTAAGAGTCCGGCACACCCCCCCGTCTTCCCCAGACGGGGGATAGTCCATGAGGATTTCCCCACGTTAAAAAAAAAAAAAAAAAAAAAGGTTCTCCTCGCTTGAGGTAAGACCTGCGGACCCCGCTCGGTCCGAAAAAACTTCGTCACGCGATCGTTTCCTCCAAAATTTGGAGCGACCGCGTGAGTCCTGGTCGGACATGTTTGGATCCTCTTGCGAGGATCGAGAGCCTCCTCGGCTCTTGTTGCCGTTGCCGGTAAGTGGCACCTCCACTTCTTCTACTCCATTTTTATTTTTTAAATTCGTATCCATTTGGTTCCCACGAGTAGTAAGGAAATAAATGTCCACCCAGGCAGAGCCTTTTACCTGGGTAAGCCTACATACTACAGAGTGCGGCAGGTGCTCTGCAGGGGAAGCGCTAACGACTGGACTCCCTCCAGCCATTCATCCTCTCGCCGCGCTTCAAAGCTTAGGATTGGGTGGTTTTTTATCTTAGAGGTAGCCTTCCTCTGGGCCAGGCAATAAAGCCAAGCCCCCGGCGGCGGCATTAAACATGCCTCCGTTCGCTGTCCGGCCGACCCGACTCAGCGAACCCGCCGAAAATTCTCTCCTAAGGGAGAGAAACATGTGTCACTTTGGTGCGCCTGCACCGCAGCGGCATGGTCACGTCCTCTGTCAATCAACTGTCGTCGATCGATCAGGAGCGACCCCGTCCCGGTATCTCTCTTAGTCTGGTCTCTCACTTGGACCTTTCCGGCATGAGTAACTCTACCGGCAAAGCTCCAAGATCATTGAGACACCTTCGGTGGGGGACTTAACCTAACCTTTTTTTTTTTTTTTTACGGGGGGAAATCCCCATGGATGTCCTCCGCCTTGGGGCGGGCGGAGGGGTCTGTCAGACTCTTACTGACTAAAACCACCCCGGTGTTCCATCTCTCACCTACGCCGGGGATCGCGGGAACGTATACCACATCCGTAATCCCCGGCTGGTGCCGGCCCGCCTCTGCGGGCTACCTCGCGTCTACGAAGGGAGTGAGGTTTTAAACACCCTCCGTGACTTCAGAGAGGGGCGCACGGGAACACCTCGCGGCGCCACCTCGGGTCCAGATGAATGGGGGGCGACAGACGTCCCCAAGTCCGCCGCCCCTGGAACCAGTTAGGGGGGCCAGAAGAGGGCAGCATACGCCCTCCTCCGACGCCCGGTGCGCCTGCTGCGGGCAGGGTCAGAGGTCGAGATCTCTCTTTCCCTTTCCGCAGCCTCCTTCTGTGAGATAACTGTTTCGCAGAAGGAGACCACCGCGTCCCAGGACTCCTCGCCGCCGACCATAGATTGGACTACGGCCGGTAGCGAGAGGTCACTGCCCACCACAGAGATGAGGTCACGGCGCGGCTCCTCCCAAGCGGCACACTCTGCCAGCGTATGCCGCGCCGTGTCCTCCCGACAGTCGACGCAGTGGTGACACCGAGCGTCCGGCTCCCTGCCTATGCGACACAGGAACTTCCCGAAGCAGCCATGCCCCGAAAGGACCTGTGTCGCACGAAACGTCAGGGAGCCGTGCCTTCTCCCGAGCCAAAGGTCGAGCACTGGCCGGATGGCCTCGACAGTGGCGAGGCCGGCGGTAGGGCGTGAAAGCCTATCCCGCCATTCCGCCACCAGGACCTCGCGCAGCTGCGACCGACGCAGCTCAATGTGTCGCTGCATCAGTCGCTCGCCGCGCGCCCGCGCGTCCTCGCGCCACCGATACAGTGACGCGAGAACCTTCGCCTCCAGGTCCCACGGCGGAGATCCGGCCAGTGCGCAAGCCGCCTCGTAGAAGATCGTGCGATAACCCCTGATGACTCTGACGGCCGTCACCCTCTGCGGTCTCCGCAGAACTGTGATAGTGCTGGCCGTCAGGTCAGCCGCCCAGATCGGGGCCCCGTAAAGGGCCATCGATCGCACGATCCCCACGTACAACCGCCTGCAGGCGGTGCCCGGGTCCCCCATATTGGGAAGCAGCGTTGACAACGCCCCAGCCGCACCCAACAACTTGGGCGCCAGCCGCCGGAAGTGGGGGCCGAAATCCCACCGGCTGTCGAGCACCAATCCCAGGTACTTCATGGTGGACTCGACAGCGATACGGACCCCCCCGACCACGATGTGTGATCCCGGCGGCGGTGCCCGCCGGGGGCCATGAAAAGCTATGGCCTCCGACTTGTTGAGGGCCACCTCCAAGCCAAGGCGACGTATGCGGCTCACCACCTATGAGACCGCAGCCGTCGCCAGCAACGCTGCCTCCCTACGAGCTCCCCCGGGCAGTGACCAGCGTGTCGTCAGCGTAACACGTCAGGTCCACTCCCGGCTGGAGCTCGCCCCTCAGCACCCAGTCGTACCCGATGTTCCACAGGGGCGGGCCCAAGACCGAACCCTGTGGAACGCCGCACGACATGGGGCGCTGGTGTCTGCCATCACGTCCCAGATAGGTGACACACCTCTCCGCTAAATAAGCCCCAACAACGCGGCGGAGGTAGGGAGGCACTCGATGATAGATATACATTATTTTCGCATAATAGTCGTAGGTACTATTACACACGTAACTTATAAATTATATAATCGGTGTTGTGGGTACACATACTCTTGGTCAACTTAACAACCAAATTGTTTTGCTAACTACCTACTTAGTTCGTTGGTTGTTGAGTGCCAGCCGCGAGCGCAATTTACCTACAGTGTATACAGGTAGGTACTACGTACTTACAAACAAGCTATCTTGTTTACATTTCGTTAGGTAATCGTTTCGCCCTTATAATAGTGTCTTGTACGTGCTAATAGATTCACTTTCGTGTCGTGTACGTTCATCTCGTGTCGTAAATATTAGGTACTTAAGCCCTCACCCATACTATTTCGCCCTAGTACTAACCTATAAATCGTCAAGGTCGTATTAGGAGCCTCGCTCGGAGGTATCTAGTTTCGTAGTTGGGTAGCTTACGTATCTACTTCTTCGAGTTATTTCAAAAACTCTAATTGTCGTGTCGCATACTTATTACTTATAAACTGTATTTCTTTCGCGTCGTATGTGTTCTCTAGGTAGCTAGGTACATTACCTACTTATTTTCTTATCTAATACGGCAAGATACAATTATAACGTAACTTTCTATTTGCTAACTGTTGACGCCATAAACGTCAATCTAATAATTTCCGCAAACCCGCATTTCGAAATTATAAAAAAAATCTCGCTAGGCTGACATTTGCCCCACCTTTTCCCCCGCACACCGCATGTCCTACCTTGTATAAAAACCACTGGCACATCCACGCCGGCCCTTTTTTCCGACAAGAACCACCGCGGCGACAACTCGCCACAGCACGGGGGCCCCCCCGGACCGTCATCCTAGCAGAACCCCTGATTCCACGTGGACCATCGCCAGAGCCAGGAGCCGCTGTGTATTCCCAGGTCAGTCCTATTCCAGTTTTCCATCCTCTGGTGAATGTCAGCCCGCGATACGCGTTAAACCGCAACCGCTTTCAAATCCACCCATATAATTTTTTTACACTAAATATAATTCTCCCATTGTTTGGTTCGCCTTCGGCCGGATTACCTAAACCGCATTTTACGTAGGCTAGGTTCTATACCTTAACTACAACCGCTAATTTATTTAACCGCTACCGCCTCTTCACTCCCGCTATCTATAGTTTCGTACTGCACGAAAATATAATATACCTAAACCGCTATTTAGTGTAAAAAAACCGCATTTTATGTAGGCTAGGTTCTATACCTTAACTACAACCGCTAATTTTATTTTACCGCTACCCGCATCTTCGCTTCCGCTATCTATCGTTTCGTACTGCACGAAAATATAATAATTAGTGAACAATAGGTGTCTCGAAGTGAATCATTTGTGTTTAATCTGGAAATTCGTAATATATTTCTTTAATTAATTACGCTTCACCGCATTTTAACGCTTTTCTGCTAGGTACCGCCATCTTTAGGTTTATAAATTGCAAAAATGGAAAATATCGAAATTAAAATTCTAGAAGCCAAAAACCAAGCAATTTATGAACGTTTAACGTCGCTTTATGACACATATAAAAATGTTCCAACGTCAGGTGGACTTCGGTCCGCGGAAGCATTCATGGCGGACACTGAAATTTTATCCACAATAAGGCAAGAATTCATGGCTAACCTTGATCAAATAAACATCCTTAACCTAAAACTAGATCCCAAATATAAAATAAATTACAATACTTTAACGGCGTTCGACGCCATATTCGTTTGGCGCCGATACTCGTTTGGAACGATCGAGGTCACTTGTCGCTACAGGTGGTCAGTCCGCGCAAACTGATAACGCCGCTTCTCAAAATAAGGTTTGTTTGAAACTCCCGCCTATACAGATTCCTACGTTTGATGGTAAAATGGAAAACTGGCCCGTATTTTACGAATCATTTAAATCCAATATTCATAACAATAGCAGCCTCACTGATTCTCATAGGGTTCAATATTTAATAGGTAAATCGTCGGGTACCGCTTTGCATTTAACCGCAGGAATAATACCGTCAGGCGATAATTATCAGGGGCTGCTGCGGAGAACGTAAAGTTCTTCCGCAAGCGGCCCAGACGGGAGGATACCGGGGGGTCGTCCTCCGAGGGCGAATTTGCCTCCGCCCGCAAGATCCCCACCGCTAGGCGGGGCAGGGGCTGTGAGGCAGGGAGGGGGCTGGCTCCCTCTACCCGGGAGGTGGAGCGTCGGGCCGGGAGGGAGGTGGAGGAGGGGCGTCGCCCTGGGGGGAGCGGTCGTGGGGCTCCCTCTACTCTTCCGCCTCCTCTCGACTCTGACGACTCAGAGTGCCCGGGAGAGGAACCTCCCGCTGCCGAGGAGCAGAGGGCAAATTTCGAGGAGGTGGTGGAGGCCGCGATCCGCGCTGTGGCCTTCAAGAGGAAGCAGTCCTCGAAGAGGGAGGCCATCGGCGCGGCCAAAGCCTCCATCCTGGCGGCAGCGGCGGCCAACGCTGGCGGGCCTGCCTCAAAGGAGGCGTCGGAGTTGCGGGCGGAGGTCACCCGCCTCGCGGTTCTTACGGAGCGACTCGTTCGGGAGAATGAGTCGCTCCGGAGGGACCTCGCGGGGATGGCCAGAGCGGCCTCTGTGGAGCCGCGAGGGGGACTGAGTCCGGCAGCGCCGGAGGGGGGCCAAGTGCTGAGCCAGGTGCGTGACCTGGTGCGGCAGGAGCTGGCTCCCTTCCGGAGGCAGTTCTCCGTGCTGGAGGACATGGTCCGGTGTCCCCCAACAGTGGCAACTCAGAAGGCCCCAGGCCAGCAGCAGAAGGCGGCTTCGTATGCGGCCGCCGTGGCTGCCAGCCCTGGAACGTCCGGCCGGGTGAAGGCCAAGGCGGGAGCCGCGCCAGCGCCTGTGACGCCAGCGCCCGCGACGCCAGCGACTACCAAGACGGCCCCGGCGAAGAGGGGAAGGAGGAAGGCTGGAGGGGGAGCGGCTAAGGCTGCTGCGCCAGTGGCGCCGCAGCCGCCCCCACCGCCACCCTCGGACCCTCCTGCGGCCGAGGCCGAGTGGCAGGTTGCCGGAGAGAAGCGGCGACGAAAAAAGGCGGTCAAGAGCAAGGCCAAGAGGCAGCGGCGGAAGGCCAACGCCATCGCGGCGAGACTCCGCGCCCCGAAGTCCGCGGCTGTAGTTTTAACACTGCAGCCGGAAGCGGAACAGAGGGGCGTGACGTACCTCGCCCTGATGAAGCGGGCGAAGGAGGCGGTGAACCTCCGGGAGCTGGGCATCACCGGGGGCATCGAGATCAGGAGAACCCTGACCGGTGCCCGGAAGCTCGAGCTCGCCGGAGCGGAGAGCGGACCGTTCACGGACGCCCTGGCCGAAAGGCTGAAGGAGGTCCTCCCCGCGGACGAGGTCCGAGTGTCCAGGCCGACTGAGTGCATTGACATGCGCATAGTGGGCCTGGATGACTCCGTGACGGAGGAGGAGGTTGTGGCCGCCGTCGCCAGGACTGGGGGGTGCTCTGCCGAGCTTGTCAAGGCGGGCACCATCCGTCCTGATAACACGGGCATGCAAACCCTTGTGGTGAGCTGCCCCGTGGCGGCGGCCAGAACTCTGTCGGAGGGACGAAGGTTCTTGGTGGGGTGGGTGTCTGCGCGGGTAAAACTGCTGGAACCCAGGCCTCTGAGGTGCTACCGCTGCCATGTGGGCAACCACACGGGAGCTATGTGCCCCTCGGAGGTAGACCGCAGCGGACTTTGTTTCCGCTGTGGTCAGCCCGGTCATCGGGCCGGCTCGTGTAAGGCCACGCCGCACTGCAGTGCATGTGCGGCTGCTGGCAAGCCGGCCGAGCACTGGGCTGGGGGAAGGGCCTGCGCGCCATCCGCCCCGACCAAGGGCAAGAGGTCCGCCGCCGCCGCCGCCTCTGCCGCCGCCGCGGCTTCCGTCGCCGCTTCTGCCGCTACTGCTGTGGGTGCTGCGACTCCTGGTTCTCGGGAGGGGGCCGAGATGGAGTGCCAGTAATGGTCCCATCGTGGCCTCCTCCAGAGACAAGTCGGCCGCTGTGCTATTGCGCAGTGGCTGATGCCTGGGGACGGTGAGCGTGGGTGGCTCGCCGTCCGATACCAGGCTGAGTCGACGACGCGTTGTGCTTCACGCGCGCCTCAAGGAGCCGTCAGCACCAGAGACGGGGCCCCATAGGGTCGGTGCCTGCTAGGGTTGCGGAATTTGTTCGAAAGAGTTACCGCGGCCCTGGAACACAAAGGGCACATGGAGGAGCACGGGTGGGTTTTAGTCAGTAAAAGTCTGACACTCCCTACCGCTCCACCCAGGGCGGGAGGGGTCATTTGATGATTTCCCATCCAAAAAAAAAAAAAAAAAAAGGCGATAATTATCAAGATATTTGGAACAGTTTAGTTAATAAATACCAGGATGTAAGGGCCCTAGGTTCTCATTATATTTCAAATATGTTTAATATGAAACCAGCCACAAATAATTCTGCATCTTTAAATACATTTATTGAAAGTTTTCACGCATCTGTTTTGGCTTTAGAACAATTACAAATTCCAAATTTAAAAGATTTCATTTTATTAAACTTAGCATTAAAAAAGTTAGATTCCACAACTGTGCATTTATTCGAAATGCATAAGCGCGATGTTGAGATTCCTTCTTATAAGGATCTTGTTGATTTTATTAAATCTCAAGCGAAAATACTAGACCGATCTGCGCCAACCACCTCGGCATCTAACAAAAATAATAATAACCGAACACCGCGTACAGTCCACTCATTCATTACCCGCGATAACAATAATTCTAAGTCCGCTTGTTTATTTTGCAATAAATCAGGCCATTCGCAAATCTATTATTGTCCATCATTTTAATCATTAGACGCTAAATCACGTTTAGAATTTGTAAAAAATAAACGCGGTTGTGTAAACTGTCTCAGCACTACGCATACTGTTTCGCAATGTAAGTCTACCCACGTTTGTAAAATATGTAGTAAACATCATCACACTTTCTTACATTTAAATAAAAATGATTCTTCATCCGTTATTTCGTCTAATCCGTCTGATTCTCATCAGAACAGTGTCGTAAAAACGGAGTCGTCTACCGTCAGTAATAATAATACGCTTTGCGCCTTTAATTCATCACGCCATACGGTTCTCTTATCTACTGCTCAGGTTTACGTAAACAACAATAACAATCAACATGTGTTAGTTAGGTGCTTAATTGATAACGCTTCACAAAATAATATTATTACTTCTGCCTGTTGCAAAAAGCTTAATTTAAACATTATTCCGCTTACAAATTCATTTATAAAAGGTGTCGGGTCTGCGTCCCGTCCTATTGATGGTTACGTAAAAATGGTCATTAGCTCGAAAGATAAACAACATTCTTATTGCATAACCGCTCTTGTCGTTAATTGTATTACAGATAAACTGCCTAATATAAATGTTGATCCGTCTATAGTAAAACACTTAGTGAATTTGCCGTTAGCAGATCCTACGTGGCATGTGCCCGGGGATATTGACTTGCTTATTGGGGCACAATTGTACCCATTCTTATTATTAGGTAAAACAATAATATCACCTCCCGCTCCGTCAGCCATTGAAACCGTATTCGGGTACATTTTAATGGGTGATATACCCGCTGTTCGATACGATCGTAACCCTGCGTCCTCCGCGTTCAACACCGCTACTTATTTCACAACGTGTGAAAATTACTGTTTCATTTCGTTGGATGACTCGCTTCATAAATTCTGGAGTCTCGAGGAAGTTCCCGAGAAAACTTTTTGTAGTCCATCAGAGATTGAATGTGAACAACAGTACTGTGCTTCAATATCACGTGATTCTACCGGCAGATATTGTACCGCGTTACCTTTTTGTAGGGATCCAGATTCATTAGGAGATTCCCGTTCTGTAGCGTACCGTCGTTTATTTTCGTTAGAATATTCTAGATTACGAGATCCTGCGCTTCGTGCTAGTTATAATGAAATTATTCAAGAATATTTGGATAAAAATTATTTAACGGAAATAGTTTTCAATCCGACCGTGGATCGCGATAAGGGATACTACTTACCGCATCATCCTGTTGTTAGGCAAGATAAAATGACTACTAAGGTTCGCATTGTCCTCGACGCTAGTGCAAAATGTCATAATGGCGTGTCACTTAATGACATTCTGCACACAGGGCCGAATTTGCAGGCTGACTTATTTTTATTATTATTAAAATTCCGCTTATTTCCAATCGCGATTACCGCAGATATAAAACAAATGTATCTTCAGATTGCTGTTACTAATGAGCATCAAAAATATCAGAAAATATTATTCCGCTTTAATACCGCTGAGCCTGTTCGCGAATTTCAATTTAATCGGGTTGCATTTGGGCTTAAATCTAGTCCGTTCTTAGCCATGCGTACAGTGCGCCAGTTAGCGGCAGATGAAAAGCATCGTTTCCCACGGGCTGCTGCTGTAGCTTCGCAAGAACTTTACATGGATGACCTGGCTACATCCATTCCTTCTTTGGAAGAGGCTAAGGTTCTATCCAGCGAGCTTATCGCTTTATTTAAAGCTGGTGGTTTCGATCTTACCAAGTGGGCAAGTAATTCACAAGAATTGTTATCTACCGTTCCGCAATCCAACCGCGCTTCTATAAACTTTTCAGATAAGGATAATTTAAAAATTTTAGGACTTAAATGGATACCCTCAGAGGATAACTTCACTTTTACTACATCGGATTTAGATGAGACTTGTACCAAGAGATCTATTCTCTCCGCTATCGCTCGCTTGTGGGATATACTGGGCTTTGCTGCGCCAGTGGTACTGTTTGCCAAATTACTTATAAAGGAGTTATGGGATCTTCACATCGACTGGGATGACACTCCACCACAAGCTGTCGTGTCGCGTTTTCAAAAATTTAAAGAGCAATTGCCTCTTCTTTCTTCATTAAAAATACCGCGTCACTTGGCCGTTTCTAATAACTGTATAATAAACATTGTTGGTTTCTCGGATGCGAGTATGCAAGGTTACGGCTGTGTCCTGTATTTACATGTCACTGATTCCGATGGGAACGATATATAATATATAAACGATTGGCTCGGTAAAATTAACGAATCCGCGGAAATTTATGGATGGACAGAATAGGAAACCATCTTCTACGCCTTACCAAAACTAACCGGACTAGCGAAAAAGTGGTATGATGGTCTGACTACCGTCAAGTTCACTTGGGATGAATGGCAACATAAACTGTTAACAACATTTCCAAGTGATCAGAACTACGCCGACCTCTTACTTGAAATGCTTAATCGGAGAAGTCGGCGTAATGAAACATTGGTAGAATATTTTTATGACAAAATTATGTTGATAAATCGATGTGAACTAAGAGGTCGGCAGGCAGTGGACTGTTTAAGCCATGGTGTTTTGACAATAATATTAGGATGAATATTCAAGGGGCTCAATTTAATGATCCTGACCAAGTGTTGAATTATTTTCGTAATATTTCACATAACATTAGAGAGCGCACTTACATTGATAATTCTCGAAAAAATGCTGAGACCCAAGAAAATAAATCTAAAGGTCCTAGTGATTCCTCAACGAATAGAAGAATACCTCAAACCGTTACTTGCTATAATTGTAGAGAAATAGGTCACACTGTAGCAAATTGTACCAAAGAGATTCTTAAATGTAATAAATGCAAACGTCATGGTCATTTAGAATCCAATTGTAGGGTTAATTTAGGTGATAAATCCAATAACAATACAAATGCTACCAACGCAAAAGGTAATGATAACAAATTTACTTCAAAACAAGTCATGAATATTGATGAGACTGTAGGCAGTAATGAAAAGTATTTTAAACAAATACACGCAAACGGAAATAGAGTAACCGGATATGTGGATTTTGGGAGTGAATGCACTCTTGTAAGTGATGAAATTTGTAAAACCTTACGATTAATTTTAAATACTGATAATTTACCGACTCTTAGAGGCTTTGGAAATAGTGCAATTATTCCTATTGGTAGAGTAGATGTAAAAATAAAAATAGACCTCGTGGAGTTGCAATTATCAGCATTCGTTGTTCCTGCTTCTTATTTGCCCACCGACATATTGATAGGACAGTCACTAACAGAACACCCTTCAGTGAGAGTATTTAAAACAGACAAAGAACTAATTCTATATCAAGTTACATCAAACAAGTCTAATTTAATTCTCCTTAAGATTAAAAAATCAATGACCGTTAATCATATTTGTTCTATTGAGGTGAGTGGTAGCCCTGATTTTACTGGGTTCGTAAGCATTACGTCTGACCTAAGGTTGAACAAAGGTTCCGAATATTTAATTCTGCCTGGACTATATCCAATTACAAAAGGTATTGGGCATGTAGTTTTGATTCCTCTCATTGGTAAAGAGTTATTTTTCGCTGAGGATAAAATTTTAACCAGAGGCATAGGTATACCTAATGAAATATTCCCTGATGATGTTAAAGATAGTTACGTTATGAATGTCCGGCGCGTCTCTTCTGATGATGTTAAACCAATTACATTTGATGACTTAAATATTGATGCAGATTTAGACATGGGGGCTGCAGATAAATTAATAGATATTTTAAATAACTATCGAGATTGCTTCGCGTTCTCAACCATTGAACTAGGGAGAACGTCTGTGGCAGAAATGAAAATTACTTTACATGACACTTCTCCTGTAACTTATCGACCTTATAGATTGTCTCTAGCAGAACGGGAGAAGGTTGGACAAATTATAAATGAACTTCTAGTTAGTGACATCATTCGGGAATCTAACTCGGAATATGCCAGCCCAATAATATTAGTACCCAAAAAA
This sequence comes from Hecatera dysodea, assembly GCA_905332915.2. Lineage (NCBI taxonomy): Eukaryota > Metazoa > Arthropoda > Insecta > Lepidoptera > Noctuidae > Hecatera > Hecatera dysodea. The sequence continues at coordinate 4,563,509 of HG995306.1, read as the reverse complement.
AATGGCGAACTACGACTGTGTGTCGATTACCGGGCACTTAATCGGAAGACGGTTAAGGATAAATACCCTATGCCATTGATCGACGACCAGATAGATCAACTTCAGGGACAAAAATATTTTAGCACACTAGATCTGACGCAAGGCTACCATCAAATTCCAATGTCAGACGATTCCATTTTTTTTTTTTTTTTGATGTAGCAACACTGGTGACAGGTCGTGAAAAAACGATCTCGTCAATGAATTAAATTAAAAATATTAATTAATTGTGTATAATACTGTGTTAAATCTATTGTTTACCTAAGAATCTACGTATTAATGTGACAATCAGTGTTTGTGCCGTGTTTTTTGGTATGACAATTTCAACAAATCGATAATTCGATAAAAATCTACCGGCTGTCAAAGTTTGGATTGCGGATTTGAATTCATCAAACCCGGGGAGTATTTTATTTTATAATATTGCTTATGTTAACATAATTTTAACAGACTGTTCAACACCTCTGGACACTGCTCAGAGTTCTGAGCTACGTCTAGTACACATCGGCACCGTTTATGTCTCCCTTTGCTTGACAAATTGTGGAAGCAAAATCGACGACGAAAACACTTGCCACAGACCTGATTTACACTGCAATATTACTGCACACATTTACAATTTGTTTTTTACTATAATGATCCATTTTTGATTTGTTTAATACCAGTAACTGTGACTATTGTCAAACAAAGGAAAAGTAGTTTCCCTTAAAATAATCTCCAAGTACAAAATTCAGAAAACATACTAATTAAGTTTGCAGGTTAATCATAAGTGTGCACTATTATGACCTCATATAGTTAAAGTTAAAACATAGGGCAATGAAAAGCAATAAAATTCAATAATTAATAGCTTTTCAAGCCAGTACAACAGTTTATCACATTTCTTATCTCTATCCCATTGAATCATACTAACTTTTTCATTCCATTTTTTATTTAAATTTAAAAATTTTCTTTCCCATCCATTTCTAACTTTTCTTAGTTTGTCTCTTTTTATTTTTCACTGTTTCTTTATTTACATTTTCAGTAACCAATTTTGAAAACATGCCTGTGATGACCCGTAAAGCTACCGCTCAGGATATGGAGTTGAAACTGAAAATGGCCCTCGAAGAACTTAAAGTCTCAAAACACCAGTGTCAACAATTGTTGCAGGAGCGAGAGGAAAGTGAGGGGGAAATAAAGAACATTGTCCATAAAAACACATGCCTCAAGCGGGAGCTGGTTGACCTCAGTCAACAATATCAAGATTTTGCTGATGAATGTGACCAACTGCGGGTGATCACGGACAGCTTTAAGAACTGTAGCAACTTATATGAGGAGGCTTTATGTAAAGTTAGGGATCTAGAAGATGAACTGGTTCATGCTAACAGCAATATTCTCAAATTGCAGAGGGAAAAGGAATGTGCTCAGGTTAAGGAAACTAGCCATTTATATAATGAATTAGTATTACATTCTAGTTGTAACCCACCTTCCTTAACAATAATTGATCTCACTGAAGATTCTTTGTTAAAAAATAACAATAATTATAAATTAAGTCAGAATAAAATAAAAAAATATGCAAAGCTGAATAAAATCATTAAAAGATGCAAAAAATTCAAAAAACAACAAACAACACTGTTCCAAAAATATTCAATTGAGGAAGGAACGTGTTAGTCTTATCAATCAATTAAATAATTACCAAATTAAATTAGAGGATAGTATAAATATTTATGAAATTGACACTCAGCGCTTACAATCCGAAATACAAAATTTGGATTATTCACTTAAGTCGCTTTATAATAAATATGTAAGTTCAAAAAACCAAATCAAGGAACATATCCTAGCTACAAATGAATTAGTCGACAGAGTAGACTTGCTGACTCTTAGCAACACCAAGTGCACTTGTCAGGACAAATGCAACCTCAATGCCCCCCGGCCTGTGGTAACAGAGGACCCATCCCAAGCTATGAGTACTCAGGATTGTGCTCCCATCCAAGACAATCCTGATATTGTGCAAAAATCTTCTCAAGTGGTAAATTCAGCAGTTAGTAGTTTTTCCACTCCTAATAGCAAGGATTGTTTACAGTCGGTAATGTTTTCAGACAGTATAGGAAGAGGGTTAGGGAAATTAGTTAGTAACAGCCTTCCTTTTCCTTCTCAAAATTATTGCACTCCTGAGTCTTCCTACCACCGCATACTATCATCTGTAACTGAGAATAAGTATGATATTAATTCCATAATAACTATTATTGTAGGGAATAGCTTAAATGTAACAAATAACGATATCACTGATAGTATAACTGAACTTTTGAAGATTAATTGTAAGAAGAACATTTTGTGTGCTTTTCCATACTTTGAGCAGCTATCTTATAGGCAAAATAAGTATATACACATGCTAAATAAGCATATGCAATTTTTAGTAAGTCACCATAGTGACAAGCTTTTATTTTTTGACATCAACAATTTTGTTGATAAACTTAAATCGACTAGGGATACTGTGTATCTGCCTGTTAGTTTTAGACGTCAAATAGCGAGGCTATTAGTTTTTAATATTAACTCAGACATAATTAGTATGTCGAAGTACTCTGGTATTAGCACCACAATTAGTAATAGTACTAATGTCTTGGTTGCTGGCTCTAATAATTTAAACTAGGTTATAAGACAACAGAGGGTACCATAGACAAATTGGCTGAGCTTGTAAACAACACTGTATCTTCTAGCAGCAACAAAAAGGGAGCCAATCAGAAATCCTTTACTCTATACCTTCAGAACATTCAAGGCTTTTCTTCGAAGCAATTGGAAATTGAATTATTTTTAGAAAAAACAATGTATGACATTGTTTGTGTAACAGAGCATTGGCTAAAGGATTCTGAAATGATAATTAATTATAATAATTACAGTTTGGGCAGTTGTTTTAATCGTAAATCAATGCTGCGCGGGGGTTCACTTATCTATCTATACTTATAATAAATCTGTAGAGAGGTCAATTCTGTACAAGGAATATATTTTCAAAATAACTATCAGGGGGTGATTAGTGATCGATACTGGTGCCAAAAATGCAATCAGTAAAATTTTTGTCTGTCTGTCTGTCTTTCTGTCTGTCTGTCTGTCTGTCTGTATGTTCTTTATAGAAACAAAAACTACTCGACCGATTTTAACGAAACTTGGTGCAATTATTCTTCATACTCCTGGGCAGGTTATAGTATACTTTTCATCACGCTACAATCAATAGGAGCAGAGCAGTGAAGGAAAATGTTGGGAAACGGGAGAAGTTACTCCATTTTTTAACCACTGAACGGATCGGGCTGAAATTTGGCATGCAGGTAGATGTTATGACGTAGGCATCCGCTAAGAAAGGATTTTGATTAATTCTACCCCCAAGGGGATAAAATAGGGGATGAACGTTTGTATGAAACTTTGTCAATTTTAAACCGATCGGGCTGAGAGTTTCAAAATCAGGGGTAAAGTAACTATTCCACGCGGACGAAGTCGCTGGCAGAAGCTAGTCTTAATTAAGCACTCTATTAAATATAAAACTAGAAAAGATATAGTTGAACTGTCAGTTGAACATAACATTGAACTGTCCTGTGTTGAGCTAGATAAGCATGTCATAGTGTGCGTTTACAGACCCCCTAATTATCAAAAATAATCTATTTTTGAGTCTGTGATGGAAGATGTTATGGCAAAACTTGCAAGTGGTAATAAACTTTTAATTATCTGTGGAGATTTTAATATTAATATTGTTGAAGATAATTCAGATAGCAATCGCTTTTTAAATCTCTTTAGGTCATTCAATTTATCAAATGTGTTCATTGAACCAACCCGAACTACGTCAACGACTGCTACATGCATTGATAATGTTTTTTGTTGCTGCAACTACTTTGAAAAAGCCATTGTAAATAATCTCCCTTCTGATCACAGTGGGCTAACGGTAACTTTTGAGTCCACCTCACCTATACAACAAGTGCAGATACAATCAAGACCAATAACATCAGGTAAATTATATAAATTTAACAGCACATTAAGCAACAAGTTAAGTGATCGGGACTTCACAATGAATAATGGCAATATTCTATATAAAGAATTTTTTTCTGTTGTCCAAACTGAGTTCAATAATACTTTTAAAAAGACAACTAAAACTATCTGCCCTAAGTTTTTATTTAGTGACTGGGCGACTAAAGGACTCAGAAAAAGTAGGGAAAGACTTTACGAGCTATACGGCCTTAAGCCTTTTATTAATACTGAAGCTTTTAATAAGTATGTAGCTACGTACTCAAAAATTTATAAAAATACTTGTAAGGTAGCTAAAGCTTTATACATAAGCAAAAAGGTAAAAACAGCAGACAACAAAGTAAAGACGGTTTGGAAAATTATAAATAATGAAACGAACAGGAATAAAAGACATAATACGGATTTCACATTGGAGACTACTCAGGGTCTTATTAGTGATAACCTAAAAGTTGCTCACGAATTTGTAAATTTCTTTACCAGTATCCCTATTAAAACTACTGAAGCTTTAAATTCTTCGCCTTCGCTTGCTTTTGATTTATTACAGTCGAATGTGTCAGCCTGCCCGACTGAATTTAATTTTAAGCATATAAACCCCTTAACAGTAATGAAGGCTTTCAAACAAGTCAAAATTAAACTGACGGAAGATTTATGGGGATTGTCTATCAAAGTTTGTACCTCAATTATTGAGACTGTAGCCCCTTTCTTAGCTTTAATATTTAATTTGTGTGTGGATCAAGGAGTCTTTCCGGACCTAATGAAATTCAGTAAAGTAATACCACTTTTTAAAAACGGGGACAGTAAAGACACAAATAATTATAGACCAGTATCCGTGTTGCCAGTCTTCAGCAAGGTATTTGAAAAAGTGATGCTAAATCAAATGCTTTATCATTTTAACACGAATAACATCTTGCATGATAAACAGTATGGTTTCACCAGAGGACGTTGTACTACTGACGCTGGTGTCACCTTACTGAAGCATATATTTAATGCGTGGGAAGAGGCACAAGATGCCATAGGCATCTTCTGCGACCTATCTAAGGCGTTTGATTGTGTGGATCACGAAACATTACTCCTGAAACTTGGGCACTACGGACTGGGCAAAACAGCTTTAAGCCTTGTTAAATCTTATTTGAATGATAGACAGCAAGTAGTGCAAATTAACGGTGTTAATTCATCGGGCTTAAACGTGAAAATGGGCGTTCCACAGGGCTCAATTTTGGGTCCTTTTTTATTTTTAGTTTATATACATGATTTACCCCATTTATTGCAAAACAAGCTAAACATGGTCTTGTTTGCTGACGACACTTCTTTGATTTTTAAAATAAATAGACGTAGTAATAATCTTGACATCGTAAATAACGCCCTTTTGCAGGTCCAAAATTGGTTCACTGCTAATAATTTGGTTTTAAATGGGAAGAAAACGAAGTGCATAAGATTTGCTTTACCAAATGTCAAAAGTAGTGATTGTGATATAGTGTTGAACAGGGAAAAACTAGAATTCGTCGATAGAACGGTTTTCCTGGGGATTACGCTTGACTCAAGGCTACAATGGGGTCCTCATTTAGCATCTCTTGCAGGACGACTAAGCTCAGCAGCATATGCTGTTAGGAAAATCCGCCAATTTACTGATGTTGATACCGCGAGACTAGTCTATTTCAGTTACTTTCATAGTATAATGTCTTACGGTATCTTGTTATGGGGCCGGGCTGCAGACATCGAGACAATTTTTATTCTGCAGAAAAGAGCCATCAAAGCCATTTACAATCTCCGCCGGCGTGATTCTCTAAGGGAACTGTTTAAGGAAATTAACATCATGACGGTACCTTGTCAATATATCTATGAAAACATTATGTACGTTAGAAAAAATCTACATCTCTTTAGTAAGCGAGGCGACAGACATAATTATGCTACTAGAAATAGGGATCAATTAGTTCAACCAGGTTTCAGACTAGCTAAAGTAGCCACATCTTTCATGGGGTATTGTTTAAAATGTTACAATAAAATTCCTCCCCATATATTAGAACTGAATGAAACGAAATTTAAAACTTGTATTAAACGCACATTATGCAGGCAAGCATATTATAAGTTGGGGGATTACATTGAAGATAATAATGCTTGGCTAAATGCCGGTCCTGCTCCACAGCCTCAACCACTTGGATAAACAAGTTAGGATTTTATATTTGGAAGAGATGCTCGCCCTTTTTTTTTTTTTCTGTCTCATTTATTTATTCTTTTTTTATATAATACCTATTACTTGTTAGACATTGAACATTTAGACCGAATAATTTTAAACCTTTGCCTAAAAAAAAAAAAATATATATGTTAATGCCTTTTATATAATAAGCTAGGTATCACAGTAACCGAATTTGCTATATTTTATTAAAGACATATAAATTAAAATGGTAGCAGAGCGTGGTTGGTTCCAATAATAACCAGTGCATCAAGAAGAAAACAAAGCCGTATGGAAAACGGTGCAAATTCGATACAACGACGGAGTACAAAATACAAAAATTTTGTCAAAAATGGACGCCATCAAACAAATACCTCGTCTTATTGATGAAAAAACATTTCCAATGTGGAAATTTACAATAAACATAACCTTGAAAAGTGAAGGCTTGCAAAATGTTGTCACCAAAGGCCTAACAAAATATGATGACGAAGAAATTCAACTGGATGCAAAAGCGCAACGAATAATAACGAGCACCATCGACAGAAAACGGTGTATTCCCGTTCGTCCCCTCGACTTCGTCCCCCGAGGGGGACGAACGGGAATTCGTTATTTATTTTCCCGATGGTCCCTCTAAATTTTTTAGGGGACGAATGGGAACAATTTATTAATTCTTTTTTTTGGTTCTATTGCTCCCCACCAAATAATATAAGACTGGTGGTTTAAATTGGTAAAAAAAAAACAAATTTGAATTAAATATCAGTCATTTATTAAGGAATAAAAATCACAGAATCAACTTTGCGATAACTCGCAATATTTTAACCGACTTCTAAAAAAGGAGGAGGTTCTCAATTCGGATGTTTGTATTTTTTTTTAATGTTTGTTCGCGCATAACTCCGTCGCTTGCCAACCGATTTGAATTTTTTTATAAAAAAAAGGGAAAGGGTATACTTCCCAAATGCACCAATGAAAATTTTATCGAAATCGAACAAGCGGTTTTTTTGTTAATTTCAATAAATGATAGCAAATCTGTCGGGGTAGCTGAAATCGCATGTTTGTTTATTGTTTACACCAATTTATACCACGTACGCTGTGATGGGTATGTTTAGCTGGGAGTGAACCACTAAAAAGTGAAAAATAAAAAACTTTTTACAAAAAATAAAACCGACTTCTAAACAAAAAAGTATAAAATAACTTTAATTTCGGAAGTCGGTGTGTACAACAACAAAAAAGCAACCAAAAACACCGAGTTCCAAAATTAAAGTTATTTTATACTTTTTGGTTTTTTGTTTAGATGTCGGTTTTATTTTTTGTAAAAAGTTTTTTTATATATAATATCTTTTTAATTAAGAATAAATTTCTCCTTATAACTAAAAAAATATGATAAAAAAATCAGTGTATAAAGCTTATAATAAAAAAAAGTCTGTATTAAGTATATTACAATTAAACACTACAAACAGACTTTTTACCATTCATGTTGTTTCCTTTTGAAATATGTATAACTCACTATTGTATGTAGTCACAGTTGCTTATGTGTATGGTGGCAAGATTTTACGTTTTACATTATGTAAGTAATTAGAAAAGTTGACTCATTATTTTAACAAATAAATAGGGTCAGTAAATTACTGCACAAATCTTTTTAGTGGGACGAATGGCACTAATCGAAGAACATATTCCCATTCGTCCCCTCTTGAATTAGGATTGGGACGATCGGGAACAAATTAAATATTATTTTTGTAAATTCCCGTTCGTCCCCTTCGGGGGACGAAGTCGAGGGGACGAACGGGAATACACCCAGAAAACTACTATGTTCTTTGATGTCATGCACTTCAGCAAAACAGATGTACTTACGATAAGCTCACCATAATATTTGAACAACAAACTAGCCAACAAAAATGCCGCTTACTGCAAAACTTCTTCCAATACACATACGATAACAGTAAAGATATGAACTACCACATAGGTATGTTAGAAAACTATGCTCATCAACTTAACAGTCTTGGTGAGAAAATAAATGATAATATGCTGATCTCCAAAATACTATCAACTATACCAGATACCTACAAACACTTTGTAACTGCATGGGAATCAACCCCAAAAACAGAACAGACTATAAACAATCTCATTGCACGTTTATTAGTGGAACAACAAAGAAATAATGGTGAAGAGCAACAAAGTTCAGTTGCGTTCAAGGCAATGACAAGTAAAAGGCACAAGAATAAATATAAGTGTTCAATTTGCAAAAAAGATAATCATGAAGAGAAAAATTGTTTCTTTAAAGGCAAACCACAGTGCACAATCTGTAAAAGGTTTAATCATAAAGAAGAAGCCTGTTATTACAAGAAAAAGAAAGATAAGAATAAGAATGCCATCTCGTTACTGACTGAAACATTTGTGATTGACTCCGGGTGTTCTTCCCATATGACCAACAATGAGGTACTTCTAACAGAACAAAAGGACTGCTCAATAAATATACAAACAGCAAATAAAGATAATGTTTTAAAGTCAAATGTTATGGGTAAAATTGAAACAGAAAATGTGAATTTTGAAAATGTTTTATTTGTGCCAAATTTGAAGAATCAGAGGTCAGTGTCAACTGTCAACACGCGTAGTCGCGCTGTCTAAAGTTAAAAGAAATTCTGTGCATAAATCCAGTGTTTGTGTTTAGAAACATTATCAAAGTGAACCTTGGGCAGTGATTACCTTGTATAATTATTGGTGGCTAAAAGCAATCAGTGATTTTGTTTAAAAACAGTGATTAAAACTCAAGGGTGACGCTCGCGTTTTCAAGTTTTCTTCATCTACCTTCATAAATTAAACTAAAAACGTTATAACGTCAAAAATGTCATCTGTCACTTGGCAAAGTGTTGCTAGTGTAAGAAAATAATTTCTACCATGAGCCACAAAAATGTTGCCAACAACGAACAACAAAAAATGAGCAACAATAAAAATAATAAACCTACAAAAGGCAACCAGCCGATCTTCACCCAACAAGTATTCCATCCCGGGCTATTTATTAAACAAACTTCTTCATCTCTCAGTGACATTGAACAGTTAACTCCAAGCAATCAAACTGAAATAATAGAACTGGAGGATGAATCCCAACAAGAAATGACCCCTGGTGTAGATAATGCTCAATATCCTGCGCCACCGCCCTGGCAACTCGTTCCTTCGCCTCGCCATAACAAAAAAAGGAAGATAACCGAGTCACCTCCACAGGTTGAAAGAACAGCAACAAGCAACAGCTTTGGAAACCTACCCCTGGATCCTGCCGACAATTCAGGCTCTAATAACATACATAAAAAGCCCAACAGACCTCCACCGATTGTGCTTTATGGCATACAAGATGTCAGAGAACTATCTAAACTAATTGAAACAACTAATTGAAGACCTATTTAAACTTAAGATACTGAATAAATCGGTCTTGCATGTACTTCCATGTAATGTGGAAGAATACAAAAAAATAATTTCAGTTATTCGAGCAAATGGACTTATTGGCTATACATTTACTCCAAAGGATACCAAAAGCTACCGGATAGTTATCAAAAACCTCCATCACACTACACCGCACGAAGCCATTATCGAAGCCATTGAAGCTTCAGGAAACAAAGTGAGAGGTGAAATAATAAACGCGCGTTTTGGGCCAGATAAAAAACCCACTTCCACATTTTTCGTCAATCTGGAACCAGGTAACAACAATCCAGCAGCAAAAAACATCCTTTACATATATAACCAAAAAATAAAAATAGAAGATCCTCGCAAATCGAAGAGTGTTGTTCAATGCCAACGCTGCCAAGAATATGGACATTCGAAGAATAATTGTATGAGGCCTTTTAGATGTGTTAAGTGTGGAGAAAATCATAAAACCTCTGAGTGCGATAAGAAAGACCGAAACACACCTGCAAAATGCGCGTTATGCTCTTGCGATCACCCAGCAAATTATAAAGGTTGTCAAATCTACAAGGAGTTTGTTGCTCGGAAACAAAATCCTAACCTAAAGTCTAGAAAAACAAACCAGCCTATCTCGAAATTACCAGTTACTTCGGCCACTGCTCCAGAACCACGATTGCCACATCGGATGGTCGAAGAAAAATCACAGGACAAAACCTACGCTCAAGCTGTAGCCGAAAATTCTAAAACAATATCAACCTATGCTAATCCAGTTCATTACCATATGAATCGTGCCCTAGAGAACATCCTCTTAAAACAAAGCGAAAAGATTGATCTTCTAACTCAACAAATAAGCTCCATGCTGGATCTTATCACCACACTTGTCACTAAACTGTCAAAATGACAATGCTCCATGTGGCTACTTGGAACATTAATGGTCTTGCACCAAACACTCGTGAACTGGAAACTTTCCTCAATTCTAACAAGCTTGATGCATGCCTCATATCCGAGGGACATACAACCGCAAGAAGTCGAATATCCATCCCGGGATACAGTGTGTACTTCACGTCGCATCCTGATGGAGGTGCCCACGCAGGCTCAGCGATTGCTATTAAAAATAGTTTGAAGCACTGTCTATTACCATCTTATGCAACCAATTACTTGCAAGCTACTACAGTGCGAGTAGAGGACAGATCTGGCCATTTAAACCTCTCGGCGATATACTGTCCACCACGATACGCCATAAATGAAGCCATGTTCTCGAATTACTTCCAGTCACTGGGTAATCGATTTATAGCTGGTGGTGACTGGAATGCCAAGCACACGTACTGGGGAGCAAGATTAAGTGTAACGAGGGGTCGCGAGTTAAAAAGAAGCGTCGATTCCAATCGGCTACTGCCACTTTCTACTGGTGAGCCGACATACTGGCCCACAGACAATCGGAAGACTCCAGATTTGTTGGACTTTTTTATCACCAAAAACATATGCCATCTGAACGTCCACATTCAATCAAGCCTTGATGGGTCTTCTGACCACACTCCGGTAATGCTTATGGTAAGCACAAAGATCATACATCGCGAGATAGACAATGACAAACTGCACAATGCAAAAACTAACTGGGATGACTTCCGCTATTATCTGGAATCCAATATTAATCTTAAACTTCCATTAAAAACTCCTGCAGATATTGATCAAGCGTGCTCATATATAACAAATCTGATTCAAGTGGCAGCCTGGAATAACACTCCTGCACTGGATATATCATCCCGCAGATTACCAATACCAGTCGAGATTCGAAATAAAATATTGGAAAAACGTAGACTGCGTAGGGTATGGCAGCTCTCCCGCAACAGAGAAGATAAAACCAGACTCAATCGTGCGATTGCAGAACTAAAGAAAACCCTTGCAGAAGTTGAAAACGAGTCTCTTAAAAGGAAACTAGAAATGCTGTCTCCAAATTCAAGCGGCCACCATTCTCTTTGGAAAGCCACAAAGTCAATGACTCAACCCCAACAATGCTTCCCTCCAATCAGATCAGGCAACTCGTGGGCACGTACTGATTCAGAAAAAGCTGAAGTATTTGTAACCCATCTAGCCAACGTATTCAAGCCTAATGAAAGTGATGTCCCTGATGACCCAGAAATAGATGTATTTCTAGATCTAGAGACCCAACCGAATGTTACTTTGCGACCAACATCTCCAAGAGAGTTAGCCAAGGAAATCTCAAATCTGACACTAAATAAAGCCCCCGGCTTTGACTTAATCACACCAAAGATACTGAAAGAGTTGCCCAGGAAGAGCATTGTCTTTCTAACAAATCTTTTTAATGCAACCCTACGAGTTTTCTACTTTCCATCCCTCTGGAAAATATCGCAGATAGTGATGATCCACAAGCATGGCAAACCGATCAATGAAGTAACTTCATACCGACCAATTAGCCTCACACCATTGTTGTCGAAGTTGTGGGAAAGAGTTTTCTTGACCAGGTTAAAACCGCATCTCGATGAAAATGATGTTATACCTAATCACCAATTCGGGTTTCGCAAAGATCATTCCACCGTGGAACAAGTGCACAGAGTCTACCACACGATCAGGCAATGCCTTGAGAGGAAGGAGTATTGCTCAGCAGCTTTCATTGACGTCCAACAGGCGTTCGACCGAGTTTGGCATAAAGGCCTGCTGTATAAAATAAAAAAAACCCTTCCACAATCGTTCTATCTTCTGATGAAGTCTTATCTGAATGAGAGAATGTTTCAAGTTAAGCAACGTAGCGCGAGATCTTCTCTGCATACCTGCCGCGCGGGGGTGCCACAGGGCTCGGTCCTTGGTCCAGTGTTGTATAACATTTTCACTCATGACCTACCTCAAGCTACAAATGTAACTGTTGCAACCTTCGCGGATGATGCCGCATTTCTTTCATCCAATAGTGATCCAGACGAAGCCAGTAGATGCTTACAAAACCAGCTCAACCAAACCAATGACTGGCTGCGAAGATGGCGAGTAAAAGCGAGTGCCCCTAAATCGCACCACATCACATTCACTTTGAGAAAGAAGCTGTGCCCAACTGTCAAACTTGGCCAGGATCCTCTACCGCCATGCAAATGTGTTAAATACTTGGGATTTTACTTGGACCAACGTATGACATGGAAAGACCATATTAAGCACAAACGAAACGAAGTAAATAATCGATTCAAAAATCTGTTGTGGATGCTTGGCAAGCAATCAACTCTATCCTTAAGCAATAAACTTAGAGTCTATAGCTCAGTAATAAAACCGATTTGGACCTACGGAATTCAACTGTGGTCTTCAGCTAGCAAATCTAACATACTTTGCCTCCAAAGAGCCCAAAACAACATCCTAAGTACTATAAGTGGTGCAGCCTGGTTCACACGTAACACTGAAATACACGAGTACCTAAATATGAAAACTGTCATTGAAGAAGCCAAACAATACACAGATAACTACGCTGAACGACTAAAGCTTCATCCCAACCCATTGACAAGCATGCTTCTAATACGAAACCCAATCAATCGTCTAAAAAGAGCAAATGTGCTGGATAACTAAGGGGAGTTAAGGCAGTGGCTCTAACCCACCAAAATTTCTACCAACTTCAACCTATCTGATTAAAGTCAACTGACTGATTGCAGATTATAGAAGGAAAAAAAAAAAAAAAAATTTGAAGAAAAGTCTCTTGTCAGTCCATGCTATTACTGAAAAAGACGGAGAAGTAATATTCACAAAAGAAAATGTTACTGTTAAGAAAAATGAAAATATAATTTTAAAAGGAACAAAAAATGAAAATGGTTTGTACAATATTGATTTAACTACAAACTCTGACGATGCCTTACTATCCTGTAAAACTGAAACCCCTGAAGACTGGCATGTGAAGTATGGTCACCCTGGAAAAGAAACATTGAAAAATATAGTAAAAACAGTTGAAGGAATAAATATAACTAAAGAACAAATAGATAAAATGTCTGGAAACTGTGATATATGTATCAAAGCAAAACAAACAAGACTGCCATTCTACAGAAGACACAAAGCTGACAGAATAATACATACCATTCATACCGATGTGTGCGGACCAGTCACTCCTACAACCTGGGACGGTGATAGATATGTGCTCACCTTTATTGATGACTACACTGATTTCACATACACTTACATGATTGCAAATAAAAGTGAAGTGTTCACCTACCTGACTAAGTACATACAAGAAGTAGAACGCCACACAAGTGAAAAAGTCAGTATGATACGTTGTGATAATGGCGGTGAATATACAACAGCCCAACTTAAAGATTGGTGCAGGAAAAGAGGAATAAGGTTAGACTACACTGTCATATACAGCCCACAACAAAATGGAAAGGCTGAACGTTTTAACCGTACCCTTATGGAAAAAGTAAGAGCCATGTTGTTTCAATCAAAATTAAATAAGAACTTGTGGGGAGAAGCAGTACAGTCAGCAACTTACCTCCTTAATAGAACTCCAAAAGAAGGGCAGACAATGACACCTGCAGAGAAATGGACAGGCAGAAAACCCAATGTTAAAAATATACAAACATTTGGTTGCACTGCTTATGCAAAATATCTTACACCACTAAAGAAGTTAGATGAAAGAAGTGAAGAGCTCATCATGGTTGGCTATGCACCAACAGGTTACCGGCTGTGGGATCCTGCAAGAAAGGAAATTAAAATTAGAAGAGATGTTATCTTTCATAAAATAAACAAAGGAAGATACTCAGAAGAAAGTTACCCAGAAGAAAAAGAAGAAGAAGAAATAAATACAAAAGCTTATGCAAGGAACACAGCAGAAGAGGAAAGAAATATTGAAGATGTAAGAAATGTAGAAAATGACATAAAAATAGAAGGTGAATTATATACAGAAGAAGATATAGAGAACATAGAAGAAGATGAAATTAACACAGAAGAAGACGTAGTGAACATAGAAGAAGACGAGATAAACACAGAAGAAAATGAAATAGAAGAAGTGGAGATAAACACAGAAGATGAAGTAAATACAGAAAATATCAGACCAAAAAACGGAGAAGGAGAAAGAAACAAAGAAATGCAGACTCAAACAAAATCAGGTCGCGCAGTTAAAAAACCTACATATCTTTAAAATTAGGAAACTAACAAAGCAATAAATAGAGAAACATCTGCAGAAGCACCAAATTCTTACAAAGAAGCTTCTCAAGATAAGGAATGGAAAAAGGCAATAGAAAAAGAACTCAGTGCTTTAATAAAACTGAGAACCTGGACAGAAACAGACTTACCTGAAAATAAAAAAGAAATAGAAACCAAGTGGATATTTAAACAAAAGGATGATGGAACTAAAAAAGCTAGATTAGTCGTAAGAGGCTTTTAGCAGAAAATTAAAGATAATACAGAAATGTACTCACCTGTGGCAAGAATGTCAAGCATCAGAATGATGATATCTAAAGCAGTAAATGAAGATTTACCTATACGACAGCTTGATATCCCAACAGCATTTTTGAACGGTGAAGTAAAATCTGAAATATACATTAAGCCACCTGAAGGATACACACCTGAAAATATAAATAAAGTGCTAAAACTAAATAGAGCACTATATGGTCTAATTGAATCCCCAAGATGCTGGAATGATGAAATAGATAAATTTGCAAAAGAAAAAGGTCTTAAGCGTTCAGAATATGATTCATGCTTGTATTACAAACAAAATTGTTGGATGATAATATATGTAGATGACATCTGGCTGAAGTGTATGTAATTAGTATGTATGGTCCTTAAGTAGACTTATTACATATTCAATATTCTGCTTACTATGTACTTTACCTGAAATGCGCATTACTTTATAATTAGTGTTACACTTATTAAATAGAGTTCAATCAAGGTGGTTATATATATTATTTACGATCCCATCGGACCCCCAACATCACATGGCGACCCTGCCAAAAAAGGTCTGCCTAGGGGCTATAACAAAAGTTGTATAAGTTCTTTTTTTCCTGATATCGGCATTATCCAAGTGAAAGTATGTGTCGGTCAACTGTTGAGAAGGAAGAGGTCTTCCTAAGCCAGAACGCGGCCGGCGGAAGCAATGATGCTGCTATCAAAGAAATCGGAGGACACGTGGAGCGCCTCAGCATCACGACTTTTATCATCCTCGCCGTGATCGCTGTGATAGCCATTTACTTCGTGTTGAAAGTATACAGGAATTGTCACCGCCGCTGGATGCAGGAGGAGATAGGTCTCAGTGCCATGCAGCGCTTAAGAGCTTCGATACGCGGACAAGTCGGAGGTACACCAGACAATTAGACAATTCAGCATCAATCATGTCGTGAGTCAGTGAAAGTGTTTTTTCTTTTTTTAGTTAAATGCAGTTAATTACGTATTGATTACAATTAATTCATAGTTGAGTGTCGAATTTCATAACGCAAAAACTTAAATGCCTTAGAATCGTGCACGAACACTCAGTGAATTTGATACCGTGTGAGCTGTTGGCGATAGTTTGGTCTGTAAAATATTTTAGACCATACTTGTATGGCAAAACATTTACAATAATGACAGATCACAAACCCTTGATATATCTTTTTGGCATGAGAGATCCTTCAAGTAGACTCCTTAAATTTCGCTTAACATTGGAAGAATATAACTTCAAGATTATGTATGTCAAAGGGAAGGAGAATGTAGTTGCGGATGCTTTATCAAGAATTTGTTTAACATCAGAAGAATTAAAGTGTATGCATGAGCAAGTTGTTGCTGTGATGACTAGGGCTCAAAAGAAAAGAATGGATGAGTTAGCTAAAAGCAAAGATGAGTGTGAGAAGATGAATCTTAGTCAAATCTGCGACAAACGGTCTGACCAGCCAAGAGTTGTAGACATATTAAGAAAACCACGGGAATCAGTAGAATTGTGTTTTATTGAAGGTGATGATTTAAAGGGATTAAGAGATAGTAACATGATAACTGATGAGTTTGAATGTTTTGCATTTAGACCTAATACAAAGACGTTATATATTAATTTAGAATTCAAGGCACATTTCTCGCGAGCCGAATTTGTGCAGAAATTAAATTATGTTTGTGAAAAGATACGTATCGATGAAGTGTATGTAATTAAAAATAAAGACAATGAAGAATTTATTAAAAATGTTTGCGATGAAATAACGTCTCTTAAGAAATGGTCCGGACCACGACTTTATATACTACGAGGAATAAAGAGAATATCAGATGACAATGATAAAACTATTATTATGAATGACTTCCATTTACTGCCCTCTAGTGGTCATGCTGGAGTGCGCAGGATGGTTAACACTATTAAAAGACGGTACTTTTGGCCAGGAATGGAAAAAGACGTTCAAGAATTTGTCAAAAGATGTACGAAATGTCAGAAGTCGAAATATTTTCGTTATATCAAAGAGCCGATAGAAATAACTACAACAGCTTCGTCGGCGTTTGATAAAATTTACTTAGATGTAGTGGGTCCTTTAGATAGAGACATCGATGGTAATTGTTATATACTAACCATACAATGTGAATTAACAAAATTTGTGCATGCCACCCCTCTTAAAAATAAAGAAACCGTATCCATTGCAGATGCATTTGTTAGAGATTTTGTTTTAAGGTTTGGTATCCCAGGTACAATTGCTACAGATCGCGGCAGCGAATTCATTTCAGCTGTTATGGTACAGGTATGTAAAATCCTTAATATTGAAAAGTTATGCTCAACAGCTTATCATCATCAGTCAATTGGTGCTCTTGAAAATGCACATAAAACACTTGGTGCATTTTTAAGAATTCAATGTGAAAATTACACAGACACTTGGAGTTACTGGTTACCTTTCTAGTGTTTTAGTTTCAATAACACGGTCCATTCTGAAACGAATTATACGCCCTATGAACTTGTCTTTGGTAAACTCTGTCGAATACCTAGTAGAATTTGTGATCCTGTAGAACCGTTATACAATATTGATGATTACCCATTACAATTGAAATACCGATTACAGCTAGCCCATGCTGATGCAAAGAATAATTTATTAAATAACAAGAAAAAACGAAAAGAACTGTATGATAAATCTGTAAATTCGATTAGGTATCAGAAAGATGACTTGGTGTTATTAAAGAAAGAAACTGGTCGTAAATTAGATGCTTTATTTGAAGGTCCCTATAATGTAATCGAAGATTTAGGTTGTAATGTTCAGATAAGTAAAAATAATAAAATAGAAATAGTGCATAAAAATAGAACTAGGCCTTACTTTCAATAGATTTAAAGTATGATTACATTTAAGTAACATAGCAATGTTTAGTAATAAGTAAATAGTATTATTTCAAATTCGTAAATAAAACTGTAGTTTGGTCATGGCTTGGACAAATATACCAACTTATAAAAAAAGAAGAAAATGTAAAAAAAAAAAAAACTTTTGTTTTTTTTTTCTTCTCTTTGCCCCGGGAGGTGAAGTGTATGTAATTAGTATGTATGGTCCTTAAGTAGACTTAACCCATTGTGTGTACTACTTTATAGTGATATTCAATATTCTGCTTACTATGTACTTTACCTGAAATGCGCATTACTTTATAATTAGTGTTACACTTATTAAATAGAGTTCAATCAAGGTGGTTATATATATTATTTACGATCCCATCGGACCCCCAACATCACATGGCTTATAGGAAAAGAGAATGAAGAAATCATAGAAGCACTTAAGAAAGAATACAATGCTAAAGATTTAGGAGAAGCAAAAACATTTTTGGGTATAGAGATAGAAAGAAGCAAAGATAAAATTAAAATTAAACAAACAAAATTAATTGATAAAATACTTACCAAATTCAACATGAAAGAATGCAAAGAAACTAAGACTCCAATGGAAGTAAATTTTAAAATAAATACAGAAATAGAAAAAGAAGAATGTGAAAATAAAGATTTGTACAGACAACTCATAGGAAGCCTACTGTACCTAACTACAATATCAAGACCAGATCTTACATATTCAGTGTCTTATCTCAGCAGATTCCTGGAAAAGTTTAATAACACTGCTTGGAAGGCCGCCAAAAGAATATTACGATACCTGAAAGGTACCCAAGAACTAGGAATAATATACACCAAAAGTAAGAATAATACTCGGACGCAGACTGGGCGAGCGACGCTACTGATAGAAAAAGTGTCACTGGAAGCATCATATTCCATGGAAATAATCCTGTAGCTTGGTCATCGAAGAAACAACCGTGCGTAGCACTGTCTACAGCTGAAGCTGAATATGTCGCAGCAGCTGTCACAGCACAGGACCTACTCAACATAAGAGGAGTTGCAAAACACCTTAACTGCTCCGGAGACAATAATACACTTTTAATAGACAACTCCAGTGCTATATGCATAGCAAAGAATTATGAAAACTCCAAAAGGACAAAGCATATAGATATAAAGCACTACTTCTTAAAGGACATTGTCAATAAAAAATTGATAAATATTGATTACATAAATACTAATGATAACATAGCTGATTTTATGACTAAAAGTTTAGGATCGGAAAAATTCATAAAGTTTAAAAATATTTTGTTAAAGTAACGTATATTTAATAAGTACTATATAGTATAGAAGTATAAAAATTATGTTTTGTTAAAGTTCATTTTTAGTGTTCTTATAAATAGTGATGTAAACTTAAAATATAACTTTCTTAAAGAATAATACCTATTATAAAATTCATTTACTAAAAAAAAAATTGTAAAAGACAAAGGTTGTAAAATTAAGGGGGTGTGTTAGACATTGAACATTTAGACCGAATAATTTTAAACCTTTGCCTAAAAAAAAAAAAAAATATATGTTAATGCCTTTTATATAATAAGCTAGGTATCACAGTAACCGAATTTGCTATATTTTATTAAAGACATATAAATTAAAATTACTTTGATAATAAATAATTTCTTTTTTTTTTTTTACTTGTAGTTGCTTGGTTTTTGTAAACTATAGTTTTATATAATGTAGAAGCATTTTATTTTCAAATATTGTACATGTGAGTACCATGGAGCCATTTACATGTGATAAGTTATAGTTTACTTTGTGACTTGAACTAAAATGGTAGTTGAGAGCATGTCATGCTCGCTCAAATGTTTCGCTGATGGTGGCGTGTGTGTTGGATCATTCGGTTCCCTTCAAAATGGTTGAGCTAAATGGTGCCAATACACGCGTCATGTTCGTGAACGGGCGCCGTCGGTTGAGACTGGTCAGCTCTTAACTGCCACTGACTTGTTTTAATCTTTATACTTTGAATTGTTTTTATAGTTTCCTTTTTGTTTCTTCGCATTGTCCTCACATATAGAAGCGACCAAGGATGTAACCAAGGTTATGTAATACAGAACATGATTTAAAAGAGTGTCCGTGGAGTTTCTTGCACGTTCTTCTCCATAGAGATCTACGCTTTGGAACGTGCAGATAGCTTCACCTCTTTCGACTTGACAATTCAAAAGTGCCTGTAAAAGGTTTAATTGAAATAAATGCTTTGAATCTTGAATCTTGAATCTTGAATCCAAACATTATACGGCATTTGTTACACCAGATGACCACTACGAATATAATTGTATGCCATTTGGTCTAACAAACGCCCCAGCAGTGTTTCAAAGGATGGTCCATTCGCTACTAAGCAAACACAAAATACCAGGCGTTCTAGCTTATATGGATGATATAGTTATAGGGTCAAGGTCGATTGAGGAAGGAATCGAGAAATTAAAACAAGTCCTTGATATGCTGCGGGAGGCTAATTTATCACTTAACTTACAGAAATGTAATTTTTTTAGAAGAACAATCGAATATTTAGGGTTTGAGATATCGTCAGATGGAATTAGGCCTGGTTTCCGTAAAACAAATGCAGTATTGGCTTTTCCTCCGCCTCAAAATCCGCATGAAATCCGTCAGTTCATAGGTCTGGCTAGTTTTTTTCGAAAGTTTATTCGTAATTTTGTGACTATAGCTAGGCCCCTCACAACCTTGACCAGAGCTAACACACCTTGGAGATGGGGTGAGGAACAAGTTAACGCATTTGCGCAGATTAAAGAATCCCTGACTTCAAGACCAGTTCTTAGCATATACAATCCTAATCATCTCACGGAGCTGCATACTGATGCCAGCCAACTGGGTATAGGCGGGGTGTTGTTACAAAGGGAAAATGAAAACTCTCCTCTTCAGGCTGTCGCCTACTACAGTAGACAGACATCTCCTGAAGAGCGGCATCTTCACTCATATGAGTTGGAGACGCTAGCGGTTGTGATGTCCCTTAACCGTTTCCGTGTTTACCTGCTCGGTATCCAGTTCAAAGTTGTGACGGATTGTAATGCGCTAAGGACTACCTTAACGAAACGCGATCTTATACCGCGAATAGCCAGATGGTGGCTCCTTGTCCAAGATTTCGATTTCACGGTTGAATATAGACCCGGAACTCAACTTCAACACGCGGACGCTTTAAGTCGCAATCCCTTACCATGCATTGAAGATGACAAAATAGAGATTAATGTACTTAACATTCATTCAGATGCCCAAACTTTGCTTTCAGTACAATTGTCTGATCCCAAATTAAAACTTATCAAATGCATCTTGGATAAGAATTGCTTGGAGGCAAAAGATATACTAAATAATTATTCTCTTAGAGATGGCAAAATATACAGAAAGGTGGGGGATGATTTTAAATGGGCAGTACCACATGACGCTCGATGGAAGGTTTGCCTACTTTGCCATGATGAAAGCGGTCACTTTTCTTTCGAAAATACCTTAGATAAAATGCGGCGAGACTATTGGTTCCCGGGCATGGCACGTTTTGTAAGGAAATATGTTCGGGCATGTATCCAATGTGCCTACGCTAAGGAGTCTTCCGGTAGGAAACAGGGGATGTTACATCCAATACCAAAGCCTACCACACCTTTCAAAAGTATCCATATCGATCATTTAGGTCCATTTGTACGCAGCAAGAGCGGGAATACTTATGTATTAGGCATAATTGATGCGTTCACAAAGTTTATAATACTGAGGGCTGTCAGGAATACTAAAAGCAAAACATCAATATAGGTTTTGAGAGAATTTATAGGTTTATTTGGTTGTCCAAAAGTCATAGTTTCCGATAGGGGAACTAGTTTTACTTCGGATGAATTTAAGCGTTTTATTGACTCAAATCAAATTAAGCATGTCAAAAATTCGGTTGCCACACCTAGGGCAAATGGACAAATCGAGCGGTATAACCGTTCCATTCTAAGCTCTCTAACCGCTTTAAATTTTGATCAAGACGATCGTAATTGGGATTCGGAACTTAATAAAGTACAATGGAGCTTAAATAACACGCTAAACAAAGGCATTGGTAAAACACCAGCTGAGGTGGTATTTGGTAAGCGTACTGTTAATATTGCTGAGAACCATTTGCATGAAGTTTCAACTAATTTGGATGTAGATAAAGACATAAATGAGACCCGCAATGAAGTAGCTTCCCATATCAGGAAGGAACAGGAGTCGATGAAAGCTCGGTTTGACAAGAAGCGATGCGCTGCACATGTATATATCGGAAGGGTCAATAGTACGGACCATCTGTTGACAACGAAACGCAAGTGTGAAGTTGGCGCGCTTCGACAGAGTCTAGCCTGAAGTTCGTGCGAGCCGATGAGGGCGCTACAGCGACATAGAGCAGCTCTCTTGACCATCGGACATCGTGCGAACAACAAGTGCCTAGAAACTGTCTAACGTTTCGTTGTGACTATTTTAATAAATTTTAAATACCAGTTCGAAACTAACATCAGACTATTTCTTCTCGCCCGCAACCTCTACGCCCAGTAAATATGTCTAATGATGAAGATTCCAGCTCCAATCGGCCTCCCGTTCCGATATCAGAACTGGGATACGAGCGGGAAAGTGAAAAAACACCACGTGGCGAAGAAAATGGCGGCAACGACCAGAATTGGCGCCTACTCTTCGAGATGCAAAACGCGAATATGAAGGCGTTAATAGAAGCTCTGAACAAACCACAGCGTTCTTACCAGCGTGTGAGTCTTCCGGCATTCGACCCAGAGGCAAGTGATACAGATGCGCGGTCATGGTGTGCAACGGCGGACATATGCCTTACAGACAATCCTTTGGAAGGCGGTCAGTTGATAGTTGCCATCAGCCAGGCCCTCAAAGGTTCAGCATCATCGTGGTTAGCCCAAATATCTTATCCGGGCATAACCTGGCCTCAGTTCAAGACTTTGTTTATGGCAAGGTTCGTGAGCACAGAAACTCCAGCAGGTACCTTAATTAATTTAAGTACCGACAAACCCAAAGAAGGCGAAAGTCTGTCTGCATATGGCAGTCGTGTCATGACGTCATTATTTAATCGGTGGAAAAATGCAACCGTCGAACAAATTGTGGTGTCAACCACGCTGGCACACGTGGCACAATTCGACTCGAGGCTCCAGCGATTAGCTTTTACAACCGATATAAGTACACGTCAACAACTCCAGCAAGAATTGCAAGCGTTCACATATTTAAAACGTAAAGCAACTGCAGCCACGGATCCAAATGCATCGGAAATCAAGCGAATGAGGTCTACTCAAATTCCTCCACTCCAATGTTTTAACTGTGGAAAAGTTGGACACAAAAAATCAGATTGTTTCCTGCAAGGAAAGGACCAAAAAGGAAAACCGACGAAGCAACCGAATCCCACTCCAGCACCGCGGCCTAGCCCCCAGCAGCAGACCACATCAAGCTCCATCGTCTGCTTCAAGTGTGGAAAAACTGGACACATTTCCACCCGCTGTACTACTGGCAGCGTCACGAAGGCAGCCACCCAGAACGAGCGACGTGTGGACGTGTGCATCATCGATCCTCCAGCGGGATCGTTAAAACATCAAGGTCAGTGTTTTACTTACCACTTTGATTCAGGCGCTGAGTGTTCATTGATCAAAGAAAGCGTTTCATCACTATTTCACGGCAAACGTACACAAAATGTTGTTACTTTAAAAGGCATTAGTCAGACGAGTGTTTTAAGTACCATTCAGATATTATGTGTTGTAGAAATTGACAATAGCACGATCGAGATTTTATTGCATATCTTACCTGACGTCTATTTACGTAGTCAGATTTTATTAGGACGTGAAATACTACAACTAGGATTCAGTGTTAATATGACGGCGACACAATTCACTATTTCAAAAATCAATACTATAAACAACATTGCACTACCCACATTAGACTCCGCGAGTACCCTCGATACCGATTTTATTTCTGTAGATACCGACATTTCTCCGGAATGCAAAACTAAACTTTTTACAGTGTTGAATCAATACTCAAAATTTTTCATAACTGGTATGCCTAAAACACGTGTTACAACAAGTGAACTCGAGATTCGGTTAATTGATCCTAATTTGACTGTACAAAGGCGACCTTATCGATTTAGTCCCGAAGAAAGGAGAATAGTGCGAGAGAGAGTAGATGAATTATTACAAGCAAACATTATTCGTCCTAGTAGTTCTCCATTTGCCAGCCCAGCTCTATTAGTTAAGAAGCGCGACGGGTCCGATAGAATGTGCATTGACTATAGAGAATTAAATAATAATACGGTACCGGACCGATTTCCCTTGCCCCTTATTTCGGATCAAATATCGCGATTACACGGCGTTCGATTTTTTTCCAAACTTGACTGTGCATCAGGTTTTCACTTAATCCCAATAAAATCTGAAGAGTCTATACAACGAACGGCTTTCATAACACCGGATGGCCAGTACGAGTATTTGGCTATGCCATTTGGCCTCAAAAACGCGATATCAGTTTTCCAGCGAGCGATAGTACAAGCTTTAGGCGAGCTGTCAAATACTTACGTCATTATTTACGTAGACGATATTTTGGTGACGTCACAAACAGTTGAGGAAGGGATCGAGCGACTGAACATAGTACTTCAAACATTAACAAAAGCAGGATTTTCTTTAAATTTAAAAAAATGCGCCTTTTTGAAGACAAAGGTCGAATTTCTAGGTTATGAAGTTGATTCTGGGGAGATTAGACCAAATCGTAGAAAGGTGGAAGCATTGTCTGCTCTGCCCCCACCCACGTCGGTTACCCAGTTAAGACAGTTTATAGGCTTAGCGACTTATTTCCGCCAGTTTGTCCCAAAATTTTCTCATGTAATGGCTCCACTTTATAAATTAACTTCCGGAAAATGCAATTTTGTATGGCAACAACATCATGAAGAGATTAGGCAAGAGATAATTTCAGTTCTAACAAAAGAGCCGGTTTTAATGATATACGATCCTCAATATCCTGCCGAGCTTCACACAGACGCAAGCTCGGAAGGATATGGCGCTATATTGTTCCAAATAGTTGAAGGCAAACGTAGAGTAGTAGCATATTTCAGTAAAAGGACCACATCTGCGGAATCACGGTATACTAGTTATGAACTTGAAACGTTGGCTGTCGTAAACGCGATCAAACAATTTCGTCAATACCTTCACGGTCGACAGTTCACAGTAGTGACAGACTGTAACTCTTTAAAGTCTTCTCGTAAAAAGATTGATCTGACACCGCGAGTTCACAGATGGTGGGCTTATTTGCAATGCTTTGATTTTAACGTTACTTATAACAAAGGTAAAGACATGGCACATGCAGATTTCCTGTCCCGTAATCATTTACCAATCAATGTAAATAGTTTGTCTGCTAATGTAGAGCCTGATAAAGTAGAATCCTTTAATTCAGAAGTATCTCGCTTAGAGTTATGTAAAGCAGAGCAAAGGTGTATTAATTTAGCAGAGCTTTCTGGTAACTGGCTTCTCGCTGAGCAGAAGCGAGACTGTGAAATTTCTAAGATAATGTCGGATCTAAGTAATGGTCAATTAAGTAACGATATCGCTAAGTCTTACGAAATTCGTAGGGGTATTCTAAATCGCAAAATTCAGCGAAATAGTCGAACAAGATGTTTACCCATTCTTCCTAGAGCGTTAAGACGAGCCGTTGTCGGTAATGTTCACGATTCACTTGTTCACCTAGGTTATAATAAAACTTTAGAAAAGCTTTATGATTTCTATTGGTTTGATGGTATGGCGCGCTACGTTAAAAAATTCGTCAATAATTGCGTAACGTGCAAAGTTTCTAAATCACACTCGGGCAAAATCCAGGCAGAATTGCATCCTATCCCTAAAGTAAGCACGCCATGGCACACCGTACACATGGATGCCACTGGAAAATTAAGCGGAAAGAATGACGTAAAGGAATACGTCTTTGTTTTAATAGACGCGTTTACCAAATACGTTTTATTATTTCACACGGTTAATATTGACAGTAAAAGCAGTATCGGAGCTGTTAAAGATAGCGTAGCTCTATTCGGTGCGCCGGCGCGCATAATCGCGGATCAAGGACGATGTTTCGCAAGTAAAGAGTTCAAAGACTTTTGTAATTCTAGTAACATAAACCTACACTTGATTGCAACGGGCTCTTCTAGAGCAAATGGGCAGGTAGAGCGTGTTATGTCAGTTCTAAAGTCTATGTTAACTGCAGTCGAAACGAGTGATAATCGTTCATGGCAAGATGCATTAGGCGAAATTCAATTAGCAATTAATTGTTCAGTAAATCGAACCACTAAAGCAAGTCCATTAGAGCTTCTCATTGGCAAGGTGGCACGTCCCTTATCGTTGATGGCAAATGACATAGAGAATGAGGTAGAATTAGAAGCAGTTAGAGATGAGGCGGTTCGTAACATACATAACGCAGCGACTTATGAGAAGCAAAGATTCGACAGAACCAAAGCAAAACTAAATAAATTTTTGGTTGGGGACCATGTCCTGATTCAAAATGAAGAGCGTAACCAGACTAAACTAGACCCGAAGTATAAGGGCCCATTTCAGGTTGTAGAGGTTCTAGAAGGAGACCGTTATACCCTAAAAGCTTTGAACTCGAAACGCACTTACAAGTACGCTCATGATAGACTAAGGCGTATGCCAGGAGATCAGAGTATTACTGACGAATTTGAAGAAGAGTCAAGTGAAAGTCTTGTTGATGAAATCGAGTAGAGATTAATTTGTGTCTGTTGTGTGTTATGTGTGTGATGATGGTTTGGATCAAAGGTTGATCGTGTGATGATAGTTTGGATCAGAGGTTGATTTGTAGCCGTAGCTCGGTGGAAATCGGCGTCTACTGGAGACAGTAGTCCGTGAGTACGCGGTAGGCAGTCAACTCTGATAAATGTGGGGTTTCGTGAGAAACCATGAAGTCCAGGAGTGACTTGGCGGTCCGAGGAGGATGCGCAAAATGTAGAGTTGTGTAACGATGATATTTAATTTCTGATCTTGAGATTAATTTTGGTAATCAAATAGTGAGTAATGCTCTGAACTTTACAATTTTCCGTTTGTTGGAACGTTTGGCTTATTAAAATAAATTTGGAATTCTAATAAGTTCTTTCATTGCTTTTTTTTTGCTTTAGCAAATTAGGTCAGGAGTGACCGAGCTATGTGATACTTTGCGAGTGTATTTTCTTTACAGATTAACACACAGAGACGTGTGTCCAGCAGGATGGCCGTATCGGAAGGGTCAATAGTACGGACCATCTGTTGACAACGAAACGCAAGTGTGAAGTTGGCGCGCTTCGACAGAGTCTAGCCTGAAGTTCGTGCGAGCCGATGAGGGCGCTACAGCGACATAGAGCAGCTCTCTTGACCATCGGACATCGTGCGAACAACAAGTGCCTAGAAACTGTCTAACGTTTCGTTGTGACTATTTTAATAAATTTTAAATACCAGTTCGAAACTAACATCAGACTATTTCTTCTCGCCCGCAACCTCTACGCCCAGTAAATATGTCTAATGATGAAGATTCCAGCTCCAATCGGCCTCCCGTTCCGATATATATAAGGTAGGAGATTTAGTAATGGTGTTGAAAAACGTTCGTAACGTCGGTACTAGTAATAAACTCGTGCCTCCTTATAGCGATCCCTATAGAGTGTCTGCTGTGTTGGGTAACGACCGTTATGAAGTTTCTAGTGTTGACGGACTTTCATGCAGGAAATATAAAAATGTATATTCAGCTGATAAAATGAAGCCTTGGATACGATTAGGGCCCATTGATAGTTCCGATGACGAAGGTGAGGATGTTGATGACGAATCAGGTGCTGAATGATGGATGATATTTCTTAATCGTGCTAATTTACTTACCTTTGTTATTTTTCCGTAACTTTACCTTTGATTTAATATTCTTACACTCACGCATTCGTTATATACTTACGTAATTATATCAAATATCTATATAACAGTACTTGTTAGTAAATGGGAATTTTACTGTAATTAATGATAAGCGGACCGAGATTGGAAACTACAATCACAATCATACAAGCCTGTGGACTGATGAGCGGGGCAATCACTGTTGCTCTACCTTTCTACACGTCAAGATTGTCCAGAAGGCCGATACACCGTGTGTGTACGCGGTAATATACGTCAACTACAAGGCCGATACACCCTGTGTGTGTACGCGGTAATATAGACCACCACGAGGCAAGTACACCCTGTGTGTGTACACCGTAATATACATCAGCTGCAAGGCCGATACACCCTGTGTGTGTACGCGGTAATGTAGATCATCAAGAAGCAAATACACCCTGTGTGTGTACATCGTAAAATACATCAGCTGCAAGGCCGATACACCCTGTGTGTGTACGCGGTAATGTAGATCATCAAGAAGCAAGTACACCCTGTGTGTGTACATCGTAAAATACATCAGCTGCAAGGCCGATACACCCTGTGTGTGTACGCGGTAATGTAGATCATCAAGAGGCAAGTACACCCTGTGTGTGTACACCGTAATATACATCAGCTGCAAGGCCGATACACCCTGTGTGTGTACGCGGTAATGTAGATCACCAAGAGGCAAGTACACCCTGTGTGTGTACACCGTAATTTGAGATACACCCTGGCCGATACACCCTGTGTGTGTACGCGGTAATGTAGATCATCAAGAAGCAAGTACACCCTGTGTGTGTACTATCGCGGACACTTTTGCCTGACCACCTTTAAGCTCATTTTTGCTAGCACTTAAAAATAAAAGCGCTTACTAGCCCCGCCCTCTTGATGTTGAATAGACGAATGAAAGAAAGACTGGCGCGGGCGACGCTCACCGCACGTGGTGTATTGTTATAGCAAACTGGTATTGTTAGAAAAAAATCTTACCTGAAATTAGCTTATGCAATTAAATTGTTAGTTGCATAAGCCTTGGTTGGTAATTGTAAATTAAAAATTCCAACAAATTCAAAAATAAGAAATTATATTTGCTGAAATTTTACTTTATTATAGACATGTTATGATATCCTAAAAATAATCGGGTAATATCTATAATCACTTTATCTAAAATGGAAAGGGCAAGGGGAATAAATAAAATAAACAGAGATATTCATAAAATATTAGGTATCGAATTTGGATACATTAAAGAGGTAAAACACACAATTCAAGAAGAAGTTGGCAATAAAATCAACTCAAATAAAAATGTCCTTTCCTTGTGTGTGTAACTTATTATTCTAAGTAACAGTGTTTCTTTAGAAACAGCAGCTATTCTATTGATGACATTCTTACCTAAATTACGATATAATAATGTCGGTGGTATAGTTATTTAACAAAACATTTGAAATGGCATTATAAATAAAAACTCTGAAAATAAACAATTACGCGAAATACAAAAAACAAAAAGCATTCTAAAATTAAGTTTACCGTTAGAACAAGGTTATAATATAATTAGTACAGTCTGTTGTCAACATTATCTGACCCACCCTAAAAACAAACGAATTTGAACTTTCTATCTATAACATTAAGGTTTATTCAATGCAATGAGCTTATCAGACAAGTGCTCGAGTAATCGATGAACAAATACAATAATAATACAAACACGCAAATTTAATCTTTATACCATTGTCATTAGGTTATATTTTATAACTACTTGTTATAACATAATTAGTCTAATAGCTTATTTTAAAAGAAATGGTTATCTTATTCTGGTCTCGTGGTCTATGCATATGACTTTGAGAAACAAGTTGTAAGATCAAATCCCGCGGCAAAGACGTCGTTTTGCTTTTCAATTTAAAATTTATTCCAAAACTATTTCTTGTAATAATGTAAAGAACTATAGACGGATATAAACTTTCTGGAATGTAATATTTTCGCATAACTTGTAATATGTAGGTAGTTCAACAATAAATACTCGGATTCATTTTAAAACTGGTGTTCAATACTATGCTACTGAGGGTATGCAATGACTTCGCGTAAACATATTTTACCTTGCTTTAAAATTGCAAAAACAACGGCTCTTTACAATCTGTTATTTTCTATTGTATAGCTAGTTTTTTATTATCATGTCTTAATGGAGTGGTTACTTATTTAAAATACAAAATAATCTATTTGCACGAGGAGAAGGATGGTTGCTTGTGCAGTGTAAGAATTAACTTTATGAAAGTATACTATATGGGTCAAATTCTTCAGAATATTGTGTCTAGCATTACAACAACGTTCTAATTTCAATACGACATATAAGAGTTGAGTTGGTCTTGTGGTCACTCTAGGATAGTGCTGAGTTCATTTTTGTAATACGTTCGAAACCAAGTTTGACCTAGACGTGGTTTATTGCTCAGCTGTTTTTTATTTTATTTTATTACACTTGTTTAATGGACGACGTAGGGTCTTGTCATTTTAAAAGGGTAGTTTGTATAGAAATAAAACTAAAGAAAATTGCGAGTTAAAAATGTTTATCATTTCATTAAAAGACTTAGGTAAGATAAAGTAAGTAAATGCTCATATATTTCCAAATTAATATACATTTTATATTAGTATGCCATAATGAAATCTAACAATTTATAAATATTAAAAAAGGCATGCTTGTGCTTAAAATTTTGTTTTCGAGAAAATGAATTCATCCGTGAAATGCTTTAAATACAGATTTATAGCTGCCTATATGTAGTGAATAAACATATTATTTAAATAGAAACAAGCTATTGATAACAATAACATCACCACATAATCTGCAACATTTTAATTGTTTAACAGTCAATCCATTGAGCATTTACTTACATGGTGTGTTTAAAATCCCTACTAGATTAATTAGTAGCGGAGTGGCGCACCGTCCCCTGCTATTACTTGCTGTAAGCGGCTACGCATACCGCGCACCATATTCCAACACAAATCGTGCACGAAATAAATGTGCGATGTTGGATAGGCAATTCGCACAGTCGGCAGCATGACATCACGCAGAATCTCCAAATACAAATTACTATTAAACCTTCCACCTACTTCCACCAATTCACCAGGGCCCATAGACGACATCCAGCCCCAGTAGCCCAAGGTTATTCTACCACTAGTTCTACAAGGTAGCAAGCACTTCTCATTGTAGCGTTCTCCTTTCCGTCTCCATAAGATTTTACGTCCATCTTTATCTGATTTAAATGATTTTTCATCAGTGAAGATCACAACATTTTCTTCCCAATTAAAATTTAAATATTCCTGGGCAAAACGGACCCTTTCTTCGCGATGAGCTGGTGTCAATGCAATTTTCTGTGCCGGCTTATAATTCTTTATCCCAGCAGCGTGTAAATGCCTTCTCACTGTTTCGACTGAAATATTGTGATTTATTGCGGATACACGAACGGGCAAAAATGGATTTTCAATATGGCTAGAAACAATGGCCCGGTGGCGTTCGAATTCGGGACTATACTTGATGGCTTTTGCTCCTGGACGAATCCGCTGAATATTTCCATTGTCTCCATAACGTCTTAGCCATAGTCTGACCGTATTTCTCTAAAACAAAAAATAAACATGTTTGGAACCGTGTATTGTAACTTGTAAGGAATGAAAAAAATAAAATATAATGGTAAAATAACCAATTACACGTTCATTAATAATACAAAACACTTACTGCTATATTAAGTCGACGACTAATTTCTCTAATTCCAACATGCTGCTCATGTAAAAATATGATTTTGTGTTTGGTATAGTCATTAAGTTGCGACATGATGCTTTTTACACCGAATTGCTTAAAAATACTTAACGAGTTATAAGAAACGATTTACAAATGTGTGTGCGCGGTCACTGCTAATAGGCGTAGTGTAACTTTTGTCACTTAGATGAAT
Organism: Hecatera dysodea; assembly: GCA_905332915.2. Lineage (NCBI taxonomy): Eukaryota > Metazoa > Arthropoda > Insecta > Lepidoptera > Noctuidae > Hecatera > Hecatera dysodea. The sequence goes on along the minus strand of HG995306.1, from coordinate 4,531,877 downwards.
TTACTATCTACCTCACGAAGCAAATATGTTTTACTTAGTATCCAACCAAATTCTTGTATAAATTCTGTGAACTTGAAAGTTTTTTATTATACCCACCTGTTTACAAGATAAGTTATTGAGCGTAAATTATATTGGTCGTTCTTTAAAAATGCAAGCAAAAGTGTAGAAATGATAACAAATTAAAAAAGATACTGATAACAGGTGAAACGCGTTTTCGAACCAATTTGGTTTTGGTCGCCAATCCAGCGTCAAACCGCTAAGCCACGAGAACTTATTGATAATGTGCGAAATAAAAGATTCCGTTGTAATTATATATTGTGACTTAGAAGATTTTCAACTTTAATGTCAACGAGATAATGATTAAAATAGCTTAACGCTTACCTTAACGTTACGTGTTAAAGATCAAATTTGCGTCCTCGCGCACTCGTCTAATAAGCTCATATAAATTGAATAAACTTTAATGTCACAGGCAGGGTCCAAATTCGTTTGTTTTTAGGGTGGGTCAGATAATGTTGACAACAGACTGTACTTATACCCAAACAAAGGGTGACTAGGTCAAAAAGACATATCAAGTTAAAAACCAAAAAATGTTTTGTATACCTATGACATTCTTTTCTAAAATAACTTTTTTAATTTTTAGGAAGTATTGTTTATTTGAAACCAATAACAAAAATTGAACCGCTCAAAAGTATTTGACACCTGCATTTTTTTTTGTAAGTTACATGCAATACATTTTAAAGAAATAATTTATTGGGTTTAATTGTTTGTATAACATCGTAAAACACTTATCTACAGTACAATCGTAAACAACTATTGTTATTTGCCGACTCCTGGTCATAAAACCATGATAGTGTTATTGTTGGAATTTCTTCGAGGTTTATCTTTGAAGTCGCAATTTTGTTTGGATTTAGTTATTGAGAAATAAACTCAAGATAGAATAATTACTACAAATATTTTTACGGTAGTTATCTGATTTTGATCAGAACACATACTCTGCATAGCTCAGTACTTAAAGTCTACCAATATTTTTTTTCCCTTCTGAGTTTAATTTTTTGAAGAAAATGTGTAAAACTAAGGAATTTTCGCAAGAGGTCAGGAGCATAATAATCGTACTTCATAAATTTCAAGATTGCATTGGAGGATAATGCAGTGCCTTCTGGAGCCCATTTAATTGGTCCGTGATTTATATTTCAACAGGATGATGATCCAAAACGCACGTTAAGAATATGCAAGGACTTTTTAAAGACTTTAGTAGTTTAGTAGTCTCTTTTAAAGGACTTTTTTCGATGTTGGAGACCCGCCCTATGTAAAGCACGACGAACTGTGCGCAATGACACGTCGTATTCCTCAGCAAACAGTCACATCGGTGTGAACGAATAAAAAAAAAAGACGAAATAGAATCTGTCGGGTGGGTGCGAATTCTCTTGTTGATAGGTGGACCAAAAATAAGGTTTTTTGTACTACAAATTTGGACAGCTATCAACACCCACACAATTCGCACCCACCACACATTGATGGTTTGCTACTGTAATGAGATATGGACATGTTGCCCGCGGTCTATTCTCCAAGACACCCTCTTCTTCATGGCGTCTAATCCAGAGTCTGACTGTGTTTCTCTACAAATAATAAATAATCTCATAAAAGATGTTGCTGTTGCTTGTTTAAGATTCTGAAGAGAAGAATAAATAAAATACTTTTTATACCGATACACAGTGGAAAGCATTGAAAATATTACAAATCAAAATATCAAATGTAAACTTAATCAATATTACTTAAGTATTATTTAAGAATACCTTTACCTATTTAAATACCTATAAAATACTCATTCTGTATACCTAGTTTTCGATATTGAGATAGATTCATGATAGCACAAGTTTAAACCTTAGTGCTTTTTGGTTGCTTTTTAACTTAGATAATACTGTATTCTTTTGTATAAATGATAAATAAATAAAAAAAAATGTTTATACAGGGTTATTTTGAAAAACACCAACAACCTCGTAAGAGTTCATTTTACTCATCATTATGAACAACTTTTACTATGGGACCAACACTGAAATCTGTTCCTCACATTTATGTTCGGTAACTCAACAAAATGTAGGGAACAGCTGTTTTTTATTATTCGCGATTTCAAGTTTGTTCCCATAATAAAAGTTGTTCATAATGATGAGTACAATGAGCTCTTAAGAGGTTGCTGGTGTTTTTCAAATAACCCTGTATAAAACCTACATCGAAATTGAAACAGATAGTGCGTGTGAGAGCGAGAAAGTATTCGAGCTCACGCGTCACAAGTTCATACCACGGGCATAATCATTCAATCTCTTTACAAATCTATGTATGTATTTCTATTATATAATACTTTACTGTTTTAAAACAAGCTAAAGAGTATTATTTAATTACCTGCACAAGATAAAATTTGCATTGTAAAGTTTGCACTTTGCATCGTTAGTAAAATTTTATTTATGTTTATATTTCTTTTATTTTAATTTTATTTTAGTATGGCAGGATAAACATGGGTCAGATGCCCCTCGGAAAAGTTATGTAGATTTTTTTACCATGAAATCACCTTTTTAAGAGAAACATTCTCGTAAGTTCTCAGACCTCTGTTTGTATTAGTTTATCAAATAAAATAATTAATAGAATTTTGAAAAAATAAAAGATCTCATACAACGTATTTTTTATTTTTTTGCAAACGTCACATACGCTAAAGAAGTATTATGCAAGATAAATAAGTCTTCACAGTGATTTATGTAACGAAATATCGCAAATTAAAGCATTTCAAACAAAAATTTAACGTATTTTAAGAGACAATAGCACTATTTTTTTTTGTGAATTGCCCTTTCTATGCTCTATAACATATATTTTTCTCAAAAATTTTGGTAGCGTAGAACAGTGTTAAAAATATTGTTCCACCCATGTTTATCCTGCCATACTCTTTAGGTTTTTTTTATAAATTTGGTAAAGAACCAAATTTGCCATAATTGTTATGGTAAATTTGGTTCTTTCTAGACTAAAATAATTGACTAATTTACTTCAGCGATTTGACTAATATTAAAACCTTGTCCATGAAAAATTATAATTTGATTTCGTTCCTTTCGTATGAGGTTTCTGAAAGACATTATGCACAAAATGTTCCAGCACAGGTTAATAAAATAAAAATACTTCGTCCGTAAAATTCACAAAGCGAGTACCTACACACTTGATACGTCACTACGCTGCGCAGTGCAGATAGCGACTAATTGCGTTATTGCTATCCTAATAGGCCAAAACTTTAAGGGGGCGTGGCTCGGCGCACCCGCAGGGTTTAAGCGATTTTTGTGCGAAAGTGGTCAGGCGTACATGACCGCGATAGTACATCGTAAAATACATCAGCTGCAAGGCCGATACACCCTGTGTGTGTACGCGGTAATGTAGATCATCAAGAAGCAAGTACACCCTGTGTGTGTACATCGTAATATACATCAGCTGCAAGGCCGATACACCCTGTGTGTGTACGCGGTAATATAGACCACCACGAGGCAAGTACACCCTGTGTGTGTACACCGTAATATACATCAGCTGCAAGGCCGATACACCCTGTGTGTGTACGCGGTAATGTAGATCATCAAGAAGCAAATACACCCTGTGTGTGTACATCGTAAAATACATCAGCTGCAAGGCCGATACACCCTGTGTGTGTACGCGGTAATGTAGATCATCAAGAAGCAAGTACACCCTGTGTGTGTACATCGTAAAATACATCAGCTGCAAGGCCGATACACCCTGTGTGTGTACGCGGTAATGTAGATCATCAAGAAGCAAGTACACCCTGTGTGTGTACATCGTAATATACATCAGCTGCAAGGCCGATACACCCTGTGTGTGTACGCGGTAATGTAGATCATCAAGAAGCAAGTACACCCTGTGTGTGTACATCGTAATATACATCAGCTGCAAGGCCGATACACCCTGTGTGTGTACGCGGTAATGTAGATCATCAAGAGGCAAGTACACCCTGTGTGTGTACACCGTAATATACATCAGCTGCAAGGCCGATACACCCTGTGTGTGTACGCGGTAATGTAGATCACCAAGAGGCAAGTACACCCTGTGTGTGTACACCGTAATTTGAGATACACCCTGGCCGATACACCCTGTGTGTGTACACGGTAGTGTAGTCCAGTACGAGAAAGGACAAACCGTGACGCGAAAGAATCTGTGCCTGACAAAATGTGAATAGTGTTTGTAATGTGTGTAGTGCAATTGAATGGGGTCATTCAATATTCAGGATGGCCGAAGGCAGACATACATAATTTTATATCACCAGAAAAATATTGTTTAAGTACATTTTTTTTTTCTTTTCTCTTTGTTAATCATTTGTGTGTCACTTGTTTTTTTACTTTATTTTTTGTTTGTTTGTCAAATGTTATCGTTGTTGGCTAGAAGTTTTCGAAGTGTGTTTTTATGTCATTTTAGAGAATAAGTGTATTTCTTTGTAATAATAATAGTAATATAGTCGCCTGAGGTCAGGCTAATAAAGTTCAGGATGGCCGACTGTTAGAAAATACATTATTTAATAAGCCTTATTTCTTTTTATTCGTAAATTAAATTAATGAAACTTACTTTGAATATTTCTAATATATGTAAATTAATAATATTGCACTAAAAAGTACGTCAATTGTACTGTTCAATATTTTGCATCAAATTACCTATTAAGAAAAAATGCGACTCGTTTAATTGATGTTAATTCATTACATTATTTATTATGTTATAATTTTCTAATTATTTTAGTCAGTTCTATTGTATCGAGTTTCTTTAAGATAAATAAAACGTTGTGTTGACCGTGCGGACGGAATGGCATTCTGGCAATGGCGACAGAATACAATTATTGTTGTTAGCGAGAGTTTTTAATTAGAATTGTACTCGTTGGTTAAGAATAAGTTGTGTTAGAAGTTGGTTTTAATTATCACTTACAATACTTGTGCTATTAAGGTGAATCCTAAAGCTACTATTAATTATCAATCTTGGATTTCGTTTGAAGAATTGTACTGCCATGTACAGTCGGTGATAGCAATTAACTGACCCCCTAAAAATTAAACGAATTTGAACCTTTTGCTTGTTACGAACGATCGAACTAGAACAACGTTGGAACTGGTTCAACGTCTACGATCAATAAAATAGTTATTCGAATTTGATCTTTAAAACGCAGTGTTAAGGTAGGTATGTTCTTGAATATTATTTTAACTTGTAATATAATACGTAATTTCGATCACATTGAATATGTTTCGAGTGGTCTAGTGGTGACTGTAGTGAGCTGACAAATCGTGGTTGCGAGTTCGTAACCAGCGTAATTGACGCGTTTGTTTCTGTTTTGTATATTTATTTTAAGTTATAAATAATAAATTATAACTTTAGCAACAACAACAAAAAAAATGAACAGAAATAAAAAAACCAAAATGGTGGTAAAAACGATTTTATTTTATAAAAAAAATATTATAAGAATAACATAAATGATATTGATGACGACACGAAGATGATAATATTTACCTGCTTACTAATAACGTTGTTAACTGCACTGAGTTTAATGTAGTGAATCAGCATGTTATAATATTTAGAAATATAGGTATGTATTTCTATTTCATAACAATAACATCACTACATTAAATATCATTGAACTAAATAAAACGGCATTATACGTTGAAGTTCTACCTGGTCTACTATATATCAATTTGTTTTATGAATAGTTATTTTAGTTATAAAATAAGGTTTTGACAAAAAACTAGGTATTCGAAATACTTCGTTACAAATTATAACAATAGTTAATTTAACACACACACTGACATACGTTAGTATTGTTTGTGACCAACACTGGTTACTCAAGTTATTCATGCTTTTAATAGCGAAGTGGAGCACCATTTTTTCTATTGCTTGTTGCAAGCGGTCCCGCATACCGCGCACCATATTCCAACAACGATCACTTCCACTTGCAGTTGAATGAGTAGGCAAAAATGGCTGTTCAGTATGCCTTCTAACAATTGCTTGATGACGTTCTGACACTGGAGTATGTAACATAGTAGGTTTTGGTCCAGGACGATCTTTTTGAATATTCCCTGCCTCTTCAAAACGTCTTAGCGACAATCTGACTGTATTTCTCTGAAACAACACAATAAGCATAATTTTAGTAACGAATAGGTAAACATAATTTATCGATTAAGTTTGAAAAAATACGTTTATCAAATTAGATTATAAAAATCAAACTAGACCTATAAATGATCTCAAATTAGACTCATAATGAAACACAGTTAATTGTCTATTATTCTACATTCACCGGCTTTTAAGCAGACTAACGAATTAAGGAAAAAGTATAATTATAAATGAAGCATAAAAATAATACACTTACCGCTATATTAAGTTTCCTAGCAATCGCTTTAATACCAACATTCTCCTCATGCAAATAGATTATTTTGTATTTTAAATAATCACTCAACTGAGACGTATGACGATTAAACTATCAAAACTGATAACAATTAATAAAAAGGAAAAAAGCCAATTTAGTAAGGCAAGGTAAAAATGTTCGCGCGTATTCACTGCTATTTGTGCATAGAATATCTTGTTCAATTTATTCTTCTACCCCATAGTCCTTATGTCATATTTATAGCAGTTTTTGTTGAATACGCATATTGACGTCTAACTACCCACTTATTAAAAAAGGTAAAAAGTTATTAAATAAATGACCTAATACCAACCTCTTAAAGCTCAAGTTTGCGTATCAAAATTATTTATTGTTTCTGTTCATCGAGTAGTGTTAGTCTGATAAACTCATACCATATTGAATAACGTTTAATGTTATGAGCATAGGGTGTAAAATCGAGTAATTTTTAGGGGGGTCAGTTAATTGCTATCACCGACTGTACAACGTGTCGTAAATTCACTGAAAATAGAAAAATCACAACAAAGGGAAGCACCAAAGAATAATTACCCTAAATTACCTCGTATCGATTTGGTTTCGTTCGATGGAGACATCCGTAACTGGTCCGTATTTTATAATCAGTTTAAGCGCGTCGTTCATGATAACCCGCAACTATGCGATTCTGAACGCATTCATTATCTCATTAGTAAATTGACCGGGGCAGCTGCTTCCGTGTGCGCAGGTATTCCAAATACTCCAGAGAATTATAACATCTTATGGAACTCGCTCATAGAGAAATATGATGATCCACGCTTTCTTGCCGCGTCATATTTAAATCAAATTTTGGAATTTAAACCCATAACCGCTAAATCGCCTAACGGATTAGAATCGTTTATAAACAAGTTCGATACCGCCGTTAGGGCACTTAAACAAGTAGAATCAATAGATCTTACAGATTTTATTTTGTTACATCTCGCATTGCAAAGGTTAGATTCTGAAACTGTAAAATCGTTCGAAAACAGCAATCGCAAGAATATCATACCGTCTTACAATAGTTTAATTGAATTCGTTAAAGAACAAGATAAAATAGCTCGTGTTAATCCGTTAACTTCTAAACCGTTACAAAACGACCAGAATAAAAACGCGCCTAATTCAAAACCGAAACCCACTACCAAAACTTTTGTTGCTCAAAAGACAAATAATAATTGTATTTTATGTAAGTCAGACAAACATAATAAACTTTATTTATGCTCTGATTTTACAAAAATGGCTCCGCATGATAGATTCAATTTTGCGAAAACAAACTCGTTGTGTGTTAATTGCTTGCATAGCGGACACAGTCTTATCATGTCCTTCTAGAAATGTTTGTCGTCACTGTAAATCAAAACATCATTCAGTCTTGCATTTTAATTCGTCGAATACGCAAAATAATGCGTCAAATTCGCCTAATCTCGCTTCCGCTCCCGCTACCGCGCAACAGGGGAACCTCGCCACAGTGGGATTGGATCTCAGCCCTAGTTCTTCGTCGCCGACAAATGACAAAAATATACCCGTGTGTGGGGTCGCTCGTGACCTTGTTGATAACAGATCTGTTACTACTTTGTTGAGTACCGCAAAAATAAAGATCTTGGATAAATATAATCGTATATACATTTCGTTCGTTGTTTAATTGATTCTGGTTCGCAAAGTGACTATATAACAGCCTCGTGTTGTAAACGTTTGTCGTTAAATATTTCAAATAAAAATCGCTTCGTGGAAGTTCAAGGCATCGGTGGTGCATCTCAACGCATACTAGGCGTATCTACGGTTTTGTTCACATCTCGGTTCGACACTACGACACAGTACAGTTCGCAGTCGTTTGTGGTTGACAAGATTACGTCACAGTTACCAGACGCTCGCATTGAAATGAGAGCGCTGCATTATCTGGATAATTTACCGCTCGCCGATGACGAATTTCATTCACCTGGACAAATTGACATGCTTTTGGGTGTCAATTCGTATTTCAAAATATTATCTAAATATATATAACTCAAAAGGGACTGACTGACTGACATAGTGATCTATCAACGCACAGCCCAAACCACTGAACGGATCGGGCTGAAATTTGGCAAGCAGGGCAGACCTCCACTGTATGCTCCACCGTGTCCTCCGGACGATCCGCACAGTGTTGACACCCGGACGAGTCCTCCCGCTGGATCCGACACAGGTACCTCCCTGAAACAGCCGTGTCCGGTGAGCACCTGCGTCAGGCGGAAGGTGAGGACGCCGTGACGTCTCTCTAGCCACGCCTCAAAGAGGGGACTTATCGCCACAATAGTGGCGTGCCCAGCACTGGGTTGCGATAGTCGCTGTCTCCAAACCTCCGTGAGATCCCGCCGGAGTTCCGTCCGCTGCGCAACAATTTGCCGCGGCAGCAGAGTTTCACCCCGGCTTAGCGCCTCCACGCGCAACGCGTAAACGTGCGCGAGGGCTCTCGCCTCCAGATCCCACGGCAGCAATCCGGCAAGGAGATTCGCCGCCTCGCCAGAGACCGTGCGGTATCCCCGGACTAGCCGAATGGCCATGACCCTCTGGGCCGAGACCAGGTGGCGCGCTGGCAGTCGCCTTAGCCACAGCGCCCACACTGGGGCCCAGTAAAGGGCCATGGATCGCACGATCCCCGCGTACAGCCTCCGGCAGGAGGCGTTTGGACCCCCTAGATTGGGCAGGAGCCGCTTGAAGGCAGCCCCGGCCCGCCCCAGTTTGGGGGCCAAACGTCGGAAATGCTCCGCGAAGTTCCACCGGCTGTCGAGGACGAGGCCCAGGTACCTCATCGTTGACCCGACGCCGATGTGAACCCCTCCTACCGTTAGCTGGGGTCCCGGTGGTGGCCGGTTCCGAGAGCCATGAAAGCACATGGCCTCGGACTTGTGCAGGGCCACCTCGAGACCCAGTTGCCGGATTCTGTCAACGACTATCGCAACCCCGCGTGTCATCAACTCAGCCGCCGCCTGGTGCGACCCCCCTTGCGCCAGAACCAGCGTGTCGTCAGCGTAGCAGACTACGCTGACGCCGCGAGGGAGGTCGGCGCGCAGCACCCAGTCGTAGCCGATGTTCCACAGGGGCGGCCCCAGAACCGAACCCTGTGGAACACCGCACGACATCTCTCGCCGGTTCCACTCTCCCTGGTGACCGGGGTAGATGACGGCTCTGTCCGTCAGGTAGTCCTCAACCACGCGACGGAGGTAGTTTGGCACCCGGTGATACCGGAGTGCCTCCCTGATGCAACTCCAGGGCAGGGAATTAAAGGCGTTGGCGATGTCAAGGGACACCGCCACGACCACCCCACCCCGGGAAATCGCCTCCCCCGTCGTGAGGGCTCTCACGCGCATGATGGCGTCCACCGTCGAGCGCCCTGTGCGGAAACCAAACTGATTCTCCGCCAGATCCAGCCCAACTCTCACCAAGTGCTTGACGAGGCGGTTTGCAATTACTCTTTCAAAGAGCTTGCCCACCTCGTCAAGCAGCACGATGGGCCGGTATGCGGACGGAGAGTCCGCGAGGCGCCCTGGTTTCTCAATGAGGACCAGTTTCCCCGTCTTCCAGCGACTTGGGAACTGGCCCCTCTCCATGCACGTGCTTAGGAGCCCACGTAGTCGAGGCCCGAGAGCCTCCGAGGCCAGGACCCAGGCTTTCCCAGGTAAGCCATCGGGTCCTGGGGCGGTGTTTCTGGCCTTGAGCCTATTAACCGCCGCTCTCAGGTCTACCTCGGTCACCTCCGGAGTATCGTCGTCGTCGGTGTGGTCCGCATCGGGCACCGCGGGTGGCGGAGCCATGGGCGGGGGAGCATGGTCCCCTCGCAACGGGAACAGAGCGCTCACCACGTCCTCCACTAGCTGGGGCCGGAGACTCTGCGTCAACGGGGGGGCCCAGGTGCGGAGTTTGTTCCGCACCATTTTGTAGGGCCTTCCCCACGGGTCCCCGTCCAGAGACTCCAGCAAATCTCTGCGAGCCAGATCCCTGGCCCGCAAGATCCCCGCTTGGAGGGCGGTCTTCGCCGCTCTGTACTCCTCGTACAGCTCCGCCTCCCTGGCCTGCGCATTCGGAGGGCGAATGCGGAGCCGGCGATGCCTGGTGTACGGGCGACGCGCAGCAACGCACGCTTCTCGCAGCGTCGTCAGCTCGTGCGACCACCAGTACACCTGACGGCGGGCGCGTCCTGGCCGGACCCGGGGCATTGCCACGTCGCATATATCCGACATGGTCTCCCGGAACCACTCCGCCTCATCGTTGATGTCAGCAGGCCTGTCCGGTGGTGACACCCAGGCCTGCACGATCGAGGCTTCCAGGAGAAGCTCCCGGTCCAGCTGCTTCAGCGCCCACCGCGGACCACTCGGGGTCTGTCGGACTGGCGCGCTTGAGGTCTGGGCGGAGACGTCGAACCGGATATACCGGTGGTCGGAATAGGTCTCCACCTCCTCCACAACACGCCAGTCGACGACACGCGGCGACAGAGCGGGGCTGGCGAACGAGATGTCCACCACGGAGTCACCCCGCATCCGCACACACGTGGGGACAGAACCCCGATTAAGGACGACCAGGCCTGTCTCCAGGGCCCAGTCCTCCACTATCCTACCCCGTACGTTCGTATAACGGGAACCCCAAGCCAAATTCTTGGCATTGAAGTCCCCGAGAACAAACACGGGGAGGGGACGATACCCGACGACGACGTTACGCAACTCTCCAAGGGAGTTGTGGAACTCGGCGAGAGTTCGATTCGGGGAGAAGTAGACTCCCACCACTACCATCTCCCCGAACCGTGCTGCTACGCACCCCTGTCCTCTCCTAACACACTCGAGGGACGGGGTACCGGCGGCGGCCGACGAAATGTCGAAATCCATTTTTCCTAATTCTACTGTAACGGGAAAAATACACAATTTGTCTATTTCCTCGTATTTTTGTTTTATTTTCTCATAGAGATCTATTGCCGATGCTAAATTAATATCCTTACTTTTTTCTAACAGTAAAAATATTTTACAACATTTTTCGAAAGCGCTTTTTGCTTGTTCTAACTTTGTCAAAATAACATTACCTTTATATCTTGCTTGTCCCTTTTTAACTAAATAATTACGTATTTCTACCAAAAAGACATAATTTTGTTCTAAAACATCGACCATATTCTTAATCTAATAATAGAATCGCATTAATGTAACACATTCCACGTAAATGCAATGTAGCAAAGTAAAAACAAAAGTCCGACGTTGCATTTCGTTTCCGTTCGGTGTCTTATGTCTGCATGTCCACTCGTGATTCTAGCACCTTTAAGTTTTTGCGTTATGAAATATGACACCGCGTAACTGGTTCACTCACTGATATTTTGACGGAAAATTACACAAGTAATTAATTATTTAAAGGATTATTACTGATTCTCGGTACCTTCTGTGCGCCCTCTGATGGATGATCTAATTCTCTGCATGGTACTCATCCCAATTTCCTGCTGGATCCATGTGCGGTGGCAGTTCTTGTACATCCGCAGGCCAACATAAACTGCTAAGATCCCAATAATGGCCAGAACAATGTAGGTCACAACGCTAAGCCGTTCCACGTGGCCTCCGATTTCCTTCAGCGTGGCGTCATTGTTGCCTCCAGCCGCGTTTTGGCTGAGGAAAACCTCTTCCTTTTCCACAGTTGACCGACACATTATCCTATTGAGGTAATTATTCTGAAACGAATTGCTGAAATACTGAACCGTTACTTAAACTACTAACAATCCCCTTGGCAGAGTCCCGTGGCAGGGTCGCCATGTAATGTTGGGGTTCCTAATGGGTGGTTTCAAGGAAACAACCACATCTCTCAAGTACTATTTAATTAATAAAATAATAATTATAAAAGAAAGGCATATCAAGTATAGTGCATACTCAGCATACATTAGCAGTTATAAAGGAGTGTGCTTACTTACTAAAGTAAAGGAGCATACATATTGTATTCTTACACTTCACTGACTCTCCCTGCTAAAACAAGCTACAGTACGTGTCGAGGATGGGTGACCATCTTAACATAACGAGACTTCTCCGTGCCTCGGAAAGCACGTTAAGCCGTTGGTCCCGGCTGTCATTTGGAGATCTTTGGCAGTCGTTACGGATTGTCAGAAGCCAAAAAATCTGACACCAGTCTTGCCAAGAAGTACCGTGTTCCCCAGTTAATGGGTTGTGGAGGTCTGGTAGGCAGCCGCTCCACGTTAAATACTGGTATTCAACTGAATCCAGCATGACTGGGTGCCGACCCCAATATATTTGGGAAAAGGCTAGGCAAATGAATGACTTCTAAAGGTTCGTGTATTTGAATTCGTTTTTTTCGCTGACATTCGTCAAATGTACCTCTGCATTCACGTACATCATTCGCACTGTTCTTATCAAAGAATCCTATATCGTTTCTCGGATGACGCTCCAATTGAGACCTACCAATTTAATCGCGTCACTTTCGGTCTTCGTTCTTCGCCATTTTTAGCATTGCGCACTATGCAACAACTCGCTAGTGACGAACGTGATAGTTACCCTCTCGCTTCTAGTGTGTTAGAAAGTGACAGATATACTGACGATCTAGCATCCTCCGCCTCTAGTCTTGACGAAGCGGTTAAGACGGCAGCTGATCTGATCCAGCTCTTGAAATGTGGTGGTTTCGACTTAGTTAAATGGACAAGTAATTCTCTGGACTTGCTTGCTACAATTCTAAATACTCATCGCCAATCGGAATCTGTTTCTTTCGACTCAGACACATCTTTCAAAATTCTTGGCCTTCAATGGCTACCATCTTCAGATTCGTTTAAATTTACTGTCACGCCGCCTAAACCCGAAGGTACCAAACGAGCGATGTTGTCCGTCACAGCTCGTTTGTATGACGTACTTGGTCTTATTGGCCCCGTTATTTTATATTCGAAATTGCTTATCAAACAACTTTGGCTTCTCAAACTCGATTGGGACGACCAACTTCCAGAAACTACTTCGTTTGTGGAATCGGTTTATCTCAGAATTACCTCTAATCTCTACTCTTTCGTTTTCTCGTCACTTAGGCGTTGATTCGCATTCTGAGCTGTATCTCTTGGCATTTTCAGATGCTTCGGAAAGGGCATATGGGTGCGTTGTTTATACCTATGTTTTGAATAAGAACCAAAACCCTATCGTTCGGCTCTTATGCTCAAAATCTAAGGTCGCTCCTGTACAAACTGTAACACTTGCTCGACTTGAGCTTTGTGGCATACTTCTAATGGCTAAATTGTTAAGGGTCGTCTCTGACACTATTTCGAAGCGACATCCTATCAAGGATGTGTATGCCTTTTCGGACTCGCAAGTCGCTTTGTGCTGGGTACATTCTTCTCCTCATCGCTTTAATACATTCGTCGCTAATAGAATAGCCCAGTGTCAATCTTATTTCTCGTCGGAACACTTTCGCTATATCCCGGGAACTCAAAACTCCGCGGATTGTCTATCGCGTGGATTATTGCCTTCACAATTGGTTCAACATGAACTTTGGTTAACTGGTCCATCGTGGACATCGCTTCCAATCACTGATTGGCCTGTTTCGAATTTCTCTCCTACTACTTCTACTCCAATGCCAGAGGAGAAGTCAGTCGCTTTCACTTCAAAACCTAAGTCTAAACATTTCCTTATAACGCTCAGTTTACGGTTCTCTAATTGGAACAAATTTCTAAGATTTACATTCTTAGAAGAAGGTTTACATTCTTCGTTTCATAAAAAAGCTTCCTCGCAAGAGTTACAATACCTCGTCAGTCTTAGATTTTGCAGAGTTAACAATCGTAAAGGCTTATCTTAATGAGTTACATACGTTCCTTCAGTCAGAGGAATACTTTAAGTCTTTTTCACACGAATTGGCAAATAATCGTATAGCCCCCACCAGTGCGCCTCACTTTGGGGGCATTTGGGAATCTAACATTAAATGCGTTAAATCTCATTTGTTTAAAGTGATCGGGACTCAAATTCTAACTTATGAGGAACTGAACACAGTCCTCATTCAAATCGAGGCGATCCTCAATGGTCGTCCTCTCTATCAACTTAGTACAGACCCTTCGGAACCTAGTGTTCTCACGCCCGCGCACTTGCTTTCGCTTGCACCACTTACTATGTTACCTGCGGCTGACCTCAGCAACGAACGAGCTACTTTACTTACTCGATATTCGCTACTGGATTCTCTCGTCCAGTCGTTCTGGAAACGATTCAGATCTGTGTATCTCCATAATCTCCAATGTCGGGAGAAATGGAATACCTCAGCGAATCCAGTTGTAGTCGGGACAGTAGTGCTTCTAAATAAAGAGAACGCGCCTCCGCTTCAGTGGCCTCTTGGTATTGTCACTAAGTTGCTTCCTGGAAGGGATGGAGTGACTCGCGTCGTTGAAGTAAAGACCGGGAGCGGTGTACTTAAGAGACCGATCGTTAAGTTGTGCCCATTGCCAACTCAATAGTCAGCCAGCATACATAGTATACCTAATTCGTAGTAAATATCTTTAATCTAAATCTTGCCTCGTTAAATTAGCTTTTCGTTCGTAGTTGTAAAACTATTTTCTCTTATTCTTATTGAAGGGGTCCCTTCAAGGCGGGGGGGATGTTTGGTATAGTTTTTTATATACCGCTAGTTTAGTCGAGTATAAATCCTCGCTCCTTGAAAAATTCCCACCCTATTTCTGTTCCTGCGACCAGCGCCGGTATATACGTCACGTTCAGTGTGCACCGAATCGTTGTGAAGTGAATACGCCACTCAAAATTTCGCACTCGCGGTTGGTTGCGCCGGAGCACCGATAAATAACTCTCTCAACAAAGTGTTTTGTGCTTCTCATCATATAACTGAACCTAAACTATAAGGAAATTGAAGAAAATACACCACGTGGTGTCGTGTCATGGACATATGGTGTTACAGTGCAGCTAAGTTCTAGAAGAAATCTCGCCCATTGCCTGTAAGTACCTAGCCTATTCCTTAATTTCCGTCACCATTTCCAATTTACTCGCTAATAAAAGCTAGTCTCAGCCCGCCATCTTTCGTATTCAATAGGAGGCAAGTTCATCTAATTACACGCTTGTCTTGTCAAGGTGAACTATTCCTTTTAAAAGAAAACTTCAAAATACAGTCCACTAAAATTCCCATATCAGCCAAACCCCACCCTTAACCTAACTTCACACCAGGTACGTTATGTATGACCGCGGACATCACATTGTTTTGTCTGGAGGAGACTGAGCAAAAATTTACGTTACTCGAATTATTTTTAATATTTGATTTCCACTCCACACGTTCCTTAACAAAACAAGTTTCAACTGAATGGCCATTCTTTTTGCAGAATGTGCAAGTCTTAACGGGCTTAGAATTTGACTTTGTTGGTTGAAAATTTGAGCTAGTCGATTCGGTTTTTGATGAAGATTTATCAGAATCCGCATCGATTTTCGCCGACTTTTTAGGACAAACGGCCTGTTTGTGACCTATGTTTCCACATGAAAAGCATGCTAATCTATCATACTGTGGGACCTTGCGTTTACGCGTATCAGAGGAATCTACGTTTGACGTGCGAACAGGATTGTTATTAACAGGTGACACACCCTTAGGCTTTAAGTACACTGACAAAAATTCTACTAATTCCTTTGACTGTAGCTTAGCGTTGGCTGTCGCGGCCTTCACTTGAAGATCGGAGATGCCACGGATCACAATAGCGGTTTTTAGTTCCTCTGAAAGTCCCTTGACAATGTTCAGTCGCAACAGGGACTTCTGCGCATACTCAGCATAGGTAGCGAATTTATTAGAATTCACACTCATGACATCATATAGCACAGTAGCCATATCAACTTCACGTGTGCATAATGATCGGAATTCAGCTTAAAAAATTGGACCACGACCGATCACTGGTCACCCAATCGTTCAGCCACGTCTTAGCATCACCCCTTAAACATCCACCAATGCATTCCCGATCGTCCCACTGACATATCTCGCGCCCACGATCGACTTCCGCACACCACGTGTCAAAGTCATGTACATTAGGGTCAAAATTAGAAATGTAGTAACTCTTAGATCTTACTTGAATTAGGGAAGAAAGTGCCCCCACAATCCTGGGCCTCAAGTCTGCTATTACAATAGTGTCAGAGTGGTCTATCATTGATCTCATAATGGTCGATTTTGACAAGTTTGGTAATCTACTAATAAAAAAGCGTCACTATGACTTTCCAGTGGTCAACCACTGACACTCCATTGAAAGAAATGGCAAAATTGGTAATCTCGTACATAATGACAACTGACTGACAAACGTATGCGGTAATCTGCTAAAATTTTGATAGTTGCTTTGATCAGTGACCTACCATTAGAACGTCATTGTGCAGTCATTACTTTTAATAGCTCGGTTATCAAAAAATATTACGAGATCATTGACAGACCGACCATTATGACTTTAGCAGATTATGAACTTTTAGCAAAATGACAATGGGATCGTGTTGGAATGACAAATTTATAAAAATAGCAGACTTGGGCCCCTGTCCGCAGCATCGGCTTCTCGCGACGTCTCAGTGGTCACGGTTCTATCCGTAGCACATGTTTCCGTATTAGCGGTAACAGGTGCCTCGGTAACCACCGAAGTTGTAAGCGGCGGAGTGCCGCTCAGATGTGACGACATGGGAGTAGACATACGTATAGCGTTTGAAGGCAAACGTTCCTCTAAAGCGCTCAATCGAACCAGTATTTCGTTTAAAGGGTCGCGTCGAGGGCTATCCTGACGCCCATACGAACTATCCCGGCGCCTACGCGAACTTCGGGAGTGCTCTGATCTGTCACGATGACGCCTAGGAGATCTACTATGCGATTGACGATAACGGTCACGACGCTTTTTATGAACATCACGACTTTTATGCGAAACTTTTTCCCGAAAATTACGCCTAGGTGTATTCTCACTCGGTGTGCAATCACGACTCGACATGACTATGACTATAGGCAACGTAAATTACCACGATGCGACGTGAACAACAAACTAAACGCAAAATAAAAGAATTAACACGTGGTTGTTTACTTCAAAAACACGCACGAAACATGATCTAATCGAGCGGAAGCACGTGGCGAATTACGTTAAAATGCACAGAAACTAATCACGGACAGAATCAACAACACGTGGCGAAAAAAAAAATCCAATCCCAAAAATTTTCGGTTAAAAAGATGGCGAACGATCTGAATCGCGTGTAATTTTAACCAATCCCACTTCTGATCTTATGGATCAGAAGCCCAATTAATTTTTTAAAAAGAAAACACGACACGGCCTACAACTATTTATTTAAATTACAAAAACCGTTACAAGGAAAATAATTCAAACGATCACTAGTATACGTCTGTCCCATCCGAGCTCCACAGCAAAAGTGACCGAGGCGAGTGAGCACACGGCTCATGGTGTGTCACCCAGCGACTGACAGCGTCATCGCAGCGAAGTGATGTCCCCGCCCTCTCGGCTGTCAAATCTTCTAAGAGTATTGTTAATTTTGAGTCTCAATATTACTTTTAGAGTTTGTATTGTTAAGCTCGTCTTTTATAACCTTCCAAGTGGCTTTACATTTGTTGTCATTTTTAGCAATAAAGTTGATATTTGCATTCCTTTTGGAGTTGAAGATGCATTTTTTAAAGGAGTTTAGAGTAGTTAATGTACATATTTCATCCTATTAATTACTGTTTTATTTTGATAGAAACGATGACGTAGTGAAGGTTTTGTCTTACAACTTTTTTTTAAGACGTTACTTATCCAATTAAGTTTCTTTTTGTTGTTTATATTAACTTTTACTCTTAATTTAGGGAAGCAAAGATTGTAGAGT
Source organism: Hecatera dysodea (assembly GCA_905332915.2). Lineage (NCBI taxonomy): Eukaryota > Metazoa > Arthropoda > Insecta > Lepidoptera > Noctuidae > Hecatera > Hecatera dysodea. The sequence continues at coordinate 4,513,676 of HG995306.1, read as the reverse complement.
AAGCAAAACATTTCATGAAAATAATTAAATAATAAAATAAATAAATAATAAAAATAAAAAATTAAATGCTACATTTGCGTCATTAGCTTTAAATATGTCATACCAAGATAAATTACTTAAGTGTTCCTTAAACTTTCGAACATTATCCATGCTGAAATCTCTTTTGTATGTATAATATACTGGTAGTTTTTGTGTTTTGTATTTTAGTGGAATGGTCAACATTTGTGCAGTATCATGGTCAGATAAGTGAAGTGGCATTACAATAGCAGTAGCGTCAGGAATGGGTTACTAAGAATGTGATCAATACATGATAACTTACGTGTTGGCTCATTGATGTGAAATTGCAGGTTATAATTGTATGCTAAATCCCGTAATTGTTCAGAAATATTACCTTTTTTTAAGCTGTTTCCTGCTACATTCATTTTAGATTTATACTGTAACATTAGGTTGTGCAGGAGGCTATTTAATTTACTTAGGAATTGGGTGGGATCCGACTGCGGTGTTCTATAAATACAAATAATAATTCATTTATGATATGTAAGTTCAATCCCACAAACCTCGAACGTATTTTGCGTGGCGTAGGTTTTTACAAATAGCAGGTTTTTGAAGAAAACATTTTCTTTTATTAAAATGCAAGTGCCGCCTCTCTGCTTTTCTCTGCAGTAGTAGGCTGCCATTTCATAGCCATGAATTTTAATATAACTTTCGTATCCTTTTTTTATAAAGGTTTCTGAGAGACATATTACATCAGGGTCATTGTGCGCTTATAAATGATAAATGATAAATGATTTATTTTTGTAAGTAGGTTGTAAAAAACACTTTTACACGTCAATCTTTTTTTGGCCGTTATAAAAACTAGATGAGGCCGGTGTTTCCTAGCTGACTACCCTGAGAAGAAACACCGAAACAAACTCAGAGGTCAAGGTCTCTTTTGAAGTCCATACAATTGTACTGGTCAAATCATATGAGAACCATGTACGTTGGTGTCTGAAGTGGTCTTTTGAGGAAAGTACCCCACAGATTTGAGTGGACCTGTCCAAACAGTGCAAGCATTTGTCAGTTATCGTGTAGCTCAAACTTAGAACTTTAAGTAGCTCAACGATTTGACGAACAATACCAAAGTAAGGACATTTGGGTAGGCCACGTAAGGAACTCAAACCGCCAGACTAATATGAATGAACCCCCGACGCGACGTAGCGATCTACATGGTCCACATTCACAATACGTTATATGAGGACCATGCAGATCAGTGTCTGAAATGGTCTTTTTAAGAAGGAACCACACCGTTTTGAGTGGACCTGTCCAGTCAGTGCAAGCCTTGGTCAGAGACAAGTAGCTCAACTTAGAATCAACAAGGAGCTCAACAACTCGACGAACAATGCCAATGAAAGGACATTTGGGTAGGCCACAAAAATACTCAAACAGCCAGACAACGTTAAAAAAAAATACTTTGAAGGGGAAAATGCTAATAATAACCCATATAGTCCTCATATTCGCAATAGGGAATAAAATTAAAATAATAAAAAAAATGATACTTTACAAAATAAGTATTCATGTCAAAATAAGAAATTGTAATGAAATAAAAAGAATACTTTAAAAAGTAAACATTCATGTCGAGAGTAAATGAAAATTAAAATATAAAAATGTTAAACTGTATAAATATAAACAAAAAGAGAACAAAACAGGAAAAAAAAAACATTAAAACATTGGGCCGTGTACAAAACTGAAGCAGCTCAATCCCAAGCCTTCTTGTTCTCAAGATAATCTTTCACTGTATAAAAAGCTTTCTGGCATAGCTTACGTTTTATAAATAATTTGAATTTATTTATGCTTAGTTCTTGAATAGGGCTAGGAAGTTTATTATAAAAATGTATACATTGGCATCGAAACGAACCACCTATTTTTTTGAGCCTGGTTTTAGGAACGACATAATTGTGTTTGTTCCTAGTATTTATGCTATGGATATCACTGTATTTTTTAAACAGATTAATATTTTTATGTGCATACAAGAGGTTTTCATAGATATACTGGGATGGCACAGTCATAATATTAATCTCTTTAAATTTGTCTCTGAGGGACTGTCTGGGACTTAATTTGTAAATTGCACGAATAGCCCTTTTTTGTAAGACAAATATTGTCTGAATATCGGCGGCATTTCCCCACAGCAGAATGCCATATGACATCACACTATGAAAGTAGCTAAAATATACTAAACGGGCCGTCTCTAAATCAGTTAAGCCACGAATTTTCCTAACAGCGTATGCTGCAGAACTGAGCTTTTTTGATAGTTTGTCTATATGGGGGCCCCACTGCAGCTTCGCATCTAAAGTAATGCCTAGGAACACTGTGGTATCTTCGGGTTTCAACTCTTCACCCTTTATCGATACAACAGTGTTCACTTGTCGCACATGAGGTAAGGTAAACTTTATACATTTTGTCTTTTTCTCGTTTAGTAAAAGATTATTAGCATTAAACCAGTTAACTACAGTTGCTAGGGCAGAATTTACATTGTCAGTAACTATCTACTGGCGTTTTAGTTTAAACAAAAGCGACGTGTCGTCTGCAAATAACACTATATCGTGTTTGTCTTTTATGCGGTACGGCAAGTCATTAATATAAACGAGAAACAAGAAGGGACCAAAAATTGAGCCCTGGGGGACCCCCATCCTGTTTACAGATCCAGGAGATCTTTTGCCGTTGACATCAACTCTCTGAATCCTATCACTCAAGTATGAAGTAAGAAGATCCAGAGAGGTATTTCTGATTCCGTAATAGTGTAATTTCCTGATCAATGTCTCATGGAGAACGCAGTCAAACGCCTTGGACAAATCGCAAAAAATCCCCAAAGCATCGCATTTGTCCTCCCATGCATTATAAATGTGTCCTAGAAGTTCAACACCGGCATCAGTTGTTGAACGACCCCTTGTAAAACCAAACTGCTTATTATGTAAAAAATTATGTTTATTAAAATATCTTTGCAATTGATTTAAAATCAGTTCCTCAAAAATTTTACTAAATGTAGGTAGCACTGAGATGGGTCTATAATTGGAAGGGTCTGATGTACTACCTGATTTAAATAAAGGTATTATTTTACTATATTTCATTAGATCAGGAAACTCACCACGGTCTACACAATTATTAAAAATAACAGCTAAAGTAGGAGCTACAATGTGTATTATAGACTTAGCAAGGTCAACAGAATTACCCCATAGATCTGCAGTTTTTTTAACATTCAGTGAATTAAACGTCTTTACAATATCAGTAGAAGTGACATATTGGAATTTAACTTCAGCATCACAAACTGGAACGTTTTCTTTAAGTAAAGCTTCTGCAGCACTGGGTGATGAATCTAGATACTTAGTTGTCGATACGGGAATCTCTGCAAAGAAATCTTCAAATGCCGCGGCGACTTGCGAATCTGATTCAATAATACTGTCATCAATAGCAAGGCTATAATCACTATTTCGATTGACAGACCTTCCTGTTTCACTATTAATAATATTCCATGTCGTTTTAATTACATTACTACTATTTTTAATTTTCACGTAGTTCTTGTAATGTTAGTTCAAAAATTTCTCTTTTACATAAAATACTGGCAATATTCTGATGGAGATGTGTAAGGTGATAAGTTGCAGGAGGTTTGGTCTCGAAAAAATGTAGTATTCCGTTTTATGGTCGGAAAATAATACGGAATGGTACCTCTGTGTCTTTTGCCTACAGAATCTATAAGACTATTTTGTTTTTGTAAGTTAGAACTCATACGGCGAAAATAGAATGGAATTGTTCCTTTTTTGGGCTCAGCTACTTTAGTACTCAATTTAAGGCTTGGTTTGTTACTGGCAATTTTTTTCATAAGTTCCCTTGGATTTAAATAATTCTTATTGTAATCATTACAGTCTATACGGTAATTGATCCTATTACAAAATTCGGATGTCTTAGAAGTTCCACTTTCTAGAAATTCACATTTTTTATAGTTTTACATACGTTTTTTATGCGATAGTTAAGCTTATTTATGTATAAGCTTAGTCATGTTGTTATAAAATGTATCTAGCACTGTTTGCAAATATGATAAAACATATATTAAGCTGTGGTCATTTTCTCCCAAACAAATTACCAGTATGTCATTAACATTTAGCTTAGCATGCAGACAGTTATTTGTTATTTGACTACTTAAAGCGTTTGGTTTTGTTTCTGAGATAATACTATATTTTTTATACTGTGTATTCTGCCGTGAATCTATGATCGCTGCTGCTAGGCCGACGCATTGTTGAGGGCCGAAGATGAAAATTCTATTTGACGGTTCACGTTCTTGATCTTCAGTACCCGCAGACGTTTGAGGGCAGAACTTTTGCGACTGTGGTTGTATAGACTTTTTGATATCGTAGCGTCTTAGCGAATCTATTTTCTTCTTAGAGGTTTCAATTTGTTGTTGTGCGCTTACTAATTCTTGTTGCAGATTGATGATCTTCTGTTGTAGATACATAATTTTGATGCTTTTATAACTATCTTCATTCATTTTGCTAGTAAGAGGAGTAGAAGGTGTAGAGACTGTCTGCTGTAGAAAGGACTGACTCTTTCCTTTAATATTGATATACGGATTATTTTCAAGCGAAGAATGGCACAGTAATTTTAAAATTTTTATTTCTTTAGTTAATTTGCTCACTTGTTGGCGAAGGTTGTTATTTTCAAGAATCGTATTTTCTAGTTCATTTTCTGTACTATCGAGTTTATTTGTGAGCTCCGTTATTGTGTTTCTCATTTCTAGAATAGTCAAGGTTTCCGATATGGTACCGTCCACGCTTTTAGATAGTTTGCAAGGAGTGATATACGATTCATCCGATGTTTCGTATTCAGAGAGTATATGTGAATCTAAGATTTTGAAGCTATTTGGAGTTCTGGAATTTGCTGCTTGAAGTTGTGGACTTTTTTGGGCGTATTGGTGTATCTGTTCTGGAGAAGAGCGGCTTACTTGTGTTTTTTTCCTTGTAGTAATGTTAGAAGTCTGGCTAACATTTTGGACTTTTTCACTTTTGATACACGCAGTACATCTCCATTTTCTCTTAGAATTTCATAATAGTGTGCCTAAGTGTAATCAATTATTTAGTTTTCAGCACGTAACACCACTTGATGTAGTTAACGTTTTCAATACACTTAAATCTAAAAACACAGGTGATTGGGACACCAGGCACCGCCGTCTCCGCATTTGCCCTCCGAATGCGCAGGCCAGGGAGGCCCGAGTCGACGGCGCGTTAGCAAAGTCGGGGCCCCATAGGGTCAGTGCCTGCTAGGGTTGCGGAATTTGTTCGAAAGAGTCACCGCGGCACTGGAACGCAAAGGGCACAAGAAGGATCACGGGTGGGTTTTAGTCAGTAAGCGTCTGACACTCCCTTCCGCTCTGCCCAGAGCGGGAGAAGTCATTGATGATTTCCCATCCAGAAAAAAAAGGTGATTATTGGGGCATTTCCTTTAAACTTTTGAGTAATATAATAGACATAGTAGCGCCCTATCTTGCTTTTACTTTTAATAAATGCGTGGACTTTTCCTGATCTCATGAAGAGTAGTAATGTCATACCTTTATTTAAATCTAAATATATATCTTCTAAATATATATGTATAACTCAAAAGTGACTGACTGACTGAGATAGTGATCTATCAACGCACAGCCCAAACCACTGAACGGATCAGGCTGAAATTTGGCATACAGGTAGATGTTATGACGTAGGCATCCGCTAAGAAAGGATTTTTGAAAATTCGCTCTCTATAGGGGTGAAAAGGGGGTTAAAATTTCGTATGGAAGTTCGTCATTTTTAGTGCTAGAAGCCTGAAACTTTGTTTTTAGGTTAATGATTAGAAATAAACAATTAAACCCTTTTTTTTTCTGGATGGGAAATTATCAAATGACTTCTCCCGCTCTGGGCGGAGCGGAAGGGAGTGTCAGACTCTTACTGACTAAAACCCACCCGTGATCCTTCTTGTGCCCTTTGCGTTCCAGGGCTGCGGTGACTCTTTCGAACAAAATCCGCAACCCTAGCAGGCACTGACCCTATGGGGCCCCGTCTACGTTGCTGACGGCTCTTTGAGGCGCGCGTGGAACACGACGCGCCGTCGACTCGGGCCTGGTTGCTATCGGACGGCGAGCCACCCATAGCTCGCCATCCGCAGGCCCGCGCCTACGGTGGCCGGGAATCGCCCTGCGTTTCCCGACGCCCGGGGCGTCTTCTTCTGTTGCGGCGGCTGGGGCGTGAGGTTTCCCTCTCACGCACGCGTTCCGCCTCCTCCTTTGCTAGCATTACTGCTTCGCAGAAGGAGGCGACCGCTTCCCATGCCTCCTCGCTCCGGACCATGGCTTGAACCAAGGCCGGACGCGAGAGGTTGCCGCCGCCGATCGCCTTGACGAGGACACGGCGGTGCTCCGCCCAAGCAGGGCAGACCTCCACCGTATGCTCCACCGTGTCCTCCGGGCGATCCACACAGTGATGACACCCGGACGTGTCCTCCCGCTGGATCCGACACAGGTACCTCCCGAAACAGCCGTGTCCGGTAAGCACCTGCGTCAGGCGGAAGGTGAGGACGCCGTGACGTCTCTCCAGCCACGCCTCAAAGAGGGGACTTATCGCCGCAATAGTGGCGTGCCCAGCACTGGGTTGCGATAGTCGCTGTCTCCAAACCTCCGTGAGATCCCGCCGGAGCTCCGTCCACTGCGCAGCAATTTGCCGCGGCAGCAGAGTTTCACCCCGGCTTAGCGCCTCCACGCGCAACGCGTAGACGTGCGCGAGGGCTCTCGCCTCCAGATCCCACGGCAGCAATCCGGCAAGGAGATTCGCCGCCTCGCCAGAGACCGTGCGGTATCCACGGACTAGCCGAATGGCCATGACCCTCTGGGCCGAGACCAGGTGGCGCGCTGGCAGTCGCCCTAAAAAACCCTAGGAGAGGGTGAAAAAGGGGTTAAAAGTTTGTATGGGGAAACAAGATTAGTTAAACTATTCAAAACTTCACAGAAGTACAACTGTTTCAGGCTCTTTCAGAATTCAACCCTTTAGGGGTTAAAAAGGGTGGAAAAGGGGTGACAAATTCTGAAAATCAACATGGGTATAGTTTTTATAGTTTATCTGGTCGCTGATTAAAAACGCTGAAAACAACAGCTATTTCACAAAAATTTCACAAAAAAATAGATCGAAACAGAAAATATGCTCAAAATTACACCTGGTACGGTCTCGGTTACGGCCGCGAGGCGGGCGACCTCCGCCCGCAACTCTGTCGCCTCTCCGGACCCGCCGACGTTGGCTGCCGCTGCCGCCAGGATGGAGGCTTTGGCCGCGCCGATGGCCTCCCGCTTTGAGGACTGCTTCCTCTTGAAGGCCACAGCGCGGATCGCGGCCTCCACGACCTCCGCAAACTGGGCCTTCTTCTCTTCAACAGAGGGACGCACCTCTCCTGGGGGCTCCGAGTCGTCGGAGTCGAGAGTAGGCGGAAGAGTAGAGGGAGCCCCACGACCGCTCCCTCCAGGGCGACGCCCCTCCTCCACCAACCTCCCGGCCCGACTCTCCACCTCCCGGGTAGAGGGAGCCAGCCCCCTCCCCGCCTCACAGCCCCTGCCCCGCCTAGCGGTGGGGATCTTGCGGGTGGAGGCAAACTCGCCCTCGGAGGTCGACTCCCCGTCTTCCTCCCGTCTGGGCCGCTTGCGGAAGAGCTTGACGCCCTCCGCAGCAGCCCCCCCTCTTCTGTCTCCAGAGCCCGCCGAGCTGACCGTTACTAGGTCTGGCGTGGAGCCGGAATCCGACTCCGCACCACCCCGGCGCTCAGGCGAACCCTCCTCTACGCAATCGTACGCCATCAGCTCCTTATAGGAAGCGGATCCGGATGACGACGATTCTGAGCCTCCTCGGCTCCTGGTGCCACTGGCAAGTGGAAGGTGTTTGTTGCCCACCCCAGAGTACGGAAGGCAGCCCGCCGAAGCGGGGTGGGATTTCCCGACCGCTGAGCAGTCGGGACCCACCTGGGGACTCATTTTGCAAATACCTTTTTCCATAATTTTCCTTTTAGAGCGTGCGGTCCCTTACTCCTCCGCCCTTTCTCCCTCACAGGGCCTCTCCTCCCACCCGCTCACTGCCTTCACAGCCACGTCTGATGAGCAGACGCGTACCAGAAGGCAGCGAGCGGGATTCCTCGCGTGTGTGTCTCTCTTGGTCTGGTCCCTCACTTGCGACCTTCCGGCATGAGTGGCTCTACCGGGAAAGCTCGCAAGATCATTGAGACGCTCAAGCCCCACCACGACGACAACGTGGAGACACATTCGGTGGGGACCTAGAAGTACCCGCATACTACGTTTGGTATAAAAGAAACTTCCAAAGTAGAAAGAGAGGAGCAAATGTTGAAGGCTGCCAGGGGTAAAAAAATAGCACGTTCTGAACAGGATTGAGAATTCTATCACCTTCGCATGCTCCTTCATGAGATCCGGGGCCCAATTTCGTTTGAAGCGTTAAAAACTGTAGATGCTGATGTACAGTGTGAAATCTTAATGGTTGTTTTCCCGCGGCAGGACGATTACCCATCAGTAGTACTATCGAAACACAAAGTTAAACTAAAAAAAAAAAAGTTTTTTTTTTCAAATCATTAAAAAAGTGTTCATAAACTCGAAAGAGCGAGAATCAATAGTAGTGCACTAGACATAACGTAGGTAGATACCTACATGAGACGCACTCGCCCTCGCCGCCGCGCGCTGACGTCAAATTACAAAGGAATAGTGAATAATAAATGTTCAGAGCAAAATAAGCTCTCGTGGATGGTGATACGGCATTAACTAGCCTGCGCGCACGCGGCAAGCGGCAATATAAAAAGTTGCCGCCGATGCCGCCAAAATATTGCGCTCTGCCCTTAGTCCTTCCGCGAACGTCATAAGTGTAATACGTCATCGACATCTTTTCAAAAATGAATCGTCATTACATTTTTTTAAATTTAAAGTTCTGTGTGAGGAACACCAAACAAGCGACGCGTTGATAAGTGCGATAGTGGACGCTTTCAATATCGTGAGGCGTGACAGAGACACTAATCAAACTGAAAGACAATCAGTTAAAACGTGCTCGTTTGTGCATTCAACGTATTGGTTTGCATTTCGAACAATTACTCCGCTACCGAGAAATGTAAGTACTTACTCGTGGGTAAATTTCAACAAGTGATTTTTATATGTCATTTCGGTGGGATTTTTTAATTTCAATGCTATCTACATATTTTTAGTGACAAATAAAACTTTAGCCTATTTTATAACATTGTGCGTGAGTGGACATCAAATTTCATCAAAACTTACATAAATATTTAAGGATGAATTTTTAAGAGTCCACTGAAATGAAAAGTGTCTACCGAAATGATAAAAATGACCACCGAAATGATAAACTGTGCACCGGAATGAAATAAATCCACCGAAATGATACAGCTAAGAACAACCGTGCCGGGCAGCCAGGGTTCCGTACTTTGGTAGGTTTGATTTCCACAAATTTTAGATTAACACTGAGACAGGACAGTAGACAGTTATTTTAATATCATCATTAATATATAGATATTACAGTTTGTAAGTAGATATTACAGTATTACATATATCATTCTTTGAGGTTACAATAACCTCAAAGAATTATATTATTGTAATATTTATTATGATATGAAAGAATTGTTTCTTCACTTAAATAACCTTTGGTAATTTTTCTGGTTGTTGTTGTGTGAAAATGTTGGAAAACTTTATCGTAAATGCTGGTAACCATAAATAAATATTTTTGTTTGTTTATGATCTAATACTAATTTACTTGATATATTTTCAAAAGAGTGAACGAAGCGCGATAAGAAAGCTTAAAGTTTCTGATTAATATGATGGCTGCATTTGTAAGTTATGCCATTAATAATAATACATAATGTGTACCCGTTGCACTAAGAGAAAAATGCTAGGTATAATTTAGTTAAATTGGTAACGAAACGAGAATAGTGTTTCTACAGGTATATAAGTAAAACTTCTAAAATTAAATCAACTCTTATATTTTATACTGGGAGCTACTACCCGATAATATCACCGTGGACTCGACAATATACTGCCATCAGCTTGACCAACTCCGTACAGAAATCAACAAAAAGCGCCGTGAACACTCAAAGATATACTTCCTTCACGACAACGCTCGGCCGCACATAGCCAAAGTCGTTCGTCAGAAGCTATTGGATTTTGAATGGGAGCTACTGCCACATCCACCTTACTCTCCCGATCTAGCGCCAACCGATTTTCATTTGTTTCGCTCTCTCAGTAATCATATACAGGACAAAAAATTTGATGATAGAGCACAGTTAACAGATTTCCTCGAAAGCTTTTTTGCCTCACGGCTCCCAAGTTTTTACGCTGAGGGTATCCATGCTTTACCTAATCGCTGGAAATGGGTTGTAGATAACAACGGTGCCTACTATAAAGACAAGTAATTGTAAATCTATACTAATATTATAAAGCTGAAGAGTTTGTCTGTTTGTTTGTTTGTTTGTTTGTTTGTTTGAACGCGTTAAATTGAAAATTGAATTGAAAAATTCTTTTTGGGTTGAATAGACCATTTATTTAGAAAGGCTTCAGTCTATATATCATCACGCTTAAGCCAATAGGAGCGGAGCAGCGATAAAGAATGTTTTGAAATCGGGGATTCCACGGGGACGAAGTCGCGGGCAGCAGCTAGTTATAAATATAATTTAAAATTGTTTTGTTTATTTGCAACGCTCATTACTTTCCTACCAACCCAATATATACATGTACTAGCTACATAGAAATATGTGTATATTATATATCTTAAACACAAATATTACACAACAAATACACCCGAATAATCTAATCTACACTTACATTATAAAACTATGACTTTGTATTTGATACAAGGATCTCTAAAACTTTATGGTTTTAAATCATTTCGGAGATACATTTAATTCCGGTGGACTGTAATTGGTATAACAGTCCACCGAATCCACTGAAATGATAACACTGAGATGATAAAATAGAGGTTAGTTCTACATTTAACTCCGAAATAAAATTATTAAAAAAATATGAACACTACTCAAACAAAATAGTACTTACGGCGAATTTAATACACAATTTTGAAACAAATTAAACGAATCTAGCACGAGTTATTACCGTCACCGAAATGAAACTATTTTTGTCCCCATGTTACTGAAATGATAAACTTACTTTTTTGGCGGAAAAACCGCAAGCTTTGGGACCGGTGCGTTTGCGCCGAGAGCTTGAGCCGGGCTGATCCGAAGTGAGGAAAGGTGAGAGGGGCGTAACAACGCAATGTTGACATGGCTATTCTACTAAAACTTACTGTCCTCTGAAATGATAACTTTTTTCCAGACAAAAGTTGACGACTGCCTGTCAAATCCATGAGAAAGAAGATAAACAAACAAAAATAGTTTTATTTGATCGAATATATTATAATTTAATGATAAGAAAATCGATTGTAATCCATATTATGAATGTATTGGCAGGGGAAGGTATTTTATGGGCGGAATTGGGTTCGGGACAGGCCACCGTGATGATAAAATAACACTTTGTAATTATTTTTTTTGGTATATTAGAGGGTAGAAATCAATGATTTTTTTTGCCAAGGTAGAGAAGTACTTACGTTGTTGAAAAAAAATATATAAAATAAAAAACCAGCACATTGCACTACCGTTCTCAGGTTTGCCGTGTATTTTTTTTGCTTGCGCAATTCACCCTCGTACCTTGTAAATTTAAACATTTAAAAGTAGGTTAGGTTATCAAAATCATTGTAAATAGGTTGATTCCATCTTTTAAGTACGCTTTAAATACTCAATTATCTAAATCAGACTTTTTAAAAAAGATAACTGTCTTGATTTTTATTAGTTTCTCAGTGATTTGTAAGTTGTAGGCAAAAAAGTATTTATGACGGTTCTAAGCCCGTAAAAATATGAATGGAAAATTGGAATAACTTATTGACTGCTTTAGCTGATCACTACTTCTGACTTAATAAAACACAGAACTGTGTTTTATTAAGTCAGAAGTAGTGATCAGCTGATTAATACGTAAAGGGCAACGACCCCGCGCCGGCCCCCGCTTTCCGCGTACCTACATATCGCGCGATGCAGTACCTACTGTTGGTTCAAGTCGCTTTCTAGTTTTGTTTATCACAATTGTTAATCTGCCATTTATGGAGTCTAATATTTTTTATATATATAAATCGATTGTATTACCGATACAAACTCATTTCGCTTCGGGAAAACAACCATTAAAATTTCACACAGTATATTCCACGTTCCAATCAGCGTGCAAAGCTCTCGGCTTGCTTGAAGATGATCAGCATTTGTTCGCAGCAATGGAAGAGGCAGCACTTTGCCAATCACACTAAATGATTCGAGATCTTTTTACGATTACTTTAGTGTTCTGCCAAGTATCAGACCCATTAGGAAAGCCTTTAGGAAAAATTCAAAGAAGCAGCGGCAATTAACGATATACTATTAACGACTTTTGAGGGGGGAGAAATGGTGTACACGTCAATAGACTCTGTGGTCAACACAGATGACGCAATTACCTACCCTGTCGAATTTCTAAATTCACTGAAACCATCGGGTCTTCCGTATCATAAGCTTATTCTGCACGTGGGCGCTCCTACTATGTTGTTGCGAAATTTAAAACCTCCTCAACTGTGCAACGGAACCAAACTAAAAGTAAAAGCATTACATCGCAATGTAGTGGAAGCCACAATTATAACTGGATATGCACAAGGGGAAACTGTATTTGCACCAAGAATTCTCTTGATCCCTAATGATCTTCCCTTTGAATTCAAACAAATACAGTTTCCTTCAAAGTCTGCTTTGCAATGACCATAAACAAATCACAATAAAAAAAAAAAATTGCTGGTATAGACTTGTGTTGTGATTTCATCGATGTTGATTACATAATTGACCAATTATTAGATCAATTATTATGGCCCTATTGCTGTACTTATTTTTAAGGATAATGTAATTACCATTATTATACGTTCAATGTATTGATTATATTTTGTATAGAAACAAGCCATTCGTTCAAATGATTCACAATCATTCGTTCGGTGGTGGTGGGAAGATTAACGGTTAGGAGAGAGGTAGGGATTAGAATAAGTGGCAGTCGGCGGGTGAGCTTGTTACCGAGTAGTCGAATAAAGTGTACTGTGTCCGAGCGTCGTTGTATTATTGAGTATTGCTGAGTGTGCAAAATTAAAGAAGTTCACCAAGTACAGTAGTTTCATTTTAAGTCAGAAGTGGTCATAACCTACGAGCAGCGATGTCTGATAAAAACCGTAAGTACTCTTGTATTATCACAATAATAGCTACTAAATGATAGTAAGCAGAATATTATTTGATATATCCTCAAATAAATAGATTTGATCATTAGTTATAACCTAAAACCAAAATACACGTGGTCATGTTCACGAGAAACGAAGTAGTTGATGAGGAGTATACAGTATTTAGACCAAGATAAGTTTAGATGAACCAGTTAACACAATTTTCACTGGCTATTTGATAGATTCAAAGATACACACATATGTATTGTTACGAGCTTCGGGTTCGTTACAATAAAATCAGCCGATTCAATAACCAAAAATGTCACTTTATTTTACACCGCACTAATTACACTATAAACTCACTAATCACAAAACACAATCGCACTGTTAATCACTTGAGTTCGCAGTCGAAGATCGCTCTCGAAGTTATCACTTGTATCGCAAATCCAATACTGACTCGGTCGGTACATGCCTTATATAGAGCGCCGAGTAGAACTCCAGAAAGTTCGCGTACATATCGGTCGCGACCGACTAAGGTCCGAGTATTCTGGCATAGAAAAATCTCGAAGGTCCTTGACTTCAATATTCAGTGACGTCACGGATGTCAATCAGCCATAAGCTCTCTGTGTACTTTTCTCAAGTAAATAATAAATAACAAATAGTTCAGTACGAATTTATTGAGAAACTTTACGGACAAGTGCAACTTACACATCACAGTGTTATCTAGTGTTTGTATGCTGTGAATAACAATATAAAACTCTTAAAACTATATCTTACTTCTCGGCAAGTGTTCGGCTACCCGAAACCCAACAGAAAATTAACTATTTTTTACAAACTTAAAGAAATTTGCTGTGTCTTAACATCTAGTGTGTGCGTACCTTTATGTTCATACAGTGACTAACCCCATAGTGTTTATCCGCACCATACACACGGTAAAACTGCCATAAAAGTGTTTCTTGTATATTGCGCCATCTGTTGCAAAACTTGTGTACGTACGTGACGTTGAGAACGTAAACAAACATCTTTGTTTACAATGGCTAAGTGCGGCGGCTGTGGCAAATTCCTGTCATCGACAGAGGCTGCAAACTGTACCAAGTGCAGGGGCTGGTACCATAGGGCCTGTGTCGGGATACCGAATGCTGGCCAAATAGCGACTCCTTGGCACTGTCCCGAGTGCAAAAAAAACGTTGCTAGGGATAACCGGGCTGACACACCGGTTAGGGGACGAACATCGACTCAAGACGAAAGCCTCGTTACATTAATGGACACCAGCCCTATAAATAGTACTGCCCTCGACGCGACACAGGAGCTCAATCTGGATATCCTCAGGGCAGAGCTGAGTTCATTCAAGGAGGAGTTTTTAAGATTGGTTAAGACCGAATTTCAGCAACTACGAGATGACTTGTCAGAATTGAGATCATCTTTAAATTGCACCAATGACAGGATGAGTCACCTGGAGGAGAGAGTCGCTGTTATGGAACAAAAGGCGGCTCAGCCCCAAGCTTCTCAAACGTCGCCGTCGGAGGTGGAAGAGATAATCTCGCAATTGAAGACTGACATTAATGACCGTGACCAGGAGTTGCTCGCGAATGATCTCCAGATTTCAAACATACCAGAGATCAGCGGCGAAAATCCCACCCACACGGTCATGTTGGTAGCTGCGAAGATAGGTGTAAATATTGAGGCGCGCGATATAGTGAGCGCGGAGCGAATCGGAGGTAGGCGCATAAACGCGACGCAGGCGACGGCGCCGGTGGAGACCCGCCCGCGCTTCCTCGTCGTGCGCCTGGCGCGCCGCGACCTGCGAGACGAGCTGCTGGACGGGGCGCGAGTGCGACGCGGCATGACCACTGCCGACCTCGATTTGCCTGGCCCTGCGAAGCGCTTCTACGTGAACGAGCGGCTCACAAAAGTAAATCGTGAGTTGTTTCGGAGCGCCCGCGAGGCCGGTGGTCGCCTCGGCTGGCAATTTGTGTGGTCAAGGCGCGGCCGTATTCTTGCCCGGTATAAGCCTGGGGACAACACCTGCCACATTCGCTGTGAGGCAGACCTACAGCGCATTTTCAAACCGCACAAGGGAGTTGACATTAGTACCAATTAAAAATGCAGCTTTTACTTTGATTTTATTTGTTTATGTTGTTTGTTTTCTAACGCAAATTATTTTTATTAAGTTAAAACACGCTTTGGCTGTTCAGTCGAATTTAAATAAAAATTTGAAAGCGGAGTGTGTCGCTTATTATAAAGCTAGTGATTCATTACTTTGTGTTTGTTGCTACTACTATTTTATTTGTTTTGTATCCTCAAATGTGTGTCACGCGGCGCACAACATAAACGTACGTGTAAATCAGTCTTTCAACACTACACTGTATTATATTTATTTATCCAAATTCACAGCAAAACTACTTTTTACTTTTATAAACATGACGATACTTACAAATCTATTATTTACAAATCTAAGTCTTATTCTTTTTATATTCTATACCAGTGACAAAGTACTAATTATATTTACTACAGTTGAACTAAGATTCGTACTAATTCTATATTATACAGCATATAAGAATGTTATGACTGAATGGTTTAAAATCTTAATATTGACGGATTTATGTTTTATCACACGTTATGATGACTAAGCGAGACAAGTTTTTTAAGGTTGGTTTCCTTAATGCCGGGTCATTGGGAACGAATCATGACGACTTCATTGAATTATTTGACAGACACTGTTTTGACATCATGGCCATTAATGAGACCTGGTTGCGACCGGGCGAGGAGGGGCGAGCGCCCGTGGTGCCGGGCTACCGACTGCGTCACACGCCGCGGCCGGCGAGCGTCCGCTCGGGCCGTGGTGGGGGCGTCGGCTTCTACCTACGGCGGGGACTGAGCGCGCGCATCTGTGCTATTGCGACCGATCCCAGGTTCGAATCGGTAGAACAAATGTGGCTAACGCTTTCAGTAAATGGCAAGAAAATTGCAATTGGTACCGCATACCGTCCACCCTGGCTTGATCTCGTTCTTTTTCTGGATGCCTTAACAGATACTATAAGCTCATTAGGGTATTGTGATCACTACATATTGCTCGGTGATTTTAACGTTAATTTGCTGGACACAAGTGGAATAAAGACGGGAAAGGTTAACGAGTTTCTGAATAGCCTAAGCCTCACTCAACTGGTCACAGCCCCGACTCACTTCACAGATACCAGCGAAACTCTCATTGATCTGTTATGTACTGATTTAGGAGCCAGAAATACGTCAGTGGAATCTTTTGGTTCAATTAACGGTCATGGTCTCATAATCGGTGAACTTAACGTAAAGCGGGATAAGTTTAAGCCATACGTCGTCAAATTTAGACCACTTAAAAGCATTTGTTCCGACAGTTTTAACACGGATTTACTAGGATTGTGCCTTGAAAATACTTCAGCGTTTGAAAATGTAAATGATATGGTTCATTTTTTTAACCATCACATCATTTTTCTGTTCGATGCTCACGCACCGGTCAAGACATGTACTATAAGAGAGAAGTCATATCCCTGGATCACTGACAATATTAAATTAATGATGCGGTTACGGGATGATGCACTAAATAATTACAGGAAAACAAAATCAGAATCAAAATGTGAATACTACAAAGAATTAAAATCGCTGGTTTTGAGTTCTTTGTATAATGAAAGAATGGCGTACTACAAACATAATATAAATAGTAAAATTAAAGATCCAAAGTTATTATGGAAAAATCTTAAATCTACTTTAATGCCTACTAGCTCAAGACAAGACCTTCCGTCGCATTTCACAGATCCTGACTTAATTAATGATAATTTTTTGACTGTCCCTGGTAACGCCGCCGCAAGCTTGGAACTTATTACCTATTATGTTAATCAGAGGTATGGCGAAGCAACGTTTACAATCGCTCCAGTGGAGCAGGCTGACATCTCGCGCATTCTCACCAACCTTAAAAGTAATGCTGAGGGCTATGACAACATTACCCTCGACATGATTTCTATGACTCTGCCGCACACCTTACCTATTATAACGGATATTATAAACCGCTCCATTTTGACGTCAACTTTCCCCGACCAATGGAAGATTTCTTCCGTTAGGCCATTGCCTAAAACCTCTAATCCAACTAGCTTGAAAGATCTACGACCCATTAGCATTCTTCCGTGTCTGTCTAAGGTACTGGAAAAAGTCGTCAGCCGCCAGTTAACACTTTTTTTGGAACAGAACAACATATTACCAGATTTGCAATCAGGATTTAGAAAGCAGCGCAGCACTGCTACTGCTTTACTTGATGTAACCGATAATGTGCTGTCTGCCCAAGATAAGGGGATGTGTACATTGCTGATTTTACTTGATTTTTCTCGGGCTTTTGATGCAATCAATATTCCACTTCTAATATCTAAGTTGACGTACTACGGTTTTGACCCTGATGCTGTGAAGTGGTTCCGGAGCTACCTCAGTGATAGGAAACAACTTGTAGATCTGCGTTTAGGGGATGGCACCACACTTAGATCGATGCTTAGATGTATAGAGAGAGGTGTCCCACAAGGCTCCATATTGGGACCTATTATTTTTATTCTCTACTGTGCTGATATAATTAAATGCATTCAGAAATGCCGGTACCATATATACGCCGATGATGTCCAACTTTATATATCTTTCCATCCAGACCAGTATGAGAGTGCTTTAAAAGACTTAAATGATGACTTACGCAGAATATCCGCCTGGTCGGATGAAAATTGCCTGTCATTAAACCCTAATAAAACAAAATTCATGGTTCTTGGTACAAAACAGCAGCTAGCTAAACTACCCGCAACACTTGAGATCGAACTAATGGGCAAACCGGTTGACAGAATCTATGAAGCGAGAAACCTTGGTCTTTGTATGGACACAGACCTTCGTTTTGAAAAACATGTTGCCGACTCAGTAAGGAACTGCTTTTACCGCCTCAAAATTCTATATAAAATGAGGCCATACCTTTCTGAAGCACTTCGGGAACAACTAGTAGAAAGTCTGGTTTTGTCCAGGCTTAACTACGCAGACACGGTATATGGGCCGCGGCTACTGGCTCGCACAGACAAGCTCATTCAGAGAGTCCAAAACGCGTGTGCTCGGTTTTGTTATAAAATTCCTCCCAGATCCCACGTAACTCCATACCTTAATAAGCACTTTATTCTTAAGATGAAGTCGAGACGAAAACTACACCTGGCCTGCCTTTTATTCGGTGTTATTAAATTTAAAACCCCAGAGTACCTCTACACGAAACTGAGCTGGATCGCTGGTAGACGAGAATGTGAACGAAGGCAATGCTCGCAGCAACTTGCGTCGCAGCCCCACAGTACAGCAGCATTTAGAAGCAGTTTCCGTTATGCAGCATCGAAAATATGGAATAACCTACCGCCGCCTATCAGAGCAATAAACACAGTATACACATTTAGAAAACGTTTAAGGCAGTTTTTAATAGGTGCGCAACGGGAACTAGATCTGGTGCATTTGAATGTTTCACTGATATGACGTCGAATCTACTCGTGTTGCGGAACATGTTGCACAAAAAAAAAAGAAGTAAGTTATATATATATAAAAAATATCTACAGTATGTGGGTGGCTTAGGTTTTCCGTTGGTGCTGGCGCCAGCGCGGCGCGCGGCGACCGCTGACTGCTGGCTGCTCATGTCCCCTCGACACCCGCTTTCCGTCGAATGTGGGAGGCCTGTTGATTGAACAATACTATCAATTAAAATAATATTCTATTACTTGCTTATTTTTTACATTTACATTGCACACTTTATGATTTCACTCACCCTTTATGCCTGGCCTACTCGCAATTCAGTACTTGCGTACAGTATCGAGATCACCATCAAGCCTCTCGCAGTGACAAGGAATGTGCGGCTCGACGTAAACATTATACATTGCAACCCGCAAATACAAAAAGAAAAAAAAAAAGTAGGTTATCTAGGCAGCTTCTCTTATTATTCCATTAGGTATCCATATGATACGACACTCACCTTCTGTTAGTATCCTTTTAGACACTGCGTTTTCACTTCTGTGAAACGTTTGAAATGCACTGGCACGATATAATCGCACTTTAAAAACAACACTTAAATATTTTATGCTGAGTCATAAGACATCTATCACTCGCCGCTGCTAATAACAAAGTGATTATGTAATATGCTAAGTACCGTCTCATAGCGCAGGGAATCGTGCAAAACCGGTTTCTGTTTACATTCCGGGACGTATCACTGTGCAGTTCTCTAATTTTAATTTTATAGGTTACAGGTATACTTATAATGAAGTAGGTACTTCATGTTTTTTTGTTTTTTTTTTTGTCTATGTTTCTTGTTCCAACTGTTTAGTGTATTTATTTATTATTTATTCATAACAACTTATAATTTACCACATACTCCTATATATCTACATAACACAGAACACTTATATATTTACCTTAATATCTGCTACCTCACGGAGCTGATTTACATCCGTGCACTTCAGAAAGGTTCAGTTGAAAACCAGCGTCAGGCAATAAGTTGTCTGGCATTATGCTGAACTGAACCTATTTGGCGCAGCCGCAGGACACGCATTTCTTTTCTTGTTTTAGAATTAAGTTTTTATGGTGTGTATTTTGTGTGTCTCGATTGTGCCAAATAAACTCGTTTTCTTTCTTCTTTCTTTCTTTCAATAGTTCTGCTACTCGATACTAGATGGCGCTAGTGGTACCGAAGGTTCTCTATTGTATTACCTAACTTTTTTATCCATAATTTAAAGAGCCATAACTTTTTTTGTCCTAATCATCATTTGTCCGAATGATAACTTACCCGAACTTAATATCACCTAATATCTCATGCCATAAAATTAAAATCTCTAAATATAATATGTCCTAAACCCGTTTGTCATAAATATTACAATCAATAATATACAAAATATATAAAACCGTTTTCAATAAAAGTTATAAGTCCTAAATTCAAATTACAAATAAACAAATAATATTCTTAGAACGTATAACAAAGCAATTGCTATGAGCTTCTCTCATTTGTTATAATTAAAAATATTTGATGATGCATTATATTTTTTTTATTATATATTACGTAAATAAATATATTATACATGTACTTAATAAAGCAGTTGATTGTGAACATTTGTGGTTTTTGTAAGCAAGCAAGCATGCAGCATGCAAGGAGTCATGCAGCATGCAAGCAAGCATGCAGCATGCAAGGAGTCATGCAGCATGCAAGCAAGCATGCAGCATGCAAGGAGTCATGCAGCATGCAAGCAAGCATGCAGCATGCAAGGAGTCATGCAGCATGCAAGCAAGCATGCAGCATGCAAGCAAGCATACAGCATGCAAACAAGCAAGCAGCATGCAAGCAAGCAGCATGCAAGCAAGCATGCAGCATGCAAGCAAGCAAGCAGCATGCAAGCAAGCAGCATGAAAGCAAGCAGCATGCAAGCAAGCAGCATGCAAGCAAGCATGCAGCATGCAAGCAAGCATACAGCATGCAAACAAGCAAACAGCATGCAAGCAAGCAGCATGCAAGCAAGCATACAGCATGCAAGCAAGCATACAGCATGCAAACAAGCATGCAGCATGCAAGGAGTCATGCAGCATGCAAGCAAGCATATAGCATGCAAGCAAGCATACAGCATGCAAACAAGCAAGCAGCATACAAGCAAGCAGCATGCAAGCAAGCACGCAACATGCAGCAGGCATGGTTTCTGTCACGGCTCCGGCGCTGCGGGGCTCCGGCGGTCCCACGCGAGTTTATCGTCGCAGATGGGTTTAACGCTCACCACCGCAGCTTCGGCTTGCTGGCCGGCTTCGCCGGCCAACCTCAGCCGCGGCGGCGAGTGTTACAACCACCTGCTCCTCAACTCGCGGGCCGCCTCGCCCCTCCGCGCCTACGCGATTTTAAATTACACTCTAGGGGTAGGGCAGACAAGACTACGTGGAGTCGGATTTACAGCGATTCGTTTCTGTCAGTAAAACCTATTTTTAGCAAATGTTTTAAGATTAAAATATTTATTATAAATGAACATTCGGAATAATACACATTATTCAACACAATACTTAGGACATATGACTTTAGGGCATCTAAAATTAGGAAATTGAATTATTATAGTACTCGATATTATGACAGAATACTTTTAGAACTAAAGATAATTATGCTAACCAAAATTTCGGGGTTTTGAACATTATGGTTATTGTAGTTTATAGCAAACGTGTTATTGATAATGATTTTCGGACAAACAATTTTATGAGAAGTAAGGGAGTACCGGTACCGAATGCCGCTATCATCCTAACTTAATTCTGGCGCGCAACACTGCCCCCTCCTAAGACATGCTCGTCCCGAGCATTATCAGCCCCATAATAACGCGCCAGTCGATCAACATGGATGATCTTCGGAGCGCTTCTTGTACCTTTTTGTATACGGTAGGTCACATCATTGATCTTTGTCACAATCCGGTACGGTCCGTCCCATTTAGCTTGAAGCTTAGGAGATTTTCCTTTGCTGCGAACTGGATTGTGCAACCACACTAGTGAACCTTCCTCGAACCCTTTATTGTTCATTTTGCGGTCATAGCGGGTTTTCATCTTTTCAGACATTTGCTGGCCCGATTGTCTGACGTGCTCATGAATGTCGTTCATTTTGTTCCGCAAGTCATTCGCATAATCGGTTATACTGCGTGGAGCATCAGGTGGTATTCCGGTAATCAGGTCTGCAGGCAGCCGCAATTCTCTTCCAAAGTTTGCGAAAGCTGGTGTCACTGACGTGCTTTCATGAACAGCACTTCGGTATGACAGCAAAAACGGTTGTATGTGCTTGTCCCAATCCCGTTGCCGGTTTTCCACAACTTTGGCCAGATATCTCTCCAATGTCTGATTAAATCGTTCTACCATTCCATCCGATTGTGGATGGTAAGAAGTTGTCCTCGTTTTATGAGAACCCATAACTCGGCAAGTTTCCTGGAATATTTGGGACTCAAAATTCCTTCCTTGATCGCTGTGAATCTCCAAGGGTACTCCAAAACGACAGAAGACTTCATGAACCAGTTTATCCGCAACTGTTGAAGCTTCTTGGTTTGGAATGGCGAAGACTTCCGGCCACTTAGTGAAATAATCCATAACCACCATGAAATACTTGTTACCACTTTCACTCTCCGGAAAAGGTCCCGCAACGTCTAGGGCTATCCTTTCCCATGGTGCACCAACATTGTATAATTTCAATGCACCTCTGCTACGAGTCTGAGGTCCCTTTACAGCCGCACAACTTGTACACTTGCGACACCAGTCCTCAACATCGTCACGACAGTGGACCCAGTAAAACCGTTCCCGTATCTTCAGTAGAGTCCGTTTTACACCCATATGGCCTCCCGAACAACCATTATGGTACAGCTGTAGAACATCCGGTACTTTAGCTTTAGGGACAACCATTTGCAAATGACAGCTGTCTCCCCGAGCATTTTCCCATTTACGGCACAGGACTCCATCCTGAATCACTAAACTGTCCCATTGTGCCCAATAGCTTTTTGTGACGGAACTCATCGCTGAGACATCGCTCCACGTAGGCTTCGGAACATTGGCCTTCATCCACTCCAAGATCGGCTTGATGTCCAAATCATCCTGCTGTGCACGTTCGAAGTTTTTCTTCCACTCTTTACTAAGATCTGTCTTGATCATCCTCACAGGTACGACTTCTTTACCCTCTTGCCGAGTACAATGCTTGCAGTCTTCAGGGCAAGGTCTTCTTGATAATGCATCTGCGTTGCCATGAGTTTTCCCACTGCGATGTTCAATCACAAAGTCGTATTCCTGAAGTAGTTCAATCCATCTCGCAACTTGTCTTTCTGGATTTTTGAATTGCAATAGCCATTTCAGCGCAGCATGGTCAGTTCGTAAGTGGAATTTCCTTCCCAGCAGATATTTGCTAAAATGCTGCAATGACTTGACCACAGCAAGTAATTCCCGTCGCGTGACACAATAATTCCTTTCTGGCTTCGACAGAGACTTGCTGAAGTACGCTATCACAACCTCTTGATCGCCATTCCGTTGAGATAACACACCGCCAAGTCCTATGTCGCTTGCATCTGTGTCAACTATAAATTCCTTGTCGGTATCAGGATACCCCAAAATAGGTGTTTTGCACAGACGTTCCTTGAGCTCCTGGAATGCAATGTCGCAACTCTCATCCCAGCAGAAATGTCGCTTCTCCTCGGTTAGCTTGTGCAGGGGTTTCGCTATGTCAGCAAAGTTTTTGACAAATCGCCGATAGTAGGAGCACAAACCCAAAAATGCTCTGACCTGCGTCTTGTCTTTTGGAATTGGCCAGTCCTTGACTGCGGTGATTTTCTCTGGATCCGTGCGGATACCTTCTTCCGACACTACATATCCCAAAAAGCTAACTTGCCGTTTGAAGAATGAACACTTCTTCGGACTTAACTTGAGGTTTGCACTCTGGATCTTCATGAGCACGCGTTCCAGATTTTGCAGATGTTCATCAAACGTACGGCCTACGATGATGATGTCATCCAAGTAGACCAGACAAGCATCGCCAATTAACCCGGTTAGTACTAGTTCCATCAACCTTTCAAACGTTGCCGGAGCGTTGCACAATCCAAACGGCATGACTTTAAATTGCCACAGACCCTTTCCCGTCGAGAATGCAGTTTTCTCCTTGTCCTTGGGATCAATTTGAACTTGCCAGTAGCCACTTTTTAGGTCCAACGTGCTAAACCACTTAACTCCAGTAAGCATGTCCAACGTGTCATCAATTCTTGGCAAGGATAGCTGTCCTTCTTCGTAACGTCATTCAGACGACGGTAGTCAACACAAAACCGCATGCTGCCGTCCTTCTTTCTTACCAGCACAACAGGTGAACACCATGGACTCGATGAAGGTTCTATGACACTATCCTTAACCATTCCCTCAATCATGGTTTCCACTTCTTTTTCACGCGCTACCGGCAATCTCCTTGGCCGCTGACGGATAGGCAATTCATCTCCTGTATTTATTTTGTGTTGAACTAAATCAGTCTTCCCGATGTCAGCATCGTTTGAAGAGAAAACATTGGCGTACCTCAGTAACATTCTCTTCGCCTTGACCATTTCATTTTGAGACAGAACGCTGCGACAGTCATCTAAAAGTGTGGTCACTTTCGTTTGGGCGTCCTTGCTGAGGTTCCCAGTCGATAGATTTTGGCACCGACGCAACCAATCCACTTCCTCGCAAGTACCAATCAGCGTGCCTTTTTCTATCATCTGTTCCTTATCACAAACGTTCAGCACACGTACCCCCGAAATGTCAGTGGCTCTAACCAAAGTTCGGGCCACTTTCCAAGGAAGGTCATTGTCTACCCTTTCCACAAGCACACAACGATGAGTCTGCCCAGAATTCCGAGGAAGACTAACCGGCACAATCGTTTCGGATCTCGGCGGAAGAACAATCTTCTTTAGGCTGTAAACATTTCCTGGTAATGCCCCTTCCATGAAAAGTTCCTCTTGTCCACATTTCAAAACTCCTTGCTTAACGTCGATCTCACAACAATTCTTCCTCATAAAGTCTAGGCCCAGGATGCAATCGTCCATTATATCAGCCACGATAACATTGTGAAGATAGATCCTGTTTCCTAGCTTCAACTCCATCTCTTTCTCTCCGCGGACGGGTATGCGCTGACCGGTGGCCGTCACCAAATTTATGCGGTCTCGGTTGTATGCGGAGTCCCCAAGGAACCGACTTACTAGTTGGGAACTGACAACCGTGCGAGAGGCTCCAGTGTCTATTGTCAGCTTACATGGCGTTCCGTTTACCTCGCCCTTGATAATTAGGCTGTTCCCATCATGGGTTTGTGAGATCGAAATCCTTGGGGCTCTTTGAACATCAGCCAGCACCCGCCCCGCAGTCCTGGCTTTTACTCGTTTCCCTGCTGTTGCTGGGCGGTGTTGTTAACCGCCCTACCCTCTGGAGATCGACTATCTTCCCTGTCTGTAGTTCTCTTAGGGCAACTGGACCGTAGGTGGCCCCTTTCCCCACAGCCATAGCATCTAGGGCTGTATCCTTTAAGCCGATCGCGAACAGTAGCCGCTGCAACCTCCCTGACGCGATGGGAACGATGATCCTGCCGCACAGCTTCCACTTCCAGAGCATGAGCCAAGGCGTCCTTGAGCGTCCCGTGATGACCGAGCCTCACAGCAGCTCTGACCTCAAGGTCGCGGATGCCGTCAATGAATGCCTGCACCAGGTTCCCTTGAATGAGCGCAGGTACAGACTGGTATGCTTTTCGGACCAGCTTCTCCACCTCAAGGGCCCACTGCTGCAGGTTTTCACCGCTGCGTTGCACGCGATCCTTTAGCTGCGCACGAAACACGTGTTCCAGATGAGCGTCGCCATACCTAGATTCCAACGCCTCAAGGAGCTGCTCGTAAGTCACTTCCTTGCCGAGAGCTTCCAGAACAGTTAAGGCCTGGTCCCGCAGACCTAGTGTGAGGGCAGTCATGGCCTGATTTCTATTCCACCCGTTCGCCTGCATAACGGCCTCAAATTGTATTTTGTAAGCCGACCAGGAAGATGTTCCATCGAACGGCGGCACTTTGAATCCCCGTGGCGAAGGAGTAGTTGCTACGGAGGTTGCAATTCCATCTCCTACTTTAAGGTTGTCCAGCGTTTTCTTCACGTCAGCAATCACGTTGTCAACTCGATTATTCATTTGGTCGATTCGTGTTTCAGCTTCCGTCAGGCGGTTCTCGTGCTGAACCACCTTATCTTTAACAACCTTAATTTCTTTGCCGAAAGTGGCATGCAGATCCTTCATGAGGAACATCTGCTCTTCCTGGCGGCGCGCCTACTCCTCCTTGTCACGTTGGAGCTGTTCTTCCAATCGACGGGCCTGTTCCTCCTGGCGGCGAGCCTGTTCTTCCTGGCGGCGGGCCTGTTCTTCCTGGCGGCGGGCTTGTTCCTCCTTATCTATCTTGAGCTGTTCTTCTAATCGACGGGACTGTTCCTCCTGGCGGCGGGCCTGCTCCTCCTTGTCACGCTGCAGCTGCTCTTCTAAACGACGAGCCTGTTCCTCCTGGCGGCGAGTCTGCTCCTGCAGCATCATCATCAGAGCAGCAAAGTCTGGTGCTGATGATGACGCTGGAGCTAATGCGGACAAGCCGGCCTCCAAGGTCGGCAACTGTCTCTCCGTCGTCTGCGGCGTTG
Organism: Hecatera dysodea; assembly: GCA_905332915.2. Classification (NCBI taxonomy): domain Eukaryota; kingdom Metazoa; phylum Arthropoda; class Insecta; order Lepidoptera; family Noctuidae; genus Hecatera; species Hecatera dysodea. The sequence goes on along the minus strand of HG995306.1, from coordinate 4,487,205 downwards.
CACCTCCAAAACGCCTCTGGTCCGTCTCTTGCTGGCGTTGACTACGGGTACGAATACCCTCAGTGTCGTCCTTCGGTAGAATCGGCATCTTTTAAATCCACTCTTCTGACACCAATTGTTACGAGCTTCGGGTTCGTTACAATAAAATCAGCCGATTCAATAACCAAAAATGTCACTTTATTTTACACCGCACTAATTACACTATAAACTCACTAATCACAAAACACAATCGCACTGTTAATCACTTGAGTTCGCAGTCGAAGATCGCTCTCGAAGTTATCACTTGTATCGCAAATCCAATACTGACTCGGTTCTTTGGAAGTCGCTACGTCCCCGCTAGAGGACGCGGCGAGCGGTCACGGAGCTTCGCCCCCTGCCCGCGGGGGCACCCCTCAGCCCATAAATATGGGCTCGTCATTTGGTTGTTACCATAATAACGTAAAGTTTCGGGTTAACGCCTACTGAAAAAGTGATAGCAACGTTAACCCGAGTGTCTATTGTTGTGTTACTGCAGGCGTTGTCGCGCCACTGTGTACAGCGCACAGCGAACGCTTTTTCACGGCACCTCGGCGGTCGGACCCCGCCAGGTGAGACCCCCAGTTGCCTGAGGGAGGCCCAGCGAGGAACGACCAGCGACAGAGGTGCCGACTTTGTTGACACGCCCGCAGTAATATGTAATCCCCGTCCGCCCCGCGCACAGATCGAGCCGTTTGCGGTTTGGACTGCGAGAAGGTAATTATGTTTGTGTGTGAGCGGCCGTGCAGTGTGAGTACTACCGCCCAGTGCATTTGCACCGAATAGCGCTTCCACTACGCCAATATTCGGTGCGTGAGTTCGAGCGAATGTCGAGAAATGCTTATTGTGTGAGCGTTGCGCAACTCGCCTATATTAACTTAGAACGAGCCGCGCTTCGCGATGTGCGTTGTGTGTGGAGTCTTATTGTTTGAGTGAGCCGCGTGTTACGTGAATGCGACTCACTCAGGCGTCATAACCGGTGCGATGGGCCGTCAAACGTCCGCGATCAGGTCGCGGGGCAGGCGCCTCGCGTCAGGCGGGCGCGCGTGCCAGGGCGCAAGGTGCTTGACGTGGGGCCAAGCTGATGCGTCGGCACGCGCGAACATTGCCTTCGCGAGGCGCTGCGCAAACTCATCCAGGCTCTCAATCCCAAGATCTCTCTGGATGACGTCATTCCTCACCAAGTAAGGGGCGTCAACAATGGTCCGCAGCGCAAGGTGTTGTTGCGCGCGGAGCTTCTTCCGGTTCCCCTCAATGGTGAGGGCGAGCCATGCTGGGGCGGCGTATGTCAAGATTGGGCGTATGTACAGCTTGTACACGCCCAACTTGACACGCACCGGGAGTTGGGACGAGAGCACCGGTCTAAGCCTGTGGCGGACAGCTTTTGCCTGCGCGACGACCGCGCGGACGTGCGAGCCCATCGTGAGTCGGCGGTCGATGGTCACACCCAGGTACTTGGCCTGGGGCGCCCACTCGACGTCGACCCCTTGCAGCTTCAGAGGTGGTGGGAGGCGCGATGAGCCTGTAACAATCGCCTGCGTCTTACCCACGTTAACCGAAAGTCGCCATTTGGCGAGCCAGTCGGGGAGGAGGTCGAGCGCGCGCTGCATCTTGGACGCCGCGTGGTCCGCCCTGATGGATGACGTGATGTACGCGGCGTCGTCTGCGTACAGCGCGAGCGTCGACTGTGGCGTGGTGGGGATGTCGTCGGTGTAACGTGAGTAACACGCTGGCGACAGGCAGCTGCCCTGCGGCACGCCCGCCCTAATGGGGCGGGGGGCGGACAGCGCGCCGTCGACCACCACTCTGAAGCTTCTGTGGGACAGAAAAGATTGGATCACTCTTACCACGCGACGGGGTGCGTCCGATGTGGCCAGCTTGTATAACAAGCCGTCATGCCATACTCGGTCGAAGGCCTTTTCCATGTCGAGGAATACTGCGACCGCGTACTCCTTCTTGTTCATCGATGATGACAGCAGGTGCAGTACCCTCGACAGCTGGAGCGTCGTGCTGTGTTCCGCCCGGAAACCGAATTGTTCCGGGCGCGGGACGATGTGTGGCGTCAAGTGTCGCAGCAGGAGCGCCTCGAACACCTTGGAGATGGTGGGCAGCAGGGTGATCGGCCGATAGCTCTCAGGCTTCAGGATATTCTTTCCCGCCTTGGGCAGCATAATGACGCGCCCCTCCTTCCAGATGGCCGGGAAAACCCCCGTGCGCAGCACTCCCGTAAACAGGCGCGCCAGTGCCGCAACCATACGGGGCGGCAGGTGGCGCAGCGCTGAGTTGGTAATGCCGTCGGCACCGGGGGCCTTTCTAGGCTTCGTCCGCCAGATGGCGCGTCTAACTGCCTCCGGCGAGATAAATAAGGCGTCCTCCTCAGGAGCTATCGGCGTGGCGAAGTAGTCCCCAAGGTGTTGCTCGACTGCCGCGACGTGTGCCTGTTCGGTAGTCGGGTTCGGCTGGAACTGACGCTCCAGGTGTTCAGCAAAGACCTCCGACCGGTCCTCTGCCGTGTAAATGACCCAAGTAGCACTTTAGCGATGAATTAGGTCATAAATAAGCTACATTACAGTCTACAGCTTTTATACAGCTGTACTAAAGGATAGGGTGAGTCTTTAGACTGTATTAAGGAAAGATTATACACTATTAAACAGCATAGCTGACTAATGACTTGATAGTGGCGAAAAAGTATACTAAAAACATTTAAGTAGAATTTTAAAATGCTCTAGTCCAGCTTTTGGCTGTTTGAGATACTACTAGCTGGTCTAGAAGCCCAAAGCTTGTTAACGGCTGGTTAATACGTAAAATTCACCTCTCTTGTAATGCTGCGGGCTGCATTAAAACATTGAATAATGCCACTAGCTTTTAATTGGTATACACTAATTCTATTGTAATTCTACTTCAACAAGCTTGTTAATGGCTGGTTAAAAGTGTATAAGGAATTTCTACAAATGCTGTTAGATTTATAAGAGAATAATTAAACACCCTGAGTTGTAAATTGGAATAGGAGTACTCCATCCTAATGCCAATGCATAAAGTGTAGCTGACAGTTATTATACAGCTTTCAGCGTTATTTAAGAGTAAATCTAGATTATTGGTGTTTAAATTACGTCAAATTTGATTTATTTTTGCATAATGTGCGAAGCGATTTCAAGAGCTATACTACGTATGTTTTAATAATACACTTTAAATAAAAAATGAAAAGTGGAGTAAAAAGAAAACTGTTAAAAGAATACGCTGAAGCTTCTATGGACGAATTGCAAAGGAGCAGTACTGATGCAGTTGATGTTTACAAGCCAGTGTCATTTACGCATAGGGTTCCGCACAAATAGATTTGTGTGCCTATCCTTTTGAAAATAAATTGCATTTGATTAAAATGATGTTGCGAAGAGGTAGCACACCACTTTCGCAGGTAGCAAAAAGACTCAGTGAATGTTGTGCTAGGTACTGATCGAAAGGAGGTGCTTTTCATGACCAAGGATAATAAAAGTTTCCCCAAAATTTATTTTCAAAATTTAGCAAAGATACAATCTTATTAAGGATAATAAGAAAAATAAAAAAACATTGTATAAATTTGTAAATACTGTTTTTTAATCAATATGAAACATAATTTGTGAAAATACAACATAATTACGAATGCCATTATGAAAAATGAAATGCTCCCAACCACTTTTCTTCTCCTTCTCTATAATCTTTCGTTTCCTTTTTCAACGGTTTTGATTATTTTAAACGGCATTATTATTCCTGAAAACAATAATTAACTAATTAACAATCATAATATAATACGAAAAGGGAAAAGCAAAATATTTTTCGGTTGTTTTGACGAAATGACATGGATAGCGCTGTTCTAAACTAAATTAAAAAAAGAGAAGGATGCGCAAAATTACCTAACTACTGGGCTTGCAAGGGTATTTCGAAAGCCAAACAATGTACATATTGAAATGGTTTTCTGTCGAGATTTCTTTATCCCTGAAAAGCTACTGTATGCTCTATATTTATACCAGTACACAGTAAGAAAGATAATTAAAATCCTTTCTCCAGCCATTATAATGCTAGAAGCTGGTACATTGACTTGGTAACACCACTGTACAGCAAATAACTTTTTAAAAGAATTTCTGGAGAATTTGTACTGGATAACAAATTAACGCCATTTTAGCAGTACAGAAACGATTTGTTATTAAATATCCAAATGATTTCTTATAGTTTTTAAGGATATTTGATAGCTTTTAATTCAAACAATATATTTTCCACTTATTTCCTAATAGAATACATTAAGTTCGAAAGCAATAATTTGAGTGATAAATCTATTAAGTATTCGTACACCATTTAATCTTGTGAAATATTTTCGTTAAAGCGATATTATTCTGATGGCGCGTGAAATATTTGATGTAATTACCTATACACATTAACAGTAAAGTGGTACTCGCAACTCAATTTACATACAGGACACTTAAAACCAACGTGAAAACTATTAAAAATATCTTACCTTAAATAATAGTCCGCCCGCGCACTTTAACAAACAATAAATGTCATCTGTCACAAAATACACAAAAGAAAATTAAATAAAAAAGTATTTTTGTTTGGTTATTTATACTTTAATAAAAGCTATTGCCAAGCCTCAAAACATCTAAAAGCTGTTGAAGAGAATTAAAGTAGCTGAATCTTAGGCTGCAATGGCTGTTGTATAGCAGTATAAGCCATTGTACAGGCCTCGTACAGCTGTTTCAATGATTATACCACCGTTAACCAGTCACTGTAATGCTCAAGGCTGCTTAATTTGGGGCCCAAATTAGAATTACAAGGGCTGTGTAGTTAGCTACACAGCCCTTAAGCAGGTAACTAAAGCAGCCTTGAGTGTCACAAAATTCTATAATCAAGTCACTATGCGGCTGTCATGTGCTACTTGGGGAGTACCCCGTCGCTGCCTCTTAGCGGGCGCACCGGGGCTGGGGTACCGGTCAGCTGATGGCACAGCTGGTGGGTCGACTGCCAGTCGGTCGCTGCGGCGTCTAGTCGTTCCTCCCAGCTCGCGGCGGCCAGTGCTTTGACCTCGACCTTGACCTTCTCCGCGAGACGGTTGAGCTGCGTTTTCAATGTGGGACAGCGTAGTTGTTGCCACTGCTTGCGTAGGCGCCTCTTCTCGGCAACCAGTGCACGTACCCGTGGCGGTAGGGGCGGCTGTAGCCCTCTCCCCTCCGTGGGTGGGATAGTGGTGGCCTCTTCCAAGGCGCATTGTACGCAAGCAGTGATGTCGTTGGCTAACGAGTCAACGTCCGCGGCGGCAGTGATAGGTCGAGTGGGCGTAGTGATCGCAATCTTCTCTGTGAATTTGTCCCAGTTTATGATGCGACGTGGCGCTGGTGGCTTCAGTCGGGTCGGCATTCCCGATAGGACGACGAGTACGGGATGGTGGTCCGAGCCCATCTCGTCGTCGATCACCTGTTGGGTGATTTGGCAGCGTAGCCCACGGTGTACTAGTATATCTAGTACGTCGGGCATGTGTTCGTGGTTGTCTGGATAGTGTGTGGGCATATCTGGGCCCGACACCGTGTAGCCGTGGGCTTCGGCATCAGCGAAGAGTCTGATCCCCGCCATGTTGGTGGAGTACGCGTTCCAGCCTGGGTGCTTGCTATTCAAGTCGCCGGCGAGGATGGTGGCGTTATTGTTGTAGTTTAGGACCGCCCGTAGTTCAGTGGTGTTGAAGTGATACCCGGGCGGTCTGTACACGGCGTAGATGTTTAAGTCCTCGCCGGCCACGTGCAGCTGTACACCCAGCGCGTACATAGCGTGCAGCGTTATCGTAGGGAGCTCTTGGTGAATGACTCTTCGCTTTACCAGCACTGCCAAACCCCGATATCTAACGTTTGCTGCCGACCGTTCGTCCTTCCTGTAAACGAGGTATCCTGGGAACCTAACCCTATCTTCGGGTCCCAGGAACGTCTCGCTTATGAGCGCCACGTCGACATCTTGGTCCCTCAGGAGGAGTTTGAGGGTGGCGACCTTTGGTCTCAGGCCGCGGGCATTCCAATGTATAATCCTCAACGACTCAGCCATGGTAAAGGGTTAGGAGGGAGGCCAAGCCGTCAAGGATTACCTGCTCGACATCCTGACCCTGTCTGATGGCCTTAATAAGGTCCATCAACAGTTGGATGGCGCAGGCAGTAAAATTCTTCTTATTATTATCGTCGTTTTTGTTGACATTCCTTTGATTGTCGGCTCCACGTGCAGTGGCATCTTTTTCCATACTAATGTTCGGAATTTTTCTCGATGCCACTATTTTTGAGCCGACTATATTTTTATTCAATTTATTTGTTGGCGCCGACTTGTCTGCGACGCTTGCCTGCGCCGTCCGTCGAGCAGTGGCGGCCTGAGAAGACTCCCGTGGGAGCGTTTCTTCTTCATCGTCTTGTGGTCCCCCCCCCCCCTTCTTGGGATTGGGGGTCGGTCGCCTGGGGCTTGGGTTTTCTTCCCTTTCTGCCCCGTTTCCTCTTCCTCTTGCTTTTCGTGGAGGAGGATCCGTCTCGTTTAGTGGGCCCGTTAGCTGCCGCCATTAAGTTTGGTGCCTCTCTTTCGGTGTCCACTGTGTTTTGCTTGGGGCGGCTTTGCGAGGCCGCCGTGATGGCGGCAGTACCCGCCCGCCTGTTTTGACGTTCCCTCTTAAACACGGGACACGTCACGTGATTCGCCGGGTGCGCTCCGCCACAGTTGACGCATGTGGCGGGCTCTTCCTTCGGGCGCGGGCATTCGCGTGCTGTGTGTCCCTCGCCGCATCGTACGCAGGCGAGCGGGCGGTGGCACTGGTGCGACGAGTGCCTGAATTTTTGGCACCTGTGGCACTGAGCGGGCCCACGCTTTCCTCGCCACGCTTCTATTTTGACACCACGCATCAACATAAACGTCGTGGTGTCGAATATGCGGCGCACGTCAGGGGTGCGCCGCAGCATGGCGTAGAATACGCAGCCGGGTCGTCCTTGTCGTGCCCTGATGTGGCGCACGTACTCCGGCTCGTATCCTAACGAGCGGAGTTCCTCCTCTATCTCCTGTGGGACAGTATCTACAGGCAGCCCCCTTATGGCCACCTTAAACATTTTGTCCGCCGGCAGGGAATAGGCAAACCAGCTAATCCCGGTCTCCTTCTCTAGGTCGACCAGGTAACGCTGGACCAACCTATACTCGCCCTCCGACTCCGGCGAGAAACGAACGCCAGTGCCGTATGGGCGGGCGTTGGGTGGTCGGCCCAGCTTGGCGGCCAGGGCGCGGAAGTGGTGCGCCCAGTTTGGTAGCTTCTCCACTACTAGAGGTGGGAAGCGTGGCCTCTTGCTTTTATTATTGTTTGTTCCCGGGGCCGCGCTGGTCGTGGCCACTGCCGGGGTGGGGGCTGCGTTCGGGTTAGGTGTAAGTGAGGGCATTGAATCACTTACCCCTTCCTGCGTCGGGCTGCCCGGTGGCGTCGCGTCGTCGTCCCGGCCCTGCGACGAGCGCTCGTTCTGGGCGCGCGGCGAGCCGAGGCGGTGACGCTTGGCTTCCTCTCCTTCCTCCTCGTCCGGTGATCTGGGCCGGCGTAGGGCTCTTGTCTTCCCTGCTGGTTGCGCGGCGGGGAGGTCGTCGTCGTCCTCCAGCGACGCGAGCGACATGTACGACCCGGCGCGCGACGATTGGGTCGAGTAAGTTGCCGGCGATTCGTAGCCGGCAACTCGCGGCGGGGCGGGCGACGCGGGTGTAGATGGGGTCGACTGGGTCGCGGGCGGCGCGGTACCCCTGTTCAGCCTCGGGTCGCGAACGGTTTGGGTCGCAGGCTGGGCCGCTGCGCCCGCCAGCAAGCTGCGGGGCGCGGCTGACGCGGTGCGCGGCGCGGCGGGCGCGCGCGCGGCGGACTGTGCGGGTGAGGTCGCGGCGGACTGCGCGTACGAGCGCGCCTGCTGCGCTTGCGAGCGCGCGGCGGCTGAGTCGCGGGCAGGTACCGGAGCCTGCTTAGTCGCGGAGCGCGTCACCTCGGGGTGCGGAGGCGCAGGCCGGGGCCGGCTCGACGACGACGAGGGCGTAGCGCGCGCGGGCGCCGACGTCGTCGGTGCGTCGACCACTGACCTGCGCTCCTCTTGGCGTTGCTTGCTCGACGGCTTCGATGTCGCAGCGCGCATTCCATGCGACTGCGGTGGCGGCGGGCGGGCCGTCGCTGCGCCAGACAGCGTGGCGCCAGTCACGGACGCCGAGCCAGACAGCGCGGCGCCGATGTCAGGCAGCGACACTGCCCGATCCAGCGACGGGCGGCATTTCTTGATTGTTTCCGGCGGCGGGTCGGGTTCCCGTGCGCCTCCACGGCCCAGGGAGCCGCGGGCGTCGGGCTTCGGCATCTTGGAAACTCGTTGACTCGAAAAACTCGCGTTATTCTTGTGCTTCCGCAGCCGTTACGGAAAAATTTTTTAAAATTTAAAAACTTTCCGAGGTCGCAGTGGCTCCGCCCTGCGGCTGTGCGAACGAACTAGGCCCGATCACACAGTCGTAGGGTAGGAGAAGAAAGATATCAAGGCTCGTACGGGTACTTCGCGGTGACTTGTGGATAGGTGTCTTCGCGAAGACGGCAACAGCTGATCCACTGACTCGGTCGGTACATGCGCCGGCCTTATATAGAGCGCCGAGTAGAACTCCAGAAAGTTCGCGTACATATCGGTCGCGACCGACTAAGGTCCGAGTATTCTAGCATAGAAAAATCTCGAAGGTCCTTGACTTCAATAGGTCTGCTACTCGATACTAGATGGCGCTAGTGGTACCGAATGCCGCTATCATCCTAACTTAATTCTGGCGCGCAACAGTATGTTTAACATGCAGTGGACCACAAGTGTTCAACATTTGTATACTTTTGGACGTTGCTCAAGTCATGTAAGTTTGCTTGGGCTTATTCTATTGAGCTTATTATTATTCTCTACGTATCCCAAGCCATATATAGCTGTTTGTAATAGTTTTACCCTTTGCTTAGCATAGAATGTGTGTTCGTAGTTGTATAATCTACCAGCAATGTAGGTGCGCTGGGATGTTAGCTGTGTAGGCAAGCTAACATATAATATTAAAGTTTTATAGTTACCAGCCATGTAGGTGCGCTGGGATGTTAGCTGTGTAGGCAAGCTAACATATAATATTAAAGTTTTATAGTTACCAGCCATGTAGGTGCGCTGGGATGTTAGCTATGTAGGTAAGCTAACATATCATTATATTGCTAAAGTTTTTAGTTACCAGCCATGTAGGTGCGCTGGGATGTTAGCTGTGTAGGCAAGCTAACATATAATATTAAAGTTTTATAGTTACCAGCCATGTAGGTGCGCTGGGATGTTAGCTGTGTAGGCAAGCTAACATATAATATTAAAGTTTTATAGTTACCAGCCATGTAGGTGCGCTGGGATGTTAGCTATGTAGGTAAGCTAACATATCATTATATTGCTAAAGTTTCATAGCTACCAGCCATGTAGGTGCGCTGGGATGTTAGCTATGTAGGCAAGCTAACATATAATATTAAAGTTTTATAGTTACCAGCCATGTAGGTGCGCTGGGATGTTAGCTATGTAGGTAAGCTAACATAATATGTTATTAATGTTTTACAGTAAACAGCCATGTGCACTGACAGTTATAAAGTACCTTGTACATAACTTTGTAAAAGCGTTTATACCCGCAAGTTATATAGTTATAGTGAAGTACACAGTATAATTATGAAAGGACAATGGCAGGCTTGTATGAGAATTTTGTACCGCTAATAATATTTCGTGTTTTGGGATGTTTTTTGTTTTAATTGGAAGGTAATGTGATAGACAAGCCCTTTTTAAATTCCTAGATTTTTAGAACTTGGGACGTAGAAGTTATAACCACTTTTATTTTTAAGGTTATGGTGGTACTAGTGTTACATATGAGTACATAATCATTGTTTTGGTGATAAAGTAATGTTCTAGATTGCTTGCCGCTATTTTTGTAGTGTTTTAATAACCAATAAGTATGTACATTGAGATGAGGATCGTACCTACTCAGTTGGGGTGCATTAGGAAATACCTACCTATGATGTCCAGCAGCGAACTGCAACAGTTTGATTAATTATGAAGTTATGATGGGTCGTCGATTGTAGATAAACTAAACAATAGGTGTTTTGTTTTTCTAAGCATTATTTTATTTCATTGTACTTTCAATTAATTTATTCTTAGTATTACTTCATCTAAAAAGGGGGCAGGTCGGCGGCCCCTCATGGCGAGCATGGCTTAGGTACCAAATATCACTCATCACACGTGAGCAGCATCCCATTGTTCTTAAATAATAATAATATTTCGCTTAATTACTCAGACTCACAAACCACAATCCAAAATAACAGCAAATAATTGAACTCAATGACAGATTTTTTTTTACATGTCAATAAATAATTACCATTTGAACAAAAAACATTGATGTTAAATCGTAAACTATTATGATTTTATGCAACGATTATGCGTTCATAGGTATAATATGTAAGTGTTTAATTATATTTAATGTTATTTCTGTTTCTAAATAATTAATTATCATTTCGATATTGGTGTTATTTTTCATTGGCAACTTCTAAAAACATAACTGCGTTTAGTTTACGATTGTTTTACGTTTAGTTATTAAAATCTTTTTATTTATAGTATCAATTAATCCGAAGTTCTAAAAATAGTACACATACGTGAAAATGAATGGCTTAATTGCCTTAATAAGTGGTACAAATTCTATAACAGAACATCAAAAAAAGTTTGGTGTACTAGATCTGCCATTCTCCTTTTAGACAATAGTTGGAGTCTTTAGATAGTAGTGTAGACAGAGGGAATTCAGGAAAAAGGACATGAAGCGTTGTCGATTATATTTTTCAGGCGATCGCGACGCGAGTTATACTCCGAGGCGTCCGAGTAGCAGACGTACGAGATCCAAGTCCAGGGACGAGGAGGAGGCCCCCAGGAAGAGGCAAAAGAAGTCCAGGGGACTAACGGCTGACGATTTAATGAAGATTGTGGCCGCTTTCAAGGATAGTTCAAGTAAGAGTACTCCAACTACAAATGTGCTACCAGAGTTTAATCCTGATAATAAGTCCCAAGATATAGATCGATGGTTACGGAAGGTTAATGAGTGTGCAGTCATTTACAATTGGGATAATAAACAAACTATTCATTACGCACTGCAAAAACTTAATGGGTTAGCTAAGAGTTGGTATGAGTCTCTGCCGTCCATTGACTATACTTGGGACGAATGGCAGGGCAAATTAAGAAAGGCTTTTCCCAATGATGTTAATTTTGGTAAATTATTAGAAGAAATGTTGAACCGAAAATCTCGCGTTGATGAAACATTAAGAGTGTAGCGAATGGACTGTATAATTGAAACTCGTACTATAGCTGAATTATGGTGATTTATTTACAAACTTATTACACACATAAGTAGTGACACTCTGACCCGTTACTTTCCGACTACTGCGACTACTACGTGACTACTACCACGTATCGCCATGGTCGGGTCCTTTTATATGCTCCGATCCGCGGGGGTGTGAAGCGTTCATGTCCTTTTTTGGTCAACCAATGGCGATGCGCGACGTGACCGAGCCGCGGAAACAGGTTCATTCCTGTCGGACTCGCGGCTTGTCCTTTTTTGGTCGACCAATGGCGATGCGCGACGTGACCGAGCCGCGGAAACAGGTTCATTCCTGTCGGACTCGCGGCTCCGTCGCCCTACTAACTACGTAGACAGGTTTATACAGGTTTTCGTCTATAAAAATATATTGAGTACGAAAAAGGTAGCGGCGGCGCCGCTATACTTTGAGGCCGTCGTGCACACTACTCCCGCCGTCGCCATCAGGCGACTCCGTGGGGAGCACGACGATGCGCTTCGTTGGTCTTCGGAGTACGAGTCCTCTGGTCATGACATCTACAACTCGTATCTCTCCATCTGCGCCTGGCAACACTTGCGTCACCCTTCCCTTAGGCCAGGTGTTGCGTGGGAGGTTAGGGTCGCATATCACTACTACGTCTCCAACTTTGGGTGGGGTGCCGCTGCCGTAGGGCTCCCGCCGGTTTTGAAGGAGCGGCAGGTACTCACGTATCCATCTTCGCCAAAAGACGTCTGCGAGTGCCTGGGCGCGCCGCCATTGGTGCCGTGCTGTGACGTCCGCTGCGGTGAAATTACCCGGTGAGGGTACATGCGGGTTAGGGCCAATCAAAATATGGTTAGGCGTGAGGGCTTCGGGCTCATCTGGTGACACGTTGACATGCGTGAGTGGCCTGGAGTTCACCGTATTTTCCACTTCCACGAGTAGCGTGGCCAGGGTCTCGTCGGACGGGTGGACTTCCTTCAGTGTGACGTACAGTGCTTCTTTGACGGCCCTTACCATTCTTTCCCACGCTCCTCCCATAAACGGCGACGCGGGAGGTATGTACTTCCAGCTTATGGACCGCGCATTGGACTCACTACCTAAAGCGCTTAAGGCGCTTTCACCTAGCTCCCTATCCGCCGCTTTGAAGCAGGTAGCGTTGTCGCTCCATATCTCTTTAGGACAACCTCTCCTACCTATAAATCGCCTAAGAGCGGCGATAGCTGAGTCTGCGCTGAGCGAGCTAGCTATTTCTATGTGTATGGCTCGACACGTTAAGCAGGTAAATAAGGCTCCGTATCTTTTTTCTTTGTGCCTACCTACAGATACAGATATGGGGCCAAAATAATCTAGTCCAGTGAAAGTGAAAGGACGTGCATGATGAGATAAACGGGGGTACGGTAGGTTTCCCGTAGACGGTTTAGCCGGCTTTGCCTTTTTTATTTTACAATATAAACAGCCCTTTATAACATTTTTTACAGACGGACGTAGTTTTGTAATCCAAAGACGCTGTCTTATCTCATTTACTGTTATCTCGGTCCCGCCATGATGTAAAGTTTCATGTATATACGCTATGTATAGCTTCGTATACCTATGCTTACCCTCGAGTATAATAGGGTTTTTTATTTCTTCATTGACGTCTTGTACCGCTGTGATTCTCCCGCGCAAACGTAGCACACCTGCGCTGTCTAGGTATGTACTTAATAACGATATCGCACTGTCGCCGGGAGCCGCCGCCGCTTTGTTATTCTTTATGGCGGCAATTTCTTTTGAGAAGCTTTCGGCTTGCGCGCCCTTGACCCATTGTTCTTCGGCGCGTTGTATATAAGTAGCAGGTATTGGTATATAGTTTACAGTTTCATTTTTTGTCATTTTTTGCGTAACTTTTTTAACAGTTTTATTTTTGTGTGTTCTTTTCCATGTTGGATCTTTTGATGTCTTTTTCTTAGTACACTTATATTCGACAGTGTGTTTACTTGGTCTACACAGGTCAATGAACTGAAGAACTCTTGCGGTTGTCCTTATCAGTCGTGTCCATTTGGAAAAACGAGTAATATTTGGGAGATGATCGTTCACTTTCGTGTTGTTGATTACATGACATTTGACGCGTTCTTCGCCCGTGTCCATGGGGGCATTGAATTTTTTATTCTGTGGCCATTCATCTCTACCTTTTCTAAGGAACTCGGGGCCGCGAAACCATCTGTGTTCCGAATTAAAATTTTCTGGTGTGCTGCGTGTCGCGTCGTCTGCTACATTATCCTTCGAGGGTAACCACCTCCATTCATTTTTCTTGGTGAGTTCCTCAATTTCAGCTACACGATGCGCCACAAAAGTTTTAAATGTGCGTGGTTCAGCTTGAATCCAGGCCAGAGCGGTGGTCGAGTCGCTCCAGTATGTTAGGTCGTTCACCTCGTAGTCGTGTTCTTGTACGACCGTCCGGGCTAGGCGCGCTCCCAACAGTGCGGCTTGCAGCTCTAGCCTAGGTATCGAAACAGGTTTAAGTGGGGCTACCCTGCTCTTGGCTGCCGCCAGGGTCACTTGTACGCTGCCGTCAGACCTTTCTGTTCGCCAGTATACCGCTGCGGCGTATGCCTCCTCGCTTGCATCTACGAAAGTATGTACTTCCCTGGCTGTGACGTCACCGGCGTAATCGTAGCTTCGTGGGATCAGTAATGTTTCTATAGTACTCAGTGACTTCATCCACTCTTTCCATTTCGGTAGTAGCTCTTCGGGTAGCGGCTTGTCCCACTCCGTTTTGTACTTCCATGTGTTTTGAAGTATCCTTTTAGCGGGTATAGTGATAGGTGATATTATTCCTAGTGGGTCAAATATAGACATAATTATGCTGAGTGCCTCCCGTTTGGTGGGTGGGCGTGTGTTGTTTAATAATACAATAGGTGTTTTGTTTTTATTAATCCGAAATATTGTTGCGCGCCAGAATTAAACAACGAAGATGGTTGCATTCGGTACTACTAGCGCCATCTAGTATCGAGTAGCAGAACTATTGAAGTCAAGGACCTTCGAGATTTTTCTATGCTAGAATTCTCGGACCTTAGTCGGTCGCGACCGATATGTACGCGAACTTTCTGGAGTTCTACTCGGCGCCCTATATAAGGCCGGCACATGTGCCGACCGAGTCATAGCCCCGGCTGGGGGCCTTAGAATCTAAGGCAACCACGGGATTGCCCGGTTGAGCAGTAACCAGCCTTAATGTGCTGAACTGCGAGTAGTCCATTCAAAAAAAAAAAAAAAAAAAAAAAAAAAAAAAAAAAAAAAAAAAAAAAAAAAAAAAAAAAACCGACCGAGTCAGTATTGGATTTGCGATACAAGTGATAACTTCGAGAGCGATCTTCGACTGCGAACTCAAGTGATTAGTGAGTTATAGTGTAATTAGTGTGGTGTAAATTAAAGTGTCATCTTTGTTTATTTAATCGGCTGATTTTAATTGTAACGAACCCGAAGCTCGTAACAATTGGTGTCAGAAGTGGGATTTAAAAGATGCCGATTCTACCGAAGGACGACACTGAGGGTATCCGTACCCGTAGTCAACGCCAGCAAGAGACGGACCAGAGGCGTTTTGGAGGTGCAACGCCGCAGACGACGGAGAGACAGTTGCCAACCATGGAGGCCGGCTTGTCCGCAGTAGCTCCAGCATCATCATCAGCACCAGACTTTGCTGCTCTGATGATGATGCTGCAGGAGCAGACTCGCCGCCAGGAGGAACAGGCCCGTCGCCAGGAAGAGCAGGCTCGTCGTTTAGAAGAGCAGCTGCAGCGTGACAAGGAGGAACAGGCCCGCCGCCAGGAGGAACAGACCCGTCGGTTGGAAGAACAGCTCCAACGTGACAAGGAGGAGCAGGCGCACCGCCAAGAAGAACAGATGTTCCTCATGAAGGATCTGCATGCCACTTTCGGCAAAGAAATTAAGGTTGTAAAGGAAAAGGTGGTTCAGCACGAGAATCGCCTGACGGAAGCTGAATCACGAATCGACCAAATTAATCATCGGGTTGACAACGTGATAGTTGACGTGAGGAAAACGCTGGACAACCTTAAAATAGGAGATGGAATCGCAACCTCTGTAGCTACTACACCTTCTCTACGTGGATTCAAAGTGCCGCCGTTCGATGGAACATCTTCCTGGTCGGCATACAAAAAGCAATTTGACGCTGTTATGAAGGCGAACGGGTGGAGTAAGGACCAGGCCATGACTGCTCTCACCCTAGGCCTCCGCGACCAGGCCCTCACTATCCTGGAAGCCCTCGGTAACGAGGTAACTTACGAGCAGCTGATTGAGGCACTGGAAGCAAGGTATGGCGACGCTCATCTGGAACACGTGTTTCGGGCGCAGCTAAAGGATCGCGTGCAACGCAGCGGTGAAAACCTGCAGCAGTGGGCCCTTGAGGTGGAGAAGCTTGTTAGAAAAGCATACCAGTCTGTACCTGCGCTCATTCAAGGGAACCTGGTGCAGGCATTCATTGACGGCATCCGTGACCTTGAAGTTAGAGCTGCCGTGAGGCTCGGGCACCACTAGAAACTTAAGGACGCGTTGGCCCATGCACTAGAGGTGGAAGCTGTGCGGCAAGATCATCGTTCCCATCGCCTCAGGGAGGTTGCAGCGGCTACTGTTCGCGACCGGTCTAAAGGATACAGCCCAAGATGCTATGGCTGTGGGGAAAGGGGCCACCTACGGTCCAGTTGCCCTAAGCGAACTGTAGATAGGGAAGATAGTCGATCTCCAGAGGGTAGGGCGGTTAACAGCACCGCCCAGCAACTGCAGGGAAACGAGTAAAAGCCAGGGCTGCGGGGCGGGTGCTGGCTGATCTTCAGAGAGCCCCAAGGATTTCGATCTCACAAACCCATGACGGGAACAGCCTAATCATCAAGGGCGAGGTCAACGGAACGCCATGTAAGCTGACAATAGACACTGGAGCCTCACGCACGGTTGTCAGTTCCCAACTAGTAAGTCGGTTCCTTGGGGACTCCACATACAACCGAGACCGCATAAATTTGGTGACGGCCACCGGTCAGCGCATACCCGTCCGCGGAGAGAAAGAGATGGAGTTGAAGCTAGGAAACAGGATCTATCTTCACAATGTTATCGTGGCTGATATAATGGACGATTGCATCCTGGGCCTAGACTTTATGAGGAAGAATTGTTGTGAGATCGACGTTAAGCAAGGAGTTTTGAAATGTGGACAAGAGGAACTTTTCATGGAAGGGGCATTACCAGGAAATGTGTACAGCCTAAAGAAGATTGTTCTTCCGCCGAGATCCGAAACGATTGTGCCGGTTAGTCTTCCTCGTAATTCTGGGCAGACTCATCGTTGTGTGCTTGTGGAAAGTGTAGACAATGACCTTCCTTGGAAAGTGGCCCGAACTTTGGTTAGAGCCACTGACATTTCGGGGGTACGTGTGCTGAACGTTTGTGATAAGGAACAGATGATAGAAAAAGGCACGCTGATTGGTACTTGCGAGGAAGTGGATTGGTTGCGTCGGTGCCAAAATCTATCGACTGGGAACCTCAGCAAGGACGCCCAAACGAAAGTGACCACACTTTTAGATGACTGTCGCAGCGTTCTGTCTCAAAACGAAATGGTTAAGGCGAAGAGAATGTTACTGAAGTATGCCAATGTTTTCTCTTCAAATGATGCTGACATCGGGAAGACTGATTTAGTTCAACACAAGATAAACACAGGAGAAGAGTTGCCTATCCGTCAACGACCAAGGAGATTGCCGGTAGCGCGTGAAAAGGAAGTGGAAAGCATGATTGACGGAATGGTTAAGGATGGTGTCATAGAACCTTCATCAAGTCCATGGTGTTCACCTGTAGTGCTGGTAAGAAAGAAGGACGGCACCATGCGGTTTTGTGTTGACTATCGTCGTCTGAACGACGTTACGAAGAAGGACAGCTATCCGTTGCCAAGAATCGATGACACGCTGGACATGCTTACTGGAGTAAAGTGGTTTAGCACGCTGGACCTAAAAAGTGGCTACTGGCAGGTTCAAATTGATCCTAAGGACAAGGAGAAAACGGCATTCTCGACAGGAAAGGGTCTGTGGCAATTTAAGGTTATGCCATTTGGACTGTGCAACGCTCCGGCAACGTTTGAAAGGTTGATGGAACTAGTACTAACGGGGTTAATTGGCGATGCTTGTCTGGTCTATTTAGATGACATCATCATCGTAGGCCGTACGTTTGATGAACATCTGCAAAACCTGGAACGCGTGCTCATGAAGATCCAGAGTGCAAACCTCAAGTTAAGTCCGAAGAAGTGTTCATTTTTCAAACGGCAAGTTAGCTTTTTGGGATACGTAGTGTCGGAAGAAGGTATCCGCACTGATCCAGAGAAAATCGCCGCTGTCAAGGATTGGCCAATTCCTAAAGATAAGACGCAGGTCAGAGCATTTTTGGGTTTGTGCTCCTACTATCGGCGATTTGTCAAGAACTTTGCTGACATAGCGAAACCCCTGCACAAGCTAACCGAGGAGAAGCGTCATTTCTGCTGGGATGAGAGTTGCGACATTGCATTCCAGGAGCTCAAGGAACGTCTGTGCAAAACACCTATTTTGGGGTATCCTGATACCGGCAAGGAATTTATAGTTGACACAGATGCAAGCGACATAGGACTTGGCGGTGTGTTATCTCAACGGAATGGCGATCAAGAGGTTGTGATAGCGTACTTCAGCAAATCTCTGTCGAAGCCAGAAAGGAATTATTGTGTCACGCGACGGGAATTACTTGCTGTGGTCAAGTCATTGCAGCATTTTAGCAAATATCTGCTGGGAAGGAAATTCCACTTACGAACTGACCATGCTGCGCTGAAATGGCTATTGCAATTCAAAAAGCCAGAAGGACAAGTTGCGAGATGGATTGAACTACTTCAGGAATATGACTTTGTGATTGAACATCGCAGTGGGAAAACTCATGGCAACGCAGATGCATTATCAAGAAGACCTTGCCCTGAAGACTGCAAGCATTGTACTCGGCAAGAGGGTAAAGAAGTCGTACCTGTGAGGATGATCAAGACAGATCTTAGTAATGAGTGGAACGAAAACTTAGAACGTGCACAGCAGGATGATTTGGACATTAAGCTGATTCTGGAGTGGATGAAGGCCAGTGCTCCGAAGCCTACGTGGAGTGATGTCTCAGCGATGAGTTCAATCACGAAAAGCTATTGGGCCCAATGGGACAGCTTAGTGATTCAGGATGGAGTCCTGTGCCGTAAATGGGAAAATGCTCGGGGAGACAACTGTCATTTGCAAATGGTTGTCCCTAAGGCTAAAATACCGGATGTTCTACAGCTGTACCATAATGGTTGTTCAGGAGGCCATATGGGAGTTAAACGAACTCTACTGAAGATACGGGAACGGTTTTACTGGGTCCACTGTCGTGACGATGTTGAGGACTGGTGTCGCAAGTGTTCAAGTTGTGCGGCTGTAAAAGGACCTCAGACTCGTAGCAGAGGTGCATTGAAATTGTACAATGTTGGTGCACCATGGGAAAGGATAGCGCTAGACGTTGCGGGACCGTTTCCGGAAAGTGAAAGTGGTAACAAGTATTTCATGGTGGTTATGGATTATTTCACTAAGTGGCCGGAAGTCTTCGCCATTCCAAACCAAGAAGCTTCAACAGTTGCGGATAAACTAGTTCATGAAGTCTTCTGTCGTTTTGGAGTACCCTTAGAGATTCACAGCGATCAAGGAAGGAATTTTGAGTCCCAAATATTCCAGGAAATTTGCCGAGTTATGGGTACTCATAAAACAAGGACAACTTCTTACCACCCACAATCGGATGGAATGGTGGAACGATTTAATCAGACATTGGAGAGATATCTAGCCAAAGTTGTGGAAAACCGGCAACGAGATTGGGACAAGCACATACAACCGTTTTTGCTGTCATACCGAAGTGCTGTTCATGAAAGCACGTCAGTGACACCAGCTTTCGCAAACTTTGGAAGAGAATTGCGGCTACCTGCAGACCTGATTACCGGAATACCACCTGATGCTCCACGCAGTATAACCGATTATGCGAATGACTTGCGGAACAAAATGAACGATATTCATGAGCACGTCAGACAATCGGGCCAGCAAATGTCTGAAAAGATGAAAACCCGCTATGACCGCAAAATGAACAATAAAGGGTTCGAGGAAGGTTCACTAGTGTGGTTGCACAATCCAGTTCGCAGCAAAGGGAAATCTCCTAAGCTTCAAGCTAAATGGGACGGACCGTACCGGATTGTGACAAAGATCAATGACGTAACCTACCGTATACAGAAAAGTACAAGAAGCGCTCCTAAGATCGTCCATGTTGATCGTCTGGCGCGTTATTATGGCACTGATAATGCTCGGGACGAGCATGTCTTAGGAGGGGGCAGTGTTGCGCGCCAGAATTAAACAACGAAGATGGTTGCATTCGGTACTACTAGCGCCATCTAGTATCGAGTAGCAGAACTATTGAAGTCAAGGACCTTCGAGATTTTTCTATGCTAGAATTCTCGGACCTTAGTCGGTCGCGACCGATATGTACGCGAACTTTCTGGAGTTCTACTCGGCGCCCTATATAAGGCCGGCACATGTGCCGACCGAGTCAGTATTGGATTTGCGATACAAGTGATAACTTCGAGAGCGATCTTCGACTGCGAACTCAAGTGATTAGTGAGTTATAGTGTAATTAGTGTGGTGTAAATTAAAGTGTCATCTTTGTTTATTTAATCGGCTGATTTTAATTGTAACGAACCCGAAGCTCGTAACAATATAAAGCAATCTTTTTTAGTATCCCATCGTAGTCCTAGTGCTCTCTCGGTGTCGTCACCGCCTAATACTTTGATGTCTTGTGACGCGAGGTCATTGTTTGTCAACACATTTTCATTGTTTGATATCCAACCGCATAAAACAAAGTTGGCTTTTTTATGAATGTAATCTACTTGTGCTGTTATTTTCTTGGCTTCCTCTTCGCTGGAAAAACTCTGAAGGTAATCATCCATATAATGATTATTTATTATTGCTGACGCGGCGGCTGGGTATTTATCAACAAAGTCTCTAGCGTTGCGATTCTTTATGTATAGCGCCGTACATGGGGATGACGTCGCGCCAAATATAACAGATGTCATGCGATATTCACCTGGCGGTCCACTTCGTTGATCGCCTCGCCATAAAAATCTCAACGCATCGCGATCTTCTTCCCTTATCTTTATCCTCATGAACATCTCTTTGATGTCGGCTGACACAGCTATTTTATTTTGACGGAAACGCATTAAAATACCGGGCAACGATTGTAATAAGTCGGGTCACGATAGGAGTAGGTCGTTTAGGCACAGACCCGCTGTCTTAGCTGCTGCATCGTGCACGAGTCGTGGCGGCTTATGTGGCTTGGCTGGGTTGACCACTGGGAAATGAGGTAAGTACCAGGTTTTATTTGGCGTATATGTGTCGAGTGCCTTTTCTGCATAGCCTGAGTTAAATAAATTGTCGAGGCGTTGCAAGTACTGGGTCTTGAGGTTTTCGTCCTTATCTAGGCGCCGTTCTAAGTTTTCTAGCCGTTTTAGGGCACCTAAGTAATTGTTTGGTATTTTAGGTTCCTCTTGTTTCCACAATAGTCCGGTCTCGAAGCTGCCATCGGGTAATCGTCGACTCTTCTGTTCTAGGATGTCTAAGGCTCGCTGTTGCGGGTCATCTCTAGGTATCCTAAGTTCTATACCTAGTGATTCTAGTTTGAAAAAGTTTCTCATGGTTTCTTCTATTGGTTCCAGATTTTCTTCAATTTTAATGTGGCCGCAAAATGTAGCTATGACTTTATTTACGGAATACTGACACCCATGTAGTACCCAATCGAGTTTTGTGTACGATGCTACTGGTTGATCACGCGCACCTGTCCGTGTTTCTGTGGCTACTAATAAATTCCAGTTATCTTGGCCTATCAAGATCATTGGTCGCGCGTGTTCATAAACAAGAGTACTACTTATGTCGTCTAAATGCCTACAGTTATTTATGTCCTGGGTTTGTACAGTTTGCGCCATAATTTCAAGCCTGGTCACGGTGCGCGCAGCTTCTATCTTCTGTGGGTCGCTATGGTGCTTACCTTGAATGTGGAGGCTCACTGATCGGCTTTGCTCATGCTTGACTTCCGTGCCTATGCCTTGTATCCACATAGGACTCGCTGGCCCATCTGCACCTAAGATATCAGCTAGTGACGCGTCTAACAAGGTGACTGTACTCCCGTCGTCTAACAAGGCATATGTGTCGACACTCGTATGTGGTCCGCTCAATGTGACAGGTACTATCTTTAAATACGCGCGGCGATTCTGAGGCGAAGTCGTCGATACATTTTCCCGCGCCGACGTAACGGTTTCGTGTGTGATAACAGGTGTCGGCGCCGGCGTCGCTGCGTTGTGTGAGTGTGACGTCTCAACTTTACGCTCTTTGTGCAACAGTTTGTGATGTTTCATGTTGCATTCCTTTACGTCACAAATAGGCGCTTTACACATAAACCTTCTATGTTTGTTTCGTAGGCATCTAAAGCACATGTTAGATTTTTTTGCTATATCCCATCGAGTATCTATGTCTAGCTGTTTATATTTACTGCAATCTGGTAATTTGTGGCCGTGTTGCTTGCATGCCGGGCATTGGTCATTTGCCGTTTCCTTATTCACGTTGAACGTGCGCTCGACTCTGCGCCGTTGTCGTACACCACTGGAGTCATCGTATCCACGTTCTGGCTGAGCGTACGCGCCACATTTGTCTGCCTCTTCATTCATGAACATAGACAAGAGCTTTAATACGGGAATTTCTTCGGTTTTTTTATTAGCCGCGTAATCATAAAATTTGTTTTTTAATATTGGCGTTAACTTCTCAACGATACAATGCGACATTTCAGGGCTATGTAAATACTGATTTCTTTTTAGTGCTTCTACCGTACCCACCGTGTTTGCAATACGGCTAGCAAAAATAGAAATATCCCTAGGGTTATCATTTAATTTAGGTAATGATTTTACTTTTTCTAACTCGGTCATAATCAAGGCCTCGGGCCTACCGAAACGTCTTTCTAGTGCGTCTACAATGACCTGAGGGTCAGATTGACTGAACAAAAGACAACCTACAGCTTCCTTTGCGGCGCCTCTGAGGCTCATCCTAATTCTAGCGATATTTTCTACATAGGAAAAATACGTGTGTGAGTCACAATACGCGGCCTTATAAGCTATCCACTCACCGGGTTTTCCGTCGAAGATCGGTAACTGCTGGACGTACTTCGGGGGCTCTCTCGAACTGCGCGCGACCTGCGCTAGGGCCGCGGCGAGTGCCCCTACGTCTATCACTTTATCACTCACATTACCGTGAACACTTCACTCGCGATATTGCCCTTTGTTTTCGCACACACACTTTCTCCGTAGCCGTCGTCATCTTCGTCTCGCAGCGGTTGAGCGCCTGTCACGGCGCCGGTGTCCTTCGCTGCGCCTCCGCCGTTCCTCTCGTTGCTGACGTCGTGTGGCGGCGGCCGAGTCTCACCTCCGGGTGGCGGCGCTGGTCGCGCGAGCCACGTTCCAATCCTTACGGAGGCGAGGTCATCTTCCAAGTCTTCGTCTTCACTCGACTCAGCTTCGGTTCTGATGCGCTGCAGCTGTATTTCCTGCAGTTCTCTCTCTGCTTTCGCTTGCTTGACCATCATTTCAGCCAGCCGTTCTCTGGCTTCTTTTTCGAAGATGTAGAACGGTGTGACCTGGTATCGCCGGGCTTAAGCGTACCATGTGTTCGCGTGGCGTCGGTGTTGGTAGTCGTCGTAGATCCGCTGCCTGTGTTTGTCACGCCGACCGAGCTCGATTCTGGTGCCGAGCTGCTGGCACCCGGTCCGGCGGTCACTGAAGGCTCTTGTTGGGTCTGTCCTCTTCTTGAGTCGCCACTACGGCTGCGTGTTAACACCATCTTCAAATTGCTGGATCTTAACGATTCGGCTTTCGAAGGACCAGAATGTGTAGCGAATGGACTGTATAATTGAAACTCGTACTATAGCTGAATTATGGTGATTTATTTACAAACTTATTACACACATAAGTAGTGACACTCTGACCCGTTACTTTCCGACTACTGCGACTACTACGTGACTACTACCACGTATCGCCATGGTCGGGTCCTTTTATATGCTCCGATCCGCGGGGGTGTGAAGCGTTCATGTCCTTTTTTGGTCAACCAATGGCGATGCGCGACGTGACCGAGCCGCGGAAACAGGTTCATTCCTGTCGGACTCGCGGCTTGTCCTTTTTTGGTCGACCAATGGCGATGCGCGACGTGACCGAGCCGCGGAAACAGGTTCATTCCTGTCGGACTCGCGGCTCCGTCGCCCTACTAACTACGTAGACAGGTTTATACAGGTTTTCGTCTATAAAAATATATTGAGTACGAAAAAGGTAGCGGCGGCGCCGCTATACTTTGAGGCCGTCGTGCACAAAGAGAATACTTTTATGGTAAACTGTCATTATTAAGTCGATGCGAGATCGTCGGGCGAAAGGCAGTCGACTGCATTATTTATGGAATTACTGATAGTTCTATTAGGAATGGGGCTCAGGCTCTTAAGTGTGAGGAACCAGAGGATTTGTTGAATTATTTAGCCTCTCAACAACCAACACAAACCAAAGACTTTAGTAAAGGACCCTTGACTAATAATAGTAATTCATATAAAAAGAGAGACTTTCGCGGAAATAACAATACTTCCAGTAGCGCCAATTCGAGTAAAGGTGTTGATTTCATCTGTTTCAATTGTAACGAGCGAGGTCACACTTATCATAATTGTACCAAATTCTTAGTAAAATGTACTAAATGTGGCAGAGTAGGACACAATTTAGATAATTGTACGAGAAAACCCCTACAGTCTCATATTAACGGACAAAATAATCAAGCCACAGATAAAAAGGTTTACAAAGTTGTAACCAATCAAGAAGAAGTACCGATTAATAACCTTACCTCATCAGATCATGAAAGTTTTAAGGGAGTTGACCAACTAGCAACTTTTAATAATGTAAGCACTGGGAATGACCCCAACCAAAAATTTCATAAAAAGGTCTGCGTTAACGGGGTTATGCTGGATGCTTACGTAGACTTTGGTAGTGACTGCAGTTTAATACAATATTCTGTTGCTCTAAAACTTAATCTTAATCAATGCCATGCAAATTTACCAGTTATAAGAGGCTTTGGAGACTCCACTGTTACACCAAAATTTAAATCTTTAATCAGTGTTAGAATTGATGAGATAGAGACCAACTTGACTGTTCTAGTTGTTGAAGATTCTTATTTACAAGTAGATTTATTGATTGGGCAAAATTTTACAGAACTTGCATCAGTAACTGTACTTAAAGATAAAGAAAGCTTATTCTTTTATCATACTTCTTCTGACGAATTTATGAAGAAGGATATAATTCTAAACCTTTATGTTCTCCAAGATGTAATAATAAAAAAGGGTGGTCTGATCGAAATATATACTAAGGAGCCTTATTCTGGAGATATTTACTCGGATGGGAGTACCAGAATGAGTCCTAATCAGGAGTATCACTTGCATCAAGGATGTTATAGAGTCAATGATAGTAAAGGTTACATATTTGTCACTGCTTTGACGAACTCTACATTAGAGTTTAAGGCAAACAGTTGAATCGCCCAAGTCAGCAGTAGAGTAAATATGGGGGACCTGGATCAAGTAGATCCAGGTTCCCCCATATTTACTATTTTTCATTAATTAGTTACGTATATTCATCAACATTTAATTATTTCATACATTCTAGTTATGTATATTCATATCATCGATTCACCTTTCATCAATATTTAATTATTTCATACATTCTATTCTAAATGATTATTATTATTATTCTAATTGATTATTTTAATATTTATTAAACTCAATCATTTACAAATACCCTTAGCTTTGATATCCTTAGTTCCTCGTCTAACCGATGCGATGCAATTAGCATCGATGAATGAAAAAAAATTCTCGGTTCGTGATGCAGAAGCACCATTGTAACCGATGAGACGTCGGTGTCGTACCACTAATGAATCTACGATACAATATGCATTGCAAATTGGATGAATTAGGTAATTTCTTCATAAATTTATTCAGGATTGGGAGGGATAGGAAACGTATACAAATCATGGCTCCTGTGTTCATCTATTCAAAAAGTTTATTACCTAAGTGTACAGTGTTGATAGATTATAGAACAGTTATTTATCATTCATATACGTATAGAAGGAATTTCATCTTCTGGCAGTATCTGGTAGCATAGAATATCTTCTGAATCAGGAAACACTATTTCACGCGCTATACGTCTTGTTACTAATTTAATGCCAGGCGGAGGATTTGATGACCTTACAACCGATTTTTCAGAACCGGGATGTGTGGTATCAACTCGAACAAATGTGCGGAGCTCATTGTGACCACTCTTGAGTGTAAGATATTGTGTATTTTCAAAGGCAGATTTTACTGAGTTTTGCTCTGTCTTGTTTGTATCGTCTTGAAGTTTTGATGAACTGATGCTCATTATTTTCTGGTCTGTCAAGTCTTGAGTAAATATAACCTCGCCCCTAGCATTCTTTAAAATAAGTTTGGAAATGCCTTCCATCATAATGTGAATAATATAAATTTCTTCTCTCTCTTGCTGAAAAAGCGTCCATTAAGATCGAACCGTCACATTACAATGCTAAGAATTTAATGTTATGTTGGAGATATGCTCGTTTGATTATACATTAATTTCCTTTTACAGCGTTCAAATAAACACATTCAGGATAATGTGTAGCATCCCCACCGAATGTGTCTCCACGTTGTCGTCGTGGTGGGGCTTGAGCGTCTCAATGATCTTGCGAGCTTTCCCGGTAGAGCCACTCATGCCGGAAGGTCGCAAGTGAGGGATCAGACCAAGAGAGACACACACGCGAGGAATCCCGCTCGCTGCCTTCTGGTACGCGTCTGCTTATCAGACGTGGCTGTGAAGGCAGTGAGCGGGTGGGAGGAGAGGCCCTGTGATGGAGAAAGGGCGGAGGAGTAAGGGACCGCACCCTCTAAAAGGAAAAGATGGAACACGCACAAGAGGAAATAGTATTACCCCAGGGCGGTTCCAGCGGCTCAGCCGCTGGGGAATCCGCCACGTTCGCAAAAGCGTCTGCCCCACCGTACTCTGGGGGGGGGCACCAATTGTGTACCGTTTGCCAGTGGCAACATGAGCCGAGGAGGCTCCGAATCGTCATCCGAATCCGCCTCCTTCAAGGAGCTGATGGCATTCGAATATGTAGCGGAGGGTTCGCCTGAGCGTCGGGGAGGTGCAGAGTCGGATTCCGGCTCTGCGCCTGACCTGTTAACGGTCAGCTCGGCGGGCTCTGGAGACGGAGGAGAGGGGGCCACTGTGGAGAACGAAAAGTTCTTCCGCAAGCGGCCCAGACGGGAGGAAGATGGAGACTCGACCTCCGAGGGTGAGTTTGCCTCCGCCCGCAAGATCCCCACCGCTAGGCGGGGCAGGGGCTGTGAGGCGGGGAGGGGGCTAGCTCCCTCTACCCGGGAGGTGGAGCGTCGGGCCGGGAGGTTGGTGGAGGAGGGGCGTCGCCCTGGAGGGAGCGGTCGCAGGGCTCCCTCTACCCTTCCGCCTCCTCTCAACTCCGACGACTCGGAGCCCCCGGTGGAGGTACCTCCCACTTCGGAGCAGCAGAGGGCCAAGTTTGCGGAGGTCGTGGAGGCCGCGATCCGCGCTGTGGCCTTCAAGAGGAAGTAGTCCTCTAAGAGGGAAGCCATCAGCGCGGCCAAGGCCTCCATTTTGGTGGCAGCGGCGGCCAACAACGGCGAGTCCGGAGAGGCGACAGAGTTGCGGGCGGAGGTCGCCCGCCTCGCGGCCGTTACGGAGCGACTCATAGCGGAGAATGAGTCGCTCCGGAGGGACCTGGCGGGGATGGCCAGAGCGGCCTCTGTGGAGCCGCGAGGGGGGCTGAGTCCGGCAGCGCCGGAGGGGGGCCAAGTGCTGAGCCAGGTGCGGGACCTGGTGCGGCAGGAGCTGGCCCCCTTCCGGAAGCAGTTCTCCACTTTGGAGGACATGGTTCGGCGCTCCCCAACGGTGGCAACACAGGGGTCCCCGGGACGGCAGAAGGCGGCTTCGTACGCAGCCGCGGTGGCTGCCGGCCCGGGATCGTCCGGCCAGGCGAAAGCCAAGACGGGAGCCGCGCAAGCGCCTGTGGCGCCGGCGCCTGCGACGCCGGCGACGACCAAGTCGGCCCCGGCGAAGAGGGGTAGGAGGAAGGCTGGAGGGGGGGCGGCTAAGGCTGTTGCGCCAGTGGCGCCGCAGCCACCCCCACCCCCACCGTCGGACCCTCCGGCGGCCGGGGCCGAGTGGCAGGTTGCCGGGAAAAAGCGGCAGGCCTCGAAGGCGAAAAAAAATAAGGCGAGGAAGCAGCGGCGGAAGGCCAACGCCATTGCGGCGAGGCTTCGCGCCCCGAAGTCCGCGGCTGTAGTGTTAACACTGCAGCCGGAAGCGGAACAGAGGGGCGTGACTTATCTCGCCGTATTGAAGCGGGCGAAGGAGGCGGTGAGCCTCCAAGAGCTGGGCATCAGCGGGGGCATCGGGGTCAGGAGGACCTTGACCGGTGCCCGGAAGCTCGAGCTCGCCGGAGCGGAGAGTGGCCCGTTCGCGGACGCCCTGGCCGAAAGGCTGAGGGCGGTCTTACCCGCGGACGAGGTCCGGGTGTCCAGGCCGACTAAGCGCATCGACATGCGCATAGTGGGCCTGGATGACTCCGTGACGGAGGAGGAAGTTGTGGCCGCCGTCGCCAGGACTGGGGGGTGCTCTGCCGAGCTCGTCAAGGCGGGCACCCTCCGGCCTGACAACACGGGCATGCAAACCCTTGTGGTGAGCTGCCCCGTGACGGCGGCCAGAACTGTGTCGGAGGGCCGAAGGCTCTTGGTGGGATGGGTGTCTGCGCGGGTAAAACTGCTGGAACCCAGGCCTCTGAGGTGCTACCGCTGCCATGTGGGCAACCACACGGGAGCTATGTGCCCCTCGGAGGTGGACCGCAGCGGACTTTGTTTCCGCTGTGGTCAGCCCGGTCATCGGGCCGGCTCGTGCGAGGCCACGCCGCACTGCAGTGCATGTGCGGCTGTTGGCAAGCCGGCCGAGCACTGGGCTGGGGGAAGGGCCTGCGCGCCATCCGCCCCGACCAGGGGCAAGAGGTCCGCCGCCGCCGCCGCCTCTGCCGCCGCCGCGGCTTCCGTCGCCGCTTCTGTCGCTTCTGCTGCGGGTGCTGCGACTCCCAACGCTCGGGAGGGTGCTGAGATGGAGTGCCAGTAATGGTCCCATTTCGGCCCCCTCCAGAGACAAGTCAGCCGCTGTGCTATTGCGCAGTGGCTGATGCCTGGGGACGGTGAGCGTGGGTGGCTCGCCGTCCGATACCAGGTTGAGTCGACGACGCGTTGTGTTCCACGCGCGCCGCTAGGAGCCGTCAGCACCGAGGACGGGGCCCCATAGGGTCGGTGCCTGCTAGGGTTGCGGAATTTGTTCGAAAGAGTTACCGCGGCCCTGGAACGCATAGGGCACAAGAAGGATCACGGGTGGGTTTTAGTCAGTAAAAGTCTGACACTCCCTACCGCTCCACCCAGGGCGGGAGGGGTCATTTGATGATTTCCCATCCAAAAAAAAAAAAAAATGGTCGCTCGGACCATGTCGCGCGGACACCGACACGCCCCCCGCCACCTCTTATATATACTTAATTGTACACCGAGGTTAACAAAAAAAAAAAAAGAAAACTACAAACTAAAACACATGTACAATGGGTGGCCTTATCGCATTCCGCGATCTCTTCCAGGCAACCTGGAACCTCTTCTGTATTTTATATATATATGGATGGTATTCAGAAATTTTGCTCACCTAGCATTCCTCTTCATTTTTTGAAGTAAACTCATTTATTTGCTAGTAAAATGTTTTTTGTAAGTGAATTTGAATTAACCATCAAAGTTGCATAATAATGCAATAAGCGTTCTTTAAATTTAGTTTTCGCTTTAAGTTTGTAATTTCTTTAGGTTTTGTACAGAAGAAGTTTCGAAGTCATTGGGCTCGTGCTTAACTTACCTATATGATTACTCTGTGTCTTTTTTTTAACTTTTGTAAGGGTCCGTTATGCCGGCCGTCATTTTGCAAATCTCCGCAGCAACCACGGACCGCCAGAAGCCAGAAAATCCGACACCAGTCCCATCAAGCATCACCCAGCCACCGGGCCCGCGGAAGTCAGGCAGGCAGACACTCCCCGCAAAAATACTGATCCGGTCGGTCTAGTAGACGACCCCAATATAGCCGGGAAAAGGCAAGGCTGATGATGATGAACTGATTTTTCTGAAAGTTTCACTAACCCAGTTCACTCATTTTCAAGATAGCTTGTAACTTTGTATGAAAACCACACTGAAAAGTAAACGCTCTTACGCAGTCAAAGTAATATTTTGATTCACTTCCCAAAATACTTTTCACACTTTGCGGTAGGTGGAAAATACGTTATGGTTTCCTTTCGTTACGATGTCAATTTTGTGAGTAATATTATTAATCTAATCTAAATTATTATTATATTATATATAATTAAAAAACCACTCACTGACTGACTGATTGATTGATTGACTGATTGACATAATTGTTCTCCCACTTGCCGTGCTAGGAGGGGAAAACTTTTTATGGGGTTGTATAGAAGGTGTCGGGGTGAGTATGGGAAAAATCTGAAACTACCCCTTTTCAACCCCCTTCTTTCAACCCCATTGCTTATCTCAGAAACCTGACGTCGAAGAGAAAAATGGTTTCCGGGCTTGTATAGAGGGTGTCTGGATGAGTATAAAACGAAAAAAAAAATTACCCCTTTTCAGCCCCCTTTTTACAACCCCTTTGCGTATCTCAGAAATCTGACATTTTAGAGAAAAATGGTTTTCGGGGTTGTATAGAGGGTATCTGGGTGAGTATATAGGTCAATAAAAAATCAACCCTTTTCAACCCCCTCCTTTCAACCCCTTTGCGTATCTCAGAAATCTGACATAGTAGAGAAAAATAGTTTTCAGGTTTGTATGGAGGGTATTTGGAAAAGTATATGGCGATTAAATAATACAACCCTTTTCAACCCCTTTGCGTATCTCAGAAACCTGACATAGTACAGAAAAATAGTTTTCGAGGTTGTATAGAGTGTGTTTGGATGAGTATATGACGAATGAAATTTTCAACCCTTTTCAACCCCCTTCTTTCAACCCCTTTGCGTAAGTAACCGATCATACATCGCAACAACAACATCAGCTCCGCGTTAAAAATTCCTAAAAATCACTCGCGTTGAGCTACGTGCAAATAATTGTTATCAATGGAATTGTGAAGTGTTGATTCACCAGGATTCGTGTGGGCAAGTGTCTACCTCAACGGGTTGTGGAGCAGGAACCCTTAAACTTTGACAGCGGAAATTGCAGAGAAGGTTAGTGGAGTCATCCCCACCGAATGTGTCTCCACGTTGCCGTCGTGGTGGGGCTTGCGCGTCCCAATGATCTTGCGAGCTTTCCCGGTAGAGCCACTCATGCCGGAAGGTCGCAAGTGAGGGATCAGACAAAGAGAGACACACGAGGGGCACACCGTTCGGAGACCTGAGCAGTGTTTAGGTCTGCGGACGGTGTGCGATTCAAGCTTGCTCGCTGCTCTCTGGTACGCGTCTGATCATCAGACGTGACTGTGGGAGCAGCGAGCGAGCAGTGAGGTGAGGGGAGGAGAGGGGGCCCTGAGATGGGGCGGAGAGTATAGGGACCGCACCCTTTAAAAGGAAAACATGGATCTAGGCCTTTGCGAAATAAGTCCCCAGGTGGGTCCCGACTGCTCAGCAGTCGGGGAATCCCACCCCGCTTCGGCGGGCTGCCCTCCGTATTCTGGGGTGGGCAACAAACGCCTTCCATACGTCCTTTTGGACAAAACCGACGACATAACGCAAGAAAACCGGAAAACGATTGATGCTACAAATGATGACCACGGACTCTCCGGCTCCAAGCCCATGGAGGAGATGCCCTCCAAACTTTGGAGGAAGCCGTCGCTCGAGCGCGGGAAGGGTGCGGAGTCGGATTCTGACTCCGCATCTGCCGCGATGAGCGAGGAGAATACTGGTGGGAGGTTGCGGGGGCTGCGGAGAACAATAAGTTCTTCCGTAAGCGTCCGAGACCGGAGGATGACCAGGGGTCGTCCTCCGAGGGAGAGATGGCCTCGGCTCGCAAGGTCCCCACCAGTAAGCGAGGCAAAGGTCGGGGAGGCAAGGGGAGACGGCTCGCCGCCCGGGAGGCCCAGCGAATGGCGAAGCTCGCCGTGGAGGGGCGGCACCCTGGACTGAGCGATCCCAGACCTCTCTCGGGGTCTTCGGGTGGCGAGTCGGAAGCCGCTGGTGCCCCCGACCGAAAGGCCGGGTTCGCGGAGGCCGTTGAGGCCGTGGTCCGCGCTGTGACCCTGAAGAGGACGATAGCGTCCAAGAACAGGGCCATAAGCGAGGCGGCGGCCTCTATCCTGGAGGCAGCGGAGGCCACCTTCCGCAGGCCTGCGACGGACGAAACGTCCAAACTGCGGAAGGAGGTCGCCCGCTTGGCGGCCACCACGGAGCTTCTCCATAAGGAGAATGAAAAGCTCCGAGCGGACCTGGCCAGTCTCCGAGGAGCCAGTTCACGGGGGCCGCTACAGCCTCCAGGGGGGCAAAAGCAGGGGCAAAGCCGGCCCTTGCCTGCGCCGGGTCCGGCGCCTGAGAACCAGGTGCTGGACCTGTTGCGGCAGGAGCTGGCCGCCTTCCGGGAACGGTTTTCCGTCCTGGAGGGCATCGTTCTGCGCCCCCCACTAGCGGCGGACCAAAAGGCCAAGGGCATGAAGGCGGCCTCGTACGCGGCCGCCGTGGCTGCCCAGCCGGGTACGTCCGGCCAGGCCAACGCAGGGGCCGGGCCGACGAAGTCGGCACCTGCAAAGCCGGCATCGGGTAAACCGGGGCCGGCCAAGCAGAAGAAGGGCGGAGCGGCTGCACAGGCGGCGCAGGCTCCAGCGCCGGCAGCGCAGCCCTCACCTTCCGACCCACCTTCCAACTCCTCTGCCGAAGCCGGTTGGCAAGTGGTCGGGGAGAAGAAGAAGGCGGGCAAGGCAGCCAGGGCGGCCAAGAAACGGGCGCGAAAACGGCGGCAAAAGGAGCGACGCGTCGCCGCGATGCTCCGCGCCCCAAAGACCGCAGCTGTAGTGCTAACGCTACAGCCAGACCCGGTCAAGAGGGGCGTGTCGTACGGCGACTTGCTAACCAAGGCAAAGGAGACGGTAGACCTCCGGGAGCTCGGCATCGTCGAGGGCCTCCGGCTGCGGGTAACCATGACTGGTGCCCGTATGTTGGAGATCCCCGGGGAAGCCAGCGGCCCAACCGCAGACGCTCTGGCCGAGAGGCTCAGGGCGTCCTTGAACGCGGAAGATGCCCGAGTGTCCAGGCCCACCAAATGCGCTGATATGCGCATCTTGGGCCTGGACGACTCCGTCACGGAGGAGGAGGTCGTGGCCGCCGTGGTCAGGACGGGAGCGTGCTCTGCCGAGCAAGTCAAGGCAGGCACCATACGTCCTGACTACACGGGCATGCGCACCGTCGTGGTGAGCTGCCCCGTGACGGCGGCCAAGAAGATTACAGAGGGTCGAAGACTTCTGGTGGGCTGGGTGTCGGCGCAGGTAAAGCTGCTGGGGCCCAGGCCTCTGAGGTGCTTCCGCTGCCAAGTGGGGAACCACACGGGGGCGTGTTGCACCTCGGAGGTTGACCGCAGCGAGCTTTGCTTCCGCTGCGGTCAGCCCGGTCACAAAGCTGGCTCCTGCAACGCCGCGCCGTACTGCACTGCATGTGCGGCAGCTGGCAAGCCAGCCGAGCACTGGGCTGGGGGCAAAGCCTGCCCTCCACCCACGAAAGCCGGGGGTAAGAAGCCCTCTTCTGCCGTCTCCGTGCCAGCCGCCGCATCCGTCGCCGCCGCTGCCACCGCGGCTGATGTAGCCGCCGCAACAGCGGCGGCTGCTACACCGGAGCCCTCTAAGGGTTCCCGGGAGGAGGCCGAAATGGAATGCCAATAACGGCTCCATTACGCCTCCTCCAGGCGAACATCAGCCACTGCGCCGCCGCTCAGGACCTGTTGCTCCAGAGCATGGCGCAGTGGTTGATTAATGTCGCTGTGGTCGCTGAGCCATACTACGTCCAGCCCAGGGATGACTGGGTGAAGGACCTGGACGGCTCAGTGGCTCTTATTTCGTCGGCCGCCGCCGGTACCCCGTCCCTCGAATGTGTTAGGAGAGGACAGGGGTGCGTAGCAGCACGATTCGGGGAGATTGTAGTAGTGGGAGTCTACTTCTCCCCGAGCCGAACTCTCGCCGAGTTCCACAACTCCCTTAGGGAGCTGCGTATCGTCGTCGTCGGGTATCGTCCCCTCCCCGTGCTTGTTCTCGGGGACTTCAATGCCAAGAACTTGGCTTGGGGTTCCCGTTATACCAACGTGCGGGGTAGGATGGTGGAGGACTGGGCTCTGGAGACAGGCCTGGTCATCCTAAATCGGGGTTCTGTCCCCACGTGTGTGCGGATGCGGGGTGACTCCGTGGTGGACATTTCGTTCGCCAGCCCCGCTCTGTCACCGCGTGTCGTCGACTGGCGCGTTGGGGAGGAGGAGACCTATTCCGATCACCGGTATATCCGGCTCGACGTCTCCGCCCAGACCTTAAGCGCGCCGGTCCGACAGACCCCGAGTGGTCCGCGGTGGGCGCTGAAGCAGCTGGACCGAGAGCTTCTCCTGGAAGCCTCGATCGTGCAGGCCTGGGTGTCACCACCGGACAGGCCTGCTGACATCAACGACGAGGCGGAGCGGTTCCGGGAGACCATGTCGGAAATATGCGACGTGGCAATGCCCCGGGTCCAGCCAAGACGCGCCCGCCGTCAGGTGTACTGGTGGTCGCGCGAGCTGACGTCGCTTCGAGAAGCGTGCGTTGCTGCGCGTCACCCGTACACCAGGCATCGCCGGCTCCGCATCCGCCCTCTGGATGCGCAGGCCAGGGAGGCGGAGCTGTACGAGGAGTACAGAGCGGCGAAGACCGCCCTCCAAGCGGGGATCTTGCGGGCCAGGGATCTGGCTCGCAAAGAGCTGCTGGAGTCTCTGGACGGGGTCCCTACAAAATGGTGCGGAACAAACTCCGCACCTGGGCCCCCCCGTTGACGCAGAGTCTCCGGCTCCAGCTGGTGGAGGACGTGGTGAGCGCTCTGTTCCCTACGCGAGGGGACCATGCTCCCCCGCCTATGGCTCCGCTACCCGTGGTGCCCGATGCGGACCACACCGACGATGGCAACGACGACGACGATACTCCGGAGGTGATCGAGGTAGACCTGAGAGTGGCGGTTAACAGGCTGAAGGCCAAAAATACCGCCCCAGGAACCGATGGCTTACCTGAGAAAGCCTGGGTCCTGGCCTCGGAGGCTCTCGGGCCTCGACTACGTGGGATCCTAAGCGCATGCTTGGAGAGGGGCCAGTTCCCACGTCGCTGGAAGACGGGGAAACTGGTCCTCATTGCGACGCCAGGGCGCCCTGCGGACTCTCCGTCCGCATACCGGCCCATCGTGCTGCTCGACGAGGTGGGCAAGCTCTTTGAAAGAGTCATTGTAAACCGCCTCGTCAAGCACTTGGTGAGAGTTGGGCCCGATCTGGCGGAGAACCAGTTTGGTTTCCGCGCGGGGCGCTCGACGGTGGACGCCATCATGCGCGTGAGAGCCCTCACGACGGGGGAGGCGATTTCCCGGGGCGGGGTGGTGGTGGCGGTGTCTCTTGACATCGCCAACGCGTTCAACACCCTGCCTTGGAGTTGCATCGGGGAGGCACTCCGGTATCACCGAGTGCCAACCTTACTCTGTCGCGTGGTCGAGGACTACCTGACGGATAGAGCCGTCATCTACCCCGGTCACCGGGGAGAGTGGAATCGGCGAGAGATGTCGTGCGGTGTTCCACAGGGTTCGGTTCTGGGGCCGCTCCTGTGGGACATCGGTTACGACTGGGTGCTGCGCGGCGACCTCCCTTGCGGCGTCAGTGTTGTTTGCTACGCTGACGACACGCTGGTTCTGGCGCAGGGGGGGTCGCACCAGGCGGCGGTCGACCTGATGACACGCGGGGTCGCAGCAGTCGTTGGGAGGATCCGGCAACTGGGTCTCGAGGTGGCCCTACACAAGTCCGAGGCCATGTGTTTTCACGGCCCTCGGAACAGGCCATCATCGGGATCCCAGATAACGGTGAGTCACGTCGGGTCGACGATGAGCTACTTGGGTCTCGTCCTCGACAGCCGGCGGAGCACTTCCGCCGTTTGGCTCCCAAACTGGGGCGGGCCGGGGCTGCCCTCAAGCGGCTCTTGCCCAACCTAGGGGGACCAGCCGCCTGCCGGAGGCTGTACGCGGGGATCGTGCGGTCCATGGCCCTTTACGGGGCCCCGGTGTGGGCGCTGTCGCTGAGGCGACTGCCAGCGCGCCACCTGGTCTCGGCCCAGAGGGTCATGGCCATCCGGCTGATCCGGGGATACCGCACGGTCTCCGGCGAGGCGGCGAACCTCCTTGCCGGATTGCTGCCGTGGGATCTAGAGGCGAGAGCCCTCGCGCACGTCTACGCATTGCGCGTGGAGGCGCTACGCCGGGGCGAAACTCTGCTGCCGCGGCAGATTGCTGCGCAGCGGACGGAGCTCCGGCGGGATCTCACGGAGGTATGGAGACAGCGACTGCTGCAACCCAGCGCTGGGCACGCCATCATTGCGGCGGTAAGTCCCCTCTTTGAGGAGTGGCTCGAGAGACGCCACGGCGTCCTCACCTTCCGCCTGACGCAGGTGCTTACCGGACACGGCTGTTTCGGGAGGTACCTGTGTCGGATCCAGCGGGAGGACACGTCCGGGTGTCATCACTGTGTGGATCGCCTGGAGGACACGATGGAGCATACGGTGGAGGTCTGACTGCTTGGGCGGAGCAACGCCGTGTCCTCGTGGAGGCGATCGGCGGCGGCGACCTCTCGCGTCCGGCCCTGGTTCAAGCCATGGTCCGGAGCGAGGAGGCATGGGAAGCGGTCGCCTCCTTCTGCGAAGCAGTAATGCTAGCGAAGGAGGAGGCGGAACGCGTGCGAGAGAGGGAAACCTCTCGCCCCAGCCGCCACAACAGAAGGAGACGCCCCGGGCGTCGGGAAACGCAGGGCGATTCCCGGCCACCGTAGGTGCGGGCCTGCGGATGGCGAGCTATGGGTGGCTCGCCGTCCGATAGCAACCAGGCCCGAGTCGACGGCGCGTCGTGTTCCACGCGCGCCTCAAAGAGCCGTCAGCAAAGAAGACGGGACCCCATAGGGTCAGTGCCTGCTAGGGTTGCGGAATTTGTTCGAAAGAGTCACCGCGGCCCTGGAACGCAAAGGGCACAAGCAGGAACACGGGTGGGTTTTAGTCAGTAAGAGTCTGACACTCCCTTCCGCTCCACCCAGAGCGGGAGAAGTCATTCGATGATTTCCCATCCAAAAAAAAAAAAAAGGTTAGTGGAGTCATTCTGCAAATAATTTATCCAGGAAAACGTGGCAGAGACCAATCTAATGACATCTGGATCATCGAAATCGGATCAGGGACTCCAGAGATATTAAGAACCGAACAACGCCAAAACACGTGGTTTTTTACGTAGAAGTAACCTCACTTTTGGACCGCGTGTTTTTGCAAGACGAGGCGTGACGTAAAATCAGTCATCCCAGCCAGTACTGGAGACTCCGAAGCCGGCCGAGGAATCTGCCAGACGACCAGATACCTCCGTGACCACTCCACGACCCATCATCAGGTAAGCCCTGTGGGAACTCCATAACCTTTTCATTTACCCCCCTTGTGTTGGGGCTCATCTGACTTGGGATCTCAAGCCCTTGCCAGAACCACCAAAGGTTACTCCCCCTCCCTCCTTAGTGTACATACTCCCCCCCTCCTCGAGACCCAAGTAAGGAATTGTGTTTTTTTTGCTCTTTGCCCTCACCCCCAACCCCTTTATACCACTTACTCCCACGTGAGGCAAATACATCCCCCCCCATAACTCACCCTCCCCCAAAACTCATCCCCACCCCTCACCTCCACGTGAGACCTCCCCCCCAACCCCCCTCAGGGCTACCTTACCCCCCCGCAGTCTATCTTCGCTCCCGATTGGACCAGGACAACCGAGATTGGGCTCATTTGAAAGGGCACAAAGCGCTCTTTCTTTTGACTCCTACAGAATCTTGAAATTCGGTACCACAAATCAGCAGCGATCCATCGACGCACAGAATTCCACTGAGGACGATCACCAGCGTGCACACAGAGCTCATAACATCGAGCTCAGACAGTATCGGCCTCCTCATCGGACAGCAGACGCAGACCACCAGCGGAAGCACCCGTGAGTCCATCAAATAATTAAAAAAAAAACGATAAAAAAATTAAACCAAAAAAAAAAGGCATAATACTAACATAGATATACCAATTCGTCCCCTGTTTAGGTAACAACGTTCATCAGTTTATAAAAAAAAAAAACCATGTCATCCAGACCTTCCATCACCTCAACTAAAGCGTCCAAAATGACCATGGACAGCGCAAAAGCCTCAAAGACCCTTCGAGAACGG
The DNA here is from genome assembly GCA_905332915.2 of Hecatera dysodea. Lineage (NCBI taxonomy): Eukaryota > Metazoa > Arthropoda > Insecta > Lepidoptera > Noctuidae > Hecatera > Hecatera dysodea. The sequence continues at coordinate 4,449,233 of HG995306.1, read as the reverse complement.
GTACTTAAGAACACGGCCAAGTTGGTGGCCTCGGAGAAGGCGGCGCGTCCATCGCAAGAGCCACAAGCGACAAAGGCGGCGTCGGAACTAGACGTCACCAAAACCAAGCCGCCAGTGGCCGCAGTGTCTGCATTGTCCGAAGTACCAGCCCGAGAGGAGTCCTTCACGCCTGAAGACAGAACGAGGATCTCTGAGTTGGTAATCAGCAGGGAGCAATGCGGCATTTCCCCTCCTCGTCGGATCGTCTCGGACGAGGAAAGCTCGGTGGCGTCTTCCGTGAGCCAAGCCAACTGCCCAGAGAGTGGGCGGCTGAGCCTTCTATACCGAACGCCGAGAAGAGGTACAGGCAAAGAGATGGACCTTGCTACAAGAGAAGCAAATGAGCTTCTCCAAAAAGGGAAGGATGCACTGGAAGCAGCGGGCAACATGAAGCGGGAGTGTAAAGCCAACGCCCATGAGTGTCTTCAGGGCCTGTATGAGACGGCTCTGTCCCTGGCAGATTCGAGAGCGCGTCACAAGTACAACCTCGAGAAGGAGCGCTCTCGGCACGCACAAGAGCTTGTGCGTGTCGAGAGAGCTCACACTCGAGAGCTTATGACGCTGAAAGCCGAGCTCTCTCTCATGCGGACGGATGTCTCGGAGACGAAAAAAGAGGCGAAAGGTATCCGCGAATGGCTGGGCCATGAGACCCTTGAAGCCCTGCAGGGTATCAAGGAAGTGAAAGAAGAGGTGAAATCAGCGAGTCTCAGGAGCCTAAAGGAGCACGAAAAGACGAGGCAGGAAAGCGCGCGAACCCCGGGGAACCAAAGTGGGAAACAATGGGAGATAGCTTTTCACGCCTTGATTGTAATGTTGCCAACATTTCAAACCAGCTTGACGTGCTCCGTAAGACTCTTGAACGTCTGAAAGAGGACCTATCCCAGCCTAAAACACTTCAGTCGGACCCGAGTAGCCAAGAGACAGACCAGGCTCTCGCGAACATATCCAGCAAGATAGAGGAGGAGTGCAAGAAACTATCCCTCCAGATGCAGGCTATTACCAACAGGCCTGTACCGTCCCCCACACCACCACAACCTCCAATCAACATCGCACAACATCTTAAACCAATTGCAGAAAGGTTGGAGATAGTTTCATCGGATATCCGCGTGCTTAGAGAAGGAACCAACGATCCAGGCGCCCCCGGCGATGAATCTGGAAACGGAACTCGCAGTCGGAGAAGTGAAAAAGACTCTCCGTAACATTTAAAAAGGTGTAGCTGACCTGGGTAAAGCGGACAGACCGCTCCCACAACAATTGGGCCCCAAAACCTTTGCCCAGGTCGCCAGTACACCCAAGCCCCCCAAGCCGTCCCCACAACCTAACCACACCCTGATCGTCTCGTCGACGAATCCCCAACACACTGGGGACAACGTGATCGAGAGGATCAGGACTGCCCTGGACCTCAAAACGAGCGGAGCCCGAGTTGACACGGTCCGGAAAGCCCGGAACCAAAAAGTGGTTCTCAGATGCGCCAGTAAGACGGACTTGAATAAGATCAGAGAGCAATTCAAGTCAAACGCAGGGCTCAAGGTCCAGGAGCCGAAACCCCAAAATCCCCTTGTCTGCATCAAAGGCGTGCTGTCCAGCTACAGCGACGGGGAGATCATCGATCTCCTCAAGGCGCAGAATAAACATCTCCTTTGCAACGTCGCTGTGGATGAGCAGACCCTAAAGGTGCGCTATAGGAAGCGCGCGAGGAATCCCCATGAGTGCCACCCTGTTTTGGAGCTCTCCCCAGAGTTCTGGAAGTGCTACACACAAGCACAAAAAGTCCACGTGGGCATTAAACGATGCTCGATTGAGGACCAGTCCCCTCTCGTACAGTGCACAAAGTGCCTTGGATATGGACACAACAAGTCCATATGCAAGGCCGACAAGAAGCCTGCAGCTATTGCACGGGAGCACACAACGGAAGGGACTGCCCTATTCGGGCTGAAGGCAAAGAGCCCACTTGCATGAACTGCAAGAAAGCACACAGGACGGGCAGCGACCTGGCACACACCGCGTTCAGCGAAGACTGCCAGGAACGCCAAAAGTGGGATGGAATAGCACGGTCACGCGTTTCCTATTGCTAAGGACAACCAGGACGAGACACCCACAAATCAAACAGTCACTCTCCAAAACGAAACCAGACCGATAGCAAGATTGAAACTCATCCAAGTTAATCTTCAGCGCTCCAAGCTGGCCACGGAAGAGTTCCATATGGCGGCCCTAACAAAGGGAATTTCAGTAGCACTTGTTCAAGAGCCCTATGTAGGAAGAACAGGTGTGATGAAACAGTGCCCCGGCACGCAAGTCATCCAGTGTAGCCTCAACCGCCAAAAACCGGTCAAGGCCGCTGTCGTTGTTTTCGGGAACAACCTGGAAGTCATCCACGACCCCCAGATTGTAACCGAGAACATCGCTGCCATCTTACTGAAGGCGGGCCAGCTCAGATTCGGAGTGCTATCGGTCTATTTTGAGGGTGACCAGGAAATCGCACCCTACCTTTCTGAAACACACAACACAATACATAAACTGAACACGAACAACATCTTGGTGGGAGGAGACGTAAACGCCTGGAGTCCGTGATGGGGAAGTGTTTCCGAAAACCACCGCGGGGCAGAGTATAACGCATTCCTCAACGAACGCGATCTCCAGATCCTAAACTCGGGTCAAACGCCAACGTTTGAGACTTATAGAGGCGACAGGTGGTGCACAAGCATTGTGGACGTGACGGCTTGCAGTCTCTCTCTGCTGGGCAAGATCGAGGAGTGGCGAGTAGAAAGGAGTTTAACAACCTCAGTCCACAACGCAATAACCTTCTCGATGCGTTTAGAAAAGGCCTTGGAACCCTTGAGGCCAGTCTCGACGCGCATCTATAACACTAAGAAGGCAAAGTGGTCCGATTTCATCTCCCACTTCAAGAGCAGCCTGGCGGAGAACGACCTAACACCAGTCAGAGTCTCACACGTCTTAAACCCAGAGGACCTGGAGTCACTCATCACAACTTACACAGAGATCATTCACAAATCGTGCGAAAAAGCAATCCCAAAATTGGGGTTGCCCAAACACAACGCCAAGCCCCCATGGTGGAACCCTTCTCTAGATCGTTTGCAAAAAGACGCAACAAGAAAAAAGAGAAGGATCCGGAATGCAGCCGCGAGTCGGAGACGTTTCAACATTCAGGAATACGTGCTGGCTAAACACGCATACACCACAGCGGCGACGGAAGCTGCCACTACAAACTGGAAGGAGTTCTGCTCGAAACAGGACCGAGAAAGCATGTGGGATGGCATCTACAGAGTAATAAGGAAAACAGCTAGGAGACAGGAAGATGCGCTCCTGAGAAACACCGCAGGTGAGACGCTCAGCCCAGAGCAATCCGCGGATCTGCTGGCAAAAACCTTCTACCCCGATGACTCAACGGATGCCGAACAGCCTTACCACACTATACTGAGGAAGATGGCAGAGGAAAAATATCCTAGAGGACTGTCTGCTGACGATCCACCTTTCACGACCGCGGAGCTGGAAATGGTTCTCCAAAACCAAAATCCGAAAAAAGCTCTGGGTCCCGACGGATTAACAGCAGACATCTGCACCGCGGCAATCAACTGTAATAGGAAGGTGTTCTTAGCGATGGCCAACCAGTGCCTTTCGCTGTCACACTTTCCGAAGCAGTGGAAAATCGCCCACGTATGCATACTCCGCAAGCCCGGAAAGGACGACTACACCAGCCCAAAGTCGTACAGACCGATTGGTCTGCTCTCGGTCCTCGGAAAAATTGTCGAGAAGCTCCTGGTAGGCAGACTCCAGTGGCACTTCCTTCCAACACTCAACACTAGACAATATGGTTTCATGCCACAACGCGGAACCGAAGACGCCCTCTATGACCTCATTGGACACATACGTGCCGAAATCAAAGCCAAAAAGATCGTGCTTTAATTTCACTGGACATAGAGGGGGCCTTCGATAACGCATGGTGGCCAGCACTCAAAAACTGCCCAAAAAACATCTACGCTCTCGTCACCTCATACCTGGAAGATCGGAACATCAGGGTCAACTACGCCAGAGCGACTAGCGAAAAAGGTACCACGAAAGGATGCATCCAGGGCTCAATTGCCGGACCGACGTTTTGGAACCTCATCCGAGACTCGCTCCTACACAGGATGGCTAGATTAGGGGTATATTGTCAAGCCTTTGCAGACGACGTTATCCTTGTATTCTCTGACTATACAACCGGTCCCCTGCAGCAATCAGCCAACAACACGCTAGAGATAGTATCGGAATGGGGCGTTAAAAACAAGCTACGTTTCGCCGCGCATAAGACCAATGCGATGGTGTTAACGAAAAAGCTTAAATACGATGTTCCGGTACTCTACATGTCAGGCACGCGGCTGAACCTAGTCCAAGAGGTCAAGCTGCTAGGTCTCACAATAGACTCGAAACTCACCTTCAACGCGCACGTGGCCGCGACCTGTAAAAAGGCCGCAGACATCTATAAGCAGCTGGCATGCGCGGCAAAGGTGACGTGGGGTCTTAACAAAGAGATTATAAGGACAATATATGTGTCGGTGATAGAGCCTATCGTGATGTATGCGGCGAGTGCGTGGGCCCCGGCGGCTGAGAAACTGATGACTAGAAATCAGTTTGACTCACTGCAGAGAGGCTTCGCGCAGAAGACCTGCAAAGCATACCGCACGGTATCTCTGACATCAGCTCTTATTCTGTCAGGCCAACTCCCCTTAGACCTCCGGGTAATAGAGGCTGCAACCCTTTTCAAGATCAAAAAGGGTCATTCCCAAGAGTTCATACCGCTGGGCCGCGAGCTGGAGTGCAACGTACAGCACTCCAAAAATCCACACCCAGCGCTACTCACAACAACAGAGTATGCCCGCCTAGAGGACTTGACTCCCGAAACCCTGGAAATCTATCGAGTAATCGGCCCCTAAATATACACCGACAGAGGCAAGCAAGCTAGAGGGGAAAGTCGGCGCTGCCCTAACTTGGTGGGAAAATGGAAAGGAGGTCAAGTATAGCACTTTTGGCCTAGAGCCTCACAACACAGCCTTCCAATCGGAAATGTACGCTCTCTTCAGTGCTGTCAGGATGGTGAGGGAATCCCGGGCGACATCCGTAAGCATCTTAAGTGACTCAAGATCGTCACTTGACTTGCTGAGGAGTCCGTTAGTCACTCACCACTTGGTACTCCAAATTAAGAGACTTGTCCGCGAGATCAGAGAGGAAGGCAGAGAAGTGAGGTTCTTTTGGCTCAAAGCCGAGCCGGACGAGCTGGCCAAAGAAGCAGCTCTAACACACCAATCGGCAGACTACCACAAGGTCCCCGTATCGTTCGTGAGAAAGAAGATACGCGAGGGAACTATAAAGAAGTGGCAAGCGCGATACGAGTCCTCGAGTACAGGAGCGGTAACAAAAGTGTTCTTCCCAGACGTCCTAGCGGCGAAAAGAACACTCAGGGACGCCGTTCTCACACCGGTCCATGTACAAGTCCTAACAGGACACGGAGGATTCTCAGCGTATCTCCCCCGCTTCCATCTTAAAGATAGCCCCTCGTGCGTCTGCGATCCGAGTTGTGACGAAACAGTCTGGCACCTACTCTTCGAATGCCCAAGGTTCAGTCACGACAGAATGGAGCTGGAAATGAAGATCGAAACCCAGCTAAGCCAGTCCATACTCCACACCATCGTGGGGAACCCGGCTACCAGAAAACCATTCCTGGCATTCGCGAGCAAGGTCGCCCTAGTCGCAGCTGCGACTAATAAAACAGACGCCACCTCACGGACGCGGATCCGACTACCATCTGTAAGAACAGTAACAACTACACCAACAACCACGGTAACCACCACCCTATCAACAACAATACAGAACACAACACGCACACCACAACCCATAACACAAGTCACAAACACCAACCAACAGCCAGCACCGACAGTAGCAGCAGGGGTAGCAGCAACCAGCCTACAGCCAACCCTAAGTAACCCTAAGTAGTAAGCCCATCATACAATTTCTGGCATGCGGAGGAAACGGAGTCCCAGGCGTCAGACTGCGAGGCGTCGCCCTGTTCATGAACAGAGAAGGAGAAAAGCTGGGTATAAGCTTCTGCATAGGCTCAAGCCGACCTAGAGCCCGAATACCCATCTCACCTGGCCTTGCAGCTCTGATCAACGTAAGCACCAGCAAAACGACCATAAAAGGTAGCAAGTATGCTGCACTGCCCCAAATGGTAGTTGCCACTCACCGATGCCGTATAATGCGAACCAAAGGGAAGACGATCGCAATATTCGAGTGGAGAGAGGAGACTCCATTTGCCCAGGCGAGCTCACTGCTCCAACAAATCAGAGAGGCAGGAGAACATACGGTCACAGCCCGCACTATAAGTGTTGACGCGATGGTGGGCGGAGGGGAAAGAGGAGACGTAGCAGACCGCTTCGGCTGTTTAAAAGCCTCAGAACAGCATGAGGTAGTCGTCTATGAGGACAGAGGGGAAAGTTTGAGCTTTCTTAAAGCCCCAAGAGACCCAAAAGCCAGCGCGACGAGCCCCAGAACGAGTCCGACCACTCAAAGTGGATCCGAGAGGGCCCAGGAGAAGACAGCCGCCGAAAAAGCTGCAAAGGAGCAGAGCAAAACTACCAGCCCAGAGGACCAAGCCCGGTCGAGGAGTCGCCTGAAAGCAATCGGCACTTTCCTCAGTTCTCTACTCCCTAGCACCAGCCGCAAATCACAAGCTGATAAACAGGGGGAAGCAGTGGAGAGGTTCTTCAGAAAAACACCAAGAGAACCATCACCGAAGAGGCCCACACCAAGAGAGACAGCCGACAAAGGGCATGTTATCCCGCCGACCCTCGCAGCCAATTCGGGCACTACGGACCACGTGAAGAGCGCTTACCTCGAGTACAAAGCAATCGTGAGAGCGACCAGAGAGGTTAATCTCATGACATGCAAGAAGATCCTGCAGACCTTCCAGAGAAACACTGAAGGACTGCTAAGGGTACTGCTCGAGGAGGCCGAGGCGGCCGTATACGACAACGTCAAATCTCAAGTCATCATAGGAGAAATGACGGGGTCGTATATATCGTCGGGGGCAGCCTTCAGCGCGGAGAGTGGCTTTGTGACCCTGGACGAGGAGGAAACGGAGGGCTCAGGCAAAATAAAATTCAGAGCACCGAACACCGACCCGATACTGATTACCGCCAAGTGTACCAAAATCATGCTGGATGACAAGATCCTTGAAATGGCTCAGACCATTCTGGGGACTTCAGACATCCAGGAGCATTGGGCGGTACCCAGTATCAGGTGGGTAAATGGAGTTCCGGGTTGCGGCAAGACAACCTGGGTGGTGAAACACTTCGACGAGGAAAAGGACGTTGTGGCCACCACGACAACTGAAGCTGCCAAAGATCTCAGGGGGAAGCTTGCGCACCGCTTAGGAGACCGAGTAAAGACAAAGGTGCGCACTATGGCCTCAATCTTAGTAAACGGGTTCAGGAAACAAGAGAAATGCTACCGCCTCACGGTAGACGAGGCCCTTATGAACCATTTTGGGGCCATAGTCATGGCAGTAAAGTTGTCTGGAGCAAGCGAGATTGTCCTTATCGGAGACATAAACCAGCTAACATTTTTGGACAGGGAGAACCTATTCGAGTTAAGGTATACCCGTCCATATATGTTGGCTGGCATCACCCAGGAACTCCTCTGCACACATCGCAACCCGATGGATGTAGCATTCGCACTGAGTGAGATATACTCCGGTATATACTCTTCCAAGACGACGCTGTCGCGGGTTCTCTCTCTGAAAGTGCAAGGTTACACCGGTGCGCAAATACCGAAAACAGCCCAGAACACCCTTTTCTTGGTGCATACACAAGAGGAAAAAGCTTCTCTTGTAAGCCAGGGATTCGGATCTGGCGAAGGGTCGCGCACACTAACCATTCACGAGTCTCAGGGGTTGACCTACCCCCACCGAATGTGTCTCCACGTTGTCGTCGTGGTGGGGCTTGAGCGTCTCAATGATCTTGCGAGCTTTCCCGGTAGAGCCACTCATGCCGGAAGGTCGCAAGTGAGGGATCAGACCAAGAGAGACACACACACACGCTTGCTCGCTGCTCTCTGGTACGCGTCTGATCATCAGACGTGACTGTGGGAGCAGCGAGCGAGCAGTGAGGTGAGGGGAGGAGAGGGGGCCCTGAGATGGGGCGGAGAGAATAGGGACCGCACCCTTTAAAAGGAAAACATGGATCAAGGCCTTTGCGAAATAAGTCCCCAGGTGGGTCCCGACTGCTCAGCAGTCGGGGAATCCCACCCCGCTTCGGCGGGCTGCCCTCCGTATTCTGGGGTGGGCAACAAACGCCTTCCATATGTCCTTTTGGACAAAACCGACGACATAACGCAAGAAAACCGGACAACAACGATTGATGCTAGAAACGACGACCACGGACCCTCCGGCTCCAAGCCCATGGAGGAGATGCCCTCCAAACTTTGGAGAAAGACGGCGCTCGAGCGCGGGAAGGGTGCGGAGTCGGATTCTGACTCCGCATCTGCCGCGATGAGCGAGGAGAATACTGGTGGGGAGGTTGCGGGGGCTGCGGAGAACAGCAAGTTCTTCCGGAAGCGTCCGGGACCAGAGGATGACCAGGGGTCATCCTCCGAGGGAGAGATGGCCTCGGCTCGCAAGGTCCCCACCAGTAAGCGAGGCAAAGGTCGGGGAGGCAAGGGGCGACGGCTCGCCGCCCAGGAGGCTCGGCGAACGGCGAAGCTCGCCGAGGAGGGGCGGCACCCCGGGATGAGTGATCCCAGACCTCTCTCGGGGTCTTCGGGTGGCGAGTCCGAAGCCGCTGGTGCCCCCGACGCTGGACGACAGGACCGAAAGGCCGGGTTCGCGGAGGCCGTTGAGGCCGTTGTCCGCGCTGTGACCCTGAAGAGGACGATAGCGTCCAAGAACGGGGCCATAAGCGAGGCGGCGGCCTCTATCCTGGAGGCAGCGGAGGCCACCTTCCGCAGGCCTGCGACGGACGAAACGTCCAAACTGCGGAAGGAGGTCGCCCGCTTGGCGGCCACCACGGAGCTTCTCCTTAAGGAGAATGAGAAGCTCCGAGCGGACCTGGCCAGTCTCCGAGGAGCCGGTTCACGGGGGCCGCTACAGCCTCCAGGGGGGCAAAAGCAGGGGCAAAGCCGGCCCTTGCCTGCGCCGGGTCCGGCGCCGGAAAACCAGGTGCTGGACCTGGTGCGGCAGGAGCTGGCCGCCTTCCGGGAACGATTCTCCGTCCTGGAGGGCATCGTTCTGCGCCCCCCGCTAGCGGCGGACCAAAAGGGCAAGAAGGCGGCGTCGTACGCGGCCGCCGTGGCTGCCAAGCCGGGTACGTCCGGCCAGGCCAACGCAGGGGCCGGGCCGACGAAGTCGGCACCTGCAAAGCCGGCATCGGGTAAACCGAGGCCGGCCAAGCAGAAGAAGGGCGGAGCGGCTGCACAGGCGGCGCAGGCTCCAGCGCCGGCAGTGCAGCCCTCACCTTCCGACCCGCCTTCCAACTCCTCTGCCGAAGCCGGTTGGCAAGTGGTCGGGGAGAAGAAGAAGGCGGGCAAGGCAGCCAGGGCGGCCAAGAAACGGGCGCGAAAACGGCGGCAAAAGGAGCGACGCGTCGCCGCGATGCTCCGCGCCCCAAAGACCGCAGCTGTAGTGCTGACGCTACAGCCAGACGCGGTCAAAAGGGGCGTGTCGTACGGCGACTTGCTTACCAAGGCAAAGGAGACGGTAGACCTCCGGGAGCTCGGCATCGTCGGGGGCCTCCGGCTGCGGGTAACCATGACTGGTGCCCGTATGCTGGAGATCCCCGGGGAAGCCAGCGGCCCAACCGCAGACGCTCTGGCCGAGAGGCTCAGGGCGTCCTTGAACGCGGAAGATGCCCGTGTGTCCAGGCCCACCAAATGCGCTGATATGCGCATCTTGGGCCTGGACGACTCCGTCACGGAGGAGGAGGTCGTGGCCGCCGTGGTCAGGACGGGAGGGTGCTCTGCCGAGCAAGTCAAGGCAGGCACCATACGTCCTGACTACACGGGCATGCGCACCGTCGTGGTGAGCTGCCCTGTGACGGCGGCCAAGAAGATTACAGAGGGTCGAAGACTTCTGGTGGGCTGGGTGTCGGCGCAGGTAAAGCTGCTGGAGCCCAGGCCTCTGAGGTGCTTCCGCTGCCAAGTGGGGAACCACACGGGGGCGTGTTGCACCTCGGAGGTTGACCGCAGCGAGCTTTGCTTCCGCTGCGGTCAGCCCGGTCACAAAGCTGGCTCCTGCAACGCCGCGCCGCACTGCACTGCATGTGCGGCAGCTGGCAAGCCAGCCGAGCACTGGGCTGGGGGCAAAGCCTGCCCTCCACCCACGAAAGCCGGGGGTAAGAAGCCCTCTTCTGCCGTCTCCGTGCCAGCCGCCGCATCCGTCGCCGCCGCTGCCACCGCCGCTGATGTAGCCGCCGCAACAGCGGCGGCTGCTACACCGGAGCCCAGTAAGGGTTCCCGGGAGGAGGCCGAAATGGAATGCCAATAACGGCTCCATTACGCCTCCTCCAGGCGAACATCAACCACTGCGCCGCCGCTCAGGACCTGTTGCTCCAGAGCATGGCGCAGTGGTTGATTAATGTCGCCGTGGTCGCTGAGCCGTACTACGTTCCGCCCAGGGATGACTGGGTGAAGGACCTGGACGGCTCAGTGGCTCTTATTTCGTCGGCCGCCGCCGGTACCCCGTCCCTCGAGTGCGTTAGGAGAGGACAGGGGTGCGTAGCAGCACGGTTCGGGGAGATTGTAGTAGTGGGAGTCTACTTCTCCCCGAGCCGAACTCTCGCCGAGCTCCACAACTCCCTTAGGGAGCTGCGTATCCTCGTCGTCGGGTATCGTCCCCTCCCCGTGCTTGTTCTCGGGGACTTCAATGCCAAGAACTTGGCTTGGGGTTCCCGTTACACCAACGTGCGGGGTAGGATGGTGGAGGACTGGGCTCTGGAGACAGGCCTGGTCGTCCTAAATCGGGGTTCTGTCCCCACGTGTGTGCGGATGCGGGGTGACTCCGTGGTGGACATTTCGTTCGCCAGCCCCGCTCTGTCGCCGCGTGTCGTCGACTGGCGCGTTGTGGAGGAGGTGGAGACCTATTCCGATCACCGGTATATCCGGCTCGACGTCTCCGCCCAGACCTCAAGCGCGCCGGTCCGACAGACCCCGAGTGGTCCGCGGTGGGCGCTGAAGCAGCTGGACCGGGAGCTTCTCCTGGAAGCCTCGATCGTGCAGGCCTGGGTGTCACCACCGGACAGGCCTGCTGACATAAACGACGAGGCGGAGCGGTTCCGGGAGACCATGTCGGAAATATGCGACGTGGCAATGCCCCGGGTCCAGCCAAGACGCGCCCGCCGTCAGGTGTACTGGTGGTCGCACGAGCTGACGTCGCTTCGAGAAGCGTGCGTTGCTGCGCGTCACCCGTACACCAGGCATCGCCGGCTCCGCATCCGCCCTCCGGATGCGCAGGCCAGGGAGGCGGAGCTGTACGAGGAGTACAGAGCGGCGAAGACCGCCCTCCAAGCGGGGATCTTGCGGGCCAGGGATCTGGCTCGCAAAGAGCTGCTGGAGTCTCTGGACGGGGACCCGTGGGGAAGACCCTACAAAATGGTGCGGAACAAACTCCGCACCTGGGCCCCCCCGTTGACGCAGAGTCTCCGGCCCCAGCTGGTGGAGGACGTGGTGAGCGCTCTGTTCCCTACGCGAGGGGACCATGCTCCCCCGCCTATGGCTCCGCTACCCGTGGTGCCCGATGCGGACCACACCGACGACGGCAACGACGACGACGATACTCCGGAGGTGACCGAGGTAGACCTGAGAGCGGCGGTTAACAGGCTGAAGGCCAAAAATACCGCCCCAGGACCCGATGGCTTACCTGGGAAAGCCTGGGTCCTGGCCTCGGAGGCTCTCGGGCCTCGACTACGTGGGCTCCTAAGCGCATGCTTGGAGAGGGGCCAGTTCCCACGTCGCTGGAAGACGGGGAAACTGGTCCTCATTGCGAAGCCAGGGCGCCCTGCGGACTCTCCGTCCGCATACCGGCCCATCGTGCTGCTCGACGAGGTGGGCAAGCTCTTTGAAAGAGTCATTGCAAACCGCCTCGTCAAGCACTTGGTGAGAGTTGGGCCGGACCTGGCGGAGAACCAGTTTGGTTTCCGCGCGGGGCGCTCGACGGTGGACGCCATCATGCGCGTGAGAGCCCTCACGACGGGGGAAGCGATTTCCCGGGGCGGGGTGGTGGTGGCGGTGTCTCTTGACATCGCCAACGCGTTCAACACCCTGCCTTGGAGTTGCATCGGGGAGGCACTCCGGTATCACCGAGTGCCAACCTACCTCTGTCGCGTGGTCGAGGACTACCTGACGGATAGAGCCGTCATCTACCCCGGTCACCGGGGAGAGTGGAATCGGCGAGAGATGTCGTGCGGTGTTCCACAGGGTTCGGTTCTGGGGCCGCTCCTGTGGGACATCGGTTACGACTTCGTGCTGCGCGGCGACCTCCCTTGCGGCGTCAGTGTTGTTTGCTACGCTGACGACACGCTGGTTCTGGCGCAGGGGGGGTCGCACCAGGCGGCGGTCGACCTGATGACACGCGGGGTCGCAGCAGTCGTTGGGAGGATCCGGCAACTGGGTCTCGAGGTGGCCCTACACAAGTCCGAGGCTATGTGTTTTCACGGCCCTCGGAACCGGCCACCATCGGGATCCCAGATAACGGTGGGAGGGGTTTGCATCGGCGTCGGGTCGACGATGAGCTACTTGGGTCTCGTCCTCGACAGCCGGTGGAACTTCGCGGAGCACTTCCGCCGTTTGGCTCCCAAACTGGGGCGGGCCGGGGCTGCCCTCAAGCGGCTCTTGCCCGACCTAGGGGGACCAAACGCCTCCTGCCGGAGGCTGTATGCGGGGATCGTGCGGTCCATGGCCCTTTACGGGGCCCCGGTGTGGGCGCTGTCGCTGAGGCGACTGCCGGCGCGCCACCTGGTCTCGGCCCAGAGGGTCATGGCCATCCGGCTGATCCGGGGATACCGCGCGGTCTCCGGCGAGGCGGCGAACCTCCTTGCCGGATTGCTGCCGTGGGATCTAGAAGCGAGAGCCCTCGCGCACGTCTACGCGTTGCGCGTGGAGGCGCTAAGCCGGGGTGAAACTCTGCTGCCGCGGCAAATTGCTGCGCAGCGGACGGAGCTCCGGCGGGATCTCGCGGAGGTGTGGAGACAGCGACTGCTGCAACCCAGCGCTGGGCACGCCGCCATTGCGGCGGTAAGTCCCCTCTTTGAGGAGTGGCTGGAGAGACGCCACGGCGTCCTCACCTTCCGCCTGACGCAGGTGCTCACCGGACACGGCTGTTTCGGGAGGTACCTGTGTCGGATCCAGCGGGAGGAAACGTCCGGGTGTCATCACTGTGTGGATCGCCCGGAGGACACGGTGGAGCATACGGTGGAGGTCTGCCCTGCTTGGGCGGAGCAACGCCGTGTCCTCGTGGAGGCGATCGGCGGCGGCGACCTCTCGCGGCCGGCCCTGGTTCAAGCCATGGTCCGGAGCGAGGAGGCATGGGAAGCGGTCGCCTCCTTCTGCGAAGCAGTAATGCTAGCAAAGGAGGAGGCGGAGCGCGTGCGAGAGAGGGAAGCCCCTCGCTCCAGCCGCCGCAACAGGAGAAGACGCCCCGGGCGTCGGGAAACGCAAGGCGATTCCCGGCCACCGTAGGCGCGGGCCTGCGGATGGCGAGCTATGGGTGGCTCGCCGTCCGATAGCAACCAGGCCCGAGTCGACGGCGCGTCGTGTTCCACGCGCGCCTCAAAGAGCCGTCAGCAAAGAAGACGGGGCCCCATAGGGTCAGTGCCTGCTAGGGTTGCGGAATTTGTTCGAAAGAGTCACCGCGGCCCTGGAACGCAAAGGGCACAAGCAGGAACACGGGTGGGTTTTAGTCAGTAAGAGTCTGACACTCCCTTCCGCTCCGCCCAGAGCGAGAGAAGTCATTTGATGATTTCCCATCCAAAAAAAAAAAAAAAAAAAAAAAAAAAAAAAAAAAAAAAAAAAAAAAAAAAGGGGTTGACCTACGACAGCGTTATCATCATCAACACCAAGTCCAGGAGGCTCCAAATTCACGACAGCGTCTCTCACGCGGTAGTGGCGGTGCCGAGACACACAGTCAGCTGCGTCTACTACTCCGACGACGCCGATTACGCCACGGGCCGCTTTGCACGGAGAGCGATGGATGCGCCGACTAAAAAGGTCGTCGACTACAATCTGAAGACGGCCATGCAGCATCGAGACGCAGTTGTCGTAGAAGCACTTCTCAAACTAGCGAAGTCCCTGGTCATTAGGCCCACCTAAAATAATCCCTGTCCCCAATAATAAACTCCACCCAAATTCTGTATTCTCCATAATCTATACTAATATTATAAAGCTGAAGAGTTTGTTTGTTTGTTTGTTTGTTTGTTTGAACGCGCTAATCTCAGGAACTACTGGTTCGAATTGAAAAATTATTTTTGGGTTGAATAGACCATTTGTCGAGGAAGGCTTTAGGCTATATATCATCACGCTTAAGCCAATAGGAGCGGAGCAGCGATAAAGAATGTTTTAAAATCGGGGATTCAACGGGGTCGAAGTCGCGGGCAGCAGCTAGTGTTAAATAAAATACTATATGTAAAGCTGCATGGCAGAGTGAGTCTGTCATACTCACGGTCCCGCAAGGTCGAGGTTGGCCGGCTCAAACTGCCATGCATCACCCCTTAATGTATAACCATTTGTTTTAAGTGTGTCAAAACATCCGTATTTTAACTAATATAGAAATAAGTAATTTCGAACAAAAAGCCTGAAGATTATACATATAAAAAAAAAACATTTAAAAAAAAACAGAAAAAAAAAACAAAAAAAAAATGATGGACTCACATAGACAATAAGCAACGAAATGCTTTTATGCGTAGATTAAGGAAAAGTGTCCTATGTGGAAGCACATACTATATGTAATGAAAAAAAAATCTAAACAAGTTTAACCTGTAAAAAAAAGGCGCGGACCATCAAGTCCGCGGTAATGTACTGTAAATAAAAAAAATAAAAAAAACCCCTTTGCGTATCTCAGAAACTTGACATTGTAGAGAAAAATGGTCTTCGGGGTTGTATAGAGGGTATCTGGGTGAGTATATGGCCAATAAAAAAATCAACCCTATTCAACCCTTTTCAACCCCTTGTTTCAACCCCTTGGCATATCTCAGAAACCTGACATTGTAGAGAAAAATGGTTTTCGGGGTTGTATAAAGGGCATCTGGATGAATATATTGCCTAAACAAATTCAACCCTATTCAACCGTTTTCAACCCCCTTCTTTCAACCCCTTTGCGTATCTCAGAAACCTAACATTGAAGAGAAAAATGGTCTTCGGGATTACATAAAGTATGTATGGATGGGTATATGAAGAATCAAAAATTCAACCCTTCTCAACCCCCTTCTTTCAACCCCTTTGCGTATCTCAGATACCTGACAATCCCGACATAGTAGAGAAAAATAGTTTTCGAGGTTGTATAGAGTGTGTTTGGATGAGTATTTGACGAATGAAATATTCAACCCTTTTTAACCCCCTTCTTTCAACCCCTTTGCGTATCTCAGAAACCTGACACAGTAGAGCAAAACGGTTTTCAGGTTTGTATGGAGGGTATGACAAGTATATGGCGATTAAAAAATACAACCCTTTTTAACCCCTTTGCGTATCTCAGAAACCTGACAGAGGAAAATAGTTTTCGCGGTTGTATAGAGTGTGTTTGGATGAGTATATGACGAATGAAATATTCAACCCTTTTCAAGCCCCTTTTTACAACCCCTTTGCTTATCTCAGGAACCTGACACAGTAGAGAAAAATGGTCTTCGGGGTTGTATAGAGGGTATCTGGATGAGTATATGGCCAATAAAAAAATCAACCCTTTTCAACACTTTTCAACCCCCTTCTTTCAACCCCTTTGCGTATATCAGAAACCTGACATTGTAGAGAAAAATGGTCTTCGGGATATATGAAGAATCAAAAATTCAACCCTATTCAACCCCCTTCTTTCAACCCCTTTGCGTATCTCAGAAACCTGACATAGTAGAGAAAAATAGTTTTCGAGATTGTATAGAGTGTGTTTCAAAGCATTTATTTCAATTAACCCTTTACAGGCACTTTTGAATTGTCAAGTCGAAAGAGGTGAAGCTATCTGCACGTTCCAAAGCGTAGATCTCTATGGAGAAGAACGTGCAAGAAACTCCACCGACACTCTTTTAAATTATGTTCTGTATTACATAACCTTGGTTACATAGATTTACAATATTTGAAAATAAAATTCTTCTACAAAACTATAATAAAAAAAAAAAATAAAAAAAAAAAATATTTATTTCAGACAAAAAAGTCCATAGACAAGACAAGGTTGTTAGTAAGAAATTTTGCTTATAACTAATGTTAGTGATTTAAAGTAATAAAAGAATAAAATACACACCGTTTACCCCTGCACAGTAGGCTCATCGGTCTCGCAGCACATGGAGTTCAGTGAACCTACTGAGCAGAACAGTATCGGTTCTCTCGCCAATCATTCTGAGGACGCTATTCGGGCTCCCCCGTACTCGTCGCACCACCGACGCAACTTTTTTACGCATAATTGCATAGAAATCATCTACGCTGGCGTCAGTAAACATGCCGGATGCACTGCAATACCGAGGGAGCCAGAATAGTGCCCTGAACACATTATTATACTGGACGCGCAAGGCATTGTAGGTTTTCTGTGTAAAGTTTGCCCATAGGCCGCCCGTGTAAAACGTCTGGCAGAATGCTTTAAACATCGTTATTTTAACAGGAGCCGTACACCGAGCGAACCTGTGTGCCAACATATTACCACGCACCGACAATGCCCTGCGCTCCCTCTCAATATCTAATTCATCACTCAAATTTTCATTCACTATGTGACCTAGATATTTAAACTGAGCAACACGGCTTAGAGGCACACCATTAAGTAATATAGGTGGTATAAAGATATCGTTTTTACTTTTACATTTAAATAACATGAACTCACTTTTACTTTCGTTGTACCTCAAGCCATGTTCCACCGCATAAACCTCACACACCTTCTGCAGCTGTCTGAGACCACCGATTGAGGGGCTCAGCAGCACCATATCATCGGCATAACTCAAATTATTGACACATATGTCATCAATATGGCATCCAACATGCATGCTGCTGAGCTCCTCAATCAGCTGGTTAACATAAATATTAAAGAGTCGTGGCGAAGTCAGCCCGCCCTGCCTGACGCCACACTCTAAAGAATATTCATCGGAGTATACATTTCCCCACCTTACTATATTAAGTTGCTCACTGTACCAGTAGGCGAGGATATTCACAAGATCGGTTGGCACACCTGCACTTCTCAATTTTGTCCAAAGCTTATTATATGACACCAAATCAAAAGCTTTGGACAAATCCAAGAAGCATGCATATACTGGAGTTTGTCTTTTTACATAGTAATCAACAGTGTGTTTCAAAGATAGTATCGCACTTTCAGTTGACAACCCCGCTCTAAAACCGAACTGTGTATCTTGTAATGTTACAAAACGATCAAGTTTTCTATCCAATAACCCATCAAATACTTTCGCGATTATAGTAGCTAAAGAAATCGGCCTATAGTTCCTTCTATCAGAGATATCAGCAGTGACATTTTTCACTATTGGCACAACCACTGTTCTCATAAGATTAGATGGTAGATATGAGTGTCGTATACAAAAAGTGTAGAACATGGCTAGCACCCTATACAGGTGTGTTCCCCCATGCTGCAGGTGCTCGACACTAAGTCCCTCATGACCTGGTGACTTCCCTCTTTTCATATTTTTAATAACGTCAGCCACCTCTTTACTTGAAAAACCAATAGGTTTTACTATTGGGCCATGTTCGGTATCAGACACCGACGGCAAGGGAGATCTCACCTTAAAATGATCCTTAAATGAATTTGCAATCATTTTAGCATCACTGATGCCCTCCACATACACAGGCAGTGTAGTCTTACCATTCAAACGCTTAGTGCCCTTCCAGAATTTATTGAATTTCTTTGCAGAATGTTGTGAGGCAAGTACATCCATTCTTATCTGTTCCTGGTTATTTTGACAGTACTTTAAGCGTGACTTGAAAACTCGTCGACTTTCACACATTTTATCATACAAAGATCCACTAACCGGTTTATCACCTAAGACATACAATTGATGGTCTAGCCTAGCCTGCCTGTGAGCGTCTCTAACATGCTTGTTCCAACCATACACGCACTTAACATGAGTCAGCTTCCTAGGTAAGAGACTACGACTGTTTGCCGAAGCTTGACTTAATGTATTAACAATATTGTTATATAAGTTGTCAATTACAGATCTGTGTTGTATGTTTTGACACATACTATCAGCACAATCATGAAGATCATCAGGAAACATAATTTTTCTGAAGCCATCATTGCAAATTGCATGATATTTCTGAATTTCTTCTAATTCTCGCACCCCCCACACAATATTATTACGTAAACAACTGTTAACTTCTACTTTAGCTTTAATTACATCTAAATTACAAGTTACCTGTAACGGGAAATGATCTGACCAATATACATCGTTGTGAACCATAATATTCACCACAGACTGCCACGCTGACTTGGTTACCACGCAGTGGTCCAACCATCGCTTACACCCATATACTTCACTTTGAAAAGTATAAGTCTCAGATGACACACCTAATTTAACTAAATCGGCACATATCCAATCATTTTCCTCACAAAAAGCAAGAAGTTCACTACAAAACGGAGCATTAGGATGTGCATTGAAATCCCCTAACATAAATACTACTTCTATACTATTGTCTTGTATAATAGCATTCAACTCACCCAAACACTGAGTAAATTCCGGCAAGTTCACAGTTTGGTCAGTTGGCATATATACGCACATAACTAACATTTCACGTCCCGCTTCCGTCATCACTTTAATCGCAACAATACGCTCACTTATGCACTTCACTATCGTGACATTGCGAAAGGCACTTTTTCGCCACAGTATCGCAACCCCGCCGTGAGGTCTGCCTCGTAGTACTCCAGTAGTCAAGTCCACTGCCGACTTACCCGTGTAGCCGAAACTGCCGTCAATTTCACCCAATACTTGTGTATCGTACGGTAGCAGCCAAGTTTCTTGGAGAGCTATCACATCCGCCGATTTACATAAAGTCCTCACACATTCCATACTTCTTTTGATATTTTTGCAGTTATAACTTACTAATGTACTATTCATTTAATTGTGTGCTATCTTTATCGAAATTCCTTGGTCTAAATCGTATGAATCTCCTAAATGTTATCCCATCCGGCCACAAGTTATCATTTAAAAAGGTATCAATTTTATTCATTGATACAAATATTTTAAAAGAATTGTACGGCCTTTCTTTCTTCATGATAACTTTTTCAAGAGATACTTTTTCCTGAGTCTTATTATATATATATTCACATATGTCGACCTCTAGTGTATCTTTGTTTACATTTGAAATAAATAAAGGTGTCTTTGTTTCCGCCGCCTTGAACTTTGTTTCACCACTGGTTATTGCCCTTCCCATTTTTCCAATAAATCGATTTTTATGTCGTCCACGCTGTATCACAGTCCACTCATCTGTTGGCTTGTCTTGTTTCCATTCACCTGGCGACTTAACTATTTCAGCCATCGTTGGTTGCGGTATATACGACGCCGGCGCTTGTTTACATTTGTCTGAGGATTGAGACAGTACTTTGTTTAAGTACTTTGTAAGTACTTTGTTTAACTATGGTTTACAAAAACCAAGCAACTACAAGTAAAAAAAAAGAGAAATTATTTATTATCAAATTAATATTATATATAAAAAAAGAATAAATAAATGAGACAAAAAAAAAGGGCGAGCATCTCTTCCAAATATAAAATCCTAAACTTGTTTATCCAAGTGGTTGAGGCTGTGGAGATAATAACTTCAATGTAATCCCCCAACTTATAATATGCTTGCCTGCATAATGTGCGTTTAATACAAGTTTTAAATTTCGTTTCATTCAGTTCTAATATATGGGGAGGAATTTTATTGTAACATTTTAAACAATACCCCATGAAAGATGTGGCTACTTTAGCTAGTCTGAAACCTGGTTGAACTAATTGATCCCTATTTCTAGTAGCATTTATGTCTGTCGCCTCGCTTACTAAAGAGATGTAGATTTTTTCTAACGTACATAATGTTTTCATAGATATATTGACAAGGTACCGTCATGATGTTAATTTACTTAAACAGTTCCCTTAGAGAATCACGCCGGCGGAGATTGTAAATGGCTTTGATGGCTCTTTTCTGCAGAATAAAAATTGACTCGATGTCTGCAGCCCGTCCCCATAACAAGATACTGTAAGACATTATACTATGAAAGTAACTGAAATAGACTAGTCTCCCGGTATCGACATCAGTAAATTGGCGGATTTTCCTAACAGCATATGCTGCTGAGCTTAGACGTCCTGCAAGAGATGCTAAATGAGGACCCCATTGTAGCCTTGAGTCATGCGTAATCCCCAGGAAAACCGTTCTATCGACGAATTCTAGTTTTTCCCTGTTCAATACTATATCACAATTACTACTTGACATTTGGTAAAGCAAATCTTATGCACTTCGTTTTCTTCCCATTTAAAACCAAATTATTAGCAGTGAACCAATTTTGGACCTGCAAAAGGGCATTATTTACGATAGATATAGAGAAGATTATTACTACGTCTATTTATTTTAAAAATCAAAGAAGTGTCGTCAGCAAACAAGACCATGTTTAGCTTGTTTTGCAATAAATGGGGTAAATCATTTATATAAACTAAAAATAAAAAAGGACCCAAAATTGAGCTGTGGAACGCCCATTTTCACGTTTAAGCCCGATGAATTAACACCGTTTATTTGCACTACTTGCTGTCTATCATTCAAATAAGATTTAACAAGGCTTAAAGCTGTTTTGCCCAGTCCGTAGTGCCCAAGTTTCAGAAGATGCCTATGGCATCTTGTGCCTCTTCCCACGCATTAAATATATGCTTCAGTAAGGTGACACCAGCGTCAGTAGTACAACGTCCTCTGGTGAAACCATACTGTTTATCATGCAAGATGTTATTCGTGTTAAAATGATAAAGCATTTGATTTAGCATCACTTTTTCAAATACCTTACTGAAGACTGGCAACACGGATACTGGTCTATAATTATTTGTGTCTTTACTGTCCCCGTTTTTAAAAAGTGGTATTACTTTACTGAATTTCATTAGGTCCGGAAAGACTCCTTGATCCACACACAAATTAAATATTAAAGCTAAGAAAGGGGCTACAGTCTCAATAATTGAGGTACAAACTTTGATAGACAATCCCCATAAATCTTCCGTAAGTTTAATTTTGATGAGTTGTAATTTGGATGAGTATATGACGAATGAAATATTCAACCCTTTTCAACCCCCTTCTTTCAACCCCTTTGCGTATCTCAGAAACCTGACATAGAAGAGAAAAATGGTTTCGGGGTTGTATAGAGTGTTTGGCTGAGTATATGACGAATAAAAAATTCAACCCTTTTTGCCTATCAAAACCTGTCATAGTAAAGAAATATGATTTTCAGGGTTGGTCAGGGGTGTCTGGGTGTGTAGATGACAAATAAAATATTCAAATTTTTACAACCCCCCGTTACCAACCCTGTTGAAATTATTATTTTCACAGGGAAATAATAATTGTTAGTCAAAAAATACTAAAAAGATACTGCGAGTTACTTGCAATTCGCGCCCCCAAGCGAAATACTAGTCTAAATATATGACGGAGGAAGACCCTCGGCGCCATCATTAGCACTCATCGTTGGTCCTCGTAATGTGGGCGTCGTCGGTGGGTAGTGTTGGATGATGAAAACAGATTCGTATACTCAGTAAGATTTTATTGGAGACTGTATCACAACTCTCAGTAGGTAGGTATCACAGAACGCGCGATGGTTCGGTTATGTCCGCACACGCCGGCCGCCAACAGAAAAGTGAAATTAAATCTAGAATCGTCCGATCGCGTGCGCCCCACCAACTCCATCGAGCGCCACCAGATGGCGCTGGCGTACCGGATACGACTAAATTGCGACACGGTCATCCTGCTTGCACACGTCCTCGTGTGATGGTTACCCTGCAAACAAATAGGCCACAAGAGTATTTTGTCCCACTCGGTCATTCCTGACCTAACTCTACATTCATCAGGTCAATACAATTAAGGACATTTTAGAACTCTAGTTTTATTTTAACTAAATCTAACTTTTTAACTAACTTTTAGTAAATTGACAAAATCGAAAACTCAACAATCACTACCCTGGGCCATGTACCATAATCGTTAGCACCAACCTTTATAAACTCTACTGTGCCTAAAACAGCCAAGCTTACAGAAACCCTCGAGTAAGAACTCTAACGCCACGGCTCTCCAGCCGACCAGCAATCGCATTGCTCTTACACATCCAGCGCATGGATCAAAACATTTGTAAGCATATCCATCGAGTGGATCGCCTGTGTGCATCACCCACTGACTACACACTACGGTCTCTCTAGACCCCGACCTCCGCCAGAGTCAAACGCGCATCGCGCACCCACGGACTACTTGAGTTCCTCAAGAGATACCGATTTCTACCGGGCTACGACTACGTAATAACCACTGGTACGGTCGAACACAATACGGCCGATAGAATCCCTTACTCGACATTCTACTATAACTTAAGCTTGCTCATCCTCATCAAAATCCTTATCAACATCGACTGGTACGTGACCCGCTGGCATTTTTCTTAACCTATCGTGTGCATATTTGTAGGTACGCTTAGAATTTAAGGCTTTTAGTGTATAACGATCTCCTTCCAAAATCTCAATCACTTTGAAAGGACCTTTAAACTTTGGATCTAACTTAGTCTGATTTCGTTCTTCGTTTTCTAACAACACAAAATCGCCAATCGCAAAATTTTGAATTTTAGCCTTCGTTTTGTCAAATCGGGTCTTGTCATATTCCGCACACCTCTTAATATTTTCTGACGCACGATCACGCAGCTCCTCTATGTCTACATCGGTCTCTACATCACTACACATCAACGATAACGGTCTCGCAACTTTTCCTATTAAAAGCTCAAGAGGTGAAGCTTTTGTAACCCGGTTCATTGTACAATTTAACGCAAGTTGAACATCGCCTATAGAGTCCTGCCACGATCTGTTATCGCTAGTCTCTATAGCAGTTAGCATAGATTTGAGTACACTCATGATGCGCTCTATCTGCCCATTAGCACGAGACGACCCTGTCGCTATCAGATGCAAGTCGATATTCTTGCTCACACAAAAATCGCGAAACTCTCTGCTGGCAAAACAACGTCCTTGATCGGCTATAATGCTAGTTGGAGCACCAAAAAGCGCTACGCTTTGAGTCACCGCATGAATACTACTCTTAGAGTCAATGTTCGCTGCGGGGTAAAGCAGCACGTACTTCGTAAACGCATCGATTAACACAAAAATGTATTCTTTCTTATCATTCTTGCCGCTTAGCTTACCCGTTGCGTCTACATGAACAGTGTGCCACGGGCTCGTTACCTTAGGTATCGGATGCAGTTCGGCTTGCACTTTACCGGAATGGCACTTCGCGACTTTGCACGTAATGCAGCTATCTACAAATTTTCTAACGTACTGAGACATTCCCGGAAACCAATAATAATCGAAAAGTTTTTCACTTGTCTTTTCAGCACCTAGGTGAATGATAGAGTCGTGGAAATTATTAACTACCGACCATCGTAGAGCACGAGGTAAATACGGTAAGCATTTGGACCTACCATTTCGTTGGATATTACGGTGGAGGATGCCTGAACGTAGCACATAAGTCTTGGCTAATTGCTCACCTAGTTGATTCTCTTCTAAATCGGTAATGATTTTAGAAATCTCTACATCGCGTTGTTGTTCGGCTTGAAGTCAATTGGGAGAGAGTTCAGTAACGTCAATACGTTTTGGACTTACACGGGACTCTACTGATTTGGAACCGATTGGTAAAGGATTTCTTGAAAAAAAATCAACATGCGACATACGTTTCCCCTCCCTATACGTTACGCCAAAATCGAACGACTGCAGAAAAGCCCACCATCTATGTGCCCGGGGAGTTAGTTCCTGCTTTGTTTGGGAAGATTTTAACGAGTTACAATCCGTAACAACAGTAAACTTTCTGCCAAGAAGATACTGCCTAAAATGCTTGACAGAATTCACAACCGCAAGGGTTTCAAGCTCGTACGAATGATATTTACTCTCTGCAGGAGACGTTCTCTTACTAAAGTATGCGACCACACAACGCTTACCATCAGCCTTGATTTGAAACAAAATTGCTCCATAACCTAAACTACTGGCGTCTGTGTGTAGCTCTACCGGGAGCTCTGGGTCATAAATTGTCAATACTGGGTCACTCGTCAAGGTAGAGATAACGTTTTGACGAATATCCTCGTGTTCTGGTTTCCATGCCAATTCGCCTTTTAGTGAAGTCATTCGGTACAATGGGGCCATTATTCTAGAGAAATCTTGCACAAATTGCCGAAAATATGAGGCTAGTCCGATAAACTGGCGTAGTTGGGTCACTGTTTCTGGAGGTGGTAGAGCCGTTAAGGCCTCTATTTTCCTGTGATTGGGTCTGATCTGGCCAGACTCTACCTCAAACCCCAAGAACTCTACCTTCGTCTTGAGGAAGGAGCACTTCTTGAGATTCAAAGAGAATCCAGCATTAGTCAGAAACTCTAACACATTGTGAAGCCTTTTTAAACCTGACGCTACATCGGGAGAGACGATCAAAACATCGTCGACGTAGACGATTACGTAATCATGAGCTAGATCACCTAGAGCATTCATAATACTGGTCAACACTAGTTTTGGTGCCAAGAAGCTGTATTGTTTTTTTGACTTAAGACCATAAACTGATTACATTAATAGCAAAAAGATATTTATCCTACGTGTAGTTTTATAGATTTTGTCTTGTAAAGAAAAAAACAAATTTACATAAAAAAAATATTTATTACAATATTAATTAAATACAAATTTTCTTTTTCGCGACTTTCGAGTATGAGGTGTGGTGGGACTATCACGTTGCATCCCCCAGCAATAGTCAGCCATCATATGCCGATCCCATCGGCCTTGGTACCTGTCTTCCATAGTTTTTAGGTCCTGGTGAAACCGCTCCCCTTGTTCTTCGCTATAGGATCCAAGATTGTCTGGGAATTTGTCAAGATAACTGTGAAGGTAGTGCACTTTGATGGACATGTTACATCCTAAGTTTTTAAAATTCTCTAGCATACCATTTACAATTTCAGAGTAGTTACTCGACTTGTGATTTCCGAGAAAGTTTTTGGTAACTTCAACAAACGATGTCCACGCGAGTCGTTCCAAATTGTTCATTGTACTTAAGAAATCAGTATCTTTTATTAATATTCTTATTTGTGGGCCGTCGAAAATTCCCGCTTTTATCTTTTCTGTGCTCAGATCAGGAAATTTTCTCGTAATATAAGAAAAACATTGCCCATTTTTGTCTAGCGCTTTAACAAATTGTTTCATAAGGCCTAGCTTTATGTGCAAGGGGGGCAGTATAATTTTATCTCGTGATACCAAAGGCGGATTTATGATATTCTGCTTTCCCACTTCCATCGTCTTACGTACGGGCCAATCTTTATTTTCCCAGTGTTGATGTTTGGCACGACTGTCCCACATACAATAAAAGCATGGGTATTTTGTGTATCCACTTTGCTGTCCTAATAAGAAGTTAACCATTTTTAGGTCAACACAAATACTCCATTCGTGTTCGGCATATTTTATTTTGTCTAGCACAAGTGAAATGTTTTGATATTCTTCCTTTAACTTTGTTGAATGAGCAATGGGAACTGAACCATGTTTGTTGCCATTGTGTAAAAGGACACACTTAAGGCTTCGTTTAGAGCTGTCTATAAAGAGGCGCCATTCATTTGGATGGTATTCTGAAAGACCCATTTCGAGAATAAGGCCTTGCACATTTTAACATTAACACCACGCAAATTGACACAGCAGAAGTAACAGTCATCGAAGTGATTTTTTGTTCTTTCCATTGCATAGGCACTCCGAACCTCATACGACTTCTTTGACCACTGATCCACTGTCGCAAATGTTCATAGCATGTTTTACAAACAATTTGAGGTGTCCACGGCTTGTATTCATCGACAATTTTGGACTTAAAGTAAGAAAAATAAGCACTTTTTATAAAATCTGTTATTGGTTTTCTGAACTTTTTAACTGTGTATTCACCACAAATGTAACAAAACACATTTGGGTCATTGAGACAACTTCTTCGCGATGAAGACATGATATAAAAATCAACTTATTTATAGAAATGTATCGATAAGATAACAAATCATGCACAAGAAAGTACTGATTATTATCAATATTTAAAACTGCGGGTAGATCAAAAATTACACGTAGGAAAAAAAGATAAAAAATATGTTTAGTGTTGCCAGTGCATACCTAATACAAAACCACTAACAATATCTCGGCACCAAAATTTTTTATTTTTTTTGTTGACTTGAATAGCTCTCTGAAATACGGAAATCGCGTTTTTAGACCAAAAGGCATAGTCAGGAATTCATATTGGCCCTCGGCAGTTATAAAAGCAGTGTAATCTATGGACTCTTCGCTTACGGGTATTAAATGAAAGCCGCTAGCGCAATCTAATTTTGAAAAATAATTGGCACCATGGAGACGCGCGATTTGATCAGAGATTAGAGGAAGCGGGTAACGGTCTGAGACGGTGTTACTATTAAGCTCGCGATAGTCGATACACATGCGATCTGAACCATCGTGCTTCTTTACTAATAGTGCTGGGCTTGCAAATGGAGAGCAGCTAGGTCTGATAATATTAGCTTCTAACAGTTCTTTCACACGGTCGCGCACAACGCTACGTTCATCCACGGACATCCTATACGGTCGGCGCTGCACCGTACGATTCGTATCAATTAACTTAATTTTAAGCTCGCCTGTATTTACTCGCGTCGTAGGCAAACCGGTAATAAAAAATTCAGAAAACTGATTAAGCGTTTGTAAAAGCCTAGACTTGTCATTGCCAGAACTTAAATCCGTCGTGATACCCGTTAAATCCAATTGAAGCGCGTTATCACTATTATGACTCACCGAATTTACGCAGAGGACTTTCGTTAGCGTAAGCTCCGTTGCCGTCATGTTTACAGCAAAACCCCGATTTAAAATCTCGCGCCCTAACATGACGTCACTTTGCAAATAGCTATCGGGCAAGACATGTAATAAAATTTCCAGAGGGTGATCGTTAATCACTACACAACATAAAATCTGTTCTGTACTGAATACTCGCGTTTGACCAATACCAGTCATAGCAACAACATTACTAATGCGTTTACCATTAAATTTCGATGCAAAACTTTCTTTTACTAACGAGCATTCAGCGCCAGAATCATAAGTGTAATAATTCACCTTTGTGTTGTAATGTGCCCGATGGTGGCTGCACGACGCAGACATCGACACGCCGCTCGCTCCGCGCGCCGCCGTCGGCCAGTCCGCTGCCGCCGCCGCCGCCGCCGGCCAGCCCGCTGCCGCCGCCGCCGCCGCTCGAGCACCGGACAGCAATATGACCCGGCTTGCCACATTTGAAACACACCAAGGGCTTCGCTGCCGGTTGCTGTACTGCTTGATTCGAAGATGATGTAGGTGCAGCAGGTCTTCCCCTCGTGTCCATCGGCTTGCTTCTGCACTCCATTCGCTTATGACCGGTTTTGCCACAATTGAAACACTTGACTAAGGTTATCTTCGCTCGCTTGATGTCGATTGTATTCGATGATTCACCGGTGGTGTTTATTTTACGCTTAAAATGTGAAAACGCGTTTAATTCTTGCTGCAATTTTTCCCTTGATGTAATGTTTGTAGTAAACGCCATACGTTGAAGTCGCGGGTCAAACTGTGAAATGTGAGCGAGTACTGTTGCAACGGCAATCTCTTCTTTGTTTGCATCTTTCCAACGATTAGTCAACGATGCGATTAAACGACTTGCGAACGCGGGTAATGTTTCTTTTTCACTAGGTTTTTCACCATTCATTTTAATGAGGGTACCCGCCAATGTCTCGGTAGAAATAAATCGTGTTGTGAAAAGTACCTTGAATTCGTTCCATGTCATTCCTTCGTAGGCTATTTGAGACAGCCATGTTGATGCTTCACCTTTTAGCGCCTTGCTGACCACCAGAACAAGTCGACCGCCGCTCGGTGGATTTTCGGAAAAACACAAATCTGCTGTCGCGCACCACGATCTTGCATCAGTATCTTGCTTGTCTGGATCGAAGGCAGGTAACTCTTCGCAGTAAGCTGGTTTCGGTGATTGCAGCACCTCAATCAAAGCACGCATGTTTTTGTTTTGCTGTTCGAACATGGAACGCCACACGTTTGTATCCTTGTTCGGATCCAACACCGATCCCACATCTGATGACGGAGGAAGACCCTCGGCGCCATCATTAGCACTCATCGTTGGTCCTCGTAATGTGGGCGTCGTCGGTGGGTAGTGTTGGATGATGAAAACAGATTCGTATACTCAGTAAGATTTTATTGGAGACTGTATCACAACTCTCAGTAGGTAGGTATCACAGAACGCGCGATGGTTCGGTTATGTCCGCACACGCCGGCCGCCAACAGAAAAGTGAAATTAAATCTAGAATCGTCCGATCGCGTGCGCCCCACCAACTCCATCGAGCGCCACCAGATGGCGCTGGCGTACCGGATACGACTAAATTGCGACATATATATAATTCAAAAGTGACTGACTGACTGACATATCAACGCACAGCCCAAACCACTGAACGGATCGCACGGCGGTCCCGCGTTCTAGGCGGAGCGGTCATAATCCCCTAGATTCTTATTGGGCTATTATATCTTATTGGAAATGGTGCAGAGCTTTAATAAAAGTTGTTTTACAATTAGAAAAGTTTGAAAATGAAAACAATATATCTAGTTTTAATTTCCGCGAATATTAGTGGGTTGCAGGTATGCACCTCCCTCCCGCCCGCTATATTATGCACATGCAAGATTACTGGGCAAATGCAAGGATTTTAAGCACATGCAGGAAGGCAATGCAAAACCCAACACCATTACCGACACGTGTTTCGCCTCTCCACGAGGCATCCTCAGGGGACGTGTTGACTCGCTGACCGTTGAGTTGCGACTGAGCATTTAGTACAAGGCACCCCCCTTCAAACAACCAACCAATTCAACCAAACAACCAATCAACCAACAACCAACCAACCAATCAATTCCACCAACCAACCAATCAATTTTTTTTTTTTTTTTTTTTTTTTTTTTTTTTTTTTTTTTTTTTTAATTAGAAAAGTATTTATTTAATGAAAATACGAAGTTATTTTTACAAAATACAGCCCAGAATCGTCTAAAATATTAAATAAAAATGTAATAAAATTGTCCCCCGTTTTGAAATGCTTTTTACTATTATAGTGTAAGCTTTTCATATTGGGATGTATACTCTAGATTGTGAAAATGAATTTCACAGTCGTTATTGTATTTAAAAAAAGTAAACATGATAATTATGTACAATATTTACATGCAAAAATTCTCACGTTTTTTCATTTTGAATTTCCTTAAGTATAATAAATAGCTTACAAAACAAAAAACATTAAAATTATCCTACACCATTATTATACTCTTATATTAAATACTACCTTTACTCTAACTATACTTTTAATAAATCTAGGACTTCTTTCCTTAATAAGCCTTTTTTCTTTCTGGGGAGTTTCCGAAGACCAGTGATGAAGGGGTCTGAACATAACAAGAGTCTATTAAGTAGGGTAGACCGGGGACAATTGAAACAATTTTACTTAAACCGTGTGCAGTGAAGTATCTATGGTACTTACATCCCTCGTATTTAAATAGTTGAAAGGGTTGTTATCTAGCTCCTAAATTAAACATAATCTGTATCTCTATTTCGAATAGTTAACCTACAATCGCCTATTAAAGAAGACCGGGCACAGTGGTTCTATTGACCCCACCCCAAGGACGGTTGAAACGGTGTTTAGGGATAATTGAAACACTGAAATATTTCAGGAACTACTGAAGGTTTTTAATAAATTTTAACAATTTAACTTACCACTAAATTATTTATTGAGATCGTGACAAGTCCGTCAACGTAACATTAATATTTTTAAAATTATAAATGCAAAAACATCTTCAAAATAAACAACTCAATATATCTGTTATTGTAATAATGTTAGTGCTCTAATTTGTACTATTTAATACTATTTCACATTATTGAAAGACTTAATATCCTATTATGCTGCAATTGCACTTACATGGGGGAGGAAAAAAGGTAATCTAGTCTCATACAAAACAGCTTGTATCAATCATAACAATGTTTCAATCATGACAATGTTTCAGTCATAGAAATGTTTCAATCATAACAATCGTTTATTTACCCATATAGATTTGACTCTTCTTCTCTCTACTCCGGCAATCTCATTTTCGTCCGTCCGTCTCATGTAGCAGGCCTTCGTAGTTTGTAGCGCACAGTCAAATCATATGCTAGTTTTCTCATATCCTTAGCGGTTAGCAAAGTAAATATCAGCTGACTTGATTGCATACGTGACAATCTCGTTTTCCTGAGCAGGTGTAAATATTTTTTGCCGAATTATAACCCATTGTTATATCGACAGGAGTATTTTCAGGCACGCTTTCTCTCTTTTTTTATATCGTGCAAATGAGACGTGATCTAAATCGAACATTTCTACAGCCTTCCTCAACGAATTACCAGATAGCAATTCCTGATATGCTTGCTGATATGCAAATATGTTCTTGGAACTTCTATCTGTAACGTGTTTCCGTTTTCTAGGCATCTCTAGAAAAGACGAATGAACAAAAAAATAGATTAAAGTTATCGTCGCGGGTTCAATTTTAGGGTCGTCGGAGTTATTGGGTTGCCTATCATATTTAATTTTATTTTTATTTATCAATTGTGAATTAAAAGTGGTTTAAATGAATATTTTTTCTAATACCTCTATTTATAAGAAATCGGTGCGTTTTTATGTTCTATTAATTACTGACACTTTAAAAAAGATAACCTTCTTCTGTGCAGTCGGGTAAAAATGCGGAATATGTAGGGACGGTTGAAACGTTTCAAACGTCCACAGGCAAGTCGTTTCAAACGTACCCGTGTCACATCTTCTACTTCTTCACTCAATATTTTATTATATATTGACTTTACCATTAATGAACAGTAATAAAAACAATCTTAAATAGATAAACAATACTTCAAAATAAGAAAAAGTGACAAACAACAAGATTTAAATAGGTAAATAACAAAAATCAAAAATCGTGAATACTTACTTTTTGGTGCAAAATTCGTCGAAGCGTCCTGTACACGACTGCGTCGCTCGCTTGCTCCAGCCGTACGGAACACAAAACCGAACATGGGCAACGATGCAACGGACGACGCGTCACAGTCATAGGTATCGCGGTGTTCGAGAAATTGACGTTGTTGCAATCATGACCTGTTTTAATTGTCCCCGGTCTACCCTAAGTCGGTATTAGTGATTTCTCGTGTGAATTTTCGCGTATGATCTCGCCTAAAAGTTTTTAGATTTTTATTGTTTGATTCCGCTGCCTCCTCGGAAAGCTCCCCGATAGATAATAAGGCGTGTTCTGAAATATCAGACCCGTGGACAAGTATCTTGTGAACGGAAGCGGGAAGATTGTACCACGGATATTCCTGAACTAACTGCCGTGCGGTTTCTAAAGAGTATACTCTAAATTTTTCAGCATCAATATTATAACCGGATGACAATGCCTGCAAAATCACGTAACAACGGTCGAGTAAATCTTTTTTCAAGCCTGTAATTTCAGCAGATATTGCAGAGTTGGAAAAAAAATTTCTAGCCGTATTTCCATCATTCGATGTCCCGCTTCCGCCACTTCGAGGCTTATCTACAACTAAACCTAATTTACTTCTAAATTCATTTTGCACACACTTTTTCCTTTCCGCTAACGTGCTTTTTTCTACATCTGACCTTACTTGCCATTTCTTTATATCAATCCTATAAGAGAGATGAATAAAATATTCGAAGAAACGAATCCACGCATGTAATGGAGATAAACCAAACTCATAGTGACTTTCTTGAACTGGTTTTCGTAAACAGTCGTCTATTTTATTCATCTCTTTTGGAGAAGCTCCACAAATGTAACATCTAGACGAAGAAAATTCACATAAAGCACTACATATTTTGCCATCCACCATAGTCAGCTGCAAGGAATGCTCAATATTAATATCGCGGCCATTGACTGTAATAGATGTTGGTTGTAAGCGACTAATTTTACCCTTAAAATATGCTTCTTCCTCTTTAGAAACTTAGGAAGTTTCTTTCAAGTACTGAAAGCGAATAGGTCTACAGTATCTAGTGGAACAGGGGCGGGGATTTTTCCACAAAATTTTACTATCGCAACTACTTTCTGAATCTGTCTTAGATATCAGCTGAAGAGGTACATAAGAGGTAACAAACAAACTACTATCATCTTTTGTGGAATCTGAAAAGCTTTGTTTATATTCGCTATGGCCCGTGCTACCGTCGAATCCCCATTTCCCGATTAAAACTAAATTATTTAAAGAATCGTTTGGAACTGATTTCAGAACATCTGATTGTGACTCAACTATCCTAGAAACTGTGTGATCTAATAAACTTTGTAATTCAACTTCGCCTGTTGTTTCTGACACCGATATGTTCTTGGGATAGCAATCCTTTTTAGCATTTAAGACATTTTGGTAGGATGGCAAAATATTACAAGAAGTTTTGCTATTAACAAGTTCCTTAATTAATAAATATTGATGTTTAGTCAACTTAGCTTCTACAATGAGTGACAGAGCTTCGTCAGCGCTAATAGTCATTGCTGAGCTAGTATTTGACTGATCAGAAGTATCGAGCAATGCATTCACAGTGGAAGAATCGACATTGGATAATTCGGCCAATCGTCTACGTTTCGATCGCTTGCTAAGCTCAGAAAAATCTTTTTTAGGACGGCCGCTGCTTATGCCGCCGCCGTGAGATGGCCCCGGCAGATTTTCCGTCACCTGAACGCACTGTGCAACACTTCTTTTTAACTCTATACATTCAATTATATCTAACCAATCAGAGTGCTTATTTAAAAAGACAGATTTTGTACATTTTGTCTTTTTCCAGAATTTATCAAGACTCTTACACAAATTGACCAGTCGATGAGATAAAGGCGTAATATCTATATTTTCAATGTCCTTTAGATAGCCTGTAAAGGTTTCTAAGGCACGTTTCTTCCTGTCTGAAGACTTTTCAGAAACCCAAATCTCAAAATAATGCCTTCTTGAAAAGGAACATTTCACAAAAGTACCTAAAAAGAAAAAAAACAAACTTAATAGAACAGTTCGTAGTATCGCTACCATTGCGACTACGAAGGCGTAGCAGATATCTAGGGGGTGCATAGGGTAAGCTTGGACAAAATTTCAACATGTATTTGATAAAAGACAGATATACCTTCATTTTTAAATAAGTAAGAACAGGTGCAATTGGGTGCAATTTTTTAAAATACTAGCTAAAGTCAAACTACGAGTAATATTATTTTTTTAAATCTGTCAACGTAGCATCTCGATTATATAAAAACTACGATAAATACATGCAAAAATTATAATAAAAATAAAAAAACTTACCAGTTTCTTGGATATCCATCACACAAACAGTTTAACAAACAAACAATTTCCGAGATATCACTAATGACAAATACCGTGCGGATGAGTCACCGTTAACAGCGATTGCAACAATTGCGATGCTTTCACTTTCGAGGTCAAACAGGTAGTGGTAATTGAACTGAACTTGGAAGTCGCTACGTCCCCGCTAGAGGACGCGGCGAGCGGTCACGGAGCTTCGCCCCCTGCCCGCGGGGGCACCCCTCAGCCCATTAATATAGGCTCGTCATTATGTTGTTATAAAAATAACATAAAGTTTCGGGTTAACGCCTACTGAAAAAGTGATAGCAACGTTAACCCGAGTGTATGATGTTGTGTTACTGCAGGCGTTGTCGCGCCACTGTGTACAGCGCACAGCGAACGCTTCTTCACGACACCTCGGCGGTCGGACCCCGCCAGGTGAGACCCCCAGTTGCCTGAGGGAGGCCCAGCGAGGAACGACCAGCGACAGAGGTGCCGACTTTGTTGACACGCCCGCAGTAATATGTAATCCCCGTCCGCCCCGCGCACAGATCGAGCCGTTTGCGGTTTGGACTGCGAGAAGGTAATTATGTTTGTGTGTGAGCGGCCGTGCAGTGTGAGTACTACCGCCCAGTGCATTTGCACCGAATAGCGCTTCCACTACGCCAATATTCGGTGCGTGAGTTCGAGCGAATGTCGAGAAATGCTTATTGTGTGAGCGTTGCGCGACTCGCCTATATTAACTTAGAACGAGTCGCACTTCGCGATGAGCGTTATGTGTGAAGTCTTATTGTTTGGGTGAGTCGCGTGTTACGTGAATGCGACTCACTCAGGCGTCATAATTGGTGCGATGGGCCGTCAAACGTCCGCGATTAGGTCGCGGGGCAGGCGCCTCGCGTCAGGCGGGCGCGCGTGCCAGGGCGCAAGGTGCTTGACGTGAGGCCAAGCTGATGCGTCGGCACGCGCGAACATTGCCTTCGCGAGGCGCTGCGCAAACTCGTCCAGGCTCTCAATCCCGAGGTCGCGCTGGATGACATCGTTCCTCACCAAGTAAGGGGCGTCAACGATGGTCCGCAGCGCAAGATGTTGCTGCGCGCGGAGCTTCTTGCGGTTCCCCTCAATGGTGAGGGCGAGCCATGCAGGTGCGGCGTACGTCAGTATTGGGCGTATGTACAGTTTGTACACGCCCAACTTGACGCGCACCGGGAGTCGGGACGAGAGCACCGGTCTGAGCTTGTTGCGAACAGCTTTTGCCTGCGCGGCGACCGCGCGGACGTGCGAGCCCATCGTGAGTCGGCGGTCGATGGTCACGCCCAGGTACTTGGCCTGGTGCGACCACTCGACGTCGACCCCTTGCAGCTTCAGAGGTGGTGGGAGGCGCGATGAGCCTGTAACAATCGCCTGCGTCTTACCCACGTTAACCGAAAGTCGCCATTTGGCGAGCCAGTCTGGGAGGAGGTCGAGCACGCGCTGCATCTTGGACGCCGCGTGCGTGGCGTTCATTGAGGTGGTGATGTACGCGGCGTCGTCCGCGTACAGCGCGAGCGTCGACTGCGGCGTGGTGGGGATGTCGTCGGTGTAACGCGAGTAACACGCAGGCGACAGGCAGCTGCCCTGCGGCACGCCCGCCCTAACGGGGCGGGGGGCGGACAGCGCGCCGTCGACCACCACTCTGAAGCTTCTGTGGGACAGAAAAGATTGGACCACTTTCACTACGCGACGGGGCGCGTCGGATGTGGCCAGCTTGTGAATCAAGCCGTCATGCCATACACGGTCGAAGGCCTTTTCCATGTCGAGGAATACTGCGACCGCGTACTCCTTCTTGTTCATCGTTGATGACAGCAGGTGCAGTACCCTCGACAGCTGGAGCGTCGTACTATGCTCGGCCCGGAACCCGAATTGCTCCGGGCGCGGGACGATGTGTGGCGTCAAGTGTCGCAGCAGGAGCGCCTCGAACACCTTGGAGATGGTGGGCAGCAGGATGATCGGCCGATAGCACTCAGGCTTCAGGATGTTCTTTCCCGCCTTGGGCAGCATAATGACGCGCCCCTCCTTCCAGATAGCCGGGAAAACCCCCGTGCGCAGCACTCCCGTAAACAGGCGCGCCAAGGCCGCCACCATTCGGGGCGGCAGGTGGCGCAGCGCTGTATTGGAAATGCCGTCGGCACCTGGGGCCTTTCTGGGCTTCGTCCGCCAGATGGCGCGTCTAACTGCCTCCGGCGAGATAAATAAGGCGTCCTCCTCAGGAGCTATCGGCGTGGCGAAGTAGTCCCCAAGGTGTTGCTCGACTGCCGCGACGTGTGCGTGTTCGGTGGTCGGGTTCGGCTGGAACTGACGCTCCAGGTGTTCAGCAAAGACCTCCGACCGGTCCTCTGCCGTGTAAATGAGCGCCCCGTCGCTGCCTTTTAGCGGGCGCACCGGGGCTGGGGTACCTGTCAGCTGGTGGCACAGCTGATGAGTTGACTGCCAGTCGGTCGCAGCGGCGTCTAGACGTTCCTCCCAGCTCGCGGCGGCCAGTGCTTTGACCTCGGCCTTGACCTTCTCCGCGAGACGGTTGAGCTGCGTTTTCAATGTAGGACAGCGTAGTTGTTGCCACTGCTTGCGTAGGCGCCTCTTCTCGGCAACCAGTGCACGTACCCGTGGCGGTAGGGGCGGCTGTAGCCCTCTCCCCTCCGTGGGTGGGATAGTGGTGGCCTCTTCTAAGGCGTATTGTACGCAAGCAGTGATGTCGTTGGCTAACGAGTCAACGTCCGCGGCGGCAGTGATGGGCCGAGTGGGCGTAGTGGTCGCAACCTTTTCTGTGAATACATCCCAGTTTACGATGCGACGTGGCGCTAGTGGTTTCAGTCGGGTCGGCATTCCCGATAGGACGACGAGCACGGGATGGTGGTCCGAGCCCATCTCGTCGTCGATCACCTGCTGGGTGATCTGGCAGCTTAGCCCACGGTGGACTACGATGTCCAGCACGTCGGGCATGTGTGCTTGGTTCTCCGGGTAGTGGGTGGGTAAGTCTGGGCCAGACACCGTATAGCCGTGGGCTTCGGCATCAGCGAAGAGTCCAATCCCCGCCCTGTTGGTGGAGTACGCGTTCCAACCTGGGTGCTTGCTATTCAAGTCGCCGGCGAGGATGGTCGCGTTGTTGTTATAGTTTAAGACCGCCCGTAATTCGGTGGTGTTGAAGTTGTGCCCGGGCGGTCTGTATACGGCATAGATGTTGAGGTCCTCGCCGGCCACATACAGCTGTACACCCAGCGCGTACATCGTGTGAAGTGTCGTCGAGGGGAG
Organism: Hecatera dysodea; assembly: GCA_905332915.2. Lineage (NCBI taxonomy): Eukaryota > Metazoa > Arthropoda > Insecta > Lepidoptera > Noctuidae > Hecatera > Hecatera dysodea. Next base: position 4,412,171 of record HG995306.1, on the reverse strand, counting down.
CTCTTGATGGATGACCCTTCGCTTTACCAGCACTGCCAAACCACGATATCGGATGTTGAGTGCCGACCGTTCGTCCTTCCTGTAAACGAGGTAGCCTGGGAACCTAACCCTATCTTCGGGTCCCAGGAACGTCTCGCTTATGAGCGCCACGTCGACATCTTGGTCCCTCAGGAGGAGTCTCAGAGGGGCGACCTTATCTCTCAGGCCGCGGGCGTTCCAGTGCATTATTCTTAACGGCTTAGCCATGGTATAATGTGAGAAGTGAGGCCAAGCCGTCAAGTATCACTTGTTCGATGTCCTGGCCCTGTCTGATGGCCTTTATCAGGTCCATCAACAATTGGATGGCGCAGGCAGTAAAATCTTTTTTGTTTTTGTTTACATTTGTGCCGACATTCCTTTCGATGTCGGCTCCACATGTAGTGGCATCGATATTCATACATTTCCTTACTATTTTTCCCGACGCCACTATTTTGTTGCCGACTATATTTTTATTAGTAGGCGCCGGTCTGTCTGTCGAGTTTGCCTGCGCCACAGTAGAAATATGGAACAGTACAGAAACTACGAACAAACGGTCGAAACGGCACATTCACACAGACGCGCACATCTACGGGGCCCCTAAGGGACTTTCGCGGTGCGCTCAGTGGCGGGTGCCGTGTTCATAGATAATACCTACGCTATTATAATGGCTAAAGGTGGACCACTCAGGTTTTCGTTTTGCAAAAACTGTGTACCCAAGCACAGATTTTTAATACTAGTATTAAATCCTTATACCGAAGACTAATTTTAATTTATATTGTATCATAATTTATATAACATATGGAATAAATTAATCCTTATGAGTATGAAAAAATAAATGACCATAATTTTACGACAACATTATATTCTAGTCGTTTTAATGTTTGTTCGGGCATAACTCCGTCGCTTGCCGACCGATTTGAAAAATTCTTTTTTTGTTGGAAAGGGTATAACTTCCCAAATGGTCCCATGAAAATTTTATCGAAATCGAACAAGCGGGTTTTTGTTAATTTCAATAAATGATAGCAAATCTGTCGGGATAGCTGAAATCGCATGTTTGTTTATTGTTTACACCAATTTATACCACGTACGCTGTGATGGGTATGTTTAGCTGGGAGTGAACCACTAAAATGTGAAAAATAAAAAAACTTTTTACAAAAAATACAACCGACTTCTAAACAAAAAAAAAAACAAAAAGTACAAAATAACTTTAATTTCGGAACTCAATGTTTTTTATTGCTTTTTTGTTTTAAAAAATTCAACCGACTTCTAAACAAAAAAACCAAAAAGTACAAAATAACTTTAATTTCGGAAGTCGGTGTGTTCAAAACAAAAAAGCAATCAAAAACACCGAGTTCCGAAATTAAAGTTATTTTGTACTTTTTGTTTTTTTTTTTTTTTTGTTTAGAAGTCGGTTGTATTTTTTGTAAAAAAGTTTTTTTATTAAACATACAGAAATCCTTCAGCAAAATTTTAGGGCAGATATTAGGTATAATTGAATTGGAATAAAATGGCATAGAAATGATAAACAATATTCAGTTTGTATTTTTTTTACAATGGCATTATTTACATTTTGACCAAAGAAGAAAGTCGCATGGAATAACATGCACTAACGCATTTTCGCGTGACTATTTCTCCCAGTCAACTCCTACCGCAAGTCGTGTTAAAGAACTTCGTTCCAATAAAACATTTATTGCAAACATTAAAAGTGACAACCCTAACTCTCTACTGGAGCGTAGGTAATTATTTCAACAAATGGGCTTAGTTTCCATACTGTTCCATATTTTTACTGTGCCTGCGCCGTCCGTTGCGCAGTGGCGGCCTGAGAGGTCTCCCGTGGGAGCGTTCCTACCTCCTCGTTCTGAGGGGCTCCCCTCCCTTCATGGGTTTGGGGATCGGTCGCCGGGGGGTTGGGTTTCTTGCCCTTTCGGCCCCTTTTCCTCTTCCTTTTCTTTTTGGAAGAGGAGGCTCCGTCTCTGTTCGTGGGCCCGTTCGCTGCTGCCATCAGGTTAGGTGCGCTTTGGTCAGCGTCCACCTGGCTCAGCTTAGGGCGGCTTTGTGATGCCGCCGTGACGGCGGCAGTGCCCGCCCGCCTATTCTGTCTCTCTTTTTTAAAGATCGGGCATGTGTAGTGGTTTGCGGGGTGTGCGCCCCCGCAGTTCGCGCATGTGGCTGGCTCTTCTCTGGGGCGCGGACATTCACGCGCCGCATGCCCCTCGCCATATCTCACACAGGCGAGCGGGCGGTGGCATTGGTGTGATGAGTGCCTGAATTTCTGGCACCGATGACACTGAGCAGGCCCACGTTTTCCCCGCCATGCCTCTATCTTGACCCCCCTCATCAACATGAAAGTGGTGGTGTCAAAGATTCGGCGCACGTCAGGGGTGCGCCGCAGCATGGCGTAAAATACGCAGCCGGGTCTTCCTTGGCGCGCCCTAATGTGGCGCACGTACTCCGGCTCGTAACCTAGCGAGCGGAGCTCCTCTTCGATTTCCTGTGGGACTGTGTCTACCGGCAGCCCCCTAATGGCCACTTTAAACGTTTTATCCGCCGGCAGCGAGTAAGCGAACCAGCTGATACCGACCTCTTTTTCGAGGTCGACCAGGTACCGCTGGACCAACCTATATTCGCCCTCTGACTCCGGCGAGAAACGGACGCCAGTGCCGTATGGGCGGGCGTTTGGTGGTCGGCCCAGCTTGGCTGCTATGGCGCGGAAATGATGCGCCCAGTTGGGTAATTTTTCTACCACTAAGGGTGGGAAACGCGGCCTCTTATTTTTGTTATTCCCCGTTGCTGCGTTTGTCGTGGTCGCTGCCGGGGTGGGGGCTGCGTTTGGGTTAGGTGTAAGTGAATTTATTAAGTCACTTACCCCGTCTTGTGTTGGGCTGTCCGGTGGCGTCGCGTCGTCGTCCCGGCCCTGCGACGAGCGCCCGCTCTGGGCGCGCAGCGAGCCGAGGCGGTGACGCTTGGCTTCTTCCTCCTCCTCTTCGTCTGGTGATCTGGGCCGGCGTTGGGCCCGTGGCTTCCCTGCAGGTTGCGCGGCGGGGAGGTAAATGGGTCACATATTTATACCCCCAGGTAGCTTGTTTATTAGTCATTGATAATGTGTCGGTTAACTAGCGATTTTCGAACTTGAGGTTCAGGGGGTTTTGGCCTATGGCGGGACCACCGTGGATCGGGCTGAAATTTGGCATGCAGGTAGATGTTATGACGTAGGCATCCGCTAAGAAAGGATTTTTGAAAATTTGTCCTCTAAGGGGGTGAAAAGGGGGTTAAAATTTTGTAAGGAAGTCCGTCATTTTTAGAGCTAGAAGCCTTTTTTTTTTTTTTTTTTCTGGATGGGAAATCATCAAATGACTTCTCCCGCTCTGGGCGGAGCGGAAGGGAGTGTCAGACTCTTACTGACTAAAACCCACCCGTGATCCTTCTTGTGCCCTTTGCGTTCCAGGGCTGCGGTGACTCTTTCGAACAAAATCCGCAACCCTAGCAGGCACTGACCCTATGGGGCCCCGTCTACGTTGCTGACGGCTCTTTGAGGCGCGCGTGGAACACGACGCGCCGTCGACTCGGGCCTGGTTGCTATCGGACGGCGAGCCACCCATAGCTCGCCATCCGCAGGCCCGCGCCTACGGTGGCCGGGAATCGCCCCGCGTTTCCCGACGCCCGGGGCGTCTTCTTCTGTTGCGGCGGCTGGGGCGTGAGGTTTCCCTCTCACGCACGCGTTCCGCCTCCTCCTTTGCTAGCATTACTGCTTCGCAGAAGGAGGCGACCGCTTCCCATGCCTCCTCGCTCCGGACCATGGCTTGAACCAGGGCCGGACGCGAGAGGTTGCCGCCGCCGATCGCCTCGACGAGGACACGGCGGTGCTCCGCCCAAGCAGGGCAGACCTCCACCGTATGCTCCACCGTGTCCTCCGGGCGATCCACACAGTGATGACACCCGGACGTGTCCTCCCGCTGGATCCGACACAGGTACCTCCCGAAACAGCCGTGTCCGGTAAGCACCTGCGTCAGGCGGAAGGTGAGGACGCCGTGACGTCTCTCCAGCCACGCCTCAAAGAGGGGACTTATCGCCGCAATAGTGGCGTGCCCAAGAGCTAGAAGCCTGAAACTTTGTTTTTAGGTTAATGATTGAAATAAACAATTACGTATCCTAGAGTTTTTGAAAATTTAACTCCTAAAAGGGTGAAAAAGGGGTTGTTAGTTTGTATGGGGAAACAGGATTAACTTAAACTATTCGAAACTTCACATGAGTACTCGTATCAATAAATGAATAAACAATTGTTTCAGGCTCTTTCAGAATTCAACCCCTAAAGGGTGGGAAAGGGGTGACAAATTCTGAAAATCAACATAGGTATCGTTTTTATGGTTTATCTGGTCGCTGATTACGAAAACAACAACTATTTCACAAAAAAAAAATGATTGAAACAGAAAATTTGCACAAAATTACACCTGAACAAATAATTTAAACATTGAACTCAAAGTCAAAAGCATTTATCTATCTAAATATATATAACTCAAAAGGGACTGACTGACTGACATAGTGATCTATCAACGCACAGCCCAAACCACTGAACGGATCGGGCTGAAATGTGGCATGCAGGTAGATATTATGACGTAGGCATATGCTAAGAAAGGATTTTTGAAAATTCGTCCCCTAAGGGGGTGAAAAAGGGTTAACATTTTGTATGGAACCCCACGCGAACGCAGTCGCGGGCTAGTTTCAAATAAACCTGGTGTAAATTAAGGTTCGCTGATTTGGGAATTTTCTGTGGACTGTAATATGAAGTTTTCTTTTAAAAGGAATAGTTTACCTTGACAAGACAGGCGTGTAATTAGATGAACTTGCCTCCAATTGAATACTAAAAATGGCGGGCTGAGACTAGCTTTTATTAGCGAGTAAATTGGGAATGGTGTCGGAAATTAAGGAATAGGCTAGGTACTTACAGGCAATGGGCGTCTGAACGTTGAGATTTCTTCTAGAACTTAGCTGCACTGTAAACCATATGTCCATGACACGACACCACGTGGTGTATTTTCTTCAATTTCCTTATAGTTATTTATCGGTGCTCCTGCGCAAATGCAGCAAACCAACCACGAGTGCGCGAAGTTTGAGGTGCGTATTCACTTCAAGATGATTCGGTGCACACTGTCCGTGACGTATATGGCCGGCGCTAGTCCCAGGAACAAAATGGGAGTGGGGATTTCAAGGAGCGAGGATCTATACTTGACTAAACTAGCGGTATATAAAAAACTATACCAAACATCCCCCCCGCCTTGAAGGAACCCCTTCAATAAGAATAAGAGAAAAGAGTTTTACAACTACGAACGAAAAGCTAATTTAACGAGGCAAGATTTAGATCAGCATACTATGTATGCTGGCTGACTATTGAGTTGGCAATGGGCACAACTTAACGATCGGTCTCTTAAGTACACCGCTCCCGGTCTTTACTTCAACGACGCGAGTCACTCCATCCCTTCCAGGAAGCAACTTAGTGACAATACCAAGAGGCCACTGAAGCAGAAACGCGTTCTCTTTATTTAGTAGCACTACTGTACCGACTACAACTGGATTCGCTGAGGTATTCCATTTCTCCCGACATTGTAGATTATGGAGATACTCAGATCTGAAACGTTTCCAGAACGACTGGACGAGAGAATCCAGTACTTAGCGAATATCGAGTAAGTAAAGTAGCTCGTTCGTCGCTGAGGTCAGCCGCAGGTAACATAGTAAGTGGTGCAAGCGAAAGAAAGTGCGCGGGCGTGAGAACACTAGGTTTCGAAGGGTCTTTTTTTTTTTGGATGGGAAATCATCAAATGAAGGGGTCATTTGATGATTCTCCGCCCTGGGTGGAGCGGTAGGGAGTGTCAGACTTTTACTGACTAAAACACACCCGTGATCCTTCTTGTGCCCTATGCGTTCCAGGGCCGCGGTAACTCTTTCGAACAAATTCCGCAACCCTAGCAGGCACCGACCCTATGGGGCCCCGTCCTCGGTGCTGACGGCTCCTTGAGGCGCGCGTGGAACACAACGCGTCGTCGACTCAACCTGGTTGCTATCGGACGGTGAGCCACCCACGCTCATAATCCCCAGGCATCAGCCGCTGCGCAATAGCACAGCGTCCGACTTGTCTCTGGAGGAGGCCGCAATGGGACCATTACTGGCACTCCATTTCAGCCCCCTCCCGAGTACCGGGAGTCGCAGCACCCACGGCGGCGGCGGCGGCGGACCTCTTGCCCTTTGTCGGGGCGGATGGCGCGCAGGCCCTTCCCCCAGCCCAGTGCTCGGCCGGCTTGCCAACAGCCGCACATGCAAAGCAGTGCGGCGTGGCCTCGCACGAGCCGGCCCGATGACCGGGCTGACCACAGCGGAAACAAAGTCCGCTGCGGTCCACCTCCGAGGGGTACATAGCTCCCGTGTGGTTGCCCACATGGCAGCGGTAGCACCTCAGAGGTCTGGGTTCCAGCAGTTTTACCCGCGCAGACACCCATCCCACCAAGAGCCTCCGTCCCTCCGACACAGTTCTGGCCGCCGTCACGGGGCAGCTCACCACAAGGGTTTGCATGCCCGTGTTGTCAGGACGGATGGTGCCCGCTTTGACAAGCTCGGCAGAGCACCCCCCAGTCCTGGCGACGGCGGCCACAACCTCCTCCTCCGTCACGGAGTCATCCAGGCCCACTATGCGCATGTCGATGCGCTTAGTCGGCCTGGACACCCGGACCTCGTGCGCGGGTAAGACCGCACTCAGCTTTTCGGCCAGGGCGTCCGCGAACGGGCCACTCTCCGCTCCGGCGAGCTCGAGCTTCCGGGCACCGGTCAAGGTCCTCCTGACCCCGATGCCCCCGCTGATGCCCAGCTCTTGGAGGCTCACTGCCTCTTTCGCCCGCTTCAATACGGCGAGATACGTCACGCCCCTCTGTTCCACTTCCAGCTGCAGTGTGAGTACCATAGCCGCGGATTTCGGGGTGCGAAGCCTCGCCGCAATGGCGTTGGCCTTCCGCCGCTGCTTTTTGGCCTTGTTTTTGACCGCCTTCTTCGCCTGCCGCTTTTGTCCAGCAACCTGCCACTCGGCCTCGGCCGCAGGAGGGTCCGAGGGTGGGGGTGGGGGCGGCTGCGGCGCCACTGGCGCAGCCTTAGCCGCTCCCCCTCCAGCCTTCCTCCTACCCTTCTTCGCCGGGGCCGACTTGGTCGTCGCCGGCGTCGCAGGCGCCGGCGTCACAGGCGCTGGCGCGGCTCCCACCTTGGCCTTCGCCTGGCCGGACGTTCCCGGGCTGGCATCCACGGCGGCCGCGTACGAAGCCGCCTTCTGCTGCTGGCCCGGGGCCTTCTGAGTCGCCACTGTTGGGGCACGCCGGACCATGTCCTCCAGCACGGAGAACTGCCTCCGGAAGGGAGCCAGCTCCTGCCGCACCAGGTCTCGCACCTGGCTCAGCACTTAGCCCCCCTCCAGCGCTGCCGGACTCAGTCCCCCTCGCGGCTCCACAGAGGCCGCTCTGGCCATCCCCGCCAGGTCCCTCCGGAGCGACTCATTCTCACGAAAGAGTTGCTCCGTAATGACCGCGAGGCGGGCGACCTCCGCCCGCAACTCCGACGCCTCCTCCGAAGGCAGGCCCGCCGACGATGGCCGCCGCTGCCGCCAGGATGGAGGCTTTGGCCGCGCTGATGGCCTCCCGCTTGGAGGACTGCTTCCTCTTGAAGGCCACAGCGCGGATCGCGGCCTCCACCACCTCCTCTAACTTCGCCTTCTTTGCCCTCTGCTCCTCGGCAGCGGGAGGTACCTCTCCCGGGGACTCTGAGTCGTCAGAGTCGAGAGGAGGCGGAAGAGTAGAGGGAGCCCTGCGACCGCTCCCTCCAGGGCGACGCCCCTCCTTCACCACCCTCTCGGTCCGATGCTCCACCTCCCGGGTAGAGGGAGCCAGCCCCCTCCCTGCCTCACTGCCTCTGCCCCGCCTGGCCGTGGGGATTCTTCGGGCGGAGGCGAACTTGCCCTCGGAGGACGACTCCTTGTCATCCTCCCGTCTGGGCCGCTTGCGGAAGAACTTGACGTTCTCCGCAGCAGCCCCCCCTCCTACGTCTACAGAGTCCGCTGAGCTGACCGTTGCTAGGTCAAGTGCAGTGCCAGAATCTGATTCTGCACCTCCCCGGCGCTCAGGCGAACCCTCCACTACGCAATCGTACGCTATCAGCTCCTTAAAGGAAGCGGATTCGGATGACGACGATTGGGAGCCTCCTCGGCTCGTGTTGCCACTGGCAAGCGGAAGGCGTTTGTTGCCCACCCCAGAGTACGGAGGGCAGCCCGCCGAAGCGGGGTGGGATTCCCCGACCGCTGAGCAGTCGGGACCCACCTGGGGACTCATTTTGCAAAGGCCTTGTTTTTTCATGGTGTTCCTTTTAAGGGTGCGGTCCCTGTTTGCTCCGCCCCTTCTCAGGGCCCACTCTCCTCACCTCATCTCTCTACCTGCTCGCTGCTCTCACAGTCACGTCTGATGATCAGACGCGTACCAGAGAGCAGCGAGCAAGCTTGACACGCACACCGTCCGCAGACCCAAACACTGCTCAGGTCCCCGAACGGTGCGCCCCTCGTGTGTGTCTCTCTTGGTCTGATCCCTCACTTGCGACCTTCCGGCATGAGTGGCTCTACCGGGAAAGCTCGCAAGATCATTGAGACGCTCAAGCCCCACCACGACGGCAACGTGGAGACACATTTGGTGGGGAAGGGTCTGTAAGTTGATAGAGAGGACGACCATTGAGGATCGCTTCGATTTGAATGAGGACTGTGTTCAGTTCCTCATAAGTTAGAATTTGAGTCCCGATCACTTTAAACAAATTAGATTTAACGCATTTAATGTTAGATTCCCAAATGCCCCCAAAGTGAGGCGCACTGGGTGGATTAAGTTTCCAAGCTATACGATTATTTGCCAATTCGTGTGAAAAAGACTTAAAGTATTCCTCTGGAACGTATGTAACTCATTAAGAGAAGCCTTTGCTGCAATAAAATTAGTACCGTTGTCGCTGTACATACATTGACAAGGTCCGCGATGAGACAAAAATCTTTTGAAAGCATCCAGGAATGCTGCCGAACTAAGTGACGAAGCAAGTTCTAGATGAACTGCCTTGGTTACTAGACACACGAAAAGGCACAGGTACGCCTTTTGGCTGCGTACACCGCGTTTACGAGAAAAGGTTATATTAAAGGGTCCAGCAAAGTCCACACCAGTGTGTGAAAAAGCTTTACTTCGCTCGACTCGACACTCCGGGAGATCGGACATTTACACATTTACACAGTTAGGACCCGTATGAAGATGTTTAACATGATAAGCTTCAATAATTAGCTCAACGATGTGTCCATTGCGAGGCAAAAGAATAGGATGTTTCTGCGAGAAATCCAACGACGAATTAGCGAGACGACCGCCAACACGTAATATCCCTTGGTCTAAGAAGGGCGAAAGCTTACGCAAGACATGAGAACATATTTTAGAGTTTTTAATATTTTTGGTGTCTTCATAAAAATAAGTATGTTGTGGGTAGTTCTTCAAAATTTGATTCTTCGACTGATTCATATGTCCAAAATTTAATTTCATTTTCAGCTCTGTAACACATGCTCATAAGAAAATAGGTATACTAAATAACGTATATTTGAATGAGGGACTCGTTTTTAAAAAGTAGTTTTCAAGATATCGAACTTCGAATATTTTGTTCCCAGATGAATCAGAATGTGTTACATATGAATCAGAAACCGAAATAAAAATGAAAAACTTTATGTAAATGAGCTCTGTATTGATATGGCAACTTTAATAAAATTAAATGGCTTTTTTAACAATTATCTTCCTTAATAACTTTGGTGTTGGTGTTGTTTGGGTGTCAAATTCTGAACTGATGCGATTTTATCTTCTCTCTTTCTTTCCAAATACATTTCTTTCATTTTTAATTTCCACAGAGCGTACCTGTCTGGATCTTTTCCTATATTTTCTATCCTTCTACGTTCTGAAAGTCTCTTTTTCTCCTTCTTTTGATCCTAAGTAAGTGGTATTGCTGTTAACTGCAATATTCGAATAACAGAAATTAGATAAAGACTTTGACTTATGAATAAATAGGTTTTAATGATTGTTAAATATAAATAATATTAATACCAACCTATTATTGTCCCACTGCATTGTTACAGAGAACGCACGAGCATTGGTCAGACTTACATATTTATATTGATTACAAGTCCTGGTTTCCTCACGATGTTTTTCCTTCACCAATGTCAGTGATGTCTCAGATAAACTTAGAAAGTACATAAGAATTGAAAAAATTACATTGGTACTTGCCCGCTTTCGAACCCGCCACCTCTCTCTCTTTATTTTATGATTCATATGAGGTTTTGACCATAAGAATCAGGCACAGATGAATCAGGATTTTGCCTACAATCATGCATAACTCATCATACATACAGACTACAATTCCCATATTCTCAAAAAATTTTGAGAAAATAATTTATAATAGACTCAACAACTATTTTAAAAAAAACAATATATTTTGTAAGGAACAAATGGGATTCAGACAGAACAAAACTATTAATATGGCAGTGTACAGTTTCCTTGAAAAGATACACCACAACATGGACAACAAAAAACCAGTTGTAGCAATGTATATGGACATGACGCGCGCTTTTGATTACGTTGACCATAAAATACTATTAAAAAAGCTCTATAGCTACGGTATTAGAGGTAATGTACTCAACCTCATACATTCGTATTTAGAAAGTAGAAAACAGTTTACTCAGATTAGCCAAGTCAATATTAAAACAAAAACTGAAACAATATACTCCTCAAGTACGAGAACAATTTCGTGTGGTGTTCCACAGGGGTCTGTGTTAGGTCCATTACTTTTCATCTGCTATATAAACGATTTCCCTAACGTAACCAGTCATCAAATGTGCTTATTTGCAGATGACAGTACTATTGTTTTTGACAAGGGTAATCATAAAGAAATTGAATTAGATATAAATACAAACCTGGTGTCAATCATAGAATGGCTGAATGCCAACAATTTAAGAATAAATTTGGCTAAAACTAAAATAATGGACTTTAAACTTCGACAGACAAAACCAACACAGTACCAAATTAGATACAAAGGAGACGCAGTACTAGAATCTAAAGCTACAAAGTTTTTAGGATTGCACATTGACAATGATATGACATGGAAAACTCAAATTGATAGTGTTTGTCTGAAGCTTTACCGATTTTCTTATGCCCTTTATATGTTAGGTAAAATCGCAAACAAAACTGCCCTCCTAACGGCATACCACGGGTATGTAGCCTCCACATTAAGATATGGACTCATATTTTGGGGTAATGCTACAAATATTTCCTCCGTACTTTTGGCACAAAAGAGATGCATCCGAGCCATCTGCAAATTAAAAACAACAGAGACATGTAAGCCACACTTTAGGGATTTAAATATTCTGACAGTGCCGTCGCTATACATTTATGAGGTTCTGATGTTTGTAAAAAACAATATACACTTGTTTAGTCATGTAGAAAGTCAACGTCGCTCAGATAAGTTAAAAACAATAATCACCAAGACTGTTTTTTCCTATAAAAGTATATATGCAATGGCACCAAAATTGTATAATAAATTACCTTGTCATATTAGAAAGTGTAATAATAGTAATGATTTCAAAAGTAAGCTCTTTAAGCTACTAAACGACAAGGTATATTATTCAGTCAAAGAGTATCTGGATGACAAAGGAAATCAGCGATTCATGGCCCTGATAGACAAAGTATTACACCGTTTGAAAAAATATTTAAATAATTATAAGCCCTACTTTATTTTATAATTTCCTGGATAAACATAGGAAAAAGGAATTTAAAAAAAAGAAAAGTAAGTTGATGTTTTTCTCACGTTGCAGTTGTTAATTTTTTTTAAATCTTTATTCATGACCATGGATACATGTCCTTCAGCCGTTGCAGTTGTTAATAACAATTAATGTTGCCATATTATGCCATTTTTAAAGAAAAATGTTTTTCCCATTAAAAGATTTTGTATTATAATGTTCGATTTATATTTCTTTTCACTTAAAAAAAATATTTTATGAGTTTATTGCGAAACAATGATTAAAGATAAAGTATTTTTTTTGTTGTTCTTATGTTATTTTATTGATTTTATAGAAAAATCGATTTGCATTTTTGCGAACTGCAACACTCGATACGGCTGTCACTTGTCAATCGGTTGCACAGATCGGTTGCCGGATAGCGTCATAACGTTTCTCGCTGTTTCTCGCTCGTGTAACGTGTTGCGGACTTACGTTATATGTTTATTTTGTGTGCTACCTTTCATTACCGACCCTTGCTGTGTTTTTGGACAATTGTAACTGCTTTTGTGACCGACCCTATTTCGTTCTTGGACTCCGTTCTTCCAGAAATACCTATTGACCTTTGCACGCATTTTGGACTCCGATTTTGCCTTTTGACATTGTTACCTGTTGTTTACGATGGATCATCTCCGCTGCATTAATTGTGGCATATCAACTGCTCGCATGAGAAGAAACCCGCTGAACTCAATCGACATACAATCAGTGATTAGAGAATGGATATCTCCACGGCAAGTGAGTGTTATTTTATTGTTATTTTAATTATTAGACTTAAACACTCATTGTAAGATTGGGTAAAATGACATACTAGTTTGTTTAACCTTTTGAACACCGTAATTAGAGACACAATAGAAAGTCTAGGTCTACGGACACCGGTGGGCGTGTGCGACCCGATAGTTTAATAGTAAAACAAGCTTGCATTCTTAACAAATAAACTCAAGTAAAAAACAGACCACCTGTACTTACATTCTTTGTGGTGCTTATTAAACAGTAAACAACACAAATAATGCACCTGTGCTTATCATTTTGGAACCAAAGATATGTGGTAATTAAGTATTTGTATCTTTATATTTAATCTATATTTCAGGTCACTTCATCGGACCATGTGTGCGACTCTTGCTGGATGGTCGCTACACAATCATTGCCAGGAACCAGTGCTGATTCGAGTATTGGATCTAACTTGAATGTTGGCCATCGTCATGTTTGCATTAATTGTGGAAGATCTCTATTGCGCATTAGATACCATACACTGACACAACATTCAACACAGCGTGAAAGCCATATTTTTGATGTTATAACAGAATGGATACACCCTCGACAAGTAAGTACTTAATAATCTGACCACATATAGCTATTTAAAATAATAAACAAGTTTATAGTCCTAGCTTGTATACATTTATGGTATTATTATTCCCCATATAAATGAATCACATACAATTTTTTTCCTAGAACAATATGTTCCACTGAAATAATTTTGATTGATTTTTAATAGTCAGTTTGTTTGCATAGTTATTGCTCCCTATATAAACTAGTTCATATTTTTTCTACTGCAACCACTGGTTCTAGATTTTTTTTGAGTTTGTGTTAGGATTTTTGATAGAATATAAATAAAGCTTTTTTTATATATTTGTTTTTTTTTTATAGGTAACTGCTACAAGCTCTATTTGTCATCCATGCTGGCAACGAGCTGACCGAGCTCCACGTGTAGTCAGAACAACAAGAGAGTCAAGCGACGATCCTATTTCTGAACCTTCTATTGAGGTACCACCAAATGTTAGAGATCATATAATGATGCCTCTGTATGCAAGAGCTGCAGAGTCACAAAATCGTTGCTTTGTCTCAGGCTGCCATCGCACTGAACGTCTTACCATACCATTGTCTTTAAGACAATTTTTACTAAAAAACTTCAATTATTATGTTCCTAACAATAACCGTGTATGTTCCAGACATGTAAGTTATGGTTCATGGGATTTTTTGAATAATCCCCCACACAATAGCAACCACATGTTTACTGCTTTACAAATACAGGACTTGATAACATTAAATACAAGTCCTTTATGTATGGATTTTAATAATATTGAGAATATGCCAGACCATTTAGTTCACTATTGGTTTGGTCGAACTAAACAGCAATTTGCTGAAATTCTTAATGAAGTACCTCGGCTCTCACAAATGCGCAATGGATCGCTAGCCCTTGCAGCATATTTAATTAAATTAAGAACAGGGGACTCGTTTGAAAGAATCTCTTCTTTAATTCAAAAACCATCAAGAACAACGTCCTCTTTAATATCACGGGCTAGAGATTTGCTAGTACAGGATTATGTCCCTCTGCACTTAGGTGTAAATCACATAAATAGAGAACAGATTGCCCAAAGAAACCTTCTGATTCCCAATGGGATTTATGGAGACAACGACAGAACCAGAGCAATTGTGATAGCCGATGGTACTTATGTATATGTACAAAAGAGTGCCAATTACTTGTATCAAAAAAATACTTATTCTTTACACAAGTATCGAAACCTTGTAAAAATGTTTATAATTGTCAGCACAGATGGATATATTATCGAAGTGCTTGGCCCCTATCCAGCAACAACATCGGATGCTGAAATAATGCTCAAGGAATTTCGTGATGAAAATCAACCATTAAGATGATTTTTTGCTCCAAATGATGTTTTTATACTGGATAGGGGCTTTAGAGACTCTCTGTCATTACTAAACAATTGTGGGTACCGCTCTTATACACCAGCTACAGTTCAAGAGGGTGAAACACAATTATCTACATTAGAGGCTAATCGTTCCAGGGCAGTGACAATATGTCGTTGGGTCATAGAAGTGATTAATGGGAGGTTTAAACATGACTTTAAGATATTTCGCCAAGAATATTTTAATGCCGCATCTCGCAATTTAATGAAAGATTTTTCTGTTGCTGCTGCCCTGATTAACGCCTTTCACCCTCTTATCGAAGACAGGAATGATGCCGGGGAAATTCTTAATATAATAAATCAGAAAATGTACACTGAAAATAGTTTAAGTACTGTTGTAATTAATAATAATTTAAATAGAAGACGAACGAATTTTCAAAGGATAAATGTTGATGACAATAATGTCAGTGATTTTCCCCGGCTCACCTACAATGAGCTGATATTGGTATGTTTAGGCACATACCAAATAAAACAGGCACGTTCGTATTACGGCGAGCATATAAGAGCCAATGGAACTTTTACGATTGAGGTATGCAGAGAGGTTGACAGCAGTTTACTGAGAGAGCTGTCGACTGAAAATAGTGTTTGGCTGCTGAGAGGCAAAATTCAATCGCGCCATATAGGCCGTAAAATATATTTTGTTTATATTTTGGTCGACGGCTCTCTTAACGGTAGGGACGCAATACTGCAACACTATTGCAATTGCAATGTGGGCAAAAGAACAGTAGGCTGCTGTGCACATATCTTATGTATAATATGGTACTTAGGGTGGGCTAGGTACCAAGACAATGTGGTACCTCCCGCCCAGCATCTCGATAATATATTAATCACCTATGATGATGTGGAAAATAATTAATAAAATATGTTCAGTTAACTTGAATTCGTTTTTTTTACTTTAAAATCCCCGGTCATGTGCAGCTAAGAAATATAAATTCAACATTTTGTAAGTAAGTTTCACCACATATTAAAATCAATAAAACTCAGAACCTAATAAAAGAGCGGGAACAAACGTTAATGTGATTTATTGACTAATGTCTGAAATAAAGTTTTTTTTTTATTTATAAATACATCCCATGTTATAACAAAAAACTAATTACACAGGGCTATAGACTAATATTACTCTTTGAAAACCCAAATTATTTCATTTTTGTTTATTGAGGCCTAATTTATTAGGACTATTTGCGGATTTCCTTTCTAAGATGTGTGGTTTACATTCTTCGTTTCATAAAAAGGCTTCCTCGCAAGAGTTACAATACCTCGTCAGACTTAGATTTTGCAGAGTTAAGAATCTTAAAGGCTGTAAAAGGGTAGTTCTTCAGAGAAAACATTTTCGATTTCTATGGGTACATTTCTGTAACCAACTAACAAAACGGCATGAAATTTTTTTTTTGTATGGTTTAGCTATATCCGCTACTGGGACAAATTATATTTTTTAAATAATTGCTGTCTACGTACAAAATAAAAATATTTTAAGCTTGTTCTTCTGATTCATATAACGCGTCCGTTTGCCATTTTCCGGAACAAAATGGTCGATGTCGTATTTTCCCTTTGATATTTCAATATAAATTATAATTACATCGAAAGGAAATGAACTATCCTCTTTAAAAAAAATGTGTATTAGTTATAACTACGTTAGTATATTTATAAATAAATAAATAAGAAGTGTCCGGCGTATAATACTGATTAATGTGGCGTAAGCTTCGCTTGACCGTACTTGGTCGGGTATTTATAATGGGAGTCTGGCTTCCCCTGTGGGGGGAGCCAGTCCAGCAACGGACAAGCTAGAAGGCGGACGTGCGGCTGGTTGGCTTAGATCCCGGTTTTACTAAGGTAAATACCTGATTCATCTGTGTTTGGTTCAGGTGGCATTCTGATTGCAATACCTACTTTATAAAATTTATTTTATAGTTTTAAAACTTCAATCTGTGTTTCGTGTGATGCTTTTGGGTTATAGATTTGTATAGAAAAATTACAAGAATGTAATTCAAATTCAAATTCAAATTCATTTATTCATTTTGTGAACATAGGTGATTACAGATGTTTTCAGTCTTTTATTGTACAATCTATGTCCCGCCGATAGGCATACAAAATCAGTAATTATATTATTATGATATAACAGAAAAGTCCAAGATAACGATTATATGCATGTCAAATAATACAATTATGTCAATTTAAATTGGTAAAATGTCATAAAAATAGGAAAAAATTAATAAAAATACACAATGTCAAAAACTAAAAATAAAATAAAAATTAAATTACAAATATTGGTCAAAAGGAAATCCGCAAATAGTCCTAATAAATTAGGCCTCAATAAACAAAAATGAAATAATTTGGGTTTTCAAAGAGTAATATTAGTCTATAGCCCTGTGTAATTAGTTTTTTGTTATAACATGGGATGTATTTATAAATAAAAAAAAAACTTTATTTCAGACATTAGTCAATAAATCACATTAACGTTTGTTCCCGCTCTTTTATTAGGTTCTGAGTTTTATTGATTTTAATATGTGGTGAAACTTACTTACAAAATGTTGAATTTATATTTCTTAGCTGCACATGACCGGGGATTTTAAAGTAAAAAAAACGAATTCAAGTTAACTGAACATATTTTATTAATTATTTTCCACATCATCATAGGTGATTAATATATTATCGAGATGCTGGGCGGGAGGTACCACATTGTCTTGGTACCTAGCCCACCCTAAGTACCATATTATACATAAGATATGTGCACAGCAGCCTACTGTTCTTTTGCCCACATTGCAATTGCAATAGTGTTGCAGTATTGCGTCCCTACCGTTAAGAGAGCCGTCGACCAAAATATAAACAAAATATATTTTACGGCCTATATGGCGCGATTGAATTTTGCCTCTCAGCAGCCAAACACTATTTTCAGTCGACAGCTCTCTCAGTAAACTGCTGTCAACCTCTCTGCATACCTCAATCGTAAAAGTTCCATTGGCTCTTATATGCTCGCCGTAATACGAACGTGCCTGTTTTATTTGGTATGTGCCTAAACATACCAATATCAGCTCATTGTAGGTGAGCCGGGGAAAATCACTGACATTATTGTCATCAACATTTATCCTTTGAAAATTCGTTCGTCTTCTATTTAAATTATTATTAATTACAACAGTACTTAAACTATTTTCAGTGTACATTTTCTGATTTATTATATTAAGAATTTCCCCGGCATCATTCCTGTCTTCGATAAGAGGGTGAAAGGCGTTAATCAGGGCAGCAGCAACAGAAAAATCTTTCATTAAATTGCGAGATGCGGCATTAAAATATTCTTGGCGAAATATCTTAAAGTCATGTTTAAACCTCCCATTAATCACTTCTATGACCCAACGACATATTGTCACTGCCCTGGAACGATTAGCCTCTAATGTAGATAATTGTGTTTCACCCTCTTGAACTGTAGCTGGTGTATAAGAGCGGTACCCACAATTGTTTAGTAATGACAGAGAGTCTCTAAAGCCCCTATCCAGTATAAAAACATCATTTGGAGCAAAAAATCATCTTAATGGTTGATTTTCATCACGAAATTCCTTGAGCATTATTTCAGCATCCGATGTTGTTGCTGGATAGGGGCCAAGCACTTCGATAATATATCCATCTGTGCTGACAATTATAAACATTTTTACAAGGTTTCGATACTTGTGTAAAGAATAAGTATTTTTTTGATACAAGTAATTGGCACTCTTTTGTACATATACATAAGTACCATCGGCTATCACAATTGCTCTGGTTCTGTCGTTGTCTCCATAAATCCCATTGGGAATCAGAAGGTTTCTTTGGGCAATCTGTTCTCTATTTATGTGATTTACACCTAAGTGCAGAGGGACATAATCCTGTACTAGCAAATCTCTAGCCCGTGATATTAAAGAGGACGTTGTTCTTGATGGTTTTTGAATTAAAGAAGAGATTCTTTCAAACGAGTCCCCTGTTCTTAATTTAATTAAATATGCTGCAAGGGCTAGCGATCCATTGCGCATTTGTGAGAGCCGAGGTACTTCATTAAGAATTTCAGCAAATTGCTGTTTAGTTCGACCAAACCAATAGTGAACTAAATGGTCTGGCATATTCTCAATATTATTAAAATCCATACATAAAGGACTTGTATTTAATGTTATCAAGTCCTGTATTTGTAAAGCAGTAAACATGTGGTTGCTATTGTGTGGGGGATTATTCAAAAAATCCCATGAACCATAACTTACATGTCTGGAACATACACGGTTATTGTTAGGAACATAATAATTGAAGTTTTTTAGTAAAAATTGTCTTAAAGACAATGGTATGGTAAGACGTTCAGTGCGATGGCAGCCTGAGACAAAGCAACGATTTTGTGACTCTGCAGCTCTTGCATACAGAGGCATCATTATATGATCTCTAACATTTGGTGGTACCTCAATAGAAGGTTCAGAAATAGGATCGTCGCTTGACTCTCTTGTTGTTCTGACTACACGTGGAGCTCGGTCAGCTCGTTGCCAGCATGGATGACAAATAGAGCTTGTAGCAGTTACCTATAAAAAAAAAACAAATATATAAAAAAAGCTTTATTTATATTCTATCAAAAATCCTAACACAAACTCAAAAAAAATCTAGAACCAGTGGTTGCAGTAGAAAAAATATGAACTAGTTTATATAGGGAGCAATAACTATGCAAACAAACTGACTATTAAAAATCAATCAAAATTATTTCAGTGGAACATATTGTTCTAGGAAAAAAATTGTATGTGATTCATTTATATGGGGAATAATAATACCATAAATGTATACAAGCTAGGACTATAAACTTGTTTATTATTTTAAATAGCTATATGTGGTCAGATTATTAAGTACTTACTTGTCGAGGGTGTATCCATTCTGTTATAACATCAAAAATATGGCTTTCACGCTGTGTTGAATGTTGTGTCAGTGTATGGTATCTAATGCGCAATAGAGATCTTCCACAATTAATGCAAACATGACGATGGCCAACATTCAAGTTAGATCCAATACTCGAATCAGCACTGGTTCCTGGCAATGATTGTGTAGCGACCATCCAGCAAGAGTCGCACACATGGTCCGATGAAGTGACCTGAAATATAGATTAAATATAAAGATACAAATACTTAATTACCACATATCTTTGGTTCCAAAATGATAAGCACAGGTGCATTATTTGTGTTGTTTACTGTTTAATAAGCACCACAAAGAATGTAAGTACAGGTGGTCTGTTTTTTACTTGAGTTTATTTGTTAAGAATGCAAGCTTGTTTTACTATTAAACTATCGGGTCGCACACGCCCACCGGTGTCCGTAGACCTAGACTTTCTATTGTGTCTCTAATTACGGTGTTCAAAAGGTTAAACAAACTAGTATGTCATTTTACCCAATCTTACAATGAGTGTTTAAGTCTAATAATTAAAATAACAATAAAATAACACTCACTTGCCGTGGAGATATCCATTCTCTAATCACTGATTGTATGTCGATTGAGTTCAGCGGGTTTCTTCTCATGCGAGCAGTTGATATGCCACAATTAATGCAGCGGAGATGATCCATCGTAAACAACAGGTAACAATGTCAAAAGGCAAAATCGGAGTCCAAAATGCGTGCAAAGGTCAATAGGTATTTCTGGAAGAACGGAGTCCAAGAACGAAATAGGGTCGGTCACAAAAGCAGTTACAATTGTCCAAAAACACAGCAAGGGTCGGTAATGAAAGGTAGCACACAAAATAAACATATAACGTAAGTCCGCAACACGTTACACGAGCGAGAAACAGCGAGAAACGTTATGACGCTATCCGGCAACCGATCTGTGCAACCGATTGACAAGTGACAGCCGTATCGAGTGTTGCAGTTCGCAAAAATGCAAATCGATTTTTCTATAAAATCAATAAAATAACATAAGAACAACAAAAAAAATACTTTATCTTTAATCATTGTTTCGCAATAAACTCATAAAATATTTTTTTTAAGTGAAAAGAAATATAAATCGAACATTATAATACAAAATCTTTTAATGGGAAAAACATTTTTCTTTAAAAATGGCATAATATGGCAACATTAATTGTTATTAACAACTGCAACGGCTGAAGGACATGTATCCATGGTCATGAATAAAGATTTAAAAAAAATTAACAACTGCAACGTGAGAAAAACATCAACTTACTTTTCTTTTTTTTAAATTCCTTTTTCCTATGTTTATCCAGGAAATTATAAAATAAAGTAGGGCTTATAATTATTTAAATATTTTTTCAAACGGTGTAATACTTTGTCTATCAGGGCCATGAATCGCTGATTTCCTTTAAACCAAATCTTTCACATAACTGACGCAAATGAAGCTACTACCCAGTTAGTCAATTCGCTTATCAGTACTATAGAAGCTAATTCAACCACAGTTAAGTTGCCTAAGCGCAAACATATAATTAAACCATGGATTACACCCGGTTTGCTTCGCTGCATGAGAAACCGTGACGCTTTACATAAAAAAGTAAAATTGAGCCCCAACAATGATATTCTAAAGCTAACTTACGTAAGGTATAGAAATTTTTGTAACAAGATATTAAAAAAAGTAAAAAGAGAATATGACAGAAAGGAGTTAGCAGAGGCAGGTTCAGATAATAGGAAAATCTGGCGGGTCATAAAGAGAGTGACAAACTGTGTGAAAGCCAAAACCTCTTCTAGTAAATTACTACATTCGTCATCATCCCCTGAGATCTTAGTTAATGAAGTTAATGATTACTTTGTGAACGTCGGTAGGAATCTTGCTGCTAAAATAAGGCCTGTTCACTTACCACCAAAATCTCAAGTAAATGGTCCCGTAACCTCTCCCTGCAATTCATTTGTCCTTCTCCCAACTGACTGCAATGAGGTCGAATCGATCTTAATGTCTCTTAAATCAGATTGCGCTGTCGGTTGGGATAATATTCCTACTACTCTACTCAAACGGTATAAAATCCAACTCGTACCTGTTCTAGCACATGTTTTTAACCTCTGTCTCGAGAATGGCACTTTTCCCTCGTACTTTAAAAAGGCTTTAATCCACCCTATTTACAAGAGTGGTAGTGGAGGCTGTGTCACTAATTACCGCCCGATAGCTGTCCTAACTATTCTGTCTAAAATACTGGAGCGTATTATAAATAAACGACTAATAAAATTTCTGGAAGACAAAAACTTGCTGTCTCCAAATCAATATGGGTTTAGACGTAATATGTCCACCTCAAATGCAGTATTGGACCTTACCAACCATATTATCAAACATCTAGATGGTAAGAAGAAAGTCCTTACTATTTTCCTGGACCTTGCAAAGGCATTTGACACAGTCTCCATTACCTTGTTGCTTCACAAATTGGAAATGATCGGTGTGAGAGGTCAAGCTCTCGCTATTTTAAATGATTACCTTACCGGGAGAACTCAGTGCGTTAAAATTGATAACTACGTGAGTAGAGAGCTCCCTATAACTTTCGGGGTTCCGCAGGGTAGTGTGATTGGGCCGACGCTGTTCCTTGTTTATATTAATGAACTTTGTCAATTAAAACTAAATTACTCCAAGGTAACGGCGTTCGCGGATGACACCGCCGTTACGTTCGTTGGTGATTCGTGGCCGGAAGTCATTGGCAGAGCGCAGGTCGGTTTTAATCTCATAAAAACCTGGCTGGCTGGAAACTCGTTGACCCTTAACACTGACAAAACCAACTACATGTGTTTCTCCTACCGTCATTCTTCTCAACCTCCGCCCTCACTGTTTCTTATCGCCCACTCATGTTCTATGTCACCTAACCAGTCTTGTGACTGTCCTAGACTAGCTCAAGTTACCAACACGAAATATTTAGGCATAACTCTAGACAGTAATCTCTCCTTCTCGCTCCACATTGAGCTACTGCAAATCAGAGTTAGAAAACTAATATATATTTTCAAAACCCTACGCCACGTGGCTAATGCCCATCTCCGCAAGCAAGTTTACTTTGCACTATGCCAATCCCTTTTAAATTACTGTATATCTTCCTGGGGTGGTGCGCCAAAAACGCTACTTTTAAAACTAGAGAGAGCTCAAAGGGAAATCTTAAAAGTTAGCAATTTTAAAGAGATCACGTTCCCGACTACAGACCTTTACAAGTGTTGTCAGGTATTGACGGTGAGGCAGCTGTTTATTTTAAATACTGTCCTTATACAGCATTCTGCGACCCCGTTTCGAATAATTGACAAAAGGCGCAAGGACCTGATTTGCGAAAGTAAAAAGTGCCATTTCACCTATTCAAAAAGGTTCAATTACTTCCTTGCGCCAGCCCTGTACAACAGAGTAAATAGGCTACTGCCCGTTTACCGTCTTTCTGGCCGGGCCTGTAAACGACAAATTAAAAACTGGCTCCTTGGCTTGACCTACCAGGATACAGAGAGTCTTTTGATTTCTACGGTGTAGTTACACTTTTACGGTCTAATTGAACGCACATGTTTCTACACATAAACACACATATATCTTCACATAAACACACATATATCTATACATAAACACACATATATCTATACATAAACACACATATATCTATACATAAACACACCATTACAACGGCACGCACCCACACTAACTCAAATCCACCAAAATGGTCAGTTTTCTGCAGTTTTTGTTGTTTTTAGATAGGATTTTATATTTCTTTTGTAATGTCACAAGCTTTATTAATATGTTATTATTCTAGATTACCCAAAACAAATCATCTTTCTTTATTTTTCTTTTGTAACAGCGAAATTGTAACCCGTTGGGGAATGGAACTGGTGTCTTTAACACAGGTTGCTATGTGACCTAGCTAAGATGCCAGTTGCGATACCTACTGTCAATATGAAACCAATGTGAATGTGCCTAAAGCGTTTTGTAATGTAATCTAATTTCTGGTTTTTGTTTATTGTGACTCAATAAAGCATTATTATTATTATTATTATCCTAAATCTTGCCAGCAAAGGATAACTCTACCGAGAAAAGAAGGAGGCAGAGGTCTCGTCGATATACTAAACTTACACAACAGACAGATCACAAGTCTTAGACAGTATTTCTTTGCCAAATCTACATCTTCCACGCTTCACAAACTAGTAGCACAAAATGACCAAAACTCAACACCTCTTAATTTAAAAAACAAAAACGAGCAAAATAATGAAAAAGTGACCGATGACAAAACCAAAATACTAGAATGGAACCAGAAGTCTCTACATGGAAGACATCGCCAAGATTTATGCCAAACAAATGTCGATAAAGAGGCGTCGAACGCGTGGCTTAATCGAGGTGAGCTTTTCCCAGAGACTGAAGGCTTCATGCTCGCAATTCAGGATCAAGTCATTGAAACCAGAAATTACAGAAAGTTTATTATTAAGAATTTAACCACAGACACTTGTAGAAAATGCAATAGTTCTTCAGAAACGATCCAACATATAACAGGCGCGTGTAAGTCAATAGCCCAGACAGACTACAAACATAGGCACGATCAAGTTGCTAACATTATTCACCAAAAAATTGCTCATCAGTTCAAACTAATAGACTCTGTAGTACCATACTACAAGTACAACCCCGAAACAGTATTGGAAAATGCTTCCACAAAATTGTATTTTGATCGTGCCATTCTCACTGACCGAACAATCCATTTCAATAGACCGGACATTGTAGTAATAAATAAAATAAGTAAAACAGGATATCTAATAGATATAGCTGTACCAAATACACATAACTTACAGGCTACAATCGCAGAAAAACTAACTAAATATATAGAACTAAAAGACGAAATAACCAGACTCTGGCATCTACAAAAAGTTACAATAGTTCCTATAGTCTTATCTACAACTGGCGTAATACCCAAACAACTTCATCAATCCCTTAATTCTTTAAACCTACCTTCAAGCACTTACCAATTACTTCAGAAAGCAGTGATATTAAACACGTGCAGATTAGTAAGAAAGTTCTTGCAATGTGAACCCGATATTCCAGACCAAAACTTCCACGCAAATACACCTCCGTCTATCATACAACCTACTGCATCTACTCATACCCCAATTGATGAACACTTGGCTTAGGCCCGTGCCATCAATCCTTCCCGGCTCGCCGAGGAAAACAAATGAAAACCAAAAATAATAATAATAATAATAATAATAATTTATTTGCTCAAAAAGGTACATCACAAGTTAGAGACACAAAAAAATCACACTATGCTTATTTTCTATTGTAATGGGGAACATCTGTGTCTGAACTAGATAGAAAATAACTATCTGTATTGCAGACATCAGCGCTCTTCCCACGGTATATGCACCACTTAGCTATAAGTAGTTCAGACTCTATACAATTGGTACAATGGCTTTTTCTAAGTAGTTGCAGCAACAAAAAACATTATCAATGCATGTAGCAGTCGTTGACGTAGTCCGGGTTGGTTCAATGAACACATTTGATAAATTGAATGACCTAAAGAGACTTAAAAAGCGATTGCTATCTGAATTATCTTCAACAATATTAATATTAAAATCTCCACAGTTAATTAAAAGTTTATTACCACTTGCAAGTTTTGCCATAACATCTTCCATCACCGACTCAAAATAGAATAGTTTTGATAATTAGGGGGTCTGTAAACGCACACTATGACATGCTTATCTAGCTCAAAACAGGACAGTTCAATGTTATGTTCAACTGCCGGTTCAACTATATATTTTCTGGTTTTATATTTAATAGAGTGCCTAATTAAGATAAGTGAACCCCCGCGCAGCATTGATTTCCGGTTAAAACAACTATAATAATAATAATAATAAATAATAAAGTTTATTCAATAACTTAAAGGTATAACATTAAATACAGTATTTCTTAAATCTATGTAAAGTGCACACGTGATTTGTGCCTGAACTAGGTAATCCTGTGTTTCAGGCGACTTGGGACATTTTTAGTTTATTAAATAATCACATAGTCATATTAATCTTATTGGTATCTATGTAAAAAGGTGTATAAAATTACATTATCTTAACTTAGCTTAACTAATTTAATATAACAATAATACGAACTATATTTACTTTAGCACAAGTAATAATTTCTCTGTATCTTCATAGGACAAAGTTTGAAGTGTTTCCTTTAGAATTTTCTTGCACTTACTATGATTTAATGAGTAGATGTTTTCTTTTTTATTGATTCTATTATATATAGTAGCGGTCCGAGGAATATATAAAATTTGGCTGTGAAAGCATGTTTTGTACTTTTTTGCGGGCAAACCATATCTTTCCGCCTCCTTTTAGTTAATTCAGTGCTATAAGGAAGTGCTGCGTGTTGTTTTAATACAGTGCTCATTATAAATAACTGTCGAACGGTTAGTACTTCACAACATTTATACAGGAGGTTAGTGGGGAAAAGGAAAGGGCGACCAGTCGCCACCTTGAGAATAGCTCTTTGAGCTCTTTCAATGGGCAACATCAAAGTTTTACTCGCCCCACCCCATGACGTAATACAGTAAGTCAAAATTGACTGACAAAGAACAAAGTATACCTGCCTAATTATTTTTGGGTCTGTAGTAAAACGGAGCTTTTTGAATACAAATATTAGCTTACGAATTCTATTATTTAGAGCTTCCAAATGGTGTTTGAAGGAAAGAGTTTCATCCAATATAATACCCAGGTACTTTATTTTATCAGTCTTTTTAATATTAGGGCAACAAAACACAAGATGTTACAACAAAATACCTTGTGACATATTAGAATTAAATGAAAGGAAATTTAAAACCTATGTTAAAAGCACACTTTGTAAACAAGCATACTACAAGCTAGAAGATTATATTCAAGATAAGAATGCTTGGAAACATGGTCCTGCTCCATAGGACAATATTGGGTGTAGTAGACAAAGACAGGTGTAGTTACTGATCTTTTATAGTTAATTTAACACACACTGATTCATTGTTGGTAATTATATAAAACAAAGATTAAAAAATTGTAAATATGTGAGTACTATATCCCTGACTAGCAAATTTATTAATTTTACCTCTGCTGTCGTTACTTTGTTGTACCTTAGTTTTATTCGGGTGCATCGTCCTCACTTATAACCAATTGGCTAATGTATACAAAATATTGTAAAACTTATACATATTTGAAAAGAGTAACTATGGAGTTTCTTGTCCGTTCTTCTCCATAAGAATCTACTTTTTGCGAATGGACAACTAGAGTCACTATAATATTTTTATTTTCAAATGTTTTGACGTTCAAAAGTGCCGTTAATGGTCTAGTTGAAATAAATGAATTGACTTTGACTTTGACTTTGGCATTGACAATGACTACTATCAAGGATTGGGCAATAATGAGCATGCAATCCTGAGGGGATATTCGATATTTTCTTGCGCATCGAAAACTTAATATAATGAGTCTTTTCTGCATTTAGGGTTAGTGAGTTATTTAGAAGCCATTTATTTACAATATTGAATCCGTGTTGCGCAAGTTTGTAGACTTCATTTTCTGAGTCAGCCGAGAAAAGTAAAGCAGTATCGTCAGCGTAAGTTATGATAGTGCCATGCTCTAGCTTTAGATTGCAAAGGTCATTTATATAAATCAAAAATAGAGTGGGCGCTAAAATACTTCCTTGGGGAACACCATAAAATGTGTTTTTTTTATCATCGCTGAGAACATTGCCAATCTTTACGCACTGGGAACGATCTTCTAAATAACTTCTGAATATTTTCAGCTGGGTGCCTCTTACACCTATGTTCTCAAGCTTGCGCAACAGAATGGGAATGGAAATTGTGTCAAAAGCTTTGGCGAGGTCCAGGAAAATCCCTACTGTGTGGTTACCCTTGTCAAGTTCTTGCACTATATAGTCAGTCAGATGATGAACCGCATCGGCGGTTGAAATTTTAGGCCTAAATCCAAACTGCCGTTCTGACAGAATTGATTTATCTTCCAAATATTTCAACAACCTTTTGTTTATAATTTTCTCCAATATTTTTGACAAAGAAGGCAATAAAGAAATAGGTCTATAGTTTGTCACCTTATCTTTGCTGCCTGATTTATAGACAGGAATAATTACAGCTCTTTTAAGACACTCCGGAAAATGACCAGAAGATAAACAAATGCGGAAAATATAAGTCAGTGGTGGTACCAAAATGTCCTTGAATTTTTTAATAATTTTATTCGATATTTTATCCCAGCCAACTGCACAGTCTTCTTTCAAAGTCATGATTATACTTTCAACCTCAGTCTCGTCAGTTTCTAGCAGCGCGAAAGATGTTAAAGCAGTGTTGCATGTTAAAGGATGGCTCGTTAAGTATTGGGATTGACCCACATTTTTTTCTGCCAGACACTTTCCAACATTAATAAAGAAATTATTTGCTATGTTAGCGGATTCTAGCGGTGTCGAGTGTGTTTGTAATAAACCTGAAGATGACTCATATTGTTTCGTGGTATAAGTTGCGTCTTTAATATATTTCCAGATCTTTTTACTGTTTGTTCCAGCCTTTTCCAATGCCACTTTGTCATAGTTAGTTTTAATTCTTTTAAGAAGATCATTACAGTAATTCCGATATCTTTTGTATGAAACTTGCAATACTGCATTGCCTGGATTAGATTTAGCTTTCATATGCAATCTATCCCTATGTTTCATACAGCGAATAAGACCTGGTGTGATCCATGGTTTAATGTTGTGATTTTTGTTACTCAATTGAGAAACGACTGTGTTTTTCTGAATTGCATTTCGCAAGTTTTCAATTACATACAACATGCAGAACTGCGGGTCAGCGGAATTATAGACTGGATCAAAATTGATGACGCGTAAATCTTCTTCAAGTTTATTTATATTCAGTTTTGAGATTATGCGACTGTCTTGTTTAGGTAATTTACAATTTAGGGTTAGTAGGGCAGCATTATGATCGGTTATTGTTGAGTTAACAACAAGTGCAAGTGAAGGGAAATTCGATTTAAGCATAATATGATCCAAGCAGGAGCCACTGTGATGTGTAGGAAAGCTGTGTGCTGGGAGCAGGCCATGAAAGGCGCATAGGTTCAGGTAGTCCTGAGCAGACGCATCAGCGCTTCCTGAGAGAATATTGATATTAATATCTCCAATTACAACTGTGTTTTTGATGGATGACAAGTTTTTCAAGATCTTGTTCAGAGAGTCAGTAAACACGTTAGTAGGTACTTTTAAAAGACGGAGGTCGATATAATGCTAATATCGCAAATTCTGATCCAATTTTAACCAATAATCTGTTACAGTCGTGCATATCAGGTTCCTCAACAGAAACATTTAAATGATTTCTTGCATAAACTATCACCCCATCATTTTGGTTGTAATTAATGGTACTTCTATACATGTTATATCCCGGGATGAGTGGTATGTAATATTGTTTTGCGAGCCAGCATAAAACAATAACGTCACAATTTATGTTTAACCGTTGCTGAAATGTGCTAAAGCTATCAAAATTCTTAAAAACACTGCGAATATTTTGTGTTAGTATGGTAAGCGGAGTTTCGTAGTTTGTAGATATTGTTTGCAGTTTTCCGCTTCACAAACTTTAGATTCGGATATAGAGAAATTATCTAAATCATTGATTAAGTTATCTATCATAATGGTAGTTGAAAATAAAAAATATGCAATAAAAACAAAAAGGTCAGAAAAATAACTAATTTAACGGCGCTCTTAGACGCCTCCATAATCTACAGAATTGATATACCTTTTTTCAGCCATTATTTTCGCCGGGCAGTCCGCAGCACCTGTGTTATGCTTGCACGGCTTTTTGAAATGCAAGCAAGTAGCACATTTTGGTTCATCAGCCTTCTTTGGGCAGTCTTTAACTGAGTGACCTTGTTCACCACAATGGCCGCAGACGTACGTTGTCTGTCGACACGACTTGGCCGCATGTCCATACTGCTGACACTTATAGCATCGTGTGACCAAAGTAAAGTCTCTCACAGGGCATGATGACCAATTTAGAATATTTTGATTTATCATTTTCATTTTTTTTTTTTTTGTGGGTAGTTTAGTCCACTTGATTCCTGCGCCTTCAATCCGTGTCATTTAGTTTATAGATTACCCGATTCTCTTTATATTTTACGATTAATAAGGGTACAGACGAGTGGGTGGGAGGGATGCTAATCTCTTCGGACGAAGCCTTCATATAATTAGGATCGAACTTCACTCACAGGTAAGTTCGTTTAATCTCTAATTATATTTCAGGCTTCGTCCTCAAGATTAGTATTTTATACACATGTAGACTTTTAGAGATATGAATCGTAAAATATAATAAAATAAAATACATGAACTATAAGTTTGCAAAGTACTTTATATTTTTATAACAAAACAAAAATTATTTTATTTCACAATTGCTGTATCTAAGTAGGTAACAAAAAAGGTTTACTTGTTCATTGAATCATTCAAAATAGCCATACCAAGACAATCGTCAGACACATTGTTAACAGGTCTACAGTAAAATTTAGCAAATGTTTGGGTGCTGGGACTCCAACCAGCAGCTTTCCTAATTTGATCAATATTTACACCTAATCTTTGCGCAGCAGACGTGGCAGCATGCCGAGTGCTATGCGCAGTGAACGTGGAAGTATCAATTCCACTTAAACTTAGGGTATGTTTTATCCACCTAGATAAAGTTTGTGCACCTACCGACTTATGGGGCCTTTTAAAACTGATAAATAAAGTATCCGTATTGATACGAAGTCCTTTAGTAATTTCGAGGTAATCCAGTATGGCTTTTGCTGGACAAATCTCCGGTTTTTTATCAAAAAACGGAATCACGAGTATGGGTTGACATGCCCCAATTCTTGATGTTTTTATAAGGTCAGGAATTTTAATTTTGATTTCTTTTGGAAACTTTTCAATATTACAAATTTTAATTTTTGATAAAGTTTGCACCCTATGTGCAGTGACGAGAGCTAATAAAGTGATTAATTTCTTTGACATTTTTTCAAGGTTTAGGTCTCCATTTGGGTACCCTTTTTCAAGATAATTTAATACCAAAGACGTGTCCCAGGTTTCATTATATTTAGGCAGAGGGGGTCTAGAGCGAAATACTCCTTTAAAGAATCTTTTAATATCTTCATTCCCGGAAATGTTTTCTTTAGTAATTAAACTCAAAGCGGACCGGTAGGAATTTAATGTTCCATATTGTGCACCACCATTATACGCAATTGTTAGGAAGTTCATAATATTTGGAATTGATACCTCATACAAGTTCAATTTATTCTCATTACAATAAATGAACCACTTTTTATAGCACCCATCATATTGTTTATAAGAATTCTCCGCGAGAGAGTTAAGTACTATGTCCATAGATGAAAGTGGGATACCTCTTCTTATCATCGCTTCGCGGATAAAATCCCTGCCACCAGGGTAATGCTGTTGCGCATGTGGAGGCGACTGAAATCATTAGATAAAATTTAATTATTATTAGCCTTGAATATTAGCATTTCTGACACTAAAAGACTTTTAAATAATGGGTACCACGGCTGCGTTGGCCAGCGTGGGACAACTATAATACCCTTGGCATTATCAGACTGAACTTTTCGTAATGACTTTAATATCATACTAAACGGAGGAAACGCATAAAAATAAAATTCTGACCATGATATTGTAAAAGCATTTACTGCGTACGCATCCGGATCTCTGTGCCAGGAGACGTAACTTGGGCATTTATTATTTAACCGACTGGCGAATAAATCTATGTTTGGAGAACCAAATTTTTGAACAATTTTACGATAGGCATAGTTTGCGAGTTCCCACTCAATATCTGGATGTGTACGTCTTGACTCCTGATCCGCTTCAAAGTTCTCTGAAGAGCTAATATATGAAGCGAAAACATATAAATTTCTATTTTCGCACCATTGCCAAAGTTGCTTCGTAACCTCAGTTAAATGGGGGAACTGAATGCCTCCCATCCTGTTAATGTAGGAAATAGCAGTGGTATTGTCAATTCGAAGAAGAATCTGGGAGTTAGATAAACATTTAGCAAATATTTTAAGGCCAATATATGCAGCCATTATTTCAAGAAAGTTGATATGCTGGCTGAGTTCATCGTCCCTCCACAGGCCACTAGCTCTCTGATCACCACACGCAATACCCCATCCCGTCGTTGAGGCATCAGAGAAAATTTCAAGGTCATATTTATCCATTTTGATTTTACAAACAGAATGATCGATAGCATGATTCCACCATTCAAAGTCTAATTTCAATGAATTGGGTAAATTCATAACTGTTTCATAATTGTTGTTTGTACTTTTCAAATTAAGGTATTTATATCTTTCAAATAATTTGGTATACAGCCAGCCATACTCTACAGCTGGGCAGGCAGACACCAAAAGACCAACAAAGCTAGCGAAAGTTCTGATTTTGCATCGTTTTAAATTCGACATTCTTTTAATTTCTAATTTTATTCTATTAATTTTTTCTTTTGGTAATGTGACCTGAAACTTTCTTGTATCTATAACATATCCTAAATATCTGCAAGTATGTGAAGGATTTAAATTACTTTTTTCTTTATTTATGATAAAACCAAGACTCGTAAGGAGATTTTGTGTTTCTTGCAGATTTTTATAACACGTTTGTTGATCATGACCAATGAGGCAGATGTCATCTAAATATATAGTAGATAAGTATCCACGTGTTCGCAATAATTTCATCACTGGTTTCATAACCTTTGTAAATACAAACGGAGCAGTATTTAAACCGAAAGGTAGGATATTAAATTCATAAATAGAATGCTCAAACTGGAACCTGACATATTTCCGATGATCTTTATCAATCTTAATTAAATAATATGCGTCCTTAAGGTCAATTGTGCATAAATAACAATCTCGAGATATTAGTTTTAGCACAGTTCGCAAGTCTTCCAGTTTGAAGTGATTAGTGTCGATAAATTTATTTAAAGATTTTAAGTTTAAGATAAAACGCATCTTTCCGTTTTGCTTGGGTATTAAAAAAACATTTGACAAATATTGGTCAGACCGAGCTTCACATTCTGAAATAGCTCCTATTGATAATAAATTATCGATCGCTTCAATGAAGTGAGCCCTTTCTG
This sequence comes from Hecatera dysodea, assembly GCA_905332915.2. Lineage (NCBI taxonomy): Eukaryota > Metazoa > Arthropoda > Insecta > Lepidoptera > Noctuidae > Hecatera > Hecatera dysodea. Next base: position 4,379,596 of record HG995306.1, on the reverse strand, counting down.
ACCCAGAATATTTCCGAATTCTAGGGGGTACCGATTGACTTGGTAACCGAGAAAACGGAATTTTATAACCCTTTATATATGAAAGGATCATTGAATCATTAGTGATTATTGACCATTCTTTATAAAACAAGGACAATCGACCAGCATATTTTACCGTATTTAGTGGCGTCTGTAGTTCTGTCTCTGCTGCTGATGCTGAGACTTCTTGGATGAGCTGGTTGGCCGATTGGGCGTCAAGGTCGTTGCAGGCTCCTTCATCCGTGGTGGACCCGTCGGCCTGCGAGCCGGACCCGGATTCCTCCAGTTTAAATTCCTTGGAGGATTAGCTGTGTTCTGTGTAAACTTCTTAACTGCAGGTTTAGGTGCCGGTGGTTTAAGATCTGTACCAGATTTATTGATGGCTTTGGCAGTTTTTATGGTTTCGGCTAAGTTCTCACCGAAAAGAAGCTTATCAATTTTTGTATTCTGCAGTTGCTCTCTAACTTCTTTCTTTACAGCATTCAATAGGAAGTTTCTCCGCGTCACAGAGTCAGCATGTTGACAATCACAGATGATACGAGTAGAATCCATCAGAAGTTTGAGTAAATCTGTGTTTTTCTCCTTAGCAGATAATATAAGCGTGATGGCTTCTCCTAAGGAAGTAATAGCTAAGGTAAGTTGTTTTTGTTTACTTTCAATAGCTTTATCGCGTTTGGCAATAACATCGGAGACAGCTGCTTTTATTTCTGCATTCAATTCTGGAGGGTCAATCAACTTGGCATTTTCAGGAGTTAAATAATTTTCTTTAAGCTCCTTACGCAGCTCTTTTGTTATCCCCGCCGTAGTCCAATGTTGAAATCTAATCGATAAGTCTTTTTGTATATTTTTTCCATATTTTTTATCTGTTGTAGGATCAGTACCTAATATATCCAACAACTCACTATCCAATCCTGAGTCTTCTGTTGCAGGTATTGGCGCGTCTACAAGCAGAACAGGCTCTGGGGCTAAGGGCGGTGTAGGGTCCGCAGGATCCGGCGCAACTATCACGACAGACTGAATCTGGGCAGAGTTTTCATCGCGTAATGTACTGGGGAGTGGATCTGGTTCCAGTTCCAATTCGGGCTGCGTAAAGTCTACATCTGTTTGTAACTCGGGAGAAGGCTGAGCTAGGTCTGATATGACAGCTTCATTGTTAAACAACCCCATATATTCTCCGTCTGAAAAGGAGACGTAAAGTCCCATGTAGCCAGGCAATGCGAGTCAATATTATATTGTAAGTGACAGTCCCAAGTTATGATAACACGTACTGTCCACAAACAAATTTATCTACGACCATGAGACAGTCCCATTGTACTGTTCGATGGGCCGGATATTGGCTGCATTATTATCGTAAAAATAAAATTGAACAAGTTGTTCAATATCTTTATTATTTCTGTTTTCAATGTAAAACACTTCTCAGTTATATAATAGTCTAAACGACTGAATTGTTAATCATTTACAGTAAGAAACAGTCCCAATGCAAGCAAGTACTGTTCGCAAACTATTATTTCCTAAAGAATAGTTAAATCTTATTTCGTCAGGCTCGCATAAGTGAAAAAACAGTCCCATTGTACTGTTCGTAACACTGATTTCTCGAGTAGAAAAACTATGAAGGATGCATCTACATTATTTTTGGTAGGTAGGTACATATATGCAACGTTAAACAGAGTAAACAAGTCATGTAATCTCGTATACTTACATTTTAATAACACATGAAGGTGTTTATGCAAAAAAGTTTGAAAGAAGAAAAAATATATTATGTAGGTCAAATACTAATTTATGTTATAGTACATAATAAACCATACCTTGATCCTCTAACGACGAACGGCGGCAAAAACTTGTTGTTGACGATAAATGTGAGGCACCCGAGTAATATGAATCACGCGATCGACGCCGTTTGCGTCTTAATTTTCTTTGTAATCTTCTAATTTTATGTTTTATACGATCACAATCATCACCTTTTCTTTTAGGCATTATTATACTCGTAATATTAAAAAAACACAAGACTAGATATTAACTTTTTAAATAAGTAACTGTAATCGCGAGCGAGTGTGGAACGGCGCAGCACTAAAAAGCGAATGACACGGATTGAAGGCGCAGGAATCAAGTGGACTAAACTACCCACAAAAAAAAAAAAAAAATGAAAATGATAAATCAAAATATTCTAAAAATAGTGTGGAATGGTGTGTACTACGCGTTACTACATGTGTATAAAATACTAATCTTGAGGACGAAGCCTGAAATATAATTATTATAATAAATTATCATTTCAGAATCCTTTAGCCAATGCTCTGTTACACAAACAATGTCATACATTGTTTTTTCTAAAAATAGTTCAATTTCCAATTGCTTCGAAGAAAAGCCTTGAATGTTTTGAAGGTATAGAGTAAAGGATTTCTGATTAGCTCCCTTTTTGTTACTGCTAGAAGATACCGTGTTGTTTACAAGCTCAGACAATTTGTCTATGGTACCCTCTGTTGTCTTATTACCTAGTTTAAATTATTTGAGCCAGCAACCAAGACATTAGTACTATTACTAATTGTGGTGCTAATACCAGAGTACTTCGAAATACTAATTATGTCTGAGTTAATATTAAAAAAAAAACTAATAGCCTCGCTATTTGACGTCTAAAACTAACAGGCAGATACACAGTATCCCTAGTCGATTTAAGCTTATCAACAAAATTGTTGATGTCAAAAAATAAAAGCTTGTCATTATGGTGACTTACTAAAAATTGCATATGCTTATTTAGCATGTGTATATTTACTTATTTTGCCTATAAGATAGCTGCTCAAAGTATGGAAAAGCACACAAAATTATCAGGTCTAAAAAACTGGCGATGTAAAATCGCGGAATTGAAAAAAAAAAACACAGAAATTTGTTGCTTTTTTGTTGCTAATTAGTTGCTAAGAAATTATTTTTTTTGCTCCAACCGATCGCAAAAAATCGGCAATAGCGCTAACTTTTCATTAAGATAGCGTGGAAATCACTGGATGTGGACTGATCGATCAAGCGAATAGGGGTCAATTTGTTGCTAATTTGTTGCTGAAAGATGCTAAGAAGAAAGAATTTTTTTTTTTTTTTTTTTTTTAATTATGCCAAAATAAATAATGTCCACGCCAGATTAGTTGCTGCTCATACTAAAGCTAGTTTGAGTACAGGGAGACTGCAACAAAATAAAAACAAAAAAACCGGCCACGCTAGCTTAACTAACGATTTTTCGGCGGACAAACTAAAGTGAAAATTTGTTGCTGCTCATGCTGCGGCTTGTTTTAGCATAGAGAGTCAGCAACAAAATAAAAACCGGAAGTCAAGACAAGTTGGAGATCGGTATACAAAAAAACCGGCCACGCTAGCTTAACTAATGATTTTTATTTTGTTGCTGATGTAATGTTGGGGTTCCTAATGGGTGGTTTTAAGGAAACAACCACATCTCTCAAGTACTATTTAATTAATAAAATAATAATTATAAAAGAAAGGCATATGAAGTATAGTGCATACTCAGCATACATTAGCAGTTATAAAGGAGTGTGCTTACTTACTAAAGTAAAGGAGCATACATATTGTATTCTTACACTTCACCTCCCGGGGACGGGGAAAAAAAAATGGTATATACATTTTTTTTTAACTATATTATTATTAATTACTTGTTTAAAAATATTATTCTCATTAATTAGTGTATTACTGACTTAAAGATATTTATTTCTAATATATGGGCACCTATTTAACCTTATCATTATACATTGCAATGTTTTCTAAAATTAAATCTTACATTACATCAAATCTATTGACAAAAAGGCCTAGTCCTATTCTTATGTACTAAATCAATTTTATTATTTTTAATTATTTTAACATTACAACCTAAATCTTCCAAAACTTTATAAGGACCTTCAAATAGCGCATCTAATTTGCTACGTGTTTCATTTTTCAATAAAACCAAATCATCTTTCTTATACGTTTTTGAATTGACTGATCTGTCATGTATTTCCTTACGTTTATGTTTATTTAACAACAAATTATTCTTTGCTTCGGCATGAGCTAACTGTTACCTGTATTTTAATTGTAATGGATAACTATCTATGTTGTACAATGGTTCTACGGTATCGGAAATGCTATCAGGTATTTGACAAAGTTTTCCATATGGCGTATAATTTGTTTCCGAATGGACTGTGTTGTTAAAACTGAAGCACCAAAATGGTAACCAATAGCTCCATGTGTCTGTATGATTGTCACACTGGATTCTTAAAAATGCACCCAAAGTTTTGTGAGCATTTTCAAGAGCTCCAATGGATTGATGGTGATAGGCTGTAGAAGATAATTTTTCAATATTAAGAATTTTACAAACCTGTTCCATTGTTGCTGAAATAAATTCTGTTCCTCGATCCGTAGCTATGGTTTCCGGAATACCAAATCTTAATATGAACTGTCTAACAAATGCATCTGCAATGGACACCGTTTCTTTATTTTGTAAAGGAATTGCTTGAACAAATTTTGTTAACTCGCACTGCATAGTCAATATATAACAATTACCACTCTCGTCTCTATCTAAAGGACCCACAATATCTAAGAAAATCTTTTCAAATGCCGATGAAGCCGTTGTGGTAATTTCCATCGGTTCTTTGATGTAACGAAAATATTTTGATTTTTGACATTTTGTACATTTTTTGACATATTCTTGGACATCCTTGTCGATACTTGGCCAATAGTATCGTCTTTTGATAGTATTTACCATTCTGCGCACTCCAGCATGCCCACTGGATGGCAGTAAATGAAAGTCATTCATGATTAAAGACTTTTCATTTTCATCTGTTATTCTTTTTACGCCTCGTAATATACAGATTCGTGGTCCGGACCAATTAGTAAGCTTTGTTATCTCATCACTAATACTTTTAATAAACTCTATATTATCGTTATTTTTAATTATACAAACTTCATTGATACGTATCTTTTCACAAAAATAGCTTAATTTCTGCACAAATTCGGCTCGCGAGAAATGCGCCTTGAAATCAAGATTAATGAATAATGTCTTTGTAATCTTAACAAATGCAAAACATTGTAATTCTTCAGTAATCATGTCATTTTCTCTTAATATTTTTAATTCTTTGCCTTCAATCATACACATTTCAACTGAATCACACGGTTTTCTTAATATATCCACAACTCTTGGTTGATCAGTCCAATTGTTAGTGGATTTATTAAGAGCTTTTGTTTTATCTCCAATATTACTGTTACTTAGCTCATTCATCTTTTTCTTTTGCGCCCTGGTCATTACAGCCAATACTTGCTCATTCATACTCTTAAGTTCATCAGACGTTATACAAACTCTAGATAAAGCATCTGCCACAACATTGTCTTTTCCTTTTACATAGACTATTTTAAAGTTATATTCTTCTAATGTTAACCGAAATTTAAGTAATCTACTTGATGGATCTTTCATACCAAAAAGATATATCAATGGTTTATGATCCGTCATTATGGTAAACTTGTGTCCATACAAATATGGTCTGAAATACTTTACGGACCACACTATTGCCAAAAGTTCTTTTTGTATAGTCGGATAGTTCTTTTCTGCTTTATTCAAGGGTCTACTCGCATATGCAACTGGTCTAAGATCTTTATTACATAATACAGAACCAATAGCTGTACCCGAAGCATCTGTTTGTAGAATAAATTCATGATTCTCGGTAAAATCAGGATACTGTAGAATTGGTGACGATATTAAAGCGTTTTTTAAATATTCGAATGCGTGTTGACATTCATTAGACCAAATAAATGGTTCATTTTTCCTACTTAACTTATTCAATGGCATTGCTATTTCCGAAAATTTTCTTATGAATTTACGGTAATAGTTACAGAAAGCTACAAAACGTTTTACTTCATCTGCATTTTTGGGAGTAGGATAATTTTGTAATACTTTAGTTTTTTCTGGATCTGGTAAAACGCCTTTTTCTGAAACTAAATGTCCCAAATAAAGAATTTCTTTCTTCAAAAATTCACATTTTTGAGGGTTTAATTTTAAATTAACTTTTCTCAATCTTTCCATCACACTTATTAAATTTCGATTATGGCTTGCTAGATTTCTACCGAATACGATGAGGTCGTCTTGATACACTAGACATTTATCGTAAGTTAGACCAGACATTGCTACAGACATCATACGACTGAAAGCATTAGGGCTGATCTTTAACCCCATTGGTAAACGTTTCATACAATATTGACCAGTATTTGTAGTGAAAGCTGTTAATTTACGACTACTAGGCTCTAAACTAACTTGATAATAGCCTTGGTGAAGGTCAAGGTGAGTAAAATAAATGGCTCCAGTAAGCGTATCTAGAATTTCATTAATATTTGGTAAAGGAAATTTATCATCACAAATAATTTCGTTCAATTTTCTATAATCTACAACTAAACGCCATTTTTTCTCATTACTTTTGCTGCTTTTCTTGGGTACTAATAAAATTGGACTGGACCATTCACTATTTGACTCTTCTATAATATCATTTTCTAACATATTATCAACTTGCTTAGCTATTTCTGGTTTTAGTGCCTGTGGTAACCTATACGGCTTGACGTAGACTGGCGGACAGCTCTGTTTTACGACTATTGATTGCTCATAAATATTCGTTGTTGTTAATTTATCTCCCTTTAAATGAAAAACATCGGAATACTTCGCACATATTGCTTCGATTGATTGTTTCTCTTCTCCGTCTAAATAATTTAGATTTAATTCAGACAGCAAAGTTTTAACCCTAGCAACGTCGATATTGGTTTTATTAAATTGACAAATATTGTAGTCTCCCAAATTTTTCAGATCCGGCGTAAAAGATGGCAAACTTACTTCCTTGTCACTAACATTAAGTATCTTTATCGGAATTCTATTATTACTAACTTTTGCTATTGCGTTTGCTATAAAAACATCCTTCGCTAACTCTTTACTACACACCACAACTTCACCATTTACATTATCATTCACAAAAATAAAATGAATGGATTCCGAACGTGCCGGAATAATTATATCATTTTTCATCCTATCATGTTCGTCAACAAAGTGTAGACACTGCTGTTTATTATTGTTTAACAGTGTTAAACTGTTTGTATCCATATCAATATTCGCTCGATATTTTTCTAAAAAGTCTAAGCCTATGATTCCATCAGCTCTTAGTGGCAGTGAATTAAAAACAAGAAATTTATGCTGAAACGTGACATTGTCGTGCTTTAATAATAAATCTACAGAACCTTCTGAACGTCGCTGACCACCTATTCCATTTACTAATGTATTGTCTCTTTGAACTACGACATGTTTCGGTAACATTTCTTTTTTAATAATTGATAATGTTGCACCCGTATCAATAAGCCAATGGTATTTAATGTTTTTAATGTAAAAAGTTATATACTTCGCATTGCCTTGGAATGATAATACAGAATGCTTAAGATCGAAAAAACTGGTTAGATGTTCCTGTATTATTATTTTCACACTGACGCGTGTCATCTACTTTTTCAACTGGAAACGTATTTTGGTCTCGTCCACGGTTCCGAATATATCTCGAACCTCTATGACCTCTTTGATTGTTGAATGTTGACCTATTGTTTGCTCTAAAATTTCCACGAGAACCTTGTCCTCGGTGGTTACTATTACTTGATTGGTGTCCACGAGGGTAATTGTTACTATATTGACTACTAAAAGTACCCCTTTGATAATTTTTTGAGCGCTTTATGTTATGTGGTACTCGTCCATTTTTAGATACATGCAAAATATTACCTGATGGTTGGAAAGACGTACACTCTTCGTCTTTCGCTGCTTGTATCGCATCCTTTAAGCTGCTGAAACCGCGTGCCGATATGATGGTGCTCAGCTTCGTGCTACGCAGGCCATCTGAAAATCGTTTTATGGCAATACTTTCATTGATCGGTTTTAAAATAGAAAATGCTTCCGCTTTGCCATCTGCCTGGGTAATTGTCAGCTCTGTAAATAATTTTTCTACCTCAGATCCATAATCCTCAATGGACTTCGAACCCTGTTGAATATTTTGAAGCTGCATCTGTATGGCTATAAATGATTTTTTGGGTAAAAGATATTTCCTCAAATCATCAATAAATTCTTGAATATTTTTATATGGGCCTGAAATTTTTAACTTTGCGTTCTCATTCAGCCTACTTTTTAGAACGAACGTAATTAATAATGCTTTACCTGGGCCGTCCAGCATGTCAGCATACATCTCCACGGAGCCACTGAGCCGTCTAGGTCCTTCACCCAGTCCTCCCTGGGTGGGACGTAGTACGGCTCAGCGACTACGGCGATATTAATCAACCACTGCGCCATGCTCTGGAGCAACAGGTCCTGAGCAGCGGCGCAGTGGTTGATGTTCGCCTGGAGGAGGCGTAATGGAGCCGTTATTGGCATTCCATTACGGCCTCCTCCCGGGCCTCCTGTGGGGCCGCGGCACTCGCAGCGGCGGCAACAGAGGCGGCGATGGAGACGGCGGTGGAGGGCTTCATACCCCCGGCTTTGACGGGTGGAACGCAGGCTTTGCCCCCAGCCCAGTGTTCGGCCGGCTTGCCAGCTGCCGCACATGCAACGCAGTGCGGCGTGGCGCTACACGAGCCGGCCTTGTGACCTGGTTGACCACAGCGGAAGCACAGTTCGCTGCGGTCAACCTCTGAGGTGCAGAGAGCTCCCGTATGGTTGCCGACTTGGCAACGGAAGCACCTCAGAGGCCTGGGTTCCAGCAGTTTGACCTGCGCAGACACCCATCCCACCAGAAGTCTTCGGCCCTCCGAGATCTTCTTAGCCGCCGTCACCGGGCAGCTTACCACTACGGTTCGCATGCCCGTGAAGTCAGGACGTATGGTGCCTGCCTTGACTTGCTCGGCAGAGCACCCTCCCGTCCTGACCACGGCGGCCACAACCTCCTCCTCCGTGACGGAGTCGTCCAGGCCCAAGATGCGCATATCAACGCACTTGGTGGGCCTGGACACTCGGGCATCGTCCGCATTCAAGGACGCCCTGAGCCTTTCGGCCAGAGCGTCGGTGGTCGGGCCGCTGGCTGCTCCAGGGACCTCCAACATCCGGGCACCAGTCATGGTGACCCTTAGCCGGAGGCCCCCGACGATGCCGAGCTCCTGGAGGCTAACCGTCTCCTTCGCCTTCGCAAGCACGTCGCTATACGTCACGCCCCTCTTGACCGCGTCCGGCTGTAATGTGAGCACTACAGCTGCGGTCTTCGGGGCGCGGAGCATATTCGCGACGCGTCGCTCCTTCTGTCGCCGCCTCCTTGCCCTTCTTTTGGCCGCCCTGGCTGCCTTACCCGCCTTCTTTTTCTCCCCAACCACTTGCCATCCGGCTTCGGCAGAGGAGTTAGAAGGCGGGTTTTGAGGAGCGGGCTGCTGCGCCACCAGCGCTGGAGCTTGCGCCGCCTGCGCAGCCGCTCCGCCCTTCTTCTGTTTGGCCGGAACCGGTTTTCCCGGTGCCGGCTTCGCAGGTGCCGACTTCGCCGGCCCGGCCCCTCCCTTAGCTTGACCGGGCAAAGCCGGCTTGGCAGCCACGGCGGCCGCGTACGAGGCCGCCTTCTGGCCCGAGGCCTTCGGGTTCACCGCTAGTGGAGGGCGCAAGACGATGCCCTCCAGGACGGAAAACCGTTCCCGGAAGGCAGCCAGCTCCTGCCGCACCAGTTCCAGCACCTGGTTCTCAGCCGGCACGGGCTGGCTTTGCCCCTGCTTGCGCCCTCCTTGAGGCGGCCCCGGAGAGCTGGCTCCTCGGAGTCCGGCCAGGTCTGCTCGGAGCTTCTCGTTCTCCTTTTGGAGAAGCTCCGTAGCGGCAGCCAAGCGGGCGATCTCCGCCCGCAGTTTGGACGTTGCGTCCGACTGCGGTGCGCGGTAATTGGCCTCCGCTGCTGCCAAGATGGAGACCGCCGCCGCTCTTATGGCCCTGGTTTTGGACGCGTGCGTCCTCTTCAGGGCCACATCGCGGACCGCGGCCTCCACAGCCTTCACAAACCTGGCGTGGCTCTCCTTGTTAGAGCCTCCAGCAGTGCCCGGTTCATCACCGGAACACGCCAGAGGGAGTGCCAGCCGGTCGGACTCTTCTTCAAGGTGGCGCGCCTCCTCAGCTCGCTTCGCAGCTCGCTGGGCAGCCGCCCCGGAGACGTGTCCCCGTCCCTTTCCACCTTCTCGGCCTTTTCCTCGCCTGCTGGTTGGGATCTTGCAGGCCGAAGCCAGCTCACCCTCGGAGGTCGACCCCTGGCCTTCCTCCGGTCTGGGACGCTTGCGGAAGAACTTGGAGTTCTCCGCCTCCTCCGCCATCCCACACCCAGCACTCCTCGCGCTCATAGCGCTAGATGCGGAGTCAGAGTCCGACCCCGCATCTCCCCGACGCTCCAGCGGATGCTTCCTCCATAACTTGGAGGAAGCATTCGCTGGTGCACCGGCGCCACGCCCACCCGACACCTTGTCAGGCGCTTTATGATCGTAGCGGATCAGGTCCTCAAAGGACGCTGACCCGCTGGAGCCTCCTCGGCTCAAGTTGCCACTGGCAATCGGAAGACATACGTTGCCCCCCCCAGAATACGAGGGGCTTGACGCTTCCAAAGGAAGCGTGGTGGATTCCCCAGCTGCTGAGCAGCTGGAACCACCCTGGGGTAAATCTCTTTCGTCTGTCTTATTCATTGTTTGTTCCTTTTAAGGGTGCGGTCCCTGTTTTTCTCCGCCCCTTCGCAGGGCTCCCTCTCCTCAACTCTCTACTTGCTCGCTGCCCTCACAGTCACGTCTGATGATCAGACGCGTACCAGAGAGCAGCGAGCAAGTTTCCTCCACATGAATCGCACACCGTCCGCAAACCCGAACACTGCTCAGGTCTCCGAACGGTGTGCCCTTCCCGTGTCCCTCTTGGTCTGATCCCTCACTTGCGACTTTCCGGCATGAGTAGCTCTACCGGGAAATCTCGCAAGATCATTGAGACGCGCAAGCCCCACCACGACGACAACGTGGGGACACAGTCGGTGGGGAAAATTCGTCCCCTAAGGGGGTGAAAAAGGGGTTAACATTTTGTATGGAACTCCACGCGAACGAAGTCGCAGGCATAAGCTAGTTATTTAATAAAATCAGTCCGAGTAATAATTTACCTACTGCAATAGAGACTAGCTTAGGATATATTTTAATGGGAAATGCGCCCACAATATTTTCACCTCAATCTACTCGTTCGTTTTGCACGTTTACACATGAGCAAGTTGATCAATCGCTTCAGAAATTTTGGCAACTAGAAGAAGTACCTTTTACAAAAATTATAAGCCCTGACGAACAGGCTTGCGAGGACATTTACACATCTACTACTACTCGAAATGCCGATGGTAGTTACACCGTTAATTTGCCTTTTAAGTAAAACGTCGATCAGCTCGGTAATTCTTTTATAACTGCTTAGCGTAGGTATTTGTCTCTCGAACGTAAATTTGCACAGTCTCCTGGCCTGCGCGAGGAGTACAATGCTGTTATCGCGGAATACCTTAATAAAAATTATTTGTCGCTCGTCCCGCAAGATAGTTATCTCGATCCAGGTTTTTATTTGCCTCATCACCCTGTTATTCGTCAGGATAAAACAACAACTAAACTCCGTATTGTACTCGACGCCAGTGCTAAGACAGATTCTGGTCTTTTCGCTTAATGACGTTTTGCACACAGGTTACAATTTACAACATGATATTTTTCGTATACTTCTAAAGGTTCGTGTATTTGAATTCGCTTTTTTTGCTGACATTCGTCAAATGTACCTCTGCATTTACGTACATCATTCGCATTGCTCTTATCAAAGAATCCTATATCGTTTCTCGGATGACGCTCCAATTGAGACCTACCAATTTAATCGCGTCACCTTCGGTCTTTGTTCTTCGCCATTTTTAAAATTGCGCACTATGCAACAAATCGCTAGTGTCGAACGTGATAGTTACCCTCTCGCTTCTAGTGTGTTAGAAAGTGACAGATATACTGACGATCTAGCATCCTCCGCCTCTAGCCTTGACGAAGCGGTTAAGACGGCAGCTGATCTGATCCAGCTCTTGAAACGTGGTGGTTTCGACTTAGTTAAATGGACAAGTAATTCTCTGGACTTGCTTGCTACAATTCCAAATACTCATCGCCAATCGGAATCTGTTTCTTTCGACTCAGACACATCTTTCAAAATTCTTGGCCTTCAATGGCTACCATCTTCAGATTCGTTTAAATTTACTGTCACGTCGCCTAAACCCGAAGGTACCAAACGAGCGATGTTGTCCGTCACAGCTCGTTTGTATGACGTACTTGGTCTTATTGGCCCCGTTATTTTATATTGCTTATCAAACAACTTTGGCTTCTCAAACTCGATTGGGACGACCAACCTCCAGAAACTGTACTTCGTTTGTGGAATCAGTTTATCTCAGAATTACCTCTAATCTCTACTCTTTCGTTTTCTCGTCATTTAGGCGTTGATTCGCATTCTGAGCTGTATCTCTTGGCATTTTCAGATGCTTCGGAAAGGGCATATGTGTGCGTTGTCTATACCTATGTTTTGAATAAGAACCAAAAACCTATCGTTCGGCTCTTATGCTCAAAATCTAAGGTCGCTCCTGTACAAACTGTAACACTAGCTCGACTTGAGCTTTGTGGAATTTTTCTAATGGCTAAATTGTTAAGGGTCGTCTATGACACTATTTCGAAGCGACATCCTATTGAGGATGTGTATGTTTTTTCGGACTCGCAAGTCGCTTTATGCTGGGTACATTCTTCTCCTCATCGCTTTAATACATTCGTCGCTAATAGAATAGCCCAGTGTCAATTTTATTTCTCGTCGGAACACTTTCACTATATCCCGGGAACTCAAAACCCCGCGGATTGTCTATCGCGTGGATTATGGCCTTCACAATTGGTTCAACATGAACTTTGGTTAACTGGTCCATCGTGGACATCGCTTCCAATCACTGATTGGCCTGTTTCGAATTTCTCTCCTACTACTTCTACTCCAATGCCAGAGGAGAAGTCAGTCGCTTTCACTTCAAAACCTAAGTCTGAACATTTCCTTATAACGCTCAGTTTACGGTTCTCTAATTGGAACAAAGGAAATCAGCGATTCATGGCCCTGATAGACAAAGTATTACACCGTTTGAAAAAATATTTAAATAATTATAAGCCCTACTTTATTTTATAATTTCCTGGATAAACATAGGAAAAAGGAATTTAAAAAAAAGAAAAGTAAGTTGATGTTTTTCTCACGTTGCAGTTGTTAATTTTTTTTAAATCTTTATTCATGACCATGGATACATGTCCTTCAGCCGTTGCAGTTGTTAATAACAATTAATGTTGCCATATTATGCCATTTTTAAAGAAAAATGTTTTTCCCATTAAAAGATTTTGTATTATAATGTTCGATTTATATTTCTTTTCACTTAAAAAAAATATTTTATGAGTTTATTGCGAAACAATGATTAAAGATAAAGTATTTTTTTTGTTGTTCTTATGTTATTTTATTGATTTTATAGAAAAATCGATTTGCATTTTTGCGAACTGCAACACTCGATACGGCTGTCACTTGTCAATCGGTTGCACAGATCGGTTGCCGGATAGCGTCATAACGTTTCTCGCTGTTTCTCGCTCGTGTAACGTGTTGCGGACTTACGTTATATGTTTATTTTGTGTGCTACCTTTCATTACCGACCCTTGCTGTGTTTTTGGACAATTGTAACTGCTTTTGTGACCGACCCTATTTCGTTCTTGGACTCCGTTCTTCCAGAAATACCTATTGACCTTTGCACGCATTTTGGACTCCGATTTTGCCTTTTGACATTGTTACCTGTTGTTTACGATGGATCATCTCCGCTGCATTAATTGTGGCATATCAACTGCTCGCATGAGAAGAAACCCGCTGAACTCAATCGACATACAATCAGTGATTAGAGAATGGATATCTCCACGGCAAGTGAGTGTTATTTTATTGTTATTTTAATTATTAGACTTAAACACTCATTGTAAGATTGGGTAAAATGACATACTAGTTTGTTTAACCTTTTGAACACCGTAATTAGAGACACAATAGAAAGTCTAGGTCTACGGACACCGGTGGGCGTGTGCGACCCGATAGTTTAATAGTAAAACAAGCTTGCATTCTTAACAAATAAACTCAAGTAAAAAACAGACCACCTGTACTTACATTCTTTGTGGTGCTTATTAAACAGTAAACAACACAAATAATGCACCTGTGCTTATCATTTTGGAACCAAAGATATGTGGTAATTAAGTATTTGTATCTTTATATTTAATCTATATTTCAGGTCACTTCATCGGACCATGTGTGCGACTCTTGCTGGATGGTCGCTACACAATCATTGCCAGGAACCAGTGCTGATTCGAGTATTGGATCTAACTTGAATGTTGGCCATCGTCATGTTTGCATTAATTGTGGAAGATCTCTATTGCGCATTAGATACCATACACTGACACAACATTCAACACAGCGTGAAAGCCATATTTTTGATGTTATAACAGAATGGATACACCCTCGACAAGTAAGTACTTAATAATCTGACCACATATAGCTATTTAAAATAATAAACAAGTTTATAGTCCTAGCTTGTATACATTTATGGTATTATTATTCCCCATATAAATGAATCACATACAATTTTTTTCCTAGAACAATATGTTCCACTGAAATAATTTTGATTGATTTTTAATAGTCAGTTTGTTTGCATAGTTATTGCTCCCTATATAAACTAGTTCATATTTTTTCTACTGCAACCACTGGTTCTAGATTTTTTTTGAGTTTGTGTTAGGATTTTTGATAGAATATAAATAAAGCTTTTTTTATATATTTGTTTTTTTTTTATAGGTAACTGCTACAAGCTCTATTTGTCATCCATGCTGGCAACGAGCTGACCGAGCTCCACGTGTAGTCAGAACAACAAGAGAGTCAAGCGACGATCCTATTTCTGAACCTTCTATTGAGGTACCACCAAATGTTAGAGATCATATAATGATGCCTCTGTATGCAAGAGCTGCAGAGTCACAAAATCGTTGCTTTGTCTCAGGCTGCCATCGCACTGAACGTCTTACCATACCATTGTCTTTAAGACAATTTTTACTAAAAAACTTCAATTATTATGTTCCTAACAATAACCGTGTATGTTCCAGACATGTAAGTTATGGTTCATGGGATTTTTTGAATAATCCCCCACACAATAGCAACCACATGTTTACTGCTTTACAAATACAGGACTTGATAACATTAAATACAAGTCCTTTATGTATGGATTTTAATAATATTGAGAATATGCCAGACCATTTAGTTCACTATTGGTTTGGTCGAACTAAACAGCAATTTGCTGAAATTCTTAATGAAGTACCTCGGCTCTCACAAATGCGCAATGGATCGCTAGCCCTTGCAGCATATTTAATTAAATTAAGAACAGGGGACTCGTTTGAAAGAATCTCTTCTTTAATTCAAAAACCATCAAGAACAACGTCCTCTTTAATATCACGGGCTAGAGATTTGCTAGTACAGGATTATGTCCCTCTGCACTTAGGTGTAAATCACATAAATAGAGAACAGATTGCCCAAAGAAACCTTCTGATTCCCAATGGGATTTATGGAGACAACGACAGAACCAGAGCAATTGTGATAGCCGATGGTACTTATGTATATGTACAAAAGAGTGCCAATTACTTGTATCAAAAAAATACTTATTCTTTACACAAGTATCGAAACCTTGTAAAAATGTTTATAATTGTCAGCACAGATGGATATATTATCGAAGTGCTTGGCCCCTATCCAGCAACAACATCGGATGCTGAAATAATGCTCAAGGAATTTCGTGATGAAAATCAACCATTAAGATGATTTTTTGCTCCAAATGATGTTTTTATACTGGATAGGGGCTTTAGAGACTCTCTGTCATTACTAAACAATTGTGGGTACCGCTCTTATACACCAGCTACAGTTCAAGAGGGTGAAACACAATTATCTACATTAGAGGCTAATCGTTCCAGGGCAGTGACAATATGTCGTTGGGTCATAGAAGTGATTAATGGGAGGTTTAAACATGACTTTAAGATATTTCGCCAAGAATATTTTAATGCCGCATCTCGCAATTTAATGAAAGATTTTTCTGTTGCTGCTGCCCTGATTAACGCCTTTCACCCTCTTATCGAAGACAGGAATGATGCCGGGGAAATTCTTAATATAATAAATCAGAAAATGTACACTGAAAATAGTTTAAGTACTGTTGTAATTAATAATAATTTAAATAGAAGACGAACGAATTTTCAAAGGATAAATGTTGATGACAATAATGTCAGTGATTTTCCCCGGCTCACCTACAATGAGCTGATATTGGTATGTTTAGGCACATACTAAATAAAACAGGCACGTTCCTATTACGGCGAGCATATAAGAGCCAATGGAACTTTTACGATTGAGGTATGCAGAGTGGTTGACAGCAGTTTACTGAGAGAGCTGTCGACTGAAAATAGTGTTTGGCTGCTGAGAGGCAAAATTCAATCGCGCCATATAGGCCGTAAAATATATTTTGTTTATATTTTGGTCGACGGCTCTCTTAACGGTAGGGACGCAATACTGCAACACTATTGCAATTGCAATGTGGGCAAAAGAACAGTAGGCTGCTGTGCACATATCTTATGTATAATATGGTACTTAGGGTGGGCTAGGTACCAAGACAATGTGGTACCTCCCGCCCAGCATCTCGATAATATATTAATCACCTATGATGATGTGGAAAATAATTAATAAAATATGTTCAGTTAACTTGAATTCGTTTTTTTTACTTTAAAATCCCCGGTCATGTGCAGCTAAGAAATATAAATTCAACATTTTGTAAGTAAGTTTCACCACATATTAAAATCAATAAAACTCAGAACCTAATAAAAGAGCGGGAACAAACGTTAATGTGATTTATTGACTAATGTCTGAAATAAAGTTTTTTTTTTATTTATAAATACATCCCATGTTATAACAAAAAACTAATTACACAGGGCTATAGACTAATATTACTCTTTGAAAACCCAAATTATTTCATTTTTGTTTATTGAGGCCTAATTTATTAGGACTATTTGCGGATTTCCTTTAGACTGGTCATCACTTGGTCGAGCGTGTCATAGTTGATTTTAGTGTACATGGGGCGATTGGTACCTTGACGAAATCCTTTTTGTCTTAAACACAATAAAACACAATTATGGTCAGTAACAGACGAATCGAGAACTAGGGTTCGTGCTTCATAATTAGTTTTAAGCATCACGTGATCCAGGCAGTTCAAGCCTCGAGTGGGCAATGTATGTGCAGGCAATAAACCATGACAAGCTGACAAGTTTAAATACTCTGAAGCGTGGGAATCACAAGGTATATTTCCTATTTCAATATTAATATCACCAATAATCGCGATATTTCTGAAAGAAGACAATGAATTTAGCACTTTATCCAAGGAGATCAAGAAATTTGACGTGTTGGCAAAAGATGGCGAGCGGTAAATGCAGACGATGGCAACATCGGTGCCTATTTTTAGCACCATACAAGTGCCATCCAAGAATTCGACTTCTGAAACTGTGTGCTCGAGGTAATCTTTGAGGTAAACCACCACACCATCGTTTTGGTTTTTATGTTTAGTGGTATGGTACATTAAGTAGGTATCAATGCTCGGTATATTCGCATTGTTTTTGAGCCAACATTCCGTCAAAATCATCACTTCGCAATCCATTCCAATTCTATGGAGAAGGGTGATAAAACTATTAAAGTTGCAACTAATGGATCTTATATTCTGAGATAGGATTTTGAAATGTTCACCAGGATTTTTTAGAGTTGCTTTACAGTCTTCTGGGCTGCACTTTTGGTTTAAAGATATAGAAAACTGGTCGAGATTTTGATTGATATCAAAGAAACTATCGAATTTTATATCGGATAGTAAAGGTCACAAAATAGGTTAGAATATTATTTTTGGAAAAGAGAGAGACAAAATTCAGTAAATCTAGGCAGTCGGAACGAGTAGCTAATTGCAGAATGAATAGTTTATTTAATGATTTATAAACGTGTTTTTTTGGTGAAAGGATGTAGTGTATAGTGTGAGTGAATGTTTGCAGATGGAGTTGTTTTCTGAATATTGTAGCTTGGTGATTTAGGTTTGATATGATTAAAATGGAATTATAATTAAGATAAAATAAAAAGTTAGCGACATGCATAAAATAACTAAATGACAAACATGATGAGTGAGCTTCCGAGTCTAGTCAGTTGGTGCACTTTAGCTTCTCAATTTCCGACTCAGAACTTATTCGAATTAGAGGTTCATTGACCTTCCTTCGAAGATATACAATACCGTTTGCGGTCCAGCAGAATTGGTAATCGTGACTCCGCTGGAAAGCTCTCGCGTGGAAGTAAAGTTTCTGGGCTTTGTGTGTAAGACACTCGGAGACATATACCGGTTTTACTGAAGACTGTAATTTGAAGTGCGAGGTATTCAGTTTATGTTCCTTTGTCTTAGATTTATTGAATTTTTTTACTCCATTGATGACTTTATCTTTAGTGAGAACTGTGTTAAAATCTACAATAATGGGTTGTGATTTGTCTTTTGATTTCAAACGGTATATGTCCTTTATTTTGGAGTTATCAATCTCGATATTCAGAGACGTCCCCATATTGAGTACCAAACTGCAGAGGCCTTCTTTTGTCTCGTTATCCGTTTTAGGAATGTTTCGGATCTCTATACCGGTGGCACGGGATTTACGCTCCAGAACTTCTAACCGTTCTTCCAGTTCATGGATAATCTTCTTATCATCTTTTCTTTCCGCCTCTAAGACAGCAATACGATTGAGAAACTCATCGTACTTGCTCGACATGACCTCGATACTGTGCATTAAATCCAGGTTTTGCTGACTTATACTACTGATCTTTCCCATTAGGTCTTCAAATCGTTTTTCCTGCTTATCGGAGAAAGTGGAGAATGTGGTTAAAGTTACTGGCGACATTTCCACTTCGCCTTCAAATTTCCTTTTCTTATTGGATTTACGATCAGTAACGTTTGTTGCTATTTGGGATAAATCAGGCGCTGATGCGCATACATGTAGTGGAGATTCATGCGGAGGCCCTTGCACAGGAGCTAGGCTTTCCGTTGACGTAGTAGAAATCATAGATAGCGGTGATTGCGGTGGAGGTGTACGATTTAGGGGCATGTTTCTTCTGGAGAACTCGACCACAGTACCAGGAGAGTAGATATGGAGGTAGGTGTAACTTGTTGGCCAAGAGCTCAATAAAACAACAAAGCAAACGGCTCCTGTTTCATATAAGCACTCCAGCAGCAAAAGAAAATAAAATCAAATAATGTATGAAAAGTTCCGCTATTTGAGTTGAGTACACACTGTTTCGTACCAGGAGCGCATAGAAGCAGCGGTGGTAGTACAACGGCTACAACTCTTGTGAGGGCGGAGCTAATGTGGCGCGTACCTTCAACTTATTGTCTTCACTGGTGGGCGGTGCGTTGCACGAAGAGGATAGCAGGATGCGAGTGCGCTGCGAGGCGGAGTTTGTGAACACGATGTCGCGAGTATATGAACTCCTTAAGCGATATGCACTCCTATTTTTTTAATCCTATTTTTAGTTGTAGTTAAATGAATTTAATAATTAAATTAAATAGCGTAGCGTCCAAAACACGTCAACTCGTGATCGAGATCCAAGGGGAAGGGGAATGATGTTTACGGAATTTGGTCATTGTCGTATTAATGGTACGCTGTAGGGATTTTAGGTCTGTTTTGGTCCAGTTGATTATACCGAAAGAATAAATAAGTACAGGTATAGCAAAAGTGTTGATTGCTTTTATTGTGTTTCGTGAATAAAGTTGTGTTTTAAGTATTGTATTTAGCCGATGTTGAAATGTCTGTTTAAGTTTTTGTTTAGTGTCTTTATAGTGTATCAGACGTGATTGTGTGTAGCCTAAATATTTATAAGTGTCCAGTTCATCCAATGGTTCAATTTGTTCTCCTGTCTCTAAGGTGTACTGGTGTTTATAGTTTTGTCCTGCTTTAATAGAATTTATTTTGCATTTATTTATACCGAATTCCATTTTTATGTCGTTTGTAAACTGTTCTGTAAGGTTAGTTAATTCGTTAAGTTGACTCTCGGTGTTTGCATACAACTTAATATCATCCATATACAACAGGTGATTTAAAATGCTTGTTTGTGTAGTCTGTTCGTTGTCGGCAATTGTATCCGTTGCTTTTAAGGAAATTCCTAATGCCGTAGTATTTAAAATTTTGGACAGGGGATTAAGAGCAAGGCAGAACCATAATGGGCTAAGTGCATCTCCTTGGAAGATTCCTCTCAGTATTTTTATTGGGCTGGTATCTACTGTTTCGGTTGGGGTACTGAGCCTAAGCACAGTGGTCCAAGAGCTCATCATAACCTTCAAGAAAGTAATTAATGTTGGGTGTATTTTGTAGATTTCTAACACTTTTACTAGCCATGAATGGGGTACAGAATCATATGCTTTTTTGTAATTATTATTGTAAATTGTCTCCCTTCTGATCACAGTGGGCTAACGGAAACTTTTGAGTCCACCTCACCTATACAACAAGTGCAGATACAATCAAGACCAATAACATCAGGTAAATTAAATAAATTTAACAGCACTTAATGAATCAGCAGTTGTTTCGTCAAGCGAGGGCTGCTGCAGAGATTCACGGGTGGCGTTTCGTGTGGACGAAACGCGGCCGCATTCTGGTCCGGAACAAGTCTGGAGACCCCACTCTCAGGATTTCATCTGCAGAGGATATTCAGCAGTTTATTGGACCTTATACGGACATTAATAAATAAACTTTTGTCTGGTACTGCTCTTTCTGTAATTTTAATGATTTTTTGTTTCTGTACAAGTTTTTGGTTTAACGAGTTTGTGCGTCGTACCTGTCATGATACAGGCAAGTGGGAAAATGCAAGTGAGTATTATAATAATACGAGCAACAAAGTTAATAACATATTCTTTTTAATTACTGCTGTAACATTACACATCACTCTATTCACAAGCACTAGATATATATTAGGTAACAAGCTAAGGATATTAGAATCATTTTATTTACTACATTTGACTAAATATAGATGTAAGGAAAAATACCGTATCGTTTTTAGTAACATGATACATTATACTACACAGTACTTCTCACTATATAATACACTAGCTGCTGCCCGCGACTTCGTCCCCGTGGAATCCCCGATTTTAAAACATTCTTTATCACTGCTCCGCTTCTATTGGCTTAAGCGTGATGATATATAGCCTAAAGCCTTCCTCGATAAATGGTCTATTCAACCCAAAAAGAATTTTTCAATTCGAACCAGTAGTTCCTGAGATTAGCGCGTTCAAACAAACAAACAAACAAACTCTTCAGCTTTATAATATTAGTATAGATTATACAATATTTACATAAGATGACCAAGTCGAAACATTTAAAGTTTGGCTTGTTTAATGCGGGCTCACTGGCAACAAATCAGGATGAGTTTCTAATAGCCATGGCAATCAACGAGACGTGGCTAAGACCTGGGGAGGACAGCCGCGCGCCAAAGGTTCCAGGATATAGGTTAAAGCACGTACCTCGCCCTGCGACTATACGTGGGGGGCGAGGTGGGGGCGTAGCTTTTTACATTAGAACAGGATTAAGGGCTCGCGTTCGGCCGCACTCAGACCAGTCGGATGTAGAACAGATGTGGTTAAATGTAACTATTAATGGTAAAAAGTTGTTGATAGGTACTGCATATAGACCACCCTGGTTTGAACTGTCTAGGTTTTTGGACGGAGTGACTGACAGTATAAGTGCATTGGCACCTTATGATCATTTAGTAATATTGGGAGATTTTAATGTGAATTTTTTGGATGTAAATAATGTTAAAACGAAAGATATGATCGAATTTTTAAATTACACAAATCTGAACCAGGTAGTACAGTCACCAACTCATTTCATAGGAGATAGCAGCACTCTCATAGATGTGATCTGTACAGATGTAGGAGTACGCAATGTATTGGTCAATCATAGCAGTGAACTAGGACATCACTCGTTCATTGTGTGTGAGACTGTGGTTAAGAAGGTAAAGAATAAATATAGTTGTGTTTCGACCTTTAAAGGATATTTTGGTAGAGTATTTTGAAATGGATTTGAAATCATTGCCATGGGTTGAAGTAAGTTCACAGCCCGATGTGGATAGCATGGTAGAACATTTCAATTTCTTTGTGACACAATTGTTTGACTTACACGCACCTATAAAAAGTAAGGTGTTTAGAGACCATCCCACCCCATGGATAACAGATAATATCAAATTAATGATGAAGCTAAGAGATGAGGCAAAAGCTGACTATAATAAGAATAAGCAAGAAATAAAAAAAAATATTTAGATTTAAAAAAGCAAACTTTTGAAGCCCTTTTGCAGGAAAAGAAGGTTTACTTTGATGGACATATTAACAGTAATTTAAAAGACCCTAAAAAGCTATGGCAAAACCTCATGGTGAGGCGTGTAAATAGCCTGCACCTTTGTGTAGGTTGTGAGAGAATTTGAATTACGAACCTATGTTAAAAAGTGTAATGGCGGACCTCAAAATAAATTAATTTCCCCTTTGATGAATCCGCGAGAAACCAATACCAAAAGACTTATTAGCAGCAAAACATGCCCACGTACCTTGGCAATCCAGAGATCCCACTTAGACCCAGGGTGATGGGAAGATCACGTTCATGCGCGCTTGATGGTCTTGTAGGTATAGGCTGCCGGCCGGCGAGCAAAATCTTGTTGAATCCACCGGTGCAATGGTTAAAACTCCAAAAATCAACACTGCACTACAAGTTCTCAATGAAGCACAGATGCAGGTCCAATTATGTTACGAGTATCATCAAGGTTTCACCAAAAAAGGAATTTTCAAAAGGCGGAGCGACCGCACAAACAGCGTTGCGCACGGTCACACGAAGAAGTCTGCCCGCTAATGCCCTCTATCGGCCGCATGGCGAGAAAACTCAAGAAAGTTTAGATACATGGGCGCTGCGGCAACAAAGATTGGTGCGAGGATTCATCAATTGAGAAACTAAAATATTTAATTTGAGATACTAACATATTATGCGTATTATATGACAAATCCTAAAATATTATTATTTTATTTTTTTTATATATTGAAAAAGGCATTGTCGTTTCACCATGCTCGGGGGCTTTGGAAGGACGCGAGTGCTTTCAAAAAGAAAAGTGAAATAAAATTATAAGTATTTACTGACATAGATTATGATCAGAAAAAGTTTAAGCTCTACGACTAAATGCGAAAAACAAACGTTACCGTAACCTAAACCTTAAGACTATGAGTATCGTATACGAGTTAACGTTTATTGCGTTGGAATAGGATATAATTTAACGATGGCACGTTTAAAGTTACCGAACTTCGTCTTTACCATTGCAACACGAGATACATTATCCGTGCCTTTATAAACCTCAGTTATAATTCCTAATGGCCAACTTAGAGGAGCTGAATTATCCTGTCCCACAAGTACGACAGTTCCAACTTCTACGGGTTTGTCTGGAGTTGCCCATTTTTGCCTGACTTGCAGCGTATGCAGATACTCTAGGTGCCATTTCTTCCCCACCGACTGTGTCCCCACGTTGTCGTCGTGGTGGGGCTTGCGCGTCTCAATGATCTTGCGAGCTTTCCCGGTAGAGCTACTCATGCCGGAAAGTCGCAAGTGAGGGATCAGACCAAGAGGGACACGGGAAGGGCACACCGTTCGGAGACCTGAGCAGTGTTCGGGTTTGCGGACGGTGTGCGATTCATTTGGAGGAGACTTGCTCGCTGCTCTCTGGTACGCGTCTGATCATCAGACGTGACTGTGAGGGCAGCGAGCAAGTAAGTAGAGAGGTGAGGAGAGGGGCCCTGAGAAGGGGCGGAGAAACAGGGACCGCACCCTTTAAAAGGAACAATAATATGAACAAGGCAGTCGAAATAGATTTACCCCAGGGCGGTTCCAGCGGCTCAGCCGCTGGGGAATCCGCCACGCTCGAAAGAGCGTCTGCCCCACCGTATTCTGGGGGGGGCAACGAATGTCTTCCGCTTGCCAGTGGCAACTTGAGCCGAGGAGGCTCCAGCGGGTCAGCGTCCTTTGAGGACCTGATCCGCTACGACTTTAAAAAGCCCGACAAGGTGTCGGAAGGGCGCAGCGAGGCCGTAGGGGTTGCAGAGAACTCTAAGTTCTTCCGCAAGCGCCCCAGACCGGAGGATGACCAGGGGTCGTCTTCCGAGGCCGAGCTGGCGTCAGCCAGAAAGGTCCCCACCAGTAGGCGGGGTAAGGGCCGAGGAGGTGAGGGGAGGCGGTTCGCCACTCAGCAGGCTGCGAAGATCGCTGAGGAGGGGCGACACCCCGGAGCGAGTAGTCCCAGAGCTGCTCTCTCCGGGTCTTCTTCTGACGAAGAGTCAGACGCCCCTGGCGGCCCAGATAAAGAGCGCCAGGCCGGGTTTGTGGCGGCCGTGGAGGCCGCGGTCCGTGACGTGGCCCTGAAGAGGACGCATGCGTCCAAAAACAGGGCCGTAAGCGCAGCGGCGGCCTCAATTCTAGCGGCAGCGGAGGCCAACTACCGCAAGCCTCTGACGGACTCAACGTCCAAGCTGCGGGCGGAGGTTGCCCGCTTGGCGGCCGCCACGAAGCTTCTCCAAAAGGAGAACACGAAGCTCCGTGCAGACCTGGCTGAGCTCCGGGGAGCCGGCAACCGAGAGGGATCTGGGGGACGCAAGGACAATCCAGGGCAGGGCCAGCCCGCGACGGTGGAGAACCAGGTCCTGGAATTGGTGCGGCAGGAGATGGCTGCCTTCCGGGAACGGTTCTCCGTCCTGGAGGGTACTGTCCTGCGCCCCCCACTAGCGGCGAGTCAGAAGGCCTCGGGCCAAAATGCGACCTCGTACGCGGGGGTCGTGGCTGCCAAGCCGGGTGCGCCTGGTCAGGCCAACCGTGGGGCCAGGCCGGCAAAATCTGCGCCTGCGAAGCCGGCACCGGGAAAACCGGCGCCGGCCAAACAGAAGAAGGGCGTAGCCGCTGCGCAGGCGGCGCAAGCTCCAGCGCTGGCGGCGCAGCAGGTTCCTCAAAACCCGCCTTCTAACTCCCTTGCCGAAGCCGGATGGCAAGTGGCCGGGGAGAAAAAGAAGGCGGGCAAGGCAGCCAGAGCGGCCAAAAGGAGGGCAAGGAGGCGGCGACAGAAGGAGCGACGCGTCGCGAATATGCTCCGCGCCCCGAAGACTGCGGCTGTAGTGCTCACACTACAGCCGGACGCGGTCAAGAGGGGCGTGTCATACGGCGACGTGCTCGCTAAGGCAAAGGAGGCGGTGGACCTCCGGGAGCTCGGCATCGTCGGGGGCCTCCGGCTAAGGGTCACCATGACTGGTGCCCGGATGCTGGAGGTCCCTGGGGCAGCCAGTGGCCCGACCGCTGACGCTCTAGCCGAAAGGCTCAGGGCGTCCTTAAATGCGGACGATGCCCGAGTGTCCAGGCCCACCAAGTGTGTGGATATGCGCATTTTGGGCCTGGACGACTCCGTCACGGAGGAGGAGGTTGTGGCCGCCGTGGTCAGGACGGGAGGGTGCTCTGCCGAGCAAGTCAAGGCAGGCACCATACGTCCTGACTTCTCGGGCATGCGAACCGTAGTGGTAAGCTGCCCGGTGACGGCGGCCAAGAAGATCTCGGAGGGCCGAAGGCTTCTGGTGGGATGGGTGTCTGCGCAGGTCAAACTGCTGGAACCCAGACCTCTGAGGTGCTTCCGTTGCCAAGTCGGCAACCATACGGGAGCTCTCTGCACCTCAGAGGTTGACCGCAGCGAACTGTGCTTCCGCTGTGGTCACAAGGCCGGCTCGTGTAGCGCCACGCCGCACTGCGTTGCATGTGCGGCAGCTGGCAAGCCGGCCGAACACTGGGCTGGGGGCAAAGCCTGCGCTCCACCCGTCAAAGCCGGGGGCAAGAAGCCCTCCACCGCCGTCTCCGTCGCCGCCTCTGTTGCCGCCGCTGCGAGTGCCGCGGCCCCACAGGAGGCCCGGGAGGAGGCTGTAATGGAATGCCAATAACGGCTCCATTACGCCTCCTCCAGGCGAACATCAACCACTGCGCCGCTGCTCAGGACCTGTTGCTCCAGAGCATGGCGCAGTGGTTGATTAATGTCGCCGTAGTCGCTGAGCCGTACTACGTCCCACCCAGGGAGGACTGGGTGAAGGACCTAGACGGCTCAGTGGCCCTAATTTCGTCGGCCGCCGCCGGTACCCCGTCCCTCGAGCGTGTTAGGAGAGGACGGGGGTGCGTAGCAGCACGGTTCGGGGAGATTGTAGTGGTGGGAGTCTACTTCTCCCCGAATCGAACTCTCGCCGAGTTCCACAACTCCCTTGGAGAGTTGCGTAACGTCGTCGTCGGGTATCGTCCCCTCCCCGTGTTTGTTCTCGGGGACTTCAATGCCAAGAATTTGGCTTGGGGTTCCCGTTATACGAACGTACGGGGTAGGATGGTGGAGGACTGGGCCCTGGAGACAGGCCTGGTCGTCCTTAATCGGGGATCTGTCCCCACGTGTGTGCGGATGCGGGGTGACTCTGTGGTGGACATCTCGTTCGCCAGCCCCGCTCTGTCGCCGCGTGTCGTCGACTGGCGTGTTGTGGAGGAGGTGGAGACCTATTCCGACCACCGGTATATCCGGTTCGACGTCTCCGCCCAGACCTCAAGCGCACCAGTCCGACAGACCCCGAGTGGTCCGCGGTGGGCGCTGAAGCAGCTGGACCGGGAGCTTCTCCTGGAAGCCTCGATCGTGCAGGCCTGGGTGTCATCACCGGACAGGCCTGCTGACATCAACGATGAGGCGGAGTGGTTCCGGGAGACCATGTCGGATATATGCGACGTGGCAATGCCCCGGGTCCGACCAGGACGCGCCCGCCGTCAGGTGTACTGGTGGTCGCGCGAGCTGACGACGCTGAGAGAAGCGTGTGTTGCCGCGCGTCGCCCGTACACCAGGCATCGCCGGCTCCGCATTCGCCCTCCGAATGCGCAGGCCAGGGAGGCGGAGCTGTACGAGGAGTACAGAGTGGCGAAGACCGCCCTCCAAGCGGGGATCTTGCGGGCCAGGGATCTGGCTCGCAGAGAGCTGCTGGAGTCTCTGGACGGGGACCCGTGGGGAAGGCCCTACAAAATGGTGCGGAACAAACTCCGCACCTGGGCCCCCCCGTTGACGCAGAGTCTCCGGCCCCAGCTAGTGGAGGACGTGGTGAGCGCTCTGTTCCCGTTGCGAGGGGACCATGCTCCCCCACCTATGGCTCCGCCATCCGCGGTGCCCGATGCGGACCACACCGACGACGACGATACTCCGGAGGTGACCGAGGTAGACCTGAGAGCGGCGGTTAATAGGCTCAAGGCCAGAAACACCGCCCCAGGACCCGATGGCTTACCTGGGAAAGCCTGGGTCCTGGCCTCGGAGGCTCTCGGGCCTCGACTACGTGGGCTCCTAAGCGCGTGCATGGAGAGGGGCCAGTTCCCACGTCGCTAGAAGACTGGGAAACTGGTCCTCATTGGGAAGCCAGGGCGCCCTGCGGACTCTCCGTCCGCATACCGGCCCATCGTGCTGCTTGACGAGGTGGGCAAGCTCTTTGAAAGAGTAATTGCAAACCGCCTCGTCAAGCACTTGGTTAGAGTTGGGCCGGATCTGGCGGAGAACCAGTTTGGTTTCCGCACAGGGCGCTCGACGGTGGACGCCATCATGCGCGTGAGAGCCCTCACGACGGGGGAGGCGATTTCCCGGGGTGGGGTGGTCGTGGCGATGTCAAGGGACATCGCCACGACCGAATCCGGCAACTGGGTCTCGAGGTGGCCCTGCACAAGTCCGAGGCCATGTGCTTTCATGGCTCTCGGAACCGGCCACCACCGGGACCCCAGGTAACGGTAGGAGGGGTTCACATCGGCGTCGGGTCAACGATGAGGTACCTGGGCCTCGTCCTCGACAGCCGGTGGAACTTCGCGGAGCATTTCCGACGTTTGGCCCCCAAACTAGGGCGGGCCGGGGCAGCCTTCAAGCGGCTCTTGCCCA
Source organism: Hecatera dysodea (assembly GCA_905332915.2). NCBI lineage: Eukaryota > Metazoa > Arthropoda > Insecta > Lepidoptera > Noctuidae > Hecatera > Hecatera dysodea. Next base: position 4,351,515 of record HG995306.1, on the reverse strand, counting down.
ATCTAGGGGGTCCAAGCGCCTCCTGCCGGAGGCTGTACGCGGGGATCGTGCGGTCCATGGCCCTTTACGGGGCCCCAGTGTGGGCGCTGTCGCTAAGGCGAATGCCAGCGCGCCACCTGGTCTCGGCCCAGAGGGTCATGGCCATTCGGCTAGTCCGGGGATACCGCACGGTCTCTGGCGAGGCGGCGAATCTCCTTGCCGGATTGCTGCCGTGGGATCTGGAGGCGAGAGCCCTCGCGCATGTTTACGCGTTGCGCGTGGAGGCGCTAAGCCGGGGTGAAACTCTGCTGCCACGGCAAATTGCTGCGCAGCGGACGGAGCTCCGGCGGGATCTCACGGAAGTTTGGAGACAGCGACTATCGCAACCCAGTGCTGGGCACGCCACTATTTTGGCGATAAGTCCCCTCTTTGAGGCGTGGCTGGAGAGACGTCACGGCGTCCTCACCTTCCGCCTGACGCAGGTGCTCACCGGACACGGCTGTTTCGGGAGGTACCTGTGTCGGATCCAGCGGGAGGATACGTCCGGGTGTCATCACTGTGTGGATCGCCCGGAGGACACGGTGGAGCATACGGTGGAGGTCTGCCCTGCTTGGGCGGAGCACCGCCGTGTCCTCGTCGAGGCGATCGGCGGCGGCGACCTCTCGCGTCCGGCCCTGGTTCAAGCCATGGTCCGGAGCGAGGAGGCATGGGAAGCGGTCGCCTCCTTCTGCGAAGCAGTAATGCTAGCGAAAGAGGAGGCGGAACGCGTGCGTGAGAGGGAAACCTCACGCCCAAGCCGCCGCAACAGAAGAAGACGCCCCGGGCGTCGGGAAACGCAGGGCGATTCCCGGCCACCGTAGGCGCGGGCCTGCGGATGGCGAGCTATGGGTGACTCGCCGTCCGATAGCAACCAGGCCCGAGTCGATGGCGCGTCGTGTTCCACGCGCGCCTCAAAGAGCCGTCAGCAATGTAGACGGGGCCCCATAGGGTCAGTGCCTGCTAGGGTTGCGGATTTTGTTCGAAAGAGTCACCGCAGCCCTGGAACGCAAAGGGCACAAGAAGGATCACGGGTGGGTTTTAGTCAGTAAGAGTCTGACACTCCCTTCCGCTCCGCCCAGAGCGGGAGAAGTCATTTGATGATTTCCCATCCAGAAAAAAAAAAAAAAAAAAAAAAAGGTGCCATTTCTTCCAGAAGGATTGGACCATGCTATCTAACAACTGTTTGCGCTGTGACAAATTAATGCGCTGACCAGACAAATCGGCTGCTGGCAAGTACTGCAATGGAGTCGACATCAAAAAGTGAGCGGGAGTTATAACTTCGGGATGGGGATCGGAAGACAAAATGCTCAGAGGGCGCGAGTTCATAATGCACTCTATTTGAATGAGTATAGTTTGTAACTCCTCATAAGTGAGAAGCTGATTTCCGATCACACGATAAAGGTGCGTTTTTAATGTTTTAACATTCGCTTCCCACATGGCTCCAAAATGTGGGGAGCGTGGTGGGATCATTTTCCACGTTATGCGGCGGGTCGATAACTCGTGTAAAAGAGACGACTTGAAACTTGAATTTAATAAGAATCTATAAAGCTCATCTAGTTGGGCCTTAGCACCAACGAAATTGGTAGCATTGTCCGAATAAACGTAAGACACTGGCCCTCGACGCGAGATAAAGCGTTTAAACGCGGCTAGAAAGGCATCAGAGATTAAATCAGAGACTTAACTCTACATGGACGGCCTTGGTTACCAAGCAAACGAATAAACAGATATACGCCTTCTGGGCGTGTTGGCCTCTGCGACGAGTGAGGGTTATGCGTATGGGACCAGCATAATCAACTCCAGTGTGGACAAACGCCTTTGCTTCCGATACTCGGTATTCAGGCAGGTCTGCCATCACTGGAATGGGATGCGTCGGATTTACCCGAAAACATGTGTTGCATTGTCGCAACTTGGACCTAATGACAGTCCTGGCATCTAGTATCCAAAATCGCTGTCTTAGAATAGACATGAGTAGTCCCGGTCCAGTGTGACAATTCATCACATGGTAATGACGGATTATTAAATCCACAACATGGTCATGTTTGGGAAGTAAAAAGGGATGCTTAGCGTCAAATGGAAGATGCGACTTCGAAAGCCTTCCGCCAATGCGTAATATTCCCTCTTCATCTAAAAAGACAGCTAATCTTTGGAGTTTCTTTGGAAGCAATTTCCCAGATTTGATGAGCTTAATATCATTTGCAAAATGAACAGATTGCACAGCGCAGACTATCTCTCGTTCCGCAGCTGACAAACCCTGAATAGAACGAGGTTCACAATGAACCTTTGGTCTAGCGAATTTCAATATATAAGAAACAATACGCAACAATTTATCCCATGATGAGGTACGTTGAGCAAGTCGATATAGAAGGGGTTGTGATACTTGCGTGGTCACTGTTAAGACATTTGCCTTATGCTCGGGAAGTTCCCCACAATTAATAGGAGAGAACGGTTTGACGGGCCAATCCTCAGGGGCACAACGAAGCCAAGAGGGGCCGTTCCACCAAAGTTCATGCGACACTAACTGGGAAGGAAGGATGCCACGAGATAGACAGTCGCTTGGATTCTCAACACCTGCCACATGGTAAAAATGTTGAGAACCCAAGTTCTCCTGACATTGAGCGACTCTATTGCTGACAAAGACTGACCAGCGGTGCGGAGAAGAGTGTATCCAAGATAAGGCTATCGTGGAATCCGAAAAGGCGTAAATTCCTGCAATAGGAACACGTAAAGCGTAAGTATCGCGAACAGTTTTTACCAATTTTGACATGAGCACGGCGGCACATAGCTCCAGACGTGCAAGAGTCGTAACTTTGGTAGGTGAAACCTTTGATTTCGCACAAAGTAAGCGGACTATGACACCGGATGGACCACTAGAGTGTACATAAATCACACACCCGTACCCACCCATACTAGCATCAGCAAACGCGACTATCCGAACGGAACACTCATCGGTGACACCCACATGGCGTGGTATGCGTAATGTATCCAGCAATGGAAACTCTTGCATGAGAACGGAGAAACGTTTACAAATGTCGTCAGGAGCGGGATCATCCCAACCAATATTGCTCAGCTATAACTCTTTGATGAGCAACTTGGCATAAAAGATTACGGGGGCGACCAAACCGAGAACATCAAATAAGCGTGCGACTATCGAGAGTATATTTCTCTTAGTACATTTCTCAGCTACTTGGGCGGAAGTGAAGAAGAAATTATCCTGAGAAGGTTCCCACGAAAGGCCTAGAACCTTAGACACATCACTCCCAGCGTGAAAATCGAGGGACTTACGATGCGAGTCGGGAAAACTGTTTAAAAGAACGGGTGAATTGCTACACCATTTAACAAGGTCAAAATCGCCCGATTTAAACATCTTTACAAGATCATGCGATAGCTGCATGGCGGTGTCTTCATTATTCACAGAATGCACCAGATCGTCCATATAGAGACTGGTCTCTGCTACTTTAGCAGCTTCGGGAAGATGCGGACTGTCAGAGGCCAGCTGTCGCACAGTGCGCATAGCTAGGTAAGGACTCGACTTAAGTCCGAAAGGTAAGCGATTAAAAGCGAAGGTTCGCACAGGTTCGTTCTCATTGAATCGAAACAAAATGCGTAGGTATTTACGCAGGTCAACGGGTACACCAACACGTAAATACATTTGTTTAATATCAGCATTTAGTGCGATGAGAAATAATCTAAAATTTATTAAAAGAATAAACAAATCTGTTTGTAAATTTGGACCAATATGGAGTACATCATTTAAAGATAACCCTGTATGAGTTCTCGCACTAGCATCCAATACAATGCGCGGCATCGGTTTGTCTGGCCGAACAACAGTTTGATGAGGGATATAGTACCCGTCATCGGAAATGGCAGATTCCTCGACTTGACTTAAGTAACCATTGTCGATGTACTCTTTGATCACTGCATTATAATTTTTCCGCAACATCGGCGATTGGCGGAGTTTCCTTTCAAGCGCAATAAGCCGACGGTACGCGGCGGTGCGGGAGTTACCCAGCTCGGCGGAATCCTTACTAAAAGGTAGCGCGACGGTATAACGTCCCACATCGTCCCGTGAAACGGTCGAGGAAAAAATATTTTCACATTCGGTTTCCTCAGGAGAGAAAAAACGTTTATTATCAATTTCTTCCAATTCCCAAAACTTTTGTAATAAATCATTGAGAGCCAATGCCGTGAAAGAAGAGTCAGGTAAATTTAAATTATCACTATTATGCGGAAAATCACCCATAAAGATATACCCGAATGTGGTCAATAATGCAGGTGGGGCGCGTGAACCAAGATCGACTTTATTCCCCAAGTAAATGTACGGAAACAGTTGAGCGCCCAACACTAGGTCAATATCCCCTGGAATATTCCAGCTTAAATCTGCGAGCGGAAGCGTGTGGAAGTCTACATGGCTATCCCACTTAACATGGTGCGATGGTAGCTGGTCCGTAATGCACTCAACTACTAACGCGTGAATAGTATATTTTTGATCCGGATATACGCGAGACTCGATATCTAAATGTACGTAACCTATTATCGGTCGCGATACAGAACCAACTCCTTTAACAAAGGAATTACTCAAAGGAATTATCAGTAAATTAAGTTTTCTACAACAGGCTGTAGTTATTAAATTATTCTGCGAGCCATTATCAATTAAGCACCTCACTATTGTTTTGTGACCCGCACTGTCACTTTTAGCTCGCGCATAAACCTGAGCTGTCGATAACAGCACTATCTCCTTAGCCTTCGCTGCATCAGCTGCAAATAACACGGCCGAGTTGTGAGCCGAAGACGCTGGCGTCACATCACACGAATCAGACGTAATCACCCGTGCGGAAATATCGACCTTATCGCAATGAACATAAGAGCGCGGCACCGCGGCGGAAACCGGGACAAACAAGGACGTACCGGGGGTCGGTAGGAGCGCGGGAGGCGCGAGGGACTGCGGCGCGGGAGGCGACGCGACGACTACATTGCAATTCGTCGCTTTAACATCAGCTGTTTGCGGTTTATTTTTTTATCAAAATGTAATAGTGTATGATGGCGTTTTTTACATAAGTCACAGACTGATGTTGACTTGCAGTTACTCAATCCGTGCAATGTGCTCAGACAATTCGCGCACCCACGTTTAGATTTAATGAACTCGAACCTTGTTCTAGGAGTCAATGCGGATTTAAACTTAGCACAGTTATACAAATGAACATGAGCGTTATCATTACAGTACGCGCAGCATGGAACCGCGATCGCGGGTGAACCAGCTGACTCGCTCACAACAAACGCTTTTGTATGTGTGCGTGACTCGCGAGGCGCGGAAGCGGGGTGGCTACTAAAGTTTCTCGCGTTCGAATGAGACAAATTCGAGCGTGCCAATATCCTTGCCTGATCTTGAACAAAACTTATCAATAATTTCGTTGTGGGAATTTCAACATCTCGGATGGAAAGTTCAAACGATTGCATAGTCTGTGAATCGATTTTTCTCATTGCGTAATGCAAAAGAATAAAATCAGCAAGATCCGAAATCCCAAGTTGTTTCAAGGCAGAAATAGATGCACTAAATGTTTCTATGAAAGAATCGAGACTATTAGCGTTATATGAACAATTTTTTAAATCCAATATGTTATTTAAATAATGCGTACCCAGTGATCGCTTATCTTGATGTTTTTTAACTAAACTATCCCATAAAAACTTGTAAGTATCACCCGTAGGCACAATTCCAGCGGTAACTTTCAATGCGTTGTGCGTAAGCCTACCTACCAAGTACTGCACACGCTGCGAGTCAGTCAGCTGATCATTATCATGAATATTTGACTTGAATGACTCATAGAAAACAGGCCAATTCTCAGTTTTCCCGTCGAAAGACGGCAGCGCAATAGGAGGCAACTTTATTTTAAGCGGTTCAAAAAGAGTCTTTGAGTTACTACTGGGTGTTGATGGCGATTGATTACTGTTTATTTTATTCCTAACACGTTTAATATGAATATACAAATCTTCAAAGGATTCTAAACAAGCATAGTCGGCACTCGAACCAGGTTTTAAACTCATGTTTATTTGATTCATTTGATCGACAAAGGATTCAAATTTATCTCGAATGTCATCAATTGTCTCTGACTCAGTCATAAAACTCTCATTTTTCCTCGAATCGAACGACGATATATTTTTTGATAAATCATACAATCGATTAATGCGTTTAAATAACAATCCTTTCTTTTCATGAAGAATCGTCAGTAAATCTTCAGGCTTCAGTTGTCTATCCGTCATTTTGTTAAATAACAAACGAAGACAATAACAGAAAAAATACAAAGCCGAAATGAGTTGGTAACTACCTACTTATTTCCTTATTATCAAAGCGAATTTTAAAATACGGATACCTACATAGAATGAACTTTGCCAATACATACGTAATGTCGTTCTATGTAAGCGAATAAATAATTGAACAGATTTACCAACAAACCACGTAAATTCTATTGTCAATTACGATGCGTTTTATAGGCAATAATTTACCAAAAGTTTACGTAAATCAATAAGTACCTATTGTGCGTTATTGAACCTATATGATTTTTACCAAACAATTACGCAAAAATCTAGGTAACTGGTTATTTATGCGGCTCCGAAGGACCAAAAAATATGGTGAGGCGTGTAAATAGCCTGCACCTTTGTGTAGGTTGTGAGAGAATTTGAATTACGAACCTATGTTAAAAAGTGTAATGGCGGACCTCAAAATAAATTAATTTCCCCTTTGATGAATCCGCGAGAAACCAATACCAAAAGACTTATTAGCAGCAAAACATGCCCACGTACCTTGGCAATCCAGAGATCCCACTTAGACCCAGAGTGATGGGAAGATACCACGTTCATGCGCGCTTGATGGTCTTGTAGGTATAGGCTGCCGGCCGGCGAGCAAAATCTTGTTGAATCCACCGGTGCAATGGTTAAAACTCCAAAAATCAACACTGCACTATAAGTTCTCAATGAAGCACAGATGCAGGTCCAATTATGTTACGAGTATCATCAAGGTTTCACCAAAAAAGGAATTTTCAAAAGGCGGAGCGACCGCACAAACAGCGTTGCGCACGGTCACACGAAGAAGTCTGCCCGCTAATGCCCTCTATCGGCCGCATGGCGAGAAAACTCAAGAAAGTTTAGATACATGGGCGCTGCGGCAACAAAGATTGGTGCGAGGATTCATCAATTGAGAAACTAAAATATTTAATTTGAGATACTAACATATTATGCGTATTATATGACAAATCCTAAAATATTATTATTTTATTTTTTTTATATATTGAAAAAGGCATTGACGCTTCACCACCTCAAGTCCAGTGTATTTTCAGACCACAGTGATACCATGCTCCCTGGGCAATTCCGTGACCCAGATGAAATTAATAGGGCATTTCTCAATGTCCCTGGGCAAAGCATACTGCACCCATCTCAGTTAGCATATTTTAATGGAAACAAATATGGGGATGCTCAATTTAAGCTGCGAAAAGTAAATGAGGAGGAAATTGCAAAAATTATGAGCAGTTTGGAGTCAAATGCAAAGGGTATTGATGGCTTGAGCCTAGATATGATAAAGCTCACATTACCAACCACCCTACCAGCTATCACCACAATAGTAAATAAGTCGATAGATACACAAACTTTCCCTGACTTATGGAAGCAGGCCATTGTGCGTCCTTTACCAAAAATTGCCAATCCTACCACTTTTAAAGATCTGCGCCCAGTAAGCATTTTACCTTGTTTGTCAAAGGTTTTGGAGAAGGTGGTATATAACCAAATGCTGGAATATTTGGAAGCAAACAACATGCTACCAGACCGTCAGTCCGGATTTAGGAGAGGCCGTGGGACAGCCACTGCTCTATCTGATGTGGTGGGAAATATCCTGGAAGCACGGGATAGGGGGGAGGGAACTATCCTTGCACTACTGGACTTTTCACGGGCGTTCGACTCAATTAATACCACTCTGTTACTTTCAAAGTTAGCCTACTATGGTTTCACAACGGAGACAATAGAGTGGTTCGCTAGCTACTTGCCAAACAGATCCCAGTTAGTGGAAGTCCATAAAGATGATGGATCAACTATATCATCTCCCCCTCGTCAGGTGCCACGTGGTGTACCCCAGGGATCCATTTTGGGACCCCTGTTATATATACTTTACAGCGCAGATATTGTTAAGACATTTCAACATTGCAAATATCATATGTATGCAGACAATAATAAGTACTTACTCTCACGGGGGGACGCCATTACGTCACTCGATATGGTTGTTGCTGAAAATCAGCGCCGATGAGTTTGGTTCGTCCAGTCACGGCATTCAGCTGAGCAACAACCTATTTCTGCTCAGATGCGACGCACAGCTTTATTAATAATCACTTAGTTTTTAATTTTTTAGTTATAAGTTTATATTATGTTACAATTTATTATTTGTTTTTGTTTGGCTGGGACGTCATGAGGCATCACTGTCAGTGTTAGTCGCGCCGTGCATGACAACGTCAGTGTCAAACTTGTTTTGTTTATGGTGCGATCGCGGCGTGTAAAGGTGACTTCATGCATGATGTCCGTCCCTGACATAGGTAGGCCTAATGTTTGATGTGAATTGTTTGTATATGTATGTGCGTGTAAATGAGGGGAATAAACTATTTTTCTTTCTTTCTTTCTTTCTTTCACTTTAAGCAACAAGTTAAGTGATCGGGATTTCACAATGAATAATGACAATATTCTATATAAAGATTTTTTTTCTGTTGTCCAAACTGAGTTCAATAATACTTTTAAAAAGACAACTAAAACTATCTGCCCTAAATTTTTATTTAATGACTGGGCGACTAAAGGACTCATTACAGTGACGACAAACATTTTTAGAAGGACATGATAAGACTTTGTGTCCGCTATGCAAGCAATTAACACACAACGAGTTTGTTTTCGCAAAATTGAATCTATCATGCGGAGCCATTTTTGTAAAATCAGAGCATAAATAAAGTTTATTATGTTTGTCTGACTTACATAAAATACAATTATTATATTTTTGAAAATGAAAACAATATATCTAGTTTTAATTTCCGCGAATATTAGTGGGTTGCAGGTATGCACCTCCCTCCCGCCCGCTATATTATGCACATGCAAGATTACTGGGCAAATGCAAGGATTTTAAGCACATGCAGGAAGGCAATGCAAAACCCAACACCATTACCGACACGTGTTTCGCCTCTCTACGAGGCATCCTCAGGGGACGTGTTGACTCGCTGACCGTTGAGTTGCGACTGAGAAATTAGTACAAGGCACCCCCTTTTTATACACTGCCACTGTTGGTTATTTGTGTACAACTACCCACAAACATACGCAGTAAAGGGGAAGAAACCAAATTCGTCTGGTCATTCAACAGTGCAAAATTATTATTATTACTATGTTTCAAAATCTCTAATTGTTCCAAAACACACAGCCGGAAACCCTTATCACAAACATGTAGTATATTAAAACTATTGTTGTCGCGCAATGAATGGCCGGTATCAATTAAATGTTTCGCGAAATTCGATTTGTCCGAATGGCCATTTCTATACGCGGCAACATATTCCCCATACCTTATGTCAAAGTTAAAACTTAAAAAAACAAACTAAAAAACAAAAAACAAAAAAAAACTAAAAAAAAACAAAACAAAAACACAACAAAACAAACAAAACAAAACAAAACAAACAACAAAAACAAAAAACAAACAACAAAAAAACAACACAAACAAAACACAAAACAAAACAAAAACAAAACAAAAACAAAACAAAAACAAAACAAAAACAAAACAAAAACAAAACAAAACAAAACAAAACAAAACAAAACAAAACAAAAACAAAACAACAAAATTAAAACTAGATATATTGTTTTCATTTTCAAAATTAAAATGGATTTCCGCAAAGTAACGCCTGACTCAATCAATTTTACAATTATTATATGTTTTTTGAGCAACAAAAGTTTTGGTACTGGGTTTCGGTTTTGAATTAGGCGCGTTTTTATTCTGGTCGTTTTGTAACGGTTTAGAAGTTAACAGATTAACAAGAGCTATTTTATCTTGTTCTTGTTCTTCAATTAAACTACTGTAAAACGGTATGATATTCTTGCGATTGCTGTTTTCGAACGATTTTACAGTTTCAGAATCTAACCTTTGCAATGCGAGATGTAACAAAATAAAATCTGTAAGATCTATTGATTCTACTTGTTTAATTGCCCTAACGGCGGTATCGAACTTGTTTATAAACGATTCTAATCCGTTAGGCGATTTAGCGGTTATGGGTTTAAATTCCAAAATTTGATTTAAATATGACGCGGCAAGAGAGCGTGGATCGTCATATTTCTCTATAACCTCCTGAGTACTGAAGTGTTGTTATTTAGAGATCCTTTAAAAAAAGTATCTCCACACTCAGTCCCTTCTTTCAAACCGATAATGGTGTCGAAACAACGGGAGCCGCGTGCGCCGGGTCGACGGGGTAAATTAATCCATTTGAATTATATTTTGTATTGCAATCTGTTAGTTTTTTGGAGTATGTGCAGGCTAACTAATGCTTGTACAGCATCTACTCACAATTATTTCACCGATTTACTCAATTAATCGTACTCCATGATTCAATTTCCACCATTGTCCTTATTTTAGTACATGAGGTTCCTAAACAGTAATGTTGTCAATTTGGATGTACTTATTTTAGAACGTTCGTTCATAAATATGGTTTACTTCTTTGTTTCAGTTTCATATGAAGATCAAATCCTTGACGAGCTAGACAGAAGTGAGGGTGATTTTAGTGCTTCTGATGATGACGACCTATATGAGCCACCTGAAGTACGGCTCAATTCTAATTCTGATGGCTATAATAGCTCCGATTCAGAAGAATCGATACATGTATGATGATGATCGATTATTATCAACACCACCACCTTCATCACCAGCGCTTTCGTCATCTACATTGATTCGAGGGCAACAGAACTCCAGAGTAAGAGGAGCGCAATCTGCACGCAGAGGCGCAAGAGTTGGAGGGCGTTCCATGCAAGCACGGGTAAGAGATAGGATTGTGCAAGGTAACAATCAAACAAGTAATACTTGGACAGGAGTGTTAAGTCCAACTTACCCTCTCCTAATTATATCCAAAGGTGATTTAGTAATTTTGAAAATTATCAAATTTTGAAGACAACATTTTAGAGAAAATCGTAACAGCAACTAACCAAACGGAAATGATGAAGACTCAAAAGAATTCAGGGCTCACATAGAGGGTATTGAAGATATTCTTTGGTATTACTATGGACATACATACATACAGGACATACTATGGTCATACATAGGGGAGATGTTGGTAATGGGAATCACCTAAGCGAGAATGAAAAAAAAAGCAAATCTATTAATCATCTATTTATTGCTTTGTTCTTATTATAATGTTCACTTTCTTAACTATCAATTGAGATCAATTTTCTTTAGTTTGGTTCACAAATTTTGGTACAATAACAGGTTTAAAAAAAAAAAAGTTTGATCACCATTGTCAACATCTGTTGGCAATAGTGATCAGCATGTGGACAATTGTGATCAACACATATCGCACACATAATTGTGCGCAGAGTCCCATCCAGTACAATCGGCATGAGCCCAGAGCCCACAAGAAGTACACCGGTACCAAGTTTCATTGTCTCGTCCAAATTCACCACACACAAGACACAAGTTACCTGCATCTTCTGCATCATAATTATCATCATCTTGGCATAACTCGTCTGTGTTTACATCTGATGTTGAAGTATCATTGGAGTCCTGCAGAATTTTCTTCTTAACCTTCTCACGACTGATTTTCTGTGGCTTGCTCTTCTTCCCTATTCCTTTTCCTTTGTTTTTGACAACTTTTGCCTTCCTTTTATTTTCTTTTTCAACTAAGGCGTCTTTAATCGGTGTAGATGTTAAAATCGTTGCGTGTTGTTTTTTTCTTCCTTGTCTGGTCTTGACAGCAGTTACTTTCTTAGGCATCTGAATGAAATTTTGAATACTTGGCAGATTATTAGATGTTGATGGTATATCAAATAGAGACAACGATGCAATCGCTGGTTCAGAAGAAGTGGGACAAAATGTGGATATTCTTGGAATAGGAATATTTCGTTCTAACGCAATACTAGCTGTTTGAGATGACATGGGGTCAACCGCACCAGCAGGAGTGGATTCTGAAATAGAATCAGCAAGATCTTGAACAACAATTGGCTCTACTTGAAGGACTTCACCTGCCATAAAGTCTTCATCTGAAAAAACATTGGGATTTATAGGAAATATGCCCGTTGCTTTGAATCCAGCTTCGCCCTTGCTCATGGAGGCAACATTAGAAAATGTTTTTTTGACCAACGAAGCAACATCATAGGGTGTTATTCTTTGTGAAAGTTGACTCTTCATGAATAAATCGCATTCTCTTCTATAAGCAGTTTTGAATGGACCAAAAAAGGACACATCCAACGGCTGCATGCGATGAGATGTGTGAGGTGGCAGAGATAGCATATGGATATTGTTTTTCTTACAATACTCGTAGATGGCCAGAGAAATGTGGCTCGCATGATTATCCAATACTAATAGAATAGATTCTTCTGCAGAAGGTTTGGCATACTGGGTAAAGTGCTTTAGCCATTCAAGGAAAAGTTCTTCGTTAATCCATCCATTTTCCGAGCTTTTATATATTGCTCCTGTTGGGCCATCCTTTTCAAGAGTCGGGGTCATCCTCTTACGGGGGAAAATAAACATTGGCGGGACATATCCACCTGCAGCACTCATGGCGCAGAGCAGAGTTATATTTTTACCCCTTTCCCAACTCGTTATGGACCCTACTCTCTTTTGTCCCGTTGCAGCTAATACCTTTTCGGGTTCTTGGACTGTAGAAATACCGGTTTCGTCGCAGTTATAAATATTTTTCGGTAAAAATTTGTATTTTTCCATTAGTTCTTCTAGCAGCTTGTAGAACCGTTGAACTTCAGTTTTGTTGAATGCTGTAACCCTATTGATGCTATTTGCTTCCGGCTTCCGCACAGAAATATTATTCCTGGTAACAAATCCATCAAACCAAACTCTTCCAGCCATTCTTGAACTCGTATTAAAATTGTGTTTAAGCATTAGAGCTTCAGCGTATTCAAATGCCGCTCTCTTTATTTGGTTTGGGGTGCACCCGTAGAATACGTTAGCCATTTTCTTTACTATGTCCGCTAATTCAGTTTCCATCTCAGGAGTGAAGACAGTATTACGGCCGAGACGAAGCGCCTTAATTTCATTTTTTTTGTATCTTTTATGAAGACTAGCAAATGGAATGTCCATGGTCTTCGCGGCTTTTCTTATTGAATAATTCTTCTCCTCAATGAGCTTTACAGCCTTTTCCAGGTGTACTATAGTCCAAGTAGCTTTATTAGTCTTCCTACAACGAACTTTCGGCATCTAAATACAAAGAATAATACTCTTTAATCGAGGATAGTAAATGTGGTCAATGGGGATCACTATGTAGGTAATTGGGATCCCCCGATTCCGATTACCTACATGGGTAAAAATACGAAAAAAGAAATCCTGACGAGAAATTATGAGTCATAATAACAATACGGTTGCTAAATTGCAAGCTCAAATGCTACGACTATTACATATTACGAGTACAGAAATAAACATTTGTTGTTTTGTGACTTACCTTTGAATTTACCAACTCGAAAAATTAGATGAAAATGGCGCGAAACCTTCACACGCCTGTCACTCTCGAGCGCGTCTCGCGAACTGAGCCAGTCAAGGGTGGCGCACGGGAATGACGTAATGCTAGCGTGTAGGTATATTAGCATCGTTTCGTCGCGATCGGATTTTGTTATTTTGAGGTGATCACCATTGCCAACTGACTCCCATTACCTACATCTCCCCTACTCATATATATACGATAGCCAATAGTGGCCACTATTGGCTATCCTTAAATTAAAATGTATTGGGAGAAAGCTTGGCGACATCCAATAGTGGCAGATATTATGATACGTGATAGATTTTTTTCTTAAGAGCAAGGTTGAACGTTGTCTTCGATAACGATGTCCCAGACAGTCAGCGTGCAATCGACAAAATCTGGAAAGTAAGAACTCTGTTTGATCGTATCTGTCAAGGATGTCACGTTCAACAAAAGCCCGAGCATCTCTCGATAGATGAGATGATTATACCATTCTCAGGTCAGAGTGGTATTAGGCAGTACTGCCCTAATAGGCCCAATCCCGTCGGATATTTGTTTTGGCCAACCCTAGCGGATGTATTTGTGACATGAAGGTATACGAGGGAGCAAACACGTTTCCTAGTTATGATGGTTTCAGTTCACGAGAGTCCGCTGTTTTGTACTTGACAACGTCATTAGTTCCAGGTCACTATTTATTTTATACTTTGATTGCTACTTCATGGTTTCAATGCTACTGGGACTATTATGAAGAATCGTGTACCTCGCGACTGTGTCATGACATCTGACAATGAATTCTCAAAAAAGAGCCGTGAAACTACAGAAGCTGCTGTTACAAAATGGTTAGACAATAAGGCTGTTTTACTAATGTCAACTTGTTTAACTGACGGAAATGTTGATACATGTAAGCGTTGGAACAAAATTACTAAAAGATATGTTCAAGTTCCACGCCCAGAAGTCATCAAAATGTACAACGCTAATATGGTTGGCGTTGATTTGGTGGACAGATTGATAGAATAGAATAAAAAAGAAGCTTAATAGCGTTTTTTTTTGTTTTTCTTTCAAATATTTTGTAAAGATAAGCCTTTGTTGTTAAAAACCAAAACAAATAATAGTTGATGTTTCAAGTATGTCTCAATTACGGAGCAAAGAGTTTTTTTTTTTAAATAAATATATTTTTGAATATAACTTATTTCATTTGATTTAGGAAACGAATGTCCTAAATTAAGTAAGCACATCAAAAATTAATTATAATAGTTATAAAAAACTGATGTTCTAAATATAGGACATCGTGAAAAACCAGTTTTCCATGTGTTATAATTTTTATTTTATTTTTACTTGCATATTTAACATGAAAATATATATTGTTGCAAAAATCAAGGCAATAAACCAAAATATCGTACCCTCGGACTCAGGAGGATAATCGAGTTCCATAAGATGTTATAATTCTCTGGAGTATATGGAATACCTGCGCACACGGAAGTAGCTGCCCCGGTCAATTTACCAATGAGATAATGAATGCGTTCAGAATCGCATAGTTGCGGGTTATCATGAACGACGCGCTTAAACTGATTAAGGTACCTGAGGTAAATAAGGCCCAGGGGGTAATAAGGCCCACATTCCAAATTTCGCGGAAAAACATTTCTATGACACTTCACTGTTTACGCACACGTGCACAATGTCTGTTTGAATGTTTCCGTATGGGTCCGGAGTCGCTAGCGCCGCCATCTTGCTAGCGACTGGCTACTGTGTAATTTTATAATCTTACATACCAAAAAACTGTAAGTATTTTCATTTAACTCAATAATTGACTAATAACGCTGCATTTAGTATCGTAAGTATGTCTTGTACAAAACAATGGATATAGTTTTTCCCAGCCAGAGAAAGAGTTTTTAGGTTTATTAGGTTATTTTGTAAAAACGTGGCATAAGGTTAATAAGGCCCATTATAACGGTACTTGGGCCTTATTGGCCTCTTAATATTTGAGTATCAGATTGGATTATTTGCGTTCTAGGTCAATGTACAGTGTGAATTTTACAGACAATATATGTGTAACATTGTAACATATTTTGATTAAAATGCCTCCAAAGAGAGCTCAGTGGACAGAAGACAATTTACGGGCCGCTTTGGCAGCAATATAACGAGGGCAGCTGACGCAACGAGCTGTAGCTGAACGTTACAACATTTCAAGACGCACTCTCCGAAATCAGATAAATTCCAAAAGTACTATTACGCGCTTATGTCGTAGATCCATATTGACAATCGATCGATCTTGTACAACGCATTATACGAATTGCTAACATCGGTGTATCTGTTACTCCAAAAGTCATACTGAGACAAGCATTTTTATTTTGCGAGAAAAATGATATTAAGCACAATTTCAATAAAGACTCTGGCATTGCGGGCAAAGACTGGCTTAAAATGTTTTTGAAAAGGAACCCAGAAATTTCCAAAAGTCAAGCCCAGTTTATGAATCCAGGCAGAGCACAGAAATTAAACCGTCCTATTGTTGCTCAGCATTTTCAAGAAGTAAAAGACCTATATGAAGAATTAGATATTCTACAGAACCCGCAACGACTCTTACAACTTATTTCTAGGTAAATTTAGGACGATTTACTGTAAAAATTAAAATTTTACTGCAAATTTTTATATGGGCTTTAATGTACTACCGTAGTATAATAAGGCCCTTTTTTTTTTTTTTTTTTTTTTTTTCTGGATGGGTAATCATCAAATGACCCCTCCCGCCCTGGGTGGGGCGGTAGGGAGTGTCAGACTTTTACTGACTAAAACCCACCCGTGATCCTTCCTGTGCCCTATGCGTTCCAGGGCCGCGGTAACTCTTTCGAACAAATTCCGCAACCCTAGCAGGCACCGACCCTATGGGGTCCCGTCCTTGGTGCTGACGGCTCCTTCGGCGCGCGTGGAACACAACGCGTCGTCGACTCAACCTGGTGTCGGACGGCGAGCCACCCACGCTCACCGTCCTCAGGCATCAGCCACTGCGCAATAGCACAGCGGCCGACTTGTCTCTGGAGGAGGCCGAGATGGGACCATTACTGGCACTCCATCTCAGCACCCTCCCGAGCGTTGGGAGTCGCAGCACCCGCAGCAGAAGCGGCAGAAGCGGCGACGGAAGCCGCGGCGGCGGCAGAGGCGGCGGCGGCGGCAGACCTCTTGCCCTTGGTCGGGGCGGATGGCGCGCAGGCCCTTCCCCCAGCCCAGTGCTCGGCCGGCTTGCCAGCAGCCGCACATGCACTGCAGTGCGGCGTGGCCTCACATGAGCCGGCCCGATGACCGGGCTGACCACAGCGGAAACAAAGACCGCTGCGGTCCACCTCCGAGGGGCACATAGCTCCCGTGTGGTTGCCCACATGGCAGCGGTAGCACCTCAGAGGCCTGGGTTCCAGCAGTTTTACCCGCGCAGACACCCATCCCACCAAGAGCCTTCGGCCCTCCGACACAGTTCTGGCCGCCGTCACGGGGCAGCTCACCACAAGGGTTTGCATGCCCGTGTTGTCAGGCCGGAGGGTGCCCGCCTTGACGAGCTCGGCAGAGCACCCCCCAGTCCTGGCGACGGCGGCCACAACTTCCTCCTCCGTAACGGAGTCATCCAGGCCCACTATGCGCATGTCGATGCGCTTAGTCGGCCTGGACACCCGGACCTCGTCCGCGGGTAAGACCGCCCTCAGCTTTTCGGCCAAGGCGTCCGCGAACGGGCCACTCTCCGCTCCGGCGAGCTCGAGCTTGCGGGCACCGGTTAGGGTCCTCCTGACCCCGATGCCCCCGCTGATGCCCAGCTCTTGGAGGCTCACCGCCTCCTTCGCCCGCTTCAGTACGGCGAGATACGTCACGCCCCTCTGTTCCGCTTCCGGCTGCAGTGTGAGCACTACAGCCGCGGATTTCGGGGCGCGAAGCCTCGCCGCAATAGCGTTGGCCTTACGCCGCTGCTTCCTCGCCTTCCTCCTGGCCGCCTCTTTGGCCCTCCGCTTCTGGCCAGCAACCTGCCACTCGGCCCCGGCCGCAGGAGGGTCCGAGGGTGGGGGTGGGGGCGGCTGCGGCACCACTGGCGCCGCAGCCTTAGCCGCTCCTCCCCGAGCCTTCCTCCCACCCCTTTTCGCCGGGGCCGACTTGGTCGTCGCCGGCGTCGCAGCCGCCGGCGCCACAGGCGCTGGCGCTGCTCCGCCCTTGGCCTTTGCCTTCGCCTTGCCGGACGTTCCCGGGCTGGCAGCCGCGGCGGCCGCGTACGAAGCCGCCTTCTGCTGCTGGCCCGGGGCCTTCTGAGTCGCCGCTGTTGCCGCTGTTGGGGGACGCCGGACCATGTCCTCCAGCATGGAGAACTGCCTCCGGAAGGGAGCCAGCTCCTGCCGTACCAGGTCCCGCACCTGGCTCAGCACTTGGCCCCCCTCCGGCGCTGCCGGACTCAGTCCCCCTCGCGGCTCCACGGAGGCCGCTCTGGCCATCCCCGCCAGGTCCCTCCGGAGCGACTCATTCTCCTGAACGAGTCGCTCCGTAAGAACCGCGAGGCGGGCGACCTCCGCCCGCAACTCCGACGCCTCGTCTGAGGCAGTCCCGCCAGCGTTGGCCGCCGCTGCCGCCAGTATGGAGGCTTTGGCCGCACTGATGGCCTCCCGCTTCGAGGACTGCTTCCTCTTGAAGGCCACAGCGCGGATCGCGGCCTCCACGACCTCCGCAATAATAAGGCCCCTGAGAAGGGTTTTTAAAAAGTGTATTTTCGTATTAAAAAATTTGCTTTTCTTTATTGTTTTACACCATTTATTACAGCAACATGTACAAGCTATGTAAGCAATATGTTTTTGACATCCTATACGCATTATACTCAGATTTAAAGCAATATTTTCTTAGGTGAGCCTTAATTGCCACCGGTACCTTATAAAATACGGACCAGTTACGGATGTCTCCATCGAACGAAACCAAATCGATACGAGGTAATTTAGGGAAATTATTCTTTGGTGTTTCCTTTTGTTGTGATTTTTCTATTTTCAGTGAATTTACGACACGTTGTACATGGCAGTACAATTGTTCAAACGAAATCCAAGACTGATAATTAATAGTAGCTTTAGGATTCACCTTAATAGCACAAGCATTGTAAGCGTCTAATACGCTTTGAAACTCGTCACGCAAACTTTGAAGATTTGCGACATTATTCAAAAACGACTTGCGACACGACTCATCGTTCATATCCTGTCTGGACAACTCGAATATATTTTACATGCGTTCAAAATGAGCATTTCTTTTTGCTTCTAAAAAGATTAATTTATTTTCGTCTGACATGGTTACAATTATTTGTAAAATGCGACCAAAGACCAAATAAAAAAGGTTAGCAAATAGAAAGTTACGTTATAATTGTATCTTGCCGTATTAGATAAGAAAATAAGTAGGTAATGTACCTAGCTACCTAGCGAACACGAATGACGCAAAAGAAATACCTACTTATAAGTAATAAGTATGCGACTATAGATGCTGGCGGGAAAAATTCCGAATCATTCCCGAATACTTCGGAAGTATTCCGAAACTTTGGGAATATTTCAACTGTAAAAAAAAACCAGGAAAATCGACCTTACTAGGTACCTATTTCGCACTTGGAAGTTGTAAATTATATTATCTTTAGTTTAACCAAAAACATAGGTAAGTACCTAACCCTTTTTCAAAAAACAAATCAAATATGCTAGGCCTGGTTTTTTATTCCACAACTGACATTTATAAATATAGGTAGCATTCGATTTCGAAATAAGTAGGTACCTACCTAAAAACAAAAGCCTATCTATACTTATAATAAATCTGTAGAGAGGTCAATTCTGTACAAGGAATATATTTTCAAAATAACTATCAGGGGGTGATTAGTGATCGATACTGGTGCCAAAAATGCAATCAGTAAAATTTTTGTCTGTCTGTCTGTCTGTCTGTCTGTCTGTCTGTCTGTATGTTCTGTATAGAAACAAAAACTACTCGACCGATTTTAACGAAACTTGATGCAATTATTCTTCATACTCCTGGGCAGGTTATAGTATACTTTTCATCACGCTACAATCAATAGGAGCAGAGCAGTGAAGGAAAATGTTGGGAAAACGGGAGAAGTTACTCCATTTTTTAAGCTTTGCACAGCCCAACCACTGAACGGATCGGGCTGAAATTTGGCATGCAGGTAGATGTTATGACCTAGGCATCCGCTAAGAAAGGATTTTGATTAATTCTACCCCCAAGGGGATAAAATAGGGGATGAACGTTTGTATGAAACTTTGTCAATTTTAAACCGATCGGGCTGAGAGTTTCAAAATCGGGGGTAAAGTAACTATTCCACGCGGACGAAGTCGCTAGCAGAAGCTAGTATGTAAATATGAATCTAGATATGTTAGCCTGCGATTAACAGGATGGTTTTATTCTTTTGTTTTTAGGTAGGTACCTACTTATTTCGAAATCGATACTTAATCAATCCCATTTATAATAAAATAAACATTTATAGAGATAATTATTGTTCAGTGGCACATACGTAACTAAAAACTTACGTATGTGCCACTGAACAATAATGAACTCACCCACCACACCACAAACAAATACGTTACCTAATTATTTCCATTGAATTATTCGGGCGAAATAGTCGGCGGAAACATTCGATTGCGGGGTACGAATCTTTCTCGCGGTGAGGGAAAACTTCTCCGGGGCAGGGCTTGAAAACGTTACCAATTCACATTAAAAATATCGTTACGTAACGGTATTTTCATAGAGATACTTGCATATCGGTATGATTTGGTAGCGTTACTTAGTAACATAACATTATAATAACGTTAAAAATTATAACGGTATTTTTGCTGTTATTGTAAAAATAGTGGTAACTAGTAACGGTATATTTTGGTTATTTTATGCGACGTTGCCGTTTTCTCCAAGGCCGCGCCGGCGCGGCACGGCGGCGGCGGCGGCGGTAGCCGCGGCGTGCGCCCCTCTGACGCGCTGTCCGGTGTTGTTGCCATTTCGTTTGTCGTCTTTTCAACTCTCACGGCAGTCGCACGCGCTTACAGAACACGCTCGCGAATTGTTACTTCAATTTAGATTAGCTACTACAGCAGATTTAGTTCTTATGTTTTGAGTCACGATTCCGAAAAGTTTAAGATGGGGCGTAAGAAAAGAAATGTCGTCTATAGATATTTTGAAATAAATGATGACAATACCTCAACTTCTTTAGTGCCAGAGTGTAGAAAAAAATTAAATGTTAGTTTAAAATACTTAATTTTTATCTGAACTTAGTAGCTCAATGCCGATTTTCTATATGATCGACTGCATGGCGATTATAAAAATAAGTACCTTCAATCTTGGTCTCTTATTCTTATAAAACGCCCCGCGCTAAACCTGTTAAGGACAAAATGTTGTTACCATGCGGTCGACTGAACTATAAAAATATACCTAACGCAAGATTTCGTTTGAAGAATAAGATACCTATTTTTATATTTCTATCTTCATTTCAAACTAATTGTAATAATGTTATTTTACAGTCGACCACTTCAATTGGTGCGACTGTCACCGTCGTCGGTCGGCTACCTACTACATCTTAGGGCCACAACACATTTACACACATGACGACGTCCAGGCACGTCCAGGGTCGAACGCCGCTACGCAGTGGTTAAAAAAACCGAATTAACCAAATTATAATAAGCAAATAATAATTTTTAAGTCAGCCTCTGGATCGCTATGTGCATAATAGAAATAAGTTAGTGCCGCGACCTCGCACCACTGCACTGGTACCACATACATGTGTTTTGGCCCTTTTTTTTTTTTTGGATGGGAAATCATCAAATGACCCCTCCCGCCCTGGGTGGAGCGGTAGGGAGTGTCAGACTTTGCGGCTCCTCCGAGGCCGCTCTGGCCATGCCAGCCAGGTCCCTCCGGAGCGACTCATTCTCCGCTATGAGTCGCTCCGTTACGGCCGCGAGGCGGGCGACCTCCGCCCGCAGCTCTGTCGCCTCTCCGGACCCGCCGACGTTGGCCGCCGCCGCCGCCATAATGGAGGCTTTGGCCGCGCTGATGGCCTCCCGCTTCGAGGACTGTTTCCTCTTAAAGGCCACAGCGCGGATCGCGGCCTCCACGACCTCCTCCAGCTTGGCCCTCTTCTCCTCGGCAGTGGGAGGTACCTCTCCAGGGGACTCCAAGTCGTCGGAGTCGAGAGGAGGCGGACGAGTAGAGGGAGCCCTGCGACCGCTCCCTCCTGGGCGACGCCCCTCCCCCGCCAACCTCTCGGCCCGACGCTCCACCTCCCGGGTAGAGGGAGCCAGCCCCCTCCCCGCCTCACAGCCCCTGCCCCGCCTGGCGGTGGGGATCTTGCGGGCGGAGGCAAACTCGCCCTCGGAGGACGACCCGCTGTCATCCTCCCGTCTGGGCCGCTTGCGGAAGAGCTTGACGCCCTCCACAGCAGCCCCCCCTCCTCTGTCTCCAGAGCCCGCCGAGCTTACCGTTACTAGGTCTAGCGCGGAGCCGGAATCCGACTCCGCACCACCCCGGCGCTCAGGCGAACCCTCCTCTACACAACCGTACGCCATCAGCTCCTTAAAGGAAGCGGACTCGGATGACGACGATTGGGAGCCTCCTCGGCTCAAGTTGCCACTGGCAATTGGAAGGCGTTTGGTGCCCACCCCAGAGTACGGAGGGCAGCCCGCCGAAGCGGGGTGGGATTCCCCGACCGCTGAGCGGTCGGGACCCACCTGGGGACTCATTTTACAAATGCCTTGATCCATGGGTTTTTTCCTTTGAAGGGTGCGGTCCCTGTTTTCTCCGCCCCTTCTCAGGGCCCCCTCTCCTCGCCTCACCTCTCCACCTGCTCGCTGCTCCCACAGTCACGTCTGATGATCAGACGCGTACCAGAGAGCAGCGAGCAAGCGTGTGTCTCTCTTGGTCTGATCCCTCACTTGCGACCTTCCGGCATGAGTGGCTCTACCGGGAAAGCTCGCAAGATCATTGGGACGCTCAAGCCCCACCACGACGACAACGTGGAGACACATTCGGTGGGGATGTGTTTTGGCCCTTAGAGTAGATTTGCGTGCGTCTCGCTCAATCGGTATCTACCCCGTGTGTACAATAAGTACACGTTACTTGTCTATGCATTTCAACTAAGTATAAGATGGCCTTGGCACAATATTGTTGTGACGTTTAACAAAAAATATTTTGTGCAAATTAATTTTCAATAATGTTTATTATCGTTATTATCTTGTTAGTAATATTTTGATGTGATTATTGTTTATTTAAGAATAAAAATAAAAGAGAGATTATAAGAAATACATGTGCCCTGACGTCGGACATCCAGGAAAAGACTCTCTGGTGTATGCTGTTTGCCGACGACATTGTATTGGTTGCCGAGAGTGGCCTAGAGGTTCAGAGCAGATTGGAGGTGTGGTGGAGTGGAGTGTAGAGAGTGTTGGCCTAAAATTAAGCATCACCAAAACTGAATATTTGATTTGCAATTTCGGTGGTCTTTTCAGACCTGTGCCCTTAACTCTCGCCGGAACGCCCATACCGATCTGCTCCGACTTTCGGTATCTCGGGTCGCTTATCCAAGGGAATGGCGAAGTAGACCGAGATGTAACACATCGGATCAACTCAGAATGGATGAAATGGCGACAGGTTACTGGAACAACTTGTGACGCACGGATCAAGCTGAAGGGTGAAATCTATAAGTCCGTGATAAGACCTGTCATATTGTATGGATCAGAATGTTGGGCTTTGAAAAATGAAAAAAGATTGCATGTAGCAGAGTTGAGAATGTTGAGGTGGATGTGTGGTGTGACGAGAATAGATAAAGTAAGAAATTAGTATATTAGAAGAAGTTCGAAAGTGGCGCCAGTGGCTGAAAAGTTGAAAGGAAATCGTTTGTCTTGGTATGGTCATGTGAAGAGAAGGGACGAAATGCATGTTACTAAAAGAGTTATTAGTTTAAATATGGATAGATGGAGAGGGAGAGGGAGGCCAAAGAAAAGATGGATGGATTGTGTGAAGAGTGATATGAAAGAAATGGGGGTTAGTGATAGCGTAAATGGTGACAGGACAGAAAGGAAGAAAAAAATGTGTTGCGCACACCCCAAGGAACACGGGATAAGGGCAGGAAGATGATGATGACGCCACTTACCTATCTATATTTTACGTGTGCTTGTAGTTTGCATTTGGGTTAAGCATAGTGCTAGTGCAGGTGAACAGCCTTTTTTTTTTTTTTTTTTTTTCCGGATGGGAAATCATCAAATGACTTCTCCCGCTCTGGGCGGAGCGGAAGGGAGTGTCAGACTCTTACTGACTAAAACCCACCCATGATCCTTCTTGTGCCCTTTGCGTTCCAGGGCTGCGGTGACTCTTTCGAACAAATTCCGCAACCCTAGCAGGCACTGACCCTATGGGGCCCCGTCTTCTTTGCTGACGGCTCTTTGAGGCGCGCGTGGAACACGACGCGCCGTCGACTCGGGCCTGGTTGCTATCGGACGGCGAGCTACCCATAGCTCGCCATCCGCAGGCCCGCGCCTACGGTGGCCGGGAATCGCCCTGCGTTTCCCGACGCCCGGGGCGTCTTCTTCTGTTGCGGCGGCTGGAGCGAGGGGCTTCCCTCTCTCGCACGCGCTCCGCCTCCTCCTTCGCTAGCATTACTGCTTCGCAGAAGGAGGCGACCGCTTCCCATGCCTCCTCGCTCCGGACCATGGCCCGAACCAGGGCCGGACGCGAGAGGTCGCCGCCGCCGATCGCCTCGACGAGGACACGGCGGTGCTCCGCCCAAGCAGGGCAGACCTCCACCGTATGCTCCACCGTGTCCTCCGGACGATCCACACAGTGATGACACCCGGACGTGTCCTCCCGCTGGATCCGACACAGGTACCTCCCGAAACAGCCGTGTCCGGTGAGCACCTGCGTCAGGTGGAAGGTGAGGACGCCGTGACGTCTCTCCAGCCACGCCTCAAAGAGGGGACTTATCGCCACAATAGTGGCGTGCCCAGCACTGGGTTGCGATAGTCGCTGTCTCCAAACCTCCGTGAGATCCCGCCGGAGCTCCGTCCGCTGCGCAGCAATTTGCCGCGGCAGCAGTGTTTCACCCCGGCTTAGCGCCTCCACGCGCAGCACGTAAACGTGCGCGAGGGCTCTCGCCTCCAGATCCCACGGCAGCAATCCGGCAAGGAGATTCGCCGCCTCGCCAGAGACCGTGCGGTATCCACGGACTAGCCGAATGGCCATGACCCTCTGGGCCGAGACCAGGTGGCGCGCTGGCAGTCGTCTTAGCGACAGCGCCCACACTGGGGCCCCGTAAAGGGCCATGGACCGCACGATCCCCGCGTACAGCCTCCGGCAGGAGGCGTTTGGTCCCCCCAGATTGGGCAAGAGCCGCTTGAAGGCAGCCCCAGCCCGCCCCAGTTTGGGTGCCAAACGTCGGAAATGCTCCGCGAAGTTCCACCGGCTATCGAGGACGAGGCCCAGGTACCTCATCGTTGACCCGACGCCGATGTGAACCCCTCCTACCGTTACCTGGGTTCCCGGTGGTGGCCGGTTCCGAGGGCCATGAAAACACATGTCCTCGGACTTGTGTAGGGCCACCTCGAGACCCAGTTGCCGGATTCTGTCAACGACTATCGCAACCCCGCGTGTCATTAACTCAGCCGCCGCCTGGTGCGACCCCCCTTGCGCTAAAACCAGCGTGTCGTCAGCGTAGCAGACAACGCTGACGCCGCGAGGGAGGACGGCGCGCAGCACCCAGTCGTAGCCGATGTTCCACAGGGGCGGCCCCAGAACCGAACCCTGTGGAACACCGCACGACATCTCTCGCCGGATCCACTCTCCCCGGTGACCGGGGTAGATGACGGCTCTATCCGTCAGGTAGTCCTCGACCACGCGACGGAGGTAGGTTGGCACCCGGTGATACCGGAGTGCCTCCCTGATGCAACTCCAGGGCAGGGAATTAAAGGCGTTGGCGATGTCAAGGGACACCGCCACGACCACCCCACCCCGGGAAATCGCCTCCCCCGTCGTGAGGGCTCTCACGCGCATGATGGCGTCCACCGTCGAGCGCCCCGTGCGGAAACCAAACTGATTCTCCGCCAGATCCGGCCCAGCTCTCACCAAGTGCTTGACGAGGCGGTTTGCAATTACTCTTTCAAAGAGCTTGCCCACCTCGTCAAGCAGCACGATGGGCCGGTATGCGGACGGAGAGTCCGCAGGGCGCCCTGGCTTCGCAATGAGGACCAGTTTCCCCGTCTTCCAGCGACTTGGGAACTGGCCCCTCTCCATGCACGCGCTTAGGAGCCCACGTAGTCGAGGCCCGAGAGCCTCCGAGGCCAGGACCCAGGCTTTCCCAGGTAAACCATCGGGTCCTGGGGCGGTGTTTCTGGCCTTGAGCCTATTCACCGCCGCTCTCAGGTCTACCTCGGTCACCTCCGGAGTATCGTCGTCGGTGTGGTCCGCATCGGGCACCGCGGGTGGCGGAGCCATGGGCGGGGGAGCATGGTCCCCTCGCAACGGGAACAGAGCGCTCACCACGTCCTCTACTAGCTGGGGCCGGAGACTCTGCGTCAACGGGGGGGCCCAGGTGCGGAGTTTGTTCCGCACCATTTTGTAGGGCCTTCCCCACGGGTCCCCGTCCAGAGACTCCAGCAGCTCTCTGCGAGCCAGATCCCTGGCCCGCAAGATCCCCGCTTGGAGGGCGGTCTTCGCCGCTCTGTACTCCTCGTACAGCTCCGCCTCCCTGGCCTGCGCATTCGGAGGGCGAATGCGAAGCCGGCGATGCCTGGTGTACGGGCGACGCGCAGCAACGCACGCTTCTCTCAGCGTCGTCAGCTCGCGCGACCACCAGTACACCTGACGGCGGGCGCGTCCTGGCCGGACCCGGGGCATTGCCACGTCGCATATACCCGACATGGTCTCCCGGAACCACTCCGCCTCATCGTTGATGTCCGCAGGCCTGTCCGGTGGTGACACCCAGGCCTGCACGGTCGAGGCTTCCAGGAGAAGCTCCCGGTCCAGCTGCTTCAGCGCCCACCGCGGACCACTCGGGGTCTGTCGGACTGGCGCGCTTGAGGTCTGGGCGGAGACGTCGAACCGGATATACCGGTGGTCGGAATAGGTCTCCACCTCCTCCACAACACGCCAGTCGACGACACGTGGCGACAGAGCGGGGCTGGCGAACGAGATGTCCACCACGGAGTCACCCCGCATCCGCACGCACGTGGGGACAGAACCCCGATTAAGGACGACCAGGCCTGTCTCCAAGGCCCAGTCCTCCACCATCCTTCCCCGTACGTTCGTATAACGGGAACCCCAAGCCAAGTTCTTGGCATTGAAGTCCCCGAGAACAAACACGGGGAGGGGACGATACCCGACGACGACGTTACGCAACTCTCCAAGGGAGTTGTGGAACTCGGCGAGAGTTCGATTCGGGGAGAAGTAGACTCCTACCACTACAATCTCCCCGAACCGTGCTGCTACGCACCCCTGTCCTCTCCTAACACCCTCGAGGGTTGGGGTACCGGCAGCGGCCGACGAAATTAGGGCCACTGAGCCGTCTAGGTCCTTCACCCAGTCCTCCCTGGGCGGGACGTAGTACGGCTCAGCGACTACGGCGACATTAATCAACCACTGCGCCATGCTCTGGAGCAATAGGTCCTGAGCAGCGGCGCAGTGGTTGATGTTCGCCTGGAGGAGGCGTAATGGAGCCGTTATTGGCATTCCATTACGGCCTCCTCCCGGGCCTCCTGTGGGGCCGCGGCATTCGCAGCGGCGGCGACAGATGCGGCGACGGAGACGGCGGTGGAGGGCTTCTTGCCCCCGGAATTGGCGGGTGGAGCGCAGGCTTTGCCCCCAGCCCAGTGTTCGGCCGGCTTGCCAGCTGCCGCACATGCAACGCAGTGCGGCGTGGCGCTACACGAGCCGGCCTTGTGACCTGGTTGACCACAGCGGAAGCACAGTTCGCTGCGGTCAACCTCTGAGGTGCAGAGAGCTCCCGTATGGTTGCCGACTTGGCAACGGAAGCACCTCAGAGGTCTGGGTTCCAGCAGTTTGACCTGCGCGGATACCCATCCCACCAGAAGCCTTCGGCCCTCCGAGATCTTCTTGGCCGCCGTCACCGGGCAGCTTACCACTACGGTTCGCATGCCCGTGAAGTCAGGACGTATGGTGCCTGCCTTGACTTGCTCGGCAGAGCACCCTCCCGTCCTGACCACGGCGGCCACAACCTCCTCCTCCGTGACGGAGTCGTCCAGGCCCAAAATGCGCATATCCACACACTTTGTGGGCCTGGACACTCGGGCATCTTCCGCATTCAAGGACGCCCTGAGCCTTTCGGCCAGAGCGTCGGCGGTCGGGCCGCTGGCTGCCCCAGGGACCTCCAACATCCGGGCACCAGTCATGGTGACCCTTAGCCGGAGGCCCCCGACGATGCCGAGCTCCTGGAGGCTAACCGTCTCCTTCGCCTTCGCAAGCACGTCGCTATACGTCACGCCCCTCTTGACCGCGTCCGGCTGTAGTGTGAGCACTACAGCTGCGGTCTTCGGGGCGCGGAGCATATTCGCGACGCGTCGCTCCTTCTGTCGCCGTCTTCTCTCCCTCCTTTTGGCCGCCCTGGCTGCCTTGCCCGCCTTCTTTTTCTCCCCGGCCACTTGCCATCCGGCTTCGGCAGGGGGGTTAGAAGGCGGGTTCGAAGGTGTGGGCTGCTGCACCACCCGCGCTGGAGCTTGCGCCGCCTGCGCAGCCGCTCCACCCTTCTTCTGCTTGGCCGGAACCGGTTTTCCCGGTGCCGGCTTAGCAGGTGCCGACTTTGCCGGCCCGGCCCCTCCCTTGGTTTGACCGGGCAAAGTCGGCTTGGCAGCCACGGCAGCCGCGTATGAGCCCGCCTTCTGGCCGGAGGCCTTCGGGTTCGCCGCTAGCGGAGGGCGCAAGACGATGCCCTCCAGGACGGAAAACCGTTCCCGGAAGGCGGCCAGCTCCTGCCGCACCAGTTCCAGCACCTGGTTCTCGGCCGGCATGGGCTGGCTTTGCCCCTTCTTGCGCCCTCCTTGAGGCGGCCCCTGAGAGCTGGCTCCTCGGAGCTCGGCCAGGTCCGCTCGGAGCTTCCCGTTTTCCTTTCGGAGAAGCTCCGTGGCGGCAGCCAAGCGGGCGACCTCCGCCCGCAGTTTGGACGTTGCGTCCGACTGCGGTGCGCGGTAATTGGCCTCCGCTGCTGCCAAGATGGAGGTCGCCGCCGCGCTTATGGCCCTGGTTTTGGACGCATGCGTCCTCTTCAGGGCCACGTCGCGGACCGCGGCCTCCACAGCCTTGAGGAACCTGGCCTTGCTTTCCGCGTCTCCAGCGGTGGCCAGCTCATCCGCGGAAGACGCCGCAGGGGATGCCAGCTGGTCAGACTCGTCTCCAGGGAGGTGCGCCTCCTCAGCGAGCTTCGCAGTTCGCTGGGCAGCCTCCCCGGAGACGTGTCCCCGCCCCTTGCCACCTACACGGCCCTTTCCTCGTCTGCTGGTTGGGATCTTGCAGGCCGAGGCCAGCTCTCCCTCGGAGGACGACCCCTGGTCATCCTCTGGTCTCGGACGCTTCCGGAGGAACTTCTCCGCAGCCCCCGCAGCCTCCCCACCAGCATTCTCCTCGCTACTTGCGCTTGGTGCGGAGTCGGAATCCGACACTGCACCCTTCCCGCGCTCGAGCGACGGCTTCCTCCAAAGTTTGGAGGGTGGTGCGCCTTGCACCAGCATCTCCTCCATGGGCTTGGAGCCGGAGGGTCCATGGTCTTCATTTGGTGCTGTCATCGTTGTCCGGTTAGCATGCATGTGGTCATCGTTTTTGTCCGAAGGGACAGACTGGAGGCGTTTGTTGCCCACCCCAGAGTACGGAGGGCAGCCCGCCGAAGCGGGGTGGGATTCCCCGACCGCTGAGCAGTCGGGACCCACCTGGGGACTTATTTCACAAAAGCCGGATTCCATATTTTTTCCTTTTAAAGGGTGCGGTCCCTGTTTCTCCGCCCCTTCTCAGGGCCTCTCTCCTCGCCTCTCTACTTGCTCGCTCGCTGCCCTCATAGTCACGTCTGATGATCAGACGCGTACCAGAGAGCAGCGAGCAAGTTTCCTCCAACACAATTGCACACCGTCCGCCAACCCGAACACTGCTCAGATCTCCGGACGGTGTGCCCTTCACGTGTCTCTCTTAGTCTGATCCCTCACTTGCGACCTTCCGGCATGAGTAGCTCTACCGGGAAAGCTCGCAAGATCACTGGGACGCGCAAGCCCCACCACGATGGCAACGTGGAGACACATTCGGTGGGGCCGGTGAACAGCCTGCTGTTTTTTTTGTTGTGGTACTATCCTATATTTATTTCGTGTTTAGATAATTCCAACCGTTCGTTTTGGGATATTCAAATAAAAAGTACAGAACATTTTTCTGTTTTGACTCAGTTATTATGAAATGAATGATTGCGTATATGGCACAAATAATGTGCACACAATTTCGCATCGAATGACCCCCCCCCAATCTATGAATTTAAAATTACAAGATCAGGGTCCAAGCTACCCCTCGTCGAGGCGATCGGCGGCGGCGACCTCTCGCGTCCGGCCCTGGTTCGGGCCATGGTCCGGAGCGAGGAGGCATGGGAAGCGGTCGCCTCCTTCTGCGAAGCAGTAATGCTAGCGAAGGAGGAGGCGGAGCGTGTGCCAGAGAGGGAAGCCCCTCTCTCAAGCCGCCGCAACAGAAGAAGACGCCCCGGGCGTCGGGAAACGCAGGTCGATTCCCGGCCACCGTAGGCGCGGGCCTGCGGATGGCTCGCCGTCAGTAGGTTAAAATTGGGGTTTCCAGATCAGATAAGATCTGGAAACCCGCAATTTTATTTCAACCATCATTCGAAAATTGGATCAGATGATATCCAGACACCCCAAATTTCAAATATGTAAATGAAAAAATGTATATTCAAATAGATGTAATTATGTTTGTTCATAGATGGCCCATAATTAGAATTTAAAATATTATACTGTTTATTTCATCGGAAAATATCAATTCAAATAGATTCTGATCAGCAATACATTCTAAATGGATAATGATCCAAGGTACAGAACTGTGTGATTGGCATTAGAGGTGACACAAATCTTTTATTAAATAAAACTAAAAAGTTGAAAAAAAAAAAATGTATTTCGGAACAATTAATGGAATAAAAAAATACAAAACGATTTAAATAAAAAGCAAGTTTTATAAATAGATGTTTGAGTTTATCTGAGTTCTGGGTCACTTTCTCTCGCTTCAGTGATGGTGATACAATTTATATGAAATAAATTTCATTCCCTGGCAGTATCTGGTAGCAATCAATATCTTCTAATACAGGTAAAACTAACTCATGTGCTGTGTCACTCTCCTGATGGAATAAATCTGATGTTGTTGTTGTCGATATATTACTCCCACTAGTCTTCAACGAACTCGCAATCGATTTTTCATGATCAGATTGTTTTTTGCCAACTTTAACGAATGTGCGATATTTCCCACCAGGTTTGCTTTTGAGTATAAGGTAGTGAGTATTTTCCAATTTAGATTTCACTGAATCCTCCAATTCCGGGTAAAATAAATCTTCTATTTGGGTTATATCACTATTCTGATGTTTCAATCCACCTGAGACCGTTTTTGTTTTTCTAGGGTGCATATCTTGAACATTAATTATCTCACTCCTAGCATTCTTGAAAATCATTTTACGAATTCCATCTAAATCAGATTTCATTTTGTGAAACATTATAGATAATGTAAATAAATGTAGTTATTTATTTAGGAAATAAATTTCAAATTCAACCTTTGCACTATAATGTTCAGAGTTCAACTGCTGTGCCGCACGACGCTTCTATAATAAATACACAAAATATGACTCATTTTTAAGTGCAATATGGCATTGTGTAAAAATACATTCTAATAGAGTAACTGTTTCAGACAATTATTGATATAATATTTTCCCTTTACAGCGTTCAAATAAATACATTCAGGAAAACGTATAGTATGTTGCATCCAAGGATCATCGTAAATCTCCCAATCTAAATTACACCTCCACATGAGAAACATGCTGCTTTATCATTTACACCATTTCCATAATAAAAAAATCCAGCGTCAGCCATTTCCATCACCAATCTTCTCCTTGAATCGGCCATTGCCCAATAATGAGTATCTAAATGAAAATTCACGCATTTTATGTGTATTATACATGTCATATCGAGGATTGTATTTATTTTGACACATGTTATGTTTACTCGCTTTCTAGTTCTTGATATAGATAATAAGTATAATGCTATAATGACATCGCACAGCTGTTGCCAGCAACTTATACCTTTTAATAGTAGACGGGATTGGTGGGGATAGAAAACTTGTATTTGAAAATAGGGTAACGTACCCAATTTAGAAAAATGAAACAAGAAAATATTTATTTCAAAAATGTATTATCTATACACCATTTATTTAAACATATTACATTTTTTAAAGCACTTATTGCATCATGATAAATACAACTATACACATCATGAGAATGTTCATATTTATTGCACAAGCTTAATAAATTAGGACAACCTTCATGTTCTAAATTATTTATGTTATTATTATTCGAAATATTTTTTAACCACAACACTTTTTCTAAGCCTTTAGTGTAAACAATTTTATCTTTTAAAATATCTATAATTAAATTCTGGTGATTTGAGTAAGGCACAAATCCTTCACTCCAGTATATCTTTCTATTACGTTCAATCCAACTGACTTGTCTTTTTTCTGATTTCGTTAAATCGCAAAATGGAAATGGGGGCTTAATTATAAACACCACGACTTTTTTATTACATAATACAGCAATTTCTTTGATGATAAATTCATTTGTTTCAGTTTTAAAACCTTGAACGTCTACAATGGCAGTCATGATAATCTGCGCACTATGTTACTCAAAGGTTTATACTCCACAAGTCACCACCACAAGTTGTGTTATGGTGCTCTGGTCTGGTATTGGTGCTGAACATTCAATCTCCAACCGCACATCTACGGGACCTGTTTTCAAACTATCGTTTTGTCTTGAGCAGTCTATGATAAAAAGAGGAGCCTTCTCCTTAAAACTAACCAAATCAAGCAACGGGTCTGCAGGACAGTTGTAATATGACTGACGAAATTTCACATACATTTCATATAATATATTGTATTTGTTCTCAGAAAAATTTAAACTTAGAGGCTCGTAAGGATAATATTGTGAATTCAAAAATAGGGTTACGTTTCTAACTCCACAGTGATCAAACAGAGAACTGTCTTTGGTTTTATTATTTTTTCTATTGGTTTGCAAGCAAAATATTACATATCGAGGTTTCTCTAATTGTGATGCCGTCTTAACAGCCCAAGAATGTTTTGTAGTTTTAGGGAGCAAAGGATACTCATATAAATCCCAATTTCGAAACGCTACCTGAATAGGTTTATCTCTCTCCAAGTGTTTTAGAAGTGTCAGTCGTTCACGGTCTGACACTTTTATATGCGGTACACGCCATTGTAATCTTTGTATGTCAATTTGAAAATGCACAACATCATCAGTCGCTATGATACTGTTTAAGTTAGAGTTACTTCTATTGAAAATAAGTTCATGTTTACAATTTATTACAATTTTGTTGTAATCCTCCGCAAATCCCAAAATTTTATTAAGAGGCACAATAGCACTAAAATTACCATAATTTTTTAAACCATCTATGTTCCAACCCCACAAGGCAGCAACTTTATTTTCTCCTTCATTCAGTGAAACATATGACTTTATTGTCGACGTTATTCCCGAATTTTTAATACGATCTATTTCAATACCATTTATTTCGTATCTGATATCTTGAACCAAAAACATAACAGGGTTGTTACTGAACGTAATATTTTTCTTAATTGGTTTTCCATCTTTGTCGAAGAACTTTGCTTGGCCCTCGACGTAAATTGAACTGGCTGATGGTAACACGTATATGTCTTGCTGGTGTATGGGAATTCTGATTTCATCATTTTCTCTAAAGCTGTTATTGTAGGGATTGTAAGAATGGACTTCATAGCTTTCAATCGAAGTATCGAAGTGCGGTAATTCGTTAATCTGTAGAATATTCATATTTTGAAACCTAAGGCTTTAAGAAAATGTTGATTTGTTTTAGTCAATTTTATAACTTTTTTCTTACGTCTTTGCACCTTAGCGTTTGTAGAAGTAATAGGATGGTTCTTAATAAACGTAGGGTTTTTATAATTATATAATATCATTTTATTTTTCTTATATGAAGACGTAGTTGAATAATATTTTCTTCTCTAAAATTAATACAGTAACCAAATTGATCAACTATCCTTATAGATATAGAAGAAATAGTGTTTTTGTTCACTGGAAAGTAAATAACGTTTTGCGGGGTTTCTATAATTTGATGACCTGTTGCAGTTTTAGATACAAATTCATGAATAATATGACTTGGTAACCCGTTACAGTATGAACCGTGTACAAGATCACATTCGATTCTGATCACAGAAAAATTGTTATGATTAATGTGTAGATTTGGTTTTGAATTTAATACTGAGAAGTATAGCAAACAACACTCGTATTGACCAGATAAATTCAGAGGTGGATGAAAGAATGTATCCAATTCTGATTTATTTCCAGAGATGGTAACAGCAATAGACATGCTTGTATACTGAATACTTTTAGGAAATTCTGTTTATTTTATTGCTTGGCTCCACCAAAAATTCTTCAAAAAATTTAAACACAAGTGTCCGCAATTATAAGGGTGATCACGTTGTATATTATCATAATTTGTGACGTTGCAAAACAAGAAATGTAACTCGCAGCGACATCTTTAGCGGACAAATGGAATCAC
Source organism: Hecatera dysodea (assembly GCA_905332915.2). Lineage (NCBI taxonomy): Eukaryota > Metazoa > Arthropoda > Insecta > Lepidoptera > Noctuidae > Hecatera > Hecatera dysodea. Next base: position 4,317,017 of record HG995306.1, on the reverse strand, counting down.
ATTTGACAGAGCCCATAGTTTAAACAACAGATGGCGCTAGAGTTCGAACGTCTCTTTAAAACTTAATATATATCAAATAAGTAGATGGTAAATTAATTAAAACACACAAAAATTGCATAAAAGCACAAAGTTTAATAAATTAAAATAATTAGGAACATGTCGGAATCGAGAGTATTTAGTCTGTGGCATGGAAGCTTCTCGCAAAGGACTTTTGAAGGACAGAGTGGAGAAATTGTGGCGTCGCTTTTGGACCCCATAGGTCACAGAGAGACGAACAAATGATATTATAAAGGCACTTGTTTTTACAACGGTGACCCGAAACCCGAGGGGTTTTCAAGTGCATTAAAAGGCTGAACCCTGTGAGTATTTCATCCTCCATTTGTTTCCCATTCTGAAAGTCCAAAGGCACATGTATTTGACTACGGAGATTTTGTTCCAGGTCTGGCTGTTTTACTAGCCTGGATATTTGAGGTCCGGGATTGATGAATGCCTGAAGCCATCCGGAGAACGTGCATCGTTCAGGTTTGGCTCGACGAGATTTGAGACAGTGTGGCCGTCCATGGTACAGGAAGGCCTTACCAATTCGAAACCTCGTTGAGGAAACATCGCCGTTCCAGGTAACAGCAATCCTGCTGGACTTCTCCCGTATGCCGCGTCTGTTCGTGGGTACCCAAGGTTTTTAACCTTGGTGCCATGCCAAGGGATTCTGTTCCACTAATTGAGTAGTTGAGCACTAATTGAGTAGTCTTGCATTGAGTGAGTGAGACTTGAGCATTAAGTAAGTGCTACTTGAGCACTAATTGAGTATTAATTGAGCTGCTATTAATTATTATGAGGGAGATGCATTAGACCTGTCTACTGGGTTTATTTTCATACAAAGAGTTAGGCCTTTTGTTAATGTGTTAAGTAACAAGACCAGTAATAACTTCCTTTTGTATTAAGTTGTGTCACGGGTATACTGTACCATAGTGAGTAGGTTTCTTAACGTGCTCTGGTTGGTCAATACCTTGCGATTGAGCTAGTGGTATATAGGCGTTCACCTCGCGAATCCTTACAAGCGACCTGAGACGTTGTTTTGTAATATCTCATGTGGTGTACTTCTGTTATACCTTGGTACGGAGACAGGGTCTAACAGGGTTACACATCTTAGTGTGTAAGTCTGGGAGGTATTATTTATGATTAGTTGCCTCATTCACTGTATTTCTATGCAAGGTGATACTTCTTTTTATAGTGAATAAACTTTGTATGTGTATTGAGGTATGTCTTTAATTTCAGTCTTTCCAGATATTTATGTATATATACCTTTATAAATTTACTTTCACACGGTAGGAAACTTTAGGTTTCATCTACAATCCATAACCCCTATAGTGGGGAACTGTGACGGAGGCCGGGTGTGACAAATTATAGTGAACTTTAGAACCTAAGTATTTTATAAATTCTTTTGGTGGTTTAAGATTTCCATAACTGTCAAATTACTCAATATAATCATTGTATTTCACATAGGCTACCCAATGAGAACCTGAATTTTGAGAACTATCTAAATTAATAACTCCACATTCTTTTTTATAAGGTTTTTTAGGTAGTTCATCTCTCATGAAGACACCTCTAAAATAGGGAACATTATTTCCATACTTCAAAATATCAATGTTAGTTAAGGCTCGTTTGGGTAGCCGATATTTTAGTTTTTTTCTTTCGGTAAGAAAATTCCAAGGCCGTTTTTATGAGGCTTCAAATATAACCCCTTCCCGATACAAAGAGCTTCCATTTTTTCATCATGTCTCTTTAGTTCTGTGAAACGCTCTTTAGCCATCTTGAATTCATTTATAGTTTTTGCTATACCAGCAGCACCGCCTGCTAACGCTCCTGCAGCTGATAATCCTGCGAAAATAGGTATCAACGGTAACACTCCGCCGGATTTTGGTATAGGTATAATCCGTGGTAGTTTTATAGATGAATCATCTATTAATTCCCTAGCTGCAGCCATGGCTAATTCTATCGCCATTTTCTTGCATTTTGGTTTCAATTTGCGCATCTGATTCCTTGTTTTACTAATTATATTTTTTAATTTATTTTTAACACCATTTCCAGATGTCATTTTTGTCGAAGATTTTTTATTACATTTACGATTTTTTAGACCAGCACCAGTTTTAATTTTTGCCAACATAGCTTGGCTTACTAAATGTGCTGCGATTTTTTCATCTACACTCGCATCAGAGGCAACTGCTCGCTTTTTTGCCATTTTTAGCAGAAAGATATCTGCCTTATTTCGTTCGTCTAAGTTTGACGACTTTTGATAGGCAATGTCGTGTTCTTTGCAATATTCGTCTAATTTATTAACACCTTTGTCTCCGCGTGAAAGCCTTTTGATTAATTTTGTACCAGGACCGCAATAATTATATCCTGGTAAGTGTAATTCAAATGGTAAATGATTTATAAGCCAATTGAGAAGACTTCTCTCTCCAATACACATCACGAGACTGAAGAAACATGGATATAAATCGTAATAAATACGTGATAGGTTACTTTAAAGTAATTATGCAAAAATACTCCTTTTATTTTTATTATAATATATTCGACTTATTAATCCAGCTGTTTTCAGTAGTAGGTAAACCTAACCATTTTACTAAAACTTTATTTCCTTTCCGTTTTAGAACTTTTTCAACTAGATATACTTCAGGATGTTTCGTTTTCTGAAGTTCTTGTTCATAAAATACCCCTAAAATAGGTTGACCACGAATTGTATCATCAATTAAGTAGGTGATAGGAGTTGTATTTTGCATTCTTCGAATTTTAAATATTTCTGTCGACCAGTTGGGAGTATATCCTTTTTCAAATGTTCCTTTATGCTTACTGATACGTACATAATCACCCACTTGAAACTTACTTCTTTTTTTTTCTAACTTTGTTTATCAATCGCTCGTATCTTTCTAAAATACGTTTTTTGTTATTGTTATCTACATTTGCTGGAATTTCATCAATCGTTTTGTGGTAGGTGTGATTGTATTCATAAATAACACTATCGAGGCTGTTATCTATCCAATTATAATTGCCTTTTAAACTAAATTCTTTGTATAATTTAGATTTCAATGTTCTGATAAATCTCTCAACTATGGATGCCTTTTTTGTTGAGAAGGTTGAATAATGATTAATATGATAAGATTTCATTAGTTTTTGAAATTTATTGTTATAAAATTCAGTGCCATTATCAGTTTGTAGATTTTTAGGGAAACGCTCCGCCAATAAAACCTTAAAAGTATTACATACGACATCTTTGTTCTTACTTTTTAAAAGGAAACGCCCAAGCGTATTTCGAAAAAGTATCGATAACTGCAAGAATAAACCTATTTCTTTTATTTTCTTTACAAATTGATTGCATATCAATTAAGAATGCTTGCCAAAGGTCATCGATATCTTTCATAATAACATTCCTTCGCGTAAAATTCACTCTTGCATTTTTATGAATTTCGTTTACCACATCGGCTTTGCTCATGTTCAAAAATTTTCTGTATCGTTTATTTATTTCTTTAATTAATTTTCTATTTTTTGACTAGGATTCACACAGCACATTACAACTACGCTGAAGTGGTTACATCATATTTTATTTACGGCTTTCCTAAAAGTACAAACATAATTACAAAATTGCCCTATGTTCATTACGAATAACTATTTGATACTGAATCGAAATTGTATCTTAGTAAGTATTTATTCTTTAATTATGCCAGCTTCTTTCAATTCTTCAACTATTGATAAAATTTCATTATCATGGTTTGTGTTACCAGCATCTCTGGAAGCAACTAATAATTTTAATCTCTCAACCAGTTCGTTAGGATCATCCCAATATACCAAGTCAGTGTTATTTTTGTATTGCTTTAGGGTTGGTAAGCTTCCTCCAGTGTGAAAACTTTCATTTGACGATTCGGAAAATAATGGTTTGATTACTTCACGATATTTTATTCCCTTATCGCCTCTTATTTGCCCATCAGGTTTAAAATCTCTCTTATGAGCATTTGTATAATGCAGTATGTCCTTATAGACAAGTCTATCTTTACTTGATATTAATTTTAAATCGGGTTTTCTTCGAAGTAGTTAGAAGTAAGTTCTTTCAAACCTGAGGTTAAATTATAGGATTTATCACCAATTTTAATTAAAATTACACTGTCGTCATTTAAACTATCGATTTTAGAAAATGAGACTACTGAATTACCCATTAGCAATGTTTTGTTTACGCTTCTTATTCCAAAAGGTATATTTACACCATCATAAATATCATGGATATCACGGCCCTCTAACGAAATTTCTATATCATCCGGTATTTCTTTTGGAGAAGACTGTTTAAGCACTTGTACAGAACTCAGTTTCGGTCTTCAAACTTTGTAGAGGAACTAGTAGTATTAATTTAATTAAATTTAATGTCGTCAGAATTTGAGGGTGATGTATTTTGTAAAGGCTTTATTTTTTCCGTTGATATGTTCGAATTGACTAGTGCTTTAAGAGGATCTGTGACGGTTTTTAGCATGTTATCAAGTGACAAGTTCATAGAATGTTCACGGTTCTTCATTTGTTTTATTTTATTCTTTATGGAGTCTACAGACTTCATTAATTCTATCTTAATATTCTTTTCCATGTTGTATTTTTACAACTGTACTCACCCGAAGAACATATAATACTAAGTTAGATTTATATGTTATAGATTTATATAGTTACGCATGTTTTCGCTCAAAATTTAAAAAAAACTATCTAAATTCTGTCTATACCTTCCATTGTTCAAAGAAGAGTCTTTGCAAATACTTACAAAGTTATACGGCTCTTTCCAAACTGTAATACAAATATTCTTGAATTGATTCCAGGACATATCAGAACTAACATGCTCTTCATAAATATGTTTCAAGTTTATATCGTCTTGTTTAAATATTATAAGAAAGTTTGCGTTATCAGGCAGCAACTGTTTCGGGATTTTAGAGTATGTTTGACATAAATAAAAGCAATCGATTTGTTTATGTCTACCCATAGATAAGTAATTACGAATATTTATTTGATTTTCACATGCCACATCATCGAAAATAAATACAGAATTGGTTAGTGCTTCATGTGGGGGTATGACTTCTTTATTATCATTAAATTCATGAAACTTAACTTAACTCTTTATAACTTCTCGTAAGAAGCTGTATTTTGGTTGAAAGTTAGTTTTCGAGTACAAATAAAGATTTTGAAATTTTAGACCATTCTCATCTATACTATCTATACTAATATTATAAAGCTGAAGAGTTTGTTTGTTTGTTTGGTTGTTTGTTTGTTTGTTTGTTTGTTTGTTTGAACGCGCTAATCTCAGGAACTACTGGTTCGAATTGAAAAATTCTTTTTGGGTTGAATAGACCATTTATCGAGGTAGGCTTTAGGCTATATATCATCACGCTTAAGCCAAAAGAAGCGGAGCAGCGATAAAGAATGTTTTAAAATCGGGGATTCCACGGGGACGAAGTCGCGGGCAGCAGCTAGTGTAACAATAAACTAAGCACTACGTTTGTTTTTCCACAATTCGAGGGGCTACAGATAATACAGCAAATCGTATTTGGTAACAGAATGCTATGCCTAATGCGGTTATCAGAGTCACCAAGGTTTATATGAGTAATATTAAGTGATGTGTGTTGTTTGATCAACTTCATTTTGGCTATTAATTCAATTTTACCCATACATAGATATTTAAAGCATAAATTTAATTAAAAAAATAAAAAACAATGATTGAGATTAGTTTAAAGTTATCATGTCAAATGTAAAACGAACATATTCTTTTTTCGGTATACCTACTTATAGTGCTTATCTATCTTAATGTGTTTTACCTGCTAAAAATAATAAGTTAGTATTTGTGAATAATAAAAATGAAGAACACGAAGGCCAAAACAAGAATCGAAAGTCATGCATCATTTATAAATGTTTTATTCAGATATTACATAATTATTTAAACACGAAAATCATTACTTAATTAATAATGTATGCTATACTAATACTAATTTTATAAACAAAGATACTCATATGTTATTGAATAATATTTTTTTTTTATAATTGAATAATATTATCTAGCTTTCAAAATATAGTTTCACAGTGACCCCAAGGTAATGTTTCAATTAGGTTCGTGAGTATTTGTCTTTTATCATCATTTCTATTTAATACTACTTTATGAATTTCTTGAGAGTACAGCACATGCTCGAGTGATTTGATTACATTCATTTTACATTTAAAATTGACATTATTTGTTAAAGCTTTACTATAGTGAGATAATTTTAATCGATTAGTAACAGCTTTAGATATTCCTTTTGCTTTTGTGAAGCGAGTTTTTGAGGTGATTATACAATATAGTTTAGCTCTCAGTCCTACAAATTCGTTTATGATGTCACCTCCGAGTTCATCTTTAAATAATCCTGGAATTTTAGTATTTACTCTTGGCATACTGTAACAATTATCAGGCGGGAAATTACTTGTATCAAATTTTGCTACATCATTTTTTATGTCTTCATAAAAATCCTCTGTATTTACAAAATAAACAAGGCTATCCGTGTCTGTATAACACAGCCTTGCACGAGTTTTATATTTATTTTTAATAAAATTGTAATGAAATTTATACAAATGTTCCTTTGCAAATTCTAGAACTGTAAACCCAATGTAGATAGGGCGATCCAAAACAATTTTTTCAGGAGTTAATTGAATAGCAACAAAATTTTCAGAAAAGATCGCAATGCTTTTCATATTTGGTTTTGCAATAGAATAGAATAGAATAGAATACTCTTTATTATGTACACCATATAAGTTACAGAAAATATTTACAAAGAAAACATTACATAGGGTGACACAATGGGCGGCCTTATCGCTAAAAGCGATCTTTTCAAGACAACCTTTGGATGGATTTGAAAGAGAAAAAGGAAATACAGTACTGTAGGTAGTCTTAGGTGTACTAATTATATATACAATAAATACATGATAGATAAATATATACAATAATAATTATAAAACAAAAAGAATAGAACGCAAATAAAAACTATTTAAAGAGAGAGGTAGTGATTTTTGACCATTGTTTTAAAAATGGACAAAGATTGAGCACGCCTTACCGACACGGGCAAGGCATTCCATAGCCGCACCGCTTGAACCGTAAATGATTTGTCGTAAAAGCTGGTGGAATGTATCGGCATCTCTAGTCTCAAATTTTCCGATGACCTCAGATATCTATTATGTGTGTCATGAAGGAACTTGAAACGTTCTTTAAGATAAGAGGGGGTTGTAGGATTAAACAGAATACTATAGAGCAGAAATAGAATATGAGAATCCCGGCGAAGACGAATGGGTAGCCACTTGAGCTTTGTGCGAAATTCAGAAATATGATCATATTTGCGCAGGCCAAATATAAATCTTATGCAAAGGTTTTGAAGACGCTCAAGTTTATCTAATTGTGCCTGAGTGAGATCGAGATAACTGACATCAGCATAGTCAAGGATAGGAATCAGAAGGGACTGTGCAAGCGCAGTTTTAGTGGCAGTGGGAAGAAAGTTCCGCAATCGTCTGAGAGACCCAGCAGATGCATAAATTTTGCGGCTGATGTGCAATTAATTTTTCTGCACCGTGGTGCTTGTTAGTTTTATTATTATAATCATCCCACATGGTAACTAATTTGACATTAACCTGTTTGCGTCTATTTTCAATAGTTTTTCCAAATATAGCATTATTAAGGAGTTTGAAAAAGTCTTTCTCAAATACGGTTGTTGAAGCTTGACGTAATGTAGTATTCAAGTCAATATACATATTTTTGTAAATAATTTTCTTGTCTAAAAGTTAGAATACGGTGGATTTTTTTCAAAATTAGTCCATTCAATAAACATGCCTTTAAATTAACATAATGAATCACATAGTTGAATTTGTCGTATAAACTAGCAATTAATTTAGGTGTTTTGCCGCCAGGAGGTGTGAACCTCTCGGGGGCAAAAGGTAAATCACTATGCGTATTATGTAAACTCTCAGGGTATATTAAATCAACTTCTAAAATATACCCATATTCAGAATCATCTGATATTGATAACACATTTAAAGTTTTAATTTCATCGATTGTCAAAAAACGGAAATCTGAAATAGGCATTTTCTTCGTCATTGCGTAACCATATAAATTGTTACAGTCAAGATAAACCAAATAAGTTGATTTTTGTGAAGCATCATAATTTGGTAAATATTTATTATTAGCTTGAGCATGGCGAAGAGAACATTGTGCCAAACCTCCACGTATTCCCTTTTCCAAAAATTTATACATTTCTAAACTATGAATTAATTCTAATTTAACGCCTGTGTATAGTAGCATCGCATCCCAGCTTAAACTAGGTGCAGTAATGTAATAGGCTGGATCAAGTTGATAATGATTCAGACAAGTATTTCTAAATTTTTCGAATACGTCAGAAAGAAGTAATACATCGGTCTTTTTTTTTTTTTTTCCTGGATGGGAAATCATCAAATGACCCCTCCCGCCCTGGGTGGAGCGGTAGGGAGTGTCAGACTTTTACTGACTAAAACCCACCCGTGATCCTTCTTGTGCCCTATGCGTTCCAGGGCTGCGGTAACTCTTTCGAACAAATTCCGCAACCCTAGCAGGCACCGACCCTATTGGGTCCCGTCGTTGGTGCTGACGGCTCCTTCGGCGCGCGTGGAACACAACGCGTCGTCGACACAACCTGGTATCGGACGGCGAGCCACCCACGCTCACCGTCCCCAGGCATCAGCCACTGCGCAATAGCACAGCGGCCGACTTGTCTCTGGAGGGGGCCGAAATGGGACCATTACTGGCACTCCATCTCAGCACCCTCCCGAGTGTTGGGAGTCGCAGCACCCGCAGCAGAAGCAGCAGTGGTGGCGACAGAAGCCGCGGCGGCAGCAGAGGCGGCGGAGGCGGCGGACCTCTTGCCCTTGGTCGGGGCGGATGGCGCGCAGGCCCTTCCCCCAGCCCAGTGCTCGGCCGGCTTGCCAGCAGCCGCACATGCACTGCAGTGCGGCGTGGCCTCACACGAGCCGGCCCGATGACCGGGCTGACCACAGCGGAAACAAAGTCCGCTGCGGTCCACCTCCGAGGGGCACATAGCTCCCGTGTGGTTGCCCACATGGCAGCGGTAGCACCTCAGAGGCCTGGGTTCCAGCAGTTTTACCCGCGCAGACACCCATCCCACCAAGAGCCTTCGGCCCTCCGACACAGTTCTGGCCGCCGTCACGGGGCAGCTCACCACGAGGGTTTGCATGCCCGTGTTGTCAGGCCGGAGGGTGCCCGCCTTGATGAGCTCGGCAGAGCACCCCCCAGTCCTGGCGACGGCGGCCACAACTTCCTCCTCCGTCACGGAGTCATCCAGGCCCACTATGCGCATGTCGATGCGCTTAGTCGGCCTGAACACCCGGACCTCGTCCGCGGGTAAGACCGCCCTCAGCCTTTCGGCCAGGGCGTCCGCGAACGGGCCACTCTCCGCTCCGGCGAGCTCGAGCTTGCGGGCACCGGTTAAGGTCCTCCTGACCCCGATGCCCCCGCTGATGCCCAGCTCTTGGAGGCTCACCGCCTCCTTCGCCCGCTTCAGTACGGCGAGATACGTCACGCCCCTCTGTTCCGCTTCCGGCTGCAGTGTGAGCACTACAGCCGCGGATTTCGGGGCGCGAAGCCTCGCCGCAATGGCATTGGCCTTCCGCCGCTGCCTCCTCGCCTTGTTTTTGGCCGCTTTCGCGGCTCGCCGTTTCTGGCCAGCAACCTGCCACTCGGCCTCGGCCGCAGGAGGGTCCGAGGGTGGGGGTGGGGGCGGCTGCGGCACCTCTGGCGCCGCAGCCTTAGCCGCTCCTCCAGCCTTCCTCCTACCCCTCTGCGCCGGGGCCGCCTTGGTCTTCGCCGGCGTCGCAGTCGCCGGCGTCACAGGCGCCGGCGCGGCTGCTCCCTTGGCCTTCGCCGCCTGGCCGGACGTTGCCGGGCTGGCAGCCACCGCGGCTGCGTAAGAGGCCGCCTTCTGCCGGCCCCGGGCCTTCTGTGTCGCCGCTGTTGGGGGGCGCCGGACCATGTCCTCCAGGGTGGAGAACTGCTTCCGGAAGGGAGCCAGCTCCTGCCGCACCAGGTTCCGCACCTGGCTCAGCACTAGGCTCCCCTCCAGAGGCGCCGGACTCAGCCCCCCTTGCGGCTCCTCAGAGGCCGCTCTGGCCATCCCCGCCAGGTCCCTCCGGAGCGACTCATTCTCCCGAACGAGTCGCTCCGTAAGAACCGCCAGGCGGGCGACCTCCGCCCGCAGCTCAGACGCCTCTTTGGCCTCCTTTGCCCCGCCGACGTTGGCCGCCGCTGCCGCCAGGATGGAGGCTTTGGCCGCGCTGATGGCCTCCCGCTTCGAGGACTGCTTCCTCTTGAAGGCCACAGCGCGAATCGCGGCCTCCACCACCTCCTCAAATTTCTGGCCTCTCTGCTCCTCAGCAGCGGGAGGTACCTCTCCCGGGGACTCTGAGTCGTCAGAGTCGAGAGGAGGCGGAAGAGTAGAGGGAGCCCCACGACCGCTCCCTCCAGGGCGACGCCCCTCCTCCACCAACCTCCCGGCCCGACGCTCCTCCCGGGTAGAGGGAGTCAGCCCCCTCCCTGCCTCACCGCCCCTGCCCCGCCTAGCGGTGGGGATCTTGCGGGCAGAGACAAACTCCCCCTCGGAGGACGACTTCTTGTCATCCTCCCGTCTGGGCCGCTTGCGGAAGAACTTGATGTTCTCCGCAGCAGCCCCCCCTCTTCCGTCTCCGGAGCCCGCCGAGCTGACCGTTACTAGGTCATGTGCAGAGCCAGAATCTGACCCTGCACCTCCCCGGCGCTCAGGCGAACTCCCCGCATCACAATCGAACGCCATCAGCTCCTTGAAAGAAGCGGATCCGGATGACGTCGATTCTGAGCCTCCTCGGCTCTCGTTGCCACTGGCAAGTGGAAGGCGTTTGTTGCCCACCCCAGAGTACGGAGGGCAGCCCGCCGAAGCGGGGTGGGATTCCCCGACCGCTGAGCAGTCGGGACCCACCTGGGGACTCATTTTGCAAAAGCCTTTGTCCATTCTTTTCCTTTTAGAGGGTGCGGTCCCTTACTCCTGCGCCCTTTCTCCCTCACAGGGCCTCTCCTCCCACCCGCTCACTGCCTTCCCAGCCACGTCTGATGAGCAGACGCGTACCAGAAGGCAGCGAGCGGGATTCCTCGCGTGTGTGTCTCTCTTGGTCTGATCCCTCACTTGCGACCTTCCGGCATGAGTGGCTCTACCGGGAAAGCTCGCAAGATCATTGGGACACTCAAGCCCCACCACGACGACAACGTGGAGACACATTCGGTGGGGAATACGTCGGTCTTCAAATATAAATCTGTATATTCTCCAAGTGATTTAATATTAAATGACTGTCAAATAGATCGTGCGTGAACGTATTCGTTATCGCTAATATGCTGACAATTCAAACTGTTATAGAAACAAACTTTTGATGGAAGTTGAGTCTCGTTATATTTTGAGTATGCATTCATATAATCATAGGGGTAAATTCCTTCCCCACCGAATGTGTCTCCACGTTGTCGTCGTGGTGGGGCTTGAGCGTCTCAATGATCTTGCGAGCTTTCCCGGTAGAGCCACTCATGCCGGAAGGTCGCAAGTGAGGGATCAGACCAAGAGAGACACACACGCGAGGAATCCCGCTCGCTGCCTTCTGGTACGCGTCTGCTCATCAGACGTGGCTGTGAAGGCAGTGAGCGGGTGGGAGGAGAGGCCCTGTGAGGGAGAAAGGGCGGAGGAGTAAGGGACCGCACCCTCTAAAAGGAAAATATGAGAAAAGGCATTTGTAAAATGAGTCCCCAGGTGGGTCCCGACTGCTCAGCGGTCGGGGAATCCCACCCCGCTTCGGCGGGCTGCCCTCCGTACTCTGGGGTGGGCACCAAACGCCTTCCGTTTGCCAGTGGCAACACGAGCCGAGGAGGCTCCCAATCGTCGTCATCCGAGTCCGCTTCCTTTAAGGAGCTGATGGCGTACGATTGTGTAGTGGAGGGTTCGCCTGAGCGCCGGGGTGGTGCGGAGTCGGATTCCGGCTCCGCGCCAGACCTAGTAACGGTCGGCTCGGCGGGCTCTGAAGACGGAGGAAGGGGGGTCGCTGCGGAGGGCGTCAAGCTCGTCCGCAAGCGGCCCAGACGGGAGGACGACAAGGAGTCGTCCTCCGAGGGCGAGTTCGCCTCCGCCCGTAAGATCCCCACCGCTAGGCGGGGCAGGGGCTGTGAGGCAGGGAGGGGGCTGGCTCCCTCTACCCGGGAGGAGCGTCGGGCCGGGAGGTCGGTGGAGGAGGGGCGTCGCCCTGGAGGGAGCGGTCGCAGGGCTCCCTCTACTCTTCCGCCTGCTCTCGACTCTGACGACTCGGAGTCCCCGGGGGAGGAACCTCCCGCTGCCGAGGAGCAGAGGGCCCGGTTTGAGGAGGTAGTGGAGGCCGCGATCCGCGCTGTGGCCTTCAAGAGGAAGCAATCCTCGAAGCGGGAGGCCATAAGCGCGGCCAAAGCCTCCATCCTGGCGGCAGCGGCGGCCAACGGGCCTGCCTCAAAGGAGGCGTCAGAGTTGCGGGCGGAGGTGGCCCGCCTCGCGGTCGTTACTGAGCGACTCATTCGGGAGAATGAGTCGCTCCGGAGGGACCTGGCGGGGATGGCCAGAGCGGCCTCTGTGGAGCCGCGAGGGGGACTGAGTCCGGCGGCGCCGGAGGGGGGCCAAGTGCTGAGCCAGGTACGGGACCTGGTGCGGCAGGAGCTGGCTCCCTTCCGGAGGCAGGTCTCCGCGTTGGAGGACATGGTCCGGCGTCCCCCGTTGGCGGCGACGCGGGGTCCCCCGGGACAGCAAAAGGCGGCTTCGAACGCGGCCGCCGTAGCTGCTAGCCCGGGAAAGTCTGGCCGGGCGAAGGCGAAGGCCAAGGGCGGAGCCGTGCCAGCGCCAGCGCCAGCGCCTGTGACGCCGGCGACTGCGACGCCGGCGACGACGACCACGACCAAGGCGGCCCCGGCGAAGAGGGGTAGGAGGAAGGCTGGAGGAGCGGCTAAGGCTGCGGCGCCAGTGGTGCCGCAGCCGCCCCCACCCCCACCCTCGGACCCTCCTGCGGCCGGGGCCGAGTGGCAGGTTGCTGGCCAGAAACGGCAGGCGAAGAAGGCGGCCAAGAATAAGGCAAAGAGGCAGCGGCGGAAGGCCAACGCCATTGCGGCGAGACTTCGCGCCCCGAAATCCGCGGCTGTAGTGCTCACACTGCAGCCGGAAGCGGAACAGAGGGGCGTGACTTATCTCGCCGTATTGAAGCGGGCGAAGGAGGCGGTGAGCCTCCAAGAGCTGGGCATCAGCGGGGGCATCGGGGTCAGGAGGACCTTGACCGGTGCCCGGAAGCTCGAGCTCGCCGGAGCGGAGAGTGGCCCGTTCGCGGACGCCCTGGCCGAAAGGCTGAGGGCGGTCTTACCCGCGGACGAGGTCCGGGTGTCCAGGCCGACTAGGCGCATTAACATGCGCATAGTGGGCCTGGATGACTCCGTGACGGAGGAGGAAGTTGTGGCCGCCGTCGCCAGGACTGGGGGGTGCTCTGCCGAGCTCGTCAAGGCGGGCACCCTCCGGCCTGACAACACGGGCATGCAAACCCTTGTGGTGAGCTGCCCCGTGACGGCGGCCAGAACTGTGTCGGAGGGCCGAAGGCTCTTGGTGGGATGGGTGTCTGCGCGGGTAAAACTGCTGGAACCCAGACCTCTGAGGTGCTACCGCTGCCATGTGGGCAACCACACGGGAGCTATGTGCCCCTCGGAGGTCGACCGCAGCGGACTCTGTTTCCGCTGTGGTCAGCCCGGTCATAAGGCCGGCTCTTGCGAGGCCACGCCGCACTGCAGTGCATGTGCGGCTGTTGGCAAGTCGGCCGAGCACTGGGCTGGGGGAAGGGCCTGCGCGCCATCCGCCCCGACCAGGGGCAAGAGGTCCGCCGCCACCGCCGCCTCTGCCGCCGCCGCGGCTTCTGTCGCCGCCACTGCCGCTTCTGCTGCGGGTGCTGCGACTCCCAACGCTCGGGAGGGTGCTGAGATGGAGTGCCAGTAATGGTCCCATTTCGGCCTCCTCCAGAGACAAGTCGGCCGCTGTGCTATCGCGCAGTGGCTGATGCCTGGGGACGGTGAGCGTGGGTGGCTCGCCGTCCGATACCAGGTTGAGTCGACGACGCGTTGTGTTCCACGCGCGTCACAAGGAGCCGTCAGCACCGAGGACGGGGCCCCATAGGGTCGGTGCCTGCTAGGGTTGCGGGATTTGTTCGAAAGAGTTACCGCGGCCCTGGAACGCATAGGGCACAAGAAGGATCACGGGTGGGTTTTAGTCAGTAAAAGTCTGACACTCCCTACCGCTCCACCCAGGGCGGGAGGGGTCATTTGATGATTTCCCATCCAGAAAAAAAAAAAAAAAAAAAAAAAAAAGGGGTAAATTCCTTTTTGTCGTAACAACGTTAACTGATCATAACTAATAATATCTGGAAATTCTTTCGATAAATTAACAAAGTCGGTTTCATTCAAATTATTTACTAATGTGCTTAAACTTGAATTAAGAAATTGATAAGAATCTATGAACTTAACTTGAATAGGCCTTGATTTTAATGAATTCTTAGTATGGAGTACTTTTGTGAATGACATATACGTTTCTTTGGATTTTGGTATAATTTTAAAAGCACCTTCATACTTCGATAATTCTTTTATGAATAAGTGAGAGTCGTAGCCGGATAGGTTATGAAAAATAACAGGAACGAAAGGGCAAACTCTTAACATTAAATTACAATGAGAGTGTGCTGCGCCTCGGTATTGTGATGTAATATGATCATGATCCATTACTTTATCGTCAAAGAGCAAATACTTACAAATATGGCATGTAGTGGCATTTTTGTAATCGTTTTCTTGGTCCTTAGTTAAAGGTGTCATAGGTATTTTATTAAATAAGATACTGTGAATGTACTCCAAATCTCTTATTAAATATTTAATAAATACTTGTACACAATCAGCTCCTCTATAAGTAACATACTTATTCAGATCCGTATTGTGTGAACAACAAATATAGTAACCAAAACATGCAGGTTCGTGAACTTTATAGGTACGAGTATTTTCAGTTACATTTATATTGCAGTTTAGTAAAAGACTTTCAAAATCGGCATATATAACGAAATTAATTTTTTGTTTTCTTTCGAAGTTTTTAAATTCAAGAATACTATTTTTTTCAGGTAACTTTGTCAAAACCTTAGGACACTTATTATGAGCACTATATCTCGTTTCACTTGTGAAAACTTGTAAACATGTCTCACATAGGTACATTTTACCTTTATGTTTACTTATTTGACGTTTGATCAATTTCAATAGATTTTTTATTAAGCAATAATGCCCGTTCCCTTTCTGTTCAAAGTACAATAAATTGACATGCTGGTTTTTTCTTGAACTTGTCACATATAAAGGACCAGTGACCATGTTTTTATCATCTAAGCCATATATATTAATACTGATATGGGGATTTAAATGTTCAAATATTTTAATATCTTTACATGATGGAGGAAATGATAGACCATCTATGTTTAAAACTTTTGAAAAATGGGGATATGAACTTGTTCTGCAAACATTCATTTGGGTGGGATATAACGCTGCGACAATACTCCATAAAAAGCAGTTGTTATCGCTGTTTTTTAATATTTAAACAACTTCTAGTTTTTTTTATTACTTGCGGTAAATCTATATAAGAGCCACCTTTCAAAGGAGAGTATTTGTTAATATTAATTTCAAGATGACTTATAAATAAACAAGACCAACCAGATTCACGATGTTGGAACTCTGAGAACTTTCTGTCAAATGTATTTATTGTTTTCAAATATAATTCACTTAGATCAGTATTATCATATACAATTTCATATTTTGTGTTAAATGATTTAAGCTGTTGCTCATCAGATTTTGGAAGAATGAAATAAGCAAAAAGCTCAAAGTTTAATTTAACACAATTATGTTTTATCAAACAATCGTTAATCAGTCTTATGACCTTATCCTGATTATCCATTAGGAATTTCTCAGGTGTTAGGTATTCCATAGATGGGTTCAGTTTGTAACTTATTATTCTCTTTTGAAAAGCCGTGGCTATTATATCGATATTTTCAATTTCACTTTTAAGTATGCAATTAGATTTATGCATATTCGTTCTCAAATGATACTGATATTCAATTTTAGGTATTTCAATGTGACATTTTTGGCATATTATTATATCATTTTTATTTGTTCTGATTCCGGGTCTAGGTGTAACTGTAAGAGAGAAAGGAAAAAAACCATGAACATTAAATCAAATTTGATATAATATGAATACTAAAGTTCTATAACGGATTACATGATTTATTTCTATGCATACCTAAGTAAGTACCGGCTAAGGTTGCAATTGCATTATAATAGATTTACGTCTTAGATCTATTTATTCTTGTCCATTTATCTAAGTATAGCAATAGTGTCTTCTATAATAATGTAATCGCAATCTGCCTATTATTTTTAAGTACATAATTTTAGTATCACTAAATTTGAAATATAAAGTTAATATCTAATTACTATAAGAGAGTAATACAAAAAGGGTATAAGTGAATAGGCATATGTTATATTTGGGTTAGTACGTACTTTTGTTATTAAGTACTATTTCAATAATAGTTACTTACAAATGTTGATGGGCACTTAACATACTCTTTTCGTGTTGCTATTATAAAATTAGACAAATGTTGCCAAGCATCTGTATTGTCAAAGGTTTGATTTTTAAGTGTGACAATTGCTTGGCGCCACCTATTCATTGGCGGAACTTTCTCTATTTCATCGCACCGGTATATTTTCAAATCAATATAGTGCGTTCCCGGCTTGTTTTCGTGGGTTTGGCGCGAATGGCCGTTTGCAAGACGTCGTGTTATATATGAAGTTAACGGTGTTTTACCAGTAACTGCAGCGACCACTTTCTCGTCGTCCTCGCTATCGGTTCCGAACAGATCGTATACCGTGCACTTCCTCGGGGGGATGGGCTTGATATACGGCTTCTTTGAAGCTGACGGACGGGACGGCGCGGCAGGCGTGGCGGAAGTGGACGGGCCTGGCAGCGGACTTGCTCTCGATGGTGACGACCACGACTCTCGTGCCGGCTCCGTAGTACGAGTTGATGCGTGCTTCCTTTTTCGCCCGTCGTGCTTCTTTTTCTGAACCTGAGGTTCCTCGTCGATGTCGGAGGGAAAAAGGGTCTCAGCGTTTTCGTGGGACCTGAAATGGAGTGAAACAAATAAATCAATACATTCAAATAATGAGTCTACAGCACATCCCATTTTCGCATGTCAGGTAGGTAAAACAACTCTAATTAATTATTATTTTATTATTGTCTATGTATCTATCTACAACTAATATTGAAAATACATCTGTTTTCGAATACTGAAACTAGCTCTGTTTCAGTATTCGAAAACAGATGTATTTCACAGAAACAATACTCTATTAACACAATACTATATCGCGCTAGATTAACTGTTCAACATATTGCTATTAGGAATAATAACTCATCGCTCGATTCGGGGATCGAACCCTTTTGGTGCTTAGCTGTTGCTGCAAATACTTACAATACATTGTTACTACTGCGATAATAATAAAAAAAGTTAATGTACATTTTATTTAAAAACAACTACTTACATTTTTCTTATTGCAGGTTGATTTTGGTAAGTACTTGATGTTAATCTGGAGCTCCTGGTAGCTGAAGTGATGCTCCTAATTCACTCTCCAATATTTAAATAGCCGGGATCCACGTGAGGTATTTCCATATCAATGTATGTAATGCACGCGTGAGCGTAACCCTAATATCCTGACTCAGGACTTCTTCACGAGACAAATGCTTTGATATCATAACAAAATTTACAAATCTCAACCTTAAATTATGATATCTAAAGTGTACATTAATATTTGACTAGGTATAGTAACTACAGTCCAAGTCTTACATACTAGTTAAATACCGCAACTGCGTTTATATAAGACATATTTATTTTATTTTGTTACAAGATTAACATTATTATTCAGTTATACTTGCTTGCATATCTACTAATTTACATTTTTTTAAATGTTTCTAAAAAAAACCCCTATTTTATTATTTTCTCCTATACCTACTAAAATAACAAAGTACCTAAGAGAATTACTGTGTTAAGCAAAATACGGTGACATTACCGTTGAATATACCTTTCTTTTGCTGATTTAAAAGTTATAAGTTTGAAGAATAAGATAGATAATAATAGCGGGCAAAACTAGGCGTAATAATAGTATATCGATATTACTATTTTGTGTTTTCATCCATCTCCTTATAAAATTAGAACTTACATTGCAAAATAGAGATACTATTTACATGCAGTGGTTTTGCCTGCCGAATCTTTTCAATAAAAATGTATGAAAAAATGTGAAGTGAACAAACGTATAGTAGTGTTTTAATTATCAATATATATATTTATAGTAAACATTAAAATGTTTGGCGCCGTGATGTCTTGAGGTTTCAATTTCACCATACCATTTTCGTCCGGAATGTCAACATCTAACAAAAATCTACGACTTTGAACTCTATACATTAAAATTAACTTACATATAAATTGATAAATTATTTTAAAGTCGATCATTCAATTTCTGATCCTGCTGAGTCCTAGTATTATTGCATAATGTCGGTAAGTGTTAATATTTTCTTTAATAGTATTTTATCTAAAAAATTAAATGTTACATTATTTATCTAAATACATATAAAACATATTCACTGATTGATTTAGCAGCTCAAACATAAATATAATAAGTCCTCCCCTTCAGAGTTTTCGAATCAAACGTACCTATGCTTGTATATTTGAGACTTTAATTGCATTCTGTATTTTTTTATTTTAAGGACTCCGAAAATGACCTCTTCAACTTCGTTCCTATGAATACTGTGGTGGGACAGAAATATGAAAACCAACTGAATCTGGAGGGCCCCAGCAGCAAACAGCTCAAGAGATGTTCAACAGCTGCATTCACCTCGGTAAAAAAACTTACGCGTGGTTCTAAAGTGATCAGGATCGAAGTTTATGATGTAGAAAATTTCCCTGATACCATAAGTTCGCTATGTAATTGTGATGCCGAATTGTGCGTGCAGCATGTAGTTAAAAACATATTCATGGACGATATTTATAAATCTGTTAAAGAAATTGCTGCAAAAGTATCTAATAATATGTCGTAAATAAATCATAATCCTTATTGAATGATAAAGTATTTTTTTTTATTTTAACCTTTTACATAATCACCCATATTGAATAGTTCTTTGACGTCACGAAGCGACATCATCATCTGCCTGCCTTTCCCAACTATATTGGGATCGGTTTCCAGTCAAACCGGATTCAGCTGAATACCAGTGTTTTACGTGGAGCGGCTGTCTACCAGACCTCCACAACCCATTAACAGGGTAACAGGTAGACACACGAAACGTAATATTACTTTTGAATGTGACTTTTAAATCTATGAGGGTAAGGTTTCAAGTTGAATAATTCACGTCGCTTCTTGATATAAAATAACTCTACCTACATTATAAAAACACGTATATACGTGATGAATGAGTGAAAATTGCGGTTTCCAGATCCTACTAATGTGCTGAATGAATGAAATGATGAATGAGTGAAAATTGCGGGTTTCCAGATCTTATCTGATCTGGAAACCTCAATTTTAACCTACTGCCGTCCGATAGCAACCAGGCCCGAGTCGACGGCGCGTCGTGTTCCACGCGCGCCTCAAAGAGCCGTCAGCAAAGAAGACGGGGCCCCATAGGGTCAGTGCCTGCTAGGGTTGCGAATTTGTTCGAAAGAGTCACCGCAGCCCTGGAACGCAAAGGGCACAGGAAGGATCACGGGTGGGTTTTAGTCATTAAGAGTCTGACACTCCCTTCCGCTCCGCCCAGAGCGGGAGAAGTCATTTGATGATTTCCCATCCAGAAAAAAAAAGGGTCCAAGCTACCAGTGGTCAGGGCTCCCGAGAGAGGAACCTCCTAACGATACCCGCCGTGTCCAGGAGTACTGGTTTCGGGATCAAGCCCTTGATCCAGCTGCCCAACGAGAGCCTCTTGAGATGTTGATCGAATCTCTTGGCAATTATGCCATTGGCCGTCACGTTTATCGGCACAATGACTGCTGTGTTCTCATCCCATAATTATGTCGACAACTTCGCGAGCCAAGTCAAGATATTTCGATTGTTTATCTTTCTCAGCCTTCACGAGGTTCTCGTCATACGGGACTGCTATATCAACAATCATTGCGCGACGCTCTAGTCGGTCTATCACCACTATGTCAGGCTTATTGGCAACAATAGTCCTATCAGTGATGATATACTGATCCCAATACAATGTGCAATTGCCATTTTCGAGAACTTGTTCGGGCACATACCTATAGTACGGTAGTTCCGATTCCCCAAGATTGTATTTAAGGGTAAGTTGCTGATGGATAATCCTGGCTACAAGGTTGTGCCTGTGCAAATAGTCTCCGTTAGCCAGACTAGAACAACCGGAAATAATGTGGCGTATGGATTCCCCGGGCCGGTGACAAGCCCGACATATGTCAACCGTACCGTCCTTCACAATGTATTTCCGGTAGTTGTTCGTCATCATAACTTCATCCATAATAGCACAGACAAAACCTTCGGTTTGTCCGAAGAGGTCACCAAAACTTAGCCAGACTACGGACGCTAAAATGTCTACATCGGGCCCATATAGGACCCAATAAAAGTACCCGTGAAGCCCCTTGCTCTGCCATACCTCCCTGCGATCATCTGTTGTAAGTACTACAGGTTTGCGCCAGTTCTCGCTTGCCAAGGAGATCGGGGTGAGGCCCTTGTTCCACCACGACCACATCTCGCTGCATACCCACTTCGGCTTCTTAGAAGAATTCCCTGAGACTGCATATCTCGCGTGCAGGGATAAATACTGCATAAGGCCACGACCCCCACACTTCCGCGGAATATACAGCCTCATCACCGAAGATCGTGGGTGATGCATCCGATTTGCGGTCAGCAGTGAACGGACCCTCCTGTCCAGGGCATCTAGTTCCGTCTGAGTCCATTTAAGTATGCCGAAAGAATACATCAATACCGGCATGACCCAACCGTTGAAGGCGCGCACCTTGTTTCCGTCTGATAAAAGACTATTTAGTAGTTTGTTCAGGCGGCCAAAGAAGCGCTCCTTCAACGATTGTTTCACGTCAGCAGCATTGATGCCCAACGCTTCCGACATATCCAAATACTTGTAAGTGTCGGTTGAGCAAAGGGATCTAAGGTGTATGGAATCCGAGAGTTGGGTTCCCTCGGATTCCATAATCTCACCTCGCTTCACATGCATGACTGCACATTTTTCCACACCAAATTCCATCCTGGGCCGCAAGTCTGCTATTACAATAGTGTCAGAATGGTCTCTCATTGATTTCATAATGGTTGATTTTGACAAGTTTGGTAATCTAATAATATAAAAGCGTCACTATGACTTTCCAGTGGTCAACCACTGACACTCCATTGAAAGAAATAGCATAGAATGGTAATCTCGTACATAATTACAAATTAATGACAGATGTATGTGGTAGTCTGCTAAAATTTTGACAAACCCTTTGATCAGTGACCTACTATTTTTTTTGGATGGGAAATCATCTAATGATCCCTCCCGCCCTGGGTGGAGCGGTAGGAAGTGTCAGACTCTTACTGACTAAAACCCACCCGTGTTCCTCTTGTGCCCTTTGCGTTCCAGGGCCGCGGTAACTCTTTCGAACAAATTCCGCAACCCTAGCAGGCACCGACCCTATGGGGCCCCATCCCTGGTGCGACTTATGAATTTAGCAGATTACGAACTTTTAGCAAAATGACAATGGGATCGTGTTTGAATGATAAATTTATAAAAATAGCAGACTTGGGGCCCTGATGGCGCTACTGAAAGTTTCTGTTACCTTCAGTAACTTCATCAGTTGCAAGTTGTTGGGTGCAAAGAGTTTCAAGTCATCCATGTAAAGGAGGTGCGATATGACCTGACCACCTCATCTAAACCGTTAGCCTTGGCCCGAACCCTCTAGCAATGTACTAAGAGGGTTGAGAGCCAGACAAAACCACAGTGGACTGAGACTGTCGCCCTGAGATATGTCGCGCTCGATCCTTATCGGTTCACTGTTCGCTTGGATCTGTCGACATCCTGGATAGTGAAGGACCGTCCTCCACTGCCCCACACACGACATTAGGAAGAGCTGCATTGACTTTATACAACTCCAGCACCTTCTGGAGCCATGTATGTGGCACTGAGTCATAGGCCTTCGACAGATCCCTTCGGGAACGTTGAACCTGTTGGCTTATGGCAACATCGATGAGGAGCAGCTCCTTAGTACCGCAGGACCCGTTCCTACATCCATTCCGAGAAGCAGACATTATTGAATTACTTTAATTATGATCGTTTATCTTTGCTGTCAAAATGGATGTAAGAACTTTATAGACCGTCGGTAAGCACGTGATCGGTCTATAATTTTTGGGTTCCGCAGTACTACCTGATTTATGGAGCAGGTGGGTTATTCCTGTCGTTAGGAACTGGGGCAGTGACCAAGACTCTACGGCAGACTGGAATTGAGATGCCAAGCGAGCGTGCGATCTTTGAAAACATTTAATCCAAAAATTGTGCAGCCCGTCCGGTCCTGGAGATTTCCAGTTAGGTAACGGACGGACTGCACGTGCTATATCTTGGGGGCTGATGGTAATTGCCCCCATTTCTGATATCAATTCGCACGCGCGCTCGACCTCTCTAATCCTATCACCCTCGGTGTGACTGACAGGCACTGACCAGATGCTGCGCCAAAATGAATTCATAGCGTCATCATCCGGTAGGTGCGCATCAGTCACACTTTGGTCTGGTCGCTCCCAAGCCCTATGAACCCACCTTTCGTTGCTTTGGAATGTGCGATTTTGAGTGTATCTCTCCACTCGCCGCTTGTACCGACGTATACGGTTTGCCCATGCATGCACCTTCTGCTTCAGGAAGTCGATTCGCTCTGTGACACGGGTCAGGTAATTGCGAGGCCTTATATCAGTCCCCGAAAACGCCCGCCTCACAAAGCGCATCACTCTTGGGCGAGTGTTGCCCTCCTTGAAGCAGATAAGTTTGCCAATGAGTGGTCTAGCCTCACCGATACGACTCTCAATCCTGCACTGCCAGGCTGGTACAGCTAGTCGTGTAGCTCTGTCATTGTTTGGAAATTTGTTATTATTATTATTATTTCGTTTGTTCATATACAATTATACATACCTACAAATTACATTTTTAAATATTTCTTAAAACAAACATAAAAAAAAACATTTAAAAATATAAAAAATAGTCATCCGCCGGTATCGGGAGCAGGGTCCAAGCTACCGGTGATTAGGGTTCCAGAGAAAGGAACCTCCTCACAATACGAGCCGTATCAAGGAGTACTGCCTTCTCTATCAGACCATTTACCCAACTGTGTAACGCCAGCTTCGACAGGTGGTCGTCGAAGCTTTTGGCCATTAGGCCATTGCCCGTAACGACAATCGGGACAATGACAGCCGAGTCCACAGTCCACATGTCGACAACCTCGTGTGCTAAGTCAAGATACTTGATTTGCTTTTCTTTCTCAACCCTCACGAGGTTCTCGTCATGCGGAATGCTTACATTGATAATCATTGTGCGGCGCGCTAATCTGTCTATCACCACTATGTCAGGCTTATTGGCGACAATAGTCCTATCAGTGATGATAGACCGATCCCAGTACAACGAGACATGGTCATTTTCGAGAACTGGGTCGGGCACATACTTGTAATACGGTACCTCAGAATCCACAAGTTTGTATTTCAAAGCAAGTTGCTGATGGATAATCCTGGCTACTTGGTTGTGCCTGTGCAAGTACTCGCCGTTAGCCAGACGAGAACAACCAGAGATAATATGTCTGATGGACTCACCCGGTCGGACAACGGAGTGAGTCCCTTGTCCACTGCGACCACATCGCGGTGCATACCCACATCGGTTTCGAGAAAATATTCTCTGAGACTGCACATCTCGCGGTTATGGAGAGTCTTAGCATTTAAGAAGCCTCGACTCCCACATTTCCGCGGGATGTATAGCCTCATCACAGACGATCGTGGATGATGCATCCGGTTTGCGGTCAGCGGTGTACGGACTCTCCTATCCAGGGCGTCGAGTTCGGTTTGAGTCCATTTGAGTATGCCAAAAGAGTACATTAATACCGGCATGACCCAACCGTTGAAGGCGCGCACCTTATTTCCGCCCGACAAAAAGCTGTTTAAAACCTTTTTCAGGCGGCCAAGGAAGCGCTCCTTCAGTGAGTGTTTCATGTCAGCACCGTTAATGCCTAACGCTTCCGACATACCCAAATACTTGTAGGTTTCGGTCGAGTTAATAGATCTAACCTGTATGGAATCCGAGAGTTGAATTCCCTCAGATTCCATAATCTCCCCTTTCTTTACATGCATGACTGCACATTTGTCCACACCAAATTCCATCCTGATGGCACTACTAAAGGTTTCAGTTACCTTCAGTAGCTCCATCAGTCGCAAATTGTTGGGGGAAAAGAGTTTCAGATCATCCATATAAAGAAGGTGAGATATGGCCTGACCACCTCTTCTCAACCGATAGCCTAGGTCTGAATCCTCCAGCAGTGTGCTTAGAGGATTCAGAGCTAAGCAAAACCAAAGTGGACTCAGACTGTAGCCCTGAAATATTTCCCGTTTAATCCATATAGGTTCATCATTCCCTTGAATCAGTCGACATCCTGGATAGCGAAGGACCGTTTTCCACTGCCTCATACATGACTCAAGGAAGGTGCGCAGGGTTGCATCTATTTTGTACAACTCCAACACCTTCATGAACATGATGTGGCACAGAATCGAAGGCCTTCTTGTAATCTATCCAATACATATGTCGACAGATCCTTGCGGGAGCGACGAACCTGTTGGCTTATGGCCATGTCTATGAGGAGTAGCTCCTTAGCGCCGCGGGACCCCTTCCGACATCCATTCTGAGAGGAAGACATAATCGAGTTGTTCTCATATGTGTCCGTTTATTTTCACTCTCAGGATGGATGTAAGAAGTTTATAGACCGTCGTCAAACATTTGTGGTATAGCTTCACACACGCGCTCGACATCACGCATCCAGTCACCTTCGGTATGACGGACGGGCACTGACCAGATGCTTCGCCAGAATGTAGTCGTGGCGATATCATCCGGGCGGCATACGTCCGTCACACTTTGTTCAGGTCGCTCCTAAGCTCTATACACCCACCTCTCATCGCTCTGGAACGTGAGATTCTGTGAGTATCGGTTAGCCCGCCGCTTATACCTCTGAATACGGATTGCCCATGCACAAACTTTCTGCTTCAGGAAGTCGATGCGCTCTGTGATACGGGACGTATATTCATTAGGATTGATTCCAGTCCCCGCAAACGCCCGCCTCACAAAGCGCATCACACGTGGTCGTGTATTGACCTCCCTGAAGCAGTATAGTTTGCCAATGAGTGCCCTAGCCTCGTCGACACGCCGCTCGATCCTGCACTGCCAGGCTGGTGCAACAGGTTTTGGTCGAATAGCCTCGTCAACACTTGGAAACTTGACGTTTGCTAAACGACATGCCGCAACAGCCCCGCAATACAGTATTGAGTGCGTATCAACAAGGTTCTCACTGCTTACAAAGGTGTTCTGTAGCAGTGAGTCCAAGGCACACACCAGCGCCCTATTCTTTTTGTGCATAGGCAACCGTGGTAATCGGGGCCTAAGTTCGGTTGGGGTTGATCGATATTCGCAAAGCGCGTCCTCCAGCGCGCTCCTCAGTCGATTGTTGTACTGGCTACTTACCGTAACAACCCTATCATCATACCCCCATGACCCCCCCCCATCCCTAGATCCGCCCTTGACGTTATGCTACACTATAATCGATAGAGGTGAGGCATAAAAATTGGATTAGGTATTTTGATTAGGTATTTTTCGATGCGAGTCCGTAGGTACCTAATCCAAAGCGTCGAGGATTAGGTATGGCACAAAATATTCGTACACAGTCTAAACAGAAGAGACCTCATAAAAATGTGGGGTTTTAAATTTCAAGTTTAATAAGCACTGCCACCAGCGCCATCTATGTAGATTACCATTGGACTATTTAGTGATAAAAACAAAAAAAAATACAATAAAAAAAGAAAAACCTGAAAAATATAAAATTCAATACCTATAGCAGTACCTACCAATCTCAATCATTGTACAAAGTTAATGAAAATGATTACATACGCTTTTTGTGTGAATCTACACAAGATAGTGCTAAGCCTATGAGAATGTCTAATAGACGACATTTTAAGATTCTGCGCTGCACCATCATTAACAGTGCAGCCGCAATCTTTAAAATATGAAGGGTAATTTTGATCACTTTATATTCACTTTGACTTTAAGTACGGTTTTCCCATAAAAAATGAAATATAATCCACCGTTCCACAATATATTAGAAACGGAACGTCCATACTCCATACCGAATATTTCTCACCCAATCCAAATACGATACATAATGTCGTAACAGGCCAGCGGATGTAATGAATAAAAAATATTCGGATTAGGTAAATGGATTAGGTATTTTTAAATACTAGCATTAGGTGGATTAGGTATCGTTTCTACCTAATCCGACCCATGTCTAATAATCGATCATATTGTAAGTTTAATTATTTTTCTCCGAGTCTGTTAAATCTAGTTCACGAGTTACAATTTCTGATAGTGTCTACAAAATATAAAATTTTGGTATACATATACACGTGTCTGCATGCACGGTTGGATAAACTGTAATTCTCTTTGTAGAGAAAAATTCTCATTTCTCCCATCATCACCAACACAGTTATTAAATACTAGCAGCGCCTCGCGGTTTCACCCGCGTAGTTCCCGTTCCCGTGGGAATATGGGGATAAAATATAGCCTATAGCCTTCCTCGATAAATGGGCTATCTAACACTGAAAGATTTTTTCAAATCGGACCAGTAGTTCCTGAGATTAGCGCGTTCAAACAAACAAACAAACAAACAAACTCTTCAGCTTTATAATATTAGTATAGACTAGCTTCTGCCCGCGACTTCGTTCGCGTGGAATAGTTACTTTACCCCGGATTTTGAAACTCTCAGCCCGATCGGTTTAAAATTGACAAAGTTTCATACAAACGATCATCCCCTATTTTATTCCCTTGGGGTAGAATTAATCAAAATCCTTTCTTAGCGGATGCCTACGTCATAACATCTACCTGGATGCCAAATTTACTTTGTAACATCTGTACCTACCACATTTTATGCAAATAAATGATTATGAAAAATTTCAGCCCGATCCGTTCAGTGGTTTGGGCTGTGCATTGATAGATCACTGTGTGTGTGAAATATGTACAACTTACAATAAAAAAAGAAATGAAAGTAAAGCTGAAATGCCTGTGCAAAATTATATTATAATTACCTATACCTACTCCACTTAAAAATAAATACCTATAACTAACTAATTAATAAAATAACTACTAATTAATGAAAGAAACATAAATTAGCCAAAACTAACCTATCGGTATCTAAAAATCTATGCTCCTACTTCTACTACTACTCACCTAAAAAGAAATAAAATTGAAACTGTTCGCGACGATGCGTCTTAGCTACATAGTATAGGTAGTTATAGGTAGCTATAGTAGTACATAGAATGTTGCAAATAAATAAAACCGCGACTACATAGTATAGGTAGTTATAGGTAGTTAGTTAGCACATAGAATGCTGTAACAGATAAAGCTGCATAGTATAGATAGTTATAGGTAGCTATAGTTGATACATAGTTTGTTATTGAAATAAAACACATTCGTTACAGTCGTTTGCTCTCAAGAGGCAGTATATAAGCCCTTGGAGCCTTTATTTCTTCCAAGTAAATAGAATATAGTTGGGTAGGGTATCCTATCCCTTACACATAACAGTAAACACATGGTAACCCTGGTAATCGAAGGTATATAAAGGTAATCAAGGTATATAAAGGTATATAAAGGTGATCGGTGGTATATAAGGTAATCGAGGTATATACACACACAGACAGACATACATAGGTAAATAGAAAGGGCTTGGTAATTTGAGACTTGAAATATTAGGTCAAAGGTAGTCGCATAGCTAAAAGCGACACTGACCAATCACAGAGCAGGAGGGTGCTGGTACGTGATTGGTCAATGGTTTTTGATAAATAGCCCTGGTGAAGGTATGCACAAAAATAAAACACTTTGCATCTACCCTCTTCCTTTCCCGAAAATACAAGTCTAGATTCTAGACTTCTAGATGTCTGAAATAGAACCGCCTTGAAAAATCCTTTCAGGGGATATATAGATGTCTATAGTGTATGCAGGCATAAAGCCGTAATTTAGGTTTAAATAAAACTGTTTATTTTTATCCCCCTGAAACATATACGCTTATAGAGTTGCAACCCCTTGAGTGACAGGGTTGAAACATATGTAGTTTTGTAGAGGGTTGTCGTATCTATAGAGATACATATAGCTGTATAGCCCTCCTAGCATAGTTTTACGGTAAATTCACCCCAAGTAGGTAATAGCTTCGTGCCTACAATAGTTTTGTATAGTTTTCGGCATCCCACCCCTACATGGAGGGGGATGAAGGGGTGAATTCGTCTCCGCTGTATGGAGCCTACCGAGGGCTATCCATAAAGGTACGACAACCCCTACTCACATAGACCTAAGCCTAGATATAGCTTAAAATCTAGAATTGTCATAGTGAAAATTAGCGTTAATAAACTTCATCACACACGGTGATTTTTTGGGTGTCGATACGGTATAGTTCGCCGTACAATAGTAACATAGAAACTTTAAGAAATTTGTAGTCATTTGCAAGATATTTCGAATTTATACCTAAATGTAGAATCATATAGTCGCGAATTTCACCCTTCAAATCGCTAAGTGCATAGTGAACAAGTTAAATAGTGTTTTATTGTGACTTTATTGGTAAGCCCTCAATACCTACCCCTATATATTGTGTGAATAACAGCAAGTATAGCAAGTATTCAGCTAAGGGTTGCATCCTCATGGCCCGTAGCTTATAGACGGAGCGTCAACGCGTCTGGATCATTTATACCTAGGTGGGTTGTCACCATACAGTCCACTTTCGAAGAATAGGATAACCTACCCTGGCCACCCTACAGTCCAGTCGATCACGTCCGCCCCGTACATTTTCTGGTCCATCGGAGCCGGATATTTTGAAGATAGCCTGATCTAGCTATTTGGAAGTTGGATTTACCGAACCACGCAGCTACCCTGAAGGCGCAACCCCTATTGTGAAGTCGCACCCCCTTGAAGAAAAAACTACCCTTCAACATTTCAAGACACGAAGGGTGTCCCTAGAAGCTAAATAGAAGTCGGACCTTGAAGAAATCATCCCTTCAAGAAAACTACCCCTAGGCAGATTGATAGTGAAGCAACAACATAGAAGAAATTTAATCAAGCTGAACTTAGAAAATTTCGAACGACTTCACACTTTGAAAATTTTGAGGAGTTCCGACACTTAGAATATTTTTGAAGATTTTTGAACTTGGAAAATTTTTTGAAGAATTTTGAACTTAGAAAATTTTCAACAATCCGGGACTTGGAAAATTTTTTGAAGATTTTTGAACTTGGAAAATTTTCAACAACCTGACACTTAAAAAAGTTTTGATCAAGCGGGACATAGAATATTTTTGAAGAATTTTGGACTTAGAGAATTTCGATCGACTTCACACATAGAAGAATTTGAACAGTCTGGGACTTAGAAAAGTTTCAGTCAATCCGAACTTAGAATATTTTTTGAAGATTGGGGACTTTGAAGAATTTTGAAAATTTTTTGAAAATTTTTTTTTTGGAAACTTGGATTGAAGTTTCACCTGAGGCTTACCAGTGGACTACCGAATAGTTTTGAAGATTCATTGAAGACTTCAACAATGCCGATCACGAGGTCGCATGGCAAATCATCCGAGGCGTGGACAGTTCCGATACAGGATCCAGCCGAGAGGGTTCCTGCTATCCATCATCAGGTGCCGCCGCGTTCGCCTTCATCGTCTGGGACGGCGCGATCGATGCAGCAGCGCAGTGAAGACGTGTCTCCGCCTGCTGCCGCTGAACGAATAGAACAGATAGAAGCTTCAGCAATAGAACGAGTACCTGCACCATTGCCGACAACAGTACAGAAACAGATGCCATCGACCTCAAGGAAGGGAACCCGCTTTGAGACGACTTCAGATAGTACAATGAAGCCGTCAAATAGAAAAGATAGCCGAGTCTTGCCAATGACTACCCGGGGTGACGCCCGTATAGAACATAGACGTCCGCCGTCGACCATTGACAGGTCACCGCGGTCATATAGAAAACTACAGAAGGCTCGCGAAGACTTATTGAAGATTAAGTTGGAGCTTGCCCAGTTAGCACTTCAGAGAGCCGAACAAGAGTCGGACGAAGAATATTTGGACGATAGAAACTCAAATGAAGAGTACGTGCGTTCCTGGCTGGAAGAGGCGCCTGAACCTGTTCCTGATCAGAGAGAGACCAACGCCGCCGAGGGGGACATCCGGGATAGTCGACAGCAACCGCCCCCCCCTGTGGACTTCGAACCAATAGTGGACTCTCGTCGAACGCACATAGATCCAGATAGTGCTAAACAGATAGAGCCACCACCTATGAAGAAAATAGAAGACGATAGGAGCGAGGATAATTTACGTCCATTCGTTACGGACCTTACGGCTGCTATAGCATCTTTAGTTGACAAGAAAACAGAACAGCAGTCACAGAATTCCTCCTCGGCGTCGAAGGTCATCATGACCTTACCGAACTTCAGTGGTGCGCATACAGAATGGTTGTCATTTCGAGCCATTTATGAAACAACTCGAAAATATTTCAACGATGTCGAGAATACAGCAAGACTTAGAAGAAGCCTGCATGGACGCGCTTTAGAAACAGTTAGTTCAGAACTCATCGGCCATGCAAGACCAGATGACATCATGAGGGAACTCGAGCTGCAATTCGGCCGACCAGATTCGATAGCACAGGCCGAAACAGATAGATTGCGAGGACTGACACGATGCAGTGAGAATCCAAAGGATATTTGCTCATTCGCAAGCCAAGTGAGGTGCGCTATAGTAACGCTGCGAGCATTGAAGAAGGATCATTACCTGATCAACGCCGAGCTCATGCGAACCTTGACAGAGAAGCTACCGAACTCGATACGTGTACAGTGGTACCGTATATATACAGAAAAGTACCAGTCCTTGCCAGACTTGTCGCTGTTTAGCGAATTCATTACCGAACAAGCTCGATACTGCAGCGCTTTCGCTCCTGCTGAAAACATCAAGACAGAGGGCTCATCCAACCGACGCACACCGCAGCAGAGGACTCACACAACAACAGAGAAGTCAGCAAGCAAGTGCCGACTGTGTGAGAAGGATGGCCATATAGAACGCGATTGCTCGAAGTTCAAGAATAGCAATAGTAACAAGAGATGGGAAATTGCGAAGAATCTAAACCTGTGCTTCCGTTGCCTGAAGCCAAGAAGAGAGCGGCATAAATGCAACGCGAAGAAGTGTGACGTCAAGGGGTGTACAGCCACGCACAGTCGGCTACTTCATTACGACAAGAAGCCTGCTGCGGTGGCAGCCGAAAAGCCCAGACAGACCGAAGTCAAAAAGGAGCCCAAGGAGACAGTCGCCAGCTCAAGATCATCGTCGAATCACGCCTATTTAAAGATCATCCCAGTCCGGGTCATTGGACCGGCGGGAGAGGCATCTACGTTCGCCCTACTCGACGATGGATCGACCGTATCGTTGATCGATGAAGACATCGCCGACCAAGTCGGAGCCGAGGGCAAGATCGACCCACTGAAGATTGGTGCGATCGGTGACACCATGATCGACACTCCTTGTTCGAAAAGAGTCACAGTGACACTCGCGAGTCAGCATAGAAATAGGGTGCCGTTCAGAGCGCGCACCATACCGAAGCTTAATCTCGCGTCACAGACAGTCCGTGAAGAAGATGTCACAAATTGCAAACATCTCATCGACTTGAAAGAGCAGCTAGTCTATGATGTTGGCGCGCCCAAGATTTTGATTGGCCAAGACAACTGGCACCTTCTCCTTGCCAGTGAAGTCAGAAGAGGCCCCAGGCACCAGCCAATAGCGTCACTTACAACGCTTGGATGGACGCTACATGGCGCGCACACTAGAATACTCGGTCAGCAGGTGCATTACGTCAGCGCATGCAGAGAAGATAGAGAAAATAGAGACGACAGACTGAACGAGCAACTTCGTGAATTTTTCGCACTCGAGTCCCTAATAGTTAATCCTCGGCGTCCAGATTCTGATCCAGAGAAGCAGGCTGAAGACATCTTGAAGAGACATACCAAACAGTTGACAGATGGGCATATAGAAACAGCTATGTTATGGGAAAATAACAACTTTGAAATGCCCGATAGTTATGGGACAGCACACAAGCGGCTGATCTCTATAGAAAAGAAGCTCGAAAAAAATCCGAGTCTTCGAAATAAATATATAGAACAGATGGACTCGCTCCTTTCAAAAGGGTACGCAGAAAAAGCGCCCAAACAGACCACGCCAGGAAGAACCTGGTATCTGCCTCATTTCGACGTCTTCAATCCCATGAAGCCGGAGAAGTTCCGAATAGTACACGACGCCGCAGCTAAATCGAATGGATTGTCATTGAACGACTTCCTACTTACAGGACCGGACCTGTTACAGTCGCTGCCCGGCGTCATGATGAGGTTTCGTAGATATCCGATAGCCATTTCAGGTGATATTACCGAAATGTTCATGCAGGTCAAAGTACGACCTGAAGATAGAGACGCCCTCCGATATTTGTGGAGAGGCAATAGAAGAGAAGGAGCCCCCGACGAGTATCGAATGACGTCAATCATATTTGGCGCGGCAAGCTCACCGTGCACGGCCATATTCGCGAAGAATTGGAACGCGAACCGGCACATAGAACAGCATCCAGAAGCAGTAGAAGCAATAGTGAAGAACCATTATATGGATGATTATCTGGATAGCTATAGAACAGTAGAAGAAGCGACATATATAGCAACAGCGGTGAAGAAAATACACCAACAGGCTCGTTTCGAAATAAAGAAATGGGTATCGAATGACAACGACGTCATACAGAAAATAGAACCGTCGCTTATAGAGACAGAAGTCGTTGACATCGGCGACCATACAGAAAAAATTCTTGGCCTAATATGGAGACCAAGAGCAGATACGCTGGGTTTCAATCTGAGCCTAGCCCGATTACCGAGTGGCGTATTACAGAAGGAAGTGCCCACGAAAAGAGAGGCGCTGAAAATAGTGATGTCACTATACGACCCACTCGGCCTAGCCTCACCCGTAACGATTCGCGCCAAACAGATACTCCAAGAAGCATGGAGAAGAGGAGTCGACTGGGACCAGCCGTTCGACACAGACTTGGCCACAGCATGGAGAAGTTGGGTTCAACATCTACAGAATCTTGCACAAGTCACAGTACCAAGATGTTACCCAGGATATAGCGACGCCATAGAAACGCAAGTCCACGTATTCACGGACGCGAGCGAAACTTCGTACGCCGCAGCGGTGTACTGGCGTATCTCTACAGAAGATGGCAAGACTCACGTGAGCCTCGTCATGGCCAAGGCAAAGGTGGCGCCACTCAAGCTCCAATCGATACCCCGACTCGAGCTGCAGGCCGCGGTGATGGGGACCCGCGTCGCTGCAGCTGTCATCCGAGAACACGGAGTCAAGCCGGCCTCCGTGACGTACTGGTCAGACAGCAAAACCGTGCTGACCTGGATCAGAAGAGGAGCTCGAGTTTACAAACCGTTCGTCGCGCACCGCATAGCTGCCATAGAAGAGCATAGTAGAGTCGAAGAGTGGCGATGGGTGCCCACTAAGAAAAACATAGCAGACGCCGCCACTCGTGATGTACCACACAACTTTGATTCGAGACACGAGTGGTTTCGTGGCCCCAGCTTCCTGTATGAAGAGTCGACAACATGGCCAATAGAGAAGCCTCCACTAGAGGAACAGACGGGTGAGGAGCGAACCTTAGTCGCTATAGAAAATATAGATAGAAGACTCACAGAAGTCATACCCGATCCAGCAAGATTTTCGAAATGGGAACGACTGTTGAGAGCGACGGCGACAGTACTACGCTTCGTCGCCAAATGTCGGCCGCCCAAAGAAAACACGTTCTATAAAAGAACGAGGAAAAATATAGAAGCGGATCCGGATTGGAGGAAACGTACAAAGACGGCAGTGCCCCCTCCTACAGCATCAGTGACGTCCCCAGTGACGTCAAAATATAGTTTTTTAATAGAAGCCGAATACCTCCAACAAGCGGAGAGGTTACTCGTGCAAGCTGTACAGCAACAGATGTTTTCCCGCGAGTTGACAAGTTTGCGAGGAAACGAAGAAATAGATAAGGACAGCGCCCTACGACCGTTGCAAATAGAATTGAAGGATGACGTCATACGCCTCAGAAGTCGTATAGATAGAATCGACAAAATAACAGAAGACGTCAAGCGCCCACCCATATTACATGGCGACCATCGTATAACTCAGCTCTACATAGACTGGACACACCGCAGCTTACAACACAGTGGAACTGAGATGACCATCAATGAAGTCCGACAGCATTACTGGGTCGTCAGAATGAGACCCACAACGAAGATGGTAGTGACACGTTGCTTACCGTGTCGCATTAGGAAGGCGTGCGCACCAGTACCAGCTACAGGCGACCACCCCAGAACGCGTCTAGCTCACCATCAGAGGCCGTTCACATTCACTGGACTCGACTATTTCGGTCCGCTATCCGTTACAGTCGGTCGCCAGCATCAGAAGAGGTACGTGGCTCTATTTACGTGCCTGACCACCAGAGCGGTACACCTGGAAATCGCCGCAAGCCTCAGCGCAGACTCCGCGATACTAGCACTGCGCCGCTTCGCTGCACGCAGAGGATGTCCAACAGAAATACATTCAGACAACGGCACCAACATGCACGGTGCCGACAAAGAGCTCCGAGACGCCTTCAAAGAAGAGGCAAGTGGCCGAGGCATAGTATGGCGCTTCATCACTCCGTCAGCACCTTTTATGGGTGGCGCATGGGAGCGCCTAGTCCGATGTGTGAAGACAGCATTACAGACTATACTTCACGAAAAACACCCACATGAAGAGGTGTTACACACACTGTTGTGTGAGGCCGAATATACGGTCAACAGTCGACCACTAACCCATGTTTCAGTTCACAGTGACGATGACGAGTCCATCACGCCGAACCACTTCCTCCTGGGTGGTTCAGCCCGGCTGCCGACGCCTGGCGTGTTCACAGAGCACGACATCGACAGCAAGCGCCACTGGCGGCGCTCACAAGCACTCGCCGACCAGTTCTGGCGCCGCTGGGTACGTGAGTACCTACCCGAGCTCCAACACCGGCGGGAGCCCCATAGCCGTGGCCCTAATCTGCAGGTGGGTGATCCCGTGCTCATCGCAGACGGCCAGCTGCCTCGCAACACGTGGCCGCGAGGCCGCATCATCGCAGTTTTCCCGGGCGCTGATGGAGAGGTCCGGACAGCTGAGGTGCGCACATCCGGCGGCACCTTAAAGCGTCCAGTGAAGAAACTTGTCCCACTACCCAAGTAAGACAACAGCAGGCGATGCTGCTCCTACAGCTCGCCAACCAACAGATAGATGGGTGACGCTGCCAACACGCGCAGCTCGCCCCCCCGTGCGGGCGTATCCGGCCCGCTACCACCTTACTTTCAGCGGACAGTGAGAGAGTGATGCTGCCCACCGGCGCAGCTCACTTCCCGTGGACATGTTCGGTCCGCATTCGGCTCGCGTCAAGCGAGCAATAGCCGGCGATGCTGCTCTCACAGCTCGCCAACCAGATAGATGGGTGATGCTTCACAGCTCGCCCCCCGCGGACACATTCGGTCCGCAATCGGCTCGCATTTTGCGGGCAATAGACGGCGACGCTGCTCCCACAGCTCGCCAACATAGCGGGTGACGCTGCCCACAGGCGCAGCTCGCCCCTCCGCGGACACATTCGGTCCGCAATCGGCTCGCACCTAGCGGGCAATAGCCGGCGATGCTGCTCACACAGCTCGCCAAATAGATGGGTGACGCTTCACAGCTCGCCCCCCGCGGACATATTCGGTCCGCAACCGGCTCGCATTCAGCGGGCAATAGCCGGCGATGCTGCTCTCACAGCTCGCCAACCGATAGATGGGTGACGCTGCCCGCAAGGCGCAGCTCACCCCACCGCGGACATATTCGGTCCGCATTCGGCTCGCATCAAGCGAGCAGTAGCAGGCGATGCTCCCACAGCTCGCCAACCGATAGCTGGGCGACGCTGCCCGCAAGGCGCAGCTCGCCCCACTGCGGGCGTATCCGGCCCGCCGCCGCCTTGCTTTGTGCAGGCGACACAGCAGGCGATGCTGCTCTCACAGCTCGCCAACCGATAGATGGGTGATGCTGCCCGCAAGGCGCAGCTCACCCCACCGCGGACATATTCGGTCCGCATTCGGCTCGCATCAAGCGAGCAGTAGCAGGCGATGCTGCTCACACAGCTCGCCAACCGATAGCTGGGCGACGCTGCCCGCAAGGCGCAGCTCGCCCCACTGCGGGCGTATCCGGCCCGCCGCTGCCTTGCTTTGTGCAGGCGACACAGCAGGCGATGCTGCTCTCACAGCTCGCCAACCGATAGCGAGTGATGCTGCCCGCAAGGCGCAGCTCACCCCACCGCGGACATATTCGGTCCGCATTCGGCTCGCATCAAGCGAGCAGTAGCCGGCGATGCTCCCACAGCTCGCCAACATAGCGAGTGATGCTGCCCGCAAGGCGCAGCTCACCCCACCGCGGACATATTCGGTCCGCATTCGGCTCGCATCAAGCGAGCAGTAGTAGGCGATGCTGCTCACGCAGCTCGCCAACATAGCGGGCGATGCTGCCCACGGGCGCAGCTAGCCCCCATTGCGGGCATATTCGGCCCGCCACCGCCTTGCTTTGAGCAGGCGATACAGCAGGCAATGCTGCCTACACAGCTTGCCACCGCAGCAGGCGACGCTGCGCGCATTCGCAGCTCGCACAGACAGCGGGCCATCCGGCCCACAGCTCGCTCATTTGCGAGAGCCTACGCAACAGCCTTGCGACTGCAGGCGACCCACAGCAGGGAAGCGGCAGACCGGCGACTGCACAGCTGCGTCGAGCACCGGCATCGAGCACCGGCGCCGCGCAGAGGGCGACGTGGCTACAGGCGTCGCTCACCGGGTTTCTGCAGCGCCGCGACGTCATCGCACCGAGTCATCGCTGCACTGCACGGCGGGAGAGATGTTCGCGACGATGCGTCTTAGCTACATAGTATAGGTAGTTATAGGTAGCTATAGTAGTACATAGAATGTTGCAAATAAATAAAACCGCGACTACATAGTATAGGTAGTTATAGGTAGTTAGTTAGCACATAGAATGCTGTAACAGATAAAGCTGCATAGTATAGATAGTTATAGGTAGCTATAGTTGATACATATTTTGTTATTGAAATAAAACACATTCGTTACAGTCGTTTGCTCTCAAGAGGCAGTATATAAGCCCTTGGAGCCTTTATTTCTTCCAAGTAAATAGAATATAGTTGGGTAGGGTATCCTATCCCTTACACATAACAGTAAACACATGGTAACCCTGGTAATCGAAGGTATATAAAGGTAATCAAGGTATATAAAGGTATATAAAGGTGATCGGTGGTATATAAGGTAATCGAGGTATATACACACACAGACAGACATACATAGGTAAATAGAAAGGGCTTGGTAATTTGAGACTTGAAATATTAGGTCAAAGGTAGTCGCATAGCTAAAAGCGACACTGACCAATCACAGAGCAGGAGGGTGCTGGTACGTGATTGGTCAATGGTTTTTGATAAACAGCCCTGGTGAAGGTATGCACAAAAATAAAACACTTTGCATCTACCCTCTTCCTTTCCCGAAAATACAAGTCTAGATTCTAGACTTCTAGATGTCTGAAATAGAACCGCCTTGAAAAATCCTTTCAGGGGATATATAGATGTCTATAGTGTATGCAGGCATAAAGCCGTAATTTAGGTTTAAATAAAACTGTTTATTTTTATCCCCCTGAAACATATACGCTTATAGAGTTGCAACCCCTTGAGTGACAGGGTTGAAACATATGTAGTTTTGTAGAGGGTTGTCGTATCTATAGAGATACATATAGCTGTATAGCCCTCCTAGCATAGTTTTACGGTAAATTCACCCCAAGTAGGTAATAGCTTCGTGCCTACAATAGTTTTGTATAGTTTTCGGCATCCCACCCCTACATGGAGGGGGATGAAGGGGTGAATTCGTCTCCGCTGTATGGAGCCTATCGAGGGCTATCCATAAAGGTACGACAACCCCTACTCACATAGACCTAAGCCTAGATATAGCATAAAATCTAGAATTGTCATAGTGAAAATTAGCGTTAATAAACTTCATCACACACGGTGATTTTTTGGGTGTCGATACGGTATAGTTCGCCGTACAATAGTAACATAGAAACTTTAAGAAATTTGTAGTCATTTGCAAGATATTTCGAATTTATACCTAAATGTAGAATCATATAGTCGCGAATTTCACCCTTCAAATCGCTAAGTGCATAGTGAACAAGTTAAATAGTGTTTTATTGTGACTTTATTGGTAAGCCCTCAATACCTACCCCTATATAATATTATGTGAATAACAGCAAGTATAGCAAGTATTCAGCTAAGGGTTGCATCCTCATGGCCCGTAGCTTATAGACGGAGCGTCAACGCGTCTGGATCATTTATACCTAGGTGGGTTGTCACCATACAGTCCACTTTCGAAGAATAGGATAACCTACCCTGGCCACCCTACAGTCCAGTCGATCACGTCCGCCCCGTACAGAAACTATTAATAATTTGTAATTTGAACGAATATTTAAACACTACCATAATAACTAATAAGTACCTATTTTATAAAATAACAACAAAATAAATTCAAATAAACTATTTAAAGACTAAAAGTCGCGCTGATAAGCACGGTTTGTTAATACCTATCAATCATTGTCTGTCAATAAGGTCGAACGCTCTGAATCAACAGCCAAATATTGAATGACGCTCGCGCGTTTTTGTTTAATGTGACCACTCGCAGTCCAGCACACTAAGGCTGGTTACTGCTTAACTGGGCAATCCTGTGGTGGCCTCAAATGAATTTAAGGCCCCCAGCCACGGACCTCCCGCCTTTTTACACCCTACAGCCGCGACCCGCGTCGAGCGCGGCAACCGTTACACAAAAATAATCCTTACAGCATGATTCAGTAAGCGCACGGCGCGATGGCTTATTATTGTATTCATGTATAAGTTTGGTGTTTCTATACCGATTTCTATGATTCTTTTTTTATTGAATAGGTAATAATGTTAACTTTCTTGAATTAGGGATGTGTGAGAGTATTATAAACGTAAGAGTAAACAAATATAATCAGAAAGCTCCGAACTGTTAAGCTATCGGGAGTTACACGTGTTATTGTGAGTCAACCATAAAAGATAGACATATGCTGTTGTGGTATATTTTTTAGGTAATTTTATGTAAAACATTTCCGTCATACATAATTTCTATGTAACTTTAACCATTAAGGCTACACACGCGACGGAAGCTTAAAAAATGGAGTAACTTCTCCCGTTCTCCCAACATTTCCCTTCACTGCTCTGCTCCTATTGATTGTAGCGTGATGAAAAGTATACTATAACCTGCCCAGGAGTATGAAGAATAATTGCACCAAGTTTCTTTAAAATCCGTCGAGTAGTTTTTGTTTCTATAAAGAACATACAGACAGACAGACAGACAGACAGACAGACAGACAGACAGACAGACAGACAGAAAGACAGACAGACAAAAATTTTACTGATTGCAATTTTGGCACCAGTATCGATCACTAATCACCCCCTGATAGTTATTTTGAAAATATATTCCCTGTACAGAATTCACCTCTCTACAGATTTATTATAAGTATAGATTTACATATATATTTTATAGATTCGACGCTATTACAAATTTCAACATTAACGTGTGCTTGAAAAGCTGTGAAACCACCTTGTGATGGTGACCTTCGCCGGTATTGCGGATACCCATTTTCCCCAGCCATAGTTAGTTCTTTCACTTTCAGTGCTCTGGGGTATTTTTTTGAGCATTGACCATCTTTCATGCACGGTGATTCCCTGTTTAAGACGTCACATGGCCCGTGAACCATATGTGTTTTTACTATGTCATGCAAAATCGGATCTGCATTATAGTCCGATTCTCCGATTAGTCCGACACCTAACGAAACCCAATTTGCCTATTTTTTTTTTTTTTTTTTGGAATGGACCACTCGCAGTTCAGCACACTAAGGCTGGTTACTGCTTAACCGGACAATCCTGTGGTGGCCTCATATGAATTTAAGGCCCCCAGCCAGGGCAACCCAATTTGCCTAGTAAACACGGTGGACGTCATTCTCGCGCGGAAAATCTTAACACCGCGATTCAGAAAATGACGTCATTTGCACAACGCCATCTATCGGATTTGGATTTCAACTATCAACATTAGTTCTATTTTTAGTCTTAAGATGTCGTTGCAAGTACTATACTGAATTGCGTAATAACGTAATATTTTACTTCTTGAACTCACTAAATTAATCATATCTTTTGATAGAGTGAATCGATTTCGATGAAACAAAAACTAAGTTAAACCTCAAGTTGCGTATAATTTTTGTATATAAACATTGTCAGCATTGAATTCGTAGATTTTACGTGATGTGCGCACAAACAAACAGACAAACAGACAAAAATTGCAAAAATGATGGAAATGGGTTCTGTTACTTATCTTTTCACACGCTGGCTATTTTTTGTTTCAATTACTTCAATGTACAAAAATGACTTTTCTACAGATTTATTATATGTATAGATAGATAACACAGTCTGAACAGGTCTTCTCGGAGGTGTATGCATTCTGTAACCGTTTTAGGTATTTTTTGGTCTCACATTTACTTTCTGTAACCATTCCAGCTTCTTCCTTGTTCTCACATTTATCTTCTTGCTTAATTATTTTCTGCATTGTCCGTATTTTAGTTTTATCGATGATGTCTAACATTTTTTTGCGATTGGACGAGAGCGACGGTAACAAAACTAACTCATAACGATAAAATGTGCCAGATGTTTTTTTTTTTTTTTTTTTTTTAATAATAATAATAATAATGCTTTATTGAGTCACAATAAACAAAAACCAGAAATTAGATTACATTACAAAACGCTTTAGGCACATTCACATTGGTTTCATATTGACAGTAGGTTTCGCAACTGGCATCTTAGCTAGGTCACATAGCAACCTGTGTTAAAGACACCAGTTCCATTCCCCAACGGGTTACAATTTCGCTGTTACAAAAGAAAAATAAAGAAAGATGATTTAATTTGTTTTGGGTAATCTAGAATAATAACATATTAATAAAGCTTGTGACATTACAAAAGAAATATAAAATCCTATATAAAAACAACCAAAACTGCAGAAAACTGACCATTTTGGTGGATTTGAGTTAGTGTGGGTGCGTGTCGTTGTAATGGTGTGTTTATGTATAGATATATGTGTGTTTATGTATAGATATATGTGTGTTTATGTGTAGGTATATGTGTGTTTATGTGTGGAAACATTTGCGTTCAATTAGACCGTAGAAGTGTAACTACACCGTAGAAATCAAAAGACTCTCTGTATCCTGGTAGGTCAAGCCAAGGAGCCAGTTTTTAATTTGTCGTTTACAGGCCCGGCCAGAAAGACGGTAAACGGGCAGTAGCCTATTTACTCTGTTGTACAGGGCTGGCGC
The DNA here is from genome assembly GCA_905332915.2 of Hecatera dysodea. Taxonomy (NCBI): domain Eukaryota; kingdom Metazoa; phylum Arthropoda; class Insecta; order Lepidoptera; family Noctuidae; genus Hecatera; species Hecatera dysodea. The sequence continues at coordinate 4,275,067 of HG995306.1, read as the reverse complement.
AAGGAAGTAATTGAACCTTTTTGAATAGGTGAAATGGCACTTTTTACTTTCGCAAATCAGGTCCTTGCGCCTTTTGTCAATTATTCGAAACGGGGTCGCAGAATGCTGTATAAGGACAGTATTTAAAATAAACAGCTGCCTCACCGTCAATACCTGACAACACTTGTAAAGGTCTGTAGTCGGGAACGTGATCTCTTTAAAATTGCTAACTTTTAAGATTGCCCTTTGAGCTCTCTCTAGTTTTAAAAGTAGCGTTTTAGGCGTTAAGGTAACGTTAAGATAGTAACGCTACCGGTATTTCAAGCCCTAATTGGACGAGAGCGACGGTAATAAAACTAAATCATAACGATAAAAATTACGATAGCGAAGATTTTACCGTTACGTATTTTAACGATAAAATGTGCCAGATATACCGTTAAATAAAGTAACGTTATTTATTAGATAACGATATCTGCCTGTAACGATACCATATGTTTAACGGTATTTCAAGCCCTGCTCCGGGGAGCATCTCCCCTCTTACCGCACCCCGCACCGCCATCGCCTGTACGCACGACTCGTGGCAGTCGGGCGCGCGCGGCGCGACGCCACGGCCCATGCCAGCGGCCGGCGCACAGATCGACGATCGATGCAAAATACGATTTTTCAGCAAAAAAAAAATTAAACGATTGCTGAATTATTGTTCAGAGGCACATATGTACGTATGTAAGTAAAAACTTACGTATGTGCCACTGACAATAACTAACTCACCCACCACACCACAAACAAACACGTTTATTATTTCCATTGAATTATTCGGGCGAAATATTCGGCGAAAACATTCGATTGCTGGGTACGAATCTTTCTCGCGGTGAGGGAAAACTTCTCCGGGGAGCATCTCCTCTCTTACCGCACCCCGCACCGCCATCGCCTGCACGCACGACTCGTGGCAGTCGGGCGCACGCGCGCGCGGCGCGACGCCACGGCCCATGCCAGCGGCTGGCGCGCGGCGCACAGATCGACGATCGATGCAAAATACGATTTTGCAGTAAAAAAATTAAATTCTTAATCAAATTTATTTTGAATAATTCTGATGTAAAGAAACTTTCCCAGAAGTATTCCGGAATTATTCCGAATTTTTCAGAAGTTTTGCAACTATATATGCGACACGACAATTAGAGTTTTTGAAATAACTCGAACAAGTAGATATGTAAGCTACCCAACTACGAAACTAGATACCTCCGAGCGAGGCTCCTAATACGACCTTGACGATTTATAGGTTAGTACTAGGGCGAAATAGTATGGGTGAGGACTTAAGTACCTAATATTTACGACACGAAATGAACGGACACGACACGAAAGTGAATCTATTAGCACGTACAAGACACAATTATAAGGGCGAAACGATTACCTAACGAAATGCAAACAAGATAGCTTGTTTGTAAGTACGTACCTACCTGTATATACTGTAGGTAGATTGCGGCTCGCGGCCCGCGGCTGGCACTCAACAACCAATGAACTAAGTAGGTAATTAGCGAAATAATTTGATTGTTAAGTTGACCAAGAGTATGTGTACCAGTTTTAAAAAGGTGGTATCAATATAAACGTGACTATAGTCATGAGAATAAGGAAAAATGTTTTAAATTCATGTCTGTCTTTTAGTGACGTATTTGAAGAAAACTCAACAAACGAAGCATTCTATAAATTTTTCGACACATTTCTCCTATTTTATAACTTATGTTTTCCTACCATTCGCATAAAAGTTACAAATATAGCTTTAAATAAATTAAACTGGCTATCTAAAGGTATAAAAATAAGCTGTAAGAATAAAAGTAAATTACACTATAAATTAAAATATAAACATAACGAATCGCATAGAAAAAAGGACAAAAACTATTGTAATTTATTAAAAAAAAAATACATTTTAACGTCACGAAAAAATAATAATACTAAATACATAAATAAAGCTCAAAATAAGTGTAAGGCAGCATGGGATGTAATAAAAAAACATACTGGCACTGATTTAAAACGGTCCTGTATTTCTAAAATTACTATTGACAACATTGATTGTACAAATCCCGAGTCTATTGCAAATTATTTCAATAGTTTTTTCATTGACACGGTAACCAATAATAGCCTTGATAATAACGCAGACTCAAAATTAAAACAAATGGAGCATATTAAATCAATCAGCAATTCAATGTTTTTGCATCCACTGGATGGCAGTGACCTTAAAAAAATAGTGATGTCTCTAAATGATTCCAAAGCGAGTGGTTATGATGAAGTTCGAACCGACATCATAAAACTGTCAGTCAATTTAATTCTAGAACCACTTCTACATATTGTTAACCTCTCACTAGAACAAGGAATATTTCCCGATTTATTAAAGAAATCAGTAGTAAAACCACTGTTTAAAAAAGGAGATACCACTGAAATGGACAATTATAGGCCCGTAACTTTGATACCTATATTTTCAAAATTTTTTGAAAAGGTTTTTCATAATAAATTGTCAAACTTTATTGAAAAACACAAAATTATTAAAGACGAGCAAAATGGGTTTCGTAAAAATAGAAGTACATCTCTAGCTGCATTTCAATTAATAAAGGATATTATAGACTGCATTGACAAGAAAATACCAGTTACAGTTTTATTTATGGATATGAGTAAGGCGTTCGATTATGTTTCTCATGAAAGATTATTGAAAAATCTTTCAAGATATGGATTCAGAGGAACAGCGCATAATTGGCTTAAATCGTATTTGTCTGACAGAGTACAATCAGTGGAAGTTACAAATTATAATTAACAAACTATAAAAAACTAAAACGATGGAAACATTCAAATCATCGTTTAATTTTAATAGATATGGTGTGCCACAGGGCAGTATTTTAGGGCCACCAATGTTTTTGCTTTATATAAATGATTTCCCAGACATTATAAATCATAAATGTGTACTATTTGCCGATGATACTACAATTATAATCAAGGGACACGATAAAAGTTCGTACGAAAACGAAATTAACATTGCTCTCCAAGGAACTATAGAGTGGTTAGAGGCTAATATCCCCCCTCCGCCCGGACACTGAGTTGTGTGGACGTGTTTTCTGTGCTCGTAAACATTTTATTACGAAAAGTTAGTCTAAAGTGCAGTATTCATTTTAAAAGTTACGTCAAAACATGTGCAACACAACATTTAGTAAACAGTGAAAAAACTAGAACTGTGTACAAACTATTACGGGAGATATAAACATAAACATTTTAACATTTTTAAAAGTGATCGTTACAAATTTCTTTGTCCGTGTGTCGAAGTGTACTGACCTTCGAACGGGTCATTGACACACGTTTCATTACCCCAACATTCTACCAATAGATCGTTAAATTCGCACTCTAACTTCGAGCATCGGTGGTCTAGTGGCGTAAGACGCCTACCAGCATTTCAAGTTGGCAGACTCGAGTTCGATCCCCGCAAGTTGCAGCAGTTTTTGTGATAGATAAAAGTGTTTTTGTACATAATTGAACAAAGAAGTTGTTAGAGCAAACTAACAGTTAACGGGAGTTCCGATAGCCCTGTGTTAACGTGGAGCGCTTGCAGAAATTATTATAGCGCAACATTGGAGTCGGTAGCAGCTACCCGTGACTATACACCCAAAATATATTATATTATTATCACATGAGTAGCCCGTCATTGTCTACTAAATTCGGCCCCGATAATAAAGGCTTGTTGTATTCATCGCAGCCAAGCTCATCAAACGAGTAAAATGGACAAATCTTACTCTGATACAAATATCAGCGCAATGATGGACACGACTCCACCTAATTTTATAGCTACGCGTAACAAGAGATTAAGGGAAGAGGATTTACCGGAGGAGTTTTCCAAATTTAGAAAAGAAATCAAAGAAATGTTCTCTTCATTTATCTCAACTCAGCAGAGTGAATTGAAAATAATTAAGGATATCCAGATAACAAATGGCAACATTGAAACCGCCATCAATCATCTATCTCAGCAAAACGATGAGTTTCGGAAGAAGATAGAATCTCTTGAGTTACAAGGAAAAAAGGATCGCGAGTACATTACCTTATTGGAGGATAAGATCGAAGATCTGCAAAGAAGTAATAAAAAAACCTGCATTGAGATAAAAAACGTCCCTAAAAAGCATCAAGAGAATAACGATGACTTGGTAAATATGGTCACGAACTTGGGAAAACACTTAAGCATCGAGATGGATTCACGCGACGTCAAAGATATTTACCGACTCCGTAGTAAAAAAGAGGGTGTCACAAACACTCCTATAGTTGTTGAATTAAACTCTACCCTTTTGAAAACTAATTTACTGAAAAAGGCAAAGTCGTTTAACATTAAAAATAGTAGTAAACTACAGGCAAAACATCTCGGGATTAGAAGCAATCCGGAGGTTCCCGTGTTTATATCTGAACAATTGACAGCTAAGAATGCCCGACTGTTTTTCTTGGCACGAGACTTGGCTAAAACTAAGCAATATAAATTCTGCTGGACTGCTTTTGGACGTATTTTGGTCAGGAAGGATGAAAATGCTCGTATAATAGCTATAAGAAGTGAAGCCCAGGTACACCATTTGATGCAAGAAGCATGACTAAACTGGTCTATTCTTGGATTAATCATAATACGCAAAGCTTGTTTATTTTGTCATAGTTTTATCCTTAAATTTACTCTTAAACCGTATAGATCTATTTCAAATTTTCATAACTGTAAGCATGTTTGGCTCTATTACACACATTCAAACACCATTATTCGCACGATCCATTCCACTCTAAATACACATAACATACAACTTACTCACTCAATACGCTTTTACACAAACTCACTTCAATTAGTGCCTAGTATACCTATTCATTTATATTTAATCAATTACTCTGGAATATATGGGAAGGCAGACGTCACACGACTATTGTGCTTTGGCTTAAAACTTGAGAAACAAAAATTGTTTACTCTATACAATAATGGATAATAATTTATGTAACGTGCAGGAATTGGATTTTGCTGAGATAGCTAATTCTGCTATACTTGACATTGCACACTTTAATACTTACCTACATCAAACTAATCATAATTTAACCGTCCTGACCCAAAATATAAGGAGCGTATATAGTAACTTTGACGACCTTCAAATAACAATTTCTCAAATTGGAGTTGAAGTGGATGTTTTGGTTTTAACTGAATGTAGATTAAACGCTAACAAACCAATACCTGAGTTGAATAATTATACTTCGTTTAAAACATCTAGGCATTTAAACCAAAATGACGGAGTAGTCGCCTATGTGAGAAACTGCCATTTTCCTCAGGTAACTGAAATTGATTTGGCACATGCCTCTGCTTTGCAAATCACAATACCTAATTTCACCATCATTGGTATTTATCGGTCTCCATCTAAACCTTCCGCAGACAACTTCGTTGCCTCGCTTGATAAACACCTTCAATCAATTGAATCGCATGGAGATACTATTATTACAGGAGACATAAATATTAACTTAATAGGAAAACAAGCGGAAACATCTCTATCACGAACAAATAGACTTAATTATTTAAACATGGCGGCTTTGCATGGCTTCCTCCCGGGACATTGCCTGCCTACCAGGGATGACAGCTGCTTGGATCACATGCTTCTGAAACTAAATAAATCTAGAAGCTCGGCTTTCGTGGTAGTTTTAAATACGTCTGTAACTGATCATGCAATGGTATTCTTAAACATATCCCACACGTACAAGACCAAGGTTTATGCCAAATCTAAAACAGTTACCAACTTTGACAATGCCTATAAACACCTTCTAAGTGTTGATACTTCTTATCTTAATGCATATAGAGACCCAAACATTTTGGCAGACGCAATGATAGATGTGATTAAATCATCTCTTCTCCGAAATACCAACGTTATCTCAGTTTCTAGCTCTAAACGTACCCTAAAGCCCTGGATATCCACGGGAGTCCTAACATGTATTAGGTTTAGAAATAAGTTACATTTACAGTTAAAGAGAGACCCTTTTAATGTTATTCTGAGTATTACATATAGGCGTTACCGCACTTTCTGCAGTAATCTTATCAGGAAACTCAAAAGACAATATCATAAGAACCAAATATTATCTTCCGTGAAAAATCCCAAGCTGCTGTGGCGAAGAATAAATGACATAACCCATTACAAAAAACCCAAAACATCTAACACTCATTTTCTTCAAATTACTCCACACCCACTTAACTCGTTGAACTGCGTGAATCAATTCTTCGTATCTATTGGGAAAACATTGGCGGACGAAATCATGACCCTAACTGGGCAAGAATATGACCCTGCTTTTTCCCCCTCAATTTCAACATCTCAAACCAACTCATTTGTGCTACTAGACACAGATCCAGCAGAAGTGGATAGTACACTCATGGCACTTGACTCAGCAAGTGCTACGGGGTGGGATGGCATATCCGTGAACTTCCTTAAGCTGGCTCGAGACCTTGTGGTACCTCTCATTTGCAAGTTAACTAATCTGTGTTTTGAAACGGTTACGTTCTGTAATGCGCTGAAAAGATCTATTATCACGCCTGTGCACAAGGATGGGGACAAGAGCGATGTCAATAATTATCGACCGATCTCTGTCTTAACCTCAATTTCAAAAATAATAGAAAAAATATTAAATAAAAGGCTTGTAAATTATTTGAACAAATATAACCTTCTTTCAGATTCCCAATATGGTTTTAGGCAGGGTCGATCAACTCAGGATGCGGTTGTAGCTCTAACGTCTGAAATAACACATAAGGTAGACAGGGGATATAAATGCGTCACGGTGTTCTTGGACTTGAAAAAAGCGTTTGACACCGTATCTGTTCCCATCCTTGTGAAAAGACTTGAGGCTATGGGGGTTAGAGGTAAAGCGCTTTCTCTTTTTGAAAGTTATCTACAGGGTAGGAAACAACAGGTTAGGGTAAGTAATTCGTATAGCAATGAGGAAGAGGTTATTTTCGGTGTTCCACAGGGCTCCGTGCTCGGCCCACCGCTGTTTCTGGTGTATATTAATGAGCTCTGTAACCTTCGAAGCAGTGGAGGGAAAATCTTCTCTTATGCTGACGATACAGCTATTGTCTATACTGGGGACACATGGGAGGAGGTTCGAGGAAAAGCCGAACAGGGGTTGGTTGTTGTAGATGGATGGCTCAAGGCAAATCTGCTGACCCTCAATATTGCCAAAACCAATTACCTTTGTTTCTCCCCAAGTTCTAAGTCTAAGCCAGGAGCGCATTTCAATATCTGTATCCATACCTGTGTAAACAGCTTGGAACGAAATTGTGACTGTAAACCCATAAAACAAGTGCCGTCTACAAGATACCTGGGTGTCATAGTCGACGAGTGTCTAACGTGGCACCCGCAGGTCGAGGTTATTATGTCGCGGGTTAGAAAATTTATATGGATTTTTAAAAATCTACGACACGTTTTGCCTCAAATGACACTCAACCACATTTATAAGGCACTCGCGCAGTCGGTAATCACATACTGCTTACCAGTTTGGGGAGGGGCCACCAAAGTCAAATTTTTAGAGCTAGAAAGAGCTCAAAGGTCACTTTTAAAAGTGATTTATTTTAAGCCGTTCAGATTTCCCACAACTGATTTATATAGAATTAGTAACCTTTTATCTGTAAGAAAACTATACCTTTTAAACCTTATACTCTATGTACATAAGCATATTCCAGTTAACCTGGAAAGACAGTCTAGAAGGCGGAAAGACATCGTGGCTTACTCCTCAGGGGTACATACGGTTTTTGCGAGGCGTCAGTATATAAGCCAGTCGGCCTACATATATAATAAAGTTAACGCAAAACTACATTTTCACCCAGAGGTCACACAGAAATGCAAATTAATAATAACCGAGTGGTTAAAATCTCTTACATACGATGAAACAGAGCAGATTTTGGCTAGACTTGCTTGAATGTTTTTATTATTTTACTATAACATATGGTACTATTTAAAACACAAACACACACGCACACACACACCCACACACACACACCCACACACACATTGTCACATGCACTTTATAAACCTTAATTTTTGCTGGCGCTTACCTAACTTAACTCATTCTTAATTTTCTTTCTAAATTTAGACTTTTTTTATTTTGCTTTGATGTTAATTTTGATTTTATCCTGACTTTTATTTTAATTTTGATTTTAATTTGTACTCTAATTTTGTTTTGATATTAATTATGATTTTAATTTTGATCTTAATTTGTATTCTAATTTTGTTTTGATAATAATTCTGATTTTAATTTCGTTATTGTTTGTAATTCTGATTTTGATTTTAAATTGATTTCAATTTAATTCTGATGTTAATTTTAATTTTGCTTTTTAATTGAATTCTACTGTTTTAAATTTTATTGTTATTTGTTTTGTTTTGAATTTAATTTTGATAATTTCAATATTGTTCTTAACTTATTAATTTTTAATTTTAATTTTCATTGTCTCAAAATTGTCAACCAATTAAGGGGAGGAGCGAGACAACCCCGACACAAGTGTTATTAACCACTTACTGGGGCTGTTTCATCCACATTTGTTATGTAAATCTTAGAGACTCAATAAAAACTATAACTAAACTATAACTATAATAATTTGAAAGTTAATATTAATAAAACAAAATTTGTTCAATTTCATACCTATCGATCAAAACCGTTGGATCTAAATATATCCTATAAAGGGGTCGCCCTGACAGAAACTGAGTCAGTTAAATTTCTTGGAATAACTCTAGATAAATTTTGCTCATGGAAAAATCATATTAATGACATTTGCGCCAAAATAAATAGTTTTATATACCCCTTAAGGCGTATTAGCTGCGAGGTATCTAGAAAGGCCGCAATGACGGCTTTTCATGGCTATATAACCTCCATTCTAAGATATGGTATTGTCCTGTGGGGTCGTTGTGTGGAGATTGATCAAGCATTTGTAATGCAGAAAAAATGTGTGAGAGCTATATTTGGGTTAAAGCAAATAGAGTCATGTCGTCCATTTTTTAGACAACATAAAATATTAACACTGCCATGTATTTATATATTAGAATCCTGTGTGTTTGTTTTCAAACACACAGGATTCACACAAACACCTGAACCTAAATTCACACAAATGGTGTGAATTTAGGTTCGCTGATATGGGAATTTTTAGTAGACTGTATTTTGAAGTTTTCTTTTAAAAGGAATAGTTCACCTTGACAAGACAAGCGTGTAATTCGATGAACTTGCCTCCTATTGAATACTAAAGATGGCGGGCTGAGACTAGCTTTTATTAGCGAGTTAATTGGGAATGGTGACGGAAATTAAGGAATAGGCTAGGTACTTACAGGCAATAGGCGAGATTTCTTCTAGAACTTAGCTGCACTGTAACACCATATGTCCATGACACGACACCACGTGGTGTATTTTCTTCAATTTCCTTATAGTTCACAAATATAGGTTCAGTTATATAACGAGAAGCACAAAACACTTTGTTGAGAGAGTTATTTATCGGTGCTCCGGCGCAACCAACCGCGAGTGCGAAATTTTGAGTGGCGTATTCACTTCACGACGATTCGGTGCATACTGAACGTGACGTATATACCTGCGCTGGTCGCAGGAACAGAAATAGGGTGGGAATTTTTCAAGGAGCGAGGATTTATACTCGACTAAACTAGCGGTATATAAAAAAAAACTATACCAAACAGTACCTGTTGACGTTTTAATTGATTCTGGTTCTGATATTTCGCTGATTTCTGATTCCGTCTTAAAGCATTTTAATTTAAATGAAATTCCCACCTACCGCCGTATGCGTGGTATTGGGAGTCAAGATATACAGGATGACTTTGAATAGATGCGACAAAATGAAATGGGAGCTTCAGTTACAGTAACATAGTAATTATAAACTGTTTTTTCTACAATCTAAATCGTTAAAAAAAGTTACGTGGTTGGCGTTTTAAAATGATCCATCGATGTTAATATCTTTATTTAAGTACGAATTATCGGTATTCCAGAAAAATAATTAATATGCAAAATAAATAAGAAAAATTAAAGTATCAAAAAATCTCGTCCAACTAATCGCAGTGCTCAATGATCGTTGTGGAGTACTCGCGTTATTAAACGTTGCCATTCATAGCGGTGATAAAAGTTCATTAATTTTACATTTGGTATGTTCTAAATTTTCTTGACAACACGTATTATTGTATATTTAAATATGTCGCATCTATTCAATTTCACCCTGTAGAATCCACTTCGTATGTAAGCACTCTTATTGAATTGCCCGAGTTATCTTTAGAAGTAGATTTATTTGTTATTCCCCCGGATTGTATTCAGGCTCCGGTTTTGATTGGCACTGAAGTTTTAAATCGTAGCGGAGTTACGTATACAAGAACAAATAACTCTCAACGGTTAGTCAGGGTTTCGCATGTAAGCAACGTGTCGACTGTAGATTCCCCTAAGATAAGGACGCCCTTAGTAGGTGACGAAAAAGAGTGCTTGTTAGCTCTGTTAAACGAGTTTTCTGATACTTTTACTACCGGTACAGCAACCTCTACAGTAAACACAGGTTGTATGGAAATAAAAGTTAATAGTGACATCCCAATTTATTATCGACCTTATAAACTCTCCGTAGACGAAAAGCGTCGCGTTCGCGAGATAATTAATGATTTGATTAGTAAGGGAATCATTCGCGAGTCACAGTCTAATTAAGCAAGTCCTATCATCCTCGTTAAGAAAAAGGATAGGTCTGACAGGATGTGCGTCGACTACAGAGCTCTAAATGCTATCACTATTAAAGAGCGATTTCCACTACCGTTAATCGATGATCACATTGACAGGCTGGGTAGTTTTAAATTCTTTACAAGTCTCGATATGGCAACAGGCTTTCACCAGGTGCTGATGAAGGATGATGATTCTATTAGTAAAACAGCATTCGTAACGCCTGAAGGGCATTACGAATATTTGAAGATGCCTTATGGACTAGCTAATGCACCTATCGTCTATCAACGAATCATCACCAAAACCCTAAAGCACCTGTTGGATACTGGTAAGGTATTGATTTATATTGATGATGTCTTAATAATGTCGAATTCTGTCAGTGACGGTCTGAAAACTTTGCGAGAGGTATTAAAAACACTCACCGACGCGGGATTTTCGGTAAATCTAAAAAAATTCACGTTCTTAGATACCGAGTTAGAATACCTAGGTAGGCTTATTGGTCAGGGTGCACAGCCGGGGAGCAACGAGTCTGTAACAACGAGGAAGAAGCCAGCTAAGCTGCCATGCTTTAGCACGCCGCCTATTGACGGAGGAGAGCATGGCGGAGACTCTGAACCTGTGAGTCCTCCAGCTAAGCAGGCAAAGACTCGCGCATCAGTTAAGCAAAACCTGCCAGAACCTGAGACGTTGGCCAAAGTGATGCGGGCACAACCAACTGTGGAACTAAGCAACCGCATCAAGGACAGTCTTAAGGCGATTGAGGAGGTTGCCAACGAATCACGCAATCTTAAAGGAAGTTTTGTCCACAGCCTCAAGTTGGCGACCGTGACAGTTCAAGCTGCAGTGTCTGAGTTGGCCACACGATCGGCCGTTGAGGTGAACGTAGAGAGACTGGAGACAGAAAACGCTGACTTGAAAGCTCGCCTTGCAGGTCTATCAGCGCAAGTCGAGAAGCTCACAGCACAGGTTAGCTTAATTAGTCGCAAAAATGAAATAACGGTGAGCCCCATCATTGCACCCTCTGCGATGGAGTCTATTCAGACCCCCGCGTCTGTCGGATCTTTTCTGTCTGACGATTTGGAAGCTCAGTTTCGGCGTTCTATTGCCCTAGAAATTGGGGGCATGGTAGACGCCAAACTGGCCGCTTTAGAGAAGAGGTTGCCTCCAGAGAAGACCTTGCGACCGCCGCTCGCTGCTGACACTCGAAAAGCCTCAGCACTGGAGGTTCATGAGCAACCAATTCCCGATCAGGGTCAAGTTTCTAATGCCAAAAAGAAAAAAGGCAAGAGGAAAAGCAAAGGAAAAGCGGTGGCTCCAGTGATAGAGCTGCCTCCCGTGTGTTCGGCTCCCACACAATCTTTACGGGATGAAGCGGTGGCGGAAATTTGGTCTACTGTGGTGGGAAGGAAGTCAAAGGACGGAATGTCTCACCAATCCAGTGCAAAGTTATCCACTCCTGCAATGCGTAAAAGGCAGCCGGTGAAACTACCTAAGGTTCCTACCTCAGCAGCTATCACAATTTCGCTAAAAATGGGGTCAACTGCCAAACTCAGTGAGGTGATGACCACATTGAGGCAGCGAATCCGTTTGGCCGATGTTGGCATCGATACCGTCGGTCAAAAGAGGGCTGCTGATGGTGGATTGATCATTACCGTCGCTGGTGACGGATCTGCTAATAAAGCTGATAGCTTCGCCAGCAGGATGCGGGAGGTCCTTACCGAGTTCGACGTGAAAATCTCACGTCCAATCAAAAGAACTGAGGCCAGGGTTATGGATCTGGATGATGCCGTAACACCTGAGGATGTTGCAGTTGCTATAGCTGAGGTGGGTGGCTGCTCAGTAGAAGATGTAAAAGTAGGGGAAATTCGTCGTCCAATTGCTTCTCTAGGGCATGTCTGGGTTCGTGCCCCACTGGTGGCGATAAAGAAACTAGAATCTGACAAGTGCATGCGCTTAGGTTGGACGTCAGTCAGGGTTCAGGTCTTGGCCACACGTCGTATGATGTGCTTCCGTTGCCTCGAGCCCGGGCACGTTCGCAGCCAGTGCAATAGTGTAGTTGACCGGAGCAACCAATGCTATGCTTGTGGAGGGGCTCATAAAGCTAGAGATTGCACGTCGCTGACTTTGCGTTGTCCGCTATGTGTAGACCAAGGTCTACCCGCAAATCACCGGCTCGGAGGCAAGAAATGCTCTTCACGTAAGAAGCCGGCCTCTCAGTCCCCTGCACCAGTGCAAGGACTGGCGCCGGCAACACAGAGTACAGGCTCTGCGGAGGAAATGGACACTTCGCCTTCCCAGCCCTAAAAGTTCTACAGTGCAATTTGAACCACTGTCGCAACGCTCAGAACCTTTTTCTGCAGACGATTGCGGAGTGGTCGATTGCCTTGGCGGTGGTAGCCCTATGGCCTTCGGGATCACCCTCGCTGGTTCCGGGATACCGTTGACTCTGTTGCCGTTTACTGGGCTAGTGGAAGTGGTCGGTTGCACTGCTCCCTACTAGATAGGGCGCATGGATTTGTTGCTGTGGAGTGGGGATCTCTGGCCGTAGTGGGCTGCTACGTGTCTCCTAACATTTCTCTCGCCGAATTCGAGAGATACCTGGATGGGGTTGCGAACTGCATTCGTTATAAGTGCTCATCCCGTCCGGTACTCGTCCTGGGTGACTTCAATGCTCACTCCAGAGCTTGGGGGAATACCCGGGAAACATCGAGGGGACGTGCTGTACAAGACTGGGCGGCGTCGCTTGACCTCTGTCTTTTAAATCGGGGGTCCGTGTCCACATGCGTTCGCTGGCAGGGGGAGTCAATTGTGGATCTGTCATGGGCGACTCCTCCTCCCTCCCGCATGGTTTCGAAATGGAGGGTTGCGGAAGAGATGGTCACACTGTCTGATCATCGCCACATTGTCTTTGATGTAACACAGCACCTTCCCAACAGCCTAAGCCGTCCAGTATCTAGCCCACCGGGGCGACGCTGGGCCGTCAAGCGGCTCAATCGAGACATGCTCATTGCAGCTGCTAATGTCGTGGCGTGGCCGGAAGATTTTCAATCCCAAGAGATCTCGCCTGATCCAGAAGAAGAGGCGGCATGGTTCCGTGAGAGAATGACGTCAATTTGTGATGCTTCCATGCCTCAAGTCAGGCATACCCAGCGTCCCGGTGCGGTTTACTGGTGATCGGAAGAAATCGCAAATTTGCGTGTTTACTGTCTAAGGTCCAGACGCCAATATCAGCGCACTCGACGCAGAAGAGCACCAAGAGCCACAGACGGACAAATAGCCACAGCCTATAGAGCGTACCGGGAAGCGACTATGGAGCTCCAGAACGCAATTGCGGAAGCCAGATCTAGGTCTTGGAAGGAGTTTCTCGAGGGACTGAACAGGGATCCATGGGGGAAACCATACAAGTTGGTTATGGCCAAATTACGTCCATGGGTTCCTCCCATAACGGAAACCATGGACCCAGCGCTGCTGGACACAGTTGTAACGACGCTTTTTCCAGTAGCTAGGGACAATTCCTCGCCGATCTTGTTACCTTCAGACTGGTCTGACGAGTTGAGGGTTACTGAAGGGGAGCTAGAGCGGGCTGTCAGACGTATGGGGGCTCGGAACACCGCACCCGGCCCAGATGGCATCCCCGGCCGAGCATGGGTTCTTGCTGTGGTTGCTCTGGGGGACCGTCTAAGATGGCTCTTCAACAGTTGCTTCAGTGCGGGCGTGTTTCCCTCAGACTGGAAAGAGGCTAGATTGGTCTTGTTGAGGAAGGTCGGCAGAGACTCGGAGTCTCCCTCTGCATACCGTCCCATTTGCCTGCTCAACGAGGTTTCCAAGCTATTTGGTGAAGCGTCAATGCCTTTTTCAATATAAAAAAAATAAAATAATAATATTTTAGGATTTGTCATATAATACGCATAATATGTTAGTATCTCAAATTAAATATTTTAGTTTCTCAATTGATGAATCCTCGCACCAATCTTTGTTGCCGCAGCGCCCATGTATCTAAACTTTCTTGAGTTTTCTCGCCATGCGGCCGATAGAGGGCGTTAGCGCGCAGACCTCTTCGTGTGACCGTGCGCGACGCTGTTTGTGCGGTCGCTCCGCCTTTTGAAAATTCCTTTTTTGGTGAAACCTTGATGATACTCGTAAAATAATTGGACCTGCATCTGTGCTTCATTGAGAACTTATAGTGCAGTGTTGATTTTTGGAGTTTTAACCATTCCACCGGTGGATTCAACAAGATTTTGCTCGCCGGCCGGCAGCCTATACCTACAAGACCATCAAGCGCGCATGAACGTGTTAACTTCTCATCATCCTGGGTCTGAGTGGGATCTCTGGATTGCCAAGGTACGTGGGCATGTTTTGCTGCTAATAAGTCTTTTGGTATTGGTTTCTCGCGGATTCATCAAAGGGGAAATTAATTTATTTTGAGGTCCGCCATTACACTTTTTAACATAGGGTTGTAATTCAAATTCTCTCACAACCTACACAAAGGTGCAGGCTATTTACACGCCTCACCACTATTCGAAAGAATAATTTCCGATAGACTCGTTGAGCACCTGTCGCAGGTTGGTCCCGACCTTTCTGATTGCCAGTACGGTTTCCGGCAGCAGCGTTCTACATTGGATGCGATCTTACGCGTCCGCTCGCTGTCGGAACAGGTGGTGTCCCGGGGTGGGGTGGCTTTGGCGGTAAGTTTGGATATCGTCAACGCTTTTAACTCCCTCCCTTGGGAAGCGATTAGGGCGGCATTTTTACATCACAGAGTTCCCTCTTACCTACAGTGCATCGTTGGGGCTTACCTACGCGACCGGCACATTTGCTATGTGGGCCGGGATGGTTGCGTTCATCGGAGGGAGATTACGTGTGGGGTCCCGCAGGGGTCGGTTTTAGGCCCACTCTTGTGGGATCTCGCATACGATGTAGTCCTGCGTGTCGAACTCCCCATTGGCGTTAGTATTGTTTGCTACGCAGACGACACCCTGGTGTTGGCTGGTGGGGACACCTTCAATGAGACCATTCAGCTTTCAGAGCTCGGAGTGGCAAGAGTTGTAGCGTCGATCCGCGAGCTGGGTCTAGAGATAGCGCCCTACAAAACAGAGGCACTGTGGTTCCACAAACTGCCGAGAAGCAGGGAGCCACCCAGCTCGATAGTAAGAGTGGGAGATGCGCACATACAGGTGGGTCGGTACATTAAGTATCTTGGCCTAACACTGGACGGTCGGTGGGGCTTCGAAGAGCATTTTGAGCGCCTGGTCCCCCGTGTTGGGAGGACAGTAGGTGCTTTGCACCGACTGCTGCCCAATCTCGGTGGGCCACGGGAAGAAGTTCGCCGCCTCTATGCGGGTGTCGTGCGATCAATGGTACTTTATGGGGCGCCAGTTTGGTCAAACAGACTATCAGGCGTCCGACGCTGCAGGACTAAAATAAACAGCCTGCAGCGGAAAATGGCCATTCGCATCGCACGTGGATATCGAACGATATCCTTTGAGGCGGCAACACTCCTGGCACGCTTCCCACCGGTGGACATCCTGGCGGACATGGATGCAAGGGTTTATAACCGGATTCATGCCATACGCCAAAGTGGCAATAGCGTGCCAGGAATCGCTGTAGTAAGGCTAAGGCGGCAGGAACGGCGATACGCGCTCGAACAGTGGTGTGAGCGGCTACAGCAGCCGCAATTTTCGCGCAAGCGCGTTGTCGAAGCCGTCCTGCCGCACTTCGAAGCCTGGCTGAAAAGAGAGGAGCGTATCTCCTACAGGCTAACTCAGGTGCTGACCGGGCACGGTTGCTTTGGTGAGTACCTAAATAGAATTGGGCGGGAGGCCACGGCAAATTGCCATCACTGTGGAGGCGATCTAGATTCTGCACAGCATACGCTAGAAGAGTGCCCTGCATGGGATACTGAGCGACGGGTCCTGATCGCAAAGATTGGACGAGACCTGACTCTGCCAGCTGTAGTGCGGGCTATGCTAGCAGACAAAGAAAGCCGGAAACAAATGGCCTCTTTCTGTGAGATTGTTATGGACCAGAAAGAAACCGCCGAGCGGGATCGTGAAAGGGCAAATCCCGCTAGGAGAAGGAGGCGTCGGGGAGGCAACCGTCTCGATGCCTAGAATGCCGAAACCCCGCCTGCGTCAAGGTAGGTGGGACTCCGGGTCGCGGGCGCTCAGAGTGGGGTCTCTATTCGCCAAACGAGCGATCCTGGGAAGGACTGTGATACAGTGATCACGTGCTACCGTGTACAGTGAGGCTCAAGGAGACCTTTTTGCAGTCTCCCTAGGGATGTGCCATGGCAGGCATTGCACTGAGGGGGTTCCGGAGTGGTCTTTTAAGAGGTACCGGGGCCTCTTCCATGTGCTGATGGTGATCAACGGGTGGTTTTAGTGAGGTAAAAATCCCACACTCCCTGGTCTTTTACCCCAATAGTCCAGGCGCCTTTTGAAGGTTTCCCCCCGAAAACAAAAAACAAAAAAAAAAAAAAGGTCAGGTACGGTCGAGCCCTAGTAAGACTGAAGCTTTAGTGAAGTCTCCTAAGCCGTCTAATGTATGAGATGTTCGTCAATTTTTGGGTTTGGCGGGCTATTTTCGGAAGTACATTGCTGGGTACGCTTCGAAAACTGCTTGTATTGCCAAATTACTAAGAAAAGGTCAGCCTTTTGTATGGGGCGCGGAGCAAGACTTAGCGCGTGATTTTGTTATTAAAAATCTTACTGAGGAACCCGTTTTAGCAATTTTCAATCCCAATCTGCCCACTGAGCTTCATACGGACGCCAGTGCAATCGGCTATGGTGCAATTTTATTGCAAGAACATGAGAGTAAACTGAAGCGAGTTGTCGGCTATTTTAGTAAATCCACACAGGGTGCCGAGTCCCGCTACCATAGTTACGAACTCGAGACGTTGGCAATCGTTCGCGCGTTACAACACTTTCGGCACTATCTAATAGGCATACAGTTTAAAATAGTAACCGATTGTAATTCATTGAAATTGACTGAGCGTAAAAAGGACTTATTGCCTCGTGTGGCCCGTTGGTGGGCTTACATGCAAGACTTTCGGTTCACACTTGAGTATCGGAAAGATTGCCTCATGCAACACGCAAACTTTTTAAGCCGACAGCCCGCTACTGTTCTCCAAATTCGAAACCCGCGAAATTGGGCGAAGATTGCTCAGACGGCTGATTCTGAAACTCAAAGCTTGATGCAAAAGCTGAGAGACGGTCAGTTTGATTCTACACGGTTTTTTATAAAGAACGATTTGTTATACTACAAGTATTCACCAACTGGTGAAGACTCTCGTCTCCTTTGTTTTATCCCTAAAGGACATAGGCTTATTGTTAGTTTATTAAGGGTATTCCATGATGATCACGAACATATAGGAATAAAATTGATTGAGTCAGGCGTTACTTTGCGGAAATCCATTTTTATTTTGAAATTGAAAACAATATATCTAGTTTTAATTTCCGCGAATATTAGTGGGTTGCAGGTATGCACCTCCCTCCCGCCCGCTATATTATGCACATGCAAGATTACTAGGCAAATGCAAGGATTTTATGCACAAGCAGGAAGGCAAAGCAAAACCCAACACCATTACCGACACGTGTTTCGCCTCTCCACGAGGCATCCTCAGGGGACGTGTTGACTCGCTGACCGTTGAGTTGCCAAACGTTGCAACTCAACGGTCAGCGAGTTTCGATCTAGTTTCCCACGATTTACTAATACAAAAACTATAATCACTTGGAATCAATGGCCAACCTTACAGTGGATAAAGTCATACCTTCATAACAGGCAACAATGTACCAAATATTAATGATGATAAAGACGTAACACTATACGCATCTGAATATACATGTAAAAGATTCGGTGTTCCCCAAGGAAGCATACTGGGGCCAATCTTATTCTTATTGTACATAAATGACATCACTGAGATAACTCACCATAAATTCATATTATACGCTGATGATATTTCTATTATTCAGTAACACAGAATAAGTTTCTGGGTGTAACTATTGATGAACATCTAAATTGAAAAATGCATATAGACAATGTCTCTAGTAAAATAAATAAAGTGTATGCGCTCAGACAAGTAAAAACAGTTACTAATTTAAAAACAGCCATATTAGTTTACCACGCATACGTGGAGTCTATACTTGGGGAGTTTGTTGCGCCACTTCTTCTTCCCAGCTAAAACACTAGGAAGTGGTGACGGGTGGGCGTTTTGGGGGACTGTATGTAAAATTTGACGTTCAAAAAGTGCTGTCTATCAGCCTAGTTTGAATAAATGAATTTTGAATTTTTGACTGCGCTATGGACTTGTAATGTGGGGCAACAGTACCGACCAACATAGAACATTTGTTGCTCAAAAAAAGTGCATTAGAGCTCTATACGGACTCCAACCTGACGAATCATGCAAACCAGTATTTAAAAAACTTGGTTTGTTACTGTTCGGGCGTCTTCGACAACCTTCGGCTGACGTCGGGCAGCAGCGGGAGGCGGCGGAGGCGCGGGTGCGCGCGACGCGGAGCTTGGGGTCACGAAACTTCGCTACCGGTCTCCAACGACGATACACGAGCGCATTCATCAACAGTGTCACCTACTGGAGACTTGAATATATTCAGTTTATACAGTCCACTGCTATCATTTAAAGTCCTTAGATAGGAAGAACAGTTAGGTCATTCGAGCCTCTTCAAAGTCGAGTTTTGGAAGAACCAAGATCGTCGACTGCTGGCAGTACGAAACAACGTTGGTGAACTTTGCACTCGTCGTGAATTTGAAAATTGCCGTGTCATCGGAGCAACCGTTATTTTTTTCGAAGTCACTATTCAAGAACAAGGAACTACGTACATATACATCTCCGAAGTCTTCAATTACGACGTTGGTGCAATACTAAACTGGCTGGTTTAGTCAGTGTACACCGTCATCGCTTCGTGGAGTTTAATTCAGTTCGCCTTGTGGATAAGGATACTGGTATTTTGTGAGTTTGTTCCAATTATTTCCCTTCTATATCCTTTTCAAACATTATTGTGTTACTTTCGATAGATATTTTTTATGTCTTGCATATTAGAGTCAACGCGTGTTTATGTGCCATAGCTATCCTTTTCGCACTTTTATGATTGCGCATGCGCACTGCTTATCTTTATAGCTATTTACCGTTAGTAACGGTCGCATCAGCTGTGCGTTAAAGTGTTTACAACAGCTGACCGTCCGACCACCATTGTGTCTAACGACTTCAAGGTCACGCGTTTATTCATTTGTGTTACTTCACTTTTAAACTCAACTGTCAATTCATTAGAGAACTTTTGCTTATTTTTTTCACTATGACGACAACCGAAGATTTATTAATTAGAAAGCGCAGTGCTATGAAAGCTAAGCTTACAAATTTCGGCAATTACATCAACGTGCTTCTTAGTTATAAAACTTTTTCCGACTTGCAACGCATCGAGTTGGAGGGCCGCTTTAGTAAATTTGAGGCTATATACGATCAATTTGATGAATTACAGGTGGAAATCGAGGTGCTTTCGGATAAACCGGACGACGCGTATGCAGAGCGAGCCAAGTTTGAGGAGCGGTATCACTCGCTGGCAGCGCAGGCGCGCAGTCTGCTGGCTAATGCCGCACAGTCTTGCCGCTCCATACTAAGTCACGGACAAAATTATTTGTGATATTAATTTACTACCTAAAGACAGTAATTGTACGAAAAATACTTATCCAATGAAATTAAATTAGTTTTTACATGTATCAAATGTTTTCTATTTTATTTTTAGTTGTAAAACCCAATATTGACAAGTTCCATGAAAAAACTGATAAAATAATATTTTCATTTACCTACTCACGTATCCAAAATAAACTTATCTGCCGTCATTCTTAATTAAAATGATATTTAAATGATTGCCAGGCTTAAAAATTTATATAAAAAATACTATTGTAAAGTTTAGAAATATTTACTCCTAAAAGGATTTGAATCAAATCAAATCAAATCAACTCATTTATTCAAATAGGATTTTTAAAAAATCACTTTTGCACGTCAGAGAATTTTTGATTCAAATTTGAATTCAAATACACTTTATTGCATGCGTATAAGATGTAACGAATAAGTAAAAATAACGAAAGATAGAAAAAATAGGTAAGTAAAATAAAACAAAGTCTTAATCACTAAATTCACTGGCACTATCACTGTCTCCTTCTGTAGATGAACTTTCTGTGTCCATTCTTTGTACATTAAAGGGCAGAAGCATCTCTGTAACTTCACAAGGTAAAACCTTAATCTTTTTTATAGGAAGTTTTCGCATGCTTGAAATAAATGGGTCAGATGTTACGAGTAGCCTATTAAAGACATCTCTGATTGTCATCTCTCGGGAACACTTTCGTGAGTACTGTTCACGGTATCGCTTTATATCTTTATTCCTAGCCTCCTGGGCCTCCTCTGTTAAAAGACCGATAGGTAATAGGGCATGTGAAATAACAATTGATGAGTGCATTAAAATCTTGTGGACGCTTGTCGGCATATTAAACCATGGGTATAACTTTACAAAAAGCACGGCTGTTTTTAAGCAGTAAATATCAAATTTTTTTGTGTCGATATCGAAACCACTAGAAAGTGTTATCAGAACGATATGGAAGCGATGAATTAGATTTTTATTTACTCCAGTTATAAAATCAAAAAAAAAAAACAAAATCATGTTTATTGTTTTATATTATAGCAGCAGATATTTCTATATTGTCGAAAAAACGGCGAGCAGTATTCCCGTCATTGGAATTCCCATAGCCAGGTTTGGGGCGATCAATTATTAGGCCTAACTTGGTTTTGAATTCTTGCTGAATGCGTTTTTTCGTTTCTTCAACTACTAGCTTATCTTGAGGCTTTGTTACGCGCCATTTACTTACTGGTAATTTGTAACTCACGTGCAATAAGCATTCAAACATCCTGATCCAACCATGTAGAATGGATAAACCAAAACGAAGACTTTCGTTATCGACTGGTGCTTGTCGCGATGCTGCTATGGAATTAAATTGACTAGATGTTTTTTTGCAAATATAGCACCTTTGAGTTGAAGATGTGTCAGTTACAGCATTACAAATTTTTCCATCGGTCATAGTAAAATACAATTCATGGGAAATTGCAAAATGTTTAGTACCTACTTCGATGTTGGTAGGTCTTAAGTTATGAATTTCTCCTTCCACTCGCATAATTTCTTGCTTGGTTCTTTCAGTGGTTTCGTGCTCGAATTGAAGCTGTATAGGTCGACAAAACCTAGGAGAAGATGGTCGATTGTTTTGCCAAAATATGACATCTTTTTGAATCGAAGTGTTACCGACTAATCTTATAGGAACCATACAAGTTACAAGCATAGCGGCATCACTTCCTGAAGCATCTTGAAACTTTTGTTTGTATTCAGTAAAACCGGACGTACCATCAATGCCCCATTTAATATGTAATTTTAAATCAGTTATAGTATCATTTTCTAATGACAAAAACACTTCTTTGCATACAAGTGCGAGGCGAGTGCAAGTGTGGTCCAGTAAATCCTGTAATGCAACCTGAACGTGCTTTTCTGAAGCCGAAATTGCATTTTCATTGGGATAGCATAACTTCTTGACTTCCAAAACTTTTTTATATGAAGGAAATCTGCTTGTTGCTGCCTGTCTAATTACATTATATTGATATACGGATAATTGTGCGTCTAACAATACGCAAAGCGCCTCCTCAGGTGTTAAACAATTATTATCACTGCTAAATGAAGACATGTACGACTTGAGTTTGACAGATGAAGCTGAAGAAATTTTGCTGATAGCCTTTGCTTTATCGCTTTGCCCCTCTTTGCGATAAGTCATAGCTGCTGCGAAAGATAATTCATTGCTACTAGCAGTTTCGCCCAAGTGAGCAACTTTTCTTCGCTTGGACCTCTCACCTACTACGTCAAAAGAAGAAGACGGACGGCCTGGTCCAGGAAGAGCTGCATAATTTGGAAACATCTCCTTTTCATTTAGCCAAGCTGAATGCCTTTTATAAAATAAATCTTTCCTTCGACCGGCATCTAAGTATTTCGATTTAATTTTATTTAAAAACAGTGACACCTTATACCGAGTAGCATTTTGATTGTCTGGAGGACAGTTAGTCTTCGAAATTATCATTTCTTGTAAATTCTGGCCCTTTCGATCCCAATTTTTTACAGGATCTTTAAACATGATGTCCACAAGTTCGCGACGAGTAAATTCAACCACGCGTCCTGTGATAAACAATTAATTTTAAAAAATCGGGTAGTGTGTAGTAGCAACATTTGTTTTAACATGCTAATAGTATGTAGTCCAGAGATAATTACTGTTAAAATTTTGTTACGGAAAGAAATAGAAAGAACATACAAATCTTCTCGTGAATTTTATTTATAATCAAATTCTGAGTCGTATATTTAAGCACGCTATATGCGTAAATAGGTTTATGTTTAAGAAACTTATGCATAATTTCTAAAAGACCTTACCTTGAACTGTAGATTCCATGTTGTTTATTTTGGAAATACTAATCACTTCTAAAATTATTATTACTTTAACTATGTTAAGTTTTCGCTTTAAACCGCAGTCACTTACGATAGTGTACTTTGACAAGTGATTTCTCGCAGTTTTTATTACATAACTACCCTCCATTTTTTGGAATATGATGAAGTACCTATTCAATTTTGATTTCCGTTTATGTTTTTTCATATACCTTCAAGTTTTCAAAATTGGTTTTTGTCCGCCCGCGGCAACACAGTGTGCCGGTGGCAGTGATTACGGGTCTGTAGCGGGCTCGGTGAACAAGCAAACAGGTGAATCGTTCCAACAACGCAATTTTATACGCCTACCTAAAATAGATTTGCCTAGCTTTGATGGTGGTTGTCAGTACTGGCTTGAGTATAGAGATACGTATTTGTCGCTAATACATAATAGTAGTTGCATAGATGATATCAGTAAGCCTTCGCGCATCTCTTAAAGGTGCTGCATTAGAAATAATTAAAAACATAGACTTCAAAGGTGACAATTACGAAATGGCGTGGAAGTTACTGTGTGATCGGTTTGACAATAGTCGGCTTTTAGTGGATAATCACGTGAAGGCATTGTTCAATGTTGAATATAGTAAAGGAGTCTTGCCATTGTTTACGTCGTTTAGTGGACGTAATTAATAAAAATCTTAGAGCGCTCAAAACATTGGACGAGCCCACAGAAGAATGGGATACTTTGATTATTTATATGATGTCTATTAAATTAGATCCCGTCACAAGTAGAGATTGGGAAACTCATCGTAGTATTTTGCCAAAAAACCCACATTATCCCAATTTTGTTCATTTATTAGTAAAAAGGCTGATTTATTAGAAACATTAGATTACAATAAACAAACATTTAACATAGAAAATAAAAATAAAGTAGAACAGAAACGTAAAGCTTTAACAGTAGCAACTAATCCCAGTAATAGCAATTATAATACGTCTAGTAAATGTCCTTTGTGCAATAAAAATCACCTTTTGTATACATGTGATGAATTTCGTAGTTTGTGTGTAGAAAGTCGTATTTCAAAAGCAAAAGAATTTAAAGTTTGTTTTAATTGTTTGCGTCCAGGTCATATGACCAAGCGATGCAGATTAGCTCATTGCAAATACTGTAAAGGTAGACATAACACTCTTCTACATGTTGAGGAATCAAAACCTAACAATTTCCAAGACCCTATGCCTAGTAGTGTTGCCTTACCCATTGACATTCCTGAAGGTGGCCCTTCATCTACTGCCGCTTCAGAAAATGTCGTCTTATCTAGTGACACTTCTTCACAGCATACTACTTCCTGTATTTTACTTTCCACAGCGTTCGTGCGGGTAGTGAACAACCGAGGTAACAAGGTCGACGCCAGGATCCTGCTCGATAATGGTAGCATAGCCAATTTTATTACGCAGACACTTTGCGATAAGCTGGGATTGCCTCGACGTAGTACGAGTTCCACGGTTACAGGTATTAACGGTCAGAGTACATCTAGTACACAGTCTTGCAACTTAACCATCGAATCTCGGAGCAGCAGCTATAAGACAAATATAAATTGCAATGTATTGCCTACAATAACCAATATACTGCCGTCTTCTTTGATTGATAAAGCTAAGGTTCCCATACCACTGAACATACAACTGGCTGATCCATCGTTCAATGTTCCGTCAGAAATTGATATTCTCGTTGGTGCTGAAGTATTTTGGAATGTTTTAGGTGCTGCGTCTATTAACCTAGGCAAAAATCAGCCCAAATTACATGAGACTAAGTTCGGGTGGATTGTATCAGGCTCTGTAGCTCTTCCATTACATCCATCAACAAAGTCACAGTCACATGTTTGTAACGTCTCAATGACAGATTTAAATTATAATATAAACAAAAATCGGCTGAAATACATAGCTTCTGGGTGTTCTTTGTAAATAGTCTTCAATGTTTGAATAATCTAACTATACCGTAATGGGTTTTATGTGACAACTTAAGTATAAATGAAATTCACGTGTTTACAGATGCATCTGAAAAAGCTTATGGCTTATGTTCGATCCATAGACAAAGAAGGGTCAGTGACAGTACAGCTGTTGGTCTCTAAAAATCGTGTGGCACCAATCAAGCCAACGACTATCCCGAGAGTCGAGTTATGTGGTGCTTTGTTGGGAACAAGACTGTGTACTGTTGTCTTTGAGACCTTTACCAAACCCGTCAGTAGAAGCTGGCTGGTGCGATTCGACAATAGTGTTAAGTTGGCTTTCAATATCACCTAACTCATTAAAACCTTTTGTAAGAAATCGCATCAATGAAATACAAGAAAGCACTGCTGGGCATACATGGAGCTACGTGCCGTCTAAGGATAATCCGGCAGATCTTGTTTCTCGCGGGCTGAAGGCTGACCTTATCAGCGAGTGTTCTTTGTGGTGATCAGGTCCTCAATTTGGCAAAAAATGCCCAATGAGAACGTGAAACAGGATCTACCTGAAGTAGTATCATCACATTTCAATGATCATACGTGTCATCATCAATCATCCAATAATTTAATTTCAAATAATCAGTCACATAATAATCACTCATTCATTAAAATATTAATTCACAAGCATTCTAATCTTGATCATTTACAAAGAGTAGTAGCCTACTTACTTAGATTTATTCATAACTTAAGAAATAAAAATAATCGTTTCCTTGGTTCCCTTTCAAATCAAGAACTTATTAACGCACTTAATTTTATATTCCGTCACGCCCAAATGGATATGTTTCCTGATGAATATAATTTATTACAATCAGGTAAATCATTACGTCGTAAAAATAGACTTATTTCTTTAAGTCAATTTGTAGATAAGGATGGCCTCATTCGTGTAGGTGGGAGACTTGACAATTTTCCTTATGACTATAATGTCAAACATCCCATTTTACTATGTTGTAAACATCACATCACACAATTAGTATTTCGTAAGTACCATAACGATCTCTTGCACGCCGGCCCTTAGCTTTTGTTGGCAAATATACGGCAAATGTATTGGCCTCTCGGTGACAGGAACCTTTCGAAGTCTACTGTTAAAAAATGTATAGTGTTTTAAACATAAGTGTCAAACTGTGCAACCCATAATGGGTCAATTGCCCTCTTCAGGGACATATTAAGAATACCCGTTCATGAAGTGTAGCGTCGATTATGCTGGGCCAGTATTGATTGCTGATCGCAAGGGGCGAGGGTGTAGGCTTATAAAGGCATATTTGTGTATTTTTGTTTGCCTTGCCGTTAAAGCTGTTCATATCGAGCTTGTTACAGACTTGACAAAGGAAGCTTATATGGCTGCCCTTTTTTTTTTTTTTTTTTTTTTTTCTGGATGGGAAATCATCAAATGACCCCTCTCGCCCTGGGTGGAGCGGTAGGGAGTGTCAGACTTTTACTGACTAAAACCCACCCGTGATCCTTCTTGTGCCCTATGCGTTCCAGGGCCGCGGTAACTCTTTCGAACAAATTCCGCAACCCTAGCAGGCACCGACCCTATGGGGCCCCGTCCTCGGTGCTGACGGCTCCTTGAGGCGCGCGTGGAACACAACGCGTCGTCGACTCAACCTGGTATCGGACGGCGAGCCACCCACGCTCACCGTCCCCAGGCAACAGCCACTGCGCGATAGCACAGCGGCCGACTTGTCTCTGGAGGGGGCCGAAATGGGACCATTACTGGCACTCCATCTCAGCACCCTCCCGAGTGTTGGGAGCCGCAGCACCCGCAGCAGAAGCGGCAGTGGCGGCGACAGAAGCCGCGGCGGCGGCAGAGGCGGCGGTGGCGGCGGACCTCTTGCCCCCGGTCGGGGCGGATGGCGCGCAGGCCCTTCCCCCAGCCCAGTGCTCGGCCGGCTTGCCAGCAGCCGCACATGCACTGCAGTGCGGCGTGGCCTCACACGAGCCGGCCCGATGACCGGGCTGACCACAGCGGAAACAAAGTCCGCTGCAGTCAACCTCCGAGGGGCACATAGCTCCCGTGTGGTTGCCCACATGGCAGCGGTAGCACCTCAGAGGCCTGGGTTCCAGCAGTTTTACCCGCGCAGACACCCATCCCACCAAGAGCCTTCGGCCCTCCGACACAGTTCTGGCCGCCGTCACGGGGCAGCTCACCACAAGGGTTTGCATGCCCGTGTTGTCAGGCCGGAGGATGCCCGCCTTGACGAGCTCGGCAGAGCAAGTGCGGAAGTTGTGGCCGCCGTCGCCAGGACTGGGGGGTCCCAGTCCTGGCGACGGCGGCCACAACTTCCTCCTCCGTCACGGAGTCATCCAGGCCCACTATGCGCATGTCGATGCGCTTAGTCGGCCTGGACACCCGGACCTCGTCCGCGGGTAAGACCGCCCTCAGCCTTTCGGCCAGGGCGTCCGCGAACGGGCCACTCTCCGCTCCGGCGAGCTCGAGCTTGCGGGCACCGGTTAAGGTCCTCCTGACCCCGATGCCCCCGCTGATGCCCAGCTCTTGGAGGCTCACCGCCTCCTTCGCCCGCTTCAGTACGGCGAGATACGTCACGCCCCTCTGTTCCGCTTCCGGCTGCAGTGTGAGCACTACAGCCGCGGATTTCGGGGCGCGAAGCCTCGCCGCAATGGCGTTGGCCTTCCGCCGCTGCCTCCTCGCCTTGTTTTTGGCCGCTTTCGCGGCCCGCCGTTTCTGGCCAGCAACCTGCCACTCGGCCTCGGCCGCAGGAGGGTCCGAGGGTGGGGGTGGGGGCGGCTGCGGCACCACTGGCGCCGCAGCCTTAGCCGCTCCTCCAGCCTTCCGCCTACCCCTCTTCGCCGGGGCCGACTTGGTCGTCGCCGGCGTCGCAGTCGCCGGCGTCACAGGCGCCGGCGCTGGCGCCGGCGCGGCTCCGCCCTTGGCCTTTGCCTTCGCCTGGCCAGACGTTCCCGGGCCGGCAGCCACGGCGGCCGCGTACGAAGCCGCCTTCTGCCGGCCCTGGGGCCTCTGTGTCGCCGCTAGTGGGGGACGCCGAATCATGTCCTCCAAAACAGAGAACTGCTTCTGGTAGGGAGCCAGCTCCTGCCGCACCAGGCTCCGCACCTGGCTCAGCACTAGGCTTCCCTCCAGCGTCGCCGGACTCGGCCCCCCCTGCGGCTCCTCCGAGGCTGCTCTGGCCATGCCAGCCAGGTCCCTCCGGAGCGACTCATTCTCCGCAATGAGTCGCTCCGTTACGGCCGCGAGGCGGGCTACTTCCGCCCGAAACTCTGTCGCTCCTCCGGACCCGCCGACGTTGACCGCCGCCGCCGCCATAATGGAGGCCTTGGCCGCGCTAATGGCCTCCCGCTTAGAGGACTACTTCCTCTTGAAGGCCACAGTGCGGATCGCGGCCTCCACGACCTCCTCCAGCTTGGCCCTCTTCTCCTCGGCAGTGGGAGGTACCTCTCCCGGGGACACCGAGTCATCGGAGTCGAGAGGAGGCGGACGAGTAGAGGGAGCCCTGCGACCGCTCCCCCCAGGGGGATGCCCCTCCCCCGCCAACCTCTCGGCCCGACGCTCCACCTCCCGGGTAGAGGCAGCCAGCCCCCTCCCCGCCTCACAACCCCTGCCCCGCCTAGCGGTGGGGATTTTGCGGGCGGAGGCAAATTCGCCCTCGGAGGCAAATTCGCTAAAGGAGGGGGATCCGGATGACGACGACGAATTGGAGCCTCCTCGGCTCTTGTTGCCACTGGCAAGCGGAAGACGTTTGGTGCCCACCCCAGAGTACGGAGGGCAGCCCGCCGAAGCGGGGTGGGATTCCCCGACCGCTGAGCAGTCGGGACCCACCTGGGGACTCATTTTGCAAAAGCCTTTTTTCATTTTGTTCCTTTTAAGGGTGTGGTCCCTTTTCTCTCCGCCCCTTCTCAGGGCCCTCTCTCCCAACCTCACCTCTCCACCTGCTCGCTGCTCCCACAGTCACGTCTGATGATCAGACGCGTACCAGAGAGCAGCGAGCAAGCGTGTGTCTCTCTTGGTCTGATCCCTCACTTGCGACCTTCCGGCATGAGTGGCTCTACCGGGAAAGCTCGCAAGATCATTGGGACGCTCAAGCCCCACCACGACGACAACGTGGAGACACATTCGGTGGGGTTATATGGCTGCCCTAAACCATTTCGTTGCTCGTCGTGGTAAACCCGAAAGCATCTTGTCCGACAACGGTACTAACTTCGTAGGTACTTGTAATGAGCTGCGAAAATTCCTACAAGATTCAAATCTTGAATCCGAAATTGCTCAGCAAGGCATTACATTTACTTTCGCGCCTCCATACTCTCCTCACTTCAACGGCATTGCTGAAGCTGCCGTCCGATCTTCTAAGCATCACCTAAAAAGGCTTTTAGGATTAACACATTTTACCTTCGAGGAAATGAGCACGTGTTTGACTCAAATAGAGGCTGTCTTAAATTCCCGTCCTCTTACCCCTCTTTCCTCTGATCCCTTAGATTTTTCTGCCCTTACTCCTTCACATTTTTTGATTGGACGACCACTTATGTCTGTTCCGCATCCACAGGTAACTGAACTCTACATCGGACGTTTGGAGCGCTACCACAGAATGGAGCAGATTAAACAACATTTTTGGAACCGTTTTCATTTGGAATATGTTTCTCTGCTCCAGCAAAAATCAAAATGGTCATCCTCGACAGGGCAGCTATCGGTGGGGACTCTCGTCCTCATCAAAGAAAAAGGACAGCCGCCACTGGTGTGGTTACTGGGGCGGGTCTTCCCTGGCAGCAACGGGACCACGCGAGTGGTCGAGCTGAAGACGAAGAAGGGGACGATGGTGCGGGCCTACAACACCGTCTGCCCACTTCCTCTTTCTTGAATCCTTCAACCCGGGGAGGATGTTCGGGCGTCTTCGACAACCTTCGGCTGACGTCGGGCAGCAGCGGGAGGCGGCGGAGGCGCGGGTGCGCGCGACGCGGAGCTTGGGGTCACGACACTTCGCTACCGTTCTCCAACGACGATACACGCGCGCATTCATCAACAGTGTCACCTACTGGAGACTTGAATATATTCAGTTTATACAGTCCACTGCTATTATTTAAAGTCCTTAGATAGGTCCCTAACAGTTACCGTTGCCTTGTCTATACATCTACGAAATATGCATGTTTGTATGGAAACATAAAACGTTATTCAAAACAGCGAATGACGTATGTCCTCGAAACCGACGAGACCCTCATAGGCTCGTACTAAGCAATGCTCCTAGGCTTGCAAAGTAAAGTAAAAGCTGCTTAGCTATGTGTGTACGAATTTTTAATAAATTGCCTGGTGACTATAAATTGTTAAATACGAGATACTGTTTTAAGCGAAAATTGAGTGCATGGCTAAGCCAAAATAACTTTTATAGTCTAAAGCAGTTCTTTGACACCAAATTTTAGTACTTAATTTTATCTTATTATTTTCGAATTTGCATGCTGAGTGTAAGACCGGCAAAACATGTGTTTACGCGACTTGATTTGCAAATTTTGAGAACGGAGGTAGGTACGCACCGCGTGGAGAAGACGAGAAAGAAAGCGGTTTGTACGATAGGAGGGTTGCACAATACCTTATCTAGAAGCCAGCGATCCCTAGAGCGACGACAGGTAGGTTTGAAGAGGTTCCTCAGGGTTTTTCTGATGTTAAAACATACTGAGAGGCACACGCGACACGACACGAACTACGCTGACCGTTGAGTTGCAACTCAACGGTCAGCGAGTCAACACGTCCCCTGAGGATGTCTCGTGGAGAGGCGAAACACGTGTCGGTAATGGTGTTGGGTTTTGCTTTGCCTTCCTGCATGTGCATAAAATCCTTGCATTTGCCTTGTAATCTTGCATGTGCATAATATAGCGGGCGGGAGGGAGGTGCATACCTGCATTCCACTAATATTCGCGGAAATTAAAACTAGATATATTGTTTTCAATTTCAAATTACGACACGAACTGCCCGGGACGCCATCTTATTTTCTTCGAAACGAAGACACTTGAGTAGATCGCCAACCGATGTTGCCGTCTCACTCACACGCGGACGAAAGTAATGTGCGGGAGGGGAATGGAGATATAGGAAGTTGCAAATCATTCAATTTATCAATATAATATTGCCAACGTACAAAAAAAAAGGTGAAATATAGAATTATTGTGATGGTAGTCGAAATCAGCGCAAACATTCCCCCGGGCTTGAAGGGATACCTTCAAAGTTTATCTATGAGATTAAACTAAACTAATTGTATTGAATGAAACCAAACCAAAGCTACATAGTTTTCTATTATCCTAACCTAAACTAACCTAAATAAAGAATACGCAAACTACTGGTTAGGCAAAGGGCATAGCCGTACGACTGGACGTAAGTACGATCCAGTTGCTGTTTTCACCCGAGCTACGCGTGTTACTCCCGTGGAATCAGGAAAAACTTCCTCGACGACACCAAGCGGCCAATGGAGGGGAGGTGAATTTTCGGTTAAAAGAATCACGACGGTTCCAACAGCAACTGTATCAACTGGCGTGTTCCATTTTCGACGCGACTGTAGAGTGTGGAAATAACCGGTTCTCCATCGCTTCCAAAAAGACTGAACTAATTTATCTAACAAGTCGTATCTCGAAAGAGTATTTAAATTTTCATCAATTTCTCCCGCAGGTAAATACTTCAAAGGTGTAAGATTCAAAAAATGCGCTGGAGTTAAGCCAAGCGGTTCCGATGGATCGCTGGACAACGTCCGACACAGAAGTCTACTATTCATAACGGATTCAACTTGAGCAAGCACCGTGCTTAACTCCTCGAACGACAAAGTAGTTTCACCGATCACGCGATATAAGTGAGTTTTAGGCTTTTAATATTGGCCTCCCAATTCCCACCAAAGTGGCTAGCAGCCGGGACATTGAGGGCCCAATCTATGCGATTTTCAGCTAGCATTTGACCAAATTCGGTATTATGATGTTTTGAACGTAACAAATCGTAAAGTTCCGATAGTTTGCGCTTAGCACCAATGTAGTTGGATCCATTATCCGAGTAAACCTTACTAACGGCACCGCGTCTGGCCAGAAACCGCTTAAACGCCCCCATAAAGCTGGCTGTGCTCAGATCACCCGCCAATTCTATGTGGACAGCGCGTGTGGTCAAACAAACGAACAGACATATGTATGCCTTAGTTGAACGAACACCTCGGCCCCGGGTCATTGTAACCTTGAATGGGCCCGCATAATCAGTACCCGTGTGCACGAACGGTTTAGCTGACTGCACTACGCGGCAAGAACGATGATCTGCCATCTCAGGAAAGGTGGGCTTGGGGCGCAACCGAAAACACCGAACACACTTATGGATCCTTGTCCTAATTAAGTTACGTGCAGAAAGTATCCAATATCTCTGACGCAAGAGTGAAATCAGAAGATCAGGGCCTGCATGGCAGTTTAACTTATGGTGGTATTCGACAAGCAAATTTAAAATGGGGTCCTTACGTGGAAGCAAAATGGGGTGCTTTCCATCATAGCTCAAATCTGAATTTCTTAAGCGGCCTCCAACTCTAATGAGTCCGTCTTTGAGGAAAGGTTTTAAGTGGCGAAAGGCAGGACATACCTTGCCCTCGCTAAGTCGAGCAATCTCAGTGGAGAAATGAAAGTGTTGAAGTTCACGAAGATCTAGCAATTCAGCGAAATCGTAGTCCGATGCTGATATGCGGTATCTACGAGGTAACAATCTAGCGAAACGACAAACGTAAATTACTACTCGAAGCAATTTGGTCCAAGAGGAGACACGATCGACTAAAGAAAGGATAGGAGATCTTTCATTCGGTGTAACGGTTACCACTGCGCCGCAAGAGGCCACTGCGAGACATCTAAATGAGCCCACGGAGGACCACTGAACCAAAGTGGATGGATGGTCAATAATTTGAGCAGGTGTGAGTCCACGTGATCAATCTGCGGGATTATCCTTACCGGACACGTGATACAGATTCTGTGGCGATAAGTTATTCTGTATTTTCGTCACTCTGTTGGCCACAAAGGTTTTCCACCGATGGGGCGACGAATGTACCCAACAGAGAGCGACTGTCGAATCTGAGAATGCGAATATGTTACGAAAAACAATGCGATCCTGACAAGCAACTACGACATTTTTTATAAGTTGAGCTAGGACAAGGATAGCACGCGGCCGAACGTCGGCCCCGCGAACGGATGGTCCTCGCTGGTCGTATAAGCAGATCGACAGGGAGCTTCTCGAGGAAGCCGCAATCATCCAGGCCTGGGTTTGGGAGTCAACGACGAACGAACCCGTCGACGTCGAAGGGGAGGCGCAGTGGTTCCGCGGGGCGATGGCGCGAATATGCGACGCGTCCATGCCCCGTGTCCGCACACAACCCACAGGGCGCCGGTTGTATTGGTGGACCGCCGAAATCGCGCAGATGCGCAGGACCTGCGTGAAGGTTAGGCGCCGGTACAGCCGATACCGGAGGAGACGTCGTCGGGTTCCGGAAGAAGCCGCGCGGTATGAGGTGTACCGCGCGGCGAAGAAGGCTCTGTGGCTAGCCGTCGGCGAGTCGAAGGCTCGATCCAGAGAGGAGATGTTGGCGACCCTAGACGGAGATCCATGGGGGCGCCCTTACCGTACGGTCCGAAGAAAACTTCGCGCCTGGGCGCCCCCACTCACTGAGAGCCTAGAGCCTCAGTTGCTGGAAGGGGTGGTCGCAGCCCTCTTCCCTGCCAGAGAAGAGCTCGTGCCACCGCCGATGGCATTGTCCACAGCCACAGAGTCGGAGGATGAGGAGGTCCCCGAGGTGACACAGCCAGAGATGAGGACGGCCGTAATGCGGCTCCGGGTCAAAGCCGTTGCCCCGGGACCCGATGGAGTTCCCGGTCGTGCGCTCGTCCTCGCTCTGAAGGAGCTGGAGCCCCAGCTGCGAGGACTCTTCACAGCTTGCCTTGAGCAGGGCCGCTTCCCCGCTCAGTGGAAGACAGGTCGTTTGGTCCTGCTCAAGAAGGCAGGGCGCCCAGCGGACTCGCCGTCCGCATACCGGCCCATAGTGCTACTAGACGAGGTGGCTAAGCTTTTTGAGCGAATAATTGCTGCCCGCCTCGTCAGTCACTTGTACAGAGAAGGGCCGGATCTGGACGACAGTCAGTTCGGCTTTAGGCATGGGCGCTCCACCATCGATGCCATAATGCGAGTAAGAGTCCTGGCGGAGGAGGCGGTGTCCCGGGGTGGGGTGATGCTGGCGGTGTCCTTGGACATCTCCAACGCATTCAACACCCTGCCCTGGAGCTGTATCCGGGAGGCACTGAGGTACCACAGGGTGCCCCGTTACCTCCGCCACATCGTTGGGGCTTATCTGGCGGAAAGATGTGTCACCTTCTGGGGACGCGACGGCGAGGGTCGTCGTGATATGTCGTGCGGTGTTCCACAGGGCTCGGTTTTGGGCCCACCTCTGTGGAACATCGGTTACGACTGGGTGCTGAGGGGCGAACTCCAACCGGGAGTGGACCTAGTGTGTTACGCGGACGACACGCTGGTCACGGCCCGGGGGAGTTCGTACAGGGAGGCAACGTTGCTGGCGACGGCTGCGGTCTCACAGGTGGTGAGCCGCATACGTCGCCTGGGCCTGGAGGTGGCTCTCAACAAGTCGGAGGCCATGGTTTTTCATGGACCCCGACGGGCGCCGCCGCCGGGATCACATATCGTGGTCGGGGGGGTCCAAATCGCTGTCGAGTCCACCATGAAATACCTTGGACTGGTGCTCGACAGCCGGTGGGACTTTGGTCCCCACTTCCGGCGGCTAACGCCCAGGTTGATGGGCGCCGCGGGTGCACTCGCAACGTTGCTACCCAATCTCGGGGGCCCGAGCACCGCCTGTAGGCGGTTGTACTTGGGGATCGTACGATCCATGGCCCTGTACGGGGCCCCAGTGTGGGCTTCGGATCTGACGGCCGGCAGCATCGCGATACTGCGAAGATCGCAGAGAGCGATGGCCGTCAGGGTTATTAGGGGATATCGTACGATCTCCAACGAGGCGGCTTGTGCACTGGCCGGATCTCCGCTCTGGGACTTGGAGGCGAGGGTCCTCGCCTCGCTGTACCGGTGGCGTGAGGAGGTGCGGACGCGGGGTGGTGAACCGATGCAGCGAGAGATCGAACTGCGTCGGTCACAGCTCCGCGAAGTCATGGTGGCGGAATGGCGGAACAGGCTTGCGCGCCCCCACGCCCCAGTGGAAGTCGCACTAGTTCCCACGATCCCCGGTGCAAGTGTGGGAAGGAACACTGGGGTGGTTTTTAGTCAGTAAGAGTCTGACAGACCCCTTCGCCCGCCCCAGGCGAAGGACATCCATGAGGATTTTCCACCCCGGCAAAAAAAAAAAAAAGGACAAGGATAGCACCTGATGACTGCTGGTTCCTTACGAATACGTTCGGGGGAAAGAGCAGTTGTCGGGCCGGTGCACCCTGGGCACGGGCAATAGGTTCTCCATGTCGGAGAGGCTATTGTCTGTGGTGGATTTCTGCGGGGTGGGGGAGCATTGTGCTCCACGACGGTTCCTCTACGTATCCCTCTGATTCGCAGAGGGTACTATGGAGGAACGTCAGAGTTGGGGTCGCTCCTGTCCGATCGACAGTCGTCGATTGGCGATGGACGTGACCAATGCCGCTGCGGTGCAGGCGCACCAATGCGGCAGTTGCTCTCTCCTCATGGAGCAATCCTGACGAGAGAGCTTCCGGCGGTTCCGCTGAGTCGGGTTGGCCGGACAGCGGACGGAGGCATGCTTTAATGCCGCCTGGACCTACCCGTTAGGACCTGACGAGGTCGGTAAGTTTGTCCTCAAGTGAGGAGAATCTTCCGGCCGCTAAGGTGCCGACGGGGAGGAGTGGGACAGGCCGCGCTCCACCTGTTGCGGTGCCGTCGCGCGACGCCCGGGGACGCTTCTTAAACCGCCCTGACACGCCGGCAGCCAGCGGAGTTAGTGACTCCGACGGCGCTATGCAGGTGGAGCGGAGTGATCCCGAGCATTCCGCTGCGTCCGCGCTATTGCTGGGCAGCAATAAAGCGGAGGCAAACGCTGCAAAGCGAGCGCAGCGGAAGGCGGTCGCGGCTGACGAGGTCGGCGAGCTAGCTCGACAGGCCCGAGAGCGACGTGCCGCTCAGGCGGCCTCCAGAGAAGGCCTCACGGCGGCGGCGCTCAGCCGCCAGGTTCTGGACGGCGTGGACGTTGTCCTGAAAGTTGCCACTAAATCGGGTAGCTTGAAGGGCACGTTCACGCGCGCCCTGAAAGAGGCGGCTGACGGGATTAAGGAGGCGGTTGAGGTCCTCCTTGATCGAACCAGCTCTGAGGAGACGGCGAAGCTGTGGGAGGAGAACGGCCGTCTCCGAGCTGAGTTGGAGGACCTCAAAAGGGAGGTGGCCGCACAGAGAGCGGACCGGCAGCGGAAGCTCGTGGCTCCTGCAGCTGCCAGCTCTCCGGTGGTTGCGGTCCCACCTTTGGCCCCCGCCCCTGCACCTGCACCCGATGCGGACATCGAAAAGATTGTCCGCATCTGCATGCAGCAGTGCGGGGGCATGATGAATGCCCGCCTGGAGGCCTTGGAGTCTAGGCTCCTCCCGGCGCAGAACCTCCGGCCGCCATTAGCGGCGGACAAACGGAGGACGGAGGAGGCAGCCAAAGCTGGGAAGGGGGGCCAAAAGCCCGCGGAGGGGCCCAAGAAGCCCGCGGAGGGTGCGTCAGCACCCCCTCCCAGCTCAACTGCGACCCCGGCGACCGCGTCTGACCCCACAAAAGAGGGCTGGACGACGGTCGTCAAAAAGGGCCGCAAGAAGAAGACGGCGCCGCCGGCACCCGCTGAGCCCAAGTCTGCGCCAAAAAAAAAGAAGAGAAGGTCCCGCAAGGGTAGCGCCCCACGCTCCGCGGCTGTAGTGCTTACACTGCAGCCCGGAGCCATTGAGAGGGGCCTTACCTACAAGGAGGTCCTGGCGCAGGCAAAGGCCAAGGTTGCGTTTCCCGACCTGGGTACACCGACCGGCTTCAGGATGAAGTCGGCGGTTACGGGGGCGCGGCTGTTTGAGGTGTCGGGCCCCTCCGGCAGCGAGAAGGCGGACATCCTGGCCGCCAAATTGAGGGAGGCCCTCAATGAGGAGGACGTTCGAGTGTCCAGGCCCGTAAAGACCGCTGAATTGCGCGTCAATGGCCTGGACGACTCGACGACCCCGGAAGAGGTCGTGGCGGCGGTCGCCCGCAGTGGTGGATGTCCGCCGGGCGACGTGCGTGTGGGCGAAATCCGCGCCGACGCTGCCGGGCTCGGCACCATTTGGGTGAAGTGCCCGGTGACGGCGGCGAGGAAGATCGCCGACAGCGGGCGGCTTCTGGTGGGATGGGTTGCGGCACGGGTGAAGCTGCTGCAACCCAGGGCTATGCGGTGCTTCCGATGCCTTGTCGTTGGGCACGTCAGGGCACGGTGCTCCGCCGACATAGACCGCAGCGATCAATGTTATCGCTGTGGAAAGCCCGGCCACAAGGCGGCTCAGTGCTCCGCGACGCCAAACTGCAGCCTCTGTACAGCTGCAGGGAGGCCCGCGGGCCATAGTACGGGTGGCAATGCCTGTGGCGCGCCCGCCCCCAAGAAGGGCAAAAAGCAGAAGGAGGCAACCGAGGCTGTCGGGGGCTCTTTACACCCCCCTCAGCCTGGTTGCTCTTCGGCCGACTCCCGGCCTAAGACTGGTGCCGAGGAAATGGACTGTGCTTAATGGCACAATTCCATTTCCTCCAGGGCAATATCAACCACTCTGCCAGGGCTCAGGATCTTTTGCTCCAAAGCATGGCAGAGTGGTCGATTCATGTAGCTGTGGTCGCCGAGCCGTACTACGTCCCCCCTCGAGATAACTGGGTGGGTGACCTGGACGGCTCGGTGGCCATCATCGGCGGGGCTCTTGCCGACCCGTCCCGAGGTCACGGCTGGGTGGCCGCCCTCGCGGACGGCATTGGCACTGTTGGGGCGTATTTCTCGCCCAACAAGAGCCTCGCCGACTTCGAGAGCTTCCTTGTCGAGTTGGGTGCCGTCGTGAACCGGTACCACCCTCGCCCGGTGCTGTTGCTCGGGGATCTCAACGCCAAGTCTGCGGCGTGGGGATCCCCGGTCACCGATGCCAAGGGCGAGGCGTTGGAAGAGTAGGCGGTCACGACCGGCTTGACCGTCCTGAATCGGGGTTCGGTATACACGTGCGTGCGGCAGCGGGGCGGATCCATAGTGGACGTTTCGTTCGCTAGCCCTGCTGTCGCGAGCCGTGTCCGCGACTGGCGTGTCGCCGTGGAGGTGGAGACGTTGTCGGATCATCGCTACATCCGTTTCGACGTCTCCGCCCAGACCGCGGGCGGCCGCGGTCCATCGGCCCCGAGAACGGACGGTCCGCGTTGGCCGCGCAAGCGCCTCGACAGGGAGCTACTCGAAGAGGCCGCTATTGTGCGGGCCTCCAGATCCGGGAGTCGGCAACGACCGGACTCGTCGACGTCGAAGAGGAGGCGCAGTGGTTCCACGGGTCAATGACGCAAATTTGTGACGCGTCCATGCCCCGGGTCCACATAAAACCCAGAAGGCGCCAGGTGTACTGGTGGTCCGCCGAGATCTCGCAGTTGCGCATTTCGTGCGTGGAGGTGAGACGCCAGTACACCCGATACCGAAGGAGACGTCGTCGGGTCCCTGACGAAGAAGCCGCGCTGTATGAGGTGTACCGCGCGGCTAAGGAGGCTCTGTGGCTGGCCATCGGCGAGGCGAGGACGC
Organism: Hecatera dysodea; assembly: GCA_905332915.2. Taxonomy (NCBI): domain Eukaryota; kingdom Metazoa; phylum Arthropoda; class Insecta; order Lepidoptera; family Noctuidae; genus Hecatera; species Hecatera dysodea. Next base: position 4,236,207 of record HG995306.1, on the reverse strand, counting down.
GAGCTAGGGAGGAGATGTTGGAGACTAAACGGGGATCCGTGGGGGCGTCCCTATCGCTCGGTCCGGGGGAAACTCGGACCATGGGCGCCCCCGCTTACGGAAAGTCTCCAACCAGAGCTGCTGGAGGACGTGGTTGTTGCAGCCCTCTTCCCGGCTCGAGCGGAGCACATTCCGCCGCCGATGGCTCTGCCCACAGCCGCAGAGCCCGAGGAGAACGCCAGCGTCCCAGAGGTGACACAAGCAGAGCTGAGGGCGGCCGTGATGCGGCTCCGGGCAAAGAATACTGCCCCGGGGCCGGATGGGATTCACGGCTGCGTGTTGGCCCTCGCTCTGAAGGAGCTTGAGCCGCAACTGAGAGGACTCTACACAGCGTGCCTAGAGCAGAGCCAGTTTCCTACTCAGCGGAAATCTGGTCGTCTGGTCCTGCTCAAGAAGGCGGGGCGCCCTGCGGACTCAACGTCCGCGTACCGGCCCATAGTGCTGCTGGACGAGGTGGGAAAGCTGTTCGAGCGGATAGTCGCAGCCCGTCTCGTCAGCCACTTGTGCGGAGAGGGGCCGGACCTGGCGGAATGCCAGTTCGGGTTCCGGCATGGGCGCTCCACTATTACGGCGATATCGCGTGTGAGAGTCCTGGCGGAGGAAGCGGTGTCCCGGGGTGGGGTGATGTTGGCGGTGTCCTTAGACATATCCAACGCCTTCAACACCCTGCCCTGGAGTTGTATTCGGGAGGCACTGCGCTATCATCGAGTGCCTCCCTACCTCCGCCGCGTAGTTGGGGCTTATTTAGGGGAGAGGTGTGTCACCTATCTGGGACGTGATGGCAGACACCAGCGCCCCATGTCGTGCGGCGTTCCACAGGGTTCGGTCTTGGGCCCGCCCCTGTGGAACATCGGTTACGACTGGGTGCTGAGGGGCGAGCTCCAGCCGGGAGTGGACCTGACGTGTTACGCTGACGACACGCTGGTCACTGCCCGGGGGAGCTCGTATAGGGAGGCAGCGTTGCTGGCGACGGCTGCGGTCTCACAGGTGGTGAGCCGCATACGTCGCCTCGGCTTGGAGGTGGCCCTCAACAAGTCGGAGGCCATAGCTTTTCATGGCCCCCGGCGGGCACCGCCGCCGGGATCACACATCGTCGTCGGGGGGGTCCGAATCGCTGTCGAGTCCACCATGAAGTACCTGGGATTGGTGCTCGACAGCCGGTGGAATTTCGGCCCCCACTTCCGGCGGCTGGCGCCCAAGTTGTTGGGTGCGGCTGGGGCGTTGTCAACGCTGCTTCCCAATCTGGGGGACCCGAGCACCGCCTGCAGGCGGTTGTACGTGGGGATCGTGCGATCGATGGCCCTTTACGGGGCCCCGATCTGGGCGGCTGACCTGACGGCCAGCACTATCACTGTTCTGCGGAGGCCGCAGAGGGTGATGGCCGTCAGAGTCATCAGGGGTTATCGCACGATCTCCTACGAGGCGGCTTGCGCACTGGCCGGATCTCCGTCATGGGACCTGGAGGCGAAGGTTCTCGCGTCACTGTATCGGTGGCGCGAGGACGCGCGGGCGCGCGGCGAGCGACTGATGCAGCGACACATCGAGCTGCGTCGGTCGCAGCTGCGCGAGGTCCTGGTGGCGGAATGGCGGGACAGGCTTTAACGCCCTTCCGCCGGCCTCGTCACTATCGAGGCCATCCGGCCAGTGCTCGACCTTTGGCTCGGGAGAAGGCACGGCTCCCTGACGTTTCGTGCGACACTGGTCCTTTCGGGGCATGGCTGCTTCGGGAAGTTCCTGTGTCGCATAGGCAGGGAGCCGGACGCTCGTTGTCACCACTGCGTCGACTGTCGGGAGGACACGGCGCGGCATACGCTGGCAGAGTGTGCCGCTTGGGAGGAGCCGCGCCGTGACCTCATCTCTGTGGTGGGCAGTGACCTCTCGCTACCGGCCGTAGTCCAATCTATGGTCGGCGGCGAGGAGTCCTGGGACGCGGTGGTCTCCTTCTGCGAAACAGTTATCTCGCAGAAGGAGGCTGCGGAAAGGGAAAGAGAGATCTCGACCTCTGACCCCGCCCGCAGCAGGCGCACCGGGCGTCGGAGGAGGGCGCATGCTGCCCTCTTCCGGCCCCCCTAACTGGGTCCAGGGGCGGCGGACTTGGGGACGTCTGTCGCCCCCCATTCATCCGGACCCGAGGTGGCGGCGCGAGGTATTCCCGTGCGCCCCTCTCTGAAGTCACGGAGGGTGTTTAACACCTCACTCCCTCCGTAGACGCGAGGTGGCCCGCAGAGGCGGGCCGGCACCAGCCGGGGATTACGGATGTGGTTTACGTTCCCGCGATCCCCGGCGTAGGTGAGAAATGGAACACCGGGGTGGTTTTAGTCAGTAAGAGTCTGACAGACCCCTGCGCCCGCCCCAGGGTGGAGGACATCCATGAGGATTTCCCCCCGTAAAAAAAAAAAAAAGGACAAGGATAGCACAAAGCTCAAGACGAGCGAGGGACACTACTTTCTTTGGAGAAACTTTCGATTTAGCGGTTAACAAGCTAACAACGTTGCCATTGCTATTTTGGACGTGGAAGTAGATCACTCCTCCGTAGGCGCCCTCACTAGCATCTGCGAACGCTAAGATAGTGACAACACTGTCAGCGACAATACCAACATGACGTGGGATTTTTATACTACAGAGCAAAGGAAGCTCTTCCTTAAAGCGAGTCCACAGCCTGACTATATCTTCAGGTGGGGTATCATCCCAGTCACAATCACACAACCAAAGCCTTTTGATTAGAAGTTTAGCGTACAGGACGACAGGTGCAACAAATCCCATGACGTCCCATATTTTAGCGACACATGACAATATTGTACGTTTAGTACAATTCTGAGTGGAAGTATTGACTTTAATGCCGAAGTGGTCCGACGTAGGCGACCAACACAAACCTAGTACTTTATGCTGGTCAGACTCATCGAAGTCTTTGACCGCTAGCAGGCGATGCGAAGGTGGAATTGAATCTAAAACGACTTGGGAGTTACTAGTCCATTTGACTAATTCAAATTGGCCAGCTTGCATGACACCTATCATTTCCGAAGCGGTGGAAATGCCCTGCTCTTCCGTGGGAACCGAAAATACGAAATCATCCATATACTGACCCGAAGCGATAATATTTTTGGCCAGAGGGAAGGAGTCGCCCTCATCCTCTGCCAGCTGCTTAATAGTTCGCAGCGCATGAAATGGACTAGATTTAAGTCCAAAAACGACACGATTGAATTCATAAACCTGCAAAGGTTCTTGCGGCGAAAAACGATACAAGATGCGTTGGAAACGCCGATCAGATTCTCGGACTCCAATGCTGAGAAACATCTGACGAATATCCGACGAAAGCGCGATCAAAAATAAACGAAAATTAATTAGTATGTTAGGCAAATTCCCTTGTAAGTTTTGTCCACCATATAAGAGATCACTAAGCGAAACTTGGGTGGTAGTTTTGCAACTACCATCGAGAACGACACGAAGTTTGGTTGTGACTTTATCGTCTCTAACAACGCCATGATGCGGAATAAAATACGAAATTTCGGAAGATTCACAACTTGTAGGTGAAATATAACCCTTTCCTAAATATTCGAGGATGACACTATCATACGCGACCTTTAATTGTGGAGAAGCTTGCATCTTTCTTTCTAAACAGTAAAACCGGCGTTTACTTGCTTGACGCGAGTTACCAAGGGAATCGACGTCACCCTTGAAAGGCAAAGCGACAACGTATCGTCCGTCACTATCACGAGTGGTAGTGCGGGTGTAAAACTCCTCACACAATTTGTCATCTGGGCTGATCATCGGGGGAACATCCACCTCCTCCATTTCCCAGAATTTGCGGACCACAGATTCTAAAGGATCCGCAGTACAACGATGCGAAACGGTCGAGTTGTTGTCAACACAGACCGGAGCTTCACCTACAATAACATAGCCAAGGACAGTTTCTAAAGCAAGCGGCGAAACAAACGAAGGCTGTCCTTGAACTTTGTTCGACAAGAGTAAATGCGGGAAAATCGATGCACCGATCAATACTTGAATCGGGCCTGAGCAAAAATATGTATCGTCTGCCAAAGGTAAGTCTTTGAAATTAGACAAAACAGAAGCATCAACCATGGCGGTTGGCAAACGTTCGGTAATTTTATCTACCACCAACGACTCGATATTATAATTTATGTTACGATCGAAACGTGAATGAATTTTAATTTTTACGGAACCCTGAATCGTTTTACTCGAACCTCCTATTCCCCTAACGGTAGAACAAGCAGGTCGATTATTAATTTTCAAACCTAATTGTTGACAACAATCGCGAGTTATAAAATTACTTTGAGACGCACTGTCCAACAATGCACGAACATTATGCTCGTTTCCAAGAGAATCTACGATAACAATACGCGCGGTAGCAATGAGTACCGTAGTAGGGCTTCGGAACAAATGGTTACCCCGGTTATCAGATAGCGAGCACAGCGCGACGTCTGTGCGCGCGAGGGGTTGAGCGGGTGCGGGCACAACATTCGGTGCTGCGGCCGGCGGCGATTGCGTAGGCTGCACTTCAGTGGCGGGCGAAGCTTGTGCGCGACCGGCGTTTGATTGCGACGAAGTCGCGGTGGGCTTATTACCGAAACATAATAACGTGTGATGCTTGTAATTGCATTTTTTACATCTAGATGCCGACCTACACGCGGAGACACGATGGCCACTAACTAGGCAATTTATACACAAATTGTTAGACTTTACGAAATTAAAACGTTGATCTGGTTTATAACTATTAAAAACCCATTTCATTTCATTTAATTCAGTAACGATTTTTACATTGTATTGGACATTTTACACAAAATTATATAAATTAAAAGAATAAACTATAATCCATTAATATAACAGCAACCAAATTAATTAATTAAAAAGTAAAACATTTGCAAATTCCATATTATGGTCCCTAAAACATGTCAAAAGTACAAAAAATTAAATTATCAAAACCAAATCATGTCACTAAAAATAATGATACTAAAAAATGATCTATTTATAAAACAAAGTCAATCAGAATCATCCAGTACACAATGTCAAAAATAATAATGTCAAATTAAAAATATTGCTAAACCTATACAAATGTCAAAAATAAAAATAGAATGTCAATAAAAATAGTATAATAATAATTAAAATCTATTTGAATGTGTCACCGAGAAACTCATCAAGGGTGTAATAGCACTTATCTACCAAAAACGATTTTAACTGCTGCTTAAACTGATTTAAATTGTATATTGACTTTAAGCGAACAGGTAGTTTATTAAACAGTTTAATTGATTGATAACCTGCAGCATGACTCACTACTTTTAAATCAGGTTGCATCTTATTTTGTAAATCCTTACGCCTAGTAGCTTCTCGCTTACTTCTTTCCTCTGGTGTTTCAACATTCTGTAGTTTTTTCATCAGATCAGTGAGAAGAACTAAAATATACAAACAAGGTACCGTCACTATCTGAAGTTCTTTAAAGTACTCCTTACACGATACCCACTGTGGAATCCTGACCATGGTTCTTATTGCCCTTTTTTGTATAATGAAAGCTGTATTTATATTGTACGCGTAACTACCTCCCCATAGAGTGATACTGTACCTAAGTTTTGACTCTACTAGTGAGTAATATACCACTTTTAACTGCTCCATTGCCATCACATCTCGAAGACTTCTTAGGGCATAGCAAGCTGAGCTAATTGAACTTTGGAGGTATGCGGAACAGAGAGTAAAGTCCCGCAAACCTCCGTTGAAAAGGGAGGATCCTCCGGCCAGACGAGTTGTTATGTCTGGTGGGCAACTGCCCGATAGATGATTTCGGGCTGTCGTATATGTTCTAATCGCGCGGAGAACTTTGATTGCGCGATGCAGGATTAGTTCTTATGTGACGCCATAGATGTCGCTACATCACTCCCCTCCGGAGATCGGAGATCGATGGTTCTTAATGCTTCTTGATGCGTGCCAGGCCAGTGGTAGGTTGGTTCCAGTGGGTCGGAACCGAATGCCGCATAGTTCTCGGTGAGTCGGAACTGTCTGCGGTGATGCCCCAGTGAGTCGGGGTGGTGCTGTCCCAGTGAGTCGGGATGATGCCCCAGTGAGTCGGGGTGATGATGTCCCAGTGAGTCGGGATGATGCTGCAGGCTCCAGTGAGTCGGAGTAGTGCTGCTGGCTCCAGTGAGTCGGAGCGGTGCTGTGCGACATAGTGGCTTGACTGCTTGCGTCGACCAGGAGAGGTTCTTCATGGCTCTTCATGTGACTGGCCGAAGGTTCAGTGTGCTTCACCAAAGTCGCTTATGAGGCTGAGGGTGATGACCAGGTATGACCAAGTAGGCATGCTGGTGGTCAGGATACCCTTTATAGCCGTGGGTGCTGGCTGTATGGCTGCTTGCTGCTCGAAAGCTTGAGAGAAGTGATGATGACGTCACGAAGTAGTAGCTGCACGAAGGCTGCGCTGACGTTCTTTGTCGAGGGTCACCAGTTTGGAGGTATGCGGAACAGAGAGTAAAGTCCCGCAAACCTCCGTTGAAAAGGGAGGATCCTCCGGCCAGACGAGTTGTTATGTCTGGTGGGCAACTGCCCGATAGATGATTTCGGGCTGTCGTATATGTTCTAATCGCGCGGAGAACTTTGATTGCGCGATGCAGGATTAGTTCTTATGTGACGCCATAGATGTCGCTACAGAACTTTCTATAGCCGTTAATTCTTTTTTCCAGTTTAGGCTTTCATCAATGTGAATGCCTAAGAATTTTACGCTGTCTACCAATGTTATTGTATTTTCATTCAATACTATGTCTATTTTTTTTTTTGTTTTTCGACGTCGTCCTAAACAAAATGGCATTCGTTTTACTGACATTCAATTTAAGATTATTCATGGTAAACCAATGATGAAAGAGATCAAGAGCTTTATTTACTTTACTACTGAGAGTATCAACATCTTTAGCGGCTATAATAGCATTCGTGTCATCAGCAAAAAGCACAAGTTCAGCATCACTTAGTTCCAGCATATAGCTAATTAAATCATTAACAAATAAAATGAAAAATATTGGTCCTAATATTGAACCTTGTGGAACTCCTTTTTTTATTAGTTTAAGTCCCGATTTGAAAACTTTTTGACTATTATCTTCATCCACTTTTATTTCCATATATTGCTTTCGATTTTCCAAGTAAGACTTAAATAGACATAAGACCTTTCCTCTAACTCCATAATTTTCCATTTTTTCTAGTAGTAACTTGTGATTAACCGTGTCAAAAGCGGAACTAAGCTCGAGAAATAACCCTACGACTTTCAATTTATCATGTAGGATGAGTGTTTAAGTTTATAGTGTGAATCTATGAGGAATGGAACGTAACGTGTGTGAGAGAGAAGGAACGATAGTGAGAGAGAAGGAACGATAGTGAAAGGGAGGAAAAAGGAAGATGGCGGTGGAGTGTGAAAGACGGCAAGACGTGGGATATACATTTATTTAATTTTAGGAAGAGGATTTCAATCTATACGTTTGTGTGTCGGATTAAAAGGAATAAACCACGAGTAAAACCGTTTATAGCATTTTACTTGCCCCACAATCCCACCTTTCTACATTTTGGGGGCTCGTCCGGGATTGCGGGCACGTGGTTTTGAAGAAAAATAGGACGATCGCGACACAAAAAGGTGAAAAATTTACGAAGAATCACGAGGAAGACGCATTACAAGGAAGAAAGACGACGGAAGACGCTATTTGAAGACGGAAGACGCTATTTGAAGACGAAAAACGCTCTAAGAAAACTTTTCCAGTGAAATTACCTACCTACCTACAAAAAAACGACGATGGCGGACAAAGACAGCAAAGACGCATTTTTCAACATGTTTGAAGTGACTCAGTTCAGTGGTGATGATCATTCCTATTCATCCACGAAATGGGCTCAAGATCTCGATGACAACGCGGAGATATTTGAATGGACTGCGCAGCAACGGCTTATCATTGCTCGTAGGTCATTGACAGGAACAGCAGGGCTGTGGCTGAAAACTGAAAAGTGCACAAATCATACGAAGACCTAAAGGCGGCTGTGCTGAAGGAATTTCCGGACGCCGTGAACGCCAAAGAAATGCACGAGATGATGGCGGCACGTAAAAAATGCAAAGACGAATCCTATTACCAATATATGTTAATAATGAAGGAAATGGGGAAGCGAGCTAAATTCGCCGACTATATTGCTATCCAGTACATCATAGACGGAATTGCAGATGTGGAAACTAATAAAGTTATACTTTATGGCGCTACCACCTACCCGGCATTGAAAGAAAAGTTGTCGGTGTATGAAAATATAAAGAAGAAAGTTGCTAGGCAGAAAGCCGAACGACCTGAAAAACAAGCTTCTGCATCAGGAACTGGACAGTCGTGCTACAACTGTGGAGAGAAAAATCATAAAGCAAGCGCATGCCAAAATGGTGTAAAATGTTTCAAGTGTAACCAATTCGGCCATATTAGTTCAAAATGCATAAGCACAGCAACGTCGGTAAAACAGTCAAGATCGGCCGGATCGACCAATCAGCAGTCACCGCAGGCGCGCTCGTCGGTAAAGCAGGGCGACACCGCCGCAGATTTGAAGAAACAACACTCGGCTATGTTCGGGATGACGACGGCACCCGAGGACGGAACGGGCGGCCATGATGAAAGTTGCAATATGGCGGAGGATGACGTAAATGTCATGCAAACTGTAAACAAACCGACTAACCGGCATAATATGGCGATGAAAACCGTAAAAATAAGTGACAAAACAATAAGTGCGTTAGTAGATACGGGCAGTGACGTAAACTTAATATGTGAAGACCTGTGGAACGAGTTAAATGTGCCGTGTAGTAATGATAATACGATGTTATCCGGACTTGGATTGTCGAAAGTAAGATCGTGCGGAAAGATTGTGTTATGTTTACAAATAGACAATAATAGTTATTCAGACGTAATATTTCATGTAGTACCTAAAGGGTCTATGCCCTATAAACTTATTATCGGTCAGGAATTTTTGCAAAATGTTGTGATGGTAGTTCGTGAGGGTGTTGTGTTATTGTTGTCACAAGATGACGAATGGTTGTTTAGGGTGAATTGTTGTGTGAGAGATGTGGATGTTACAGGTCATATCTCCGATCCCAGCATAAAGACGGAAGTTGAGCGGCTGATTGAAGAGTACAAGCCTGTTCAGACGGTAGAAGCCCCAATCGAGATGAAGATAGTGTTGAAAGACGATGTGCCAATAGCCCAACGACCACGAAGGATATCACACATGGAGCAAAAGGTAGTAGAACAACAAATTGATGAATGGTTACAAAAGGGAATAATACAGGTGAGTTTTTCTGAGTATTCTAGCCCTTTAGTACTTGTGAAGAAGAAAGATGGGTCTACCAGAATTTGTGTGGATTACCGTTTACTAAATAAGAAGATTGTAAAAGATGAGTTCCCGTTGCCAATAATTTATGACTTGATTGATAATTTGAGAGATGCGAAAATATTTAGCGTGCTGGATCTTAAAAATGGATTTTTCCATCTTAGGTTAAGCAAGGAGTCAGTGCAATATACATCTTTCATAACTCATCATGGGCAGTTCGAATTTCTGCGTGCTCCTTTTGGTCTTTCCACATCGCCTAAATATTTTATGAGATATGTCTCCATTATTTTCAGAGAATTGATAGCAAAAAGAATTATGATGATATTTATCGATGATATTGTAATTCCAGCTGAGACAGAAACTCAAGCATTGGAAAGACTTACTCAGGTGTTAGAAGTAGCCTCACAACATGGACTTGAAGTGAATTGGAAAAAGGTGAAATTGATTAGCCGTGAGATTGAATATTTGGGTCATTTGATCAAAAATGGTGAAGTTAGACCAAGCCCAGAGAAAGTGCAAGCCGTTTCAAGATACCCTGAACCTAAAAATGTCAAACAGGTAATGAGTTTTATTGGCCTAACATCTTATTTCAGAAAATATATAAAAGATTATGCTAAGATTGCTCGACCATTAACAGATTTGTTAAGAAAAGAAATTCCATTTAAGTTTGAAGATGAACAACAGTGTGCATTCAATTCATTGAAGGAAAAGCTGACCAGTGATCCGGTATTGAAAAGAACAATGCCCACATATTAGAACAACCTTGGCCTACAGTGAACACTGACAATTAGTTTATGGAATTATAGTTTAAGTTATTATGAACACCTTCTAGTACATACCAGTTAAGAAAATAAGTCGCCATTTGGGAATAAAACAGTTTTTATTTTTTCAAAACATTCATTTTTTCACAGTCACAAACTCATTCTACACACTTTCAATCACTTTCGAATGGAAAGTATATCATTTGAACACAATAATTATTAATTTCAACGTTATTAACTCATTTTAACCTTGTGAATAATAGGAATCTTCTTTAAGTGTAAACTGCTATAGCTCCCTTTATACTTGTTTGACACTTTGACAGGCTGGGAGCAAGCTTGAGTAGGTAGTTTAATGTCAAATCTATCATTTGTCAAAAGCTAATATGGCCATATTTAAAAAGAAATATCGATTAGTTGCATCGGATTTAGTCTTTATTAGTTTAATTTATATCTAACTACGGCAAAGCCAAACAGTGACTTGATCATTATAAAGTATAGTATCTCTGGTCTGAGGTATTTATGAACATAATTGGTCTAAAAGTCGAGTGGGTGTCGTTAAAAAAAACTAAAATGGCTGCTAGTTTTCTCAGATTAAAAAACTGAAACCTGACTAACGCTTAGTTGTTCCGTAATCGATTAGATTTATTAAATAATATATGGATTTAAATTAAATTGACGATAAAATGGCAACCCCAAACTTCACGTGAAAATAAAAGTTGCGTACTAATAAGTAAAATGACTTATTTATTTGTTATGATCACGGCGTCTTAGTTTGAGATAAAGCTTTGATGGATAATTCCTATTTAAAATACTTATATTTTTGTGTTATCTTTCTAAACGTGTCTGAGGTGGGCCATATCTGGGCATCCTTCTTTATAACCCCAACTTACCAACGGAGTTACACACCGATGCATCCAGTCATGCTTTGGCTGCAATATTACTGCAATTGCATCCAGATGGAGAGCTGCATCCGGTGCACTACATGAGTCATAAGACTTCTGATGCTGAAAGTAAATATTCAAGCTACGAGCTGGAAGCACTTGCTGTTGTGGAAGCCGTCAGGAAGTTTAGACATTATCTATATGGAACCCCTTTTAAAATTGTCACAGATTGTAAAGCTTTTGAACAAACATTAAAGAAGAAGGATTTGACAGCTAAAGTAGCTAGATGGGCATTTATGGTAGACGAGTACGACTATGAGATTGAACACCGAGCTGGCAGTAGGATGAAACATGCAGATGCTCTCAGCAGAAATCCATTTGTTGCAGTGGTGAGTTTGCAGGAAGAGATAAGACGAGGACAAGAAACAGATGAAGAACTCAATGCCATCAGACAGCTGATCTTGAAAGATGGTCAATATCATGATTTCTGGATTGATAATGGTATTTTGTACAAAGGTGAAGAGAAACGATTAGTAGTTCCGAAAATTATGGAGAAAGAAATAATAAAAAGAGTGCACCTAAACGGTCACTTTTCAATAAGAAAGATGAAAGAAGCCATAGGAAAAGATTACTACATAAGAAACATGGATAAAAGAATAGAAGAAGTAGTTTTAAGTTGCATTCCTTGTTTATTAGCAACAAGAAAAGAAGGAAAACAGGAGGGCTATTTAAACCCTTTAGATAAAGAAGGAATACCTCTGCATACATTGCATTTGGATCATGTAGGACCATTTACCGAAACAAGAAAACAATATAACTATATACTAACCATGATTGATGCGTTTACGAAGTTTACATGGCTATTTCCTACCAAGTCCACAACAAGTGCAGAAGTGTTAAATAAATTAAGACTTCATCAGCGAGTCTTTGGTAATCCTACCAGGATCATAACAGACAGAGGCACAGCTTTCACAAGTGGGGAATTTGAAGAATATTGTAAAGAAGAAGATATCCAGCATGTCAAGATTACTACTGGAGTACCTCGAGGGAATGGACAGGTAGAGAGAATTCACCGTATATTAATACCTATGTTGACCAAGCTGTGTATAGAAGATAAATCTCTGTGGTACAAGCATGTGAGTCGAGTCCAGAGAGCTATTAATAGTACATACCAGAGATCTATAAACACTACTCCATTTCAGTTACTGATCGGAACAAAAATGAGATGTAAAGAGGATATTGATATTGTTACCCTATTACAGCAAGAAGTTATCAGCAGTTATGACGAAAATAGAGAGAATGTGCGGCTGAAAGCCAAGCAGCAAATTCAAAAAGTACAAGATGAGAATAAGAAGACTTATAACGAGAAGAGAAAACCTAGTTCATCTTATGAGTTGGATGACTTAGTTGCAATCAAGAGGACTCAGTTCGGCCCAGGTCTGAAAGTTAAACCAAAATTCCTTGGACCGTATAGAGTTACCAAAGTCAAGCGAAATGACAGATATGATGTTGAAAAACTGTATGATACCACGGAAGGGCCAAAGAAAACATCTAGTTCAGCAGATAACATGAAAAAATGGCCAGGTAAGGATGAATGAATAGAGAGATGTTTGATATTTATGTTCTTTTATTTTAAAGGTGTCATTTGTGTGTGTGTGTGTGTGTGTATAGCTAGCTGTATCCAAATAGCACTGCTCAGTATCCTCACGAATACCAGGTTATGTGTTATGGTACTGCTATGTGTCAGTTTGAGTTTGTGTAGCACTATGTTATTTTTGTGATTTAAAAGTAGATTTAGTGCTGAGCTCAACGGTAATTGTTTTTTTCGGTTGAGATTTTGTAGGTTGATAAAACAGTATTGTTTCACTATGTTAATAATAGCAGTTAAGTTCTTAAGATGTAATAAGTTTTACAACCTACTTATAATTAGTAATTTCCTATTGTTGTGTGTTCTAATTAAGGTATTTACAGAAGTTAGATTGTTGTTGTAATATAAAAAGTGGTACTATGTTCTAGTCTAGTAATTCTGTGTAAAGTCTAAAGCATAAGTTATTAGGCAGTAACTGAATTGTTTAAGTCAAGTTACGGTGAAACTGAAGAGTTATGCAAGTTGTAATGAGGGTGTATAGCTGGTGTATGAATGAGGTCTGGAAGAGTGGCATGTGTGGAGAGTATGCATATCTGGGGACAGATATGGGAGCAGGATGACCGAATGTAGGATGAGTGTTTAAGTTTATAGTGTGAATCTATGAGGAATGGAACGTAACGTGTGTGAGAGAGAAGGAACGATAGTGAGAGAGAAGGAACGATAGTGAGAGGGAGGAAAAAGGAAGATGGCGGTGGAGTGTGAAAGACGGCAAGACGTGGGATATACATTTATTTAATTTTAGGAAGAGGATTTCAATCTATACGTTTGTGTGTCGGATTAAAAGGAATAAACCACGAGTAAAACCGTTTATAGCATTTTACTTGCCCCACAATCCCACCTTTCTACATTAATTCTGTTAACTACTTGCTCCATTAACGTACTTATTGCGTCATTTGTACCCACATTTTTTTGATAGCCGAATTGTCTGTGATTTAGTACTTTATTACGATTAAGTAAGTCTAAGTAGTCTAATTTTGAGGATTTTCTCAAAAATTTTCGAGATTATTGGTAATAAAGAAATCGGTCTATAATTGTTAGGATTTAATTTGCAACCTTTTTTGTAAAGTGGTAAAACTCTCACTATTTTTAGTTGTTCAGGGAATATATTCATATTTATACATGTGTTTATAAGATGTGTCAGTGGTCCTGCCAGTATGTCAATGTGATCTTTAACAGTCTGAATCGGCATTTCATCATGACCACAAGATTTTTTGGCAGCCATTGAATTGACTAGTTTTTTTATTTCAGAGTCAGTGACTAGATCGCAAGTCATTTCTTGATCAACTCTATTTACGTTATCTTGTAAAATTTGTATAGCTTGATTAATGCGACTAGAGTCATCAACTGTCTCTGTATTGTCGAATGTATTCGAGAAGATGTCTACTACTTCCTGGGGATTTGATATTATTTTATTATTAACTTTAAGGAGTATGTTTTTATTACTTTCGCATTTCGATTTTATGTTCCTATGTCTATTTACAACCTGCCATATAGCTTTTGAAGATTTATTTGCTTTGGCTAGTTCTTTACTGACTGCAATGCGTCTAGCTTTTTTTAAAAACTAGTCTGTATATTCTAATGTATGATTTTGTATATGCCCTTATTTTATCTGTTCAGGTCACATTGTTTATGTTTTGAAGCAAAAATCGCTTCATTTTACTAGATACCCTAATTCCTTTCGTTACCCAGGACGATTTTTGACATTTCTTTAAATTTACCCGTTTTTTCCTCTTTTTGAAAGTAGCGCAGAATATGTGTCCAATTTTCTTTAAAAAGCCATTTATACCTTCGTCCAACCAATTTATTTTCAAAATACGTCGCCTAAAACTATTTGAATTTTTGTCGCGAAACTGTCTAAACTCTATATTTAAAAAGTCTTGGTCGCCATCGGGCTGTTCTTTTTTAGTTTTTAAGCGACAGAATAACGCTGCATGTCCGTTAGCCAAGCAATTATGATCAACAAACTGCTCATTGATAATATCATCTGGTAAATTCGTCAAAAAATTATACAAACATGATTGAGCATTATTTCTTTTATATGTCACTTCGTTTATAATTGATCTAAAATTGTAAGATGTCAGTAATGTCAAAAAATTTGAAGTCTTCTTGTCGCTTTTAAGCAAATCAATGTTAAAATCTCCACATATAATACATTTTTTACTGAAGAAGTGTTCTAGAAGTTGCTCCAACTTAGATAGAAATGTTTCATAATTTTGATCCATAGGATTTCTGTAACAGCAGAAGATGTAAATGTTTGTGCTAACATCTTTAACACCACATATTTCGAAGCTTTCGATTTTGTATATTTTTTGACAATAAGTTACTTCTTCACAAGCAATATTATTTTTCGCCATAATGAGGCTACCACCCCTTTTTTTGTTTTTTCTTGCATTAAACGAAACCAACTTATACTCATTTATGTTGAATAAAGGAGCTGACTCCATGGTCAAGAAATGTTCCGTTATGCACACATATTGACTGTCGAGATGAAAGTCTTGCAAATAAACTTTTAATTCCTCTTTTTTATTACCTACACCACATAAATTCTGAAGATAAATATTAAGGGAGATATAGTTATTTGGGGTTTCAGGCATGGGTAGCTTACCACGAGAGTTATTGAGCCATTTAGACACGAAAAAAATCATCAGTTTGAGTGCCGATAGTATTTGTAACCGCTAAAAAACGCCTTGATGAAGTTTCAAATTCTGTCTGTGTATAATTATTAATATTACACTTTTGCACCCTTTTTTTTTTTTTTCTGGATGGGAAATCGTCAAATGACCCCTCCCGCCCTGGGTGGAGCGGTAGGGAGTGTCAGACTTTTACTGAATAAAACCCACCCGTGATCCTTCTTGTGCCCTATGCGTTCCAGGGCCGCGGTAACTCTTTCGAACAAATTCCGCAACCCTAGCAGGCACCGACCCTATGGGGCCCCGTCCTCGGTGCTGACGGCTCCTTGAGGCGCGCGTGGAACACAACGCGTCGTCGACTCAACCTGGTATCGGACGGCGAGCCACCCACGCTCACCGTCCCCAGGCATCAGCCACTGCGCGATAGCACAGCGGCCGACTTGTCTCTGGAGGGGGCCGAAATGGGACCACTACTGGCACTCCATCTCAGCACCCTCCCGAGTGTTGGGAGCCGCAGCACCCGCAGCAGAAGCGGCAGTGGCGGCGACAGAAGCCGCGGCGGCGGCAGAGGCGGCGGTGGCGGCGGTCCTCTTGCCCCTGGTCGGGGCGGATGGCGCGCAGGCCCTTCCCCCAGCCCAGTGCTCGGCCGGCTTGCCAGCAGCCGCACATGCACTGCAGTGCGGCGTGGCCTCGCACGAGCCGGCCCGATGACCGGGCTGACCACAGCGGAAACAAAGTCCGCTGCGGTCCACCTCCGAGGGGCACATAGCTCCCGTGTGGTTGCCCACATGGCAGCGGTAGCACCTCAGAGGCCTGGGTTCCAGCAGTTTTACCCGCGCAGACACCCATCCCACCAAGAGCCTTCAGCCCTCCGACACAGTTCTGGCCGCCGTCACGGGGCAGCTCACCACAAGGGTTTGCATGCCCGTGTTGTCAGGCCGGAGGGTGCCCGCCTTGACGAGCTCGGCAGAGCACCCCCCAGTCCTGGCGACGGCGGCCACAACTTCCTCCTCCGTCACGGAGTCATCCAGGCCCACTATGCGCATGTCGATGCGCTTAGTCGGCCTGGACACCCGGACCTCGTCCGCGGGTAAGACCGCCCTCAGCCTTTCGGCCAGGGCGTCCGCGAACGGGCCACTCTCCGCTCCGGCGAGCTCGAGCTTGCGGGCACCGGTTAAGGTCCTCCTGACCCCGATGCCCCCGCTGATGCCCAGCTCTTGGAGGCTCACCGCCTCCTTCGCCCGCTTCAGTACGGCGAGATACGTCACGCCCCTCTGTTCCGCTTCCGGCTGCAGTGTGAGCACTACAGCCGCGGATTTCGGGGCGCGAAGCCTCGCCGCAATGGCGTTGGCCTTCCGCCGCTGCCTCCTCGCCTTGTTTTTGGCCGCTTTCGCGGCCCGCCGTTTCTGGCCAGCAACCTGCCACTCGGCCTCGGCCGCAGGAGGGTCCGAGGGTGGGGGTGGGGGCGGCTGCGGCACCACTGGCGCCGCAGCCTTAGCCGCTCCTCCAGCCTTCCTCCTACCCCTCTTCGCCGGGGCCGCCTTGGTCGTCGCCGGCGTCGCAGTCGCCGGCGTCACAGGCGCTGGCGCTGGCGCCGGCGCGGCTCCGCCCTTGGCCTTCGCCTTCGCCTGGCCAGACGTTCCCGGGCCGGCAGCCACGGCGGCCGCGTACGAAGCCGCCTTCTGCCGGCCCTGGGGCCTCTGTGTCGCCGCTAGTGGGGGACGCCGAATCATGTCCTCCAAAACGGAGAACTGCTTCTGGTAGGGAGCCAGCTCCTGCCGCACCAGGCTCCGCACCTGGCTCAGCACTAGGCTCCCCTCCAGCGTCGCCGGACTCGGCCCCCCCTGCGGCTCCTCCGAGGCCGCTCTGGCCATGCCAGCCAGGTCCCTCCGGAGCGACTCATTCTCCGCAATGAGTCGCTCCGTTACGGCCGCGAGGCGGGCGACTTCCGCCCGCAACTCTGTCGCCTCTCCGGACCCGCCGACGTTGACCGCCGCCGCCGCCATAATGGAGGCCTTGGCCGCGCTAATGGCCTCCCGCTTAGAGGACTGCTTCCTCTTGAAGGCCACAGCGCGGATCGCGGCCTCCACGACCTCCTCCAGCTTGGCCCTCTTCTCCTCGGCAGTGGGAGGTACCTCTCCCGGGGACACCGAGTCATCGGAGTCGAGAGGAGGCGGACGAGTAGAGGGAGCCCTGCGACCGCTCCCCCCAGGGCGATGCCCCTCCCCCGCCAACCTCTCGGCCCGACGCTCCACCTCCCGGGTAGAGGCAGCCAGCCCCCTCCCCGCCTCACAACCCCTGCCCCGCCTAGCGGTGGGGATTTTGCGGGCGGAGGCAAATTCGCCCTCGGAGGACGACCCGCTGTCATCCTCCCGTCTGGGCCGCTTGCGGAAGAACTTTACGTTCTCCGCAGCAGCCCCCCCTCTTTCTTCTCCCGAGCCCGCCGAGCTGACCGTTACTAGGTCTAGCGCGGAGCCGGAATCCAACTCCACGCCACCCCGGCGCTCAGGCGAACCCTCCTCTGCGAATTCGTGCGCCATCAGCACCTTAAAGGAGGCGGATCCGGATGACGACAACGAATTGGAGCCTCCTCGGCTCTTGTTGCCACTGGCAAGCGGAAGACGTTTGGTGCCCACCCCAGAGTACGGAGGGCAGCCCGCCGAAGCGGGGTGGGATTCCCCGACCGCTGAGCAGTCGGGACCCACCTGGGGACTCATTTTGCAAGCGTCTTGTTTTTTCATGTTTTCCTTTTAAGGGTGCGGTCCCTGTTCGCTCCGCCCCTTCTCAGGGCCCTCTCTTCTCACCTCACCTCTCCACCTGCTCGCTGCTCTCACAGTCACGTCTGATGATCAGACGCGTACCAAAGAGCAGCGAGCAAGCGTGTGTCTCTCTTGGTCTGGTCCCTCACTTGCGACCTTCCGGCATGAGTGGCTCTACCGGGAAAGCTCGCAAGATCATTGAGACGCTCAAGCCCCACCACGACGACAACGTGGAGACACATTCGGTGGGGACACTTTTGCACCCTGCCACTAATGCCGTGCTGGTCATTACTTTTAATTTTAATATAGTTTGCAAAGTCATTTCTGTACTTTAATCGAAGTATTTCCTTATGAATTAGTTTACTTGCTTTTATTGTATTTATATATTTTGAAATTAATTTCGTACAAAAATGATCCAAGTCCAATGGCAAAAATATTGAATTTACAAACCCAAATATTTGTTTTTATAGATTTTCCCAACTAAGACATTAGTATGCCTTACTTGTCCCAGAGTGTGAAACAAGGTTGACTGTAAATTCAAAGGGTTTGAATCATTGGAACCCCCTAGTATTAATATATAGTCTGAGTTGGTAAAATCTTTACACTCGGCAACACATGTTCTTAAAACCTCAGCCATAGGAGCTCCTTGTTTTACTAGCGATGTCACTTTAAAAGAATTACCCAGTAGATCTTGTAGTCGACTTCTCATATCAAGCCCTACATTTATAAAGGTAATCGTGCTGCTCACTGCATAGACTACACGCGGCTGAACTAGATGTGGTATTCACAAAGGCGCACGTTGGCGACGACTTATTCGATCTAGAATTGTTCTTAATTCTTAATTCTTTATTGTACACCAAAATAATTTATATTCTATTTTTATCGACCAGAAAGAAAAACAAATAAAAAAAACAACTTCAAAACAACCTAAACTAATTTATTTAGACAACAATTCGTTTTAACAATAACTTAACTAATTAATAATCGAGCAATCACAAACAACCGTTGGTATTGGAAACACACAATAAAAATAAAACCCACTATAAAAAAATATGGAACGAACTTACTGTAAAGTAGCGTAGGTACCGACAACCTTACCGTGCGACGACTGAGCAGCAAAAGAGCTGATACTATTTTTTTTTTTTTTTTTTTTTTTGAATGGACTACTCGCAGTTCAGCACATTAAGGCTGGTTACTGCTCAACCGGGCAATCCCGTGGTTGCCTTAGATTCTAAGGCCCCCAGCCGGGGCTTAAAACTACTTAAAACTAAATGGCCGCTCGCTAAAGGCATCCCCTGTGGGACACGGGCCTCGGCTTAGCGGGGTCATTGAGGAGGGGCAGCAAGGGACAGGCTGGGTCTGATTGAAGCTGATACTAGGTAGAGCGCTCGCTTTTATAGGAATCGGCAGGTACCACCACTACCAACAATAAGTTCAGCTCATACGGCCTCTCCTGATCGTGCGCCGTCCTCGGCTGCGTCTTGGACTTCTTCTTCAGAAGTACTTGCAGGTGTGGCGAGAGTTTCATCGCCGTGTTTGTCCGATATGGTCCCGTCCAAACTCGAAGCACCAGTAGGATGAGCAGAAGCACCTGTAGGCTCTCCAACATCGTCAGGGTCGTCTTCATTGCAATCTGTATGAGAAACAAGTGATTAATTATACGTGACGACATACCCCGTTGCCTATTCTGTCATTCATCACGCATACAAGGCCCTCATACAAAGATACACTTTCACAACCCAACTTAAAGCACTTTGCTTTCAGGAGTATACGCACATCCTCATACATAAAATCTCACTCATACTCATGCTTGAACTTATACCAAGTTCACCAGGACTGCGCCTGCCAGGACGACACCTGATGCGTGTTCAGAAAACACGACTTCCGGGACAACACCCGCTGCGCATACACAGTACACGTCTTCCGGGACAGCACCCGATGCGCATACGTAGTACGCGTCTTCCGGGACAGCACCCGCTGCGCATACATAGTACGCATCTTCCGGGACAGCACCCGCTGCGCATACGTAGTACGCGTCTTCCAAAACCAGGCACTCCAGGACGCTAACCTTGATAGCGCCCTGCATGTAGGATGCATCAGCCACGTTTCGACCAGTAATACCGCTTTCTTCACATTTGCACGCGCGCATACATAATACACGTGCTGCTGAACATAAAACAAAATATAACGGTTCGGTTGAAACTTACTTTCGAAATATGCAGCACAACTTTCAGGACACCACTCGCCTTTCCAGGGTACCATGTACTGAGCTGCGGCCTGAGTTGTCTTGCCTCTAGCTCCGCTTAACAACTTCAGCTCGTAACGGTCACTTGGTAACACTTTAGTCACGCGGTATTTACCCCTCATGCCAGGGTCGAGCTTTCCAGCGGACTGAGAGTACTTTATTACGAACACCTGATCGTTAACCTGGAAAACTTTTGGCGGGCGTCTTTGACGATTTACCCTTGTATCTTGGCTATGTTGATTTTTGTCAAGATATTTTTTTGCGGAGCTCCTGCTGAGTTCCCTCATGGCTTCTCGATTTGGACTGGAATTTTCGGCTGCAATGTCACAGATCAGCGCACGAATCACGGGAGTGGTCGCATTAGTACCAATTAACAAGTACAAAGCTGAGTACTGGGTGGTTTTTTGCTTTGTGATATTTAAAACTAATTGAATTTTACTTAAGCTATCGGACCAGGTCGAATTTTTATTACTAGTCTCGACGCGAATCATATTAAGGATGGTCCTTACATAACGCTCGACTTGCCCATTGGAGTGATGCATCTCGGGCGTTACGTAATGTATCTCACAACCCATTTCAGATACCCAACTGGTAAAAGCTGAAGCCTCAAACATGCGACCACGGTCACAAACTATTTGTTTGGGTGTTCCGAATAAAGATATAGCGCTATTGAAAACTCGTTTCAATTCGCTTGCATCTTGTCTGTATATAGGATAGAGTAAACAAAACTTGGTAAAAGAGTCGATTAAAACAAGTACGAATTTATATCCGTTCGACTCAGGTAAAGGACCTAATGCATCCACATGAACCGTGTTGAAGGGAATGTCAGGTTTTTCCCATGACGTAATAGGCTGACGAGGAGCTCTTGGAACACGTTTCTTGGAAATGCAAATAAGACAATGGGAAGTATACTTCCTAACAAATTGTTTCAGGCCAGGGAACCAGAAATGTTTTAAGATAAGATCGTAAGTTTTATCAGCCCCGATGTGCTCGTGCTCGTCATGAAAAACGCGTAATAAACTGAGCCGATGCCCTTTAGGGATATAGCATAACAAGCGCGATTCCTCACCAACAGGTCAGTAGCGATAGTAGAGCACATCGTTCTGACATACGTACCGACTAGAGTCCAAGAGACCATCCTTCAGTTTTTGGATGAGATCGGTGGTCTCGGAGTCGGCCGACTGGACTATTTGTGCCCAATTCAATGGTCTATTAATGTTATTGACCTGCAACGCTGGTGGGTTCCTGCTCAGATAATCCGCGTGCCCCATCATCACGCCCTTTCGATATTCAATCTCAAAATTGAAATCCTGCAGATAAATCCACCAGCGTGCAACCCGCGGAAGGAGATCTTTTTTACGTTCGGTGGCCTTCAAAGCATTGCAATCAGTCAAGATTTTAAAAGTTACCCCGATCAGATAATGACGGAAGTGTTGCAGTGCCTTGACGACCGCTAACGTTTCCAGTTCATACGAATGATATTTTGCCTCCGCCCCTTGAGTGACTCTACTAAAATAGGCTACCACCCGTTTACCACCGTCCGCGTGTATCTGCATAAGTACGGCACCATATCCTGCGCTACTAGCGTCGGTGTGCAGCTCCGTAGGAAGGTTCGGGTCAAAAATCGCAAGTATAGGTTCGCTAGTTAATCGTTCTATAAGGTCTTGCCTGACTTGATCTTGATCAGGTCCCCATTCAAATTTTACGTCTTTCTTTGCTAGATGTGAGATACATGCGGTTTTTGTGGCGTAACCTTTGATATAACGCCGAAAGTAACCTGCGAGACCCAAGAATTGGCGTACTTGTCTCATATTACTAGGGATAGGTGTATTAACTAGTGCCTCGATTTTCCTCGGACTCGGCCTAACCTGACCGTGACTAATAACGCGACCCAAGTACTCCACTTTGGTGGTAAGAAAGGAACACTTGCGCACATTAATTGAGAACCCGGCCTTCGTTAAAGTTTTCAGGACATTGTGTAACAAAGTTATGCCACTATCGACTGTTAAACTCAGGATCAGCACATCACGCGGGGTTGCAGCAGTCGTTGGGAGGATCCGGCAACTGGGTCTCGAGGTGGCCCTACACAATTCCGAGGCCAAGTGTTTTCACGGCCTTCGGAACCGGCCACCATCGGGATCCCAGATAACGGTGGGAGGGGTTTGCATCGGCGTCGGGTCGACTTGGGTCTCGTCCTCGACAGCCGGTGGAACTTTGCGGAGCACTTCCGCCGTTTGGCTCCCAAACTGGGGCGGGCCGGGGCTGCGCTCAAGCGGCTCTTGCCCAACCTAGGGGGACCAAACGCCTCCTGCCGGAGGCTGTACGCGGGGATCGTGCGGTCCATAGCCCTTTACGGGGCCCCGGTGTGGGCGCTGTCGCTGAGGCGACTGCCAGCGCGCCACCTGGTCTCGGCCCAGAGGGTCATGGCCATCCGGTTGATCCGGGGATACCGCACGGTCTCCGGCGAGGCGGCGAACCTCCTTGCCTCATCGAGGCGATCGGCGGCGGCGACCTCTCGCGTCCGGCCCTGGTTCAAGCCATGGTCGGGAGCGAGGAGGCATGGGAGGCGGCCGCCTCCTTTTGCGAAGCAGTAATGCTAGCGAAGGAGGAGGCGGAGCGCGTGCGAGAGAGGGAAGCCCCTCTCTCCAGCCGCCGCAACAGGAGAAGACGCCCCGGGCGTCGGGAAACGCAGGGCGATTGCCGGCCACCGTAGGCGCGGGCCTGCGGATGGCGAGCTATGGGTGGCTCGCCGTCCGATAGCAACCAGGCCCGAGTCGACGGCGCGTCGTGTTCCACGCGCGCCTCAAAGAGCTGTCAGCAAAGAAGACGGGGCCCCATAGGGTCAGTGCCTGCTAGGGTTGCGGAATTTGTTCGAAAGAGTCACCGCGGCCCTGGAACACGGGTGGGTTTTAGTCAGTAAGAGTCTGACACTCCCTTCCGCTCCGCCCAGAGTGGGAGAAGTCATTTGATGATTTCCCATCCAAAAAAAAAAAAAAAAAAAAAAGGATCAGCACATCATCAATATACACTAGGACATTCCCTGCTTCTATAAATTTACGCAAGGTATTATTGATGATGCGTTGATAAACAGTGGGGGAATTACATAAGCCATACGGCATTTTTAAATACTCATAGTGAGCTTCCGTGGTTACAAAGCCTGTTCTATGGATCGAGTCCTCATCAATAGGAATTTGATGGAAGCCTGATGCCATGTCCAAAGACGTGAAGAATCTCGAGCTCCCAAGCCGATCAATGTGGTCTTCAATCAAGGGAAGGGGGTACCTATCCTTGATAGTAATGCGATTTAAAGCACGAAAGTCTACGCACATTCTGTCTGAGCCATCCTTTTTCTTGACCAAAATGACCGGGCTTGCGTACTCGGAATTTGACTCCCTAATAATTTTTTTGTCTAGTAGATCCTGACATATCTCGCGAACCTTAAGTTTCTCTTGGTACGACAAACGATACGGATGGTATGCTACAGGTACGTCGCTAGTCAGTTTGATGTGCATTTTTCCAGTTTTCACCGTAGTGGTGGCGGTACCGGATATTAAAAACAGAGAGAATTCATCTATTACAGCCATCAACTCTGCTAGTTCCGCACCTTTAAGAGGCGTATTTATTTTTTCGGGTTCATTGACACTCACAGCGTTTAGTTTCAGTACTCTATCCGGTGTATGAGTAAGGTACTGTCCATGTTTTGTGCGAATAAACGTAACGCCATCGCGATTTAGTACATCGGTCCCTATGATAATGGGCGTATTCATGCACGACGCGGGTACTATAACAAAATCTACTTCAAGCTCGATATTACTAAACTCGACAGTCAAAGTGATGTATTCGTGAGCAACAATCTCTTTATCACTTATTCCTTTCAAAGAACATTGGATTTGTTTACGCGAACCAGAAAAGTGATTTAAAACTGCTGATGATATCAAGGATACATTAAGCGCACCACTATCTATAAGAATATCAACCGGTATACCCTGTATCACGGCTGTACTTATGTCGTTGTTACCCTTCGTGATTGAAGGTTCACTACACAAGTTGACTTTGCGTTAATTGTTATTGTTATTTTGAGACTCAGTCCGTGCTTTAGTGAAACAGTCACTCTCTTTATGCCCTACCTTCTTAAAGAAGGAACAGATGGGTTTAGCATTAGTACTGCTACCGTCTCTTTCATTACGCTTCTTGGGGCACTTGTCTTTATAATGCCCTGTTTGGCCGCAATGAAAACATTTGTTTTCGGATCTACTAGGGCCGTTAGAATTGCGCCCCTTAGTCGTATTACCGGATGACGCAGATTTATCTGGGTTACGATTATCAAATTTACGAATAGGTTTTACATAAGTAGCTAGAAAAGAAACTACGTTTTCTAATGTTAGGTCAGCATTCGTAGCTGCTGCGCGTACCTGCACGTCACTGATACCGTGAACCACAATTTGAACCATAAGTTCTTCGCTTAACCCTTTAACTAAACGTAATCTTAATAACGAACGACGCGCATACTCTGCGTATGACGAAAACTTTTCGGACGTAGTGTTTATAACCTCATGAAGAGTTTGGGCATAATTAATCTTTTGCGGGCACAGTGATTTAAATTCTTTAACAAAATTAGACCATGAACGATCATTTGTAGCCCACTCGTTTAACCACGTTTTTGCGTCACCTTTTAAACAATGCGCCACACGTGAAAAACACTCGAGATCGTCCCAATTATTCACATGCCTAGCTCTGTCCACTTCGTTACTCCACACCTCAAAATTGTTTATAGCTGGGTCGAAATTTGAAACATAATAGTTGTTACACTTGTTTTTCGTTAATACCCCACTGTTTTTTTTTTTTTCCTCGTACGACGGATGGCAGCAGAAAAGGGGCCCGCGCCTCTTTTACATTGCTTTTATACTGTCATCCATCGTACCCCTACCCTCAACCTAAATAATAGCCAACAGTATGTATATACATATTTGTATATAGGTTTATATATGCCATACTTCTGTATTATAGATGTATACTCATTTAAGTATTTAGATAAGGGTATTCATATTTATAAAACAAACACAAACATTATTTTGGATATAATTAAACTGTAATCATCTCAAAATATCAAACAAGACACAAGACATATTTCTGATAGGATATTTAATAAAATAACCATTTAGGTACAAAGTCACACCACACAAATATATTCACAGAAAATAATATGTAACATAATTCAAGGTACATAATTCTAGTACATAAAAACAAACATAATTTATACTTATCTCGAGTTTGCAGCAGAATGGTGAGGTCTGTACTGTCCCGTGTTCGCCGAGCAAAAAGGGGCGAGCCTTTTTTTTTTTTTTTTTTTGAATGGACTACTCGCAGTTCAGCACATTAAGGCTGGTTACTGCTCAACCGGGCAATCCTGTGGTTGCCTTAGATTCTAAGGCCCCCAGCCAGGGCTTAAAACTACTTAAATACTAAATGGCCGCTCGCTAAGGGCATCCCCTGTGGGACACGGGCCTCGGCTTAGCGGGGTCATTGAGGGGGGGCAGCAAGGGACAGGCTGGGTCTGATTGATATTATTTAGGGGATTTAACGCTAATGGCTCAGCAGCGCGGGCTGGCTCGTTAGGCAAAAGTCGGGGAGGTTTTTGACGGGGGCGTCGCGATGGACCTCGTCGGCGAGGTCGGAATACGGAACGCGTTCTGGGTTTATTTTTTCTAAGAGTGCTGGTTTCCCTACTACTCTCTTGGGTCAGGGTGATGGGGTCATCGGGCTCAACAAGGGTATGCCGCGGTCGGCGGATCTTGCTGATCTGGGAGGGCGTGTATCGGGTTACCTTATCTAGAAGCCAGCGATCCCTGGAGCGACGACAGGTAGGTTTGAAGAGGTTCCTCAGGGTTTTTCTGATGTTAAAAAACACTGAGAGGCACACGCGACACGACACGAACTGCCCGGGACGCCATCTTATTTTCTTCGAAACGAAGACACTTGAGTAGATCGCCAACCGATGTTGCCGTCTCACTCACACGCGGACGAAAGTAATGTGCGGGAGGGGAATGGAGATATAGGAAGTTGCAAATCATTCAATTTATCAATATAATATTGCCAACGTACAAAAAAAATAGGTGAAATATAGAATTATTGTGATGGTAGTCGAAATCAGCGCAAACAACATGTTTGTACTATTTTAAACTGTAAGATCTGTTATACCATGTTTTGAGCAAATAAATATATTATTATTATTCCGTTTATTAAATTTACAGCATATAAATTATATTTTTAAACATTTCTATAAAAAATAAAAAAACATTTAAAAATATAAAAAATAGTAGCCCACCGGTATCGGGATCAGGGTCCAAGCTACCGGTGGTCAGGGCTCCCGAGAGAGGAATCTCCTAACGATACGCGCCGTGTCCAGGAGTACTGCTTTCTGGATCAAGCCCTTGATCCAGCTGCCCAACGAGAGCCTCTTGAGATGTTGATCGAGGCTCTTGGCAATTATGCCATTGGCCGTCACGATTATCGGCACAATGACTGCTGTGTTCACATCCCACGATGTCGACAACCTCGCGAGCCAAGTCAAGATACTTCGATTGTTTATCTTTCTCAGCCTTCACGAGGTTCTCGTCATGCGGGACTGCTATATCAACAATCATTGCGCGACGCTCTAGTCGGTCTATCACCACTATGTCAGGCTTATTGGCAAGTTATTATTATTATTATTAAATAAAGCCATATTAAGAATAATATGGCCTTATTCACTAAATGAAATTTCTAAAAACTGAAAATTGAAATAAGCAAGATCTTATTTCAATTGTATGACTGACACAGGCGAGGTACGGGCGACCGTAACGCAAAATCATAAAAAAATGAAATTTGAATTTATGGCCAACAAGTGATTCGAAGATTTCTTAATTCTTGCATGTTCTTTTGACATTTTTCGCCCGTATCCTCCAGTTCTTAGTCTAATTTAAAAAAAAAAAAACAACTTTTTATGAAACGGAATGCTGCACTTATTTTTACCTTTAAATTACTTATACGTAAAATGAAATCAAAACTAATTTTTTTTATTAACATTTGTTATAATCGTAATACGCACACAGTTAAATTTAAATTATATATCTATGTATCCGACATAAAAAAATGCTATTTGTATGGTGTACATAATAAAGAGTATTCTATTGCTGTTGTTGTGTTGATCATATAATACATTTTTGGAGTGTTCTTGGGGTAGTGTGTACAGAGAGAAATGATAGACGGAAATTCTGGATAAGTATTTACTGTATGAAACTGTTACAAGGTTAGGTTGCGAGCGTGTGTGTAGTGGAAGGCGGTTTCGGGCGAACTGTTCCCGGCGAGCGCTGCGCGTGCGAGGAATACAAAACTAATGCGTCAGCGCCCCTACACTATTCCTCCCTTTTTTAAAAAAAAAACTAGGTTTTTTTTTACAAATATTGTAGTATTCTAAAAATAGTATTACCAAATACATCTCTGGCTAACTGTAATACTTGCAAGTTACAATATTTGCTTATACATCATTTAGTTTGAACAAACAATGTTGTCACCGGATGTCTGGCGCGATAGCGCCGACTGGTATTGATGTCTTTAATTATGCTATGACTTACGATTCTATGTTTTAAATTGTATCACGCTGTTAATGCAAAAGGGTACAAGCAATGTTTAATTTTAAATGTATATAACTATTGTTTAAACGTCAATAAAAACGGTTTTTATACAAAACTAAATCTTTTTTTTTTTACTGAAATCTATTTGTTGAGCTTATGCACTAGTGCGGCCACCTGCTTTTAAAGGTGCCGTCTTTACAGACATACACGTTATAATATGACGTTAAGGGTAGTCACCATGACGACATACTCTGCAATAAAAAGAAATTTGCACCCCTTACGGAGTCTACAGTATTCGTCATGGTGACGCCAATTAAAAAAATATACATATACAATAAAGTCATTAGCTTCACAAACACTTACACTATTACACTTCATTTGTAATTTACATAGCTTAATTTAATTTGACTTGAATGGAAGATGGTTACGTAGCGGGTTATTTTAATAAGTTAACCTACTTAATGATAATGCTAATTTCGATATTTTGATGGTCTTTTGCTTATTCGTCCAGTTCGTGTTGTATATGTATCGTCACTGGGTTTGCTTGTTTGAAATGTTACTTTTTTCTGGCTCTTTTTACCTATTTGGTCATTTTCTGTGTTATTTTTTTCTGAAATGTTTTTATCTAATTCTTCTGATGGCAATTCATTATCTGTCAATATATATGCTGGTTTTAAACGGTCTATAGATATGTTAGCCGTATGTTAGCGGTAGTCGGTCAGGCGATTGTACACGGTATACTTTTTCATTTCTGCTTATGACGCGATAAGGTCCATCGTAAGGAGATTGTAATGGTTTCCGTACTGCGTCATTTCTAATGAATACATAATCGTTGGTATATAAATCCTTGTGTACAAAAATCTTGCGAGGTGACTTGTTTGCTCTAGAGGACGGCTTTAATCCTTCTATTACGTCCTTTAGTTTGTTTACAAAACTGTTGTCATCGTACAACTTTACATTGCTACGGTCATAAAAGTCACCTGGTAGCCTAATATTACTACCGTACAGCATTTGTGCTGCGGTTACGCCTGTATCAGACCTGATTGTAGTGCGTAATCCTAACATTACCGTTGCCAATTCATCTACCCAGCTTTTAGTATCTAAACGTGCTTTTAACGCTGCTTTTAAAGATCTATGCCATCGTTCTATTGCTCCATTGCATTGAGGATGATAAGGAGTGGTAAGAGTTTTCTGAATTCCCATAATTATCATTAATTCCTACACCCCCCGCACTACCCGCCACCCCCCTACACCCCCCCCTACACTTTTGTGCGTTTCTCCAATATGGCCGACAAATGGTTTTTAATAATAATACATTCTTTGCTTTACGCTTTACAATAACTGACGTGTATTTGACTAAAGAGGTGTTAGCTGTACAAGTTTATGGTGTTCAGCAGCATTAGGCATTATATTCCTAATTTAAAATGCTATTGTAGACCTTAAGAAACTAAAAACTAATGAAAGCTGTATGGTAGATTTTTGTGGCACTATAATGGATCATGTTTGTGCTATTAAACAGCATTAAGTATACTACTACTGCTACTGTATTACTTAGAAATGCTAATGTCTACATTAGCATTTCTCATTTTCGTTTGTATCTATCCAAACGCACTATAACAGCTGAAAACTGTACAAGTGCCTTGTGGTCTGCTGAACTAAACGAGACTTTCTTGCACGTTCTTCTCCATAAAAATCTACGCTTTGGAACGTGCAGATAGCTTAATCTTTTTGACTGACTGACTTTAGACAGTTGAAAAGTACCGGTAGATGGTTTATTTGAAATAAACCATCTACCGGTACTTTTGATTTGAATCTTGAATTTGATTTTGATAATTAAAATGGCATCATTAAAAAATGTATAATTCATGAATCTAGAGGCCGCCATATTCAATTTGATGAAAAGTCACATAGCCTATAACCACCGCATGATCATGACGCTTCCAAGGATATGCATTTGTCCAATAACGATGTAGTTCAGAAGAAGTTATGAGGGAATCTAGATTTGGCTGGTAATCAACAGATCAACGGTTAGAAAGAGTTACTTTCGAATTTATAATATTATTAACTTTTAACCGCGGCTTGTCCGTGCTATATAGATTATTGCAAAAAAAAAACCGTTTCCAGATTCCCATCTAACTATGTACCAAAATACCACAAAAGCGGTTAAATAATTTGGTTGTGAAAGCGTTACAAATAAACCACTTTCGCATTAAAAATCATGTTTCCTGTGTAAACAGGTCATTTTAAACATTAGTTGTGCCATACATTTATGTGCATATTAACTGTGATGAACAGCTGATTTTTTAAGCGCGATTTCAGGGTAATTGATCATTGTAAAAGTTGTTCATGTTAGTGAGTACAGTGACTCTTTTCAGATATTGCGTTTATCCTGTTACACGTCGACTTTATAAAAAGTTGGTACCTGCGTAAGATGCAGGTCGTAGAGATGCAGCGTGCTGACGGACATGTCCTGGTTGTCGTCGACCGGCTGGCGCGGCGGCGCGTCCCCACTAAGCGCGCTGGCGCCCAGCACCGAGCTCACGCCCGCCAGCCCCAGCGGCGTGTGTGTGAGGAGTGTGGCGGCCTCGCCTTGCGCCGTGTGCGCCCCACCTGCTGCCGGCGCCTCGTCCTCGTCACTTGTTTCGTCCATATCCTATAAGTTAATCGTTTTTATAACTTGTAAGCGGAATAGTAAATCACGGTATGGAAATTGTGTGTCTCAGCAGAAATGCTGGTATTGTATAATACCAGCATTTCTGCTGAGACACACAATTAATGACACCTTCGTCTTTGTGTTTTCTAAGTTCGATCTACGATTTTTTATATATTTATATTCCTATATTTTTTTTATTCAAATTGACCCGTTTGACGACGATGGCAAGCGGTGATGTGGTCGACGAGAGAGCACACTTGCCTAGTTACTAACTTGTTCACTTTTTACCTAAAGGTACCAAACTCGTAATTATCAGAGCTGAGTTCCAAATTGAGAATTAGGAGTAAAGAACTTGTCAATCCCTTCTGTAATCTATACTAATATTATAAAGCTGAAGAGTTTGTTTGTTTGTTTGAACGCGCTAATCTCAGGAACTACTGGTTCGAATTGAAAAATTCTTTTTGGGTTGAATAGACCATTTATCGAGGAAGGCTTTAGGCTACATATCATCACGCTTAAGCCAATAGGAGCGGAGCAGCGATAAAGAATGTTTTAAAATCGGGGATTCCACGGGGACGAAGCACGGGCAGCAGCTAGTGCTAAATATATAAGTAAAGTTTGAAAAATACTCAACTTCTAAATCATTATTCACATGCCTTATCATATTGTTGCAATCTTTAAACTTTATTACACCAGAGCATAAACGCATCGATATACGCCACATACCACAAGTTCACCGTATTCGGTAGTCACAATCGACGTGACACTGGCGTTTAAAAGATAAAACTCATTAATAGGGCCCGGATTAATATGTAAATACATATTTTTAAATGACGCGATGTTCGGCCTTGAATGTGTTTTTTACATCGATTGTCATATTTAGACTGTGAAAAACCAAGTTTTATTTTCCATATTTTTCCATATTTAAAAGTTAAGTCCATATTTTACAAGAAAATGTCACAATCATCCATATATTTACAAAAATACATAAAAGGACAATGGCAGCCATTGTTTTAGCCGAGGTGAAATTCTTACGTCTTTAAATGAAAAATATCTTGTATAACTCAGCGTCACCTTCTGAACTAGTATGTGCAAGAATTTTGGTTCAAGAAGGCCGAGAAAAATAGATATTCAGTCATGAACTTTTGTAGGTTATATCTATGGTTACTTGGTAGATAAAGGGCCCCCGAGACGATCAAATACACTTTACAAGTCGTCATCTCACGTTATATTCAATAGGTATCTAAAAATAATATATAGTAAAAAACTTTTTACAAAAAAATACAACCGACTTTTCCACAAAAAATCAAAAAAGTACAAAATAACTTTAATTTCGGAACTCGGTGTTTGTGGTTGCTTTTTCGGTTTTTGAACACCGACTTCCGAAATTAAAGTTATTTTGCACTTTTTTGATTTTTTGTGTAAAAGTCGGTTGTATTTTTTTGTAAAAAGTTTTTTATTTTTCACTTTTTAGTGGTACCTACACCCCTCCCCTCCCCCACCCAAACGAACCAATCACATTGGTGTAAAAAAAACGTACAGCTCCTTTGCAGAGTAAACTAAGAGGTCGTGAAAGTAGACAAAGTACATATTTTTTTTTAGATTTTTCGAAAACCGCTTGGTTGATTTCGATAACATTTTCATGGGACCATTTGGGAAGTATACCCTTTCCAACAAAAAAAGAATTTTTCAAATCGGTTGACAAGCGACGGAGTTATGCGCGAACAAACATAAAAAAAAAAAAAATACAAACATCCGAATTGAGAACCTCCTCCTTTTTTAGAAGTCGGTTAAAAAGATAAACGAGCGTCTACATATCTCTGAATTATGCATCTTGCTTATTATTCATTATATAATAATTATATTAAGTATTAAATTATATCCAATCAGAGATTTTAAAACCGATCTAAAAAAATAATAAAATAACCGATTGGGGTCGGGGACAGAGAGACACAAATAAATCGAAAAACAAAGAAACTTGCATAAAAAATACTGACGAACATAAACTCCTCCTTTTTTGAAATCGGTTAAAAGTAGGCAGGTATTTTATCACAGTATGTGAATAGAATAAAAACAAATAGTATTTTCGATATCGACTTTCAGCTAGCTATTATTGACACCACTATTTTTCTCGATAAAAATACAAAGAGAAAAAAAGGGATAGAAGCATTAGAATTGTCTAATGAAAGAACGAGACGTTTCCAAAAGACATCAACGCGGAACTCAACAGTGTACTCGTTTACCCCAAACGCCATTTTAAATAGACCCCTGCGGTGTCTCATAGTCTGATTAAATCAAACATAATTTTCGTTCGCTTTACTTATCGATGAAAAGTTATGCCATCCTTTTTGTATCTAGATGTCTTGGAATGCTTCCCGTACCATTTCACCGTGCATGAAGGCATTTGGATACGATAAAATTGCAAAGTTATCAAAATTTGTATTAATCTTGCGTGCACACAGGTCTTACACTTGGTCACAACTAAAATGGTTACTCTTACCGTAGCCTATTTATAGGCGACAAAATACTAATCGTTTTCGAGCGTCGGGGCACTGTATGCGCAGTCAAGTGGTTATATTGTCTTTGTTTTTTAGAAGTCGGTTAAAAACTGATTTAAGGCAGCCAGTCGCCGAGAGCATTGTTTTAGGTATTGAAGCCATAAGATTTATCTAACATTAACTAAACAATTACAGCAATGTTTACTGATTCCTCTCCGGCCAGGAATATCATTCAGTTGATACACAGGATTCGTGTCGGTTTGCTCTACGACCTTCCATCTGGCGGTATCTAGCAAACAACTAATTCACTAAAGGGCTTATTACACTACACAATTTTTAGGAAGCCAATCTAGGAAACAGGATAGTGTAATTGCAGTTAGGACGGTTAGTGACCGATTTAGAGAGATTGGAAGGTCCCGATCGCCCGCCTTCCTAAATTGTTTCCGATTTAGGATAGTGTAATCGCTTCCCTCCGATTTAGAGCGATAAGTCAGCGCCCGCGCTTCGTTCAGGAAGGACGTGTAGCACGATGACCGCTAGAGAAATGTATCGAGAAATTACCAATTCGGTGGCGGCGGCATTGTCTGCTGAAAAAGAAGTTCTATTGCAATTAATAGAAATGTACAGAGAAATGCCCTATCTATAAAATAAAGCTGACTTAAATTATTTTAATAAAACTTTGCATGATGAGGTATTAAGTATTGATAGCAATATATATTTTTTTTTTTTTTTGGTTTTTATGACCTGGTCAAGCAATATTCAAAAAAATGCGACTATTACATAAGACTGTTGATAAAATATCGATATTATTACTTAGAAATATCGATATTTATTACTTACTTTTTTGTATGATGTATCGATAGTTCGATATTGAAATGTAGATATCGACATTCGATATTGTTTTATTTTTTCTCGCCACAATTATTCAAATTACAATATCATCATAAACTTAATGTAGGTACCTAC
Organism: Hecatera dysodea; assembly: GCA_905332915.2. Lineage (NCBI taxonomy): Eukaryota > Metazoa > Arthropoda > Insecta > Lepidoptera > Noctuidae > Hecatera > Hecatera dysodea. The sequence continues at coordinate 4,202,181 of HG995306.1, read as the reverse complement.
TGTATTTACACTATATTATGTTTTTCTATTTTAGTTTATTTTCTAAAATGAAATGTAATTTTCTAAGTATAAATAAATACTAAACCAAATAGCTACTTTCTACTCCATCTACCTTACCCACTGTTGTTATTAGTTCACTCTCTGCGTTAACAGCTTTAGCATCTCTAGTTCTAGGTTTAAATTATTCATTATCAAACTCCGATGTTGATGTATTTCAAAATATCGATGTATCGAGAATCCGATATTTAAAAAAATATCAACAGTCCTACTATTATAATGGAAAACAAATTGAATCCATAGTGGCGAAGTTTATCGTTGCCCCTTCTTTTGTTTCTATAAAATTTACGTCAGCAGTTTCAAAATTATAAACGTAATAAAGCTTTTTGTTACGTAAATACCTGTTTTTTATTTTTATTTACGCCTCATTCATATCTAATTTATAAAAAAAAAAAAACAATATTTTTTGATATATCGATATAATATCGATGCCACTATGCCATGCCTTACATCGATAATAACACCTATATTTTCTTCAACGCCCATCACTATCTGTCCTATTTAGGATACGATTTAGTGTAGTGTGATCGCTAGCTTCCTACTTCCTAACTAGAGTGTACCTAAATTGGCTTCCTACAAATTGTATAGTGTAATAAGCGCTTAATAACTAATCCAAAACTATAAGGCAAGATCGGCGTAAAGTATAGAAAAAGCTCAATGTCACAGGGAAAGTCTCGCGAGTCCTTAAAACACGCACAGGGTCACACAGGGGCATATCACAGTCCATAATATGCAGTCCATACAAATGAAAATTAAAAAATACGGGAAAAAACAATAGAGAGCAGTGATTGAATATGGTATCAACTCAACCAACAACAATCGTCAGTAATCAAACTATTTTTTTTTAGATTCGGGGTACTAGTCTTTTTGCCAGTCATTAAAAGCAATTTATATAGTTTTACATCACAGTGTTTTGACCTCCCTGCAAGGAACAGTTACACTTAAAAATAAACTATATTGTTACTCCGTTTAATTATTCACTTACTCTGTAATAAAAAATAAAAAAAACTGATTACAATTAAATAATGCTGTACTTGGCAGGATAAATATAAAATGGCAACACTACACGATAATCAAAAAGTCAAATAACTTTTCATTTAAAATATCTTTTTTCTCCGGCCTGGGCCCCAAGTCTGCTATTTTCAATAAATTCGTCATTCCAACACGATCCCATTGTCATTTTGCTAAAAGTTCGTAATATGCTAAATTCATAATGGTCGATCATTGATCGGTCAGTGGTCTCGTAATAGAATCGTGGTAGAATGACATTGTCGTATTGCCATTATTATAAAACTCTTTATTAGAAATTATTTTCGAAAAACTACTACGAAATTTGAACATTAATTCATGCCAGATTTCTTTTATATTTATTTTTACGCATTATTTATTATTGTTCTATGCAATCTGAAGAAGTAAGAAGTTCGTAAATATCAAAAACATGATGAAATTCAATAATATTTTATCCGCTATGCTGTCAAAGTCAAATGTGACATTACTGTGACATCTGACCTTTATCTGTTTTAATTACTTGTAGCGGCGGCGGCCAGTATTTTTCAAAGTTAAAAGAAAGTGACTCTAACTCTAAATTCGCAAAATGGTGCTTTTAGAACAAATTTCGGCCCTAATTGATTTCCTTGAAAACCACAAGGACCTGGCACTTGGCTACTGCAGCCGCACCAATGAAGGGCGAAGTTTGTCCAAGCGATATTGGGTGGAGTGCGCCCAAATCCTAAATTCAATATCAGTGGACTGCCCCAATAAAACACCGACAGAATGGCGCACAGTAAGTACCTAAATACAGTATTATTTAATAATGGGTATGCATTATAAAATGAATCTTCTTTTTTTTAGTTCTACAATGAATACAAAAGCAAAACTTTAAAAAAAATTAAATCTCAGAAGAGTGAGTTAGTGCAACAGGTAAGCAATACTTTTCTTTTTCTTTTGCAGCCTTGCAGAATTATAGTGGGAAGCATAATACACTAATAACTGTATAACTTGCATTTTAGGTGGTGGCCCTGCAAAAAAAATTTCGCTGACCCCACTCCAAGAGCGCCTATATACGATATTAGGGCGAGATGTAGGAGAACCACTTCCAGGAGTCCTACATAACCCACTCACTGTAAGCATTAGAACATGTTTTATCTTATAGCATTCTTAACTATTGTATTGCACATTGAAGTACTTCTGGCTTGTTAACAAAACTAATATGTCACAGTTCTATACTAAGTATGTTTTTTATTTGCAGTTTGTCGACTTGCTTGCTTTGTTTTATTAACTGTTTTTTTTTTTGTTGTTAAATAGCCAATTATCACGATTCCTGTGGTGCACGAAAATACTCCCATTACTAACACTAATTTTGCATTCGAGAACAATTTTTTCTCGTAAGTGGTACTACCTTGGTACTCTGTGCTTAATTTGCTTAGCTTTCATCATTTTACCCAAGGAAATAGTTTCTTAACTATTTTGATAATATTGTTTTTATTTTTACAGAGTATTAGACTATTATGAAGAGCCTGAAGAAAGAAATGTAGAAATACAAGAAATAAGGTAGGTATCCTTACAAATCTTACTGCAGAAAGGTTAAAAAAATAGGATAACATGTAGACTAATGTCATTATATTTTTTTTATTTTTCAGTGTGGTACCGGAAAATTTTGAAGTTAGTCCATCCAACATCAACCAGCCTCCAAAGCGACGCCATCGCCAAAGATCTGCACGGCGTCATGCAGTGGAAGGTAAAGATATTGCAAATATTTGTTTTAACCAGTAACACCCCACTCTAGGGCAAAGTATGACATCTGATGTACCCATAGAGAATGTAACCACTAGAGAGCGTATAGGCCGATTTCTTCTAAGCACACGACTCACTACTGCGGGCCGGGGAACGAGGAAGAATGCGCGACTGCAATTGGTCAGTTCAAGGTCAAGTTGCGTAGATATGCCTATCGTTAGGGTTGCACTACTTCATTAGGGGAAAATAATCGATATCGATAAAATGGATTTTATCATTATGAAAAATACTCAATTAAAATCATAGAAACAATATTTAATCAAAATCAATCAATTACAAAAATAAACAGACGTATCCTGTTATTATTGATTTTTAAAATGAATTATTTTGGTACATGTTTTTTGAATCGAAGTTTTAGGGTCCTTGTTCTTTGTAAAAAAGATAAACGAGCGTCTACATATTTCTGAATTATGTATCTTGCTTATTATACATTATATATAATTATATTATTAAATTATATCCAATCAGAGATTTTAAAACCGATCTAAAAAATAATAAAATGACCGATCGGTCCCGGTCGGAGACAGAGAGTAACAAATAAATCCAAAAACAAAGAAACTTGCATAAAAATACTGACGAACTGAAACTCCTCCTTTTTTGAAATCGGTTAAAAGTACAGGTATTTTATCACAGTATGTGAATAGAATAAAAACAAGTAGTTTTTTCGATATCGACTTTCAGCTAGCTATTATTGACACCACTATTTTTCTCGATAAAAATATAAAGAGAAAAAAAGGGATAGAAGTATTAGAATTGTCTAATGAAAGAACGAGACGTTTCTAAAAGACATCAACGCGGAACTCAACAGTGTACTCGTTTACCCCAAACACCATTTTAAATAGACCCCTGCGGTGACTCATAATCTGATTAAATCAAACATAATTTTCGTTCGCTTTAATTATCGATGAAAAGTTATGTCATCCTTTTTGTATCTAGATGTCTTGGAATGCTTCCCGCACCATTTCACCGCGCATGAAGGCATTTGGATACGATAAAATTGCATAAAAAGTTATCAAAATTTGTATTAATCTAGCGTGCACACAGGTCTGAGACTTGGGCACAACTAAAATGGTTACTCTTACCGTAGCCTATTTATAGGCGACAAAATACTAATAGTTTTCGAGCATCGGGGCACTGTATGCGCAGTCAAGTGGTTATATTGTCTTTGGATGTACCTATATATTTTTTTTTTTATAGATGTTCCCCATGCAGCTCTCGAAGCTGCTTAATCAAGGCTGGAGGCTATTGAAGCCAAGAATGCTGAGGCTACTCTCAAACAGGCTGAGGCTACTCTCAAACAAGCTGAGGCTACTCTCAAACAGGCTGAGGCTACTCTCAAACAGGCTGAGGCTACTCTCAAACAGGCTGAGGCGACTAATTTTATTTATTTATTTATTTAATTTTCAAAATCCGGACAACAGTATAGTCCATTTTGTTAGTAAAGTATCTTATAACTAGGGTTAGTAGTACAAAAACAATGATAACAACAAAGTAAGTATCTGAGGCAGGATGTGAAGAGAACGATAACGTAAGGAATAAGTCACCTGACCATTATCCCCACATAGTGCCTCAGAATAGGGGAGTAAGGACTCTCTACAACTGTCTTCAGAATGCTATTGTCACTGCCCCGCAATCTACGCATCAGTGATGCGACTTTTTTGCGAACTACTGCATGGAAGTCATCAGTTCGGTTCTGAGCAAACATCTCTGATGCGCTACAGAAACGGGGCAGTTTCAACAACATTCTAATAACATTATTGTACTGGACGCGCAAGACATCTAACGACCTTTTGGTGTAGTTGACCCACAACCGTCCCGCGTACAGCAAACACCTGCAAAAAATTAATTTACTTTTATACAATCCCATTTAATAAATTAAAGTCTTAGTAGATTAACTTTAATATAATATATTAGTTATTCTAAATTTCTAAAATAAAAAATTCATGAAATATTGAAGGTCACTGTTTTTGAGTATGTAACACAACCTGAAACGTGCTTTTAATATGCCTATGCAACGCTCCACTGTATTGCGTGCAGTCACATGTTTAACATAATAATTATGTTGTGGTGTCCCATCTACAGTATTAAGGATTGGAGTCATCATTGTTTTCCTTAGTAGATACCCACTGTCACCTGAAAATTATAATAATTTTTCCAACAAACACTAACACATGAACATATAGGTCATAAGATATAATTTATCAAAAAAAAAAAAATTGTAATACCTAATAAAAATACTTGTTCATTTGTATTTTCTGTAATTTCTTTTAAGTGGGGACACAGTGGATGACTCTGCCATACAGTGGAATCATGCGTAGAGCCTGGCTTGCTTGCGTCCACACATAAAATATTTAAATCAGCATCGCAAACCTGTAAAGTAATTGAATATTATGTATAATGAGTTATTATTACATTAAATATGATTTGTTAGTAAAAATAGGGCAGTAATATTAAGCAATACTTACTATCATAACATTAAGGGAATGGAAGCCCTTTCTGTTATAATACCGCTCCTCATGTATGTGCGGCCTTAATATGGCTACATGGGTGCCATCAATACAACCCAGGACGCCAGGAAAATTAAATTTCTGATAGAACCTGAACATTTTTAAATAACTAAATAATTGTGCTTAGGTACAACAGGCAATACAAACAAAACAGTCAGGGTATATGTCATCTCTTACTTAGCCTTTATGATGTTCCTTTCATCACGCTGTGTAGGCCATTTTATATATTTGTGATATATTTTAGCCAATGCATCTGTCACCTCATTGATGGCTCTTGACACAGTTATTTGTGAAACATTATGCAGGGCACTCTGTCCAATCAAATTTTGGTAGGACCCTGACGCATAAAATGCAAGTGCTATTAGAATCTGCAATAAAAAATAGAACAAGAATCAACCTATTTCGTGTTTATAGCTATAGAACAATAACTCAATGTCAAATTCAGCTTTCTCACCTTCATTTCTGCCGATACGCTATCGTTTCGGCGCGGTCTGGCCATAAGGGGAATGAGTTCTTCAATTAACCCCCTTACTGAGTACTTTCCAAGGCGAAAAGTTTTTACAAATTCCGCCTCGGGAATATCAATAAAGGGGTTCGTATTCATTCTCCTCAAGCGACGGGCTCGACGACGTCTTTTGCAGTCCGCCCATCTTCTTTCTCTAGCATCCACTGTGTTGGCTAGCTCGAGAATATTTGCTCGTAGCGAATACATCTCCACATTCAATATTCCAAAAACACTGTTGTGGTTGCGATAACCGCGCTATTAAAAGCAATGACTGCACAATGACGTTCTAATAGTAGTTCAGTGATCAAAGGAACTGTCAAAATGTTAGCAGATTACCGCCTACGTTTGTCATTCTTCTGTCATTATGTACGAGATTACCATTCTATGCCATTTCTTCCAATGGCGTGTCAGTGGTTGACCATTGGAAAGTCATAATGACGCTATTATGTTAGTAGATTACCAAACTTGTCAAAATCGACCATTATGAGATCAATGATAGGCCATTTTGACACTATTGTAATAGCAGACTTGAGGCCCTGAATTAAGCATGTTTATGTATGCACGAGATCATTCAGCCAATATAAGGCTATATTTCGAACAAATCGTCAGAGTTTTAATTTTGATAATTTAAGGAAGCACGGCATTGTGTATTGCAACCAATTTGATAAGGCTAATGAAATGGAAGTTGAATAAAACTGTTCTTTTTTGTTGAAATAAAAATTACGCTATTTTTGTATTGTTTTTTAAATGTAACTGTAACTATGTACGTCACGAGTGACCCTTTTCTTGCAATAAAACAATGAAATTGATTGAGTCAGGCGTTACTTTGCGGAAATCCATTTTAAATTTGAAAATGAAAATAATATATCTAGTTTGTTGTTAGTTGGGAGGGAGGTGCATACCTGCAACCCACTAATATTCGCGGAAATTAAAACTAGATATATTATTTTCATATTCAAATAAAACAATGTTTAATTATAAAAAGTATTGTTATTTTATACTCCATATTTTTGAATTTTTCGTCCATATTTTATACACATAATTTAGATTTTTTAATACATATTTATCCGGGCCCTACTCATTAATTATGATGGTCACATGTAGTTTTAATACATTTGAATATGATATTAACTTATAATAAAGTGGTACTTACTAGTAATCTGTATTGTTGTTTCTGTTGTGGATAGTATGAGAGAACTGCTGGAAGCGGTGTGATAGCACCAAATAGACTCTGTTGAATGTATGAACCCAGCATAGTTTTGTTCTGAAATGAGTACGCAAATCCATGTGAGTGTTGGGGCCAAGTATATATTCTTAATCTACTAGTTTTTTTGCTTTTTTTCTTTTTTTTTTTGCTGGCAACACTGGCAGCTGGTCGTCAAAAATTTTCGTGTTAGATATAAATGTTAAATTAATATTATTTCGTGTTAAATAAATGATAAATGTGTCAATAATCGATAGATACAGTTATAAATATCTAGGATTTGTGTTCGTGAGTTGTTTCAATGCAAAATCAATGAGAAAATCGATAAACTAGTTCCAGCTGTCACCTAAAGAACGGATTTGAAATCGCCACCTAACCCGGGGAGTATTTCTTTTAATTTTTGACCTATTCCCATTAACACAATCCCCCCTGAACGTTTAAACAGCTCGTCTCACTGATAAGTGTCAATAACTATTGTACTGGTCATTAATGTTCTTACATACTTTATTTTGATTTAAAATATAAATTTTAGTAAGTTTAAGTCCATAAAAGAACATATACCTATCACTATTAACCCAATAATTATTACTCGAATAGTCATACTTTACTAAATTGATGTAAGAAATTAAACTAACAATTACAATAATAGTAGTACCCTCAAAAAAAAGACCTTTTTCCCTTAATATTTTTTTTTCCTCTTTAGTAAATTCTAGTCTCAATTTGGAAATAATAATCAAAATAACAATCCATAATTGAGATCTCACATCCATAAATGCTTTAATTTCACACACATCCTTATATACTTTTTACCTAGCTTATCTACATCTCATTTTCTTTCATACACTTAGCTATCGGAAGGACTTTAGAATAACGGTTGTGAAAATTTGTACTTTTGAGGGGGGAGGGAGGGGAGGAGATCCCATCCCATCAAAAATAAAGTTTAGGAAATGCATAGTTTTTTTAAAATAATTTTTAAAAATGTCATTTTGGGGTTATATTTGCGTATTTTTTTATACTATTTACCTGATTTAAAGGTGAATAACTGCATTCCCCTCTGTCCTATGGCCCTAGTCGCCGGAAGACCAGTCGACGGAGCCCCGCTTCGCGGGGCTTCGTCGGGACTTCTGAGTGGTTTAAAAAAAAAATAACCACGAAGGAGATGGCGGGGTCTGTGTTCGCTCGCTTCGCTCGCTCACTAGACCCCGCCATCTCCTTCTAACCTAAATCTATCCAAGTCGGGGTGTCCTTAAGTCCCATCATCGAAACGCGAGTACAAACATTGAAACTATTGAAAGACATAACAGAAAGAAAAAAAAATGTTTGCCCATATATAACGTTTCGTTTCACCTTTAGCAGATACCATATGAAAATAATAACTCGTCGTAATAAATCGTCATAAAATAATTTTTAAAATAGTTATTCAAACAAAACAAAACTGAAATCACTGACTAGTTGTTAAACACTACTAAAATAACACAAAAGAACGTGAATAAAAGAAAAAGAAAAAAGTATGCGTCAACTTTTTGTGTGTAAATCAAAACGCATTATTAAAAACTAACTAAAATAGCAACACCTGCTGTCAAAGTTCCGTCAAAAGCGTCAAAAGCGTCAAAATTGTCCAAATTAGAGGTTAACTTTGCAAAGTTTGATATTTTTTATTTCAGAAATTATTTATTTCCTAAACTTGAAACTTCGTGAGATTGTTAAGAATAATAAGTACTTTGCACAAAAAAAAAATATGAAGACTCTACACGGTATCCGTTATTCTAAAGTCGAGCCTAGCTATCTCTTTTCACTTTCCAGGGTGCCTCTGGGGTTGAATTTTCATCATGTTGTCCCGTAGAGCTGCATCCTTGGAGGAAAAATCGAGGGCTACGTTGAAAGAGTTAGAATCTTTTAAGGACCAGTGCAATAAGCTGTTACAGGAAAGGGATGATAGTGAGGTGGAAATAGAGCTCATTAATAAGAAGAACACGGAGTTAAAGAACCAGTTGGCTGAACTACACATTCAGCATATGGACATAATGGACCAGCATCAACAGCTACGTCAACTTGTGTCAAATTTCCACCATTGTAGTGACACACATGAACTGGCTTTAAGATGCATATCTGAGCTGGAATCAGAGTTAAGCAGGGCCCACAACACTATTTCGCACCTGGAAGCACTTAAAGCCAGTGAAGAATCTGCGAAGACAAGCAGCCTTTATGATGAGTTGGTTGGTAGCGGGTCCTGTCCAATTTGTGTAGAACCAATGGTTACAATAGATTTAACTAATGATACCATTACCAAATGCAATTTATTAAATGCAGGGCTTGAAATACCGTTAAAAATATGGTATCGTTACAGCCTTTTGAGGCAGATATCGTTACCTAAAAAATAACGTTACTATATTTAACGGTATATCTGGCACATTTTATCGTTAAAAATACGTAACGGTAAAATCTTCGCTATCGTAATTTTTATCGTTATGAGTTAGTTTTGTTACCGTCGCTCTCGTCCAAACAGGGCTTGAAATACCGGTAACGTTACTATCTTAACGTTACATCTGGCACATTTTATCGTTATAAGTTAGATTTGTTACCGTCGCTCTCGTCCAATCACAAAAAAACTTTTTTTTAAATCAAACGTACGACTATTTGCGTGTTTAAAATTATCTTTGCTATTCTGAGTTGTGCTTGTTCTTGTAAATTTTGGTTTTCAACCCATAACGTGCAATCGTAAAAAAAATTAATCTGACTGAAGCCTTTTCTTAAGCCTCAAAATGGGTAAGTTCAATAAAATTATCATTGAGTATTTTTTATTTTTTTCTATGGTAAGCGTACCGAATATATAATTATATTTGGTTTTATTTCAGCAAAGAGAAACATGTCACCAGACGTATTTACATGTCACTGGAATAACCAATTCGAAATATACGCGCCAGATAAAACTAAAATACGGACAATGCAGAAAAAAATTAAGCAAGAAGATAAATGTGAGAACAAGAAATTACCTGGAATGGTTACAGAAAGTAAATGTGAGACCAAAAAATACCTAAAACGGTTACAGAATGCATACACCTCCGAGAAGACCTGTTCAGAGTGTTCAGACTGTGTTATATTTAATAACTGTGTTGGTGATGATGGGAGAAATGAGAATTTTTCACTACAAGGAGTTTTACAGTTTATCCAACCCTGCATGCAGACACGTGTATATGTATACCAAGATTTTATATTTTGTAGACCAAAGACAATATAACCACTTGACTGCGCATACAGTGCCCCGACGCTCGAAAACTATTAGTATTTTTCGACTATAAATAGGCTACGGTAAGAGTAACCATTTTAGTTGTGCCCAAGTGTAAGACCTGTGTGCACGCTAGATTAATACAAATTTTGATGACAAATGGTGCGGGAAGCATTCCAAGACATCTAGATACAAAAAGGATGGCATAACTTTTCATCGATGAGAAAAGCGAACGAAAATTATGTTTGATTTAATCAGATTATGAGTCACCGCAGTGGTCTATTTAAAATGGTGTTTGGGGTAAACGAGTACACTGTTGAGTTCCACGTTGATGTCTTCTGGAAACGTCTCGTTCTTTCATTAGACAATTCTAGTGCTTCTATCCCTTTTTTTATCTTTGTATTTTTATCGAGAAAAATAGTGGTGTCAGTAATAGCTAGCTGAAAGTCGATATCGAAAAAAATTATTTGTTTTTATTCACATAATGTGATAAAATACCTATCTACTTTTAACCGATTACAAAAAAGGAGGAGTTTCAGTTCGTCAGTATTTTTTTATGCAAGTTTCTTTATTTTTCGATTTATTTGTTTCTCTCCCGGGACCGATCGGTTATTTTATTATTTTTTTTAGATCGGTTTTAAAATCTCTGATTGGATATAATTTAATAATATAATTATATATAATGTATAATTAGCAAGATGCATAATTCAGAAATATGTAGACGCTCGTTTATCTTTTTTACAAAGAACAAGGACCCTAAAACTTTGATTCAAAAAACATACCTATACCAAAATAACTCATTTTAAAAATAAATAATAACAGGATAGGTTTGTTTATCATTGAAATTGATTGATTTTGATTAAATATCGTTTCTATGATTTTAATTGAGTATTTTTCATAATGTTAAAATCCATTTTATCGATATCGATTATTTTCCCCTAATGAAGTAGTGCAACCAACCCTAACGATAGGCATACCTACGCAACTTGACCTTGAAGTGACCAATTGCAGTCGCGCATTCTTCCTCGTCCCCCGGCCTCGGAGAAAAATAACTAAACTTACAATATGATCGATTATGGTGTAGCATAACGTCAAGGGCGGATCTAGGGGGGGGGGGGGGTCATGGGGAGCATGACCCCCCCCCCTAGGCTGGGTCCAGGACCTAAGTGGACCACTAATTAAAACAATTTTATTAGTAGTTAACATAATGTTTTTATATATTAATAAAATACCTACTTTATACCTGTATCTATTATTATAAAAATTAAATTATAACTTCTTGTGACTTGACCACGACTATGTGACCCCCCCTGGCGCCAAAGCTGGATCCGCCCTTACATAACGTAACTGATTGGTAATGGTTATACTCACAATTTAAAGTAGGTAGTGCAGAGTCACTATATACACGAATCATAGTGATCAGCTGTCGTTACTTAAATTATGAGAGAGTAGAAAATAACTTTGTTTTTTCTTGTTCCTATTCCTATTCTGTTCCTTTTATGTTTTCCTATTATGTTAAAATATACAGGGTATCCTACAAAGTAAGTTGAAGCCCAGAGATAGAATACCCCTAGATAATTCTGAATAAACCCTATGTATGTTCTACGATTATTCGTAGTTTTCGAGTTATGATTGTTTTTAATTATTTTTTTTAAACCTAGCATTGAAAGAAAAAATGATGTGATTTTTTTTTTGCTTTAACCTTCAATGATTTTATAAAATCTTTTGTTGTTTGTTACGCGGGATTTTTTTTTTTTGTTGTTCTGTGTTTAGGTACATCTGAAGACAAAGGTGATGATTTTGCTTGTCTGGTCATGTATCCAAAACGTGAGAAAAAAAATGGCCTGCATCTATGTCATCGACATTACTGTACACAAAAGGGTTATTCAGATCCGTCTAGGCCCTAGACGGATCCCTAGATAATCTATCTCAGGGCTCCAGCTGTACTATACTTTTGGGACAGATAGACATATCTAGATTGATATGTTACATTCATATCAGTTAAAATAAATCATGTTCTAATTCATATAATCAAAAAATGAATTATATGTATTGAATCATAAACCCATGCGGTTTATGATTCAATACAAATAATTCATTTTTAATCAAGTACTTTACTTTAATAATAATAATAATAACTGCTGGAGAATTCAGGGGTAGGCTATCGGTTGTAGAGAGGTGGTCAGGTTATATCTCATATCCTTTACATGGATGATTTGAAACTCTTTGCCCCCACTAATCTGCAACTGATGGAGTTACTGAATGTAACTGAAACTTTCAGTAACGCCATCAGGATGGAGTTTGATGTGGACAAATGTGCAGTGATGCATGTAAAGCGTGGAGAGATTATGGAATCCGTGGGAACGCAACTCTCGGATTCCATAAACCTGAGATCTCTCTCTCTTCAACTGAAACTTACAAATATTTGGGTATGTCGGAAGCGTTAGGTATCAATGTTACTGACATGAAGCAATCGTTGAGGGAGCGCTTCTTTGGCCGGCCGAAGAAGATATTTAATAGCCTTCTATCAACGGTGGGGTCATGCAGGTACTAATGTACTCTTTCGGCATACTCAAATGGATTCAAACCGAACTCGACGCCCTGGATAGGAGAGTCCGTACACTGCTGACCGCAAATCGGATGCATCATCCACGATCGTCGGTGATGAGACTGTACATCCCGCGGAAGTGTGGACTTCGAAGAGTGGAGGTCGAGGCTTTTTAAATGCTAAGGCTCTCCACAACCGCGAGATGTGCAGTCTCAGAGAATATTTTCTCAAAGTTGATGTGGGTACGCACCGAGATATGGTCCTAGTTGACAAAGGATTCACCCCGTTGTCCATGGCTAACGAGAACTGGCGCAAACCTGTGATACATACTACAGATGACCGCAAGGAGGTATGGAAAGGCAAGGAGCTCCACGGGCGCCTCTATCGGGCTCTCTATGGGTCCGATGAAGATTTCTCAGCGTCCGTGGCCTGGCTACGTTTCGGAGAAACTGAAGGTTTTGTTTGTGCAATTATGGACGAAGTTATCCTATCGAACAACTACCGGAGGCATATTATGAAGGACGGGACGGTTGACGTGTGTCAGGCATGCCACCGTCCGGGTGAGTCCATCAGACATATTATCTCTGGTTGTTCTCATCTGGCTAACGGCGAGTACTTGCACAGGCACAACCAAGTAGCTAGGATTATCCATCAGCAACTTGCTTTGAAATACAAACTTGTGGATTCTGAGGTACCGTATTACAAGTATGTGCCCGACCCAGTTCTCGAAAATGACCATGTCACGGTGTACTGGGATCGGTCTATCATCACTGACAGGACTATTGTCGCCAATAAGCCTGATATAGTGGTGATAGACCGATTAGCGCGCCGCACAATGATAATCGATGTTACCATTCCACATGACGAGAACTTCGTGAAAGCTGAGAAAGAGAAACAAATCAAGTATCTCGACCACCTCGACATATCGACAACCTCGTGTGCTAAACACGAGGTTTCAATATGTGGAATGTGGACTCGGCTGTCATTGTGCCGATTGTTCCAGCTTCGACGACCATCTGTCGAAGCTGGCGTTACACGGTTGGTTAAAGGGCCTGATACAGAAGGCAGTAATCCTAGATACGGCTCGTATAGTGAGGAGGTTCCTTTCTCTGGAGCCCTAACCACCGGTAGCTTGGACCCTGCTCCCGACACCGGCGGATCACAACTTTTTATATTTTTAAATGTTTTTTTTTTTTTTTTAAGAAGTATTTAAAAATGTAAATTATTGTGTAAGTTAAATTAATAAAGGAAATAATAATAACAAATTTCCGAACAATGGCTGCTGTACCAGCCTGGCAGTGCAGGATTGAGAATTGATCGTATGGGTGAGGCTAGAGCACTCATTGGCAAACTTATCTGCTTCAGGGAGGGCAACACTCGCTTCAGAGTGATGCGCTTTGTGAGGTGGGCGTTTTCGGGGATTGATATAAGGCCTCGAGATTACCTGACCCGTGTCACAAAGCGCATCGACTTCCTGAAGCAGAAGGTGTATGCATGGGCAAACCGTATACGTCGGTACAAGCGGCAAGTGGGGAGATACACTCAAAATCGCACATTGCAAGGCAACGAAAGGTGGGTTTATAGGGCTTGGGAGCAACCAGACCAAGGTGGGACTGATGCGCACCTAACGGATGATGACGCTATGAATTCATTTTGGCGCAGCATCTGGTCAGTGTCTGTCAGTCACACCGAGGGTGAATGGATTAGAGAGGTCGAGCGCGCGTGCGATCTGATACCAGAAATGGGGGCAATTACCATCAGCCCCCAAGATTTAGCACGTGCAGTCCGTCTGTTGCCTAACTGGAAATCTCCAGGACCGGACGGAATGCACAATTTTTGGATTAAATGGCTTCAAAGATCGCACGCTCGCTTGACATCTCAATTCCAGTCTGCCTTAGAGTCTGGGTCACTGCCCCAGTTCCTAACGACAAGAATAACCCACCTGCTCCATAAATCAGGTAGAACTGCGGAACCCAAAAATTATAGGCCGATCACGTGTTTACCGACGGTCTATAAAGTTCTTACATCCATTTTGAGAGCCAAGATTAACGATCATATTGAAGTAATTCAATAATGTCTGCTTCTCAGAATGGATCTAGGAACAGGTCCCGCGGTACTAAGGAGCTGCTCCTCATCGATGTTGCCATAAGCCAAGAGGTTCAACGTTCCCGAAGGGATCTGTCGACATGTTGGATAGACTATAAGAAGGCCTATGACTCAGTGCCACATACATGGCTCATGAAAGTGCTGGAGTTGTATAAAGTCAATGCAGCTCTACGCACCTTCCTGATGTCTTGTGTGGGGCAGTGGAGGACGGTCCTTCACTATCCAGGATGTCGACAGATCCAAGCGAACAGTGAACCGATAAGGATCGAGCGCGGCATATTTCAGGGCGACAGTTTCAGTCCACTGTGGTTTTGTCTGGCTTTCAACCCTCTTAGTACACTGCTGGAGGGTTCGGGCCAAGGCTACCGGTTTCGAAGAGGTGGTCAGGTCATATCGCACCTCCTTTACATGCTCTTTGCACCCAACAACCTGCAACTGATGAAGCTACTGAAGGTGACAGAAACTTTCAGTAGCGCCATCAGGATGGAATGTGGTGTGGACAAATGTGCAGTCATGCATGTGAAGTGAGGTGTGATTATGGAATCCGAAGTACCCAACTCTCGGATTCCATACACCGTTGGGCATCAATGCTGCTGACGTGAAACAATCGTTGAAGGAGCGCTTCTTTGGCCGCCTGAACAAAGTACTAAATAGTCTTTTATCAGGCGGAAACAAGGTGCGCGCCTTCAACGGTTGGGTCATGCCGGTATTTATGTACTCTTTCGGCATACTTAAATGGACTCAGACGGAACTAGATGCCCTGGACAGGAGGGTCCGCTCACTGCTGACTGCAAATCGGATGCATCACCCACGATGTTCGGTAATGAGGCTGTATATTCCGCGGAAGTGTGGGGGTCGTGGCCTCATAAACCCTGCACAACCGCGAGATATGCAGTCTCAGGGAATTCTTCCAAGAAGCCGAAGTGGGTATGCACCGAGATGTGGTCCTGGTGGACAAGGGCCTCATGCCGCTCTCCTTGCTAAACGAGAACTGGCGCAAACCTGTAGTACTTACAACTCAACTTTTGTCTCCGATCAACTGTCGTCTCTTGAGAGTAAAATAACATCTTTGGAAAAGGAGCGAAATAGCATGGTGCTCAAGTTGTCAGCACTTGAAGAAAAACTTGAAATGTACGACCAAAACAGCATCAAAACCTCTATTGAAATTAGAAATGTACCTAAGCAAGAGAAGGAAACAAAAACAATGTTGTATGGTATGATGCAGCGCTTGTCAAAGGAACTAGATATTTCTATAGAGTCTAGCAGCGTTCGCGATATAATACGACAACCGTCTAAAAAAGAAAACAAGACATCAAGTGTTACGGTTGAATTCTCAAACACACTAATGAAAACAAATTTCCTAGTGGCTGTTAAAGAACATAATAAGAAAAAAAACCCAAACAATAAAGTAAGTTCAACCCATCTAGGCATAACAGTTACACCCCAAACGCCTATATACGTTGCCGAACAATTGACAACCCAAACCACGAGACTGTTTTATCTTGCAAGAAATTATGCCAAGCCCTATCAATATAACTATTGCTGGACATCAAATGGACGAGTTTTTCTAAAAAGAAATACAGATGGCCATCGATCCTGATGAAAAACGAACAACAGCTGAACCAACTGGCTCAAACCATCTCTGCATGACTACGCATGTATAACATTTTGATATTATGCTGTTTTATTCTAACTTTTAACTTATATAATGGTAAGCTCGTTAGTTACTACTACTCAAACCAAATATCTATAATACACACAAATACATCAAACACAAGCTACTTCTATCACCAAATAACACACCAATGTAATACCTACTCGTACACAGTGGCGGTACCTTCATATAAGCCAAAAACCTTACTAAAATGCTCGATAAAGAATCAATATCAAACCCGAACTATTTAAAAGTTCGCGCGCTTATTAATTATCAAAATAACACAAAGTATCTACCTATGCCACACTATTACACATCGCGATTGTCCGCGCGCAGAGTTTCGCATTTGCAGCATCTACATATAGCTATCTCGCTTACACGTACGGGCTTTTGCCGGGCTTTCAAATACTATTTCTGTCACTTTCGCACTTATAGCGATGTGCCGTATAACGAGTTAGTACCTTGTGCGTCTACAAATCGATCAGTATGGAAGATTTAAGCCGTGCATGCCTATGAAGTTGCACGCGTGTCACCTTGCCAACTCTGCAGTGTTGCCGCTTTAGCGACGTTGTGAGATCTTGGAGATTTTTAACGAGTTTGGAGACTTTTTTTAAGATTTAGCAACAATAAAAACTAGCGACTTTTTAAAATAACGAAATTAAATATTCAAGCAATATCTTAAAAATAAAAAAATTGCGACATCTAGCTAGATTTTTCATATACCTGGCGACTTTTTTTGTCTATATGACAACACTCTGCGTAAGTAGCTCCTGACACCCGAGTGCAACTAACTTCAGTTTCATTTGCTTGAGTTTTGTTATGTTTTGAAAAGTTTTGTTGTTAAAGTTTTTAGTGTGTTTTCTTAGATTTTCTCAGTGATACAATTGTTTTGGTGACTTACCTACAACAATGGAGGTATTTATACCTTGTGAGGATTTAAAATGCGTTCAAGTTTTGATTGGCGAAGATAAGGTAAAATCTTTAAACTTTGCTCAGAAAACAGTTAATTTCTTCATTAAAACCGACGCCTAATCTGTGTATTTCTCAGACTAGTAAATCGCATAAACGAAAATTTAATAGATCAGTGTATAAAACTAGTTGGATTGTTGGCTGTTCGCACACTAATAAGGTGTATTGCTGGTGCTGCATATGTTTTTCGAATGAAGATTCCTATAGATATAATAAACAAATTTCTATGAAGATTCCGTTTGGAATACATCTGGTTATAATGATTTAAATAACATATCTGGCGCCATTAAAAGGCATGCAAACTATTTCTGCAAACAAATATTAAAAAGCCTTGTATTCTAGACCTGATCTGAAAGATCGTAATGTTTTCGAATTAATTGATTTCATTCATGAGAATAACCTCGAAGATGCCTTTCCCGAGCTGTTAAAGTTAGCGTATCTTGTTGTAACTATTCCGGCTACAAGATCTTCCGCGGAACGTGCTTTTTCGTCTCTTAAAAGTATCCATACCTATCTGAGAAATACACAAGGTCAAGCGTCTTTCCGAATTATTAATGATAGCTATTGAAAAACAGTTTTTGGTAGAATTAAAACGATCACCAACATTTTACTCTGATGTAATTAAATCATTTCTTAAGAAAGATAGACGATTCCAATTAGAATATAAATAATATATATATACATACGTAGATACCTACATACTCAGTCGAAAACTGAACTTTCTTTTTTTGAAATCGGTTAAAATTTTATTGGGCTTGCCTTATTTTGAAACCCTAGGCACGCCACTGCTCGTACAATTTGATCTGCAAAATACAAACACAATGCAACTTACCTATATACATTTTACTATTTTCTCCGCATACATATATGTCTTCTTATCTTACTATTAATAAACAGTTACCAATTGTCCAAATGTCAAAGGCTAACCAAAGCATGTTTAACAAATGTAAATATTCTAACTACCGACCGCGACGGCCCTCCCCTCTCAGATTACTTTAATTGAAAAAATTACTATTAATATTAGCAATATTATAGAAAATATTGACCAGTTTTCCCTGTCAGTTCCTCACACGTGCACCCCAGAACAAACACGGTCTGTTATTACCCATCCTAGCAACTACCTAAAACTACTGTCACAAAATATACGTTCAATTAACTGTAACTTCCTAAACCTGCAGATTCTATTACAACGTCTTTCATTTGATTGTGATCTACTAGTTTTAACGGAATGCTGGCTACCCTGTTCTAGCAATGGTACTATTCCGCAATTAAATAATTACACCATATTCAAAACGACGAAACATCTGAATCAAAGCGACGGTGAAGTGGTATATGTGAACGCGGAATTACCCGCTTCATGTGAAGAACCCGACTTTCTTCAATCAGCTTCTGGTCTGATTATTAAAATAAAATCCGAGGTGGCTATAATTTGCATCTATCGCTCTCCGTCTATTGATAATATTCAAAACTTTTTAACAGCTCTAAATATTATAATACCATCTCTCCAAAATTTTAAAACGGTAATTTAACAGGTGACATAAACCTAGACATTAAACCTACTACCTTAGATATCCGCTCCCACGAATACCTTAATTGCCTAGCTTTTCATGGCCTTCTCGCAGCACATACGATTCCAACTAGAGGCGATAACTGTCTAGACCATCTTATTTTAAGGACAAACTCCCCTTCATATTCCTTCGTCTATGACTCCGTGGTTACAGACCACTTTCCTACCCTTCTTTGCTTGGAAAATCGACGTATACGAAATAGCTCAATTCTTACCGTCACTAATATTGACTTTGAGAAACTGGATGAAACAATGTCTCAAATAGACTTTAACCCAATTCGCTCAATAACTGATACTAATGTTGCTACAAATAAACTTCTTGAATTAGTGACCACAGCCATTACAAACCACACCTTGACCAAGAAAGTACCTGCGAGAAAGAAAGTCCTGAAACCCTGGATCACGGCTGGTCTGTTACGCTGCATCAGAAATCGGGATGCGTTACATAAAAAGGCAAAACTTGATCCAGAAAACGAAATATTGACATTAACTTACAAACGCTACAGAAATTTCTGTACAAAAATTCTAAAGAAAGCAAAACGTCGCTATGATACAGGAGAGCTGGACAAAGCTGGTAATAACCCTAAATTACTCTGGGAAAAAAACGAGTTACCTATACTAAAAAACCTAATAATACTTCTACACAACTACTAACTACCTCATCCTCACCGATAGAAGGTTGTGACAAAGTTAACAATTATTTCGTCAATGTCGGCAAAAACCTTGCTGATAATATCAGAACAACTACTCTACAACGAACAGTAACATCGTATACTGTACAAAAAAATACACCCTCCTCATCCTTCGTCCTTGAACATACCGATATCGACGAAATCATCTCAACTATACATTCCCTACGAACCAACGCTGCTACTGGATGGGATGGTATATCACCCTATATCCTAAAAAAATACTCCACCCTACTGGCACCCATCCTATGCCATATTTTTAATCTTTGTTTCGACACTGCTGTCTTCCCTACTTCATTTAAAAAGGCCATTATTCATCCAATCTTCAAGGGAGGGGACGGGACTTTACCTAATAATTACCGACCCATAGCGGTCCTAAGTGCGTTATCTAAGGTGCTCGAACGTTTAATTAATAAGAGACTAGTTAATTACTTGGAACACTACAAGCTGATATCATCTCATCAATTTGGCTTTCGTAGAAACCTATCAACATGTGATGCAGTTCACGAATTAACTAATTATGTGGTACAAAGTATAAATAATAATAAAAAAGTCCTAACCATATTCTTAGACCTCGCAAAAGCGTTCGACACGATCCCCGTCTCTACTCTCTTATTAAAACTTGAAGGAGTGGGTGTCAGGGGTGTTCAATTGGATATGTTCAAGAGCTACCTAACAAATCGATCACAATTTGTCAGTATAAGTAATAACAATAGTAGTGAACTTCCTATTTATTACGGTGTGCCCCAGGGAAGTATATTAGGATTAGGACCAACCCTTTTTCTTGTCTTCATCAATGAGCTATGTGACCTCAATAACCAGAATGGTAACACAATATCATTCGCAGATGATACTGCGATAACTGTTGTAGCTGAAACATGGTCTCAACTAGAACTTAGAGCGCAACTCGCATTCAACACAGCACTAAACTGGCTAAATGATCACACCCTTACACTCAATACTTCCAAAACCAACTTCCTTACATATTCAATCAGTGCAGCTTCTCAACCACGCATCCCAATAACTTTAATAGTTCACTCTTGTAATAATCAACCCCAAACTTGCAACTGTCCATCATTAACTGCTGTAGACCAAGTAAAATATCTGGGTGTGACACTGGAGAAAACTCTAAACTTTAAGTCCCATATAAACATTCTCACAGGCAGGGTCCGGAAACTTATATTCATATTCAAAACACTTCGGAAAATCGCTAATCAAACTGTTATACGCAATGTCTATTTTGCCTTATGCCAGTCTATTGTCACATATTGCATCTCATGTTGGGGTGGTGCTGCTAAAACTATTTTAAAACCATTAGAGGTAGCACATAGAGCAGTATTAAAAGTTGCAACTTTTCGCCCTATCATATTCCCTACTAACGAATTATACCGTAAGTGGAATATTCTAAACGTGAGACAGCAGTTCATCATGCAAGCAGTACTCCTTCAGCACATAAGAACGACATATAGGACAATCGACAAACGTAGAAAAGATATGATTTGTACTCTCCCACGTGCACATTCCACTTTCATTAAAAGATAAAGAATCTTTTAATGAAAGTGGAATGTGCACGTGTTATTTTCTTGGCCCTTCTTTATATAATAAAATAAATAAACAATGTCCAGTATACGGCTTAACACTCTACAATTGTAAGAAAATGGTCTATTCATTTCTTCTAGACTATACATATGAAGAAACCGAAAAAATGCTTATTTAAGGGTAAGAAAAAAGGAGCAAAGCACACTCAACATTATATGTAACTTAACAAAGACACACATACACTTGGACACACACCTTAACACACACACACACACGCACACCACACACACACACGCATACCACACACACACACGCATACCACACACACACACGCACATAATCATCCATCACACACACACACATAAAATAGTTATCAGTCACATCTTATTTTCAAAATTTTTCACTTAAAGATAATATTGTTTTTTTTTATTTTGCATGTTTTTCTTTGTTTACATTTAGCTATACCATAACTTTGTTGCAGTAAAATACATACGTACGTAAAAAGTAAAATACATATATTATGCTTGTAAACCATAGGGGATCGGAACTGTCACTCCTTCATACAGGTTATACTGTAACCTAGTTAGGAGATCAGAACTGCACCCAATACGATTGTAGAACATTTGTCATTTTACCATGTATAAATTATATACCCATGTACTGCAATACTTGAAAATTATCAATAAATTATTATTATTATTATTACAACAGATGATCGGAGGGAGGTATGGCAGAGCAAGGAGCTTCACGGGCGCCTTTACCGGGTCCTATATGGGCTCGATGTAGACTTTTTAGCGTCCATAGCCTGGCTACGTTTTGGTGACCTCTTCGGGGAAACCGAAGGTTTTGTCTGTGCTATTATGGATGAAGTTATGATGACGAACAACTACCGGAAATACATTGTAAAGGACGGTACGGTTGACATGTCGGGCTTGTCACCGGCCCGGGGAATCCATACGCCACATTATTTCCGGTTGTTCTAGTCTGGCTAACGGAGACTATTTGCACAGGCACAACCATGTAGTCAGGATTATCCATCAGCAACTTGCCCTTAAATACAATCTTGTCAAATCGGAAGTACCGTACTATAGGTATGTGCCCGACGCAGTTCTCGAAAATGGCAATTGCACATTGTATTGGGATCGGTCTATCATCACTGATAGTGGTGATAGACCGACTAGAGCGTCGCGCAATGATTGTTGGTATAGCAGTCCCGCATGACGAGAACCTCGTGATGGCTGAGAAAGATAAACAATCAAAGTATCTTGACTTGGCTCGTGAGGTTGCCGACATGTGGGATGTGAACACAGCAGTCATTGTGCCGATAATCGTGACGGCCAATGGCATAATTGCCAAGAGCCTCGATCAACATCTCAAGAGGCTCTCGTTGGGCAGCTGGATCAAAGGCTTAATCCAGAAACCTTACGGCGCGTATCGTTAGGAGGTTCCTCTCTCGGGAGCCCTGACCACCGGTAGCTTGGACCCTGTTCTTGTAATTTTAATTTCGTAGATGGGGGGGGGGGTTCATTCGATACGAAATTGTGTGCACATTATTTGTGCCATATACACAATCATTAATTTCATAATAACTGAGCCAAAACAGCAAAATGTTCGGTACTTTTTATTTGAATATCCCACAACGAGCGGTTGGAATTAAATTAAATTAAATATAGGATAGTACCACAACCAAAAAACAACAGGCTGTTCACCGGCACTAGCACTATGCTTAGCTTAACCCAAATGCAAACTCCAAGCACACATTAAATTAACGTTACGTTAAGTAGTCAGAAAATAGTAGCGTATTCGCGTGTACATGCACACGTAAAATATAGATAGGTAAGTGTCAATTTGCCAAGCTGGTGAAATATTCTATGCTTCAACTAAGAATAGCCTTGGCGCCATCATCATCTTCCTGCCCTTATCCCGTGTTCCTTGGGGTCGGCGCAACACATTTTTTTCTTCCACTCTGTCCTGTCACCCGTCACGCTTCACACAATCCATGCATCTTTTCTTTGGCCTCCCTCTCCGTCTTTTAAACTAATAACTGTTTTAGTAACATGCATTTCGTCCCTTCTCTTCACATGACCATACCAAGACAAACGATTTCCTTTCAACTTTTCAGTCACTTGCGCCACTTTCGAACTTCCTCTAATATACTCATTTCTCACTTTATCTATTCTCGTCACACCACACATCCACCTCAACATTCTCATCTCTGCTACATGCAATCTTTTTTCATCCGTCTTTTTCAAAGCCCAACATTCTGATCCATACAATATGACAGGTCTTATCACGGACTTATAGATTTCACCCTTCAACTTGATCCGTACGTCACAAGTTGTTCCACCAGTAACCTGTCTGTCCTGTTCATCCATTCTGAGTTGATACGATGTGTTACATCTCGGTCTACTTTACCATTCCCTTGGATAAGCGACCCGAGATACCGAAAGTTGGAGCAGATCGGTATGGGCGTTCCGGCGAGAGTTAAGGGCACAGGACTGGAAAGACCGCCGAAATTGCAAATCAAATATTCAGTTTTGGTGATGCTTAATTTTAGGCCAACACTCTCTACACTCCACTCCACCACACCTCCAATCTACTCTGAACCTCTAGGCCACTCTCGGCAACCAATACAATGTCGTCGGCAAACAGCATACACCAGAGAGTCTATTCCTGGATGTCCGACGTCAGGGCATATGTTTTTCTTATAATCTCTCTTTTATTTTCTTTCTTAAATAAACAATAATCATATTAAAAAAAAACTTTTTACAAAAAAATACAACCGACTTTACAAAATTAAAATTTCGGAACTCGGTGTTTGTGGTTGTTTTTTCGTTTTTTGAACACCGACTTCCGAAATTAAAGTTATTTTGCACTTTTTTGATTTTTTGTGTAAAGTCGGTTGTATTTTTTTGTAAAAAGTTTTTTATTTTTCACTTTTTAGTGGTACCTACACCCCCTCCCCTCCCCCAGCTAAACGAACCAATCACATTGGTGTAAAAAAACGTACTGCTCCTTTGCGGAGTAAACTAAGAGGTCGTCAATGTAGACAACGTACATATGTTTTTTAGATTTTTCGGAAACCGCTTGATTAATTTCGATAAAATTCATGGGACCATTTGGGAAGTATACCCTTTTCAACAAAAAAATAATTTTTCAAATCGGTTGACAAGCGACGGAGTTATGCGCGAACAAACATTAAAAAAAAAAAACATACAAACATCCGAATTCAGAACCTCCTCCTTTTTTAGAAGTCGGTTAAAAATATTACTAACAAGATAATAACGATAATAAACATTATTGAAAATTAATTTGCACAAAGTATTTTTTGTTAAACGTCATCACAATATCTTATTATACTGGCCATCTTATACTTAGTTGAAAAGCATAGACAAGTAAGGTGTACTTACACACGGGGTAGATACCGATTGAGCGAGACGCACGTAAATCTACTCTAAGGGCCAAAACACATGTATGTGGTACCAGTGGTGCGAGGTCGCGGAACTGACTTATGTCTATTAAGCACATAGCGATCCGAAAGGGTGACTTAGATAGAAATTATTATTTGCTTATTATAATTTGGTTAATTCGGTTTTTTTAACCACTGTGTAGCGTCGTTCGACCCTGCCTGGACGTTGTCATGTGTGTAAATGTGTTTTGGCCCTAAGATGTAGTTTAGGTAGGTATACTTAGTAGGTAGCCGACCGACGGCGACAGTCGCACCAATTGAAGTGGTTGACTGTGAAATAACATTATTATAATTAGCTTGAAATGAAGATAGAAATATAAAAATATCTCATTCTTCAAACGAAATCTTGCGTTACATTTTTATAGTTCAGTCGACCGCATGGTAACAACATTTTGTCCTTGAACTGGTTTAGCGCGGGGCGTTTTATAAGAATAAGAGACCAAGATTGAAGGTACTTATTTTTATAATCGCCATGCAGTCGATCATATAGAAAATTGGCACTGAGCTACATAAGTTGAGATAAAAATTAAGTATTTTAAATTTCTTAAACCTTCAATTTTTTTCTACAATAAATAAATGATGACAATACCTCAACTTGTTTAGTGCCAGACACTAAACAAGTTGAGGTATTGTCATCATTTATTTCAAAATATCTCTAGACGACATTTCTTTCTACTATCTTGAACTTTTTGGAATCGTGACTCAAAACACAAGAACTAAATCAGCTGTAGTAGCTAATCTAAATTGAAGTAATGATTCGCGAGCGTGTTCTGTAAGCGCGTGCGACTGCCGTGAGAGTTGAGAAGACGACAAACGAAATGGCAACAGCGCCGGATAGGGCGCGCGCCGCTGCCGCCGCCGCACTATGGACGGGATTTCGAGCCTCCCTTTCGTAGGATTTTTTGAAAAATGACGTTGTTTTTTTGGTTGTTTCAAGTATGCAGTCTTGTCGAGACCATCAAAGCATTGAATTTTATAGTAGTCACAACTTTTTTATTTTTATTTAACACCATAAAATACCTACTTATATGTTTCAAATGTATGAAAATGGAATTTGTTTTCGTCATAACTTTTTTGTGTTTTGAGATGTAAAGCTGAAACTTATATATTTGATTGCTGAGTGGGTAATGAAGCCATGTGACCTTTGACCTTGACCCCGACCGCTCCGATTTACGAGATATGAATTAATGAAAATTTCGTTTTACAGGGTACTGTTATTACGGAAGAATACCTTAAAATAATTATTTTAGTACTTTTCACTCTCAAGAATTATTACAGAGTTACTAACGAAGCCCTAAGACTTTTGACCTTGACCTTGAATGGCCCCTTTAAAAAGATATATATTAATGAAAGAAACATATTTTGATGACTTTATTATTGCGGTAATGTACCTTGTACTGTCCTGTATTGTTACTAAATTAATAATAGGTATGCCTATTGTAGCACACATATTTATTATAGTATGATACTATATGTTTTTTGACCTTGAACATAAGCGTCCCATTTAAAAACTGTAACTTAAGTAACAAAAAATAAACAATACTTCACATTATTATCTTATATTGTGGGTAAATAAATAAAATACATAAAAATATAAAAACAAAATAATAAAAAAAAATAACCATCATATAAACTAGGTAACTATATAGCTAACTATCCTTAATATTTATAAACAAAGAAAGAAAAAAGTAAAATTAATCGAAGTCAAACTGGTTTCCTGCATCTACAAATTCAAAATTTTCTTTATCTGGGCTACATAATAATAATTTGGCTTCGTCTGACAATGGCTTATGCCGAAGTTGACATATCTTGGGTCTGATGCTGGACAGGTATGGGTCAGAAGAAATCAATAAGTTATGGATAATATCTTCATTTGTTGCAGTTCTACTAACTTTTCTCGAGTGGTAGGCTCTAAAATTTTTGAAATCCTTATTACGCGCTTCAGAAGCCTCCTCAGAGAGTTTGCCAATTGGAATAAAGTTATGGTATTCAATTATGTCGGCACCATGCATAAGTAATTTGTGCACACTAGACGGCATATAATACCATGCATATAACTCAATGTATTTGTTATATGTTGCATTACAATATTGCCGAAACCTATCCACGTCAACAAACTCTCCACATGAGACTACCTGAAGAATCACTGCAAATCTTCTGATGAGTTCTTCATCAACGCCTGTGATCTGCGCTGTTACTTGGGGATTTGCAAAAAATCTTCTTGCAGTGTTTCCGTCATTAGTAGTTCCTGCACCTTGTTTAACTATGTCTACAATTAGCCCCATTTCATTTCGAAACTTTTCTTGGATGGTCTTCTTTTTGTTGGCTAATAGAAGCTTGTGCTCTTCTCCTTTAGCTTGCCATTTCTTAAAATCTAGGCGGTACGCGATATGCAACAAGCATTCCATACATCTAATCCGAGCATGAAGGGATGATAAGCCAAACTTAAACATGTCTACGGAAGGACTTCTTTGCGATACTATGTCGATGACATTCATTTCTTTCGGCTTCGCGTGACAGATATCACATACTGCTGTTGATGTATCTGAAAGATGTGATGTTATCTTACCATCAATCATGGTCAAATGGAGTTTGTGATTGACATTTGCTTCTTTAACTATTGTTGGATGCAGTTCGGAAATTTCTTTTTCAATCGACAGCATTTCTTCTTTTATATTCAGATCGTTTTCCTTTGCAAATTTAAAATAAATAGGTCTACAGTAAAAAGTAGAAGATGCATTCGGATTTTCCCATACGACTTCATCAGTATCTCTAATCAGTTTTAACGGTACGAATGAGCACATAAAGACACTCGAATCATCACCCTCCATTATCTGTTAATAATTACTTTGTCCAGATGCACCATCAAAACCCCATTTACTGACAAGAGTCATGTTACTGCCAGTAACATCTGTATCCACAATTTTAAAAAGCCTTTTAACTGTTATATCCAAAACTGCTTGCAGTTTTATTTTAACCTCACCCTCAGTTATTATCATGTCTTCTTTGTCCACATAGCACTCTTTTTTCTCATGTTGTATGACATCGTACGATGGGAAAAAATCACAACCCATATCTTTTGTAGTCTGTCTCATTATTTTATATTGCCATTTTGATAATTTTAATGAAGTTTTCAATGCCAGTGCTTTGTCTGCGGGATATATTCGCTTTGTAGGTTTCAAGCAGGCTCGAAGCATTGTTGCATCTTCAGGGTGTTTTATTAAATGCTTCAATAATACAGCTAAATCCATGTGGTCTTCATTTTCAGCTTTCTTCACTAAAGCGTATGCTAAAGTATCAAAATCGTTATCAGCGAGAATACTTTCAGTTCTTCTTCTTTTTTGAAGTGGACTGAGGTCCGTAAATTCTTTCCGAGTTGCAAATGTAGTCGTTGACGTCGACACGGAAACACTGTGGGGCACAAGAAATTCTCGTGATGTACTAGGCACTGGGATTGGCAACACATTTGTGGATTCATCTACGTCTTCATGTCTACTACTTGAAAGCTCTTCATGTCTTAAACAAGTAGTGCTTATTTGAATAGATTCTGGCCATTGTACTTCTAAATCCAACCAATTAGCGAACTTGCTTAAAAAGGTTTTCCGCGTGCTGTGAACAGATTTCCACTTTCGTTTCAAATTACTTGTGTATGTAGAACAAAACGATTTAAGGTTTGCTTTTTCGTCTTCCGATAGAGGCAATTCCACTGAAGTTAACACTTTTTAAAATATTGCATCTGCAGCAAAAGAATTTTGTCTTAGATACACAAAAATATCAAGATTTGACACCAGACCTTCCATAATGAATTACTGAAAATTTGCGCTAGGAGAACGTTAGGGTACGAATCAATGATGATAAGTGAACTAACAAATAGCTACATTCGGTATTTATACTACTTACATTTAGACCCTAAGCCATTTCTCGGAACCATATAAATTTTCTAGATGATCCAATAGTAACCTACAATAACAACAAATCGGTAACTACAATCAATTCGACATTCTTTAACAAAAGAAAAGGGCTATTTGTGTTACCGGCATTCTTTAACAAAAGAAAAGGGTTATTTGTATTACCGGTAGTTATTACCTGGTCTCATTATATTACTTCACAGGTGTCAATATTTTGGTTTTGCTAATGGGTCCTTATCTGCCACATTGTTTATTATATTGTTCCACACAGGTGACACCAATAATTTTAGTGTTATTTGACCCTTATCTGCGCCATTGTTTATTATTTTTGTTTCACAGCTGACACCAAATGTTTTTTTTTTTTGTTTTGCTAATTAAACCCTTACCTGCCTCACTAACTATTGATCTTATTACACAAGTGTTACCAAATGTTTATGATTAAATTAAGATTTACTAACTAGGCTCTTGTCGGCCCCTATCAATACCTAGAACTGGAACTAAATAATAATCATGCATCCCCACTGACTACCAGTTAAGTAATTAAGAAACGACTGTTAAACCAATTGGGTACATTGAGATTTTTTATGAGGTGAATTGGTATAATTCTCATTTTCTGATTATCTTTTTTGATTCAATAACACAACGGCTTAAAATAATATTTATACTTATGATTTCAAACTGTCAAGCTCATAAGATTTCTTGGGGACACCCAAATAATCATACTTGTCATTTTTTAATTTGAACAGTTAGTTTTTTAAGGTCAAAAAGCATATACTTATTATCAATTTAGTAACAATACAGGACAGTACAAGGTACATTACCGCAATAATAAAGTCATCAAAATATGTTTCTTTCATTAATATATCGACGGTTAAAAGGAAATAGGGTATAAGCGACAAAAAGTGAAATGTTCAGGAGAGCCGTTCAAAATTTTAAATTTTAGAAAAACTGACGTAATTTTGTTATTTATTAAGATATCGTGAAAACTAAAACAGTTATAAAATCAGAAAAAAATGGAGCATTTACCGGTATTTTTAGTTTTAATGATTTTACGCTATTTAAAGTGGTTTTTGTCGCTTATAACAATAGCTTTTAATTTTCTAATGAGGAAATATGGCATAAGATACAAATGACAAAGTAAAATATTAAAGGATAAGAAGCCTAAGCGACATACTGATTTCTCACACAGCAAGGTAAAAGGGTATAAGGGACTAGATAGTTCAATAAGTGTTATAGGAAAAGAAGGATAAGGTACTTTTCACAGTGGTCGTATGGAAGCTAATAGAGCACAAGAAACAGTCGGCTTTCAAAACAATACCAGGATATAAGACATTAGTGACGCACAATGTCGCTTGAAAGCAAAGGAAAAGAAGGATAATCAACATTTGGCATTGCGTGAGTCTATGGAAATATGGATGAAAAGACACGCCAAAAATAATGAAGTAGCGCAACCAACACGATCCTTCATCAGGATAAGAGCTAAAACGGGTATTACACTACACTGTAATTTTGTTCCTAACTCGTAAAATAGGGTGAAGTATTTTAAAAGTATTAGGGAGTCGATTTTCATACAGAAAGACTAAGGATCCTTAGTCTTAGGGGCCTGTTTCAGTATACCCTACCCGTTCAAGTGATTCTAATTTACACTAAATAGTAGATTTCAAAGATGATAGTTCGTCATTATAGTCATTTTCATGTCACCTACTTACCTATTTACTAACAAGCGGATAGTAGGATTTTTTTAAATAAAAAAAGACATTGACATGACATGGACACCTTACGGTGTCCTCCCCAAAGCACATCCAGTACATCAGATGACCCGATTCCAGCGTTATCCCTGGAATCGGGTCATCTGATGTACTTCCGTGAGGGAGACCAGCAATCGCAAGGCGGCGTTGGGTTTCTGGTACAAACAAGTCCTATCTAACAACTTTGTGGAAATGTCAAGTGTGTCGAACAGGGTAGCGTACCTTATTGTGAAGCTCACCGAGAGGTATAGCCTCAAGGTAGTGTACGCACCGACCTCGACACACTCGAACGACGAAGTGGTAAATATGTTCCATGACATATCGAGAGCCCTCCACTTCACTACAAAGACATAGTACATCGTTGTCATGTTGACTTTAATGCCAAAGTGGGAGTACAGTATTGCTGCGAATAGGTAATAGGATACCATGGATTTGGAAGCAGAAATCATAGGGGGCAAATCCTCGTCAACTTCCTCGAACGGGAGGGGTTGTTCTTGATGAACTCCTTCAAGAAACAGACCCAAAGGAAGTGGACGTGGCAAAGCCCTGACACTATGACCAAACATGAGATGTCGATCTTATGTTTGTTCATCATGAATGACAAGAGACATATATTCAGAGACGTCTCCGTGATCAATAGGTTCAATACCTGTAGCGATCACCGACTTGTCCGAGGCTCTCTGAATATTAACTTCAAGGCCGAACGTGTCCGTCTGATGAAGTCCAGACTCCGACCAACTCTGCTCCAAACCATGGCATGATCTGAAACGTTCCAGGCAAACTTGTAAAACCGATTCGCTGCCGTGGAAACCACAACAGACGTAAACCAGAACCTCTAAAATGTGATTTGGATCCTCAGGGAAAAGGGTACGAGATTCTGTGATATGCAGCGTAAGGGCAAGAAGTTCAAGCTTTCAGAAAGGACTTTAGGGCTAATGAAGGAATGACGTGAAAGCCCACCCGTCACTTCGTCGGCAAAGCGATTTCTAAACAGAGAGATCAACAAGCACGTACGACAGGACCTCCGGGGCTTCAATGCTATTTCGGTTGAAAGAGCAATCGAGCAGAATCGGGGGTCAAAGGTGTTCGTACAGTCTCTTGGAAGAAGCCACCTGATGAAGTTGACCACAGCAAGTGGAGAAGTTGTTTCTTTGAAGCCAGTAGTTTTTTCGGAAGTGGAGGACTTCTATAGCCGGTTATACGCATCGCATGCATCTCGTCCTGATACCAAAAATGAGGGTTCTAGAGCCACATTGACACGCCATTTAACCGAAGACCTGCCAGAAGTCCTATGGCATTAAGTCCGCTTTGTACAGTTTTTTTTTTACTAGTGCGTAAAGTTTTAATAAATAAATAAGTCAGTATTGGCGAAATCGAGATCGCTCTTGGGCAGCTTAAAAATGGAAAAGCCCCTGGAGAAGACCTTCCCCTCTCTGTTAGCCCCTGGAGAACCCCCTTCTCCAGGGGCTAACAGAGCTGCTGAAAGCTGGAGGTAAACCCGTACTGAGGGAGCTCCAGAAGCTGTTTAACGCTGTCCTGTTTGAAGGGAGAATTTCAGAGGCGTGGAGTAGAAGTGTGGTTAAGATAACCACACTTCTACTCCGTTCTTCAAAAGGGGAGACAAGACCCTATTAAAGAACTATCGACCCATATCCCTTCAAAGCCACGTCTATAAGCTGTTTTCAAGAGTGATTATGAACCGTCTTGCGCGAAAGCTCGACGAATTCCAACTACCAGAACAGGCTGGGTTTCGGAGCGGATACGGCCGCATAGACTACATCCACACAGTGCGGCAGATTATACGAAGAGTATAATCAGCCCCTGTGTCTAGCATTTGTGAATCATAAAAAGGCCTTTGACTCGGTTGAAATCTGGTCTGTTCTGAAGTCCCTGCAGCGCTGCCAAGTAGACTGGTACATCCAAGTGATGAGATGTCTCTACGAGGCCGCCACCATGTCCGTTCAAGTACAGAATCAGCAAACAAGTCACATACCGTTGCATCGAGGAGTGAGACAAGGGGATATGTTATTTCCCCGAAATTGTTCATTAATGCAATGGAGGATATGTTCAAGACGCTGAACTGGAACGAACGTAGCATTAACATCAATGGCGAATACATCTCTTACTTGCGATTTGTAGATGATATCGTCATCATGGCAGAAACGCTGCAGGACCTACAACAGATGCTGAATGATCTGGCTGACTTTTCTGTAACATCAACATTGTTTCGCAGTAAACATTTTGACTTTGACTTTGGATAAAACCAAGGTAATGTTCAACGAAAATGTTCTACCGGAACCGATGGCGATTCACGGTGCAATTCTTGAAGTTGTTCAAAAATATGTGTACCTCGGGCAGACATTGCAGTTAGGTAGAAACAACTTTGAGGGCGAGGTGAATAGAAGAATTCAGTTAGGCTGGGCAGCGTTTGCGAAGCTACGTCGAGTCTTTACATCGTCGATTCCACAGTGCCTAAAGACGAAAGTCTTCAATCAGTGCGTCATACCCGTCATGGCATACGGAGCAGAAACGTGGAGACTGACGGCTCGTATGATCAACAAGCTTAAAGTCGCTCAGTGGGCTATGGAAAGAGCTATGCTCGGTGTGTCTCTGAGGGATCGCATCAGAAATGAGGTGATTCGTCAGAGAAGCAAGGTCATCGATATAGCCTACCGGATAAGTAAGCTGGAGTGGCAGTGGGCTGGCCATATTAACCGACAACCGTTGGGGTAAATGAGTTCTAGAGTGGAGACCGCGTCTCGGCAAACGTAATGTAGGACGTTCTACACTACGTTTGCCCAGACGCACGGTGGAGTGACGATTTGCGCAGGACGGCTGGCAGAAACTGGATGCGAGAAGCCGAAAATAGATCTAAGTGGCGTGCAATTGGGGAGGTCTATGTCCAGCAGTGGACTGCAACAGGCTGATGATGATGATGATGGGTAGGTAGCTAATACTGCAGCTAGCAGGTAGGGAACTTAAGAATTAATTACGAACACTTGGTATGTATCCGTAATATTAACATTTAAAAAGGTAACAAACATATTAGTAAATAATAAAAAGCTTATTGGGTATTGTAGTATAAGTGACGTATAAGTATGATTGTAGAACGTGGAAGTAGGTTATAATGTGGTTATAATCGACACCATGATATCTAATTTAATTTAAGTAATAAGATATTATCGACAAAACTGTATTTATATTGTACGCGGAAGTAAGGTATAACCAACAGTGTGATATTAAAATAAATTTAGGTAATAGAGCATAACCTGCATAGCTTCCATAAAGTACTGAGTGGTAATAGGGTATAACTGACAGAGTAATATGAAAATTAATTTCGTATATAGGGTACAAGCGCCATAGCTATGTTAAATTACGAAATGGAAGTAGGCTATAAACAACGTTTGTACTTTGTGAGGGAAAAGCTTAAAAGGCATAAACAACCGAAAGCTCGACACCCTTATGAAGTAAAAAAGCATTACCGACAACAAACACAAAATAAATCATTTTTGTAGGGGCACAAGCACCTTTGTAGCAAAAATTACTTGAATTTTCGTCGGTTACGAAAACTAATACTATGAAAACGATTTTTTTTGCTAGGGCATAAACGCCAAAAAACTCATCGTAGAGCCATGAGAGTAAGCGCATTCGAAAGAGCGGAAAATTTTACGTAGGATGGCATATATAACTCATTTTTGACCAAAATGTCGCTTATGCCCTACTTCCTTTTAACCGTCGATATATCTTTTTAAAGGGGCGTTCAAGGTCAAGGTCAAAAGTCTTAGGGCTTCCTTAGTAACTTTGTAATAATTCTTGAGAATGAAAAGTTAAAAAAAAATATTATTTAAGGTACTTTTCCGTAATAACAGTACCCTGTAAAACGAAATTTTCATTGATTCATATCTCGTAAATCGGAGCGGTCGGGGTCAAGGTCAAAGGTCACATGGCTTCGTTATCGACTCAGCAATCATATATATAAGTTTCAGCTTTACATCTCAAAACACAAAAAAGTTATGAGGAAAACAAATTCCATTTTCATACATTTGAAACATATAAGTAGGTATTTTATGGTGTTAAAGCAAAAAAAAAAGTTGTGACTACTATAAAATTCAGTGCTTTGATGGTCTCGACAAGACTGCATACTTGAAACAACCAAAAAAGCAACTTCATTTTTCAAAAAATCCTACGAAAGGGAGGCTCGAAATCCCGTCCATAGTGCGCCGCCGCGCCGCCGACGTGACGCGCCAGCGCGGCCTTGGAGAAAACGGCAACGTCGCATAAAATAACCAAAATATACCGTTACTAGTTACCACTATTTTTACAATAACTTCAAAAATACCGTTATAATTTTTAACGTTATTATAATATTATGCTACTAAGTAACGCTACCAAATTATACCTGACGGCGTTTACGTCAAACGTCAAACTTCAGGTTGACAAGACTGTCAATGTCAACCTAGCGAAGCGTCATTGTCGATGGTGGTGCGGGCCGCCATCTTAACTTCACTTTTGAACGAGACAGCGCCCGCGCACCACGCTTGTGACGAATCGCTCAAAATCTTTGCCATCACGCTATTTTAAGCTGAAATTAAGTTGGTTTCGTGTAGTAATAAGTGCCTGTTAACCAATTACATTGTGATTCTTGTGAATATTGATTAAAATACGTCGATTGTGAATTGGAGTAAATTATTTCTATCTCTGCGCCCACCTACCTACATAACTAGAAGAAGATGAGTTCTGGTGAAGGGCCTCTAGGCCATCCTGGCTCTTTATCAGAAGTGGGATCCGTTGGGGGCCAAGCTGAGGGCCAGCGGATCAAAACGGATGCCGAGAGATTACTGGACAACATGGAGGCGCTTTTATCACGAGTTCTCGCGGCTCAGCAGGTACCAAGTTCTGTGAATACTACTTATCCTACGGCTACGCAATTGCTAGCCTTCAATCCCGATGACCCTGATGCCGACATTGATGGTTGGTGCAATATAACAGAAGCCATTGTTCAAAAGAGGGGTTTGGATGGAATAGATTTACTCATGGCTCTTACGACCGCTTTGAAAGGACGAGCTGCATCCTGCATTACCAAATTGAACCTACAAGAAATTACCTGGAGCGTAGTTAAGCAGTCTCTTATAGCGAAGTTTTCTAAACCTAAATTACTTCAGGATTACTTTGATGATATTCTACGATTTCAAATCGGAGTCAAAGAAACCGCTTCAGAATCTGCACTTCGGCTATGGAACCTAATAGAACGAATACCGAAGATTGTGATGCCCGAAGAAGTGGTGACTGGATTTGTGATTTCAGTACTTTGTCAAAAGGATAGCCTGATACGTCGTGAGTTAAACGCTCACAATATCACCACTCGCACTCAATTATTCCGGATACTGGGAGGTGTATCTCTCAAGCGTCGCTCGGATGGTGGAGAAATCAACGAACCAGAGATCAAGCGCCATCGTCCCACCGAGAGGTTCTCAGGCAGATGTAGCTTCTGTGGAATAATGGGTCACCGCTTTGCAGAATGTAGAAAGCGTCGGGATCATTCTGAACCTATACCTCAAGACACAACGAGCTCATCACGCGCTTCGGAGAACAATACTTCTGTGACCTGCTACACGTGTGGACAAAAGGGGCATGTAGCAACTAACTGCCCCGACAAGAAGAACGGAAGCAAGGTTGCGGTCAAGGAGGTGCATCACTGCGCGCACCGCCCTTCTAGGGGTACTTTGGAAACATCATCCGGTGAGCTTGTCCCTTTTTTATTCGATAGTGGATCGTCTTGTTCACTTATAAAGGAAAGCTTTCGCGATAAGCTCTTGGGTACTGTGCGTAAAGATATCGTTTATCTTAGTGGTATCGGAGGCAATGACATTCAATGCACAACACAAATTCAGAGCGAAGTTAGATTTGATAAACGTTTAATAAGCTTGCTATTCCATGTGGTTCCCGATTGCAATCTAACAGATCCTATAATTATTGGTAGGGATATTTTTGACTTAGGACTATGCGTGAAAATTGATAATGATAACCTAGTAATATATGCCAAAGAGCAATCTCATTTTTGCAGTAAGACTTTAGATTCATCAGATTTAAATCACATTGACACAGATTTGCAGGGGCGCGATAAAGAAATGTTAATTTCAATTTTAAGAAAATATTCAGATCAATTTATAGAAGGTATACCTACCAAACGGGTTACGACAGGCGTATGTGAGCTTAAATTAGTTGATCCGCATAAGGTTGTGTATAGGTGTCCCACTAAACGCGCTCCCATAGAAAAACAAATAATTAGGGAACAGATCCAAAAATTATTAGATGCAGGAGTGATTCAGGAGAGTTCTTCCCCTTTCGCAAGCCCCATTGTCATTGTTAAAAAGAAGGACAACACAGATAGATTGTGTGTCGATTACAGGGAGTTAAACTCTAATACTGTGCCTGAACGTTACCCTTTACCCCGTATAGATGAACAAATAGATCAGCTTGTTGGGGCCAATTTCTTCTCCTCGTTAGATATGGCTGCCGGATTTCACCAGATTCCTGTACATCCCGACTCAGTGCAGAAAACAGCTTTTGTCACCAATGAGGGCCAATATGAATATCTTGCTATGCCTTTTGGCTTGCGAAATGCGCCTTCAGTCTTTCAGAGATGTATCACGAGAGCGATTAGTCATTTAAAAGATAAACCATTAATTTATATGGACGATGTGTTATGCCACTCTGTGGACATCTCTGAGGGTCTACAGCGTCTTGACGATGTATTGGGCGCATTATGTGAAGCGGGCTTTTCATTAAACCTTAAAAAGTGCAAATTCATGAAACAAAAGATCGATTATTTAGGATATTCTGTACAATCTGGTGTGATCAGACCCAATTCGCGGAAAATTCAAGCATTGGTAGATGCCCCCGAACCAAAGACAGCTACAAATGTCCGACAATTCCTGGGATTAGCGTCCTATTTCCGGAAATTTATCCCAGATTTCACCCGGGTTGTGGGTCCCCTATATCCTCTTACAAAATTAAAAGGGCGAATTACTTGGACTACTGAACATGAAAGAATTCGCAAAAAGTTAATAGACATTCTTACATCTGAACCTGTACTTACCATATTTGACCCAGAACTCTCTGTAGAATTACATACAGACGCTAGCTCAGACGGTTATGGAGCGATTCTCCTACAAAAGAAAGACAACCTTCCTCACGTTGTAGAATACTTTAGCCGTCGAACGTCAGATGCAGAATCTCGCTACCACTCTTACGAGCTGGAGACTCTAGCAGTCGTTAGAGCGGTAGAACATTTTAGACACTATCTTTATGGTAGGAGTTTTGTAGTTGTCACGGACTGCAATTCATTGAAGGCGTCAAAGTCTAAGAAGGATTTAACTCTCCGTGTATATCGTTGGTGGGCATATTTGCAGGCTTACGACTTCGATATCGTTTATCGCGAAGGCAGCAGAATGGAACACGCTGACTTCTTGTCTCGAAATCCTATTCCAAATTCTGATACGGTTACTCCCATAGAATCCGGAAAAGTACAAACTAAATCCGTTCAATTTGTTGAGCTCCACCAAGGTTGGTTATCAGTCGAACAAAAAAGAGACGCTGAAATCCAAGACCTCATCACAAAATACTACAATAACAGTTTTCCTGAAACCGTAGCACAAACATATGATGTCAGAGAAGGTATCCTTTATAGGAAAATTGATCGTAATAAAGTGACCTCCTGGCTGCCAGTAGTTCCGCGATCTCTTATTTGGACACTCATAAATCATGTTCACAGTGAATTGCAACATTTAGGTAGGGATAAAACGTTAGACAAGCTCTATGAAAAGTACTGGTTTCCAGATATGTCTAAATGTGTTCGGAAATTCATAGATTCGTGCATAGTTTGTAAGGCCTCTAAAGGCCCGTCGGGAGCTCAGCCCGTTCAGCTTCATCCGATTCCTAAAGTGTCTGTGCCTTGGCACACAGTTCATATTGACTTTTCGGGAAAGCTTAGCGGGAAAAGCGACCGGAAGGAGTACTGCTCAGTAATTATTGACGGTTTTACGAAGTACGTTTTACTCGAACACACCACATCTGTTGATGCAAAGAGTGCAATACATGCATTGCAAAAAGCAGTTTACCTTTTTGGAGCACCAAAAAGAATAATCGCAGATCAAGGTCGTTGCTACATCAGTACTGATTTTAAAAGATTTTGTGTCGAGCATAAAATAGAGCTTCACTTTATTGCGACGGGTACAAGTAGAGCCAATGGCCAGGTGGAAAGAGTGATGCGTACTTTAAAGAGCCTTTTAACTATCGTCGAAAACGATCCTAATAAGACGTGGCGCGATGAATTGGGGAATATCCAGCTTGCCCTAAATAGTACAAAGTCTGCTGTAACCAAATATTCCCCATCAGAGCTTATGTTCGGAATTCGTTCTGATTCGCTGGGTATGTCCAAAATAAACTGTTCTGATAAAGACACTGAGGTTCGTTTGGATATTGATTCGGTTAGGGAGGATGCATCTGCAAACATCCGGAAAGCTGCTGAATCCGAAACTGTTAGATTCAATCGTGGCCGCGCAAAAATTAAACCATTTTCTAAAGGTGATTACGTGTTCATCAAAAACTGTGAACGCAATCAAACGAAATTGGACAAAAAATTTAGGGGTCCGTATGTTATAACAGAAGTCCTCAGTAATGATCGCTATAACCTTAAAAGCATTGTGGATGCTTCCAATCGAACTCTTAAATATTCTCACGAGAATTTGCGTGCAGTACCCCGGGGCCATGATGGTTTACTTGAAATTGCGTCTAATCTTTTAAACGAAGTTGAGGCCGAGACGGCGTCTGATGATGTAGAAAATACCTTGTGCTCAAATAATGATAACGAGTCACTAGACCGTATCGATACCTCGACCGTATGCTCGGACACTGCTTCGGCTGACTCACACACTGTTACTGCAAACTCGGATACTCTGAGTGTACACTCAGACCCTGAAACATGGGAGGTCCTTCATGAAGTTGAAGTGCACACGGAACAGGACAATTCACTATCATAAGCAGGTATTGTACAAACTATCGTTACTGTACTGGTTAATTAATAGGAATGTTAATTCCTATAATATTATGATAATCGTACGAATGGTTGATCCTGGGCGAAGAAGTGTCGTCCTTACTATCCCAGGGTGGGTCGTTACAGGGCACACTTCACTCGTCACAGAAGGTAGACGAAATGTGTCGTCCGAGTCATTGTCTAGTTGACTTGTCACAGTGGTTCATTTAGCGTCATCTGACGAAATTTGTCGTCCGAGTCAGGTCCCTCGAGAGGGCTGACTTGTCTTGGATGATCGCTTGCTATTTGTGAGACGAATTGTGTCGTCCGGGTCACATCCTTTCAAGGGTTGACTTGTCTAGATGTTTACAAGGACGTTTATCGACTGGTCTTACTGAAGTGTAGCCCGAGTCACAACTTACGGTTGGCTAAGCGGTACACTTACCTGGTTAGTCCAAGTCATTAAATTACTTTAGTCTTTGTGTGCTGATGAAAATGATTAAGTCAGGATGAGCGAACGGACTATGCAGTTATCTTAAATTGTTTCAGATAAATCGCCCGAGGACGGTCGCAAGTCAGTCCGGCCGTGACGGCGTTTACGTCAAACGTCAAACTTCAGGTTGACAAGACTGTCAATGTCAACCTAGCGAAGCGTCATTGTCGATGGTGGTGCGGGCCGCCATCTTAACTTCACTTTTGAACGAGACAGCGCCCGCGCACCACGCTTGTGACGAATCGCTCAAAATCTTTGCCATCACGCTATTTTAAGCTGAAATTAAGTTGGTTTCGTGTAGTAATAAGTGCCTGTTAACCAATTACATTGTGATTCTTGTGAATATTGATTAAAATACGTCGATTGTGAATTGGAGTAAATTATTTCTATCTCTGCGCCCACCTACCTACATAACTAGAAGAAGATGAGTTCTGGTGAAGGGCCTCTAGGCCATCCTGGCTCTTTATACCGATATGCCAGTATCTCTATGAAAATACCGTTACGTAACGTTATTTTTAATGTGAATTGGTAACGTTTTCAAGCCCTGATTAAATGACCATAAAAAACATATTAAAATTAATAGATTTATTAGGAAAATACATTATTAAAACAGCAAAAAGTCAACAAATTTAATTTAAAACTGAGGCAAAAAAATATAAATTTAATGTTAGAGTTAAAAAATAGTAGTCAAGAATTAGATTTATGTAAACATATGTATGAAAACGACACTCTGCGCCTTCAGGAAAAACTATTTGTTAGGGAACAAACTCTAAAGGATATCTTTAGTAAATATGAGGCTTCGCAACTAGATCTGAGCAAGCGCTTGCAGGAGGCTTATGACTTGGTGGATCTGGTAACATACAATGCAGCGAGGTACGAGTCACTGACAAATAATCTCACTTGTAGCTGTGCTTGCTCCCAAGCACCACTACCTCAGCATGTTTCACCCACTTCCTCGTTAGCTCAGCCTTTTTTTTTTTTTTTTTTCCTGGATGGGAAATCATCAAATGACCCCTCCCGCCCTGGGTGGAGCGGTAGGGAGTGTCAGACTTTTACTGACTAAAACCCACCCGTGATCCTTCTTGTGCCCTATGCGTTCCAGGGCCGCGGTAACTCTTTCGAACAAATTCCGCAACCCTAGCAGGCACCGACCCTATGGGGCCCCGTCCTCGGTGCTGACGGCTCCTTGAGGCGCGCGTGGAACACAACGCGTCGTCGACTCAACCTGGTATCGGACGGCGAGCCACCCACACTCACCGTCCCCAGGCATCAGCCACTGCGCGATAGCACAGCGGCCGACTTGTCTCTGGAGGGGGCCGAAATGGGACCATTACTGGCACTCCATCTCAGCACCCTCCCGAGTGTTGGGAGCCGCAGCACCCGCAGCAGAAGCGGCAGTGGCGGCGACAGAAGCCGCGGCGGCGGCAGAGGCGGCGGTGGCGGCGGACCTCTTGCCCCTGGCCGGGGCGGATGGCGCGCAGGCCCTTCCCCCAGCCCAGTGCTCGGCCGGCTTGCCAACAGCCGCACATGCACTGCAGTGCGGCGTGGCCTCGCAAGAGCCGGCCCGATGACCGGGCTGACCACAGCGGAAACAGAGTCCGCTGCGGTCGACCTCCGAGGGGCACATAGCTCCCGTGTGGTTACCCACATGGCAGCGGTAGCACCTCAGAGGTCTGGGCTCCAGCAGTTTTACCCGCGCAGACACCCATCCCACCAGGAGCCTTCGGCCCTCCGACACAGTTCTGGCCGCCGTCACGGGGCAGCTCACCACAAGGGTTTGCATGCCCGTGTTGTCAGGCCGGAGGGTGCCCGCCTTGACGAGCTCGGCAGAGCACCCCCCAGTCCTGGCGAC
This sequence comes from Hecatera dysodea, assembly GCA_905332915.2. Classification (NCBI taxonomy): domain Eukaryota; kingdom Metazoa; phylum Arthropoda; class Insecta; order Lepidoptera; family Noctuidae; genus Hecatera; species Hecatera dysodea. Next base: position 4,160,313 of record HG995306.1, on the reverse strand, counting down.
GGCGGCCACAACTTCCTCCTCCGTAACGGAGTCATCCAGGCCCACTATGCGCATGTCGATGCGCTTAGTCGGCCTGGACACCCGGACCTCGTCCGCGGGTAAGACCGCCCTCAGCTTTTCGGCCAAGGCGTCCGCGAACGGGCCACTCTCCGCTCCGGCGAGCTCGAGCTTGCGGGCACCGGTTAGGGTCCTCCTGACCCCGATGCCCCCGCTGATGCCCAGCTCCTGGAGGCTCACCGCCTCCTTCGCCCGCTTCAGTACGGCGAGATACGTCACGCCCCTCTGTTCCGCTTCCGGCTGCAGTGTAAGCACCACAGCCGCGGATTTCGGGGCGCGAAGCCTCACCGCAATGGCATTGGCCTTCCGCCGCTGCCTCCTCGCTTTATTTTTGGCCGCTTTCGCGGCCTGCCGCTTCTGACCGGCAACCTGCCACTCGGCCTCGGCCGCAGGAGGGTCCGAGGGTGGGGGTGGGGGCGGTTGCGGCGCCACTGGCGCAGCAGCCTTAGCCGCTCCCCCTCCAGCCTTCCTTCTACCCCTCTTCGCCGGGGCCGTCTTGGTAGTCGCCGGCGTCGCGGGCGCCGGCGTCACAGGCGCTGGCGCGGCTCCCGCCTTGGCCTTCGCCTGGCCGGACGTTCCCGGGCCAGCAGCCACCGCGGCTGCGTACGAAGCCGCCTTCTGCTGTCCCGGGGGCCTCTGTGCCGCCGCCAACGGGGGACGCCGGATCATGTCCTCCAAGGCGGACACCTGCCTCCGGAAGGGAGCCAGCTCCTGCCGCACCAGGCTCCGCACCTGGCTCAGCACTTGGCTCCCCTCCAGCGCCGCTGGACTCGGCCCCCCCTGCGGCTCCTTCGAGGCCGCTCTGGCCATGCCAGCCAGGTCCCTCCGGAGCGACTCATTCTCCGCAATGAGTCGCTCCGTTACGGCCGCGAGGCGGGCGACCTCCGCCCGCAACTCTGTCGCCTCCTTAGACCCGCTGACGTTGGCCGCCGCTGCCGCCAGAATGGAGGCTTTGGCCGCGCTAATGGCCTCCCGCTTCGAGGACTGCTTCCTCTTGAAGGCCACAGCGCGGATCGCGGCCTCCACCACCTCCTCAAGGTGAGCCCTCTGCTCCTCGGCAGCGGGAGGTACCTCTCCCGGGGACTCCGAGTCGGCAGAGTCGAGAGGAGGCAGAAGAGAAGAGGGAGCTCTGCGACCGCTCCCTCCAGGGCGACGCCCCTCCTCCACCAACCTCTCGGCCCGACGCCCCGACTCCCGGGTAGAGGGAGCCATCCCCCTCCCAGCCTCACTGCCCCTGCCCCGCCTGGCGGTGGGGATCTTTCGGGCGGAGGCGAACTCGCCCTCGGAGGACGACTCCTTGTCGTCCTCCCGTCTGGGCCGCTTGCGGACGAGCTTAACGCCCTCCACAGCGGCCCCGCTTCCTCCGTCCTCAGAGCCCGCCGAGCTGACCGTTACTAGGTCAGGGCAAGAGCCGGAATCCGACTCCGCACCTCCCCGGCGCTCAGGCGAACCCTCCTCTGCAAGATCGCACGCCATCAGCTCCCTATAGGAAGCGGATCCGGATGACGACGATTCTGAGCCTCCTCGGCTCCTGTTGCCACTGGCAAGTGGAAGGTGTTTGTTGCCCACCCCAGAGTACGGAGGGCAGCCCGCCGAAGCGGGGTGGGATTCCCCGACCGCTGAGCAGTCGGGACCCACCTGGGGACTCATTTTACAAAAACCTTTTTTCATCTTTTTCCTTTTTGAGGGTGCGGTCCCTTACTCCTCCGCCCTTTCTCCATCACAGGGCCTCTCCTCCCACCCGCTCACTGCCCTCACAGCCACGTCTGATGAGCAGACGCGTACCAGAAGGCAGCGAGCGGGATTCCTCGCGTGTGTGTCTCTCTTGGTCTGATCCCTCACTTGCGACCTTCCGGCATGAGTGGCTCTACCGGGAAAGCTCGCAAGATCATTGAGACGCTCAAGCCCCACCACGACGACAACGTGGAGACACATTCGGTGGGGTCGTTAGCTCAGCCTGATAATAATAGTATTGATCATAATAGCATTAATACAAATAATTTGATAAACACAACATATATATTTTCTGACAAATTTGGACAAGGTTTTGGTAGTGTATTTAATCAGTGTTCGTCACATTATGTAATAAATAATTGTTTACCCGGCGCCAGTTTTAGCCAGTTAATTAGGCATATTAAATTGTCAAAAATAAATTCCAACTCAACTGTTATATATTACTATTTGGGAATAGTTTAGCTCTAAGTAAAAAAGACATAATTAAATGTCTCAATTTAATGTTACATCTAAGTGAGACCAATAATTGTAAATTTATTTTCTGTGCCTTGCCCTATTCTCAATATTTATCTGAGGAGCAAAACAGGTACATTTTTGATTTAAATATGCTTATTTATAATAGGACCTGTCATCATATTGACGCTATTTTATATTTTGATTGTAATCAATTTATTACTGATTACAAACTGACTAATCGTAAGATGTATTTACCACCTAGTTGTAGGAGACATATTGCTAATCTTTTAGCATTCAATATACAGTGTGACACCGGTACATGTGTACCAACACAAATACTGTTAGTAATGGTACTAACATTTCTATTGACATGCTCGACAACGGAAAAGCCTCATATGTTGAATATTGTACACCAAAATATGCAGGGTCTGTCCGGCAAGGAACTTGAGTTAAGTTTATCTAAAGAGAACTATGTTCAGGTGTTATGTTTAACTGAGCATTGGTTGCAAGAACATGAAGTAGATTTTATCAATGACAATTACTACACTGTACAAAGTGCGTTTGTGAGAAAAAATGCCATTCGCGGTGGATCATTAGTCCTTGTTTCAAACAAATTGAAATGTAAACAACGTTTAGATTTAGTTAATCTTTCGGTCGAACGCACTGTTGAATTGTCTTGTGTTGAACTCGAGCGATACGTTATAATTTGCGTTTATCGACCGCCCTCTGGTGATTTTGGTCTTTTCGAATCGGTAATGGAAGATACACTTAATAAATTAAAATCAAGTAACAAAAGTATAATTTTATGTGGAGATTTTAATGTTAATATTTTAGAAGTTACTCCATTAAGTGTTAGACTTCTGAATCTATTTAATTCTTATAACTTAGTTAACTTATTTCATGAACCAACTAGGATCACGGCATCTTCATCGACTTGTCTAGATAATATCTTTAGTAATTGTGATGCCGAAAATAAATTAGTGTTAAGCGATTTAACGTCTGACCACTGTGGCCTATTAGTTAGCTTTCCTATGCCACTAAGCAAAAAGCCGCATAAAATTGAATGCAGGCCTTATACAGCTAGTCGATGCAGTAAGTTCAAAAATAATATAGCTAACAAAATTACACCTTCTTTGATAGCACATGAGGACCCTAATAAAATCTATGGAGCCCTTTTTGATGTTGTGCAAAAAGAGTACCATTCCACGTTTAAGCCTAAAACTATAAACATTACGGGTACCTCTGTTGGTTTCAATCAATGGGCTACTGCAAGTATATATAAAAGTCGAGCGAGATTGTACGAGTTATATGGTTTTAAAAGATACAGGTTTGATAGCCTTTTTTTAGAGTACGTCAAAAAATATTCTAAATTATATAAAAAGATTTGCGTTGTTGCTAAATCAAAATTTTTAAGCGAGACAATTAAAAAATCTAATAATAAAGTAAAAGCCACTTGGAAAATAATTAACAATGAAACGGGCAAGTCGGTTAAACGAGAAAATCAGTTAGAGATCATAGTCGACAACAAATTAGTAAGTAAACCTGCTGACGTAGCTCAGGTATTTAATGAGTTTTTCTCCAGTATACCTATTACTACAACTCGCTCCTTGAATTCGTCCCCTTCTAATGCTGAAAATCTTTTACATAATAGTGTGCCTAAGTGAAATCAATTATTTCGTTTTGACCACGTAACACCACTTGATGTAGTTAACGTTTTCAATACACTTAAATCTAAAAACACAGGTGATTATTGGGGCATTTCCATTAAACTTTTGAGTAATATAATAGACATAGTAGCGCCCTATCTTGCTTTTACTTTTAATAAATGCGTGGATTTAGGAACTTTTCCTGATCTCATGAAGAGTAGTAAAGTCATACCTTTATTTAAATCAGGTAATAAAAATGACATTGGCAACTTCCGGCCTATCTCCATCTTACCTGCTTTTAGCAAAATATTTGAAAAGTTAATGCTGAAGCAGTTGTTAAAACATTTTAATTTAAATAAACTACTTCATAACGAACAGTACGGCTTTACAAAAGGACGTTCGACTACAGATGCGGGTGTTGCTCTCCTGAAACACATATTTAATGCATGGGAGAACTCGAAAAATGCAATTGAAGTTTTCTGTGATCTCTCCAAAGCCTTTGATTGCGTACACCATGACACGCTTTTGCGTAAACTACGTTATTACGGTCTCCAAAGCGAAGCTCTTAACGTAATTGATTCATATTTACATAATAGGTTGCAATTTGTGGATATCAATGGCGTGAAATCTTCCGGACTACCAGTGCATTTAGGCGTGCCTCAAGGCTCAATACTGGGTACATTCTTGTTTCTAGTGTACATAAACATTCGTCGTACGTTATTGGTAAAGACACAACGTTGTAATTTTGCTCTCAGATTTTAATTAAGTAAAGTAGTAAAAAGTGAAAAGTGTATCCATCTTATACTGTCCATTTAAAGCCAGTGAAGTGACCTATAGAACTGTGACTTTTTATGGTGATCCGTCCGGTTGGAACAAAGTTATATTCATTTAAAACATTAGTAAAAAATCTAAAATTTGAAAAGTGTTATAACGAACTTCGTCCCTGACCTCCGACAACCCGCAGAGCGCTCGATACCTCCCGCGCTAACCACTACCGGCCCCCTTGACGCCTGCGCATCATTCACCGCCCAGCGCATACTAGTCACAACTTTCGTTGCCACAAGTACTGTGAGTTTGGCGGAGTCGTTTAAGAAGCTACATTATATCACATGCAGTGGCGCCGGATCGATTCCAGCTTAAAGCTGTCACTTTTTTAAATTGTTTAAATTTATCTGGTATTAGTTTCGTATCGGATTGGTTTCAGACAAAATTTGCTTTAAAATGAATCCTACCGACAGCAAATTCTCTCATTCTGATTCCGACTTATGTAAGGCGCATGAGTTGGGTGGCGAACAATTTGTGTCTACACGCAGCAAGCGCAAACAACCGGAAAGCGAATTCACGCAGGCGCTTAATATGCTTTCACGAGACTTTAAAAACACCCTGTCTGAATGGCGCAAGGAACTTGATGCACGAATCAGTTCAATTTCAGATAACGTTCTTAATATTAAAGGCGAGGTTGCTGCTATTACCGTGGTGACATCGGAAATTAGAAACGAAATATCGTCTATTCGCTCGGAGCAAACTCATCTTACGAAACAGATAACGGACATTGATGCAAAATACGACTGCTTATCAGATGACTTAGCTGCTGTACAGAGCAATCTTCAATTGTTGTCTGATGAACAGACTGATTTGAAAAAGCGCATTGATAGTAATGAGGATGATACAAAGAGCTTAATCAATGATCTCTTACTGAAAATAGACTACTTAGACCAAAATGCTAGGCAGTGCAACTTGGAGCTGTGTAATTTGCCTGAAAGGCGCCATGAGAATCTGCTAGTATTAATGGAAAAAATAGGATCTAAAATCAATTTTAATATAAACATCAAGGATATTATTTCAATACACAGGGTTCCTCATGCACACCAGAACAATAACAAACCAAAAAACATTGTCGTGAAATTGGCCTCACGTATAATGCGTGACAATTTTCTCAGTGCCTTTCGTTTATGTAAGGAGGACCTGACGTCCGACCAATTGGATATCTCAGGAACATCATATCGCATATATATGCATGAACATATCACGTTAAAAATAAAACAATTATTTCATGAATCGCTACATTACATCATTATAAATTTGTGTGGGTTAAACATGGCACTATACTCGTCCGTGAGAATGAACAATCGAAGTCGTTCGCCATTCGTTCCCACCAAGATCTCAGAAAAATCAAACCTGGAGCTACTACCAGCAGGGACGAATCCACCTCTAAGAACGATTCTATCACCAGGAGCGAATAAAGAACGGTATAATGTAATTTTTACTCACGTTTCAATTATGTACATTTTAATTGTATCCATATCGAATGTTGATAATGTGGATATACTCGTATGTTGTTTACGTTACGTTACGTTACGTTTTCATAAATGTTGCAGTTTTACGGTATGTTGTTCTCATGCTTTCTATTGAAAAAGCAACTATAATTTACTATCGTTGCTTTTTCAGTATTACTACGCTATATGTGCATGTTGTACACTTGCTGAGTTTTAACAATTTTACTATAATTCTATTGCTAATTTCAGTGTTATTTGACTTCGAGTTGTACATCTCAAAATTATCTTCTTTTCACTATCTAACAAGAGATGCTTATATACTTGCTCAGACTTATTTAATATTACTACTCCGATTGTACACTTACGACAATGGCTGACAAATTATTAATATACTATCAAAATTGTAGGGGACTTCGCACGAAACTGCATATTCTATTTATGAATATTTTATCTAACTGCTACGATATTATAATACTCACGGAGACTTGGTTAACCCCTGACATATTCGACTCTGAGTTTATTGATCAACGGTATTCCGTACATAGATGTGATCGGGATCGCAAGGCTACTCAAAAAAAGGATGGTGGTGGCACCCTTATAGCGGTACTGAAGGGATTGGGATCTGTCACAATTGAGTCCACTATCTCATTAAACCAATACATTGAGCATGTCATTCTGCGTATCCCGAGTGAATCGAGAGGAAAGTACGATATCATATGTTCGGTATACATTCCGCCAAAAACACCCGAAAGTGTTTATGTTGCATATTTGGAGCTTTTGCAAACTGTTGTTGAGAATGGAAGTGTTCAAAATTTCTATCTATTAGGTGATTATAATCTCCCCGACATTGACTGGTTTACTACTGGAGGTTCATGTTCTACTACACAAGATTTAAATAGCAACAACTCTCCAATTTACAGACACATAAGCATATTTACATCTATTTTTAAAGCCTACCAGTATAATCAGATAAAAAATTCGACCGGAAAGATTCTAGACTTGGTGATCAGTAATAATGAGTGTTCTGTTATAACACCCACTGACCCACTACTAACCTCAGACCCTTATCACCCACCCTTATGTATTTTGACTCCTTCCAATTTAGGTAACCGAGGCATGGCACGTAAATCTACACAGCGGTACAATTATTATAAGGCTAATTACGAAGAAATTAATGGTGATTTGGACAAAGTTAACTGAGACGAATTATTGCAGGGGCAGTCTGCAGAAGATGCAATAAATACATTTTACGAAGTTATTTTCAGAGTCATTAAAGCTCATGTTCCCCTAACATCAGTCAGGTCTTCCAAGTATCCGGTCTGGTTTTCACAGTCATTGATTCATATTTTTAAAAATAAAATGAAGGCATGCTGTAAATGGAAGGCGTATCAAAATATATCAGATTATGAACTATTTTCACTATATAGGTCGAGATTTCATACTGAATCTAAAACTGTTATTGCCTATACATGAAGTCAGTTGAGGATAGCATAAAAGTTAATACTAAATATTTCTGGACTTTTATATCTAACCGTAAATCCACAGCTTCCATTCCATCAACTATGCATTACGATGGACAGTCGTCCAACATTCCAGAAGAAATCTGTAATCTCTTTTTAAACTTCTTCCATTCTGTTTATGAGCCTTCCACTCTCAACAATGTGCAGCAGCAGACCTTCGACTATGCTAAGAATAGTTGTCTCGTTAGCAATCTTGTGATCAGTATCGAACAAGTACATAGTGCTTTGAAATCCCTAGATTGTTCTAAAGGCCCAGGACCGGATGGTATACCGCCACTCTTTCTTAAAAATACCGCTGACACTTTTAAGTCTCCCACTGCATATTATTTATAATAGATGTTTGAGCGAAGGAACTTTCCCAGAAGTGTGGAAACGAGCCAATATCACCCCTGTCCATAAATCTGGTCCAAAATATGAAATTGAGAACTACCGTCCTATTTCCATTCAATTCAATTCATTTTCAATTCAATTCAAAATCAATTAAATCTCTCTTCACATTGGCTGCCTTAAGATTAATAACAATTGGTATTTCTAACTAGATACAACCAAAGAAGAGACTGGTGCCTGAAATAGGTTTTGAGAAAAACCTGTGGTACAGGTCACCAGGACCCCCCACGGCAATAAAATAGTTTGGCTTTAAGGTCTCGTTAGAGAAAAGATTAAACAAAGTTATAGGGAATATATGGGTACAAACAAAATAAAAACAAAAAAAAAATAAAAAAATATATATAAGAAAGAAGCATAATAGCAGAAATGTAGGTTGTGGCGTGTGAGTTGAGTTATTTGTGGTGTGTCGGTGAAAGTGTCTATGAATGAAAAAGAGTACGAGAGAGACTATGACAAGTGAGACAAGAATATGAGTGAAGGGACATACAAGAGCCTGTTTGGTGTGAGGATCAGGCATGGGCGTTGGGAAAGGCGGGCAGTTCATTTAAGGACTTTCAAAAGATGCTCTGTGTTTGCATAATTGAGGGTTTTGAGGAATGTCTTTACAGATTTTTTACAATTTGATTTTGTTTTGGGATATAAATTCAGGGTGACGTTAAGTTTGTTATATAAGAATTGACCAAGGAAGCAAAAGAATTTCTGAAGGAGTGTAGTTTTGAAGTTAGTTGAGGGACAGATCCTTCCCTTACGTCGTTTGTGTAAGATGAGCTTGGGGTCGAACTTTAGCTGGGAGTGTTTTTTACCTACAGTAAGCAGAATAAATGATTATCGTACCGTAAGAATGTCCCATTCTTTGTACAGATCAACAGTAGGGAAACGAAAAGGGAGACCAGCACCCACCTTAAGTATAGCGCTCTCAGGACCACTATAAGGTGGGATTTGGCGGCACCTCCCCACGTAATGATGCAATAATCGATTAGTGACTGGCACAGAGCAAAGTATATCATTTTGAGAGTCCCTCGATCAACAGTGAGTCTTAAGGATTTAATGACAATCCCGAGGTATTTTAAGCTATCAGTCCTTTCGAGGGTGGGACAAGCGCACTCTGTGTTTCCATTGTGACATGTGTGCGCCGTAATGGTGAGAGATGACGGAGGAAGAAGGTTAGCTCGATGAGCAAAAGTTATAAATTTAGTTTTCGAGACGTTTAGAGTAAGTAAGTTTTGCTGCAACCACTCGATGACTGTATCCATGCCCTGTTGCGCAACATCAAAAACCTCATCCCAGCCATCACCACTAAAGAACAAGGCGGTATCATCAGCAAAAGTGACGATTTTTCCATTGTAGAGTGAAAGCTGGCAGAGGTCATTAATGTAGACCAAAAAGAGCGTTGGGCCGATAATACTACCCTGAGGTACACCAAAATAACTGAACTGACTTAATCTGTCATTTATTTTGACTCTTTGTTTTCTCCCAGTAAGGTAGCTTTCCAATAATTTAAGTGGGGTTCCTCTTATTCCAAGCCGATCAAGCTTATTTAAAAGGTGCGGGATAGAAACTGTGTCAAATGCTTTGGCGAGGTCAAGGAAGACTGTTAAGCATTCCTTTTTGTCGTCCAGATTGGCAACTATAGAGTTAACCAGCTCGTGGACAGCGTCATCAGTACTCTTGCCCGTTCTGAAGCCAAATTGCGAGGAGGAAAGCAGTTTATTCGACTCTAGGAAATTGGTCAGACGTTTATTTATTAATCGTTCCAAGACCTTGGAAAGCGTGGGTAGGATGGAGATAGGTCGGTAGTTATTAACACAGTCTCTTCCTCCAGTCTTATGGACAGGTTTGATTAGCGCTCTTTTAAAAACCTCTGGAAATACCCCTGTAGAGATAGCCAGGTTACAGATATGAGTTAAAGGAGAAGTAAGGAGGTTAGCATATCTCTTGACTATTTTGCCACTAATCATGTCGATTCCCACAGCGCATTTATCTTTCAACCCGTTGATAAGAGCGAAAATTTCTTTCTCATCTACGGAGAGGATTACAAGTGAATTTAAGGGGGAGTTTGATGAATGATTATGGCAGTAAGAAGGAGGAGCTCGTATTTGCGCAGAGATCTTATTCGCTAGGTTAGCACCTATATTTGCAAAAAACTTATTGACATCGTTTATGTCCCTATCAGGTTTGTTAGAAGTTAAGAGAGATGGTGAGTGATCCATCCTCTTATCAGAGCCGCTTATTCTTTTGACTGCATCCCATAGTTGCTTTTTGTTGCCCTTAGCGTTATCAATCTCTTGTTTTTCGTAAATCTTTTTAGCTTTTTTGAGTACGCTGTTGCAAAAGTTTCGGTAGCGTTTGTAAGTAGTTTTAATAATCTCGTCAGCAGGATTTCGTTTTAGCTTTTTATGTAAATTGTCACGGTTTTTCATACAACGGAATCTTTCTCATAAAAGAAAGCTGGTTACCAAACCGTGGATCACTAAAGGATCCACGGTTTGGTAACCAGCTTTCTTTTGTTAGTTTTAACTATTCTAGTGTTGTTTTTGATTGCCATAGTTAGGTATGTTACGAAAAGCTCGGTAGATATGTTAGCGTCTTGTGAGTCAATAACAGGCTGGAAGTTTAAGTTAAACATATCTTTATCAAGATTCTCGAAATTAATTAAGCTACATGTCTCGTTTAGGTATTTAGGCCGCGATTTAGGATTACAGCTAATGCCTACACTTTCGTGATCAGTAATGGAGGTTGGAAAGACAAAACAAGAGACATCCATATTGGTCTTCAGCATAAAGTGGTCTAGGCATGTGAGTCCATGCGTTGGCAGAGTGTGACCTGGAAGCATCCCATGGCTAGCTAGTAAGTTGAGATAGTCGAAAGAGCGCTTATCAGCACTATTTGGAACTATGTTAATATTAATATCACCACAAAGGATAATGTTTTTAAAGCATTTCAAGTTAGTGAGGAGTATGTTCAGCGAATCGAGAAAATTGGTGATATTAGTTTGACTTGGTGGGCGATAAAGTCCAAGTATACATGTATCTCTGTTTAATTTTAGTACGATACAGTTAGAATCGACTACTGAAGGTTCTTCGACTGTTACGCGTAGGTGTTTATTATAGTAAATGACTACTCCTTCATTTTGGGTTTTGTTTGAAGTTGTCCCTATATGATTATAGCCTTCGAGGGGAGGAATGTACTTTGCAGACGGTAGCCAGCATTCTGAGAGGACCAATATATCCCAGGGAAGCTTGGATCTATGGAGAAGTGTGATAAAATTAGGCATATTACGGTTGATGCTACGAATATTTTGAGATAGTATATTAAGAGTATTCTTATTACTATTTATATGTTTGTTTGCATTCTCTATGTCGCACGTGATAGTCTTAGCCACCTGAATTCTGTCCAGATCTAAGTTTATTTCTATATTTTGCATGTTATTGAACTTAAAGTTAATTTTAAAAGAAAAGCTATGTCACGTGAAGTACGTGACGGAACACACAAGAATATGATTATTTTGAATAAACTCAAATCTGGAACATAAATAGCTTTAACTACCATACGACAAGAAAAATCAAAAAGTTGAGGGGCTGGTTTTGCATATCGCTCGGAAGTATTGTATGTTGGAGAGAAGTTGTACGGGTTGTGAAAGATTGAAGTGTTTACAAGTGTAAATCTGCTATTACAGTGATAAAATAAAAATAAATAATAAAACAAGCCGAACAATGTACTGGATATTAACAAGAAAAATACAAAGATGCATGCTAAAATAATTGAAAAATAGGTACAATAATAGCTTAAAACTAGTCAGAGCAACAGCTCGTGTAAATCAGTTTCTTGGTCAATATAGACTGGTGTGGAATTTTCATCTTTCTTGACATATATCTTCCCATATGAGGTCCACGCACCATGGAGCTTCTTATTTTTAACATTGAGGCGTGCAACGTAGAAGTGGTGCTTAGCTTTAGAGGTTAGGTACTCTGATATGTATAGAGTACAAGGTGCGCCGGGTAGATTAATGAGCTGTGAGTTCAATGGTGCTAGCTTATTCTCGCGCCTGAACTTATTGAAAATTTTGTATTTAGACACCAAAGATTCTTTCCTTATAGTGCTGATGAAGTCAACAACTACTGCTTCAGACTTGGAACGATATATATTTCGAATCTCGGTCTGCTGTATACCCTCCTCAAGTCCTAGCGTCGAGCTAAGTTGTTGTATAGTATCAATTAGTACCTTCTTGTTTTCGTTTTCCTGTTTGGGTAAGTTACGGATTTCTATAGTTGAAGAAAGCACATTTGATTCCAGGTGATTAAAGTCACGTTCCAGACTCGCTAAGCGTTTCTTGTACTCGGAATTTTCCTGTTCTAAATGATTAATTTTTAGTAAAAGTTCACCATGTTTTGTAGTTAAGGTTTCAACCGAATTCTGAATTTCCTGGTTCTGATTGGTAATAGTTATTAGCGCATTATTTAATAATTCGAACTTAGTTTCTTGTTGCGACCTGATTTCTTCAAGTATTAATTTTATTTCGGACGAGTACCTTGGGCTACTCTCGAAGTCATCCAGCGTGCGCTTATAGCGCTTTGAACTATTGACATAATTTTCAACCTGATCATTCGTTTTTGAAATTTTGTTAAGTGCCGAGTCAGAATTGTAATGAGCTGGGTAAGAAGGAGAGTCCAGTTGAGTTAATACCCCTGGTGGCGAGCGCTGCACAGCCATGATAGCGACTTTGTAAAAATAATGCCTTCAACGAGTGCGATCCAACGTTTAAAATAAGGTAATTTCCATTCTGTCGATCTTATCTAAGCTTTTCGAGAGGCTTGTCCACAATCAGCTATATCCGATTATTCATGATCAGATTATTAAGCAACAGCATGGATTTGTTCAGAAAAGATCTACAACTACTAATTTGATTGAATATACTGATTATTTATTCAATCATTTAGATACACGTGTACAGGTGGACTCTATTTATACTGATTTCCGTAAAGCTTTTGACAAGGTCGACCATAAATTACTTTTGAGCAAAATAGCATTTAACGGCATTCGTGGGGATTTGCTCCGTTGGTTTACTTCCTATGTTACAAATAGGACGCAAAAAGTGGTGATTAATGGTTTCCATTCCAAAACCATAACTGTTTCGTTAGGGGTGCCTCAAGGCTCGATACTGGGGCCTTTGTTATTTATTATATTTATCAATGATATTGACATGTGCTTTCATAATTCTAAATTTTTACTTTACGCTGATGATCTTAAAGTTTATAGACCCATCAAAACTATGCTTGACTGTCAACTACTTCAAGGAGACCAAAATCGTCTTTCAGATTATTGCACTAAAAACAAACTCCAACTAAATATTTCTAAATGTTGTTGTATTAGCTTCACTAAAAATAAAAATATATTTAATTATCCCTATGCACTACACGGTGAAACTCTGAAAAGGGAGAGTTTGATCCGCGACCTGGGAATATTACTCGACGATAAACTGCATCTAGACGCACATGTTAATAAAATTGTTAATAATGCTTATCGCATGTATGGCTTTGTGATGAGATCAGCCACAGAATTTAAGAAACCTAGTACATATTTATATCTATATCGATCATTAATTAGGTCTCAATTAGAGTATGCAGTACAGGTGTGGAACCCCTACTACAATAAATATATCGAGTGTATAGAAAGCATTCAACGTAAATTTTTGAAGTCTATGCATTATCGCTGCTTAAAAAGTTGTTATCTCTCCTACAGTGAGTTGCTTAAAAAATATAATCTGCTTTCTTTGAGTTCAAGGCGTACTTTTCTTGAAACTACATTTTTGTATGACTTATGTAATAACTCGTATGATTGTTTGGACATCTGTAACAAGTTGTGTTATATAGTTCCCAGAACATGCCAAAGACACGAGGTGCGCGCACGACCTGTATTCGCCACTACTTCCTGTCGTACAAATGCCGGTTTGCGTGCACCTCTTCGTCGCCTTACGAGTAATTTCAATAGGAACTTCTGCAGTTTGGATCTGTTTGCTTACCGCATGGAAAATTTAGACTCATGTTGCTTAAGATACTGAATAAATAATATATGTAACTGTTGGTCAACTTATGATGTTATTTGGATAATTACTACTAGGGCATGCAAAACCGGAAAGTCATCAAAACCGGTTTTGAACATCGTTTTTTTGGGACCAAAACCGAAAACCGGAGCTAGGTCCGGTTTTAGCAAAAAAAAATCGAATGAAGTATAATTTAAAAAGAATCACAATTTTTTTTTTAATACCCACTAAGTCTACAAATAAAACAAATTGTACATTTCTTTTTAATCCAAACCATAATAATTGTACAGATAACAATGAACTTATAATAGTATAAAGATTAATTAACTGAGATCAAATCAACAACAAGTAAGTTTTTGGTATCTTTGGTTTGGTACCTATTAAGTCTGCTATCAAAAATAATATATTTTAAACATAGAAAACACAATCAGTATATTCAAATATTAAACACAGCCACCCACAATTACCAAAAAAATCAACATTTTTGTAACATTGAAGACGAACTACAAAATAACATTATTATAATATGATTCATATTGCACTAAAAAAGAGATCAATAATCAACTATGTATACTAATTTAAATAAAGCATAAATCACTTGTTTTCAAGAGATCGCTGTTCTTGTTAATGTGATCTCAAGAATATAAGTGCATCCAACATTCGATCAGACAGCGAACTTCTTATTTTGTTACAGAAATACCCAGCACTCGAAAACACCCTTTCACTCTCAACACTTGTTGGTAGAACACATAATAAATAATTATATGCTTCGGTGAGATACACACCCCGATGCCCTCCGCTTTCATACATGGCTTGCTCTACTTTTACGAACCCAGCCAGGTCGAAATCTGACCGATTTTTGGGGGTTCTCTTTCTCTTGCATTTGTGTAAAAAAATGTTGATAAAAATCAAAATGTTAATTGTTACTCAATAATGGGAAAACCGGAGCTGAGCTCCGGTTTTGGCTCTCAAAACCGGTTTTCAAAAATCGTTAAATTTTGGCCGATTTCCGGTTTTGCGCAAAACCGGAATACCGGTTTTGCATGCCCTAATTACTACAAATATTCCTCTATTTACTATTTACAAAGTTAGCCTTAAAATTTAAAATTTACCAAATTGTCTCATGTGTATATGTGGAGAACGTGGTTGATTTCACATTTGTATAATTTCTGTATCTTATTTTTTTTTTTGTATTTCTTAATGTGTAATTGTTTGTTTTCCCAAATAAATAAAATAAAATAAAAATAAACGATTTACCATTTTTCTTAAAGGGTATCTGTGACGTAGTATTGTTCGCGGATGATACCTCTCTTATCTTTAAAATTGATAGGAATAGACAAGATTTCAGTAACGTAAACAGCGCTCGGTTACGGATTGGTTTACGACCAATAACCTAGTTTTAAATGCCAAGAAAACGAAATGTATAAAGTTTGCTTTACCAAATGTTAGAAATCTAGGACCCAATGTCACCTTAAGTGGCGAGGTACTTGAAACTGTGGACTCGGCAGTTTTTTTGGGAATAACTGTTGATTCCAAACTACAATGGGGCCCACATATTTCAAGTTTATCGGGAAGGCTCAGCTCTGCCGCATACGCTGTCAGGAAAGTGAGACAGTATACTGACGTTGAGACAGCTCGGTTAGTCTATTTTAGTTATTTCCATAGCGTTATGTCCTACGGTATTCTATTGTGGGGAAAAGCTGCTGACATACAGAATATATTTGTCCTACAAAAACGTGCTGTGCGAGCAATATATCACCTAGGGCCTAGGGAATTCTTACAGTAGCATCTCAATTCATTTTTGCAAACATTTTATATATTAGGCAAAATATACATTTATACTGTAAAACGAGCGACATCCACAACTTTAACACCAGAAACAAGCACAAGCTACATGCTCCTTCCCACCGACTTCGTAAGGTCCATGAGTCATTTGTGGGGCTCGGTATCCGTTTTTACACAGAAACTTCCACTTTCTTTTCTTCACCTGCCTTTTAACTCATTTAAAGATAAAGTTAAATCTAACCTTTGTTTGAAGGCATACTATTCTATTAATGACTATTTAGACGATAAGAATAGTTGGTCGCTGTGTTGAACGCAAGACAATATCTTATTTAATTTTATCATGTTCTTTCTCTACACCCCTAGTTTATAATTAGTACAAATACTTTAAGAAAAGTCTCAAAAAATTACGTTCATAAACAGCAAAGTAATTAGCGTTTTTTATATCCTAAAATGCCACTCAACTTACAAAAATATTGTACAGGCTATTGATTTATGAATGAATAAATGACGATTAAAATGGAAAAACACTGTGCGTAGTATTTTCTAGTAGCAATTGTTATGAATGTTGATTCTATTATGAATTTACCAGTTATTAAAAAACTCCGTGGACAATTTTAAGTTTTTATTTTTTTACTTTTGACTACACAAATATGATCAGTAACGGGTACGGACAGAGCCCTGTTTTTTTTTGTACTAATTAAAAACTAGGGGTGTATAAGTTAGCTTATGACGGGTTATATGAGTTCATATAATATTGTTTTTTTTATTTTTGATGACTATGTAGGTCAATCTGTTTTTACTTTATTGATTCAATCGACCAATTGCATCCTATTGTATAAATTCAAGTTCTTAAAACGCAATAGACAGATGTGTTGCTGGGGAGTTTGTTGCGCCACTTCTTCTTCCCAGCTAAAACACTAGGAAGTGGTGACGGGTGGGCGTTTTGGGGGACTGTCTTTATGTAAAATTTGACGTTCAAAAAGTGCTGTCTATCAGCCTAGTTTGAATAAATGACTTTTGAATTTTGTTTGTTTGTTTGTTTGAACGCGCTCATCTCAGGAACTACTGGTTCGAATTGAAAAAATCTTTTTGGTTTGAATAGACAATTTATCGAGGAAGGCTTTAGGCTATATATCATCACGCTTAACCCAATAGGAGCGGAGCAGCAATAAAGAATGTTTTAAAATCGGGGATTCCACGGGGACGAAGTCGCGGGCAACAGCTAGTAGATAAATAATGCTTTATTGATTTTATTTGTATTTATATAAAACTAAAGATTGTGTAGTACAAACTTTGATAGACAACTTCAAAGATCTTCTGTCAATTTAAATTTGATTTGTTAGTAAGGTCTTATTACTATAATGGGGTTTATATAATTAAAATTAATTAAGTCGGGTAGGGTAAAACGTTCGCCAATATAAATCAAGCAAGCGAAGGCGAGGACATTAAGGCTTCAGTAGTTTTAATTGGTATATTCCCTCAATGACCCCGTTAAGGCGAGGCCGGTATCCCACAGGGGATGCCCTTAGCGAAGCGGTCATTTAGCTTTTAATTTTTCGGGCCTTCGGCCGCCCGCAGTACTCTTGTTGTTCCCTATTGAGTTCCGCGTTGCATTTTACGTACACAGAGCTAGGCGTCCGACGGGTTAAAGTAGTTGTTAGCCCTGGCTAAATTCATTTGAAGCCACCACAGGATTGTCCGGTTGAGCAGTAACCAGCCTTAGTGTGCTGAATAGCGAGAGGTCCAAATAAAAAAAATTGGTATATTATTATTCTTGAGCGACTTCTTGGTTATTGCTAATAAGACTTTGAGAAGTCTCCTGTGTCTTTTGTTCCTGTTCGTTTAGTGATTTATAATTTTCCAAACCGTCTTTATTTTACTCACGAGGTGGTTGTTTGCGGGCACAGCGTGATGCATGCTCTTGCGCAGCGAGCGCAGGAACTGTCTCTGCGAGGGCTCGGTGGGCTGCCAGCCCGGGTGGCGGCACGAAAACGCTACCAGGGACAGCTCCGTCTTCCCGCCCTCGCCCTGGTCGTACTGGGTGTTGCCGTTTCCTCCTGCAATTTTTAGTAAAGCAAAATTAGCAGGGTATTTTCATGGATAGAATAATATTATAATTATTTCATTTGGTTCATCAGCTGTATTTTTTTAAATATTACAACGTTAATTTGCCTTAACATCAATAAATTTGACAAAGATATAATGCATCAAATTCAGGAATAGGGTCTGGTGATGTTACTTGTAAAACGTGTACCAAGGCGTGCCGTTTGAATGCATTGCACACGAAGACAATCTTTTAATTTAAGTACAATGAAAACACACTTGACCAACACTTTTGAGTGTGTATTAATATTTAATTTCTCTCGTTTTTATCATTTATTTGTGCAGATTATGTTTTTGAGGAAACAAAAATACAACAGCATTACGTACCTTTCAATTTGCCGGGTGTGTGCCAGTCAGGATGACCATGTTGACGGATATCAAGCTGAAATCACCAAGTATCATAAAATTTGAATGAAATTCTTACTAAAATCAAAGTCAAAGTCAACTCATTTATGTCAACCAGACTATTATAAATGAATTGATATATATTGATATTAGAAAAAATTTCAAGAAATTGTCAAAAAATGATTAAAGTGCTTGCTCACTGTGCAGAATTTTTATGGCAATTGCACCGTGCATTTTGCCAGTGTCTACTGCGCGGTATATTCAAAAGTTAGCACATAAGGCACAGTTTACACTTTAAAATTAATAATTAGGTGAGTTCATAACTTCATACATTTTCTGCGAGATTTCCAGGGGGAAACTGCTGCTGCCATCCCATATTACAACGAATATTCATTATATAAACTGGAATTATTGAGTATTGCTGCCCTCGCAAGTAATCGAAAACACAGCAGCTTCAGTTAAAAAGTGACTCTGTTTAAAATTTGTAGGCTAGAATTGGTCTAGAGCAGAAATAAGTCTTGACTATGAGCAGCTTTCAAGATCAACATTTTTGGTACATACCATTGATGATGAAATACAATTTGTACAAAGTACAAACTCAGTAAATACCACACTTCCTAAACGTCATGAGTAGCATACCTGTGCGAACGAGCAGACGTCTCCAATGCCAAGTACGCTGACGGTGAAGTTTCGGTAGAAGTCTACAATGTCGAGCGCTCGGGAACGAAGCGAGAACAAGATCACCGGGCACAGCAGCGGGCTCAGCAGCTCGAAGATGATGTACACCTATGAGAGAGTTACCGTTTTTAAGAGGTTTTATTTAACTTGCCCGGTTAGTTGGCATGTAAGGGTCACATCTTGCAACTGAATTTTAATACAGGTATCCTCAATCGATTGAGTTGAAATTTTGGGATTATTTGACCAAAGATAACGGACGTCTTGACTCTCTTTTCTCTCTCTTGACTCTAGTCTAGGTCAGAAGTGACAGAGACAAAGTCGACGATGTCGAATGAAATAAATCGATGTGTCGAATGAAAGATAGTGAACAGGCTTCTTCTGGGTAAGCTTATTTACCCAGAAGAAGCCTGTTCACTATAACTTTCGAGAGATTAGGGTTGAATGCGTTCGGAAACACAGACGCAGGCAGAGTTCCACTCCTTTGCTGTGTGCATTATAAAAGACGATCGGAAACGCTTGGTGCGAATTGATGGAATAGCAATAATAACATACCGCTAATTTGATATTACTTTGTACATAATATAGTAATGTAATGTGTAGGTATATCACAGTACATTCTCATATATAATTAATGTGTGCTAAATAATTGTATACTATTATTAAAAGAGTAATTATGGAACTTTTTGTCTGTTCTTTTTCCATAAGAATATTCCTTTGCAATTTTACACTAGATATCTTTTAATATCTGTATATATAAAAATCAATTGCTGTTTGTTAGTCTCGAGAACGGCTGGACCGATTTGGCTCATTTTAGTTTTGAATTATTTGTGGAAGTCCAGGGAAGGTTTAAAAGGTGAGAAAATATGAAAAAAAATGCTTGGACTATAGTAAAAAAAAACAATTTTACTTTCCCTTAGAAACTATTACTACCTGTCAAACATTTGATGTTCGTCCCGTCAAATGTAATTCAAAATAATATTTTTTTTTTATTTCATTTGTTTATGACATTTGACATTGACAACCAACAATTTGTGATCGCTACTATTATATTTTACGAACTTTGGCGGGAAGTTCGCGTTGTCTGTGCTGAATTTGATTTTTATGTGCATAATTTGGTTTAATGTATGATGCGATAGTGTATCATGTAGTTAATTAGTGTGTTCATGTGCAGCAATTAAAATGAATCCCTATTTCCCTTGGTCACGGCATCACGCGTGAACAGCTGGACTGATTTCGCTAATTGTATTTGTTACTGTTAGAAGAAGGTTCTTATGAAAGAAAATTTTGAAAAAAGGAAAATGAGCGAAGCCGGGGCAGGCCCTGAAACATGAACAAGTATTTTCCGGGGCTAAAATTGCATGCGCTAAAGAAAGACCGGAAAGAAAATATTTCAAGCAAAAATGTCGAAAGCATTTCAGAGGCTGGACACTTGAGAGGTAAAGATTCACGTGTACCAGCAGACCATAAGCATGTCGAAGCATTTCCGGGGCTGGAATTGTGAGTGAAGAATTACAAAGTACCAGGATACTAGAACCGTAATTATTTAACATCAAGCTATGATCTTTAGGAGACGAAAGAAAGAACACTGAGGCAGAATAAATAAATGGCGCAGGCAGGTGAAACCGCGGGATACAGCTGAGGCTGATTTTAGTCTTACGCCGACGGCACGCGTACCGTCAGCGCTGATGTCCGAGATATATGAACTTCTAGGAAGCGTTTTTAAATAACGCGTAGCTATCAGCGCGCACGGTGGTCAGCGCTGATAGCTACGCGGCCGTACGCGTCGCGCGTCGGCCTCGCGTAGCTGTCGGCGCTGACGATCGCACGAGCGCCTCTGCGTTCAGTGAGCGTTCTTGTGTCGAGCGGAGCGGACGTCGTCAGCACGTACAGTCATGGCAAATCGCGAAGTGGATACAGGTCGAGTTATCGATGAGGTACGCCTGAGGAAGATATTGTGGGATGCATCCGATCCACTCTATAAAAATAAAGATGCAAGAAACAAAGCCTGGGAGGATATTGTGGACGCATTGTTCGAAAATATTTCAGGACAAGAAAAACAACAACTTGGTTTGTTTACTTTCTTATTTTATTATCTGAATACCTACACTAAAGGACAAAGCCTTTTCAAGTTAAAATATACACGAATCTTGCCAGGGCACGCTTCCAATAGGGCTCACGAAGTACTCGGCAAAATGTTCTCGCAGAGCGTGTCCAGACCTGTTCGTAGGTACAGTTGGCAAGTCCACCATACCCTCAATTGTAAGTGTGTCTTCAATACGATAACCATCTCGAATTCTTATAAAGTTATGCAATACGCAGCATGCTTTAACTATTTTCTTTGTAACATCAAAACTCACATTAATAGGTGTATGAAACACTCTGAACTTGTTTGACATGATACCAAATGTCGATTCTATGTATCGTCTACTGCGGCTCAGTCTATAATTAAATATTTTTTTCTTGTGGGTCATATTGGATCGTGCATATGGCTTCAGAATTTTATTTGATATTCCAAACGCACCATCACCCACAATTACATGTTC
This sequence comes from Hecatera dysodea, assembly GCA_905332915.2. NCBI lineage: Eukaryota > Metazoa > Arthropoda > Insecta > Lepidoptera > Noctuidae > Hecatera > Hecatera dysodea. The sequence continues at coordinate 4,138,743 of HG995306.1, read as the reverse complement.
AACTGGAGTATTTGTTCCAGGCAGTGGCTTTGGTCCTGGAATATTTAAAGTGTTTTGTTCAAGGCTCCTGTATAGTGTACTGTTTTGGAATATAGTCGAGTCCGAGTTTTTTCCATATGTTCCAATGTTTATATATGTAAAACAATAATCTGCATCGCACATAGCTAGCAGAACTATGGAGTAAAAATGTTTATAGTTGTAGAATATTGATCCACCACCGGTTGGATTTACGATTCGGATGTGCTTGCCATCAATAGCTCCGATGCAATTTGGAAAGTTGGTCTTTTGTAGAAAACCGTTAGCAATATTTTGCCACATATCAGGTGTATTTGATGGTATACATTCATCGTGTAGCGTTTCCCATATAACCTTACACACTTCGTCCACGATCTTACTGATTGTTGCGATTCCCATCCTAAATGAATACTGCAAATCTGTATATGTTCGACCCGTAGCAAGAAATCTGAAAAAAAAGTTTTTATTATTTCAGGAAAACTGGTTCAACAAAGGTGGAAAACAGCCCGGGACGCGTTTTTTAGAACAAAGAACGCAATTAAAAAAACGCCCTCTGGAAGTGCTGCACCAAAATACAAAAAGTACATCTATTATGACGAATTAAGCTTCCTAGCTCCAACAGTTGAGAATGAAGTCGATGAATCGCTGAATGACTCTTCCCTTCCGTCACCCTCAGTAAATATAGATAATACATTGGATAGTATGGGGACTCCAGAAAATACTGAAGATTCTGATATATTAATGCAGCAAGTTTTTTCAAACACTCAACACAGTGAGCAGATTGACCGTGGTGTTGATTCAGCATCTTCACAAAAACCTTGGTTGGAAAAGAGAAAAAGAAGGGCCCCGAAAACAAATCCAGAAAGTTCTCCATTTGAAAAAGAATTATTAACTTTATTAAGTAACCAAACCCCAGATCTTGCTGCTGACGACCTGGCTTTTTTCGCTTCTTTGGGTCCAATATTAAAAAGTTTTGATGTAGAACAAAAGCTGGAGTTTAGATCGAGAGTGCTACGCGAAGCCATGGATATTCGAAATTACAACAGATCAAATAGCTCAAATAGCTCTTACTCCAACGACGCAAGATATGCATCATCATACAATTATCAGACTCCAGCTTACCCAGAGTACGAAACCAACAATGCGAATCCTGGTTACTCTGGTTATCAAACAGCGAGACTTACTGATGAATAAATAATTATATATGTTCAATTACTAATAATATATAATTTGTGTTTTTTTTTTATCTTTCCTTATGAAACATTATAATAATAAATATGTTGTTCTCTTACTTTACTATAATTAAACATAATGATAAACCGAATAAATATGTTTTTTTCTTACCTTAAAGTCACCATTAGTCGTTCAATCGGTGGTATAGGTACACGTCGTAAGCTGCAATGAATCAGTTTATCCTGTATCTTTGCCAGTAATTCGTCAAAAGTTCTAGTTGACATTCGAAAGTAATTAAAGAATTTACTTTCGTCAACCCTCAAACTGCCATATAACAAGACAAAGTCTCCTGCAACGGCTCTCTGCTCAATTAATGGATGAACATAGAGTCTTCGTCGCCGCCGGTTTTTATTTTTTTGGGATAGATAGTACAAAGCAGCAATAATTAATACACTCCGCATATTGGTGGCCGTCTGTACAGTAAGGCGGTCAGTACGATACTGAATCGAGCCACGCTGAGCCTCAGCGCTGACAAACTACGCGCTGAGCTATGAGCGCTGACGGTGAGCGTGAGACTAAAATCAGCCTTAGAAGTATTTTAACTTTAAGAATTATAATGTTTTCTATTTTAAAAATTCTTTCACCAATAGAAAGCTACATTTCACCTGCGACTTTCTTTTATATAGGTTTTGCCATATAAAATAAATATTGTTTTTATTTTATATGGCAAAACAACGTTTGCTGGGTCAGCTAGTTCTTATTAAAATGAAAGTCTTGACTTTAAAGACGATTTTGAAAAAATATAATTGAATAGCGAGTGCTGACTATGCCAGGTCAGATACAAAAATATTCCAACCCCTACAGCACACGGCCTAAAAGTTGTGAACATCTTCAATAGCACTAGCAGTTTGTCAGCGCAGATTTAGTACAACTGGTTTTTTCCCTTTTCCTCCGCCCAGCGAAGCCCTAATCCGAAGTCTGTAACCTGTTGAATAATACTGAGATGGCGCTGCCGTCCCTAGTTACACCTGCTCTGGAGTTTTTAATTGTTTAAAAATTAGTGAAATAAGCCGATACCCGATACCGAAGAAGACGTCGTCGGGTCCCTGACGAAGAAGCCGCGCTGTATGAGGTGTACCGCGCGGCTAAGGAGGCTCTGTGGCTGGCCATCGGCGAGGCGAGGACGCGAGCTAGGGAGGAGATGTTGGAGACTCTAAACGGGGATCCGTGGGGGCGTCCCTATCGCTCGGTCCGGGGGAAACTCGGACCATGGGCGCCCCCGCTTACGGAGTCTCCAACCAGAGCTGCTGGAGGACGTGGTCGCAGCCCTCTTCCCGGCTCGAGCGGAGCACATTCCGCTGCCGATGGCTCTGCCCACAGCCGCAGAGCCCGAGGAGAACGCCAGCGTCCCAGAGATGACACAGGCAGAGCTGAGGGCGGCCGTGATGCGGCTCCGGGCAAAGAATACTGCCCCGGGGCCGGATGGGATTCACGGCTGCGTGTTGGCCCTCGCTCTGAAGGAGCTTGAGCCCCAACTGAGAGGACTCTACACAGCGTGCCTAGAGCAGGGCCAGTTTCCCACTCAGTGGAAATCTGGTCGTCTGGTCCTGCTCAGGAAGGCGGGGCGCCCTGCGGACTCACCGTCCGCGTACCGGCCCATAGTGCTGCTGGACGAGGTGGGAAAGCTGTTCGAGCGGATAGTCGCAGCCCGCCTCGTCAGCCACTTGTGCGGAGAGGGGCCGGACCTGGCGGAATGCCAGTTCGGGTTTCGGCATGGGCGCTCCACTATCACGGCGATATCGCGTGTGAGAGTCCTGGCGGAGGAAGCGGTGTCCCGGGGTGGGGTGATGTTGGCGGTGTCCTTGGACATATCCAACGCCTTCAACACCCTGCCCTGGAGTTGTATTCGCGAGGCACTGCGCTATCATCGAGTGCCTCCCTACCTCCGCCGCGTAGTTGGGGCTTACTTTAGCGGAGAGGTGTGTCACCTATCTGGGACGTGATGGTAGACACCAGCGCCCCAAGTCGTGCGGCGTTCCACAGGGTTCGGTCTTGGGCCCGCCCCTGTGGAACATCGGGTACGACTGGGTGCTGAGGGGCGAGCTCCAGCCGGGAGTGGACCTGACGTGTTACGCTGACGACATGCTGGTCACTGCCCGGGGGAGCTCGTACAGGGAGGCAGCGTTGCTGGCGACGGCTGCGGTCTCACAGGTGGTGAGCCGCATACGTCGCCTCGGCTTGGAGGTGGCCCTCAACAAGTCGGAGGCCATAGCTTTTCATGGCCCCCGGCGGGCACCACCGCCGGGATCACACATCGTGGTCGGGGGGGTCCGAATCGCTGTCGAGTCCACCATGAAGTACCTGGGATTGGTGCTCGACAGCCGGTGGGATTTCGGCCCCCACTTCCGGCAGCTGGCGCCCAAGTTGTTGGGTGCGGCTGGGGCGTTGTCAACGCTGCTTCCCAATCTGGGGGACCCGAGCACCGCCTGCAGGCGGTTGTACGTGGGGATCGTGCGATCGATGGCCCTTCACGGGGCCCCGATCTGGGCGGCTGACCTGACGGCCAGCACTATCACTGTTCTGCGGAGGCCGCAGAGGAGAGCGACTGATGCAGCGACACATCGAGCTGCGTCGGTCGCAGCTGCGCGAGGTCCTGGTGGCGGAATGGCGGGACAGGCTTTCACGCCCTTCCGCCGGCCTCGTCACTATCGAGGCCATCCGGCCAGTGCTCGACCTTTGGCTCGGGAGAAGGCACGGCTCCCTGACGTTTCGTGCGACACAGGTCCTTTCGGGACATGGCTGCTTCGGGAAGTTCCTGTGTCGCATAGGCAGGGAGCCGGACGCTCGGTGTCACCACTGCGTCGACTGTCGGGAGGACAAGGCGCGGCATACGCTGGCAGAGTGTGCCGCTTGGGAGGAGCCGCGCCGTGACCTCATCTCTGTGGTGGGCAGTGACCTCTCGCTACCGGCCGTAGTCCAATCTATGGTCGGCGGCGAGGAGTCCTGGGACGCGGTGGTCTCCTTCTGCGAAACAGTTATCTCGCAGAAGGAGGCTGCGGAAAGGGAAAGAGAGATCTCGACCTCTGACCCCGCTCGCAGCAGGCGCACCGGGCGTCGGAGGAGGGCGTATGCTGCCCTCTTCCGGCCCCCCTAACTGGGTCCAGGGGCGGCGGACTTGGGGACGTCTGTTGCCCCCCATTCATCCGGACCCGAGGTGGCGGCGCGAGGTGTTCCCGTGCGCCCCTCTCTGAAGTCACGGAGGGTGTTTAACACCTCACTCCCTCCGTAGACGCGAGGTGGCCCGCAGAGGCGGGCCGGCACCAGCCGGGGATTACGGATGTGGTATACGTTCTAGGGCATGCAAAACCGGAAATCGGCCAAAATTTAACGATTTTTGAAAACCGGTTTTGAGAGCCAAAACCGGAGCTCAGCTCCGGTTTTCCCATTATTGAGTAACAATTAACATTTTGATTTTTATCAACATTTTTTTACACAAATGCAAGAGAAAGAGAACCCCCAAAAATCGGTCAGATTTCGACCTGGCTGGGTTCGTAAAAGTAGAGCAAGCCATGTATGAAAGCGGAGGGCATCGGGGTGTGTATCTCACCGAAGCATATAATTATTTATTATGTGTTCTACCAACAAGTGTTGAGAGTGAAAGGGTGTTTTCGAGTGCTGGGTATTTCTGTAACAAAATAAGAAGTTCGCTGTCTGATCGAATGTTGGATGCACTTATATTCTTGAGATCACATTAACAAGAACAGCGATCTCTTGAAAACAAGTGATTTATGCTTTATTTAAATTAGTATACATAGTTGATTATTGATCTCTTTTTTAGTGCAATATGAATCATATTATAATAATGTTATTTTGTAGTTCGTCTTCAATGTTACAAAAATGTTGATTTTTTTGGTAATTGTGGGTGGCTGTGTTTAATATTTGAATATACTGATTGTGTTTTCTATGTTTAAAATATATTATTTTTGATAGCAGACTTAATAGGTACCAAACCAAAGATACCAAAAACTTACTTGTTGTTGATTTGATCTCAGTTAATTAATCTTTATACTATTATAAGTTCATTGTTATCTGTACAATTATTATGGTTTGGATTAAAAAGAAATGTACAATTTGTTTTATTTGTAGACTTAGTGGGTATTAAAAAAAAAATTGTGATTCTTTTTAAATTATACTTCATTCGATTTTTTTTTGCTAAAACCGGACCTAGCTCCGGTTTTCGGTTTTGGTCCCAAAAAAACGATGTTCAAAACCGGTTTTGATGACTTTCCGGTTTTGCATGCCCTAATACGTTCCCGCGATCCCCGGCGTAGGTGAGAGATGGAACACCGGGGTGGTTTTAGTCAGTAAGAGTCTGACAGACCCCTCCGCCCGCCCCAGGGTGGAGGACATCCATGAGGATTTCCCCCCGTTAAAAAAAAAAAAAAAAAAAAAGATGACGGTCCGGGGGGGGGCCCCGTGTTGTGGCGAGTTGTCGCCGCGGTGGTTCTTGTCGGAAAAAGGGGCCGGCGTGGATGTGCCAGTGGTTTTTATACAAGGTAGGACATGCGGTGTGCGGGGGAAAAGGTGGGGCAAATGTCAGCCTAACGAGATTTTTTATAATTTCGAAATGCGGGTTTGCGGAAATTATTAGATTGACGTTTATGGCGTCAACAACACTTGACAACAAAGATTACTTTAATTTTAGCAAAAAGACCTCGCTGAACAAGCTAACTGCATGCAAATTAATTTATAGGGATATATTATGTATACAATACAAGATCAACTATCAAAATTATGTGAGTATAGAACAAAAGGCAAAACGGATATTTAAAGATGTTTGTACACAAACTACTCCTAATTTGCTACTCAAGGTGAGTGAAACGCCTATATCTAGAGTGTTTGTAAATTCCTCATGTTCACATCAAACAAAAATGTTTCACCGGCAATTATAAATGATCGTGATTTTTTTCGAGAGTAAAAAGGAAATGTCGATTGACGTAAACAATAGCACCGTATTATCAGGTACTAGTTGTTTAAAAAAAAATCATCAAAATTTATGTGGAATAAGCAATAAAAAAGCTGAACTCGAATTATACATTGAAACATCAGGTAATCTCGTGGACTATTTATGTGTATCAGAACATTTCTTGAATGACAAATCTGCCAATGTATTTAGTATGCCAAATTATAATTTAGTCGCATGTAACACAAGGACTAACAAAAAAAGAGGAGGTAGTCTTATTTTAGCACATAAATTGAAAGAATGCGAAAACATCGAGTCTATCGGTTAAGTTTTACAAAGCTGAAAGTTTTGAGATATGTGGTACAAAAGATGTTGCAACAGGTTTATACATACGAGGCCTGTTCAAAAAATAAGGTGAATTTTCAAATGTCGCGGGCTACGTACATTCGATTATCGATTTTTTTATTTTGTTATGTTGGTACACTCGTCTCGAATATATGTTCATAGTTTTAGCTATATAGCACATTTAGTTTGTTTGTGAGAGGCATAAAAGTTAGAAGTGTTTTGCGTGTTCGGCGATTTTCTGCTGTCGAAAAACATGGATCAAAGAGTTTGCACTAAATTTTGTGTGAAAAATGGAATCAAGTACTCCAAAACACTTGAAATGTTGAAAGTGGCATACGGTGCTTCTACTTTAAGCCAAAAAAATGTTTACAAGTGGTACAAGACAGACCACAGAAGGTCGAGAAGATGTGAATGACGACGCTCGTCCTGGACGCCCCAGCACATCATCAACCGATGAAATTGTTGAGGAAGTGAAAAAAATTGTTATGGAGAACACTCGAATCACTATTAGAAAAGTTACTGAGGATGACGGCATATCGGTTGGCTCATGCCATGCAATTTTTTTGGAAATTTTGGGCATGAAGCGTGAGGCAGCGAAGTTTGTCCCAAACTTGCTGAATTTTGACTGACTGAATTGCTATTTTTTGGCCAAAAACAACACCGTAATCGTGCTTCAGCTACCGTATTCACCAGATTTGGCCCTCTACCACTTTTTTCTGTTCCCAAGATTGAAGAGACCCATGAAAGGACGGCGTTTTGACACGATTGAGGAGATACAAACCGAATCGCTGAGAGAGCTCAAGAGCATACCAAAAAGTGCATATCAGAACTGCTTCGAGGATTGGAAGAAACGCTGGCATAAGTGTATTATATCTGAGGGGGACTACTTTGAAGGGGACAAAATAGAAATTGATGAACAAATAAATATTATAAACATTGAATTATACATTGCAACCACGAATTGTCACCTGGACTATCTATGTATAACAGAACATTTTTTAAATGCACAATTTGCTGAATTGTTTAATTGTACCAACTATAATTTAGTTAATTTAGCTACAAAACAAGGGCAAACAAAAAACGGGGAGGTAGTCTGATTTTAGCAAATAGAAATAAAAAATGTGAAAATATTGATTTCGTTGAAAAATTGAATAGATCAAATAGTTTTGAAATATGTGGGGTTAAAGATCTTGACGTCCTTATGATAAGAATTTTCAATGTTTTATATCTCGCTTAGAAAAACTGCTAGAACATTTTATTAACAAGAAGTGTATCATATGTGGTGACTTTAATATTGACGTACTTGTTGAGAGTAAAAAATCTGCTGAATTTTTAAGTATTTTGACATGTTATAATTTTCGGTACCTAATAAATGCTCCTACTTTTATTCGGAACAATGCACACTCGTGTCTAGACAACATAATTACAAATCTTGCTGATGATGACATAAATCAGTGTTTTATTGATCACAATGGCTTGGCAGACGGCCATGGTGGACTATTTTGTAATGTAGTTCTTGACAAAATCAATAAAAATTCTAAAAACTCTGAACAAACGATAATAATAAAAAAAAAGAATATTTACTAATGAAAATAGTGTCGCCTGCAAGAATTGTATTAGAAATAAAAATTGGACCAATATAGGAATAAACAGTTATATAAATTGCCTTGGTAAAGCATTTAAGGATTGTTACCGAAAGAAGTCAATCAGAATAAATCCATTTAAAAACACAACAATAAAGTGGATTACTAGAGGGGTTAAAGTTTCTAGTAAGATGAAAAGAGTACTATGTTCAGGTACGCTAAATAATACTAGCCTTATAAAATATAAAAATAACTATATTAAAATTTATCGAAAAGTTATTAAGCAAGCCAAAAAAGAGTCTATAAAAAATAATTTAAATAATGCTAAAAATATAACTAAACAGACGTGGAAACTTGTAAAAGAAAATACAAAGAAGACAACAAATAGGCAAAATAAGCTGAGTAGTAATTTAATACTAAAAGTGAACATCAAATTAATAACTGATCCCCAGCAGGTCGCCGATCAATTAATTGACAGTTTTGTGTTCAAATCGTCACTAGGTAGCAATGAAAAGGAAAAGGCAGTGTCGTTTCTATTAAAGACTACTAACAGAGTAGAAAGTGATTTAACTTTCTATCCGACAACACCGTCTGAAATCGCAAAGATTGTTAGTAAGATGTCTAATAAAAAATCTTCAGGTTTTGACGACTTACCAATTTCAATTCTGAAGGAGAATATAGACTTGTTGGCTTTTCCTTTATCCGAATTTTTTAACAAATGTTTTGATGAGTCAGTCTTTCCAGACCAGTTCAAATTAACTAAAGTAGTTCCAATATTCAAAAAAGGCACCAAAACTGATCCGAAAAACTAGGTACCGACCTATTTCTCTTTTGCCAACCTTATCAAAAGTGTTTGAAAAAGTTATTAAACAAAGACTGATGATACATTTAATTTTAAATAAAATAATTAATTTAAGACAGTTTGGATACCAGAAAGGTGTCGGTTGCTCAGATGCAATAAACACTCTTATAAATGACATAATTAATAAATTAAATAACAAAATGAAAGTGGCTGGGTTATTCATCGATCTCAGCTCCGCGTTTGATACGATAGATTATGAAATACTACTAACAAAACTTGAATATTATGGTATCAGAGGCAAGTCCTTACGTCTTTTAAAATCCTACTTACAAAATAGACGAATGTTTGTCGAAATTAAAAGCATCGATAAAACAAATCACGAAGTTGTACACACGTCAAGGATTACAAATATACAACGTGGTGTACCCCAAGGCTCAATTTTAGGACCAATCCTTTTTATTATATTCACAAATGACTTGCTAAACTTTATGCATTATGTTCAGCCCAATGTAAGACTTCTTGTCTTTGCAGATGACACCAATGTAATAATTGGGGCAAATGACTTAAAAATTAAACAAAATTGTGAATAAATACCTCGATAATCTCTGCGAATGGTTTACAGCCAACAGCCTTTTACTAAATACTAGTAAGACTAACATAATGTTATTTAAGACTACAACTCGCAATATTGACAATTTAGATGTATAAATTAAAGGAGACAAGATTAAATTAGAAGACAAAGTTAAATTCTGAGGGATAAACATAGATGTGAAATTAAACTGGAAACAAGAGCTAGCTGCTATTGACTCTTGCATTTCATCAGCATGCTATGCACTCAGGACCCTTAGAGATATTTTGGATCTTAGCAACTAAAGGCTATATATTATGCACTGGTAGAATCTAGATTAAGATACAGCATCATGCATTGGGGTAACAGCTACAGCTATAACTGTCAGAAGGCATTCATTTTACAAAAACGTGTCATAAGGATTATTGTAAGGATCTCGCAAAGAGATTCATGCAGAGAGCATTTTAAAGAATTAAAAATATTAACAGTACCAAGTTTATACATATTAGTAATATTAAATCACTTTGCTAAATATATTCATCAGTATGAATCACAAGAGGAACGAAAAATAAGAGAAAATACAAGAAGAAAGGAGCTTAAACACAAGATGACACCAAATTTTAATATAGCTAAGCATTGCTCCGGGTACCAAGCAGTGGAATTGTTTAATAGGTTACCAAATAATTTAAAGTTATTAATTTATAGCCCTCACTTATTTAAACAGAAATTAAAAGCCTTCTTGTTGGGTAAATGTTTATACTCGGTATCAGATTTTATGTCAAATGATAAAAAATAAATTATTATGATAATAACTTTGACCGAGTTTATAATTTAATGATTTTTGACTTAGGCAATTAATTACTCTAGCGACTACGCCTTGACTTTAGCTAATCATCTGACATAACTTACATTTGACATTATATCTGGAATTATTTAGACATTTTTTTTTATATTTGATTAGACATATTTTTTATTGATTGGTTCGATGATTTACTTACTTAGCTTTCATTGTACAAATTGTTTTGCATGTGACAATTTTATTGTAATATTTATGATGCACTTATCTAATGTTCTACATAATGTTTATTGTTTGAGAATAAAATATACCAAAAATATACCAAAAAATATTTTTTGAGAAAAATTAAAATTCACCTTACTTTTTGAACAGACAGTGTATGTTGTTGTTACCGAAGTCCCTATGATAAAAACTTTGAAAGCTTCATTTCTAGCTTAGAAAAATTGTTAGAACACTTCATTGACAAAAACTGCATTATATGTGGGGACTTCAATGTTGACGTACTTGTTGAAAACAAAAAATCTTCTGAGTTTTTATCTACTTTGACTTGTTATAATTTTAGATGTCTTGTGAGAACTCCGACTTTTATCCGAAATAACTCTCAGTCGTGTTTAGATAACATAATCACAAATCTTGATAGTGACTACGTAGAGCAATGTTTTGTGGATCATAACGGCTTAGCTGATGGTCATGGTGGACTTTTCTGTTATATTGCTCTTGATAAAATCAGTAAAAAATCGAAAAGCTGCGAGTACATCACTGTAATTAAAAGAACATTCAATGAAAAAAATAATTCAATGTTCAAAAGAAGTATTATTAACAAAACTTGGGCTAATATGGGAATTATTCAGTTTCTAAGCGTTTTTAACAAAATATTCCAAGATTGTTATCCCAAAAAATCAAGTAAAATTAATACCAAAAATAAAAATACAATAAAGTGGATTACAAAAGGTATTAAAGTATCTAGTAAAATGAAAAGAGTGCTCTGCTCTGAAACATTAAATAATGTCAGCATCAAAAATTATAAAGTCAACTACGTTAGAATTCATAGAAGAGTTATAAAGCAAGCCAAAAAGCAAGCTATATCACGTTATTTAAACAACGCAAAAATGTTGTGAAAGAAACATGGAAAATAGTAAACGAATATACTAAAAAAAAGAAAAACAAACAACGTAAAAATCTTATCTTAAATGTAGACAATAAAGTATTCACTGATCCTCAGGATATTTCAAATATATTTACCGACTGTTTCGTTTTTAAATCATCAACAGCGAATAAAGATAAAGACAGAGCAATGTCTTTTCTGTTGGACACGACGCATAGAGTTGAAAGTGATATAGTATTCAAGCTAACTACACCAAATGAAATTGCAAAGTTGGTTAGCAGAATGACAAATAAACATTCTTGCGGTTTTGACGACGTACCGATATCGATTATTAAAGAGAATATAGAGACATTGGCATCGCCTCTTTCTGATTTCTTCAATAAATGCATCGAAGAGTCAATCTTTCCGGACCAGCTGTTGGCCAAGTTGGCCAAGGTGATTCCGATACACAAAAAGGGTACTAAGACCGATCCGAAAAATTACTGCCCCATATCCTTATTACCCACTTTTTCGAAAATCTTCGAAAAAATCATTAAAACTAGACTAATGGTACATTTACGAATTAACAAAATTATCAATATGAGACAATTTGGATATCAGAAAGGCGTTGGTACCTCGGAGGCTATGAACACTTTAATAAATGACATATGTAGTTAATAAGTTAAATAAAAATTTGAAAGTAGCTGGACTATTTGTTGACCTTTTTTTTTTTTTGGATGGGACCCCTCCCGCCCTGGGTGGAGCGGTAGGGAGTGTCAGACTTTTACTGACTAAAACCCACCCGTGATCCTTCTTGTGCCCTATGCGATCCAGGGCCGCGGTAACTCTTTCGAACAAATTCCGCAACCCTAGCAGGCACCGACCCTATGGGGCCCCCCGTCCTCGGTGCTGACGGCTCCTTGAGGCGCGCGTGGAACACAACGCGTCGTCGACTCAACCTGGTTGCTATCGGACGGCGAGCCACCCACGCTCACCGACCCCAGGCATCAGCCACTGCGCAATAGCACAGCGGCCGACTTGTCTCTAGAGGAGGCCGCAATGGGACCATTACTGGCACTCCATTTCAGACCCCTCCCGAGTACCGGGAGTCGCAGCACCCACAGCAGCAGCGGCAGTGGCGGCGACGGAAGCCGCGGCGGCAGCAGAGACGGCGGCGGCGACGGAAGCCGCGGCGGTAGCAGAGGCGGCGGCGGCGACGGACCTCTTGCCTTGGTCGGGGCGGATGGCGCGCAGGCCCTTCCCCCAGCCCAGTGCTCGGCCGGCTTGCCAACAGCCGCACATGCAACGCAGTGCGGCGTGGCCTCGCACGAGCCGGCCCGATGACCGGGCTGACCACAGCGGAAACAAAGTCCGCTGCGGTCCACCTCCGAGGGGCACATAGCTCTCGTGTGGTTGCCCACATGGCAGCGGTAGCACCTCAGAGGTCTGGGTTCCAGCAGTTTTACCCGCGCAGACACCCATCCCACCAAGAGCCTCCGTCCCTCCGACACAGTTCTGGCCGCCGTCACGGGGCAGCTCACCACAAGGGTTTGCATGCCCGTGTTGTCAGGACAGATGGTGCCCGCCTTGACAAGCTCGGCAGAGCACCCCCCAGTCCTGGCGACGGCGGCCACAACCTCCTCCTCCGTCACGGAGTCATCCAGGCCCACTATGCGCATGTCGATGCGCTTAGTCGGCCTGGACACCCGGACCTCGTCCGCGGGTAAGACCGCCCCCAGCCTTTCGGCCAGGGCGTCCGCGAACGGGCCACTCTCCGCTCCGGCGAGCTCGAGCTTCCGGGCACCGGTCAAGGTCCTCCTAACCCCGATGCCCCCGCTGATGCCCAGCTCCTGGAGGCTCACCGCCTCCTTCGCCCGCTTCATTACGGCGAGATACGTCACGCCCCTCTGTTCCGCTTCTGGCTGCAGTGTAAGCACCACAGCCGCGGATTTCGGGGCGCGATGCCTCGCCGCAATGGCGTTGGCCTTCCGCCGCTGACTCCTCGCCTTGCTTTTGGCCGCCTTTTTGGCCTGCCGCTTCTCTCCAGCAACCTGCCACTCGGCCTCGGCCGCAGGAGGGTCAGAGGGTGGGGGCGGCTGCGGCACCACTGGCGCAGCAGCTTTAGCCGCTCCCCCTACAGCCTTCCTCCTACCCCTCTTCGCCGGGGCCGACTTGGTCGTCACAGGCGCTGGCGCGGCTCCTCCCTTGGCCTTCGCCGCCTGGCCGGACGTTCCCGGGCTGGCAGCCACCGCGGCTGCGTACGAGGCCGCCTTCTGCTGGCCCGGGGCCTTCTGTGTCGCCGCTGTTGTTGTTGTTGGGGGGCGCCGGACCATGTCCTCCAGGGTGGAGAACTGCTTCCGGAGAGGAGCCAGCTCCTGCCGCACCAGGTTCCGCACCTGGCTCAGCACTTGGCTCCCCTCCAGCGCCGCCGGACTCAGCCCCCCTTGCGGCTCCTCAGAGGCCGCTCTGGCCATCCCCGCCAGGTCCCTCCGGAGCGACTCATTCTCACCAACGATTTGCTCCGTAATGACCGCGAGGCGGGCGACCCAAATGGTTTAGAGCAAATGATTTATTGCTAAATACAAGTAAAACTAACCTCATATTATTTAAGACTACGACTCGTCAAAATGACAACTTAGATATACAAATAAATGGTGACAGGATTGAATTAGTGGACAAGGTTAAATTCTTAGGGATAAATATAGATTCGCTTTTAAATTGGAAACCGGAGCATGCTGTCATTGAATCATCCATATCGTCCGCATGTTACGCACCCAGGAGTCTTAGAGATGAACTAAACATAGAACAATTAAAGGCTATATATTATGCGCTGGTCGAGTCAAAAATTAGGTATAGTATCATGCTCTGGGGAGCGTTCATCTTACAGAAACGAGCTATAAGGACAATAGTCAGAATTGCACAACATGAGTCATGCAGAGATTATTTTAAAAAAATGGGAATATTAACAGTACCTAGCCTATATGTATTCGTCCTCTTAAGTCATTTTGCTAAGTGTATACATGAGTTTGAATCTCTAAAAGAACGTGAGGCTAGAAAGAGCACGCGTAGGAAAATTTTTAAGCAACAAATAGTACCTAATTTCAAGATTATAGAGCATTGCTGGAAGTACCAATCCGTAGAGATATTTAACAAGTTGCCATCTGAGCTAAAGATCTTGATTTATAACACTCACTTATTTAAAACTAAATTAAAAGCCTTTTTATCAGAAAAATGTCTGTATAATATATCGGAACTATTGTCACACATTAATAAATGATTTACATTAGAAAATATGTAATTTAGAAACTTGACATTATATTTAAAACCGACATATGTATGTATATTGAAAATTGCTTGACATTATATTTTAAGAATATTTGACATTATGTAAATTTAAATGTTCCACTTATTTTTAAAACTGTGTTTGTAGCTGTATACTTGAATTTTCTTGGAATCAAATTAATAATTCATAATTCTGTATTATATGTAAATTGCACGTGTGTATATTCAACACAATGTAAATTGATTTTATGAATAAATGAACTGAACTGAACTGAACCCACAGGGGATGCCCTGACCGTGTAGTCGCTTAGCTTGTAAGTTTTTTAATAATCTTTGGCTTAATTATTATATTAAGGCCGCCACAGGCAAATCCGGTTAAGCAGCGGAGTGAACTGCGATAGGAGACAAATAACATTAAAAACGGAGATCCATACGGCTCTAAACTGGAAGAGTTGTTGGAAGTACGCTGCCACGTCCTTGGTGTGCGCGCGGCCCCGCCACGCGGCCGGGAGATAGTGCACGTGCCCCAATACTTGCACAAACAATTCCTCCCCCCGCGCGGGGCCCGTACAACCCCCGCCAAGGCGCTCTTCCTCACCTAAGAGAGCCCTGAAATCGAGGCATTGTTTGAAACAAAACAAATTAAAGATCCTTCTTATGTTGGTGTGTAATTTTGTAATACAACGTGTTGTTTTGCATCCTCGTCAAATTTCAGGAGGTTGTCATAAAATACATAAATAATCAATTGACAGTACGGTACCGGTCAATAACCAATAAGCGCTGTATTTTTTGTTATTGAAATTTAACAGTATTTCAGAATAAAATCCTTGAATCAGGGCTTGAAATACCGTTAAAAATATGGTATCGTTACAGCCTTTTGAGGCAGATATCGTTACCTAAAAAATAACGTTACTATATTTAACGGTATATCTGGCACATTTTATCGTTAAAAATACGTAACGGTAAAATCTTCGCTATCGTAATTTTTATCGTTATGAGTTAGTTTTGTTACCGTCGCTCTCGTCCAAACAGGGCTTGAAATACCGGTAACGTTACTATCTTAACGTTACATCTGGCACATTTTATCGTTATAAGTTAGATTTGTTACCGTCGCTCTCGTCCAATCACAAAAAAACTTTTTTTTAAATCAAACGTACGACTATTTGCGTGTTTAAAATTATCTTTGCTATTCTGAGTTGTGCTTGTTCTTGTAAATTTTGGTTTTCAACCCATAACGTGCAATCGTAAAAAAAATTAATCTGACTGAAGCCTTTTCTTAAGCCTCAAAATGGGTAAGTTCAATAAAATTATCATTGAGTATTTTTTATTTTTTTCTATGGTAAGCGTACCGAATATATAATTATATTTGGTTTTATTTCAGCAAAGAGAAACATGTCACCAGACGTATTTACATGTCACTGGAATAACCGATTCGAAATATACGCGCCAGATAAAACTAAAATACGGACAATGCAGAAAAAAATTAAGCAAGAAGATAAATGTGAGAACAAGAAATTACCTGGAATGGTTACAGAAAATAAATGTGAGACCAAAAAATACCTAAAACGGTTACAGAATGCATACACCTCCGAGAAGACCTGTTCAGAGTGTTCAGACTGTGTTATATTTAATAACTGTGTTGGTGATGATGGGAGAAATGAGAATTTTTCACTACAAGGAGAATTACAGTTTATCCAACCCTGCATGCAGACACGTGTATATGTATACCAAGATTTTATATTTTGTAGACCAAAGACAATATAACCACTTGACTGCGCATACAGTGCCCCGACGCTCGAAAACTATTAGTATTTTTCGACTATAAATAGGCTACGGTAAGAGTAACCATTTTAGTTGTGCCCAAGTGTAAGACCTGTGTGCACGCTAGATTAATACAAATTTTGATGACAAATGGTGCGGGAAGCATTCCAAGACATCTAGATACAAAAAGGATGGCATAACTTTTCATCGATGAGAAAAGCGAACGAAAATTGTTTGATTTAATCAGATTATGAGTCACCGCAGGGGTCTATTTAAAATGGTGTTTGGGGTAAACGAGTACACTGTTGAGTTCCGCGTTGATGTCTTCTGGAAACGTCTCGTTCTTTCATTAGACAATTCTAGTGCTTCTATCCCTTTTTTTATCTTTGTATTTTTATCGAGAAAAATAGTGGTGTCAGTAATAGCTAGCTGAAAGTCGATATCGAAAAAATTATTTGTTTTTATTCACATAATGTGATAAAATACCTATCTACTTTTAACCGATTACAAAAAAAGAGGAGTTTCAGTTCGTCAGTATTTTTTATGCAAGTTTCTTTATTTTTCGATTTATTTGTTTCTCTCCCGGGACCGATCGGTTATTTTATTATTTTTTTAGATCGGTTTTAAA
This sequence comes from Hecatera dysodea, assembly GCA_905332915.2. NCBI lineage: Eukaryota > Metazoa > Arthropoda > Insecta > Lepidoptera > Noctuidae > Hecatera > Hecatera dysodea. The sequence continues at coordinate 4,121,743 of HG995306.1, read as the reverse complement.
ATCTCTGATTGGATATAATTTAATAATATAATTATATATAATGTATAATTAGCAAGATGCATAATTCAGAAATATGTAGACGCTCGTTTATCTTTTTTACAAAGAACAAGGACCCTAAAACTTTGATTCAAAAAACATACCTATACCAAAATAACTCATTTTAAAAATAAATAATAACAGGATAGGTTTGTTTATCATTGAAATTGATTGATTTTGATTAAATATCGTTTCTATGATTTTAATTGAGTATTTTTCATAATGTTAAAATCCATTTTATCGATATCGATTATTTTCCCCTAATGAAGTAGTGCAACCAACCCTAACGATAGGCATACCTACGCAACTTGACCTTGAAGTGACCAATTGCAGTCGCGCATTCTTCCTCGTCCCCCGGCCTCGGAGAAAAATAACTAAACTTACAATATGATCGATTATGGTGTAGCATAACGTCAAGGGCGGATCTAGGGGGGGGGGGGGTCATGGGGAGCATGACCCCCCCCCTAGGCTGGGTCCAGGACCTAAGTGGACCACTAATTAAAACAATTTTATTAGTAGTTAACATAATGTTTTTATATATTAATAAAATACCTACTTTATACCTGTATCTATTATTATAAAAATTAAATTATAACTTCTTGTGACTTGACCACGACTATGTGACCCCCCCTGGCGCCAAAGCTGGATCCGCCCTTACATAACGTAACTGATTGGTAATGGTTATACTCACAATTTAAAGTAGGTAGTGCAGAGTCACTATATACACGAATCATAGTGATCAGCTGTCGTTACTTAAATTATGAGAGAGTAGAAAATAACTTTGTTTTTTCTTGTTCCTATTCCTATTCTGTTCCTTTTATGTTTTCCTATTATGTTAAAATATACAGGGTATCCTACAAAGTAAGTTGAAGCCCAGAGATAGAATACCCCTAGATAATTCTGAATAAACCCTATGTATGTTCTACGATTATTCGTAGTTTTCGAGTTATGATTGTTTTTAATTATTTTTTTTAAACCTAGCATTGAAAGAAAAAATGATGTGATTTTTTTTTGCTTTAACCTTCAATGATTTTATAAAATCTTTTGTTGTTTGTTACGCGGGATTTTTTTTTTTGTTGTTCTGTGTTTAGGTACATCTGAAGACAAAGGTGATGATTTTGCTTGTCTGGTCATGTATCCAAAACGTGAGAAAAAAAATGGCCTGCATCTATGTCATCGACATTACTGTACACAAAAGGGTTATTCAGATCCGTCTAGGCCCTAGACGGATCCCTAGATAATCTATCTCAGGGCTCCAGCTGTACTATACTTTTGGGACAGATAGACATATCTAGATTGATATGTTACATTCATATCAGTTAAAATAAATCATGTTCTAATTCATATAATCAAAAAATGAATTATATGTATTGAATCATAAACCCATGCAGTTTATGATTCAATACAAATAATTCATTTTTAATCAAGTACTTTACTTTAATAATAATAATAATAATAACTGCTGGAGAATTCAGGGGTAGGCTATCGGTTGTAGAGAGGTGGTCAGGTTATATCTCATATCCTTTACATGGATGATTTGAAACTCTTTGCCCCCACTAATCTGCAACTGATGGAGTTACTGAATGTAACTGAAACTTTCAGTAACGCCATCAGGATGGAGTTTGATGTGGACAAATGTGCAGTGATGCATGTAAAGCGTGGAGAGATTATGGAATCCGTGGGAACGCAACTCTCGGATTCCATAAACCTGAGATCTCTCTCTCTTCAACTGAAACTTACAAATATTTGGGTATGTCGGAAGCGTTAGGTATCAATGTTACTGACATGAAGCAATCGTTGAGGGAGCGCTTCTTTGGCCGGCCGAAGAAGATATTTAATAGCCTTCTATCAACGGTGGGGTCATGCAGGTACTAATGTACTCTTTCGGCATACTCAAATGGATTCAAACCGAACTCGACGCCCTGGATAGGAGAGTCCGTACACTGCTGACCGCAAATCGGATGCATCATCCACGATCGTCGGTGATGAGACTGTACATCCCGCGGAAGTGTGGACTTCGAAGAGTGGAGGTCGAGGCTTTTTAAATGCTAAGGCTCTCCACAACCGCGAGATGTGCAGTCTCAGAGAATATTTTCTCAAAGTTGATGTGGGTACGCACCGAGATATGGTCCTAGTTGACAAAGGATTCACCCCGTTGTCCATGGCTAACGAGAACTGGCGCAAACCTGTGATACATACTACAGATGACCGCAAGGAGGTATGGAAAGGCAAGGAGCTCCACGGGCGCCTCTATCGGGCTCTCTATGGGTCCGATGAAGATTTCTCAGCGTCCGTGGCCTGGCTACGTTTCGGAGAAACTGAAGGTTTTGTTTGTGCAATTATGGACGAAGTTATCCTATCGAACAACTACCGGAGGCATATTATGAAGGACGGGACGGTTGACGTGTGTCAGGCATGCCACCGTCCGGGTGAGTCCATCAGACATATTATCTCTGGTTGTTCTCATCTGGCTAACGGCGAGTACTTGCACAGGCACAACCAAGTAGCCAGGATTATCCATCAGCAACTTGCTTTGAAATACAAACTTGTGGATTCTGAGGTACCGTATTACAAGTATGTGCCCGACCCAGTTCTCGAAAATGACCATGGCACGGTGTACTGGGATCGGTCTATCATCACTGACAGGACTATTGTCGCCAATAAGCCTGATATAGTGGTGATAGACCGATTAGCGCGCCGCACAATGATAATCGATGTTACCATTCCACATGACGAGAACTTCGTGAAAGCTGAGAAAGAGAAACAAATCAAGTATCTCGACCACCTCGACATATTGACAACCTCGTGTGCTAAACACGAGGTTTCAATATGTGGAATGTGGACTCGGCTGTCATTGTGCCGATTGTTCCAGCTTCGACGACCATCTGTCGAAGCTGGCGTTACACGGTTGGTTAAAGGGCCTGATACAGAAGGCAGTAATCCTAGATACGGCTCGTATAGTGAGGAGGTTCCTTTCTCTGGAGCCCTAACCACCGGTAGCTTGGACCCTGCTCCCGACACCGGCGGATCACAACTTTTTATATTTTTAAATGTTTTTTTTTTTTTAAGAAGTATTTAAAAATGTAAATTATTGTGTAAGTTAAATTAATAAAGGAAATAATAATAACAAATTTCCGAACAATGGCTGCTGTACCAGCCTGGCAGTGCAGGATTGAGAATTGATCGTATGGGTGAGGCTAGAGCACTCATTGGCAAACATATCTGCTTCAGGGAGGGCAACACTCGCTTCAGAGTGATGCGCTTTGTGAGGTGGGCGTTTTCGGGGATTGATATAAGGCCTCGAGATTACCTGACCCGTGTCACAAAGCGCATCGACTTCCTGAAGCAGAAGGTGTATGCATGGGCAAACCGTATACGTCGGTACAAGCGGCGAGTGGGGAGATACACTCAAAATCGCACATTGCAAGGCAACGAAAGGTGGGTTTATAGGGCTTGGGAGCAACCAGACCAAGGTGGGACTGATGCGCACCTAACGGATGATGACGCTATGAATTCATTTTGGCGCAGCATCTGGTCAGTGTCTGTCAGTCACACCGAGGGTGAATGGATTAGAGAGGTCGAGCGCGCGTGCGATCTGATACCAGAAATGGGGGCAATTACCATCAGCCCCCAAGATTTAGCACGTGCAGTCCGTCTGTTGCCTAACTGGAAATCTCCAGGACCGGACGGAATGCACAATTTTTGGATTAAATGGCTTCAAAGATCGCACGCTCGCTTGACATCTCAATTCCAGTCTGCCTTAGAGTCTGGGTCACTGCCCCAGTTCCTAACGACAAGAATAACCCACCTGCTCCATAAATCAGGTAGAACTGCGGAACCCAAAAATTATAGGCCGATCACGTGTTTACCGACGGTCTATAAAGTTCTTACATCCATTTTGAGAGCCAAGATTAACGATCATATTGAAGTAATTCAATAATGTCTGCTTCTCAGAATGGATCTAGGAACAGGTCCCGCGGTACTAAGGAGCTGCTCCTCATCGATGTTGCCATAAGCCAAGAGGTTCAACGTTCCCGAAGGGATCTGTCGACATGTTGGATAGACTATAAGAAGGCCTATGACTCAGTGCCACATACATGGCTCATGAAAGTGCTGGAGTTGTATAAAGTCAATGCAGCTCTACGCACCTTCCTGATGTCTTGTGTGGGGCAGTGGAGGACGGTCCTTCACTATCCAGGATGTCGACAGATCCAAGCGAACAGTGAACCGATAAGGATCGAGCGCGGCATATTTCAGGGCGACAGTTTCAGTCCACTGTGGTTTTGTCTGGCTTTCAACCCTCTTAGTACACTGCTGGAGGGTTCGGGCCAAGGCTACCGGTTTCGAAGAGGTGGTCAGGTCATATCGCACCTCCTTTACATGCTCTTTGCACCCAACAACCTGCAACTGATGAAGCTACTGAAGGTGACAGAAACTTTCAGTAGCGCCATCAGGATGGAATGTGGTGTGGACAAATGTGCAGTCACGCATGTGAAGTGAGGTGTGATTATGGAATCCGAAGTACCCAACTCTCGGATTCCATACACCGTTGGGCATCAATGCTGCTGACGTGAAACAATCGTTGAAGGAGCGCTTCTTTGGCCGCCTGAACAAAGTACTAAATAGTCTTTTATCAGGCGGAAACAAGGTGCGCGCCTTCAACGGTTGGGTCATGCCGGTATTGATGTACTCTTTCGGCATACTTAAATGGACTCAGACGGAACTAGATGCCCTGGACAGGAGGGTCCGCTCACTGCTGACTGCAAATCGGATGCATCACCCACGATGTTCGGTAATGAGGCTGTATATTCCGCGGAAGTGTGGGGGTCGTGGCCTCATAAACCCTGCACAACCGCGAGATATGCAGTCTCAGGGAATTCTTCCAAGAAGCCGAAGTGGGTATGCACCGAGATGTGGTCCTGGTGGACAAGGGCCTCATGCCGCTCTCCTTGCTAAACGAGAACTGGCGCAAACCTGTAGTACTTACAACTCAACTTTTGTCTCCGATCAACTGTCGTCTCTTGAGAGTAAAATAACATCTTTGGAAAAGGAGCGAAATAGCATGGTGCTCAAGTTGTCAGCACTTGAAGAAAAACTTGAAATGTACGACCAAAACAGCATCAAAACCTCTATTGAAATTAGAAATGTACCTAAGCAAGAGAAGGAAACAAAAACAATGTTGTATGGTATGATGCAGCGCTTGTCAAAGGAACTAGATATTTCTATAGAGTCTAGCAGCGTTCGCGATATAATACGACAACCGTCTAAAAAAGAAAACAAGACATCAAGTGTTACGGTTGAATTCTCAAACACACTAATGAAAACAAATTTCCTAGTGGCTGTTAAAGAACATAATAAGAAAAAAAACCCAAACAATAAAGTAAGTTCAACCCATCTAGGCATAACAGTTCCACCCCAAACGCCTATATACGTTGCCGAACAATTGACAACCCAAACCACGAGACTGTTTTATCTTGCAAGAAATTATGCCAAGCCCTATCAATATAACTATTGCTGGACATCAAATGGACGAGTTTTTCTAAAAACAAATACAGATGGCCATCGATCCTGATGAAAAACGAACAACAGCTGAACCAACTGGCTCAAACCATCTCTGCATGACTACGCATGTATAACATTTTGATATTATGCTGTTTTATTCTAACTTTTAACTTATATAATGGTAAGCTCGTTAGTTACTACTACTCAAACCAAATATCTATAATACACACAAATACATCAAACACAAGCTACTTCTATCACCAAATAACACACCAATGTAATACCTACTCGTACACAGTGGCGGTACCTTCATATAAGCCCAAAAGCCTTACTAAAATGCTCGATAAAGAATCAATATCAAACCCGAACTATTTAAAAGTTCGCGCGCTTATTAATTATCAAAATAACACAAAGTATCTACCTATGCCACACTATTACACATCGCGATTGTCCGCGCGCAGAGTTTCGCATTTGCAGCATCTACATATAGCTATCTCGCTTACACGTACGGGCTTTTGCCGGGCTTTCAAATACTATTTCTGTCACTTTCGCACTTATAGCGATGTGCCGTATAACGAGTTAGTACCTTGTGCGTCTACAAATCGATCAGTATGGAAGATTTAAGCCGTGCATGCCTATGAAGTTGCACGCGTGTCACCTTGCCAACTCTGCAGTGTTGCCGCTTTAGCGACGTTGTGAGATCTTGGAGATTTTTAACGAGTTTGGAGACTTTTTTTAAGATTTAGCAACAATAAAAACTAGCGACTTTTTAAAATAACGAAATTAAATATTCAAGCAATATCTTAAAAATAAAAAAATTGCGACATCTAGCTAGATTTTTCATATACCTGGCGACTTTTTTTGTCTATATGACAACACTCTGCGTAAGTGCCTGACACCCGAGTGCAACTAACTTCAGTTTCATTTGCTTGAGTTTTGTTATGTTTTGAAAAGTTTTGTTGTTAAAGTTTTTAGTGTGTTTTCTTAGATTTTCTCAGTGATACAATTGTTTTGGTGACTTACCTACAACAATGGAGGTATTTATACCTTGTGAGGATTTAAAATGCGTTCAAGTTTTGATTGGCGAAGATAAGGTAAAATCTTTAAACTTTGCTCAGAAAACAGTTAATTTCTTCATTAAAACCGACGCCTAATCTGTGTATTTCTCAGACTAGTAAATCGCATAAACGAAAATTTAATAGATCAGTGTATAAAACTAGTTGGATTGTTGGCTGTTCGCACACTAATAAGGTGTATTGCTGGTGCTGCATATGTTTTTCGAATGAAGATTCCTATAGATATAATAAACAAATTTCTATGAAGATTCCGTTTGGAATACATCTGGTTATAATGATTTAAATAACATATCTGGCGCCATTAAAAGGCATGCAAACTATTTCTGCAAACAAATATTAAAAAGCCTTGTATTCTAGACCTGATCTGAAAGATCGTAATGTTTTCGAATTAATTGATTTCATTCATGAGAATAACCTCGAAGATGCCTTTCCCGAGCTGTTAAAGTTAGCGTATCTTGTTGTAACTATTCCGGCTACAAGATCTTCCGCGGAACGTGCTTTTTCGTCTCTTAAAAGTATCCATACCTATCTGAGAAATACACAAGGTCAAGCGTCTTTCCGAATTATTAATGGTAGAATTAAAACGATCACCAACATTTTACTCTGATGTAATTAAATCATTTCTTAAGAAAGATAGACGATTCCAATTAGAATATAAATAATATATATATACATACGTAGATACCTACATACTCAGTCGAAAACTGAACTTTCTTTTTTTGAAATCGGTTAAAATTTTATTGGGCTTGCCTTATTTTGAAACCCTAGGCACGCCACTGCTCGTACAATTTGATCTGCAAAATACAAACACAATGCAACTTACCTATATACATTTTACTATTTTCTCCGCATACATATATGTCTTCTTATCTTACTATTAATAAACAGTTACCAATTGTCCAAATGTCAAAGGCTAACCAAAGCATGTTTAACAAATGTAAATATTCTAACTACCGACCGCGACGGCCCTCCCCTCTCAGATTACTTTAATTGAAAAAATTACTATTAATATTAGCAATATTATAGAAAATATTGACCAGTTTTCCCTGTCAGTTCCTCACACGTGCACCCCAGAACAAACACGGTCTGTTATTACCCATCCTAGCAACTACCTAAAACTACTGTCACAAAACATACGTTCAATTAACTGTAACTTCCTAAACCTGCAGATTCTATTACAACGTCTTTCATTTGATTGTGATCTACTAGTTTTAACGGAATGCTGGCTACCCTGTTCTAGCAATGGTACTATTCCGCAATTAAATAATTACACCATATTGAAAACGACGAAACATCTGAATCAAAGCGACGGTGAAGTGGTATATGTGAACGCGGAATTACCCGCTACATGTGAAGAACCCGACTTTCTTCAATCAGCTTCTGGTCTGATTATTAAAATAAAATCCGAGGTGGCTATAATTTGCATCTATCGCTCTCCGTCTATTGATAATATTCAAAACTTTTTAACAGCTCTAAATATTATAATACCATCTCTCCAAAATTTTAAAACGGTAATTTAACAGGTGACATAAACCTAGACATTAAACCTACTACCTTAGATATCCGCTCCCACGAATACCTTAATTGCCTAGCTTTTCATGGCCTTCTCGCAGCACATACGATTCCAACTAGAGGCGATAACTGTCTAGACCATCTTATTTTAAGGACAAACTCCCCTTCATATTCCTTCGTCTATGACTCCGTGGTTACAGACCACTTTCCTACCCTTCTTTGCTTGGAAAATCGACGTATACGAAATAGCTCAATTCTTACCGTCACTAATATTGACTTTGAGAAACTGGATGAAACAATGTCTCAAATAGACTTTAACCCAATTCGCTCAATAACTGATACTAATGTTGCTACAAATAAACTTCTTGAATTAGTGACCACAGCCATTACAAACCACACCTTGACCAAGAAAGTACCTGCGAGAAAGAAAGTCCTGAAACCCTGGATCACGGTTGGTCTGTTACGCTGCATCAGAAATCGGGATGCGTTACATAAAAAGGCAAAACTTGATCCAGAAAACGAAATATTGACATTAACTTACAAACGCTACAGAAATTTCTGTACAAAAATTCTAAAGAAAGCAAAACGTCGCTATGATACAGGAGAGCTGGACAAAGCTGGTAATAACCCTAAATTACTCTGGGAAACAATAAAACGAGTTACCTATACTAAAAAACCTAATAATACTTCTACACAACTACTAACTACCTCATCCTCACCGATAGAAGGTTGTGACAAAGTTAACAATTATTTCGTCAATGTCGGCAAAAACCTTGCTGATAATATCAGAACAACTACTCTACAACGAACAGTAACATCGTATACTGTACAAAAAAATACACCCTCCTCATCCTTCGTCCTTGAACATACCGATATCGACGAAATCATCTCAACTATACATTCCCTACGAACCAACGCTGCTACTGGATGGGATGGTATATCACCCTATATCCTAAAAAAATACTCCACCCTACTGGCACCCATCCTATGCCATATTTTTAATCTTTGTTTCGACACTGCTGTCTTCCCTACTTCATTTAAAAAGGCCATTATTCATCCAATCTTCAAGGGAGGGGACGGGACTTTACCTAATAATTACCGACCCATAGCGGTCCTAAGTGCGTTATCTAAGGTGCTCGAACGTTTAATTAATAAGAGACTAGTTAATTACTTGGAACACTACAAGCTGATATCATCTCATCAATTTGGCTTTCGTAGAAACCTATCAACATGTGATGCAGTTCACGAATTAACTAATTATGTGGTACAAAGTATAAATAATAATAAAAAAGTCCTAACCATATTCTTAGACCTCGCAAAAGCGTTCGACACGATCCCCGTCTCTACTCTCTTATTAAAACTTGAAGGAGTGGGTGTCAGGGGTGTTCAATTGGATATGTTCAAGAGCTACCTAACAAATCGATCACAATTTGTCAGTATAAGTAATAACAATAGTAGTGAACTTCCTATTTATTACGGTGTGCCCCAGGGAAGTATATTAGGATTAGGACCAACCCTTTTTCTTGTCTTCATCAATGAGCTATGTGACCTCAATAACCAGAATGGTAACACAATATCATTCGCAGATGATACTGCGATAACTGTTGTAGCTGAAACATGGTCTCAACTAGAAGTTAGAGCGCAACTCGCATTCAACACAGCACTAAACTGGCTAAATGATCACACCCTTACACTCAATACTTCCAAAACCAACTTCCTTACATATTCAATCAGTGCAGCTTCTCAACCACGCATCCCAATAACTTTAATAGTTCACTCTTGTAATAATCAACCCCAAACTTGCAACTGTCCATCATTAACTGCTGTAGACCAAGTAAAATATCTGGGTGTGACACTGGAGAAAACTCTAAACTTTAAGTCCCATATAAACATTCTCACAGGCAGGGTCCGGAAACTTATATTCATATTCAAAACACTTCGGAAAATCGCTAATCAAACTGTTATACGCAATGTCTCTTGTCTATAGTCTATTGTCACATATTGCATCTCATGTTGGGGTGGTGCTGCTAAAACTATTTTAAAACCATTAGAGGTAGCACATAGAGCAGTATTAAAAGTTGCAACTTTTCGCCCTATCATATTCCCTACTAACGAATTATACCGTAAGTGGAATATTCTAAACGTGAGACAGCAGTTCATCATGCAAGCAGTACTCCTTCAGCACATAAGAACGACATATAGGACAATCGACAAACGTAGAAAAGATATGATTTGTACTCTCCCACGTGCACATTCCACTTTCATTAAAAGATAAAGAATCTTTTAATGAAAGTGGAATGTGCACGTGTTATTTTCTTGGCCCTTCTTTATATAATAAAATAAATAAACAATGTCCAGTATACGGCTTAACACTCTACAATTGTAAGAAAATGGTCTATTCATTTCTTCTAGACTATACATATGAAGAAACCGAAAAAATGCTTATTTAAGGGTAAGAAAAAAGGAGCAAAGCACACTCAACATTATATGTAACTTAACAAAGACACACATACACTTGGACACACACCTTAACACACACACACACACACGCACACCACACACACACACGCATACCACACACACACACGCATACCACACACACACACGCACATAATCATCCATCACACACACACACATAAAATAGTTATCAGTCACATCTTATTTTCAAAATTTTTCACTTAAAGATAATATTGTTTTTTTTTATTTTGCATGTTTTTCTTTGTTTACATTTAGCTATACCATAACTTTGTTGCAGTAAAATACATACGTACGTAAAAAGTAAAATACATATATTATGCTTGTAAACCATAGGGGATCGGAACTGTCACTCCTTCATACAGGTTATACTGTAACCTAGTTAGGAGATCAGAACTGCACCCAATACGATTGTAGAACATTTGTCATTTTACCATGTATAAATTATATACCCATGTACTGCAATACTTGAAAATTATCAATAAATTATTATTATTATTATTACAACAGATGATCGGAGGGAGGTATGGCAGAGCAAGGAGCTTCACGGGCGCCTTTACCGGGTCCTATATGGGCTCGATGTAGACTTTTTAGCGTCCATAGCCTGGCTACGTTTTGGTGACCTCTTCGGGGAAACCGAAGGTTTTGTCTGTGCTATTATGGATGAAGTTATGATGACGAACAACTACCGGAAATACATTGTAAAGGACGGTACGGTTGACATGTCGGGCTTGTCACCGGCCCGGGGAATCCATACGCCACATTATTTCCGGTTGTTCTAGTCTGGCTAACGGAGACTATTTGCACAGGCACAACCATGTAGTCAGGATTATCCATCAGCAACTTGCCCTTAAATACAATCTTGTCAAATCGGAAGTACCGTACTATAGGTATGTGCCCGACGCAGTTCTCGAAAATGGCAATTGCACATTGTATTGGGATCGGTCTATCATCACTGATAGTGGTGATAGACCGACTAGAGCGTCGCGCAATGATTGTTGGTATAGCAGTCCCGCATGACGAGAACCTCGTGATGGCTGAGAAAGATAAACAATCAAAGTATCTTGACTTGGCTCGTGAGGTTGCCGACATGTGGGATGTGAACACAGCAGTCATTGTGCCGATAATCGTGACGGCCAATGGCATAATTGCCAAGAGCCTCGATCAACATCTCAAGAGGCTCTCGTTGGGCAGCTGGATCAAAGGCTTAATCCAGAAACCTTACGGCGCGTATCGTTAGGAGGTTCCTCTCTCGGGAGCCCTGACCACCGGTAGCTTGGACCCTGTTCTTGTAATTTTAATTTCGTAGATGGGGGGGGGGGGGTCATTCGATACGAAATTGTGTGCACATTATTTGTGCCATATACACAATCATTAATTTCATAATAACTGAGCCAAAACAGCAAAATGTTCGGTACTTTTTATTTGAATATCCCACAACGAGCGGTTGGAATTAAATTAAATTAAATATAGGATAGTACCACAACCAAAAAACAACAGGCTGTTCACCGGCACTAGCACTATGCTTAGCTTAACCCAAATGCAAACTCCAAGCACACATTAAATTAACGTTACGTTAAGTAGTCAGAAAATAGTAGCGTATTCGCGTGTACATGCACACGTAAAATATAGATAGGTAAGTGTCAATTTGCCAAGCTGGTGAAATATTCTATGCTTCAACTAAGAATAGCCTTGGCGCCATCATCATCTTCCTGCCCTTATCCCGTGTTCCTTGGGGTCGGCGCAACACATTTTTTTCTTCCACTCTGTCCTGTCACCCGTCACGCTTCACACAATCCATGCATCTTTTCTTTGGCCTCCCTCTCCGTCTTTTAAACTAATAACTGTTTTAGTAACATGCATTTCGTCCCTTCTCTTCACATGACCATACCAAGACAAACGATTTCCTTTCAACTTTTCAGTCACTTGCGCCACTTTCGAACTTCCTCTAATATACTCATTTCTCACTTTATCTATTCTCGTCACACCACACATCCACCTCAACATTCTCATCTCTGCTACATGCAATCTTTTTTCATCCGTCTTTTTCAAAGCCCAACATTCTGATCCATACAATATGACAGGTCTTATCACGGACTTATAGATTTCACCCTTCAACTTGATCCGTACGTCACAAGTTGTTCCACCAGTAACCTGTCTGTCCTGTTCATCCATTCTGAGTTGATACGATGTGTTACATCTCGGTCTACTTTACCATTCCCTTGGATAAGCGACCCGAGATACCGAAAGTTGGAGCAGATCGGTATGGGCGTTCCGGCGAGAGTTAAGGGCACAGGACTGGAAAGACCGCCGAAATTGCAAATCAAATATTCAGTTTTGGTGATGCTTAATTTTAGGCCAACACTCTCTACACTCCACTCCACCACACCTCCAATCTACTCTGAACCTCTAGGCCACTCTCGGCAACCAATACAATGTCGTCGGCAAACAGCATACACCAGAGAGTCTATTCCTGGATGTCCGACGTCAGGGCATATGTTTTTCTTATAATCTCTCTTTTATTTTCTTTCTTAAATAAACAATAATCATATTAAAAAAAACTTTTTACAAAAAAATACAACCGACTTTACACAAAAAATCAAAAAAGTGCAAAATAACTTTAATTTCGGAACTCGGTGTTTGTGGTTGTTTTTTCGTTTTTTGAACACCGACTTCCGAAATAAAAGTTATTTTGCACTTTTTTGATTTTTTGTGTAAAGACGGTTGTATTTTTTTGTAAAAAGTTTTTTATTTTTCACTTTTTAGTGGTACCTATACCCCCTCCCCTCCCCCAGCTAAACGAACCAATCACATTGGTGTAAAAAAACGTACTGCTCCTTTGCGGAGTAAACTAAGAGGTCGTCAATGTAGACAACGTACATATGTTTTTTATATTTTTCGAAAACCGCTTGATTGATTTCGATAAAATTTTCATGGGACCATTTGGGAAGTATACCCTTTTCAACAAAAAAAGAATTTTTCAAATCGGTTGACAAGCGACGGAGTTATGCGCGAACAAACATTAAAAAAAAAAACATACAAACATCCGAATTCAGAACCTCCTCCTTTTTTAGAAGTCGGTTAAAAATATTACTAACAAGATAATAACGATAATAAACATTATTGAAAATTAATTTGCACAAAGTATTTTTTGTTAAACGTCATCACAATATCTTATTATACTGGCCATCTTATACTTAGTTGAAAAGCATAGACAAGTAAGGTGTACTTACACACGGGGTAGATACCGATTGAGCGAGACGCACGTAAATCTACTCTAAGGGCCAAAACACATGTATGTGGTACCAGTGGTGCGAGGTCGCGGAACTGACTTATGTCTATTAAGCACATAGCGATCCGAAAGGGTGACTTAGATAGAAATTATTATTTGCTTATTATAATTTGGTTAATTCGGTTTTTTTAACCACTGTGTAGCGTCGTTCGACCCTGCCTGGACGTTGTCATGTGTGTAAATGTGTTTTGGCCCTAAGATGTAGTTTAGGTAGGTATACTTAGTAGGTAGCCGACCGACGGCGACAGTCGCACCAATTGAAGTGGTTGACTGTGAAATAACATTATTATAATTAGCTTGAAATGAAGATAGAAATATAAAAATATCTCATTCTTCAAACGAAATCTTGCGTTACATTTTTATAGTTCAGTCGACCGCATGGTAACAACATTTTGTCCTTGAACTGGTTTAGCGCGGGGCGTTTTATAAGAATAAGAGACCAAGATTGAAGGTACTTATTTTTATAATCTTTCTACAATTTTCTTTTCTATAATAAATAAATGATGACAATACCTCAACTTGTTTAGTGCCAGACACTAAACAAGTTGAGGTATTGTCATCATTTATTTCAAAATATCTATAGACGACATTTCTTTCTACTATCTTGAACTTTTTGGAATCGTGACTCAAAACACAAGAACTAAATCAGCTGTAGTAGCTAATCTAAATTGAAGTAATGATTCGCGAGCGTGTTCTGTAAGCGCGTGCGACTGCCGTGAGAGTTGAGAAGACGACAAACGAAATGGCAACAGCGCCGGATAGGGCACGCGCCGCTGCCGCCGCCGACGTGACGCGCCAGCGCGGCCTTGGAGAAAACGGCAACGTCGTATAAAATAACCAAAATATACCGTTACTAGTTACCACTATTTTTACAATAACTTCAAAAATACCGTTATAATTTTTAACGTTATTATAATATTATGCTACTAAGTCACGCTACCAAATTATACCGATATGCCAGTATCTCTATGAAAATACCGTTACGTAACGTTATTTTTAATGTGAATTGGTAACGTTTTCAAGCCCTGCCTTGAATACCACAGAATCAGGCGACTACGCACACAGCGACAATGCAGCTGTGTGCGTGAGTGTCGACGTCTTACCTACGAAATGCTAGCGCGTAGGTACCTACATGTGCGACCGTGCGATGACCTACGGCGACCAGTAGCAATAATTTTACCAAATTTTATTTCGGAAATCAATCATCTACTTTATTGTCATAAATTTCGCTTGATAATTAACTCATTTTTAAGCATCATTGGAATACGGAAATCTTACTAATGACAGTAATACTAGTGCGCCAAAGAAAAGTTCAATGACCTGTTATCAGATGATTATTAAAATGTTAGTTTTGCTTTATTGCTATCCGTCAACTTAGTTTTCGTAATGATTTTGTTTTTATTTGTGGATTAAATTGGTTGATTTGAAATTTTCCTTCCTAATTAACGGGCTTAGGACCGGCAATAATACCTACCTTAGTTGGTATACCGATCTAGCTACCTACTAAGTCGAAAAAGGTTTTCTACGTTTGATGGAAATGGAAAGATGTGCTAGTTAAGTGTAAGTATGTGGTGATACTTTCGAATCTTAGATATTATTGATTCACTTAAAAATCTGAAATCGACTTATTTACAGTAGG
This sequence comes from Hecatera dysodea, assembly GCA_905332915.2. Classification (NCBI taxonomy): domain Eukaryota; kingdom Metazoa; phylum Arthropoda; class Insecta; order Lepidoptera; family Noctuidae; genus Hecatera; species Hecatera dysodea. The sequence continues at coordinate 4,106,211 of HG995306.1, read as the reverse complement.
TAATAAAATTGATTAAGCTAACAACGTATTTACAAAATAAACAAATAAATAACTTACCTACCTACTTATGTTACCCGGAGGTATTGTTCAGTTTCCATCACCACACTCTTGGCACAGTCGACCACAATGTAGCTGGTTTTCTTTCAGCCTACGTAAAACTAACACCTTCGTTTTCAAAGAGTCGAAAGCACTAATTATCCTTGCACGTAATTTTGTTACACTTGTCACTTTTTAACGTCTCCTCACAAAATAAAAGTTAAGAGGCCACAGGTCCTCCGCGACCGATCCAGTAGTCAAGAAACCTTTCACGCTTCAGTAGCCGCCACACTGTGGTGTGGTGCACTCCAAAGCGGTCACCAGCCTCCCGCGTGCTTGCCCGTGGTTCTCGCTGGAAGTATTCCAGGATGTCTTCCTGAAAGGCGACAGGCAGGCCTACGCTGCCGCGTGCTTAAACTGCCGATGATCCCGTAGTCTCTGCGTAGCAGCCAGCATGACGCTCTGTGATGGGGGTTCCCGATCGGGAAACATTTCCGTGAACATCCGGATGGCTCCACGTAGGCTGTCTCCACTGATGGCATAAAGGCGGACCATCTCTACCAACTCGACATTGGAATAATTGTCCGTCATCTTGCACTTTGTACCTACGTCTCAACGATGTACCGAGAGAGGAATTCGCAAAACGCGCGCACACGGCGGCGACATCAAATACACTGTTGCTGTTGGATCAGGGGCCGCGCCGCGGGGCGGGGGAGGCGCGGCTAGGCGGTAGGCGCGTGCGGCCGTGCGCGGGGGATTAGGTACCTACGAATTTGTCGAATGATCGATGTATTGTTTGCGTTTGTTTGTGTGTGTGAAAGCGCAGTTATAAGGCTAGGAACAGACGGGCCGCATTTTAATACGTCTTGTTCACACGGATTTCCGTAAATAGCAAAAATAAATTTAAAAAATACCTACTCATTTTATTGTTGATTTGGGTCGAGAATCATTAGCATAATTACGTCCGTGAATTTGACGAGGATGCAAAACAACACGTTGTATGGAAATATCTTTCTGAAATAAAAGTATTAATATTAATTTCCATTCCATTTCTCCACTTGACGCAGCCATCGCGAGACGCGTTCATCAAATTAGTTAATAAATCTTGGTATTTATTTAAATTAATCGTCCTCAACGACAGTTATTTTATTGTCATAACGACTGAGTCAAATGGAGCGGAAGTTTCCTTCAAAAGGTTTCTGTCTTAGAATATAGGTGCAAGGCCAAGAGGCCTTGCAAGAAGCGTATGTGAACTCTTATTCACACACGCATCATTTTCGTATTAAAAATTATGGCTGTCCTGTCCGGTCCTATGTAGACAGGGCTATCAGTTAGTATAGATTACTGTGGAAGCTTGATGACAAACTTAGACGTACGCGCTATCCATAACCAGCAGGCTTTGAAAGCGAAAACACGTGTGTCAACAAGAAACCTTAGTGTGAAATAACATGTATCAGCAGTTTTTTGGCTATTCTTAAAGGCAATTTTGTCATTCATCTTTACCATTATGTTACAGACTATGCAAAATACATTGCATTGCTGAAGATTTAATAATGCGGGAGTAATAAGGCCATGAATAAGGCTATGAAGAAACGAACTTAACTCCCTAGAGACGATTCAAGAGACTGCGAAGAAAATGATATATTTATTTATGAACGACAAGTCTGACGGGGAATCTGAGAAAAAGAGAGGAGTAGATGATTGACATAATAGAAAATAAAAAATCGTAAAAAGGGAAGAGTTTGGTGATAAAATATCATCATTTGATTTCGATTATAAATAAAAGGCTAGAGGTTACAATTTACTATGATAACAAATATCGGTAAACCTAAATTGACCTTATTAGAAATCGATAATTCGACACAGTAGACAAACCTAGTTTCGGGGCTTATTTACAAATCATAAAATATACCCGATGATTATGATAACATCAGATAATTATAACAATACAAAACAGAAATAATTACTTATAACAGAACTGTCATTAAAAAGGGACAACAACTTCATAAGATTTCATGGGATAGTCCACCAATACTCCTCGTTTAAGATTTGTAAAACCAAAATATGCAGCCTACAAAAACTGATTATTATGAATAGGGATGTTTCCTGAGTAAAAAATATATGATTATGTTTAGTCCGTCAGTTAGATTATAGAAAAATATTGGACACGTATTTTTTCCTTTATCAAATCTATAAAAACTGACGAAGATACAAAGCATCAAAGATCAGGAGTGGGGGCTTGTGACGTTACGGCTCGGTAAAAATTGTAGCGAGTAGTGACGTCACACGAGTTTTCAACGCTCTGTATCGTCTTCATTTTTTGTCTACGTGAAAAAAGAAAAAATACGTGTCCAATATTTATTGGAAATCTATCTAACGGACTAATTAGATTTTTTTAGTCAACTACCCTATTGTCAGTAACTACAGCAAACATTTCTATAGAATAGTGATCGAAGCGAATAGAAAGTACCTGGCACAACGTACAACGTCGGCTGAACTTAGCGAAAGACATGTTGGGTTTGTGCAACCTCACAGACAGATGAGTGATGACAACTTTCACTTTTTCAAACAAAAACACGGCAGGATCGTCCCGCTAACAAAACGAACAGTTTAAAAAATTGAGCAGTCTAGAATACAGGCTGTATAGGATGTGTTAAGTTAATCACACATCAATAGTAACATTTGAATTAACGAAATTGCTAATTACTTTTTTTTTAACTGTTATTACAGTGGCTACTTTCCACCTAAGCCGACATTATCTTAACAGTTTACTATTAACTCGAAAAAAAATACTGACAAACTTTTAATATTGATGTGAGTTTGACTTTGTCCATTGGTAGTCTTGCGGGTCTACTGAAGCAGAAACCAGTAGGAAGATATACCGACCTGGCCCCGGCCAGAACACAGCCGAGAATGGTGATGATGCTGAGCACATGTTCCACTGTGAGCACATCTTCGTCGTAAACTGATAACACGACCAGCACGCCTAAAACACTCGCAGACAGGAATACCAAGTTTCTGGAACATCACAATTTGCATCAGAATAGGGATGTTGCCTGAGTAAAAAATATATGATTATGTTTAGTCCGTCAGTTAGATTATAGAAAAATATTGGACACGTATTTTTTCCTTTATCAAATCTATAAAAACTGACGAAGATACAAAGCATCAAAGATCAGGAGTGGGAGCGTGTGACGTCACGGCCCGGTAAAAATTGTAGCGAGTAGTGACGTCACACGAGTTTTTTACGCACTGTATCGTCTTCATTTTTTGTTTATGTGAAAAAAGAAAAAATACGTGACCAATATTTTTTGGAAATCTATCAGACGGACTAATCAGATTTTTTTAGTCAACTACCCTATTTATTTGGTTTTGTGAGCGCATACTCCATTACGATAAGTAAATGAATACGACAGCTCGTAGAGGATAGGTTCAGTCTTTGGTATCGGTGCTACTTATTGTACAGTTCATTTTACTACTTTTATCATTAAGCCTTTGTTGTCAAAACAATATAAATAATTTAACATTTCATCATGCAATTAAATGTATTTACTTAACATATAACGTTACATATTAAATTCTACTAATATTATCGGAAATTATACTAATTTTCCTACTTACAGAAATCTTTATACCACCAAATTATAAAACCAAACTTATGGAACACATAAAAAGCAGTAGTAATATTTATAACAATATTTTTTATGATAAACACACATCTAATGGGAGAAAACACTGACTTATTTGAATACCGAAACAAGCTGCAATATATTGCAGCTGTAGACAAACTTATTATTTAAATGCTTACACTGTCTTAGCAGGTCTACTCAAATTTGTGTGGTCCTTTCTTTACAAGAAATCTCATCTACTTTTTTTCTGGATGGGAAGTTTACAAAGGACTTCTCCCGCTCTGGGCGGAGCGGAATAACCCACCTTTCCAACAAATTCCGCAACCCCAGCTGGCATTGAACCTATGGGGTTTCGGCCTCCTTGATCTCACCTACTTGGTTCTCATACTTATGATTTCAACATTACCTGTTTATCTTTAAATGGACTTCAAAAAATTCGGTATTTCTTCTCAAAGTAGTGAGGTAGAATACATCACGTTTAATCGTGTTATTCATAACATAACCGATTTGCAAAATAAATATTATTTCAAAACCATTAAATGTAGCTGCATATTGTATAACAGTGTAGACGCCAAGTCATCGATAGAAACAAAATTAGATGCGCAATACACACACTGAAAGTATCGTCGTCATTGTTACAAATCAGTAACGGAATAAGTGCCAAATCGCATTAGTTTTATTATAGTTAAAACTAAACATTGCGTCGTAAAAATAGTGTGACATTGTTTACGCAACATCTTTTGCTAGATAAATACTTTGGCGTAGTTACGATTATAATAATACCACATTAATACGGAATTATTGTAGTGTCGTAATCTTGTTATGTACTTGAGTCGTCAGTGCATATTCTAGTTTAAGCTAATTAGGCATTTAGGTGTTCAGCTGCATAGCTAAAATACATGCTTTTAAATTTTAAAATATTTTACGAGACTTATGTACCCTTTTTTTTTTGGATGGGAAATCATCAAATGACCCCTCCCGCCCTGGGTGGAGCGGTAGGGAGTGTCAGACTTTTACTGACTCAAACCCACCCGTGATCTTTCTTGTGCCCTTTGCGTTCCAGGCGACCTATTATGACGTCTTAAATCCATCATGATTTCTGTGTCAGAGAGAGACGAAGTTACACAAGACGAATAGCACTATCTCTTTCCCTCACACGAAACATGATAGCATTGGCACTTCGTAATACGGCCACATGGCCGCGGTGACTCTTTCGAACAAATTCCGCAACCCTAGCAGGCACCGACCCTATGGGGCCCCGTCCTGGATGCTGACGGCTCCGTGAGGCGCGCGTGGAACACAACGCGTCGTCGACTCAGCCTGGTATCGGACGGCGAGCCACCCACGCTCACCGTCCACAGGCATCAGCCACTGCACAATAGCACAGCGGCCGACTTGTCTCTGGAGGAGGCCGCAATGTGACCATTACTGGCACTCCATTTCAGCCCTCTCCCGAGTATCAGGAGTCATAGCGCTCAAAGCAGCAGCGGCAGTGGCGGCGACGGAAACCGCGGCAGCGGCAGAGGCGGCGGCGGCGGCAGACCTCTTGCGCTTGTTCGGGGCGGTTGGCGCGCAGGCCTTTCCCCCAGCCCAGTGCTCGGCCGGCTTGCCAACAGCCGCACATGCGACGCAGTGCGGCGTGGCCTCGCACGAGCCGGCCCGATGACCGGGCTGACCGCAGCGGAAACAAAGTCCACTGCGGTCCACCTCCGAGGGGCACATAGCTCCCGTGTGGTTACCCACCCACATGGCAGCGGTAGCACCTCAGAGGTCTGGGTTCCAGCAGTTCTACCCGCGCAGACACCCACCCCACCAAGAGCCTTCGGCCCTCCGACACAGTTCTGGCCGCTGTCACGGGGCAGCTCACCACAAGGGTTTGCATGCCCGTGTTGTCAGGAAGGATGGTGCCTGCCTTGACTAGCTCGGCTGAGCACCCCCCAGTCCTGGCGACGGCGGTCACAACTTCCTCCTCCGTCACGGAGTCATCCAGGCCCACTATGCGCATGTCGATGCACTTAGTCGGCCTGGACACCCGGACCTCATCCGCGGGTAAGACCGCCCTCAGCCTTTCGGCCAGGGCGTCCGCGAACGGGCCACTCTCCGCTCCGGCGAGCTCGAGCTTGCGGGCACCGGTCAAGGTCCTCCTAACCCCGATGCCCCCGCTGATGCCCAGCTCCTGGAGGTTCACCGCCTCCTTCGCCCGCTTCATCAGGGCGAGGTACGTCACGCCCCTTTGTTCCGCTTCCGGCTGCAGTGTGAGCACTACAGCCGCGGATTTCGGGGCGCGAAGCCTCGCCACAATGGCGTTGGCCTTCCGCCGCTGCCTCTTGGCCTTACTCTTGGCCGCCTTCTTCGCCTGCCGTTTCTGGCCAGCAACCTGCCACTCGGCCCCGGCCGCAGGAGGGTCCGAGGGTGGGGGTGGGGGCGGCTGAGGCACCACTGGCGCCGCAGCCTTAGCCGCTCCTCCAGCCTTCCTCCTACCCCTCTTCGCCGGGGCCGACTTGGTCGTCGCCGGCGTCACAGCCGCCGGCGTCACAGGCGCTGGCGCGGCTCCGCCCTTGGCCTTCGCCTTCGCCCGGCCAGACGTTCCCGGGCTGGCAGCCACGGCGGCCGCATACGAAGCCGCCTTCTGCTGCTGGCCCGGGGCCTTCTGAGTCGCCACTGTTGGGGGACGCCGGATCATGTCCTCCAGCATGGAGAACTGCCTCCGGAAGGGAGCCAGCTCCTGCCGCACCAGGTCCCGCACCTGGCTCAGCACTTGGCCCCCCTCCGGCGCTGCCGGACTCAGTCCCCCTCGCGGCTCCACAGATACCGCTCTGGCCATGCCAGCCAGGTCCCTCCGGAGCGACTCATTCTCCGGACTTATGTACCCCTACGATCCACCTTAATTCTTCCAAATTCTATTTCCACACTGCAATAGACTAAATGTAAATTGGAACTATTTCACGATAACACTTCTAAATATTGTTTGCACTTTTTGTGTTATTTCTCGCTGTGTAGGCAGAGTAAATAAAAGGAGATGTGGAAGGTAAAACTTGGTGTGTTTATTTCTTCCCAAAGTACCTAGACTAGTTTACAAATTAATATGGGACAACGTTCTAAAGGCAGGTCTCGGGACGCACTGTCCCCCCGAGCGCGTGGCCGCGCGTCGTGTATCCAAACTGCTGCGTTCACATAATTGCAACATTGTGTCACTACAGTATTCCCCCCCTATCTTTATAATTTGGTAAAATTATACAAAAAATGGGGTGTAAATTCCTTACATTGCTTAGTACATTATTCTTCTGAGTGACGTCGTGACCTCATTAGTTTCTACTTAGTACATAATACAATACACGTTACCTGCTTACACCTAGGTTTTGCTTATCAACAGCGTTCGTGGCCCTGAGCGCTGCGTTACAATAACAAGTGTCCTTTTACATGTCGTCACGGTGTACATTTTATATTCACTTAACTTAAACTATGTTAGTTTTACACTTTACAAGTTACTTGTCTTATAATTACCTATGTACTATTTTTCACTGTTTTATGTGTATTAAAACAGTGAAAAATAGTACATAGGTTGCTGACCGATTAGTAGCTGGTTGTTGCACGGTGTTGCCTTTAACCACCGGTGCCAACCCGATTACTTCCGCTTCCTTGCGGAACCAGTTCTGCACCTGTTTCCTGCACTGGTGCCTGATTAGCCACAGTAGTATGATGCCAAATATGATGCCGAATGCTATCATAAATATTTCCATTGTGCTGATACGTTGCCCGATACTCTCGTTAGATATCGTTTGAGACACTGCGACATTGTTTTGTTCTGGTTTTACTTGGCTGTTACACATTTTCTCTAAGTTATTTTGGTTGCTATGTTGTATAGACCACAGGTTTACTCTTACTGGAGTCAGTATTTATTGGTACTACCAGTTTTGAACATAGTTGACCTACTGTGCAATGCAAGTGCTGACTTGTTCAGCTCACTGTTACCTGCTACCTTGCAAAATGCATTTATGACATGCTTAGGATATGCGATGTTTGTGGTTGCCTAATTATATTATATATGATTAAAAAAACCACTCACTGATCTAGTTATTATATGTGCTTTAAATTTATGTGTAGGTGGTTCCTACGCGTTTTACATACAGGCGTGTACAGATGGGTTTTTGTCTTCTTATTACTACTTCACATTACGGCTTACAGGGCCGACTTTATTTAATATATATTTCTTATATAATAATATTCTTTAAGGGTAGTGTGCATGTTTGGTATTCTGCCATAAAAAATATCATCCCATTGGAATCCACAATACCTCGCATGCACACGCCGTACAAAACATATATATAAAGATTATTTCTTAATTCTAAGGTGACGTATTTCTAGTGGTTTCTTACGATCCTTTAATGTGTTACTTTGTATGTTCTATGTGTATTTGTCTATTCATCAAAAAACCGTACCCTTTTGCTGACGCGACCGCTGCGAGTGACTATAGGTTCTTTGTTTATAGGCCCTGTCTGGTTTGTTTTCGTGCCTGTTTGTTTTTCGGGTTTTTTGTTGTTCGTGTCCTGGTGAAACGTTTTTTTTATGTTATCCTCTCTTTCACCTTCTTCTAGCATAAATGCGGGTTTTAATCGGTCGATTGAAATGCATGTTTCTTTATTTGGTAATTTTATAACGTAATGTTTCTTTTTCCTACTTATGACGCGGTATGGGCCGTCATACGGTGGTTGCAGCGATTTACGTACCGTGTCGTTGCGTACAAAAACGTGTTCGCAAGTTTCGAGTTCTGGATGCACAAACGGAGGGCGTGCCCTATTTTCCCTATAGTTTGGTACTAGATTCCCTATTGTTTTCTGAAGTTCCTTTACATAGGAGTCCATGTTCTCGTGTTGTTTTTGGTTGTGTGTAAAAAACTCGCCCGGTAACCTAATTGTGCGTCCGTATACTAATTCCGCGGCGCTATAACCCGTATCGCTTCTAATTGCCGCACGCAAACCGAATAAAACAGTTGGTAATTCTTTTAACCACGATTCTGTTTTTATTTTTGCCATTAGTGCCGCTTTGAGTGACCTATGCCATCTTTCCACTAGGCCGTTGCTTTGGGGGTGATATGCTGTTGTCCTATTTCTTTCGATTCCCATTACTTGCATTAGTTGCTGAAACAAATTACTTTCAAATTGTCTCCCTTGGTCACTAGTGATTTTGACTGGACACCCGTAGTGTGTGATCCAACAATCGTATAGTGCCTTGGCGACGTTTTCCGCCGTAATTTCCTTTAGTGGTATGGCTTCCGGCCACCTCGTGAACCTATCTATTATAGTAAGACAATATCTGTATCCTTCCGTTGTGACTGTTAAAGGTCCTATTATGTCTATGTGAATGTGTTCGAATTTCCCGCATTTCGCGTAGACGCCTAACTCTGATACTGTGTGTCTTTGTACCTTTGATTTTTGACACGCTATGCACGTCTTTGCCCACGTGCCTATCTGTGAATTCATGCCAGGCCAGAAATACTTTTGCGTAACTAATGCTTTTGTGGCCCTAACTCCGGGGTGACTTAAATTGTGTATGTTACTTACTTACTTACTTTAAACAATTAAAAAGCCACAAAAAAAAGCCAATTTAAAAGCTGTACGTCTAAATTGTTCTGGTAGGTATGGTCGCCCTGTCTCCTTTGTAATTTCGCAATAAATTGGTTTGTTTACGGTTGGCCAGTATAGTTTTTTTATGTTTACGTTGCTATTCGTGTTACTGCGTTTCGATACCCGTGCTATGTACTCGTCCGTTTCCTGTGCAGCCGCTAATTCTGCGAAGTCCATATTCGTTGGGCAATACAATTCTGCGACGCGTGATAGTGAGTCAGCAACAACGTTGTTTTGACCGTCTATGTGTCGAATATCATTTGTAAATTCGCTGATGAATAATAAATATCTTGTTCTTCTAGGCGTTTCTGAATTACTGCTGTTTATTTTCGTAAGGGCGAAAGTTAGGGGTTTATGATCCGTATATATGGTTAGTTCCCGTCCTTCGAACAATTTCCTAAAATGCTGAATGGCCATGTATATTGCTAATAGCTCTCTGTCGTACGTGCAATACTTTGTTTGCGCCTCGGTGAGTTTCTTTGAAAAATACCCTAACGGTTCCCATTTATTATTAACTCGTTGCTGTAATACCGCGCCTACGCATGAATCCGACGCGTCGCACATGAGGGCTATAGGTACGCTATTGTGTGGGTGCGACAGTGTAACCGCGCTTTGTAAGCTGAGTTTACATTGTTCGAAAGCCTTGTTTGCTTCTTCGTCCCACGGTACTAATGTCTTATCGCGTTTCTTGGAATGGTGTATGAATTTGTGGAGACTCATTTGCGCCTCAACTGCCTTTGGTATGTGGGACCTATAGAAATTTACCATTCCTAGGAATCTCCTTAATTCCTCCACTGTTTTGGGTTTCGGGAAGTCATTTATTGCCTGTGTTCTGGATTTTAGCGGCGTGATACCTTTTTTGCACACCTCAAACCCGAGAAATTCTACTTTTTCTTTCCCGAATTGACATTTTGCTGTGTTAATTGTTATACCGAACTCACTGAATCTTTGGAATACTATTTTTAGATGTTGTGTTGTTCGTGGTCGTCGCTAGCTATTATGACGTCATCGATATACGAGAACAAGAAATCTAATCCCTGTAGTACTGTTGTACTCATAAATCGTTGGAATGTTTGTGCGGCGTTCCTCAACCCGAAACTCATTCTGGGGAATTCGAATAGGCCGAAAGGTGTGATTATGGCCGTTTTTTCTACATCCTCTGGGTTAATAGGTATGAAATGATACGCTCTATTGATGTCTAAATGTGTAAATACCTGTTTGTTTGCTAACATGTAAGTAAATTCTTGTAACCGTGGGACGGGGTATCTATCGGGTTTGGTAATCGCGTTTAATTTCCTGTAGTCACCGCAGGGTCTGATGTCTCCGTTAGGTTTGGGTACCACATGTAAAGGGCTTGCCCACGGGCTTTTACTGGGCCTACATATTCCCATCTCTTGCATTATTTGGAACTCTTGCTTAACTTTAAGGTACCGGTCCGGCGGTAATGGCCTTGCGCGCGAATGTACCGGTGGGCCAGTCGTTTCAATGTAATGTACTACTGAATGCTTAGGTGGGTCTTTAAAAGATGTAGGCCTAGTAATATCGGGGTACTTAGAAATAATATCGTGATACGGATGATCTATCATTATCGTTTTAAGTGTTAGTTGAGAGCTACTTACGAGGGATGCCACTGTGCTTAGTTCTGTCAGTTGATCTATGAGCCTTCTTGCACCGACGTCGACCAGCAGCTTATGGTATCCTAGGAAGTCTGCGCCGAGTATCGGTTGTTTCACGTCAGCTATAATAAAGTCCCATCGGAAAACTCGTCGTAGATTCAGGTTCAACTTTAGGGTCTTTACACCGTAAGTTTTGATTTCGACTCCGTTCACTGCGTATAACTTGTATGCACTGTCTGTTAACACTTGATATTTCTTATTCACTGGAATTACCGACACATTCGCTCCTGTATCCACTAGAAAATTCAAACCTGTGTTTAAGTCTCTTACACTGAGGCGGTTGGCGGGCCGTATGGAGCAGATTTCCGCCTCTTGCTGCTCCATCTTCAGTTTCCCTGCTTCTTCCAGGCACATGGTTTCACGCATTTCTGTGCTTTGTCTGCATAACGGAAATGGTAGAAACATACCCAGTCTGGATCTTCTTCTGAACGCCGCCTTCGTGAATTGCTTCTGTTTCGGGTGTTAGCCGTCTGATAGCGATTCCTGCTGCGTGCCCGGTTTCTTCTTTATTGTTGTTCCATGTCGTCGAACCTTGCGTTTAGTTTTGCTATTTCCGATATTACTGTCTTCTCTGTTTCGTTCGATGATGATGTTGATGGTTGTTGTGATACTGCTGCTATCGCGCCGGCCTTAGTGACTTCGTTTACGTCGTCGGCGATGCTGGCTAGTTTCTCTAGGTCTTTTGTTTCGGTGACGGTGAGTACGGCTCGTACGGTTGATGGCAGGTGGTTTTGCCATAAAACCTTTAGTGTTGCGTCTGTGACCTTGTTTCGCGCGAGGACTTTCATTTTAGATAATAATTGTGACGGTTTCTGGTCACCTAGTTCCATTTCGTTCATGAGTTTTTCTATTTGTTTCGTTTCTGAGTCCTCGTAGATTTTTATTAGTTTCCTTTTGAGCGCCTCGTATTTGTCTGTTTCCGGTGGATTAATTAATAAATCCGTTATCTGGTCTACCGTGTCATTATTGAGTTTTGATACCCGATACGGTCGAACTTGGCGTGGTCTCCAAGTTTCTGAGGGGCCAGTGTCGCTTCTGTTCTGATGAACCATACTCGAGGTTGGTGTGTCCAGAATTCTGATATTCTTGATGTAACTGAGACTGCTGCCGATTCTGGGACGTTGCTTGTAGGTGCGTTCATCGTGTCGCTTATGTCGTGCTCCGTAATTTGATAGTTTCTCGCACTTTTTTCGTTCTTTCACAGGGGTCACCACTTTTGTGTTATTTCTCGCTGTGTAGGCAGAGTAAATAAAAGGAGATGTGGAAGGTAAAACTTGGTGTGTTTATTTCTTGCCAAAGTATCTAGACTAGTTTACAAATTAATATGGGACAACGTTCTAAAGGCAGGTCTCGGGACGCACTGTCCCCCCGAGCGCGTGGCCGCGCGTCGTGTATCCAAACTGCTGCGTTCACATAATTGCAACATTGTGTCACTACACACTATGAAGTTAAATGCGTTTGAGTCGATGAATTATGAATCACACGAGCTACGCATGATGATAAACAATCTAGACCGCCGAAAACATAAATCTCGCTTTTGGTAAAATAAGAGACAGTCCGGATTTCTTTGCACGGCAAATAATATAATTATATAGAACTAACTGAAAGAAATCCTGCATCGCGGTATCCGTTAGATTTAAAATATCAACTACCGAGCAGTTGTCTACCGGACACCAGAACCGTCTGGCCTGGGATCCTGCCTTTTCAATGGAGGTTTGCGGGACTTTACACCTTGTTCCCCATACCCTCTATGCCTTAATTCCAGAGCCAAGCGTGCATTGGTCATTGTTAGCTTTTGCGAAGTGTACTTTTATGCGAACTTTTTAGAATTTGACTACAAAAACAAGCAGCAATATACAGTAACTACATGAAGGGCCATTTTTTTATAGTTACATAACTTTTACCTGTGTAATAAACATGAAGGCCTGACCGCTTTTGTACAGAAAATATGCCAAACCGCCATATTTATTCCTCTAATAAAAGTAATCGGACTATAAGAAATCAGTCCACGCCAGCAAAATAAATTCAAGTAGATTCAACTTCGCGTGGTCATTGTAAGGTTTTGCTTACTTGGTCTGGTTTTCAGGGACCATTTTAATATCCACCGGCATTAAAGTTCGGATACTTAATCAGAAAACACCTTACTTGGCAATTACAGTCGTGATTGGCGATGAGAAGCTTCCGAGGTACTTTGTAGCTGGCTTGTGAGCTCGGTTGAGTCTGTCTTGCAGTTCGTGTTCCAATTCGTTGAAGTGGCGCAGCGTAATGCAGGCGTACAATGACCATGTTCGGAGACCCAGAGACGCGGGCGAACGTTTTATTAACTGGAAAATCATATTAAAAGCTTAATATAAATAAAGTTTCGAATTATAGTAAGACTAATTGAAAGTTTCAATAGCATAATTTCTAAAACAAAAATACAAATATTAATATGCATCCAAAATATTGTAGTATTTTAGCGAAGTTTGATATTCTTAACTAACAGGATTATACTTTACTATACAAGAATTAGTTTAACAAAACTATATGTTGCTTGAAACGCTTGACGACAACGACGAAAGGTCTTGTGATAAAAAATGATAAGCTGGTGATTGCATAGGCAGATTTAAAGACTTCGCAATCGCAATTCATAAATTATAGCCAGGTAGAAACGAATAAATAAATATAAGTTTGCTTTTGCATAATATGTACAGGAAAGGAAGAATTGAATAACTGTTCATTGAATAAATTAATCCCACTATAATGGCTTTAAGTTTTGCTTTTCTGCAAAATAATAACTACTTTCTTAAATGATTTTGCAATACAACGTTTTCATAGCACACAAAATATGTTGCGTTTACTTTGTTTAACATAAAATTGACCATTTCAATCAATACACTTAAAAAAAGTGTAAAGTATATATGTTTATCCAGAAATTTACCTCTGCATAATTGAAGAAGAAGTAGAGTATCTGCCACGCCTGTATAAGTGGCGAGAGCAGTAAGTTGACAACAGTCAGCCACAGTATTTGTCTCTCAAGCTGGCGAGCGAGCATCATTCGTTTTGAATGATCCTTGTAACATGCTCGTAGCTGCCAGCAATTCTCCCAAGGGCTCCACGGACTGTCTGTTGATTGAACACACAAATTTCCATAAAACCTTGATTTGAAATACCAATAGCACATGGGAAACATTGACAAAATGCTATCTAGAATTTACATTCTATCGCAAATGGAGGAAAGTTAGTTATATTACGCAGCGTAAGAATGCAATACATTCTAAAATTGATGTTACGTTGGAGGTAAAATTGCAACAACTAAGATAAGAAAGTGTCATACTTACAAAATAACAAAAATTCTATATTCCATTTCAAACCCCGGGATAAATAGTGAAAACCACCTATACAAGGCACATGTATTTGCAGAGGCAGTAAGTTTTTATTGACCATTGCCACCATATAATTTGTAAATCTGTAAGAAACAAAAATAGTTCAAATCAGTTGAGTAGTCTAGTACATTGTATATTGGACTGATGTGGATAACTCCATGTCAAACCATAGGAGTACCTACAATAAATTGTTTACACATAATATTTGCTCTATTCTCTGTAAGTTGATACTTAAAAGAAAAGACTATCACCAAAACGTAAGCACAAGGTCCTGCCAGCGACCTCGCCCGTGTGTATGTCAGGATTTATCCCAAAGGACATACTCCCAGGATAAAAAGTAGCCTATTAGCTATTCCAGATTATTATCTATCTCTGTGCCAACTCGCAGACCCGTTGCGCCTTCTGGCGTGATTGAGTAGCAAACATATATCCAAACAATTGTTTTTCTATACTAATAATTGAAATTAATTACTATAAAGTAGACATTTATGTTTTAATCTTCCTCCATGAGAGTAGAAAGTGTACCATGGTACACTACTACATATTATGTTATTTTCAATCTGCTATGTTTCACAGCATAGCATAGGCCTCTTTATCTTCCTTGCATTCCTTTGGTTTTGAGTTGAGGTGGACCATTCCTATCAATATGAGTCAAGCTTCGCAGGCCTACCATGGTATCTCATAGTTTATTGGTTTAGCCCTTCAATGCATCACAGCATAGCATAGGCCTCTTTATCTTCCTTGCATTCCTTTGGTTTTGAGTTGAGGTGGACCATTCCTATCAATATGAGTCAAGCTTCGCAGGCCTACCATGGTATCTCATAGTTTATTGGTTTAGCCCTTCAATGCAAATACAAAGGCAGAAGTTTGATAAATGTAAACATATAACATTTATAAATTCTATATGATGAAGTAAACAAACTCTTGACGTGATAAACTCAGATAAAAGCGGAACTCAAGAACAAGTTGGATATTGCATCCACAGCATGAATAATGGTACTTACGTAGTTCTGTCCTGTAAGTATTATTGATCTCAGAACAGAGCAGTAAGAGGAGGGTCTGTATGTATGCTTTTGCGGTTGCACAACGACATGCTTTGCTTTGCTTTGCTCTGCTTTGCTTGGTAGCATAGATGCAGGCCTACCTTGCCGTCTCCTTCAGAGATGGGAAGGTGGCGTGGTCTTGAGGGAGTACAGTCGTGTTGATCCTCAAGGCAAGTCCGGTGGGTTTACCTTCACGAGGTTGCCACCCCGTTATTGATCTAGTTCCTTATGAAATAGATGTAACAGAAACCAACCCCGAACCACGACCCCTCTGTGACGGGGTGGTCGTGGGCTCTGCTGTCACCAATTCAGCTGATAGCGAGTAGGGGAATTTAGTCACCTGCGCTAGGACCTGCGCAGTCGAGCGCCGTAAGCGGGGATGAAGGAGTCCTGGGGGGTTGAGCCAATCGGCACTGGTCCGGAATTCCAGCGAAACGGTGGCCCTACCCTCTAGCCAGGGGTAGGGAAATGGCCATTCTGTCCCGTCAGAGGGCCACGGGCGAGGTGCGTGGGGTCCGCGGAGGTTGCCCTCGGGCGGCCGAAGCGGTAGGTAAAGGCCATGCTGACGGTGCAAGTGAGGGTTGATCAGTTCGTGGGGGTAGGCCTTTCGACCTTCCACGCCAACCCGATCGAGCACCCGATGTCGCGCTGTAAACCAGCCTTGCGCACCTATATCTCTCTGGTAATCCTAACGTTCGCACTCACAGTAGTGCG
Organism: Hecatera dysodea; assembly: GCA_905332915.2. NCBI lineage: Eukaryota > Metazoa > Arthropoda > Insecta > Lepidoptera > Noctuidae > Hecatera > Hecatera dysodea. The sequence continues at coordinate 4,090,124 of HG995306.1, read as the reverse complement.
ACGTTCCCAGTTGCGGGCTCCATGGAGGGTGGGAGCCAGGGAGATGAATTTTTATTGCAAAAAGTATGGACACAAAAAGGCCTACTTTAAAAACCGAAGGAGTGGAGTCGGCGAAAGTCGACAAAACTCCGAAGCGAGGTGCCTCCGGCACTTCGCTCGCCCCTGGATGCCCTGCAGCTAACGCTGCAGGCTCCAGCGCGGGCGCCGGTTCGGCTGTGGCGAAAACCGCAGCTAAAACCAAAAAGTCCCTATCCAAGCAAAGGATATCGGCGCTGCAGGGGACCAGTACCGATCCTTCAAAAACAAAGGTGAAAACGGCGACGGCTAACACCAGTGCCGGAAGTAGCCTTCCCAGACACCCTTCTCCTCCTCCTGTGGCTCTTCAAGCCACACCCCAGGCAGCAGCCGTCACCGGTCAAAAGGGAACGGCGTGCAGCACCGAGGACGTTTTCGCAAGCGCCTGGCAGGTGCCATTCCGTAGAGGAAAAAAGAAAAAAGGCAAGGGTAAAAACTCCACACCACAAGCCCATTGCTCTTGTTCAGACCCTTCAGGTCAACAAGCTCCTACAAGCCAGGGCAAGAGGAGGGAAAGGCTGACGCGCAAGGAGCGGCGTCAAGAACGCAGACGGGGAGGCAAGGGCAAAGCCTCCCATAGCAAGCAGGTAGCTGCCACCAGCTCGGCCAACTAGGCCAAGGCAGGTAAGCTGAGCTTCTCGGAGGGGAAGCGGTCGCAGGCTGAGGCCGGCTTCAGCCGACCAATGCCCAGTCAACCGCCGATCAAATCCACAGGAGCTACGGCCATGGCAGCAACCAAGAAGCAGGAGCCTGAGGGGAGCGATCAGGCTGTGGTCAAACGGGCTCTAAACGAGACCATCTCGCCTCGTGGGGAGCACAAGCGGCCGCGGCTTGAACAATCCCAGCGGGTTATCAGTAAAAGCTACGCCCAAGTAGCTAGTGAGTCCCTGAAGGTCGCAATAACCTGCGAACGGAGGGGAATTAAGAGGATTATCAGCGAGGCCTGCTCCCCTAAACAGGACACACCAGGCCCTACCTTCAACGCGAAGCCGCTTTTCGCCGGTGGTGTCCTCAAGCTGTGGTGCGGAAACGACCACACTTTAGCATGGCTGAAGAAGACAGTCTCCACCTTGGCTCTGCCGGCTAGCACCTCGCTAGTAGTCAAGAGCCAGTCGGAGATTCTGAAGCGGGTGCGGTGCGGCATTGCCATCCCCGACGATCAGGGAGTCTACGAGGACTCGACCTTCATTGGACGAGCCCTGAGTTACCAGAACCCCTGGGTCGATGTGAAGAGATGGGTGGTGCTGCACGCCGAGAAGCAAAAGGCATGCTGGTTCGTGGTGTTGGGTATCCCCGAGGACCAAGTACCGATCCTGATGCGCTCCGAACGCCGACTCTCAATTGGTTTGGGATCGGTGTACGTGAAGTTCCAGGGTCCGAACGGTAGGTTCACCGACGTCCCTCGGGGGTGGGACCCGGCCACAGGACAGCTGCAGAACGCAGGGGAGACCATCCCCCCGCCAAATAACCCGGAAACAGCCGCGGCTGACCCTGCAGCAGCAGGCGAGCCAGTTGCCCCTGTCGCCACCATGGACGCCGCTCCGTCATCGGGGGAGGAGCTGGACGACGTAATGTTGTCCCCGGCTTCGGACCCGGTGGAGGACGGTTTCGAGGAGGGCGACCTGTTTGCCGGGCTGCGACTGGAGGGTGACGAGGAGGGTCTCGCCTGCGATGGCGTCCCTTTTGTCGGCCTGTAAAGTCGTGCAGGCAAACCTCCACCACAGCCAGACCGCAACGGCTCAAATACGAAAGTGGCTGGAGGTTCAACACACTGCCATTGCCCTGATTCAGGAGCCGTGGATCAGGGGTGGCCATATACAAGGACTCTCAAATCTTGGCGGTAAGCTCCTTGTTACTACAGATCATGATCAGCCTAGATCGTGCATCTATGTCAAAGGTAACCTTAAAGCACAGCTCTTAAATGAATTCTGTTGCAGAGATATCTCTGCAGCTAGGCTGATTATGCAGCGCGGCGCCGCAGTGATGGCGATTGTCTTTGCCTCGGTTTATATGCCAGAGGCAGAGGATCCGCCTCCTCTCAACCTTGTCCGTCTTGTCAACCACTGCGAAAACACGGGGGATGAAGTTGTCATCGGGACCGACGCAAACGCACACCACCCGCTGTGGGGTATGGACACGCAAAATGCAAGGGGTAAGGCACTAGTTGACTTCTTGTTCACTACTAACCTGTCCCTACTAAACACAGGCTCGGGACCAACCTTCGTAACCAGACGTAGTCGTACAATCATAGACCTCACTCTGGCTACTGAGGGCGCAGCGGATTTCGTCACGGGGTGGCAGGTCTCCGAAGAGGCTTCCTGCTCGGACCACAGGTGGATCCGCTTCGACATCCAGGTCTGTATAACACCTAAACAACCTCGGCGAAATCCGCGTAACACGGACATAGCGGCATACAGACGCAGCCTTGAAGCAAGGCTTGCATCACCAGGTGATACGATGATTCCTGAGGACACGACCCGGATCGATGTGCAAGTAACACAGCTCACAGAATCATTAGTAAGCAGCTACCAATCCGCCTGCCCAGAAACGGTTCCACGCGACACACCAGGAAAACAGCCCTGGTGGGGCGCGGAGCTTGAGCGCAAGCGCGGAAAGGTAAGGAAAGCTCTGAATAGAGCCATGAATACATGTAGGGATGTGGACTGGGATACGTATTACGCAGCCAAATTCAGCTACAAGAAATGCATCAGATACAGAAGGAGTACTGGATGGCGAAAATTCTGTGGTAACATTGAATCTTGCCAACAAGCAAACAGGGTAAGGAAAATACTGGCGCAACAGAATACACCTGGAGCTGCCGCTCTCCGTAAACCCGACAACAAGCTGACCACGTCACCTGAAGAAACGAGACGCGTCCTAGTAGAGACTCACTTCCCAGGTAGCGTTTTCGCGCAGGTAACAGAATGGCGTGACGATACTCAAACACCATCAGAGGAAGATTGGCGTTATGCAGAGAAGATGATTTCGCTGGAAAAACTCCAATGGGCCATCAGAAGCTTCCAACCTTTTAAGGCTCCCGGTCCTGATGGTGTGTTCCCTGCCCTGCTGCAGTGGGGGGGAAATGCCGTCGCAACAAGACTGGTACCCTTAATGAGAGCGTGCCTGGCTTTTAGATACGTTCCTAAAGGATGGAGGGAGGTGAAAGTTATATTCATTCCGAAACCAGGTAAGAGTGACTACACAAACGCCAAATCCTATCGACCTATAAGTCTGACCTCCTTTCTTCTGAAAACAATGGAAAGACTGTGCGAAACGGAACTACGAGATGGCGCTCTAAAAACATTACCACTACATGGTAACCAACATGCATATAGCTCGGGTAAGTCGACAGAGTCTGCTCTTCATCTGGTGGTGAGCCAGATAGAGGAAGCGATACACCAGAAAGGATCCTGCCTGGGCACTTTCATAGACATCGAAGGGGCCTTCGACAAGACAAACTTCTCCAGTATAAGTGCCGCTCTCTCCAAGCACGGTGTAGAACAGGTACTTAATGACTGGATTACCAACATGTTAAGTAAACGATCAGTTCGTCTTGAGGAGGAGCAGCAGATGGCCTTCATAGCTAGAGGCTGCCCACAGGGAGGAGTGCTCTCCCCCCTTCTGTGGAACCTGGTAATTAATGACCTCATTACCAAACTCAATGAACATCGATTCTACACAATAGGGTATGCAGACGACCTCGCAATCCTCGTGCCGGGGAAGGTGACGGGAACGATCTGTAACCTCACTCAACAAGCACTACGCATCGTGGAGAGATGGTGTGGAGAATATGACCTGTCAGTGAACCCCACTAAAACTGAACTAGTTATGTTTACACAAAAGCGAGCACTAGGCCACTACCGCCTACCTAAGCTCTTTAATACAGAACTCCAGTTGTCTAACGAGGTTAAGTACCTAGGAGTTATCCTAGACAGCAAGCTAAACTGGAGCAATCATCTAGACTATAAACTAAACAGGGCATGCATTACCTTCTGGCAATGCAAGAAAATGATTGGTAAGAAGTGGGGCCTATCCCCCAAAATTATACTATGGCTATACAGCGCAGTAATTCGGCCCATGATCACCTATGGGGCCGTTGTGTGGTGGACCCGCACAAAGCTACTCACAGCCGTAAATAAACTACAACACATGCAAAGGCTGGCCTGCATGGCGACTACGGGCTGCATGAGGACTACTCCTACTGCGGCACTGGAAGCCATACTGGGACTCCCCCCGCTACACCTATTCATACAACAGGAAGCGACAATGGCAGCAGTCCGCCTTAAAACATTGAATCTCTGGGGTAAGAGAGGAACACTACACACCACTCTACTCGAGGAGATCAACAAAGAACTACCCTTAACAAAAGCAATCAATGATCGGGTACCCAAGCAATTTATTTTTGACAAAAAATACAAAATCCAATTGTATGAGGACCACCGCTGCGAGGGGCTAAGCCCCGCTGAGCTGCGGATCTTCACGGATGGATCAAAAACAGGTACTGGCACGGGTGCGGGAGTCTTCTCGGAGGATCTCAACATTCACATAGCCACACCATTGGGGGTCCATAACACAGTTTTTCAAGTTGAATGCATGGGCATTTCCCTGGCCGCCTCAGCCATCCTGAACAGGGAAGTTAAGGACCACTCAATACGCATACTTTCGGACAGCATGGCCGTCCTGCAAGCTCTGAACAGCCACACGGTTAATTCTGGACTGATCCTCGAGTGTCACCAACGTCTGAACCAGGTTGGTAGTTACAACAAGGTAACCATACAATGGATCAAGGGACACAGCGAATCCCGAGGCAACGACGCTGCGGACGAACTCGCTAGAAGGGGCTCGAGTATGGTAGCGATGGGACCCGATCCCATCGTACCACTACCATTCGGGTATCTACGCAATCTGGTAAGGAAGCGTACTAGAGACAAACATCACGACCTATGGGGGAACCATGGTGAGTGCAGGCAGGCCAAAGAGGCACTTCCCTCTATCAACGGCCGCTTCACGAAACAAGCCCTAAGACTGACCAAACAACAGTTACGTACAGTCACAGCCGTTACAACTGGCCACGGGTCTTTTAACAAACACCTCTATGTCTTAGGAGTCACTGACAGCCCGCTCTGCAGAGCCTGCATGGAGGAGGATGAGACAGCAGCACATCTGCTTCTGAGCTGCCCGGTAGTCGCGGATTACAGGGCTAAGTACTTCGGAAACCCAGGTACCCTCTGCGAGATAGTTAGCAACACCAAGGCCTTGCTGGCCTTCCTAGGGGAGCTGGGGTGGATCGAATGACACATTTGTCCCACCTAAACGCAAAATACGCGCTTAGTCGTGGAGTTGCGGAAACCAGCCCGCTTTTACATACATTACATACAGAGCAGTATGCACAATCTGGGTCATGAGTCATTAATCTGTAATTGTATGTCATATTTTATGTAAGTATCTTTAATATCAAGTCTTTTAAATGTTCACTGAACAATTGCTTCTTCATTTATTAGGAGAAACCACCTTACATACTGATTTTGATAATTATATAGTATACATACTTAACGTGGCTATAAACTAAACATAAACTAATATCTAATAATTATTTATTAGATATTAGTTTAAGTTTATGATTTGTAAGCTGGTCAGTTATGTGATGAAGAATATGTTTTCTTTCTTTTTCTGATTGCTTAGGCAATTGCAATTTTTCAAAAACCACAGGTGGGTTCCCCCACAGTGCACAGATGCATTGAGATGCATTGCATGGCTAATTTTGTGAGAACTTAAATGATTAAATAGATGTTTATAGATATTAGGTCCCATATAAAAAAAATGCCTCAGTATTCGATGGTATATATCTAATTCGTTGATCTCTTGCTTATGGACACACATGTGGTGTTCTGGCTGGGCTTCTCTCACTCTATCCTGTATTGTTGACCAGTTAATCCAAACCAAGTCACTCTGAAACACATGGAAAGCTGAATATAGCAAAATGTTGTAGTTCAATAATTATTCCAGTGCCATTTTGTTAAAGACAATTTTTTTTAAACAAACTAATAAAACTCATTAATTTTAACTAATTTATTAAATGAGTGTAATTTGTATTTGCTTACCTCTTTAATTTTTAATGCATTATTATAAAATAATTTAGTGTCATAGGCATAATATAAATGGTATATTGATATCACTAGCCTCATCAACCAAATGAATGCACACAATGTGATGAGACACCACCTAAAACAAATACATTAATTTATTGACATTTGCATAGGCTAATAATAATAGAATTCATTATTTTATTAAACCAATCAAAACATAAACAATCTTCTTTTAAACCAGTGGTTTTTCAGTTTTTTTTCTCTGAAGAAATATCCTGTGAGAAAAAAAACCTATCTACATCAGTTAGATTATATCAATTAAAAATAGTGTACATCAAAGATCAGGAGGCTTGGGACATCATGTTGTGGTAAAAATTGTTGTGAGTAGTGACATCACACAAGTAATCAACACACTGTATCATCTTCGTTTTTTATTTGCATGAATACAGAAAAAATATGTGTCCATTATTTTTTTAGAAAACTATCTGACAGACTCTTTTGTTTTTTTTACTCAACTATCCTATTATGCAGAGGCTAGCTGACTAAACAGAGTTTAATTTGTGAATTTAAAAAGGATGCAGCATTAGAAAAATGCATTCAAGCAAATAAAAGCTACTTGAAAGTTTGTGATAACTGTTCACATGATCTCACATGGTTGGCATGTGCAAAATATTCACTATTATCATCACTTTTCATAATTTCTTATGCACTTGAGCAATAACTACACAGCTATATCTGTCAAATACAGGTTATAACTAGTACCATAGTTGTGCAGATAATAATGAATAATTCCCTATTATCATATCTTCACTGCTGTGGCATGTATGGTATGCAGATAAAATAGATTGTTTTTATTCAGTAATTTCGGAAACATACTGCTGATCTAAAAGTCTAGAGCTGTTTATGAAAAACAGCAGAGTAGCAGTTGAATGCAGGATTTTCTTTACTCAACAAGAAAAATGTAGCTACTCACCATTTCCAAGCAACACTTTCCACACACACTGCAGGAGACAATATAACATCATTTAAGCTAAGTTTTTCACTTCTGTTGGCATTTGGATCATTCCTAAATAATCTTGTATAATCTACACAATACACCAAAAATGTGGAAAACCACACTATGAAAATAAATTGCAACAAATAAAATAAGTCAGATATTATCATTGGGTAAAATCCACCACGAACATAGTATCTGTACATTCTTGTAAAAAAAGAGTCTAGATCCTCTATATGAGTCCATCCTCCTGCAAGAAGAAAATAACATTTTTTAGTATAAGAAATAGTTTTCATATTTTTTTAGGGTCTGAACTTATTGAGAAAAAATATTCATAACATAACAGGCAGCTAAGGTTTGATGATACAGCAAAAATTTTAAATGGCCTTGTACAAAAACAACACGCCTAATATTACTTAGTAAATTTGAAAATGAAAACAATATATCTAGATTTAATTTCCGCGAATATTAGTGAGTTGCAGGTATGCACCTCCCTCTCGCCCGCTATATTATGCACATGCAAGATTACTGGGCAAATGCAAGGATTTTAAGCACATGCAGGAAGGCAATGCAAAACCCAACACCATTACCGACACGTGTTTCGCCTCTCCACGAGGCATCCTCAGGGAATGTGTTGACTCGCTGACCGTTGAGTTGCGACTGAGAAATTAGTACAAGGCACCCCCCCTTTTATACACTGCCACCGTTGGTTATTTATGTGTACAACTACACACAAACATTCGCAGTAAAGGGGAAGAAACTAAATAATATAAAATAAATATAGCGGGCGGGAGGGAGGTGCATACCTGCAACCCACTAAAATTCGCGGAAATTAAAACTAGATATATTGTTTTCATTTTCAAATTTAAAATGGATTTCCGCAAAGTAACGCCTGACTCAATCAATTTTATTATTTAGTAACACAATATTAATCATGAGACAATGAACAAAGACTCATAAAGAAACACCATGTCTTTTGCTTGATTACCTTTGTTTTTGGGCACTTTATGGATGATAACATTGTTGGCATCCTCATGCTCGTGGTCCAGGGTAACAAAAGTTGGAGCTGCATTCGTGGTCTCCGCCAGTGCCGCCAGTGGCGGAGTGAATTCGTTGTCCAATGCGCTGTAGGTAACGTCGCGTTTTCCAAAATGTGCCATATTAATTTCAAGAATAACAATAAAAGTGCTCGTTTCTACGGTTAAACACAATACGCAGAGGCCATTTACTATCCAGACATGGTCAGTGTGTCATCTTAGGGGCGGACATTCTTGACTTTGTCCCAGAAACGTGAAAAATAACAACACAATCAACTTTGAAATTCATGCAAATGATTTTTGCTATTGCAATTTTTTAACAGTTGCTATATATATTTTCTTTGTTTCGTTTGTTTTTTAAAAAACTGATATAATAAGTTCAAGGATACAAAGAATTAAAAACCACGAATGATTTTTTTTTTTTTTTTTAATTTAATGACCTGGTAACAAAGACCTTTAGGTCAAAACCACGAATGACAGCCTATCATGTATCATTGAGATGGGAAACATATTTTATGGAGGCGCTGCGTTATTCTATACATACATTTGCTTATATAAATATGAGTGAAATATGATTCAGAACTTGAAATATCGTTATGTCTCATTCTTTCTAGTGAGATAATCCTATTTGATAAAAGAGACAACTAAATTTACGTTGTTGCTAATTATGGCAACATTTTGTCGTGATGTAGAGACAGTTGTAGGTAAGTGCCGTTGCAGCCATATTATGCGACAAATTCATGGTAGTTACGCTGTCAAATGGTTGTTTACTTCTAATATTATTGAGATTTGCGAGAAAACTACGAGGAATTTTACTTTTAAAACTGCATGTAAATGTTGGAAAACATAAATCCAACATGCCTGTGTGTTGTGTTGTGAAGTGTGGTGCAAGAAACAGTCAAAATCAACCTCAATTGTCTTTGCACAGGTTAGTAGCCGGTTTTCATGCATTAATACACACAATAATACACATTCGGTGATACTATTGTAACGCAATCATGAATTTATGGCTAAAGTATTGATATTTGGGTTCATTTCCACATAACAGGCCCTCGTAATAAATCGTCACAAAATAATTTTTGAAATTGTTATTCAAACAAAACGAAACTGAAATCACTGACTAGTTGTTAAAAACTACTAAAATAACACAAAAGAACGCGAATAAAAGAAAAAGAAAAAAATATGCGTCAACTTTTTGTGTGCTAAATCAAAACGCATTATTAAAAACTAACTAAAATAGCAACACCTGCTGTCAAAGTTACGTCAAAAGCGTCAAAATTGTCCAAATTAGAGGTTAATTTTGCAAAGTTTGATATTTTTTATTTCAGAAAGTATTTATTTCCTAAACTTGAAACTTCGTGAGATTGTTAAGAATAATAAGTACTTTGCACAAAAAAAAATATAAAGACTCTACACGGTATCCGTTATTCTAAAGTCGAGCCGGCCTTTTTATTATATTTGTTTATTCATTCGTTTGTTTACATAATGAAATAGTGTTGTACCGTTGCCGACTTGCGGTAATACGTAACGAGTTCCTCCGCTGCCGCGCTGGAACGATATCGGTATATTCTGTGATGTTAACATAAATAATCCTGCGTCTTATTCGGTCCGAGTGACCTAGCTAGGTCCGGCCTGTGATTCACACTTCACACCAAAATCAAAATATTTTACGTAAATCTGAAGAAAACATTGAAAAAGCTAATCTATACTACTAATATTATAAAGCTGAAGAGTTTGTTTGTTTGTTTGTTTGTTTGAACGCGCTAATCTCAGGAACTACTGGTTCGAATTGAAAAATTCTTTTTGGGTTGAATAGACCATTTATCGAGGAAGGCTTTAGGCTATATAACATCACGCTTAAGCCAATAGGAGCGGAGCAGCGATGAAGAATGTTTTAAAATCGGGGATTCCACGGGGACGAAGTCGCGGGCAGCAGCTAGTTATCTCTAAAAGAGTAATCATGGAGTTTCTTGCCGGCACTTCTCCATAGGAAACAGCTAATTGGAACCGTGCACCTAGCTTATAATGTTTCATGTTTGTTTTAGTTCAATATTAGCATCTCTAACCAAAATGACATAAAAATACTTTAATTTTTATAGGTTTCCTAAAAATGAAGGCTTACAGAAAAAATGGTTAGAGGCTAAGGGTCGTAGCGTGATGTTAAATAGCCTATAGCCATCCTGGCTACCAAAAGCAAAAATAATTTTAATGCTTTTTTTTTGCGCGGTACCCTAATTATTTCTCTAAAATAAAAGTAGCCTTAGTTACTCCTTGTAACATATCTGCCTGTAAAAATCCCGTCAATATTTGTACAGCTATTTCAGAGATTAGCCGGGACAAACACTTCAATTTCATTTATTTGTATAGATAGCAGAAGGTAAGATAACCTACTCATCTTTTTCTGTTACTATTACAACGGATTTTAATTAAGTACATAATATGAGGTATGATCCAAACGTGATAAATTAGTGGAACTCGTAACTAGTATCGATACTCGTTGTAGTAACACCTTGATTGACTTAACCCTAGCAATGGCAGCCATTTTATGTTCTGTAGGTATGCACCCTTTTTTCGTAGGTATTTCCAGTCCATACTTTTATAGGTCAATGCAGCCTATTGTACTAAACTCATTTTTTTTTCCTCTTCGCCCTTCTCGGGCAGGCTAAGGTCTTAGACCATACCGCCTCGTCTTCGGGTGATTCCGTCGTTTCGTGCAAATTGCAACGTTCCGCGGAATAAAAAAAAAACTGAAATATAACATACATATACGTTTATAATCGAGTTAAAGTCGTCGTTAGATTCATAAAAAGTGGAAGGCACTTTTTTATATTGTTTACTTACAGAGATATGGCTCGCTGAAATTCAACAACAGGATGGTGATGAAAACTGTATGGATTGTAATGAACTTGGGCGAGATGGTAATGATATATCTCGGGAAGGTAATAAATAGGCTAGGACACGAATGAACCGTAATAGAAGGTAATTTTAAAAATCAAAATAAAACAATAATTTACAATAGGAATCTTCATATCTTTTATTTGTAATCAGACTTTTAATTCAGTTCAGTCTCAAAAAATCAACTTGGAAGGAAGCATAATCACATTAATCACAGTTCTTAGGTAATTAAATGGCTAAAGGCTTTCAAACAGTAGCCAAACAAATTTATCACATTGGACTGACTTATAAAACGATCAGTATTGAATAAAATATTAATAGTAGGTAATAATAAAGTAGAATTTTTGGTCTTGGACTCAAAATCACAGTAATAACGTAAAAATAGACTTCTAAAAGTTAACAGTTATAATTATTAATAACCTGCTCTACAATTAACACCAAAACAAATATAAAAGTTAATTAATCTTCTAGTATTTGAGTCAAAACCGCAATCGTATACAAAAAAAGAAAACAGTAAAATACTGTTATTATAAAATAATCTAAACAATATTGATAATTCTTGAAATTAAGCGATTCTTTTATCGATAACCAATACGACGTATCTCCCTTAAAAATACAGCAGTAGATAAATAGAAATATAAAATTACAAAAACTGAAAACCTTAAAAAATATTTAATTCGTCATTATCATCTGATTTTTCAAATTGATTGCTGTCTAAATCTTGTGCTTCTGTTACGTTAGTTTGAATGAAAGTCTCGAATTCTCGTTGGTGTTTAGAAATAAATGCTTCTTCCAGTTTTTTGGGGACAAGTTTTTTCTTTGGCATCTTATAAAATTTGCGGTTTTCCCAACTTACGCGAACATCAGATAAAATCTTAACTTTAGGAGATCTTGTTACAGTTGAAGATGTAGCTGTATTAAGTAACGGTGAGAGCTGTAAATCGATAGGATCCTCTAAAGATTTTAGGTTTTTGAAAATATCTGATTCATCTAAGTTATTTAAAATTGTAGATGTATCTATGCTACATATGGATTGGTTGTCATCGATACAAGTGGCATCGTTTTCACTACACTGATCACGAGATTGACCACTTTTTGTTTCGCCGTAGTAATCTGAATTAAGAAAGCCCAAATGCTTATTATGTTGGCAAGGAATAATGCAATCTTGACACTCAAAACAACTAAGACTGCGCAAAGTTATAGTTTTTTTTATTATCAGCAGTCCAAATTACCTGGTGAACTTGCATAGTTCCTTTAAAACTTGAAATATTTCGTGGAATTATTTTATCTTCAATATCACGCTCAGTTATCATATCAAAGTATACGTTTGGTATATTTTTGGTAACCAAACCCCAGAAGTCTTCATACCCAAGCAGCAAAATTATCCTATAGTGCAGATGCTATAGGCCTCCAGCACTTATAATATTCTCTTAACGGTTCTCGTATTTACTACCACGCTTATAATAGCCAGCATGGAGTAAGTTGGGCCTTATAGTATTTCTGATCTTATACATTAACTTATAATCTCTTATAGGTAGAAATTAAGGGTGCAATATAAGTTTGGGTGACCTATAAAAGTATCGCGAGGGTGTAAATGCACTCAAGAGTAGATAAACTGGTAAGCTATACTTATAACTGCTAACAAGAAGCTTTATAGAACTACTATAAATAAAGTACGCCAATAAGAGTGACAAATAGAACTAAACAAACCGGAAACTATTTGTATTTATTACCTAGTTTTATAATGGTTTATAAATTCACTTTACGGAACAATTATAAGTAATATAGAGCGGTTTTATAGTGGTATCAACCAAAATTGTTATAATCTTAACACGATTATAAAGGTTTAATTTAATATACTTAGTATCCAAAACTATATCCGTGGTGTCCTGTACAAGAATACATTGGTTTTTACAATTATTAAGGTTTTTAAAGCTCGGAAATCCCTTTTAGTCAAAAAGCGATCGACGTCCAGAAACATTACCATTTTCAATGCTGACACCTAAACCAAAGAACTAAAATAAGCCACGTATCTAATAGCAATATAAAAGAACCGTTCGGTTATAGAAATATTTGCGGAACTCTAATTCCAAACAATATGGCCAAGCAATGGTTCTGATGTTTACCATTATTAAACAAAGTAAGCCTATAACGGTTTGTTAATGTATTTGGGAAAACCAACTTTGTCAAAATGGCGACTTTTCGTTGTATGTCTTACTGAAACTAACATTATTTTAAAATTCAACTTAATGAAAGCCCTTGACATCGCCAACGCCTTTAATTCCCTGCCCTGGAGTTGCATCAGGGAGGCACTCCGGTATCACCGGGTGCCAACCTACCTCCGTCGCGTGGTTGAGGACTACCTGACGGACAGAGCCGTCATCTACCCCGGTCACCGGGGAGAGTGGAACCGGCGAGAGATGTCGTGCGGTGTTCCACAGGGTTCGGTTCTGGGGCCGCCCCTGTGGAACATCGGCTACGACTGGGTGCTGCGCGCCGACCTCCCTCGCGGCGTCAGCGTAGTCTGCTACGCTGACGACACGCTGGTTCTGGCGCAAGGGGGGTCGCACCAGGCGGCGGCTGAGTTGATGACACGCGGGGTTGCGGTAGTCGTTGACAGAATCCGGCAACTGGGTCTCGAGGTGGCCCTGCACAAGTCCGAGGCCATGTGCTTTCATGGCTCTCGGAACCGGCCACCACCGGGACCCCAGGTAACGGTAGGAGGGGTTCACATCGGCGTCGGGTCAACGATGAGGTACCTGGGCCTCGTCCTCGATAGCCGGTGGAACTTCGCGGAGCATTTCCGACGTTTGGCCCCCAAACTGGGGCGGGCCGGGGCTGCCTTCAAGCGGCTCTTGCCCAATCTAGGGGGTCCAAACGCCTCCTGCCGGAGGCTGTACGCGGGGATCGTGCGGTCCATGGCCCTTTACGGGGCCCCAGTGTGGGCGCTGTCGCTAAGGCGACTGCCAGCGCGCCACCTGGTCTCGGCCCAGAGGGTCATGGCCATTCGGCTAGTCCGTGGATACCGCACGGTCTCTGGCGAGGCGGCGAATCTCCTTGCCGGATTGCTGCCGTGGGATCTGGAGGCGAGAGCCCTCGCGCACGTCTACGCGTTGCGCGTGGAGGCGCTAAGCCGGGGTGAAACTCTGCCGCCGCGGCAAATTGCTGCGCAGCGGACGGAACTCCGGCGGGATCTCACGGAGGTTTGGAGACAGCGACTATCGCAACCCAGTGCTGGGCACGCCACTATTGCGGCGATAAGTCCCCTCTTTGAGGCGTGGCTGGAGAGACGTCACGGCGTCCTCACCTTCCGCCTGACGCAGGTGCTTACCGGACACGGCTGTTTCGGGAGGTACCTGTGTCGGATCCAGCGGGAGGACACGTCCGGGTGTCATCACTGTGTGGATCGCCCGGAGGACACGGTGGAGCATACGGTGGAGGTCTGCCCTGCTTGGGCGGAGCACCGCCGTGTCCTCGTCGAGGCGATCGGCGGCGGCAACCTCTCGCGTCCGGCCCTGGTTCAAGCCATGGTCCGAAGCGAGGAGGCATGGGAAGCGGTCGCCTCCTTCTGCGAAGCAGTAATGCTAGCAAAGGAGGAGGCGGAACGCGTGCGTGAGAGGGAAACCTCACGCCCCAGCCGCCGCAACAGAAGAAGACGCCCCGGGCGTCGGGAAACGCAGGGCGATTCCCGGCCACCGTAGGCGCGGGCCTGCGGATGGCGAGCTATGGGTGGCTCGCCGTCCGATAGCAACCAGGCCCGAGTCGACGGCGCGTCGTGTTCCACGCGCGCCTCAAAGAGCCGTCAGCAACGTAGACGGGGCCCCATAGGGTCAGTGCCTGCTAGGGTTGCGGATTTTGTTCGAAAGAGTCACCGCAGCCCTGGAACGCAAAGGGCACAAGAAGGATCACGGGTGGGTTTTAGTCAGTAAGAGTCTGACACTCCCTTCCGCTCCGCCCAGAGCGGGAGAAGTCATTTGATGATTTCCCATCCAGAAAAAAAAAAAAAAAAAAAGGGGCGCGTCAAAATTTTGACTAAAAACTTATTATACTTCACAGAAAATATACGTGCGCCATGATGTGCTCATTCAAACACATTATACATCTTGATTTATTGTTAACTAACACTCTACTCACAATTTATATTCTAGATAATATTTATTAGAAATGGATATGTTTTAATCTTTACAAATGTGCGCAGTAACATTTACCAATTCACAACACTTTGTATGAGCTTGTATGAGATTCACTGTGTACATTATTGTCGTATTTGGTTCCATTAAGCGCTGATAGTTAGCTTCGCGGGAGCAAATAGTTCTACGTAGTCCAACTATAAGGTCGTTACTGTCGTGTTTGGTTCACTTATGAGCTGATAGTTAGCTTCGCGGGCGCAAATAGTTTTACGTAGTCCAACTATGAGGTTGTTATTGGTAAAAGTAGTATTCATCAATTCTACTATAGACATTTAATTAGGTAAAATACGCCTATAAATTGGGCCCTTTTCCGTGGTTATAATTGCTTACTATTCCTTTATAGTCCTATGAAATGGTGGTTCCAGGACAATTACTAGACCACATTTTGCTGCTTGGGTATGTACCAACATCTGTACCATATTTGACAAAATTATCAGCAGTCCGTTTAACAACTGCGCCAATCCCATCCGGAGCTCCTTTTCCATGACCGGATTCTTGATAATTCCATGTCACTCTACGAATATTGGGTTTAATATCTTGTAATTTAGTTATCATATAAAATATTGTCTTATTCCGATATTGGCTGGAAAGCGAGTCAGATAAAAAATGTACTATTTCATATGGCACTACAGTTTGTGCCATCTTTAAAATGGGACATAGGTGTGCCCATATGGCTCTAGCGTCATGTTTTAAGCAATCACTAATTGTGCAAAATGATTTGGTCCGAAATACACCTGCATCATTGTCCTTATAGTAAAGAACCCCGGTGTGTAAAGAAACTTGTTCTCTACTTCCTCCAAAGTGGAAAGATTGTATTTCCTCATTGTATTTCAAGCAATAATTCTCACTAAAATCAACGTGCACAAGTATCTCATTGTCTTTCAAATTTTGTTTGAGTTGCTTGATAACCTCATACTGTACTGTTATGTTAAGATTGTGCTTAAGAAATGTATCTAGCGTTGACTCTAATTTGTAAATTACGTTACGTGGATAATCTTCAAACCTTTTTTTCATAGATACTATTTTAATCTTTTGTTTTCCATCTTTCACCATATATGGCTTTTTCTCTACAACCCACTGATGGAACACAACTATTTTGTCATTTTTAAATTCATGATAGTTTAATACTTTATTTGCACAGAATTCACATGAACGTTCAAGACATTTTTGCTTTGCATCACAACAGAGACTATTAATTACATGAGTTCCCGAAGTTTCAGAGATAATCTGTGCATTTTTAAGAGCTTTTTGATTTTTTAATTAAAAGATTAACATTAGAATGTAATTTGCATTGACAAGTGTCTCGGTCTGATTTAGGAAAAACTACCCAATAGGGTCTATACTTACAGAAGGTCGAATAGCTAACACTACATTGCTCCTTTAAAAATTTTTCATGCAAGTTCTTTAAATTATCATTCAGGTAACGTTTCTGTTTCTTCACTCCTTTCATTTTTATGAATTCTTTTTTCCCCGCTGCAACTCTACTGTTTGTATCTTCTTCAAAAAAGGAGTGGATTTGATTTAACAAAATTTGTTTGTTTTCCACAGCTGTATTTTTCTTTCTTCGTGAAAATGGCAATTTGTGAAGTAACTTATATTTTCTTAATATTGTATCGTCTTTGATAATCGTGTCTTTAAAATTTCTTTTGTCTTTTTTAATCATTGTTTTATAGGTGTTTTGCAGATTTCTGGATATAGTTTCACTGAAAAGCAGTTGTTTTTTTACTGCCTCCTTCTTTTCTGGTCGTATTTCTGTCAATACTTCATCTACCTTTTTTTCTATAGAATCACACACTTTTTGAGTTATATTACTTCTTTTACGTAATACATCCTTTTCTCTTTCTAGTTTATTGATCCTGCCTTTCAATATCTTTACTGTCTTCATATGATTATAACGTATACGTCTTAAAATATTATTAAACTTAGATAATTGTGTAGACTTACTATTATGCTTGATTGTACTCGGACCTGGTCTAGGTATTATCAAAGGATCTGGTATGTGGGGTTCTGGATTAATACAATAACTTGACTCACTCTGGGGTGGTGAGTTTTCCACCAATATTCTCTGTAATGTCTTTGCTTCTTCCTTTTTTTTTAGATAGTTTTGAGAATTTTTCCGCCAACGCCTTCGTTGTTCCCTTTGTGCTCTAGGAGTCATGTCTTTAATGCTACAGATCTTATTCTTCTCTTTTCTTATTAAGTACCTGTTTCTTTCTTTTTCTTTCTGTAAGGAATACAATTCGGGATTGTTTTTTATTTGAGCATATTTTTCTCGTTTACGTAGCCGATCTTTGGCCAATTTTTCTTCCCTTGTTAACTTTTTACGCGTTTTCCCCATATTTATGCTGAAATGTTAAAATTAAATAAATAATATACTATACAAAAAAAACATATATCTCAAGTAGATAATACATTTTAAACTGGTACACAATTATTTTTAAATAAAAATAACAATCCTTCATTTCCTTCCAAAAGTGTTCATTACCTTCCCGCAAAAAAATGGATGGAATGGATGGTAATGCAGAGGAGATGAATGAAAACTTTCATCATTTTGTTTGATAACTTCGCTGTCGTATACATTAGCAATTTTATTTTTAAATAGGACTAATATGGCAATTAGAGATAAAATTATTACGTACTTATAATAATTTGCTTATTACGGTACCTTGTGAAATCGAAGGAGGGTGATGAATTGATTTATGGACGAAACACTGTCAACAATTTGAAGATCGTAAATAATTTTAAGAGCAATAGGCGTACGTCCACTCGTCTCTGTTACCTGGGCGGACTGACCTGTATAAACACGTTTTGACGTGATTCGTATCGGAGTCCGTCTCGTATTCTCTTCAATTGAGAAGTTTCTATGTACGGATGGTAATTAACTTTTTATTGTGACAAATCAAAAATGGAGCTTTTCTCGTATATAGATTGCATTAAATTGATAATTAAAATACATAACTTATAGACCAGACCTTTAGCTTTAATAATGTGTATTAATTGAAACCATAATTTTGAATGTAGACAAATAAACTTAGAAACATCTACCTAAGTACCCATTTGGAAACGGAGAGGAATGATTTTACAGACAGTTTTAAATGCTTTTTTTAAATATTTAATAAATAAATATGTAATATTAGTGATACTACTTTTAAAGTAACTATGTCTTTACCCACTAAGCAAAAAATACTTCACTTTTTCTAATATATTCATGGGTAAATTTGTCTGGAATTGCTTTTTGCACGAAACTACGGAATGACCCCTTCGGTATTTACTAATCTTCTTGTCAATAAGTAAGCCTCGTCTTCAGTATATTTCTTATTTACTCAGAATAAGTAAGGCCACAGCCTCGTCTTCAGTTTTCTTACTTCATACTTCGTGTCTAAAAGTCAATAAGGCCGCAGCCTCTTTCTCAGTATTTCACAATATCTTGTCTATAATTATTATTTTAGGCCTGAGCCACGTCTTCAGTATTAATTATTAATTATAGTCATCATTATTATAAGGGTGTCATATCCGTGTATTCGTCACAATCATGTTATAAAGTTAGGTCCAGTATGGGCTTATCCATAGGTCATATCCTTCTTATTTATTTATTTATTTATTTATGTACACACGTGATTCTTAAAAAAGACAATTTTGTACAAAATCGAGAGCACAAAGGTACTGCTTATTTCAATAGAAATTTCTTCCAGCAGACCTGCGACAGAAGAGTGGGATAAGAAATGTAGACACAGTGTGTAAAGATACAGAGAAGGAAACTTAAAATATAGGCATATTAACAACTATTTATACATACAAATCAAATTAAAATAAACATACAAACAAATATACACAAATAAATATGTCTAAATACATACTTCTATATAAAATAATACATACGTAATAAAATATACAGAATCACAGTATAGTGGACAGATAATGCTCTTTCACTTCTTTTTTAAAGAGAGAAATATTTTTGCAGTCTCTTATTTTAGGTGGGAGTGAGTTCCATAAACGCACTGCATGAAAAGAGAAGGAGTGAGAATACGAAGGAGTATTATGAGATGGAAAGTTTAGGTGATGTTTAAGGTGGGACCTACACAGCGCATCTGCAGGGCGAGTAAACGAGAAACGATCACGCAGGTAGCCAGGATATGCAGGATTAAAAAGGATATTATAAAGGAGGCATAATATTCGAGTGTTCCTTCGAAGATGAATAGGGAGCCACTTGAGATCCTTGCGGAACTGAGAGACATGGTCGTATTTCCTCAGGCCAAAAACAAAACGGATGCACAGGTTTTGCAAGCGCTCAAGCTTGTTTAAAAGCTCCTCAGTGGCATCCAAGTAGCAGGCATCAGCATAATCAATGATCGGCCGAATCAATGTTTGAGTTAAATAAATTTTAGATTTAAAGGGCAAAAAGGTTTGAAGAGTTTTTAAAGAGTGGAAGGAAAAGTGCACCTTACGACTAACCTCATTCACTTGCGCTCGCCAAGAAAGATTGCTGTTAATTAAGACACCGAGATTCTTTGCCGTGTCCGTGTACGCAATGATCGATCCGTTAAGGGATAAAGGCGTCAATGTGGAAGTGTCAAGCGCACTGCGATAATAACGACTGCCTATGATCATAGCCTGGGACTTAGATGGATTAATCTGTAGGCCATAAGATTTCGCCCACTGATTAATCCTCTCCAGGTCACAATTCATGGCATTAATCGCTGCGTCCGCGTCGGCCAGCAAGAAGTGTCGATAGAGCTGCAAATCATCTGCGTAAAGATGGAAGTTGGAGGAAATAACCTTAGTAACTGTATTTATGAAGATAGTGAAAAGAAGAGGAGAGAGAACTCTACCCTGAGGAACACCTGCAGTGAGGTCACACCAGTTAGAGAAAATCTCTTCGAGGCGAACACACTGAGAGCGCCCCCGAAGATAGGAGTCAAACCAGGATAGTGCAGAAGTAGAAAAGTTAATAGAATTAAGGACTCCAAGAAGTATATCGAAATCCACTGAGTTGAACGCACAGCTGAAATCGAGTAAGACTAATACAGTGAGAGATTTATTGTCCATAGCCCAGCGGATGTCATCAGTTACTTTTAGGAGTGCAGTAACAGTGCTGTGACCAGCACGGAAGCCAGATTGGAAAGGAGAGATAAGAGAGTTTGATGATAGGTATCTAGAAATTTGACCATGAACAATATGCTCGAGAACTTTAGAGAGGAAAGGAAGAATGGAGATGGGTCTAAAGTGAGATAAAGACGATGGATTGCTAGTTTTGGGGAGTGGAATAATGTGTGCCTGTTTCCAGGATGCAGGAAATGTGCCAGAGAATAAAGAAAAATTAAAAATGTGGGTGAGAATGGGAAGCAGTTGTGGGAGAATAGGGATTATCATTCTCGAACACAGATTGTCATGGCCTACTGCGGAAGACGAGATAGCGAGAAGGGATTTTTTAACATCGTCTTCAGAGACAGAACTAAGATTAAAAGATGAACAATTCGGTAGTGGCAAATTGGAGAGCTTAAGCAAAGTAGAAGTTTTGACAATAGGATCCAGAGAGACAGGAGGAAGAGAAAAGTGTTTATTGAGAGCAGACAAGTCGATATCTGTACAAGTGTTAATAGGAGACTTGCCGATACCAACTGACTTTAGAAACATCCAAACATCAGAGGACTTGCGATCTACAAGAGATTCGTGGAAATAGCGTCTCTTAGCATCTCGACACAGACGATTGCAGCTGTTACGCAGAGCTTTGAATTGAGCAAGATTCTGCTCAGTGGGTCTACGCCTGTACCTGCTCTTAGCCTTGTCCTTGCGAGCAATCGCATTTTTTATTTCGGACGTCATCCACGGAGCAGGATTATGCTTGATTTTAACTCTTCGACGCGGAGCATGTTTGTCATATAGACTCAACAGCTGGGAATTAAAGCAATTCACTTTTACGTTGATACAGGTGCTTTCGGTAACCGAAGTCCAGTCAATCATACCTGCATCACGCGTCAACGCAACCAGATCTAATCCATTAAAATTACGAAGAAGACAGTAGCGAGGTTTACGTTTAGGAGATCGGATACGATAGGATAAATAGATGAGGTCATGATAAGAAAAGGTTGCAGTAAGCTGACCAAACTCAGCAACTTTGTGAGGTGAAGATACTGTTGCGCGCCAGAATTAAGTTAGGATGATGGCGGCATTCGGTACCACTAGCGCCATCTAGTATCGAGTAGCAGAACTAGTGAAGTCAAGGACTTCGAGATTTATCTATGCAAGAATTCTCGGACCTTAGTCGGTCGCGACCGATATGTACGCGAACTTTCTGGAGTTCTACTCGGCGCCCTATATAAAGCCGGCACATGTGCCGACCGAGTCAGTATTGGATTTGCGATACAAGTGATAACTTCGAGAGCGATCTTCGACTGCGAACTCAAGTGATTAACAGTGCGATTGTGTTTTGTGATTAGTGAGTTATAGTGTAATTAGTGTGGTGTAAATTAAAGTGTCATCTTTGTTTATTTAATCGGCTGATTTTAATTGTAACGAACCCGAAGCTCGTAACAATTGGTGTCAGAAGAGTGGATTTAAAAGATGCCGATTCTACCGAAGGACGACACTGAGGGTATCCGTACCCGTAGTCAACGCCAGCAAGAGACGGACCAGAGGCGTTTTGGAGGTGCAACGCCGCAGACGACGGAGAGACAGTTGTCAACCATGGAGGCCGGCTTGTCCGCAGTAGCTCCAGCATCATCATCAGCACCAGACTTTGCTGCTCTGATGATGATGCTGCAGGAGCAGACTCGCCGCCAGGAGGAACAGGCCCGTCGCCAGGAAGAGCAGGCCCGTCGTTTAGAAGAGCAGCTGCAGCGTGACAAGGAGGAGCAGGCCCGCCGTCAGGAGGAACAGGCCCGTCGTCAAGAGGAACAGGCCCGTCGGTTGGAAGAACAGCTGCAGCGTGACAAGGAGGAACAGGCCCGCCGCCAGGAGGAACAGACCCGTCGGTTGGAAGAACAGCTCCAACGTGACAAGGAGGAGCAGGCGCGCCGCCAAGAAGAACAGATGTTCCTCATGAAGGATCTGCATGCCACTTTCGGCAAAGAAATTAAGGTTGTAAAGGAAAAGGTGGTTCAGCACGAGAATCGCCTGACGGAAGCTGAATCACGAATCGACCAAATTAATCATCGGGTTGACAACGTGATAGTTGACGTGAGGAAAACGCTGGACAACCTTAAAATAGGAGATGGAATCGCAACCTCTGTAGCTACTACCCTATCATAGCCCATCTTGCGAACCTCTGCTTTAAAACTGGCATATTCCCTGCCCCGCTAAAAATAGCCATTATTACTCCTGTGCACAAGGGTGGGGGTAGAGACGATATTAATAATTATAGACCCATTTCTGTTCTTACTAGTATATCCAAAATTATTGAAAAACTAATAAATATTAGGCTTCTTAATTATTTAAACAAATTTAATATCATCTCCGACTCACAGTATGGTTTTCGTCACGGCATTTCCACTGAGGACGCTGTCATATCACTAACTTCATTAGTATCTAATCATCTTGACAATGGAGACAAATGCTTAACTGTCTTTTTAGACCTTAAAAAGGCATTCGATACCGTCTCTACGCCTATCCTTGTAAACAAGCTGGAAAAAATAGGTATTAGAGATATTGCTCTTGATTTGTTTAAGAGTTATCTTTCAAATAGGAAGCAGAGTGTCAAAGTGGGGCAACATATAAGTGAGGTCACAGATGTATCATACGGCGTCCCCCAAGGAAGTGTATTAGGTCCAACGCTCTTCTTGGTATACATAAACGACTTGTGTAATATGAAAATTCCTAATGCCAAAGTCCTGTCGTACGCCGATGATACTGCTGTCACCTTCTATGGTAAGACATGGCACAATGTGCAGGTAAGTGCTGAAACAGGAATGTCCCAGGTTGCGAATTGGCTTAATGCTAACGTTCTGACACTAAATACCTCCAAAACAAACTTTATAAGTTTCAGCATCAGCAATCGTACTCAACCAACCGACGATTTTCGACTCACTATACACACTTGTGATGGTACTAATGTTGTTAATTGTAACTGCTCTAGTATTGGCAAAGTTCCTAGCACAAAATATTTAGGGGTGATGTTGGATCAGAGTTTGTGCTGGCACCCCCATCTTGAGCAAGTTGCCAATAGAGTCCGTAAGTTAAATTGGATTTTTAAGACTCTGCGTCATGTGCTGCCTAGGTCCACAAAGAGTAGCGGTAAGCCTACTAGAAATGTGCTCACACAAATATATATTTCTCTTGCGCAATCAATATTGATATACTGTATTCCTATTTGGGGTGGGGCAACAAAATCTAAATTCATACAATTGGAGCGAGCACAACGAGCCCTGCTAAAAATAATGTATTTTAAAAAAAGGAGATATCCTACAGAGAACCTCTATAAACTTAGTGATGTATTGTCAGTTAGGAAACTATACATTACTCAAGTCATTTTGAAAAAGCACAAAACCTTACCTTATAATGCGGATATTCATTCAAGGAGAAGAAATCACGATATAGTTCAAATACCTAAAACCAAGACCAAATTCGGATCTATGCAATTTAGTAAACGATCAGCTCAATTATACAACAAAATAAATAAAGAAATTTTCTTATATTCAAAATCATATCATATATGTAAAGAAATGTTGACTGACTGGATAAAACCACTGACATATGAAAATACTGAAGCTCTCATACAAATTGTAACTTAATAAGAGTAAACGACACCATACAGACACCCAATACGCATACAACCACACACCCATAACACTCAACAACACATCCACTTTCATACACACGCACAGACACGTTCATATAATTATATTTTTGCCTTCTACACCCATGTAATGTTTCTTATTTTATGTTTTTGTGTTTTAAGTAAGTATAATCTACTGTTGTGAAGGAGCGGAGTCTTTTAATACAGGCATTATTTGCTTAAATGAAGACTCCTAACCCAACATTGTTTGTGAATAACTTTTGGACACAATAAACATATTATTATTATTATTATTATTATTATTATTACTACACCTTCTCTACGTGGATTCAAAGTGCCGCCGTTCGATGGAACATCTTCCTGGTCGGCATACAAAAAGCAATTTGACGCTGTTATGAAGGCGAACGGGTGGAGTAAGGACCAGGCCATGACTGCTCTCACCCTAGGCCTCCGCGACCAGGCCCTCACTATCCTGGAAGCCCTCGGTAACGAGGTGACTTACGAGCAGCTGATTGAGGCACTGGAAGCAAGGTATGGCGACGCTCATCTGGAACACGTGTTTCGGGCGCAGCTAAAGGATCGCGTGCAACGCAGCGGTGAAAACCTGCAGCAGTGGGCCCTTGAGGTGGAGAAGCTTGTTAGAAAAGCATACCAGTCTGTACCTGCGCTCATTCAAGGGAACCTGGTGCAGGCATTCATTGACGGCATCCGCGACCTTGAAGTTAGAGCTGCCGTGAGGCTCGGGCACCACGAGAAACTTAAGGACGCGTTGGCCCATGCACTAGAGGTGGAAGCTGTGCGGCAAGATCATCGTTCCCATCGCCTCAGGGAGGTTGCAGCGGCTACTGTTCGCGACCGGTCTAAAGGATACAGCCCTAGATGCTATGGCTGTGGGGAAAGGGGCCACCTACGGTCCAGTTGCCCTAAGCGAACTGTAGATAGGGAAGATAGTCGATCTCCAGAGGGTAGGGCGGTTAACAGCACCGCCCAGCAACTGCAGGGAAACGAGTAAAAGCCAGGGCTGCGGGGCGGGTGCTGGCTGATGTTCAGAGAGCCCCAAGGATTTCGATCTCACAAACCCATGACGGGAACAGCCTAATCATCAAGGGCGAGGTCAACGGAACGCCATGTAAGCTGACAATAGACACTGGAGCCTCACGCACGGTTGTCAGTTCCCAACTAGTAAGTCGGTTCCTTGGGGACTCCGCATACAACCGAGACCGCATAAATTTGGTGACGGCCACCGGTCAGCGCATACCCGTCCGCGGAGAGAAAGAGATGGAGTTGAAGCTAGGAAACAGGATCTATCTTCACAATGTTATCGTGGCTGATATAATGGACGATTGCATCCTGGGCCTAGACTTTATGAGAAAAAATTGTTGTGAGATCGACGTTAAGCAAGGAGTTTTGAAATGTGGAACAGAGGAACTTTTCATGGAAGGGGCGTTACCAGGAAATGTGTACAGCCTAAAGAAGATTGTTCTTCCGCCGAGATCCGAAACGATTGTGCCGGTTAGTCTTCCTCGGAATTCTGGGCAGACTCATCGTTGTGTGCTTGTGGAAAGGGTAGACAATGACCTTCCTTGGAAAGTGGCCCGAACTTTGGTTAGAGCCACTGACATTTCGGGGGTACGTGTGCTGAACGTTTGTGATAAGGAACAGATGATAGAAAAAGGCACGCTGATTGGTACTTGCGAGGAAGTGGATTGGTTGCGTCGGTGCCAAAATCTATCGACTGGGAACCTCAGCAAGGACGCCCAAACGAAAGTGACCACACTTTTAGATGACTGTCGCAGCGTTCTGTCTCAAAATGAAATGGTCAAGGCGAAGAGAATGTTACTGAAGTATGCCAATGTTTTCTCTTCAAACGATGCTGACATCGGGAAGACTGATTTAGTTCAACACAAGATAAACACAGGAGAAGAGTTGCCTATCCGTCAACGACCAAGGAGATTGCCGGTAGCGCGTGAAAAGGAAGTGGAAAGCATGATTGAGGGAATGGTTAGGGATGGTGTCATAGAACCTTCATCGAGTCCATGGTGTTCACCTGTAGTGCTGGTAAGAAAGAAGGACGGCACCATGCGGTTTTGTGTTGACTATCGTCGTTTGAATGACGTTACGAAGAAGGACAGCTATCCTCTGCCAAGAATTGATGACACGCTGGACATGCTTACTGGAGTAAAGTGGTTCAGCACGCTGGACCTAAAAAGTGGCTACTGGCAGGTTCAAATTGATCCTAAGGACAAGGAGAAAACTGCATTCTCGACGGGAAAGGGTCTGTGGCAATTTAAAGTCATGCCGTTTGGTTTGTGCAACGCTCCAGCAACGTTTGAAAGGTTGATGGAACTAGTACTAACCGGGTTAATTGGCGAGGCTTGTCTGGTCTACTTGGATGACATCATCATCGTAGGCCGTACGTTTGATGAACATCTGCAAAACCTGGAACGCGTGCTCAAGAAGATCCAGAGTGCAAACCTCAAGTTAAGTCCGAAGAAGTGTTCATTCTTCAAACGGCAAGTTAGCTTTTTGGGATATGTAGTGTCGGAAGAAGGTATCCGCACTGATCCAGGGAAAATCGCCGCTGTCAAGGACTGGCCAATTCCAAAAGACAAGACACAAGTCAGAGCATTTTTGGGTTTGTGCTCCTATTATCGGCGATTTGTTAAGAACTTTGCAGATATAGCCAAACCCCTGCACAAGCTAACTGAGGAGAAGCGACAATTCTGCTGGGACGAGAGTTGCGACATTGCATTCCAGGAACTCAAGGAACGTCTGTGTAAAACACCTATTTTGGGGTATCCTGATACGGGCAAGGAATTTATAGTTGACACAGATGCCAGCGATATAGGACTTGGCGGTGTGTTATCTCAACGGAATGGCGATCAAGAGGTTGTGATAGCGTACTTCAGCAAGTCTCTGTCAAAACCGGAAAGGAATTATTGTGTCACGAGACGGGAATTACTTGCTGTGGTCAAGTCATTGCAGCATTTTAGCAAATATCTGCTGGGAAGGAAATTCCACTTAAGAACTGACCATGCTGCGCTGAAATGGCTATTGCAATTCAAAAATCCAGAAGGACAAGTTGCGAGATGGATTGAACTACTTCAAGAATACGACTTTGTGATTGAACATCGCAGCGGGAAATCTCATGGCAACGCAGATGCATTATCAAGAAGACCTTGCCCTGAAGACTGCAAGCATTGAACTCGGCAAGAGGGTAAAGAAGTCGTACCTGTGAGGATGATCAAGACAGATCTTAGTAACGAGTGGAAGGAAAACTTAGAACGTGCACAGCAGGATGATTTGGACATTAAGCCGATCCTGGAGTGGATGAAGGCCAGTGCTCCGAAGCCTACGTGGAGTGATGTCTCAGCGATGAGTTCAATCACAAAAAGCTATTGGGCCCAATGGGACAGCTTAGTGATTCAGGATGGAGTCCTGTGCCGTAAATGGGAAAATGCTCGGGGAGACAACTGTCATTTGCAAATGGTTGTCCCTAAAGCTAAAGTACCGGATGTTCTACAGCTGTACCATAATGGTTGTTCGGGAGGCCATATGGGAGTTAAACGAACTCTACTGAAGATACGGGAACGGTTTTACTGGGTCCACTGTCGTGACGATGTTGAGGACTGGTGTCGCAAGTGTACAAGTTGTGCGGCTGTTAAAGGACCTCAGACTCGTAGCAGAGGTGCATTGAAATTGTACAATGTTGGTGCACCATGGGAAAGGATAGCGCTAGACGTTGCGGGACCGTTTCCGGAAAGTGAAAGTGGTAACAAGTATTTCATGGTGGTTATGGATTATTTCACTAAGTGGCCCGAAGTCTTCGCCATTCCAAACCAAGAAGCTTCAACAGTTGCGGATAAACTAGTTCATGAAGTCTTCTGTCGTTTTGGAGTACCCTTGGAGATTCACAGCGATCAAGGAAGGAATTTTGAGTCCCAAATATTCCAGGAAACTTGCCGAGTTATGGGTACTCATAAAACTAGAACAACTTCTTACCACCCACAATCGGATGGAATGGTAGAACGATTTAATCAGACATTGGAGAGATATCTGGCCAAAGTTGTGGAAAACCGGCAACGAGATTGGGACAAACACATACAACCGTTTTTGCTGTCATACCGAAGTGCTGTTCATGAAAGCACGTCAGTGACACCAGCTTTCGCAAACTTTGGGAGAGAATTGCGGCTACCTGCAGATCTGATCACCGGAATACCTCCTGATGCCCCACGCAGTATAACCGATTATGCGAATGACTTGCGGAACAAAATGAACGACATTCATGAGCATGTCAGACAATCGGGCCAGCAAATGTCTGAAAAGATGAAAACCCGCTATGACCGCAAAATGAACAATAAAGGGTTCGAGGAAGGTTCACTAGTGTGGTTGCACAATCCAGTTCGCAGCAAAGGGAAATCTCCTAAGCTTCAAGCTAAATGGGACGGACCGTACCGGATTGTGACGAAGATCAATGACGTGACCTACCGTATACAGAAAGGTACAAGAAGCGCTCCTAAGATCGTCCATGTTGATCGACTGGCGCGTTATTATGGCGCTGATAATGCTCGGGACGAGCATGTCTTAGGAGGGGGCAGTGTTGCGCGCCAGAATTAAGTTAGGATGATGGCGGCATTCGGTACCACTAGCGCCATCTAGTATCGAGTAGCAGAACTAGTGAAGTCAAGGACCTTCGAGATTTATCTATGCAAGAATTCTCGGACCTTAGTCGGTCGCGACCCATATGTACGCGAACTTTCTGGAGTTCTACTCGGCGCCCTATATAAAGCCGGCACATGTGCCGACCGAGTCAGTATTGGATTTGCGATACAAGTGATAACTTCGAGAGCGATCTTCGACTGCGAACTCAAGTGATTAACATTGCGATTGTGTTTTGTGATTAGTGAGTTATAGTGTAATTAGTGTGGTGTAAATTAAAGTGTCATCTTTGTTTATTTAATCGGCTGATTTTAATTGTAACGAACCCGAAGCTCGTAACAATACAATCATTAGGTCCAAAAGAGAAGGTGTGCAGTTAGGAAAGTTGTGGGTCGCAGAGAGAGGAAGAATTTCGAGATTAAAAGAAGATAAGAGAGAACGGAGCTTGTGAGAGCGAGTGTCATCTTTAAGTAAACAAGTATTAAAATCACCCATTATAATAACATGCTCGTACGATGGGCAGAGACTATTAAGAGAAGATTCCAAGGTGTCGAAATAGTTAATATGTAGATTAGGGGAGTAGAATACCGCAAGTAGAACTTTGGAATGATTTAATATGATCTCTAGAAACAAGAATTCAGCCGACCCAGAGTATTGAGATGGAGACGTACTAACAATTTTATGTGGTATATCAGCACGTATGTACATGGCAACACCACCACCACCCTTGCCAATCCTGTCATTCCTAACCAGAACATAGCCAGGAAGTGCATAGTGCGTAGAAAGGAGAGAAGGCTTAAGAAAAGTTTCTGAAATGAGAAGTGCATCAAGATGAGTACTACTGAAGGATGCCAGGAGATCAGAGTAGTGACCAGGAACACTCTGAGCATTAATATGGGCTATATGCAAATTTTTAGGATTGTTAGAAAAAAGAGAGGAGATGTTGTCATGCAAAGTATGATGGAGTCTCACTTTCCGCACTAACAAAACTGCAAAAGGAAGAAGAACAAGAGAAAAAACTGTCATTTAAAGCTACTGATTCATCCATAAATAGATACGACTATAAACAAATATATACCTATTATATATGCTAAAATAACTAAAAACTATACAAAAAATTTAAAACTAAATACAAACGGCTGATTACTTAGAAACAACCACCCCAACTCACTAGTATCTAAAAAGAAATAATTTACCAAACAATATGGTTATCGAATAATATGTCAGCGTAATACGAAAAAAAAAAAAAAAAAGAAAGACATAAGTATGCTCGAGAACTGACATAATTCGATTGAACACTGGAACGCTGCGTCAAGAGTAATGTCAAATTGACAATGACAGAATGACAGCTGTGGCCTGTTGGTTTTACAATAACGTAGAGACTTTCGTTGACTTTTCATTGGTAGTGGTAAAGGCTTAACACGTGTTTTTGTCAGTGCTACGAATATTTTCGATTTTAGTGAACTTTTTTGGTGTGAAACTCAATCGAAAGTGTTCCTTGTGTTTGTGTTGTCGTTTTAAGGTTTGTTTCTGTAGTTGTTTTTGTCCTAATCTTAAAAATAATTAGTCAGAATGAACTCCAAAAAGCCCCCGGATCCTGACCCTCCTGATGGACTGTTTGAACTCTCCCCCGTGTTGACTGTATCCCTCCCCCATGACCCTGAAGTGCCTACGCAGGACCCTAACATAGAAACTAAGACCACAAATCGCAAACGGGCCGCAGGTTCCCCTCCCCCTACTTCGTCTAAAATTCCGCCAAAAATCGCGAAAAATGTTAATGGCAGACAAACATATACCATGAGGGACAACCCCCCGTACATTGTTCATGTTTCGCTCAAGGATGAACAGACTTCAGGCACTGTGCTGCAACCAATCAAGTTTGGTATGTTTTTGACGATGAATAACGTCAATAATGTACACCTAGACGGGATCAAACGCATAGGTAGGAATAGAGTGTCAGTTGAGTTTAAGTCGCATCAGGATGCCAACAGTTTTCTCAACAGCAAAATTTTGACACAACACAATAGGGTAGTTGACTAAAAAAATCTAATTAGTCCGTCGGATAGATTTCCAAAAAATATTGGACACGTATTTTTTCTTTTTTCACGTAAACAAAAAATGAAGACGATACAGTGCGTTGAAAACTCGTATGACGTCACTACTCGCTACAATTTTTAGCGAGCCGTGACGTCACAAGCCCCCACTCCTGATCTTTGATGCTTTGTATCTTCGTTAGTTTTTAAAGATTTGATAAAGGAAAAAAAAACGTGTCCAATATTTTTCTATAATCTAACTGACATACTAAACATAATCATGTATTTTTTACTCAGGAAACATCCCTATTACATCGCCGCTATCCCACAGTTTAATATAACACGAATGGGTATAGTTAGGGACGTACCGGTTGAATGGTCAGAGGATGAAGTTATTAAGTATATCCAGGTTCCAGAGGGATGTGGCCCTATTATCAAGGCTAGGAGGATGAGCCGTAAGGTAACCTCTAATGGCGTGACTGAGTGGAGGCCTACTCAAACTGTAGTACTTACATTTGATGGTCAAGTCTTACCCAAACGTGTTTTTAGTTTCTATTCAGCTCTCCCCGTGGAAAGGTATACATACCCAACCATTCAGTGTTATCACTGCTGTCGTTTCGGCCATACCCGAACTCTGTGCCGGTCAAAGCCGAGGTGCTTTAAATGTGGTGCAGATCATCCAGGTGATGGATGTGATGTTACCCCTGAGTTCAGCTTTTGTGTTTCATGTACTGGAAACCATTTTGCAAATGATAGTGCTTGTCCAGAATTGGGCCGACAGCGGAGCATCAAAGCTCTGATGGCGGAGAAATCAGTCTCGTATGCGGAGGCAAGTCGGATTTTCCCACCTGTTTCTAGATCTTACGCTGAAGTCTCCAAATCTTTTTCCCATAGCAAAATTCAAAAACCCCAATCCCAATCAACAAGTCCCATTCCTGCAACCCATAGTTCATACCGGAAAACGGTATTTTTAAAACCTAAACCCCGTGTCCCCCTTTCGCCTGGTTATAATATGCAGGCCCACCGTGAACTTACCCAAAACTACTCATTCTCCCCATCTAGAAACGGCTGTGCGCTTCCAACGGAAGCAGTGGAGCCAATGATTTATAGGAAGGATAACTCAAAAAATATCTTAGAACTAATTACAAATATGCTCATGTCTGTACTCTCCAGTCCGTCTCAATCAATACCTGACCACGTTGCATCAAAACTGACCTCAATATTAAATTATATAAACAATGTTCCCTCCCCTGACATTCCTACAGTGGAACGTGAGGAGTATTACTCCCAGAAAATCTGATCTTATCTTTTTAATTAACAAATTTAAACCATCAATCTGCAGCATTGCTGAGACATGGCTTCTGCCTGGAAGTAATTTCAGGTTGCCGTTTCTTGGCAGTGTTCGCGATGATAGATCTGATGGATACGGAGGATGCGCCTTGCTCATCAATAGCAAGGTATCATTCTCCCAGATTCCTCTAACCTCTGTTGGTGACAACATAAATGTTGTTGCTGTTAAGGCTGAGGATATAAATATTTTTTCTTTCTATATTGCGCACCCACAATTTGAATACCTTGCAATGATTAGAAATTTACTATGTAGTGTTACCGGTCCAATAATTGTCATGGGCGATTTCAATTGTCACCATTATCGTTGGGGGTCGGATGCTTGTGATAACTTTGGCATAGGCTTACTTGATATATTGGATGATCTAAACCTCTGCCTCATCAACGATGGTAGTCCTACACGCAGACCTACACCTGGGCAGAGCAATAGTTGCGTAGACTTAACATTCTGCTCATCCAATATAGCTAGTCTCCTCATTTGGCGTCGCTTGGATATGACCTATGGAAGTGATCACTATCCCATCATAATCGAATTTCCTTCCAAAAATATACCAATTAAAAACTCCCCCCCTCTGTTAAAATTCCAACTAAATTCAGCAGATTGGGACTTGTATTCTAAAATTCTGGACCTCCGAGTATCGGCCCTCCCAGAAGTTAGCAGGGAAAATGCCCAAGTCTGCTTTTCATCCTTTTCGTCCACCATTTCCTCCACAGCAGACGACTGCTTCCCCTCCAAAAAACCCCATTCCGGTAGACTCCCTTCCCCCCCATGGTGGGATAGGGAATGCACTAACATGGTCAGGGCCAGGAATGAGGCTGAAGTGGCATTCAACTGCAATATGAACCTGGATAATCTCATCGCCTTCAAGCGGATTCTAGCTGACTCCAGGAAATTTTTAAAGAGAAAAAAACGCGAAGGTTGGTCAAAATACTGTAGTTCATTGAGTCCATCCACCCCGGTGTCGGTGGTGTGGCGAAAGGTGAAGCGTTTCAGGAGTAGTTTAGCACCTGCCTCCTCCTCTAACAGTCTTACGAAAGAATTGGGATATCAGTTTTTCTCCAAAATCGCCCCAGCCTATGTTCCAAGTATTGAGGAAACCAGTGTTGACATCAATGATGCAGACAACACTGACGACCCTATGAACATGCCATTCAGCTTGGAAGAACTTAAAACTGTCCTATCCCAGGTTAAGGACTCCGCCCCGGGTGTGGATGGATTCCCGTATTCCTTTATTTGTAAAGCCGGACCAAAAACTCACAAATATTACCTGGATTTAGCTAATTTCTGTTTTACTTCTGGCTATATTCCCACAGAGTGGAAGGTTCAAGTAGTGATTCCCATTTTAAAACCAGGCAAAGATCCTAGTGATCATTGCTCATATAGACCTATTGCTTTATCGTCCATACTCATTAAACTTTTGGAACATTTAGTAAAAAATCGGTTAGTGTGGTTGGTTGAAAACAGGAAACTGCTTCCAACGACTCAATTCGGTTTTAGGAAAGGTCTGGGCACAGCTGATAGTGTGGGTATCCTCACTTCAGAAGTCCGGCTGGCCCTCAGCAGAAATGAGTCTGTGGTTGCTGTTTTTCTGGATATATCAGCTGCCTATGATTCGGTCCTCCTCCCTAATCTCAGGCAAAAGCTGCACGAGCTGAGAGTCCCGGCTAGGATTTGTCGCATCATTGGTAGCATTTTTACCGATCGTAGTATTTTATTGCGAATACCTGGGGCTGACTCTGAACAAAGATCGGTCTGGAAAGGATTACCCCAAGGATCTGTTCTTAGTCCCCCGTTGTATAACATCTATACAGCCAACCTGCCCTCTTCCCTTAATTTTGACTGTAAGATCCTTCAGTATGCTGACGATATTGCACTAATGGTATGTGGCAATTCCATTCAGGATGCCGCTCTTTCAATGAATGTTTCTCTGGCCTCATTAAACCAATGGCTACTTGACAATGGTTTGTCTTTAAGTGCACCAAAGAGTACAGCTGTCATTTTTACTCGCAGGCGTTCTGTACCCTCAATAGATATCAATATTGACGGACAATCCATTCCCGTCCAAATTAAGGCTAGGTTTCTGGGAGTAACCCTTTTTTTTTTTTTTTTGGATGAGAAATCATCAAATGACCCCTCCCGCCCTGGGTGGAGCGGTAGGGAGTGTCAGACTTTTACTGACTAAAACCCACCCGTGCTCCTCCATGTGCCCTTTGCGTTCCAGGGCCGCGGCAACTCTCTCGAACAAATTCCGCAACCCTAGCAGGCACCGACCCTATGGGGCCCCGTCTCTGGTGCTGACGGCTCCTTGAGGCGCGCGTGAAGCACAACGCGTCGTCGACTCAGCCTGGTATCGGACGGCGAGCCACCCACGCTCACCGTCCACAGGCATCAGCCACTGCGCAATAGCACAGCGGCCGACTTGTCTCTGGAGGAGGCCGAAATGGGACCATTACTGGCACTCCATTTCAGCCCCCTCCCGAGTACCGGGAGTCGCAGCACCCACAGCAGAAGCGGCAGAAGCGGCGACGGAAGCCGCGGCGGCGGCAGAGGCGGCGGCGGCGGCGAACCTCTTGCCCTTGGTCGGGGCGGATGGCGCGCAGGCCCTTCCCCCAGCCCAGTGCTCGGCCGGCTTGCCAACAGCCGCACATGCACTGCAGTGCGGCGTGGCCTCGCACGAGCCGGCCCGATGACCGGGCTGACCACAGCGGAAACAAAGTCCACTGCGGTCCACCTCCGAGGGGCACATAGCTCCCGTGTGGTTGCCCACATGGCAGCGGTAGCACCTCAGAGGTCTGGGTTCCAGCAGTTTTACCCGCGCAGAAACCCACCCCACCAAGAGCCTTCGACCCTCCGACACTGTTCTGGCCGCCGTCACGGGGCAGCTCACCACAAGGGTTTGCATGCCCGTGTTGTCAGGCCGGAGGGTGCCCGCCTTGACGAGCTCGGCAGAGCACCCCCCAGTCCTGGCGACGGCGGCCACAACCTCCTCCTCCGTCACGGAGTCGTCCAGGCCCACTATGCGCATGTCAATGCACTTAGTCGGCCTGGACACTCGCACCTCGTCCGCGGGGAGGACCTCCTTCAGCCTTTCGGCCAGGGCGTCCGCGAACGGGCCACTCTCCGCTCCGGCGAGCTCGAGCTTCCGGGCACCGGTCAGGGTTCTCCTGATCCCGAGGCCCCCAGTGATGCCCAGCTCCCGGAGGTTCACCGCCTCCTTCGCCCGCTTCATCAGGGCGAGGTACGTCACACCCCTGTTCCGCTTCCCGCTGCAGTGTTAGAACCACAGCCGCGGACTTCGGGGCGCGAAGCCTCGCCGCGATGGCGTTGGCCTTCCGCCGCTGCCTCTTGGCCTTGCTCCTGGCCGCCTTTTTGGCCTGCCGCTTTTCTCCAGCAACCTGCCACCCGGCCCCGGTCGCAGGAGGGTCCGAGGTTGGGGGTGGGGGCGGCTGCGGCGCCACTGACGCAGCAGCTTTAGCCGCTCCCTCTCCAGCCTTCCTCCTTCCCCTCTTCGCCGGGGCCGACTTGGTCGTCGCCGGCGTCGCAGGCGCCGGCGCCACAGGCGCTGGCGCGGCTCCCGCCTTGGCCTTCGCCTGGCCGGACGTTCCCGGGCCAGCAGCCACCGCGGCTGCGTACGAAGCCGCCTTCTGCTGTCCCGGGGGCCTCTGTGCCGCCGCTAACGGGGGACGCCGGACCATGTCCTCCAAAACGGAGAACTGCTTCCGGAAGGGAGCCAGCTCCTGCCGCACCAGGCTCCGCACCTGGCTCAGCACCTGGCTCCCCTCCAGCGCCGCCGGACTCAGCCCCCCCTGCGGCCCCTCAGAGGCCGCTCTGGCCATGTCAGCCAGGTCCCTCCGGAGCGACTCATTCTCCGCGATGAGTCGCTCCGTTACGGCCGCGAGGCGGGCGACCTCCGCCCGCAACTCTGTCGCCTCTCCGGACCCGCCGACGTTGGCCGCCGCCGCCGCCATTATGGAGGCTTTGGCCGCGCTAATGGCCTCCCGCTTGGAGGACTGCTTCCTTTTGAAGGCCACAGCGCGGATCGCGGCCTCCACGACCTCCTCCAGCTTGGCCCTCTTCTCCTCAACCGTGGGACGCACCTCTCCCGGAGGCTCCGAGTCGTCGGAGTCGAGAGTAGGCGGAAGAGTAGAGGGAGCCCTACGACCGCTCCCTCCAGGGCGACGCCCCTCCTCCACCAGCCTCCCGGCCCGACTCTCCACCTCCCGGGTAGAGGGAGCCAGCCCCCTCCCTGCCTCACAGCCCCTGCCCCGCCTTGCGGTGGGGATTTTGCGGGCGGAGGCCTGGGAGTAACCAGGCCCGCCGTAAGCGGGCGTGCAAGGCGTGCACAGCACACGGGCGGCACGTCCAAGGGGGCGGCAAATCGAGCAACTCATATCGTAATATTCAAAATCATAGTCATAATATTTAGCCAACTCACCTACAGCATAAGAAATATCATCGCATCGAAAAAAAAACCGAAGGCGCTATTTTATCCGTCACCAGGAAACGCCCGCCCCCGTTTGGACTCAAATTCAATACAAGTAGGTACATAGTCGTATTCTATGAAAAGCATTATTCGCGAAGTTTTGGGGATTGACTCTGAGCTTATTTCTCAGTTGGTAGGTTAGGTAGGTACTTGTTGAGCACGCCACCATTGTGGCGATAAGTCTCCTCTTTGAGGAGTGGTTGGAGTGGAGCAACGGCGTTCTCAGTACCGGTACTCACCGGACACGGGTGTTTCGGGAGGTACCTGTTTTTTAATCCACGGGAGGACACGTCCGGGTGTCGCAGTAATGCTAGCGAAGGAGGAGGCGGAACGCGTGCGAGAAACCTCACGCCCCAGCCGCCGCAACAGAAGAAGACGCCCCGGGCGTCGGGAAACGCAGGGCGATTCGCGGCCACCGTAGGCGTGGGCCTGCGGATGGCGAGCTATGGGTGGCTCGCCATCCGATAGCAACCAGGCCCGGGTCGACGGCGCGTCGTGTTCCACGCGCGCCGTCAGCAAAGAAGACGGGGCCCCATAGGGTCAGTGCCTGCTAGGGTATAGGAATTTGTTCGAAAGAGTCACCGCGGCCCTGGAACGCAAAGGACACAAGAAGGATCACGGATGGGTTTTAGTCTGTAAGAGTCTGACACTCCCTTTCGCTCCGCCCAGAGCGGGAGAAGTCATTTGACGATTTCCCATCCAACAAAAAGGGCGGTATTATCGGTATTGCACGCGGGCGATCAAACAGCTAGCAGCGGGCCTGGGAGTAACCCTGGATTCAAGATTGTCTGGGGTCGATCACATTAATAAAACGGTCCAACAATGTGAACGCTCTGTGTCGGTTCTTAAGGCCTTGGCTGGAGTGTGGTGGGGAGCTCACCCCTACACCCTCAAATTGGTATATAATGCGCTGACTAGAAGTGCTATAGATTACTGCAGCTTCCTTCTTGAGCCCTGCAATAAAGAAGCGCTTAAGAAACTAGACAGTGTTCAAGCCAAATGTCTAAGAATAATCATTGGAGCCATGAAATCCTCTCCCATAAATGCACTGCAAGTGGAATGTGCAGAACCGCCGCTTCACCTTAGGAGACAATATTTGGCAGATCGCTTCCTCTCAAAAGTGTTTTCCCTTTCATCCCATCCCTTACTCCCAATTTTAGAACAAATTGACCAATCCTTTACTACCTCTTCCTACTGGAACCATAAATCAGTCCCACGGTTGATAAATAGGTACAGAGAACTTAAACAACTCTCCTCGCCTATTTGTCAATTCCCTACTCTCCCGGTCTTCTCTGCCGCTTATGAGACAGTTAATTTCGAACCTAAAGCCATTTTGGGACTTGGCATACCAAAGAATTCCCAAAGCGCTGGAGACGATTTTAAATTGGCTGTCAAGCGTTATTGGGAAGAATGGAATTTCTTTTTCACTGATGCCTCAAAATTAACTGAAACAGATTGTACTGGTGTGTCAGTCTACTTCCAAAATTCCAAAATTGCTTTACTTTTCCAGTGCCCACCAGAAACATCAGTGTTTACAGGAGAGTGTATTGGTATTTTGGAAGCCATACACTACATTAAATCCCATCAAATAACAAGATCAGTAGTTTTTTCAGATTCTCGCAGTAGTATTCAGGCCTTAAAACAAAATCAACTTTATAGTAAAATTCACAGTCAAATCATTTCAGATATTAAGACCTTGTTATTTGATTGCTCCCAGAATGGCTTGGACATCGAGATAGTCTGGATCCCCGGTCACTCGGGTATTGTTGGCAATGAGTGCGCTGATTCGTTAGCAAAGTATGCCACATCGAATCCGGCTGATCGAAAGCATTACGTAGCTCATAGCTACGATTTGCGAAATGGTGCCAAATCCAAGTTATTTAACTCGTGGACTGAAGCATGGAAGACGACCTCTAAAACCAAGGGTAGGTATTATGCCGCTATACAGCCCGAAATTCAACGTAGGCCTTGGTTTTTTAAATGCCCTAAACTGTCGAAGAGAACTGTTTCGTCACTCTGTCGACTGAGACTCGGACATTGTTGCAGCCCAGTGTTCCTGCATAAGATCCATGTTCGAGATACTTCCCTGTGTGAGTGCGGTCTCGCGGAAGGCACTTTGGACCATATTTTCTCCTCCTGCACCTTAAACAATAAATCCTTTGACCTTTACTATAAACTCTCTAAATGTAACATTCCTCTCCCAAGCAACTTCCATTCCCTCCTTTCTCACTTATCTCCTAAACTAATTCACTTTTTGGCCACTTTTTTAAAAGATAATGATCTGAAATTTTAATTGGTGCGTAATTTTTGTAGTTTGTATATAGTCATTTATGTTTAGTAAATAACCATTTATGTTTAGTATAATTACCATATTCGTATACTTATTAGAATTAAAAATTTGTGTTTACTAACCCATGTGTTCGTACTTACAGCTAGACTAACAACTACCATGAAGTGAGAAGTTCGACGGCCTGCCTGCCTGTACTCTGCCGTCACGACATGACACTGGCAGAATAGTCGAAACCGGCTCAGTTGCCATAAAAAAAAAAAAAAAAGACTTTCGTTGGTAGTGGTAAAGGCTTTACACGTGCTTTTGTCAGTGCTACGAATATTTTCGATTTTAGTGAACTTTTTTGGTGTGAAACTCAATCGAAAGTGTTCCTTGTGTTTGTGATTTTGGTGTAAGGTTTGTTTTTTATTTGTTGTAACTGTCCTTTTTTTACCATAGTTCAAGATGAACTCTAAAAAGCCCCCTGATCCTGACCCCCCGGATGAATTATTTGATCTCTCCCCCGGACTAACGATTACCCTCCCACATGACACCGATATAACCCCACAAGACCCTATTATGGATACGGATACTCTTAGTCGTAAGAGGGCCGCTAGTTCGCCCCCGGTTTCTTCTAGTATTAGACCAAAGATTCCGAAAAGTATATTAGGCAGGCTTTCTTACACAGCTAGACCTCTCCAAAGCCTTCGACACAGTTTCTTGTTCTATTTTACTGCACAAGCTTGAAAAACTTGGGATAAGAGGGGAGCAACTTCTATTATTCTCCGATTATCTTAGAGACCGTCAACAATGTGTTAAAATAGGGCAGCACACAAGTTCTGACATGGAAAATAGTTGTTTCGGAATACCTCAAGGTAGTATCTTAGGGCCCACATTATTTTTAATTTACATTAATGACCTATGTAGTTTAGACCTTCGTCATGGGCTAATATTATCATATGCGGATGACACGGCTCTGTTGTTTTCTGCTGAGTCTCGAGGTGAAGCGTATGAACATGCCCAAAACGGATTTAATATTGTATCTAATTGGCTTCATCAAAATCTTCTAACATTAAATATAGATAAAACTAAATACATTTTATTCTCAATGAGAAACATTAATTTACCGCTTACTAACCTTAATATATTCGCACACAATTGCAAGCATGCTGACATTGCTTGTACTTGCCCTAGTTTAGTTAAAGCTGACTACATAAAATACCTAGGTGTTACGATTGACACAAATCTAAATTTCCGTAAACATATTGAGCTGCTGTGTACAAGAGTGCGTAAATTAATATATATTTTTAAACACCTACGTCACATAGCCGACTATAAGTTAATTAAACAAGTATATTTGGCTCTGTGTCAATCTGTACTTACGTACTGTATTACTTCATGGGGTGGTGCTGCAAAGACTATCTTACTTCCTCTAGAACGTGCTCAAAGAGCAATACTAAAGGTT
Source organism: Hecatera dysodea (assembly GCA_905332915.2). Lineage (NCBI taxonomy): Eukaryota > Metazoa > Arthropoda > Insecta > Lepidoptera > Noctuidae > Hecatera > Hecatera dysodea. The sequence continues at coordinate 4,049,859 of HG995306.1, read as the reverse complement.
GCAACCTTCCGACCTTTTAGATTTCCCACACACGAGTTATACACAGCATGCAAAATACTAACAGTACGTCAACTATTTATAATGCACATCATACTTCATCAGCACTCTGAGCTTCCTTTTGATCCAGTATCTTCAACCAGGAGGAGGAAAGATTTGGTTTGCATAAAACCACAGACAAGACATGCATTTGCCCATAGATTTTACGTATTTTTAGGACCTTTTTTATACAATAAGCTAAACAAATTGTTAGATATATATAGCGTAAATTACATTGAATGTAGAAAATTGATATCAGAGTATCTATTCAGACTCAATTACACAGACACAGAGAAGCTATTGGAAGTTCTAGTATAATTGTAAGGTTTAATTCGTAAGTTGTTATTCTTTAATTTTTGTATTCATGCACCATAAATGATTAGTCTTGTTAAGTGATGACCTGAAACACAGGTTTTATAAACCTAGCTCAGGAAAGTCGCTAATCATACATAATTGTAGTTTTAAAATAAATTTACCATACGTCCTGAAACATTGATAATTTAGTTAAACACATAGTTATTTGTTGGATACTAACATAATTATTTTATTTAAGATTACTTGTGGCTATTAATCTGTAACTATATTGTGTAAAAGATTTTAATAAAGATTATTATTAAAGGTTAAAGATAAGCTAGAGATAATCCCCCATATGTTGTGAATGTTTCGCTGAAAGACGAACAAACTTCAGGCACTGTCCTACAACTTATCAAGTTTGGTATGTTTTTGACGATAAATAACGTGAATAATGTACGTCTCGATGGGATCAAACGTATAGGCAGAAATCGTGTGTCAGTTGAGTTTAAGTCACATCAGGATGCGAACAGTTTTCTAAACAATAAAATTTTATCCCAGCACAATTACACGGCTGCCATTCCACAATACAACATCACAAGAATGGGTATTGTGAGGGATATACCAGTTGAATGGTCAGAAGACGAAATCATTAAAAACATCCAGGTCCCTGAGGGATGTGGATCAGTTATCAAGGCCAGAAGGATGAACCGGAAGGTGCCCTCTGCTGGGGTGACCGAATGGAGACCCACACAGACTGTTGTGTTAACTTTTGACGGACAAGTCCTACCTAAGCGTGTGTACAGCTTCTATTCGGCCCTCCCAGTTGAGCGTTACACATACCCAACAGTTCAATGTTATCATTGTTGTCGCTTTGGCCATACCCGCACCCTTTGCAGATCGAAACCTAGGTGTTTTAAGTGTGGTGGAGATCATCCTGGTGATGGATGTGAAGTCACCTGTGAACTGAGTTTCTGTGTTTCGTGTACTGGCAACCATTTCGCAAATGACAGTACTTGTCCTGAATTGGGCCGACAGAAGAGTATAAAAGCTCTGATGGCGGAGAAATCGATTTCGTATGCGGAGGCAAGTCGGGTATTCCCACCTGTTTCCAGATCATATGCTGAAGTCTCCAAATCTTTCCCACGTAACAAAGTTACTGTGAATAAAACACAACCCCAGTCATCAAGTCCCATCCCAGCAACCCGAAATTCATACCGTAAAACGGTATTTTTGAAACCCAAAACCCATGTTCCCCTTTCACCTGGCTATGATAGACAGACTCACCTGAACCTCACTCGAAATTACTCCTTTTCCCCATCCAAAAATGGCTGTGCCCTTCCAATGGAAGCTCCGGAGCCAATCCTACACAGACAGCAGGATGACTCCAACAATATTTTAAATTTAATTACAGACATGCTAATGTCTGCACTTGCTAGCCCATCTCACTCCATACCTGACCACGTTGCATCCAAATTGACCTCCATATTAAATTATATCCACAACATTCCATCCCCTGACATTTCTCCAATGGAACGTGAGGAGTATTACTCCCAGAAAGCCTGATCTTTCTTTTTTAATTAATAAATTTAAACCATCAGTCTGCAGCATTGCTGAGACATGGCTTTTGCCTGGAAGCAATTTCAGGCTACCGTGTTTTGCCAGTGTAGTAAATGATAGATCTGATGGATACGGAGGATGTGCCTTGCTCATCAATAGCAAGGTATCATTCTCTCAGATTCCTCTAACCTTTGTTGGCGATGACATAAATGTTGTTGCTGTGAAGGCTGAGGGTATAAATATTTTTTCTTTTTATATAGCGCACCCACAACTCGAATATCTATCACTTATTAGGAATTTGTTATGCACGGTTAGTGGTCCGATACTCGTCATGGGTGATTTCAATTGTCACCACTATCGTTGGGGATCAGACACTTGTGATAACTTTGGCATTGGCTTACTGGATATATTGGATGAACTGAATCTTTGCATTATCAACGATGGTAGTGTTACACGTAGAACTGCACCTGGTCAGAATAGTAGCTGTATTGACTTAACATTCTGCTCATCCAATATAGCTAGTCTCCTCTGTTGGCGTCGCTTGGATATGACCTATGGAAGTGATCACTACCCCATCATAATTGAATTTCCTTCCAAAAATATTGCTTTAAAAATTTCCCCTCCTCTTTTAAAATACCAATTAAATTCAGCAGACTGGGATTTATTTTCTAAAATTCTAGACTTGCGAATATCATCCCTTCCAGAAGTTAACAATGACAACGCCCAGGATTGTTTCTTGTCATTCTCCTCCACCATTGCCTCCACTGCTGATGATTGCTTCCCGTCCAAAAAACCCCATTCTGGTAAACTCCCCTCCCCGCCATGGTGGGATAGGGAATGCACTGACATGGTCAGGGCCAGGAATGAGGCTGAAAAGACATTCAATGACAGTATGAACCTGGATAACCTCATTGCCTTCAAGCGGGTACTAGCCAAGTCCAGGAAATTCCTTAAAAGGAAAAAACGCGAAGGTTGGACAAAATATTGTAGTTCGCTGAGTCCCTCCACTCCGGTTTCGGTGGTCTGGCGAAAACTAAAACGTTTTAGGAGTAGTTTGGCACCTGCCTCCTCCTCTAACAACCTCACGGAGGAACTGGGATGCCGGTTTTTCTCGGGAATCGCTCCAGCTTATGTTCCAGGTCTTGAGGAAATCAGTGTTGACATGTATGATGCAGACAACATTGACGAACCTATGAACATGCCATTCAGCTTGGAAGAGCTAAAAACTGTGCTATCCCACGTTAAGGATTCCGCGCCGGGAGTGGATGGATTCCCGTACTCCTTTATTTCTAAAGCTGGTCCAAAAACCCACAAATATTACCTGGACCTGGCTAATTTCTGTTTTACTTCAGGCTACATTCCCACAGAGTGGAAGGTTCAAGTCGTCATCCCGATCCTTAAACCAGGCAAAGATCCTAGTGATCATAACTCATATAGACCTATTGCCTTATCGTCCATACTTATCAAACTTTTAGAACATTTAGTCAAAAACCGATTAGTGTGGTTGGTGGAAAACAGGAGGCTGCTCCCAACGACTCAGTTTGGCTTCAGGAAAGGTCTGGGCACTGCTGATAGTGTGGGTATCCTCACGTCAGAGGTCCGGCTGGCCCTTAGCAGGAATGAGTCTGTGGTTGCAGTCTTCCTGGATATATCAGCTGCCTATGATTCGGTTCTCCTCCCTAATCTCAGGCAAAAGCTGCACGAGCTGAGAATCCCGGCTAGGATTTGTCGCATCATCGGTAGCATTTTTACCAATCGCACCATTCAACTGAGAATACCAGGGGGTGACTATGAACAAAGATCGGTCTGGAGAGGACTACCCCAAGGATCAGTTCTTAGTCCCCCATTATACAACATCTATACTGCTAACTTGCCCTCTTCCCTTAATTTTGACTGTAAGATCCTTCAGTATGCTGACGATATTGCACTAATGGTATGTGGCAATTCCATTCAGGATGCCGCTCTTTCAATGAATGTTTCTCTGGCCTCATTAAACCAATGGCTACTTGACAATGGTTTGTCCTTAAGTGCACCAAAGAGTAAAGCTGTCATTTTTACACGCAAGCGTTCCGTTCCTCCAATAGATATAAATATCAATGGTCAAAGCATTCCAGTCGAAGATAAGGCTAGGTTTCTGGGAGTAACTTTGGACTCAAAATTGTCTGGGGTCGAACACATCAGCAACACGGTCAAAAAATGCGAACGTTCTGTGTCGGTCCTTAAGGCTCTGGCTGGGGTGTGGTGGGGAGCTCACCCCTACACCCTTAAACTGGTCTATAACGCGCTGACCAGGAGCGCTATGGATTACTGTAGCTACCTGCTTGAGCCTTGTAACAAAGAAGCGCTAAAACAACTAGACAGCATTCAGTCCAAATGCCTTAGAATTGTCGTTGGGGCTATGAAATCATCCCCCATAAATGCGCTTCAAGTGGAATGCGCAGACCCACCCCTACAACTTAGGAGACAGTACTTGGCAGATCGATTCCTAACTAAAGTATTTTTCCTCATCCCATCCCCTGCTCCCAATTTTAGAACAAATTGACCTTTCTTTTCATAATTCTTCCTATTGGAACCATAAAACAGTTCCCCTATTGATAGATAGGTATAGGGAGCTTAAACGGCTCTCTGCGCCTATTTGTCAATACCCTTCTCTTCCGGTCTTTTCCGCTGCATACGAGGCGATTCATTTTGAACCAAAAGTCGTTTTGGGCTTAGGTATATTAAGGAATTCCCAGGACGCTAGAGATGACTTCGAGTCAGCTGTCAAGCGTTATTGGGAAGGATGGAACTTCTTTTACGCTGATGCTTCAAAATTTTCTGAAACTGAATGTACTGGTGTGGCAGTTTATTTTCAAAATTCTAAAATAGCCTTACTTTTTCAATGTCCACCAGAAGCATCAGTCTTTACAGGTGAGTGTGTGGGGATTTTAGAAGCCATACAATTTATTAAATCGCATCAGATAACAAGGTCAGTAATTTTTTCAGATTCCCGTAGTAGCATTCAGGCCCTTAAACAAAATCAACTTCACAGCAAAATTAATAGTAAAATCATTATGGATATAAAGTCCTTGTTATTTGATTGCTCCCAAAACGGCTTGGACGTTGAGATAGCCTGGATCCCCGGTCACTCGGGTATTGTTGGCAATGAGTGCGCTGACTCGTTAGCAAAGTATGCCACATCGAATCCGGTTGATCAAAAGCACTACGTAACACATAATTACGATTTGCGGAATGGTGCCAAACCCAAGTTATTTAGCTCGTGGTCTGAAACATGGAAGACGACTTCTAAAACCAAGGGCCTCTACTACGCGGCCATACAGCCTGAGGTTCAGCGTAGGCCTTGGTTTTCGAAATGCCCCAAATTGTCGAAGAGAACTGTTTGCTCACTGTGTAGACTTAGACTAGGACATTGTTGTAGCCCAGTGTTCCTGAAAAAGATCCACGTCCGGGATAATTCCCTGTGCGAGTGTGGTCTTGCGGATGGTGCTTTAGACCATATTTTCTTTTCCTGCCCCCTAAATAATAAATCCTTCGACCTATATCAAAAAATTTCCAAACTTAACATTCCTCTCCCAATCAATTTTCATACCCTACTTTCCCACTTCTCCCCTAAATTAATAAATATTTTGGCCACATTCCTAAATGAGAATGATTTAAAATTTTAATTGGTGCGTATTTTGTGTGTAAATAACTTGTATATAGTATAAATTGGTTTAGGTGTTGTTTAAAGCGTCCCTGTAAGTTAGATTTTTTGTTTTACTAACCCATGTGTTTGTCCTTTCAGCTAAACTAACACCTACCACGAAGTACAAAGTTCGACGGCCTGCCTCTCTGTGCTGCCGTCACCACGTGACACTGGCAGAATAGTCGGAACCGGCTCAGTTGCCAAAAAAAAAAAAAAAAATACAATAACGTAGGTACGTAACAAAAGTAAATAATAAAATAATTGTACCGACATCTTATTATAACACAGAAATTACATAGTGGGTGCTACAGTAAATTTGAAAAGTTTAAGATACCGACATTGAAACTAGTGAAGAAATCGCAGTCCTGCAAAATTAAGACGCGATGTGCCTACGGGACAGAACAATACAAAGTCAATTAGGTACGCCGGCGGCCTTTTCTTTGACCTTTTGCAGGTGTCGCTTTAACCTCTGGCGAGCTTACTTGTCTTGGAGAAGTATGTTCTACAGCCTCCGCAGCATTATCCGAGTCGCAAGAAATCTTATGGAACCGCAAAACTAGTGCTTTAAGTTCACCCGGAGTTTCAATCTTGTGACGCTTAGAATCGGGTGTGACGATCACTATCCTGCCCTCCACCGACCAGCAATTCTGCATCCCAAAATGCTTGCGTGCGTCCATGAATGTTCGGTGTCTGATGTGCGTCAAGAATTCAGAGATTGTGATACCAGAACCTTTCAAGGATTTTTTGCTCTCCCAGATTAAGTGTCGGTGCTCAGTGGTGTACAGTCTGACCAGGATAGGCCGAGCTTTGCTCTGTGCAGCACCCAATTTGTGGCAAACATGAATGCCTTCCTTTTTGATGTCAGACAATCCCATTTGGCTGGTTAATACCTTATGAACTACATCGTGCAACTTTTCACCTGGACTTTCAGCGATCCCATGGAACAAAAGTACTTTCTTCCGCATCATTGTTTCATGCCTATCAAACCCAAGAGAGAGCATCTCTATTTGGATCTTTAATTTAGAGAGCGCCTGCCAAACAAAAGTTTTAAAATCAGCGAACTCACTTGAAAGGGCTGTGATATCCTGTACTGGCTGTGTTTCTGAGGATGCATGTTTGAGTTTTTTCTCATATTCTGCCATTCGGGAATTGAATAGGCGTTCCAGATCTTCCAAACTTGAAGTCAGCTTTGTGTCCATGGTGTGGTTGAGAAGTAAGTAGATAAGTTGTAAAAGTTTGGTGAATCAGAGAGACTTGAAAACAGTTTACAGTGAGAGTAGGGTGGTAGGTTATAATAAATTGTAATTATAACATTAAAAACATTAATAAAAATGAATTTAAATTAATTAAAACTTGGAGCTATCGAAATAGGCGTGTTTACCCTGTGTCTACCCACACAGGAAAAAACTTCTTTTAATTCTCCACAAACTGTTAAATTGCCCATCCAGTGTTGTCAATAAATATATACAATGCTATGTATGTACTGTAATTTTCCAGCAAACCTTGAATGTCGCGCGGCTTGAATACTTGCTGGTGTTTTATATATTTCCAATAATTTATCAAATAAAAGTATTCTTTGTAAATCATATTATTATGCAGGACATTCAAAAATTATATGATCCAGGGTCTGATCGCTTCCTAAGTCACAATTGGTACAAACAGGCAATGTTATAATTTTCATTCTGGCTAAATGTGCGTTGAATCTACCGTGTCCAAATCTAAGACGATTTAAAGTAACATAAAATTTTCTACTCTTAGGAACAGCAGATCTGGTGAACCAAGGCGCAGCAGAACCAATGGTTTGATTTATTTTCGCGTACCATTTTCCTTTAGTTCTTAGTGTTTCTTGCCAGTACTCATGCCAAATCATTGAGATGGGAAAAATATGGAGACGCTGTGTTATTCTATACATACATTTGCTTATAATAATAATATTCTTTATTTTCGGACAACAAGGATCCAGCGTGTTAGTAAACAGAAATAAAACTTAATACTCGTGTTAGTAGTTCAAATACAATAAAGAAAAACAAAATAATGTATTGCGAAAAGGACATTACCAAATTAAAAAGCGATTACGCGGAGTCGATACTCTCCGCCAAAGTTCTTATACAAATATGAGTGAAATATGTTTCAGAACTTGAAATATCGTTATGTCTCATTTTTTCTAGTGAGATAATCCTATTTGATAAAAGAGACAACTATATTTAAGTTGTTGCTAATTATGGCAACATTTTGTCGTGATGTAGAGACAGTTGTAGGCAAGTGCCGTTGCAGCCATATTATGCGACAAATTCATGGTAGTTACGCTGTCAAATGGTTGTTTACTTCTAATATTATTGAGATTTGCGAGAAAACTACGAGGAATTTTACTTTTAAAACTGCATGTAAATGTTGGAAAACATAAATCCAACATGCCTGTGTGTTGTGTTGTGAAGTGTGGTGCAAGAAACAATCAATCTCAATTGTCTTTGCACAGGTTAGTAGCCGGTTTTCATGCAACACATTCGGTGATACTATTGTACCGCAATCATGAATTTATGGCTAAAGTATTGATGTTTGGGTTCATTTCCATATAACAGGCCTGTTACGTGCCCTGCCTACACCAAATCGGCTGAATAGCGATATGATAGCCATCTACGTACAATAGATGTTTTCACGCAAAATTGCAACACAGGGAGTCTGCTGACCCAAGGCCTCGGTGTCGTCGCCGGCCACCTACTTCCAATCTGCTGATGCTGCATGCGCGTTTCGCAATCGTTCAGAATTGTATTTTTGGAGATAAATAATTTAGACACTTCGGTACTAGCATCGTCCAAGTCTAGACTTAAGATTTAATATTGTAATTTTAAAGTAATTAAACTCTCCTTTAAATTAATTTCGGTTTTTTTTAATTCCTCCGCCTGTCGGCTTCATAATTGGCGCAGTCGGTAGGATATTCGAGGCAGCGTGCGGCGCGGTATAGATTTCCACAAATAGTTAATCTGCTGACCCCGATAGTTGCTGTCGGTATTTCCAAGTACCTCGTCGAATATCCGAACTTAAGAAGACGCAGCTGAGGACGTATCCAGGCATCGATACAACGAGAAAAACATGCATATGTAAGTCCTTGAAACTTTCTTTAAGTGTTGCTTCCTTGTCCTTCCTTTACCCATAATCTATTAGAATATATCAAGATTTTTCATCCAAGGGAAACTAGGGAGAAATCTGTCTCCTCCAGACAGATAAATAGGAGCAGGGAAGTAGATTCAAATAGGTTTATAGATTCTGATAACTTAGGATTAGGATTACTATTTGATTGTATCAATATGGCACTGAACCCCGATACTATCTACAACGCTTTGCGCGCAGTTCCAAACTTTGAGGGCAATCCGAATGTTCTAACACGTTTTATTAAAATATGTGATCAGCTCGTATTACAATATGTTAGAAATGACCCGAGTCACGAGTTAACTAACTTATGTCTCATAAACGGCATCCTGAATAAAATCACCGGACCAGCAGCTTCAACTATCAATTCTAATGGCATACCAGAAAACTGGCAAGGGATTCGTGACGCATTAATTAATAATTTTTCCGACCAAAGGGATGAGACCGCCCTCTATAATGACATGTCTTTACTGACACAAGGAAGTAGCACTCCGCAGGAGTACTATGACAAATGCCAGACTCTTTTCAGCACTATAATGACTTATATCACATTGCACGAAAATTTAGTAACGACTATTGAAGCAAAACGCGATCTTTATAGAAAGCTAACACTTCAGTCCTATGTTAGAGGTCTTAAGGAACCTTTAGGGTCTCGTATCCGATGTATGAGACCCGAAACTATGGAAAAGGCTCTGGAATTTGTACAACAGGAATTGAATGTCATGTATCTACAGCAACGTAATCAGAGTATTCCCGAGCGACATAACCCGACTACGCAGCAAACGCATTCGACCCATAGAGTGCCACCCGCGGTCCCTATGAGCGCACCAAAAGTTTTTAGCTTCCCTAGCCCAGGTCCTAGTAGGAATAAGCCTTTGCCTATGCCGCCGCAGCAGCAGCAACAACAGCAGTGGAGGCCACACTTCCAGCATAATCAGGTACTTCAACGGGCCCCTAATATGTTTAGTCGTACTCAACAGATGTTTCGTGCGCCCCCGCCGAACTACAACCCCCAAAACGACGCATTTCAATTGCCAAATATCAACCCCCAAACGCAGTATACCGGTCCGAAACCTATGAGTGGTGTTAGTCATTTTGTACCAAGACCACTAGGGTTACCAGTACACGACTGGCGTAAGTTAGGGAACCCCCCACCTAGTAACTACTTCAAAGAGCGGGAAATGAATTTTAACGAAATAACAGATTACTATGACACTTACAAATACCCCGACTTTTGCTACGAACAACCTGACTATTACTATAACTGTGACCCTTATGACTATACCGACTTTTATAACTACCAACAGACCAACTCCGAAAATCAATCAAATGTATCGGATCAATTAAATAACGCTAAATGCTTAGAAGCGCGTGAGGTTTGCGTAGTGAGCGGTCGTGTACACCTTTTACTTGCGAAAAATACAAAATTTAAAATAGTAGTGCTATACAAATTTAAACTTAATCGTGTGCGTCATCTAGTCCTATTTCATATATCGCGGTGAGTGCCACACAGAACCATAGTCCGTGTTAGAAAGAAGTGGATAGACTAGCTTCATACCGCTTCCGCATTATAAGGGTCACCCACATATTAACTGAGCGGAGCGATAAGCGCAGCGGAAGAAAACATTTGCACCTACTAATAAGTCCAGTGACAAAATGAGTGTTACTGCTGGAAATAGTAGTTCTCAGCCCGACCTGTCAACTTTTGGTACTTCTGATTATAACGAATATGTGTCACAGCGCAAAAGAAAAACGCCGGAGGATGATTTTTCGCACCAATTTAAAGAATTTAAAAAGGAAATAATAGGATTATTGAAGGAGTTTGGTAATTCTCAGACAGAAAATATCAATACTATAAAAAAAGATATCTCATCTATAAATGAACAACTTATTGAAATGAAGACGAAAACGGACCAGCTGGTTATGGAACATCACAACTTTAAGTCCGAAATTCAAAACCTAACAAGTACTGTCAATAAGAATCAGGAAAAAATAAAATGTATTGAAAACGATGTACAGGTCCTTCAAAGTACTCAAAATAATTCATCACCTTCAAAACATCCTACATCAACATCTGTTTATGGTAACATAATGATCGAACTTCAAGAGCGTATGGAGCGCAGTAAAAATTTAATAATCATTGGAATCTCTGAACCGCACTCAGAAGACATGGAGAAGAAGAGAGAAACCGATAGATGCGAAGTGAAGAAAATATTATCAGACATATATCCACTCTATTCTGAACCGGAAAAAATAATGCGCTTAGGGAAATATGACGGGAAGAAAACACGCCCTCTAAAAGTCTGTTTCTCAACATCAGAAACAGCTAAAGGAATACTGAAAAATAAATTTAACTGCAAGGATAAAAACATTAAAATTTACTCCGATCAGACACCTAATCAAAAACTGGATATGGAAAACCTACGAGAGGAGTTACGTCAACGTAAAGAGAAAGGAGAAAATGACCTTATTATGAAATATATAAAAGGAACCCCTAAAATAGTAAGACAACAGCCAAAAAACGAGACACTGGAGAAAATACAATAAATGAAACTAAAGGTAATAGATCTGTTACTCATAAAATATATAATAACTATGCCAATATAATAGTTACAAACAAAGCTCTAAAATTTTTGTATATGAATATCCGCAGTTTAGTGAAAAAAGGCAAATTGGATGAGTTGCGATGTATAATAGAATCGTTCGAAGCTAAGATTCATGTTATAATCATCACAGAGACTTGGATAAAAAACGATGACGAAGCACAAAGGTTAAAGCTGACTATACTCACTACTATAACTACAGAAAAAACACCAGAGGTGGTGGAGTATCTTTGTTCATTCACAACAGTTTAAAACATGAATCATTGGAAGAACAGTGCGAAGATGGGAACCATTTTCTATGGGTACATATTGACACATTTTCTCTAGACATAGGAGCCATATATATAAGCAACCAGCAGCAAACACAGATAAGTTCCTCGAAAATTATAACCAACATCTTTCAAGAAGAAAACGTGTCATTGTCTTCGGCGATCTAAACCTAAACTTACTAACTAATGAAAAATCTGTAAAGGAATACAAGGCAATTCTGCGAGAGAACAATATAAAGATATTGAATAAGATCACCCCGGAACACTGTACTCGTGAGACTACATCATCGAAAACAATCATAGATCATGTGTGTACAAACTTACAGAACAACACATTCCAGGTGTCTATTATTGAGTCCTCCATAGCCGACCATAAACAAATTTATCTTGAGCTAAACAGATCTAGAAACGAGCCTACAAAAAGAGTTCAATATGAATGGGGCGTGCAAGTGAAAGCTAATCTCAGATGGCGCCACCACTCTATGAACCTTTGACAGATGTCAGATCAAAGTGTGTCAACAATGCATTATCAAAAATTAAGAACGCTCGTGAACTCGCTTACAGTCATTTTGCGCTGGTTTAGAATCCCTGAAAGAATGATATACCTTTAATAAACAAATAATTTATGTATTATATTAAGGAGTACCTAATATGAGATGGATTAACTATCTGGTGATGATGTCTAAACCTACAGTGGACTTAAAAGGCCTAGACCATTCCTTATGGAGAACATGAGCGCACATTTTACCTAATAGAATTTTAAGAGGGCCGTACATTTGTTTGTTTGTTTGTGTATCATGGGTAGTCTGTTTCCTCTGAAGGTTGATTGTATCGAATTATCTTGCATTATAGGTTATGCGATGCAAGTAAGTGTTTTACGTACCTACAAACAAGAGGAAATTGTTGTTGATGACCTAGGCAAACTGAAAGTAATCACTTTTAATACATACCTGAGTATTTACCAATCTTTTCATAGTTATTTTCCTTGAAATGTTTATGACACACTCTGCCCCCGCTTTTAGGCTCAAATTTTACTCGCTTTATGGCTTTGAGCCACAATTTTTTAAGTTTCTCATCTCGAGGAAACAGGTGGCCTCCAGTTTCTTTACAATTTGGTACACAACACCGAGGCATTTTCTTAATAACTAACTCTAATTGCGAATTCCCAACTATTTCCATACAAAAACTGCTTTGTTATTGGTCTATGCGCTACTAGCGCCACTTTGACAGTTGCCGGCCCCATTGTCCAAGCCTGACATAACAAATGTTTGTTTGCAAAATTAAAAACTTGATGACTTCTTGAACTAGTTTATTCTGAGATTGTACAATGCTTTTACTAGGTTTGCAAGTTAATAGGTAGAGAGTAATTACATTATGCACGTTTTTAGAGAACTCCAACCACTTTTATTGTCGTCCATAACAAAAGAAAGTTTTGCGGAAACACGTCGAAACAATGACAAAGTTGATCTAGTTTTAATGGCGCTTGTCTTGGTACCGAGTCCTTTTGCTCCAGCTTGCGAGTGGCGAGGCGATGCTCGGCGCGAACATCCTCCCCCCCGTTAAAATCCTCCTCTCAGTAGAGCAGAAACAGGATTTTAACCTTCCATGAGATGCTTGGTTGCGGGTAGGGGACAAAGTCGCGTGAAAGGTCTTCGAAAGCTTCCTCGGCTGGTCTGCACCTCCGCCACCCTGCTGGTGCCGTCAGGGCCCGGGAACAGCTTGCTGATGCGCCCCAGACGCTAGCACAGTGGGGGCAAGTTGTCCTCTTGAAGCAGCACAAGGTCTCCTAGAACCAGAGAAGTATCAGACGTCCGCCATTTGGACCTCTGCTGCAGCTCCGCTAGATATTCCTGCTGCCATCTCTTCCAAAAATGCTGTCGAACTTGCTCGAGCCTCTCGTAGCGCCGGGTGGTTTTAGAATCGACGAGATCCGGCGCAGGCAGAGCGGCCAGCGGTCGACCAAGCAGAAAGTGCCCAGGAGTGAGGAAGAGGTAGTCATTGGGACTAGAGGAGAGGGGACAAATGGGACGGCTATTCAAAATGGCCTCCACCTGTGCAAACAATGTGCTAATTTCCTCAAATGTCAGATGCGTGTTGCCCATGACACGCTTCACATGAAATTTCGCTGATTTTACCCCAGCCTCCCAAATACCACCAAAATGGGGAGCGTATGGCGGAGAAAATATAAATTTGATTTCTTCCTCAGTGGAGAAATCATTGATTGCTGTTTTATTACTCTTTAAAAAATCACCTATTTCCCTTGCCGCGGCAACAAAGTTTCGCCCATTATCACAAAAGATCTCTGCAGGTTTGCCGCGACGTGCTATAAATCTACGTAAGGTGAGTATGAAAGCTGAACTGGAGAGATCACTCACTGCTTCCAGATGCACGCATTTGAACCTCAAACAAATGAATACACATAAATAACATTTTGTTAATCTTGCCCCGCGCCCCTTTCTATTCAAAATAAAAAAGGGCCCGGCAAAATCTATGCCTACACTTCGAAACGGGAAGTCCACAGTGACACGCTGCGAGGGCAATTTTCCCATCAGTGGGGACAACGTCTTGCCTTGCACCTTCCTACATTGCATACAGTTGTGCACAGTTCTCCGGGCGAGGTGTCGACCATTGATTGGCCACACATACTCACGGACACTCGCGAGGAGAAGCTGTGGACCAGCGTGCAGCTTGTGCAAGTGTTCCCGCTCAAAAATAAGCTTGGTTAGGTGATGTGAAGAATGTAACAGAATAGGATGCTTACCATCATATGGTAGAGAGGAAGCGTCTAAACGCCCTCCCACACGTATCAAACCTTTGTCATCCAAAAATGGGGACAGGGATAAAATGCTAGACCTAGGACTAAGAGATTTACCACTAGTCAACAATTTGTATTCTATTGGGAAAGTCTGCCACTGTGCCACACGGCACAGCAAATGAAATGATTCCTGCAATTCTGGTAACGTGAGGTCATGTCCTAGACGCTTATCTCTAGGGCTCCTTGAATTATGCATAAACCGCAACACATAGGCATAAACTCGCTTCAGTCTGTTTAGTTTAGAAAAGTTTGTAAATTGAATTATTGACAAATTATCCTGATCAACACTCACAACACTTGCCTTTAGCTCTGGCACCTCACCCTGTTCTTGGATACCACCAGAAAGGACAGGCCAAGAAGACTCACTTAACAATAGGAAACTAGGACCTGACCACCATAAAGAATTGTGCCTAAGCTCATCAGGATACGTCCCACGTGAGATGAGATCGGCAGGGTTATCAGAGGTAGGAACATAACGCCAAGATTCCACCTGGGTGACTTCTAGAATTTCCGCTACTCTGTTGGCCACAAATGTCTTCAATTTATTGGAACTAGCGCGCAGCCACGCCAGCACTACACTGGAATCGCACCAGTGGACCTTCCGCCCTATGGGGCACCTCAAGGATTCAATGACAGCCTGGCACAATCGTGCAGCTAGCAATGCTGCGCACAGTTCGAGACGAGGTTTAGTACAAGCCTTGACAGGTGCTACCTTCGACTTGGAACATAGTAGACGGACGTGCACATTACCTGCAGAATCAACCGATCTCACGTAAATACAAGCACCGTATGCCTTCTGCGACGCGTCGCTGAATGAATGAAGCTCTGTAGCGACAGGCGAGTCGCACAAGACGCGTCGGGGAACTGTAACCGCAGACAGGCTGTTCAAACAATTATAAAACTTGATCCAGGCCTGCTTCATTTCATTGGAAATATCATCGTCCCAGCCGACCTTGTCGAGCCATAGCTGCTGCATAATTAATTTTGGAATTATTATGCAGGGGCTCACGAAACCTAAGGGGTCGAAAATCTTGAAGGACGTGGACAATATGTAACGCTTGGTGAGCTTATCAGTACTAGGAGGCATATCGAAACAATAGTATAAACAATCTGACTTCGAGTCCCATCCTAAACCGAGAGCACTAGCAGACTCACTCAAAATTAACTTGTCTGTGGATTCAGACGTACAGGATTCTAGAACTTGAGAGGAATTGGACTTGTATTTACGTAGGTTGAAACATCCTGCCCTCAAAGCCTCAGACACTGAGACTTGAATGCGCTTCAATTCCTCTTCAGAATCACAGCCCGTGATCAAGTCATCAACATAAAGATCATGTTGCAAAACGGTTTTAGTGAGCGGGTCCTCACACTCCTCCCCCAGCTGCCAAAGACACCTCGTACTTAAAAAACTCGAGCTTGCGAAGCCGTATGTGACGGTATTGAGTCTCAATATTTTGAGAGGAAGTGACTCATCCTCCCTCCATAGTATAAGCTGCAAGCTCCGATCGCACTCGTTGACCGGCACTTGTCGGTACATTTTTTCTACATCAGCGGTCAAAATATACTTGTAGAGGCGAGCTCGAACCAATATGGAGAAGAGAGAGTCTTGAACTTGAGGCCCAATCATTTGAAGGTCGTTAACAGACACACCGGATGAGGAGCGCGCAGACGCATCGAACACCACTCGTATCTTGGTTGTCTCACTGCTCTCCTTGAACACAGGATGGTGAGGTAAATAAAAACATGAATTAGAAGCGAGACTACCTAGCGCGATCTCCGAGAGATGACCCAAGTTTGCATACTCTCGGATGAACTCCACATATTGAGACTTGACCGCGGGCTGTCTCCTAAAACGCTTCTCTAAACTAGCAAATCTTTTCCTTGCCATGGCATATGAATCTCCCAGACAATCTACTGGTTTCGCCAATGGCAGCCTTACACAGAACCTACCATCTTGCAAACGCTGCGTGTGCTGCACAAAGTGCGACTCACACGCCCTTTCACTTGTGCTTAGATGCCTTTTGGGTGGAACCTCTTCCAATTCCCAAAATCTACTCATGTTAGACTCTAGCATGGAGTCGTCTTGCATGCTGCTAGTTACAGCATGATTACACTTAACATTTTGCATTTGATTGTTGCTGCATGGCAAAGGACCCCCTATTAGCCAGCCCAACTTGGAGCTGTGTAGTCTAGGATACCTAGGGCCCAATGATTGCTGCTCACAGCCAATTATGTCCCAAAACAGATCAGAACCGATGAGAATATCCACCCTAGATGGCTCATAAAACTTGGGATCCGCTAGCACTACATTCCTAGGAAACTTGAATGAACTAATATCGATATATGCATTAGGCAATGAACTAGTGAGCTGATCCATGACATAAAAGCTGGAGATAACATTAAAAGATTTATTACGCGACTTGAGTTGAGCGATGCAATATGCAGGTATTGTTCCTGAATAACTGTTACCAAAACCTATGACGTTTGTTGAATTTAAGGGGCAGTCCTCCAAGGATAATCGTTGTTTCAGATTAGACGTAATGAATGATGACTGACTGCCGCAATCTAGTAAGGCACGCACGGTTTCAGTCTTGCTTATCTTAGGATTGACCACCTCAATCAGAGCTGTCGACAGTAAGGCCTGGCTAGTCCGCCCGTCACTGAAATTGACTAGAGTATCACCTGGGCGAGCGTCGCTAGTGACACTGGTTGCACCAACCTCGGTGCTTGCAGCTAGATGCAGCAAGGAGTTGTGCCTTCTCTTGCACTCGCGGCAGGGACCGGAACGACATCGAACAGCGAAATGACCAGGCCTTAAACAATTCCGGCATAACCTTAACTTAGATACCTCTGTTATACGATCATCGACACTCATAGCCTTAAATGATGGACAATCAAATATTTTATGTTCTGCAGACTTACAACTGGAACAAGCACTAGACGATGCAGATTTCTGATGATCACTATTGTTGGTGCATGTGTGCGTCCTTATGTGTGAACGTTCAGACCTAACATTAGTAGGGGCCGCTTGCCGCTGCTGTCCCTTATTAGACTTAGAAACTCCATCTGCCCTACTACGGTGTACAGATTCCAAAATGGCAGCGCGGTTATTCAAAAATGTCTTAAAATCATTGAGTGTGGGTGATTCGGTCGACAGCGTGTTACAATGTTCTTCCCATTTCACAAACGTAGCATTATCAAGTTTGGAAGAGACTAACTCTATTACCACATCATCCCAATGCTCAGTCGCTCTGCCTAATTGAGCAATGGCACGCAAATTTTTTGTTACATGGTCCACTAAGAAGCGGAGAGATCCCTCAGATTCCTTTTGCACAGGCTCAACATTCAACAGAGATCTTATGTGATGCTTTATCAATAACCGCTTGTTATCATAACGTTCTAGTAACAAGTTCCAGGCCTCCTGATAGTTGTTGGAAGAAATTTCGAGATTTGAGACAGTACGAGCTGGTTCTCCATCTAAATAAGATAATAAATAATGAAACTTGTTTACTGGACTAATTCGACTATTCTCATGAACTAGAGATTTGAAAGTATCACGAAATTCCATCCACTTCAGGTATGAACCATCAAACTTTGCAATACTAATCAAAGGAAGCCTGATACCCGTCTCGCTATGATCATAACTACACTGACTAACGTTGTGAATATTACTAGAATCATGGGCATTATCATCTTTACTATGCACTTGCAATAAAGTTTGAGCGGCAACAATGCTACTAATGAAGTCTCCTTCAATATTCTCCCGCTCCTCAAGCTCAGCATCCAACTTATGAGGGTTGGCAATCTCAATTAGGCTTTGTAATTCATCAAATCTAGAGGATAATGCTTCAAATTTACTGAGCCTGAGGGTAAGTTCTGCCCTATCTCTGACGGCAAATGTTTCAAGTTGTGACAATTTATCAATATAATTTTTAAATTTAGTAACTTGTCCTTTGACGGAGCTACGCTTAACATATAGCTCAGCTAAGCTTAAATCTTCTCGTGACATGGTTGAGTAATAGAAACAAAAGTATGGTCACCAAGAAAGAAATCAAACTTGAGTTTAAATAACAAGATAAATTGTCAATTTGACTACTAAAATGTAAATGATTACGCTCACGCCCCAGATTGGTGGTACCTGCCGCACGGAAGACCGGAGATGCAGGCGTTGGCTCTGCAGACACGTGCCGGAACTGGCTGCGTACGACAGTAGACAGGCCGCCGGTTGAAATAGTCTGGAATATTCGGCGGAAAAATCACTAAATGGGCATGTACATGTGGCAAACACGGCGAAACAGGGGCCTACACGGGAGAAATAACTAGTGAGATACGTACTGACTACCTGTTGAATCAACTGTTGGGTATTTCGAGGAACACAGACTACCAAAGTCGGATTGAAGTAACTAAATGAATTACTATACGTTGTAAATTATGCTAATTATGTTGAAATATACGAAAACTACGAAGTTATTGTACTTTGAAAACAACTAAGTTAAAATTATTTGACAATGTGATACTTGACATGACCTTGCATGACCTTAAAAGTTTTGAAAACGTGACGAGTAGACAACTTACAATGTCTAATTAGCACACGTTTACACAAATGAAAAGTTAGGAATTATGGTTAGAACATTGGAAATTGCAAAAATAGACAGAGGGAAAGGGCACTTAGCTTAGGAAAACTACTTAAAACATGCGCTGCGGTGTGACCCCGCGCGGCCGCGTGGGTCAAGTTGCACCGGCGATCCTCGCTACTGCCGTCGGAGGCCGGTCCTGGATGGCTCCAAGTAGACGCCGGGCCTTCGCTATCGTCCTTGCTGTCCTGTAACGGTCGCCAGAATTATGTCCAAGCCTGACATAACAAATGTTTGTTTGCAAAATTAAAAACTTGATGACTTCTTGAACTAGTTTATTCTGAGATTGTACAATGCTTTTACTAGGTTTGCAAGTTAATAGGTAGAGAGTAATTACATTATGCACGTTTTTAGAGAACTCCAACCACTTTTATTGTCGTCCTTATCAAAAGAAAGTTTTGCGGAAACACGTCGAAACAATGACAAAGTTGATCTAGTTTTAATGGCGCTTGTCTTGGTACCGAGTCCTTTTGCTCCAGCTTGCGAGTGGCGAGGCGATGCTCGGCGCGAACATGAATCAATCAACTATTTCAACTTACAAAACGATATCAAAAACATTGGTGAGGCGTGTAAATAGCCTACACCTTTGGGTAGATTGTAAGAGAAGTTGAATTACGAACCTATGTTAAAAAGTGTAATGGCGGACCTCAAAATAAATTAATTTCCCCTTTGATGAATCCGCGAGAAACCAATACCAAAAGACTTATTAGCAGCAAAACATGCCCACGTACCTTGGCAATCCAGAGAATCCACTCAGACCCAGGGTAACGGGAAGATACCACGTTCATGCGCGCTTGATGGTCTTGTAGGTATAGGCTGCCGGCCGGCGAGCAAAATCTTGTTGAATCCACCGGTGCAATGGTTAAAACTCCAAAAATCAACACTGCACTATAAGGTCTCAATGAAGCACAGATGCAGGTCCAATTATTTTACGAGTATCATCAAGGTTTCACCAAAAAAGGAATTTTCAAAAGGCGGTGCGACCGCACATACAGCGTTGCGCACGGTCACACGAGGAGGACTGTCGCTAACGCCCTCTATCGGCCGGATGGCGCGAAAACTCAAGAAAGTTTGGGTACGTATGGGCGCTGCGACAATGAAGATTGGTGCGAGGATTCATCAATTGAGAAACTAAAATATTTAATTTGAGAGACTAACATATTATGCGTATTATATGACAAATCCTAAAATATTATTATTTTATTTTTTTATATTGAAAAAGGCATTGACGCTTCACCAAACATATTTCACGCAAAACTACTTAATGATTATGAAGAACTAGAATCTCAGCTGCTACAAACAATTGCAAAGAATAAAATAAGGAAAACAAAAATGTTAAATCCTCCTTGCAAAGAGTGGATAAATAAGGATCTCATAACACTAATAAACAAAAGGAACCAATTGTGGCACAGTTTAAATCAAACACCCGGAGACGAAGACTTGCGTAAAGAATTCTTAAAACAAAGAAATCATACCTTTGTAAATATCCAACTAGCAAAAAATCAATATTACTTTAAGGCTTTTGCCAACTGTCAGAAATATCCTTTAAAAATGTGGCAACTAATTAATAGACTATCAAATAATAAAACAGAGTTGGCCGACCTTGGGCATTTAAAAATTAATACCTCAAATGGAGAAATCTCAGTATCTGAGATTTCTCCATTTGAAAGAAATTTGTGAGTACTTTAACAGATTTTTTGCAACAATAGGCACAGAACTTGCAAATAAAATACCACAAAAATACCATAATAACTTGACTCAGACATTAACATATAATAAACCGAAAAACAATAATCATGAATTGTCAGAGTTAAAACCAACTTCTGCAGACGAAGTACTTAAAATTATAAAAAAACTTAAATTCTAACACTAGCTCTGGTTTAGATGGCATTAATACGAAATCCATAAAATGTGTTAAAGACACTATAGCGGAAAGCTTAGCAAACTGTATTAATAAATGCTTAAATGAAGGCTATTTCCCCAATCGCCTTAAAATTGCGAAGGTTAGCCCAATATTTAAATCAGGCAGCAAACTGGACCCCAGTAACTATCGACCTATATCGGTACTACCAGTGATGTCGAAAATATTTGAAAAGATTCTGCATAAACAATTGTATGAATATTTAACTAATATAGATTACCTATACAATAAGCAATACGGCTTCCGCCCCAAATCGAACACTGTTTCCGCGACTGTTGACTTAGTAACAAATATTAGACTTAAAATTGATCAGAAAAAAATTACATTAGGAATTTTCATTGATTTAAAAAAGGCATTCGACACCGTAAGCCACAACATACTACTATCGAAACTTAAGGATATAGGTGTAACTGGTAAAGCATATGAGATTTTTAAATCATACCTTACAGACAGATCTCAAGTTGTCAAAATTAATAACCACCAAAGTGACCCCCAATTGATTACTTGTGGCATTCCTCAAGGTTCAATTTTGGGACCCTTGTTATTCCTCATTTATGTCAATAACATATATGAGATTGGACTAAAGGGAGATATTATTTTATATGCCGACGATACTAGCCTGTTTTACTCTGGTCACTCATTAGAAACAGTAATGAACCAAGCCCAGCATGATCTAGATCTATTACACATCTGGTTACAGTCAAATTTACTCACTATTAATGCATCTAAAACGAAATACGTTATTTTCTCGGCTAAAAACAAAAAAATTGGAAATCATAGTCCCCTTACTATTAACGGTGAAAAAATAACTAAAGTTAACAATGAAAAATATTTAGGCCTTATTCTTGACAGTCAGCTTACCTGGAAACCGCAAATTGAAAAAATCCGCAATAAATTAAATTCATTAACTGGCGCGCTAAGAGGTATAGTGAGATGTCTCCCGAGACAAGTTCGATACACGATATATAATTCCTTGGTCAAGTCTCGTATTGACTATTTAATAGAGGTATGGGGTTCAGCAACTAAAACAAACTTGCAAAAATTGCAAATTGCACAAAATAGAGTTATTAAAACATTATTTCGATACAATTATCTGACACCAACAATCAAAATTTATAAAGAAACAAAACTATTCAATCTGGCCCAAATATATAAATATAATACTTGCATTTTTATTAGAAAAATCCTAACTAAAGATATCCACTCACAAATTACATTCACAAAAAGGATAGATCACTATAAACGTATGACAAGACAGGCTAATAACCTGTGCTTAAGGAGCTACAGAACAAAGTACGGAAAAAAGAGTATTCTATATGATGGGGCCCAAGTCTATAACGAATTACCTAAAAGTATAAAAGAAGCAAAATCTCTATTTACATTTAAAAAACTGTTAAAAAGCCACATTTTAAAGGATTTTTCATTAATAAAAGCTTAATATTAGATTATGTGGTACCGATCACTAATCAAAATAAATAAAACGCAATTCAAAATATATTTTAGTCACACGTCAATTATTCATATATGAATAAATACACTACATTATCATAGAATATTATTATAGAATATTATTGTATAACATATAAAAACCACACTCTAACAAATAAAATTGTACACATAAATAAAACAGGATATATACATACATACACTATTTTAATCTAATATATTTTACCCAACGTATTACTTACTATATACATGAATAAACAAAAATTGAGAATTATTATAGTACAGCATATAATAACCACACTCCTAACCCAACACACATAATTATATACATAAATACATAAAGAAACTCAAGTAATCAAAATATATAAATTCAATGTACCCAGTTATAAGTATAACATCCATATTACTAATAATAACGCGTACGCGTACTTTAAACGCGGTGAAACAATCACTGTGTCATGGGCTTTAATAAACATGTTTTATATTTTTCTATGACTGTACCCTCAGCTCATGCACACCTACCCGCATTAGCGCATAAGATGTCTTGCACTTAGTTCTATTATTTTCTACAATTACCCTTTTACGAGTTTACTAAAACTGTTATGAAATTCTAATGTCATTTCTTTGTTATTGACTTATTGAACCAACCCACTACGCAAATCGGCCTCATGTATTTATAAGTTATAATATTGTATTTTCTCTGTAAGTGATTGTAAATCTTTTGAGAAAATAAATGTCTAAAACCGTAAACCGTAGAAGCACAGCCTCCCACTACTTCTAATGCAGAACAGGATTTTCGCAAGGTCAAGGATCAAAAAGGATTAAAATAGAATTAAATCTCCAATCTAAAAGAGAATTACGTTACATACAGATATCAGATCCACCACTTAAATTATTAGTAGATACCGGAGCTGATCAGTCTTTCATTAGCCCTGAGGCAGTCAACAAATATTTTTCTCATATTTCTTTGAACTTTGACCCCTTCGAAGTAACAAACGCTCGTGTAACTAGTACGCATGAACATTCTATTACAATTCCAAGCTTTGCTGAATTCAATAATCCTATGAATGTAAAATTTTTCGTCTATAGATTTCATCATTACTTTGACGGTCTTTTAGGTTTAGATCTACTTGACGGAGCACAGATTGATCTAAAAAATAACTTTTTAATTACAGACTTTTCAACCATCCCTAAACGTTTCTATCAATGCAAAAAATCAAATAATCAAGAAAACATTCCCGCTAACTCATCAAGACTGGTGAATATCCCTATTTACAGTCCGGACTGTGACGTTTCGATAGCTCAGCAAATTTATTGTAATTGCATTATTCACGAGTGCATTGAAACGTTTGAAATGCACTGGCACGATATAATCGCACTTTAAAAACAACACTTAAATATTTTATTCTGAGTCACAAGACATCTATCACTCGCCGCTGCTAATAACAAAGTGATTAATGTAATGTGCTATGCACCGTCTCATAGCGCAGGGAATCGTGCAAAACCGGTTTCTGTTTACACTCCGTGACGTTTCACTGTGCAGTTAAACTTTTAATGAAGTAGATCATGTTTTTTTTTTGTCTATGTTTCTTGCTCCAACTGTTTAGTGTATTTATTTATTATTTATTCATAACAACTTATCATTTACCACATACTCTTATATATCTACATAACACAGAACACTTATATATTTATCTTAATATCGACTACCTCGCGGAGCTGATTTACATCCGTGCACTTCAGGAAGGTTCAGTTGAAAACCAGCGTCAGGCAATAAGTTGTCTGGCATTATGCTGAACTGAACCTATTTGGCGCAGCCGCAGGACACGCATTTCTTTTCTTGTTTTAGAATTAAGTTTTTATGTTGTGTATTTTGTGTGTCTCGATTGTGCCAAATAAACTCGTTTTCTTTCTTTCTTTCTTTCTTTCTTTTCTTTCATTACACGCGTTACTGACTGTACTGGAATTGTAGAAATTGAAAACCCGACGGAATATGACTTGACTATTACATTGGACCGTCCTTTACAAGCCGAGATATTTAATACTGAGTGCATTAGCACCGAACAAGACCCTAGGCGCGTTAAAGAGGTTTTAACTCGATTGCGCACGGATCATTTAAATATTGAGGAAAAAACTAACTTAGAGACACTGTGTGCCCGTTTTGCTGATGTATTTTATGTTGAGGGAGAGCCCTTGACCTTTACGAATAAAATTAAACACCGTATTAGAACGACCGACGAACTTCCGGTATATACTAAAAACTACCGCTACCCTTTTGTACACAGACAAGAAGTTAGAGACCAGATAATTAAGATGCTGGATCAAGGAATTACACTACCTTCTGAATCAGCCTGGAGCTCGCCTATTTGGGTAGTTCCTAAAAAAACAGATGCATCAGGTAAACAGAAGTGGCGCATAGTAGTAGACTTTCGCAAACTGAACGACAAGACTATAGACGACAAATACCCAATTCCTAACATCAATGACATACTTGACAAGCTTGGTAAGTGCCACTATTTTAGCACGTTAGATCTAGCATCAGGATTTTTTCAATGTGAAATGCATCCAGACGACATTCCGAAAATAGCTTTCAATGTAGAGCATGGGCACTTTGAATTTTTGCGTATGCCCATGGGTTTAAAGAACTCTCCATCTACCTTTCAGAGAGTAATGGACAATGTGCTCAGAGGCTTGCAAAATGAGATCTGTCTCGTGTATCTTGATGACGTAATCATATTTAGTACATCGTTACAAGAGCACATGAATAATCTCGAAAAAGTATTTAAAAGATTACAGGAATCTAACTTCAAAATTCAAATGGATAAGTCCGAGTTTTTAAAATTAGAAACTGCGTTTTTAGGACATATAATCAGTGGTGAAGGTGTTAAGCCTAACCCTGATAAAATAGCAGCAATAGAAAAATTCCCTTTACCAAAAACACCTAAGGAAATAAAACAGTTCTTAGGGCTACTAGGTTATTACAGAAAATTTATCCCGGACTTTGCTCGCATCACTAAGCCTATGACAAAATGCCTTAACCCTTAACTTGGCAACGTATCTAATAATGTACACATATTTTGTTTTAATGTTTGAGAAATATTTTGGAGTATTTTAACAAAAATGTTTTAAGTCTAGTCTATGACATCGTCCTATTTCGTAATAAAAATATTGTTTTCTTCGTCTGGCAACATTTACAATCAGTAGATCGCAAGGTGGCGGAGTGTGTGCGTGCGTCTACAAGATCTAAGGTAAGAATCGATTAAAATCCTGTGTAAATATCGGTATTGTGATAAATATGTGTCGTAATTATTTTTTTGAATGTATATTCTAATGATTACGTAAGATATTTCTATCAATTAGTAATGTTTTTTCTCTAAAATACTTTGGTAAACATTCATGTATCTTTAAATGCACATTGCCATGTTACCTAGGCTATCACCTAATTTTTGCAGTGTGCATTTTAGGACACATTGCCAAATGAACAACATTATTGATATCGTATTAAAATATCCGCATATATAATGATTTTTTTACTTTTTAGATCTGTACAAGAGCACAAAGAATATTGTTACTACAAAATAAGACCTATGTTAGAAAGGGTACGACGTAATTGTATAAATACTGAAGAGGAAAACCGATTCAGTGTTGATGAAATGATGGTGCCGTACAAAGGTACAAGAGCCGGTACCCGGAAGCAATATATAAAAAACAAACCCAGAAAATGGGGATTCAAAATATTCGTAAGAGCTGGAATATCTGGAGTTGTGTATGATTTTTTAGGAGGAGAGGACACGTTTAGGTTTCATCAATTCACTGAGGAAGAAAACAGTATGGGTTTAGGATCTAAAGTTGTTATAGCTTTGAGCAAGACGATCAAGGAGCCCGCATGTACTGTGATTTATTTTGATATTTTTTTCACATCTATAGAATTAGTGCACTACTTGAGACACGAGTACGGTATATTTTCTTTGGGTACAGTGAGACCAAATCGTCTTCGTGGTGGCGACAAAAAGCTTCCATCTGATAAGATTTTGAAAAAAAGAAACCGCGGGTCGTCTGCACAAATTACATGTAACGAAAAAAAAAATTGCTGTGGTCAAGTGGTTTGACAACAAATGTTTTACAGTGGCTAGTTCTTACGCAGACGCTCATCCAGTCCATCATGTATTGAGATACAAAAAAGTAAAGAAGCGCAAAGAACCAGTGCCCTGTCCAAACACAGTTCAGCAATACAATGCTCATATGGGAGGTGTCGATCTTGCGGACATGTTGATCGCACTGTACCGTACGGAAATGAGAGCACATAGATGGTACATTCCTTTATTCTCACAAATGCTGGATATCTGCATTAACAACGCCTGGCTTATATATAGGCGGGAAACAAATTGTCCACAACCTATGAAGCTCAAAGACTTCAGATACGCGATAGCTAATAGCCTCATTACTGTAGACCGAATTCATAAACCGAAGTAAAAAAGTTCGTGACTCCTGAGAATCAGACTGACATATTATGTTACGATCAATTGGGCCACATGTCGTCATTTACGTCCAAAGGACGATGTAGGCTATGTGTAAAGGGTCAAACTAAATTTGTATGCATTAAATGCCAAGGTAGGCTTTGTTTAGTTGAGGGTCGTAATTGTTTTTATAATTATCACAAAAAATAGTGTTTTCAATACCTATTACTAAAAATTTTTGTTATTCTTACACCTATTCTAGTTCATTGATTGATCTCATAGCAGTAATATTCAATTATAATGAAGAAGTTGATGTTTATTATGTTCCTAAATGAAGACTGTGATTTTAATTCATTTTTTCAACAAGATATAAATGTTTAAAAAGAAAATACATTAGTTTTTTTTTTATATTTTTACATTTGTTTTTATTTACATCCAAGCCAGCAACGTATCCTTTAGTGCACATGGATTTCCAGAGATTAATGTTTTAATAGTTGGCAGTGTGCATCATTAGACACATGGTATAAATACAAAACTAATTATGAGAGATTTTTTTATTAATTTTTTAGGTGTTCATTTATCACATATGAACCCAAATATATCAAAGAAATTTAAAAAACATGTCATCAAAATCTCTGCCAAGTTAAGGGTTAAAAAGACTTATAAAATAACTTTCGACTCTGAATACATTGACTGTTTTAATAAATGTAAGAGCTTACTGACAAATGACCCCATCTTACAGTATCCCGACTTCACAAAGGAGTTTATATTAACAACTGACGCTTCAAATGTAGCTATAGGCGCTGTACTCTCGCAAGGTACCATCGGCTCAGATAAACCTATCTGTTACGCCTCGAGAACACTGAATGATAGTGAAACCAATTATAGCACCATAGAAAAGGAGCTCCTAGCCATAGTTTGGGCTACGAAGTACTTCAGACCCTACTTATTTGGTCGTAAACTCAAAATATTCACCGACCACAAGCCGTTACAGTGGATAATGAATCTCAAAGATCCTAACCAAAGATTAACTAGATGGAGACTTAAATTAAGTGAATACGATTACAATATAATTTACAAAAAGGTAAAGTATAACACTAACGCCGACGCATTATCCCGAGTAGAGATTAATAACGAGGAGACAGAGTCAATGTTAGCCAACCTTTCAGAGCGACCAACTTCCCGAACAGGTTCTACGACAGCCACTGCGCATACTAGCACTGAAAACCCTATTTTAGAAGTTCCTATCACCGACGAACCTTTGAATAAATTTCACAGACAGATATATATAACTGTAGTCAGTACCGTCCCCTACATTAAACGAACGACAACCACTAAAACTTTTGACACACATACTCGCACACATATTCAAGTCTCGGAGTCTAACTTAGAACAAGACGTAGTTAACGCCATAAAAGAATATGTCAACCCTAAAGTTAAAACTGCTTTAAAAATAAATCCACCCTTAGGCTTGTATTCCATCATACCCATTATCCAAAATAACTTTAAGAGCTCAACTATGAATCTAGTGCTAACCAAAACTGAGCTATATGATGTCAAAGAATACTTAAGGCAGCAACAGATCATAAAAAATTATCACGAAGGCAAAACCAATCACAGAGGGATAAACGAGTGTTACCTTGCCCTTTCCCGGAAATATTACTGGCCTAAGATGAGGGATGAGATAGCCAAATATATCAATGAGTGTACAATTTGCGGACAAGCAAAGTATGATAGGAATCCAATTAGACCTCAACTAAATCTAGTGCCCCCGGCTACCAAACCTTTTGAATTAGTACATATGGACCTCTTTACAGCCCAAAATGAAAAATACCTCACAATAGTTGACGTATTCTCAAAATACGGACAGGCATACTATTTAAGAGATGGCTCTGGGATGGGATGGAAAACTGCCTGAAGTATAGTAATTGCTGTCAATTAGTATACTTCAGGCAGTTTTAAACTATTGTACACATCACGGTCTTCCACTAACTATCGTAACCGACAATGGTACTGAATTTACAAATCAATTATTTTCTGAATTTACCAGATTACATAAAATTAACCACCACAGAACACTAGCTCACTCCCCTAATGATAACGGAATTGTTGAAAGATTTCACTCCACGTTACTAGAACACCTACGTATCCTAAGACTACGTCAGAAAAATGAACCAGTGGTCAATCTCATGCCTTATGCTATAATAGCTTACAATAGCACAATTCATAGTTTCACAAAGTGTAGACCGCACGACATAATTAGGGGACATTTTGATCCCAGAGACCCACTTGACGTTAACATGACCGAACATCTTATGCAACAGTACGTCTTAACTCACCGAGACCAGATGAAAAGTGTATACGACCTCATTAACGACTTCACATTTACTGACCGAACAAACATAATACAAAATAGGAATAAGGACAAAGAGCCCGAGATAGAATACCAACCAGAACAGCAAGTCTTCATTCGCAACCCAGAAGCTAGTCGACAAAAAATAGCACCACGTTATACACATGACACTGTGCTGGCTGATCTTCCAATTCACATATACACATCTAAGAAGAAAAGTCCCGTAGCGAAATCCCGACTTAAGCGTATCCCTAAGACCTCAAATTGTTACAGGATACTACTGGCGACAATCGTTCACACTGGCTCTCGAGATAAAACTTGAAAGCCTAGACGAAGGACCCGGACTCTTACCTTTCAACCTTGGACAGGCAAGACTCATAACACATCATCATTCCTTTCTACAATACATAGACTTAACCGATATCGAACATAGACTTAACTCTGTAACTAATCAACTAGACTATTTCCAGACCAAACTATATAATCAAACCTTTGTTTTGTATGAACTCCAAATTAACCATTTATCTAATAAGTTGGATAAGATAGGATCCCAGCTAAAGACATTAGAACCAGGTCGCAGCAAAAGAGGCCTCATAGACGGTCTGGGATCAGTTATAAAAAGTGTAACTGGTAAGGGTAACTTAGATCAATCGGATGCCCAAAACTACAATAATGCCATTACACTTCTAGAAAATAATGATGACAAGATATTATCGGAGTTAAACGAACATGTAAGTCTTAATAAAGTCTGGATGACCAGATACAGTGAGATACTTACAAAAATTGTTAGCAATCAAGAGATGATCAATAGTACCTTAAGATTACTTTTAGACGAGAAAGCTTCGGCTAAAAATGATCTTATAAGATACGCAAAGTTTGCTCAATTGTTAACTATAATTAGCGATAATGCAGATGATTTATTTCTAGAGATAACTAGGATAGAAGATACCTTAACTTTTATACGTGCATCAAGCACTCATCATAGTTCTTTAAGCATAGATACTTTACGTAATATGACCAAACGATTAAGATCTATATACGGGTCAGATCAATTGCTAGAGGCTGATCTAAGAGAATACTATACAGTTATAAAACCTGGTTATTATTATATAGGAAAAAGAATAGTTATCATATGTAAAGGGAACCCTTTACATATGATAATCCATTAGCATAAAATTTTAAGACCTAATATAACTTAGCATAATGTTGTTTGGCATAATTATTTTTTCGCATAATATAATTACGCATAACAGCTCATGCATAATTTTTTTAAGCATTATGTCTGTAACCATAATAATGATTAGGCATAATATTTTAAAGCATAACCTTATTAAGCATAAAGTTCTAAAGCATAACTTTTTTAAGCATAAAGTTCTAAAGCATAACTTTTTTAAGCATAATATCCTAAATAAAATATTAATATATTATAACGTATTGAACAATTTTGTGAGTATTTTTTCGCTGTAGGAAGCAAGCATTGCAAGCATACAGCATGCAAGCAAGCATGCAGCATGCAAGCAAGCTTGCAGCATGCAAGCAAGCATGCAGCATGCAAACAAGCATGCAGCATGCAAGCAAGCATGCAGCATGCAAACAAGCATGCAGCAGGCAGGGTTTCTGTGACGGCTCCGGCGCTGCGGCCCTCCGGCGGCCCCACGCGTGCTAATCGTCGCAGACGGCTTTCGCTCACCGCCGCGGCTGAGGCTGGCCGGCGAAGCCGGCCAACAAGCCGAAGCTCGCTCGCAGCCGCCTGCTCCTCAGCCCGCGGGCCGCCTCGTCCCTACGCGCCTACGCGATTTTAAATAACACTCTAGGGGTAGGACAAACAAGACTACGTGAAGTCGGTTTTGCAGCAATTCGGTTCTGTGACTAACTTTTGTTGCACAGCATATTAATTTTTTAACCAACAATATTATTTGATTGTTACAGGTACTATAGCTAATTAGTTTGCTCAGAATATTATGCTAATAGCCATTAGGCCTACTAACGTTATGCTAAAAGTCTTTAGGCCTACTAACGTTATGCGAATCAAATTTATGCCAAAACAAATTAGTGACCAATCAAAGGACAACCTCTGAAAATTACCGAAATACCTATGAACCTGAACATTAACAACGAATCTAACCCACAACTAAAGCTAAATTCACTACACCTGAAAAGTCTACATGAAATCGAAGATAAAATCTTAATGCAGCAACCAGTCCAAATCAATCACGCAAACCTGGCACAATCAATTTACCACACGACTATCCCACTATATGTCGTAATATTCGGTGCAACTGTACTGATAATTATTCTAACCATACGTCGTTATAATGTTTGCACAAAGCACAGAAAGCCACAATCATCAGAAGAAAGCGCTGAAAATCATCAATATGAAGTAACAGAATCTCCTACAACCAAGAAAAATGTACCAGCCACATTCTCGCTGAAACTGCTCAAATAGTTGCTGATCTGAGGGGGGAGGTGTTACGTGCTCTGCCTACACCAAATCGGCTGAATAGCGATATGATAGCCATCTACGTACAATAGATGTTTTCACGCAAAATTGCAACACAGGGAGTCTGCTGACCCAAAGCCTCGTGTCGTCGCCGGCCACCTACTTCCAATCTGCTGATGCTGCATGCGCGTTTCGCAATCGTTCAGAATTGTATTTTTGGAGATAAATAATTTAGACACTTCGGTACTAGCATCGTCCAAGTCTAGACTTAAGATTTAATATTGTAATTTTAAAGTAATTAAACTCTCCTTTAAATTAATTTCGGTTTTTTTTAATTCCTCCGCCTGTCGGCTTCATAATTGGCCCTTTTATTATATTTGTTTATTCATTCGTTTGTTTACATAATGGAATAGTGTTGTACCGTTGCCGACTTGCGGTAATACGTAACGAGTTCCTCCGCTGGAACGATATCGGTATATTCTGTGATGTTAACATAAATAATCCTGCGTCTTATTCGGTCCGAGTGACATAGCTAGGTCCGGCCTGTGATTCACACTTCACTCCAAAATCAAAATATTTTACCTAAACCTAAAGAAAACATTGAAAAAGCTAATTATTTCTAAAAGAGTAATCATGGAGTTTCTTGCCGGCACTTCTCCATAGGAAACAGTTGGAACCGTGCACCTAGCTCATAAGCTAAGTGCACGGTTCCAACTAACAGTTTCCTCTTGTTTGTACTTGTTTAAAACATCATAATGTTTTATGTTTGTTTTAGTTAGTTACATATTAGCTCTAACCAAAATGATTTAAACATACTTTATTTTTATAGGTTTCCTAAAAATGAAGGCTTAAAGAAAAAATGGTTAGAGGCTAAGGGTCGTAGGGTGATGTTAAATAGCCTATAGCCATCCTGGCTACCAAAAGCAAAAATAATTTTAATGGCTTTTTTTGCGCGGTACCCTAATTATTTCTCTAAAATAAAAGTAGCCTCAGTTACTCCTTGTAACATATCTGCCAGTAAAAATCCCGTCAAAATTTGTACAGCTATTTCAGAGATTAGCCGAGACAAACACTTAAATTTTATTTATTTGTATATATAGCAGAAGGTAAGATAACCTACTCATCTTTTTCTGTTACTATTACAACGGATTTTAATTAAGTACATAATAAAAGCTATGATCCAAACGTGATAAACTAGTGGAACTCTATTTAGTATCGATACTCGTTGTAGTAACACCTTGATTGACTCAACCCTAGCAATGGCAGCCATTTTATGCAACAATAGGAGTTGTATGAATGCACCCTTTTTTTTGTAGGTATTTCCAGTCCATACTTTTTTAGGTCAATGTTTCTGTGATGTGTCTATGTCAACGTTCTGTTTCTTATCACATAGATATAGAATTCTATATCTATGATTTATCAGTTTATGTTCCGTTTCTCCCAGACACCCAGAGTTGCGTGAACGTACTCTGTGTGTATACTGTATTGAAGTATTATTTTGGCTTTTTTCAGTTTTTTCAACGACCTTGGCTTCTCCTCTGAACTCGGTAGAAAGAAAAAGTGATCCTTTTGAGGAATTAATTTTTGGATAAAATAAGTAGCTTTAATTTATGTGATGTGTTTTTATGTGCAAAAGGCAGTTACTAGTGTTACGAGGAGGAGGGGCACCCCTTAGAGTATAGAAATATATAGAGATGCCCTAATGTTCTATATCTTATTTGCTTATACAAATATCTATTAAATCGATACAGAAATAAGAAACAACACTTTGTCTCTTTCTAACCAATGAGTTATCACATTTGAAGAAAGAGACGTCATGCTATTTGTTTTATCTCTTCCTGGCAACATTTTCACATATCCGTCAATATACGTACCTCGCGTGCCATCCGCCATCTTTTGGACCCGTGGTTTTGAAGTACGTCAGCTGTCAAGTGAACAACAACATTGGGTTTAGATTACGATTTTTAGGGATAAAAACGCTCAAAACTAAATTGTATTGTGCTGTGAGTGTCTATTGGAGCAAATTGAATATGCCTACGTGTGCAATAATTCAGTGTGGTGCAAGGAAAAACCCCAATCGAGCCTAATTAAACATGCCCAGGTTAGTAGCCGTATTTTAAGAAAAACTTTATCATACTGCTATTTTTTTGTATAACTATTCTTGTTTTATTTATAGAATCAAAGTTCCCACATGTACATACAAATTATTTCTGATATTTACCTCTCATTTGCTAAATTTATATCATGTTTTGTTTACAATAGAAATTTGAAAATGAAAACAATATATCTAGTTTTAATTTCCGCGAATATTAGTGGGTTGCAGGTATGCACCTCCCTCCCGCCCGCTATATTATGCACATGCAAGATTACTGGGCAAATGCAAGGATTTTAAGCACATGCAGGAAGGCAATGCAAAACCCAACACCATTACCGACACGTGTTTCGCCTCTCCACGAGGCATCCTCAGGGGACGTGTTGACTCGCTGACCGTTGAGTTGCGACTGAGAAATTAGTTTTTTTTTTTTTTTTTTTTTTGAATGGACTACTCGCAGTTCAGCACATTAAGGCTGGTTACTGCTCAACCGGGCAATCCCGTGGTTGCCTTAGATTCTAAGGCCCCCAGCCGGGGCTTAAAACTACTTAAAAACTAAATGGCCGCTCGCTAAGGGCATCCCCTGTGGGACACGGGCCTCGGCTTAGCGGGGTCATTGAGGGGGGGCAGCAAGGGACAGGCTGGGTCTGATTGATATTATTTAGGGGATTTAACGCTAATGGCTCAGCAGCGCGGGCTGGCTCGTTAGGCAAAAGTCGGGGAGGGTTTTGACGGGGGCGTCGCGATGGACCTCGTCGGCGAGGTCGGAATACGGAACGCGTTCTGGGTTTGTTTTTCCTGAGAGTGCTGGTTTCCCTACTACTCTCTTGGGTCAGGGTGATGGGGTCATCGGGCTCGACAAGGGTATGCCGCGGTCGGCGGATCTTGCTGATCTGGGAGGGGGTGTATCGGGTGGCCGATGCGATAAGGGGGTTTTGGTGCTTTTCAGCGGACTCTATGAAACGCTTGGAAATACGTTTCATGAATTGTTTGATGGTGGGGATACGGAGGTCGACATGGAGACGCTCATTTCTAACGTACCACGGGGCTCCCGTAGCCTTTCGGAGAAAACGGTTTTGGATGACCTGCAACCTATGGATTTGGCGGGGCTTAGCGTGTGCGAAGGCTACACACGCGTAAGTCATTATTGGACGTATGCACGTGGTGAAAATGCGTAGTTTGCCTTTCAGGGATAACTTGCTGCGTGCGTTCAGCATGTAATGAAGCCTACTGAGAGCGAATGCGGCACGATTGCGCACCGTCTTAATGTGCTCTCTGAAGGTAAGCTTTCGATCGAGGATCACGCCTAGATATTTAGCTTTCTCAACCCAGGGGATCGGCTTGCCAAATAACGTGATCGGACTGGGACGGGGGGGGAAGAGACGAGTCTTGGGCTTGTAAAACAAGATCGCCTGACTCTTCTCTGGGTTGACTTCCACTCTCCATTTCCGGAACCAAGCGCCTAGTGCGTTTGCGGATCTCTGGAGGTGGCCGGCTATTGCCTTCTCGCTATTGCCGGAGCAATATATCGCCGTGTCGTCAGCGAACAGAGCTAGCTGTGTCTTAGAGCTAGTGGGGATATCGCTAGTAAATAGCGAGAACACTAGTGGGGAGAGAACACCGCCTTGGGGTACTCCGGCGCGAATGGGATGTGGGGACGAAAGTGCACCTTCGATTCGGTACTGAAAGGTGCGGTTCGACAGATAATCTCGTAAGATGAGCACGAGACGATCCGGCACACCGAGCTGGTATAGCTTGTATATCAGCCCGTTGTGCCAGACCTTGTCGAAAGCTTTCGCTATATCGAAGAACAGGGCTCCCGTAACGAGACCGCGCTGGTATTTGGCGCTGATATGTTCAACGATACGGTAGACCTGTTGGACGCAAGAGTGGTTTGTTCTTAAACCAAACTGCTCATTGGGGAGGAGGCTCTTGGCTTCGACAAAATCCTTGAGACGCTTATGAATAAGCCTCTCGTAGATCTTACCTAGGACTTTGAGCAGACTGATGGGACGATAGCTGGACGGGGAGGACTTGGGTTTTCCAGGTTTGGGGATACCGATGACGGTAGCCTCTTTCCACGTCTGTGGGAACATGTTGTTGGACAGAGCGCCATTGAAGATGGCGGTCATTAACATGATCAGAGTAGCCGGGAAGAGACGAACCACTTTGTTGGTGATTCCATCGGAGCCCGGGGCTTTCCTGGGTTTGAGACGGCCGATGATCTCCTTCACCTCATCAGGTGTGACGGGGGGGAGGGGATCATCGGGGTCCTCTACTGGTGGGAGGGAGGCTCTACGTTCGACTTCGGCATTCACCATATCGAGATGAGCCTTGTCTACTGGTTGGGAGCTGGGGGAGCATTGGGACTCTAGACTGTCGGCCAGGCATTCGGCTTTGTCCTCGTCATCGAAGGCGACGGTGTTGTCGGGACGCGTGAGCGGAGGCATCGAGGCAACCTCAGAGGCGCGTAGTTTCCTCTGAAGTTCCCAGAATGCCTGATGGGTAGGTTCGAGGTCGCCCAGCAACTTATCCCAGCGACTTTCACGCAGTTCAGCGATGCTGTTACTTACTTTACGCTGTAAGTAGCGCATGTGAACCTTGTTGGCTTCGCAGGGAAAGGCGCTGTAGGCACGGACAGCCGCGTTCTTTTCAGTCACGAGCTCACGTACCTCGTCCGGGAGTTTCCAGTGGTGATCGCTCACCACCGGAGACTCCTTAGAACATTCGTTCAGGACAGATTGCACGTGATCCGTGAGTGAATTGATCGCGGCTGTCGTGTCTGCGACAGACTCGATTAGGTCTGGGATCTGGTCGAGATGGGGGGACGTGGTAGCCTTCAGCTTTTCGCTTACTTGGCGCCAGTCAGTGGTCATTCGGGTGGGAGGAGGCTGGGTAGGGTCCATCGGCCCTGATCTAGGAGCAAGCTCCAGAATCACGGGTCTATGGTCCGAGTTTAACTCGTCATGCGTCTCCACAGAATGTAACCGAAGGTTGACATTTTTGAGGAGGGCGATGTCGAGTACATCGGGGGAGTGGGAAGGTGAGTGCGGGTAGTGGGTGGGATGCATTGGAGCGATGACATCGAAATTCAGGACGCTGCACAGTTCGAACACTACCTTGCCTCTCGGGTTGGTCGTGTGACTGTTCCAGGAAGGATGTTTGGCGTTGAGGTCCCCCGCCAGTATGACGGAGTCGCTCAGGCCAAGAAGTTTAGTCAGGTCATCTTTCATAGCGGGAGTGTCCACGGAGTTGTTGGGTGGGACATAGGCTGAGATGATCGTAACGGGTTGGTGTCCTGTCATACCTAGCCGACAGACTGAGACCTCAAACTTTTCAAGGGAGGGTGGATCCATAGGAATGCAGTATAGGGACGATTTATAGTAAATAAGGGTACCTCCTAAGTGGCAGCGGGTCCTATCATTGCGAACCATGCGATAGTTGGCAATTTTGGGGTCCCGATGGGTAGGCTTTAGGAAGGTCTCTTGTATTAATAAGATGTCTAGGTGATGGTCGCGGAGGAACAAGGCGATCTCATCACGTTGGGCTCTAAGGCCATTGGCATTGAAAAACCCTATCCGGAGGGCTGTCGGTTTGAACCTACACGTTACTCTGGACTTATCCATTATGGGTGGGTAAGGGTTGTGTAGATTTGGACGTGGTGAACTACGTCACCGAACTCACGGAAAACTGCTGAGTGATCACCTCTGCAGTTTTGAAGCGCCTCGGCCATGGCTAGGGCGCGGGGGGAGTAAAAAGCTTGGTATGTGACCAAAATGATGTTTTTGGACACATCACCAGCTGGAATCGTGGCGGCTTGCGCTGAGGCAGGGGCAGGGGCTGGGGCTGTGGCCCGGGTTGCCTCTGTCAAGGGGGGGCGTGGGAGCGCTACGTCCATGAGGGCCGGGATGGCCTTAGTGGGCTGGGTGGTGGGGGTGACCTTAGGGGCCTCTGTGGTTTTGGGGGCAGGAGCGCTGGTCCTCAAGGCCGGAAAGTGGGCCTGATGATTGAGGGCGCTCCATGGGCTGGGGCGTTGTGGGCTAAGGGCTACGGTAGTTTTTCCTACCAGTTGAGGACATTCCCTTTGCTGGCGATCGCTTGCGCGCTTGGCTAGCTTGGGGGCGGTGGGTTTGGGCGCTTTTGAGCAGCCATGGTAGTTGGCCGTGTGGCCAGACTTGCCGCATAAGACGCAGCTGGGCGGCTCAGCGCATTGGGACGGGTCTTTGGGTCGGGTGCAGTCTGAAGTGCCGTGGTCACCCAGGCATTTCACACATCGTGCCTTTGCGAAGCAATTCCGCTGGGAGTGGCCGTACAGTTGGCAGTTGTGACACTGGCCAATGATGCCACTCCTGCGGGGCTTTTCGATGGATAGGCCCGAGAGGCCACAGATGTGGGAAATGTTGAAAATAGGGTGATGACCGTCTGTCGGATCGCAGACGACCAGAATCATATTATAAGATTCCCCACCTCGGCGGTGCATTCGGTGCACCTCAGCTACGGGGATACTCTGCGACTGAAGGTCGCTGAGAATTTCAGCCGTGGGGATTTCACGTGGGACGTTCTTGATAACCACGCGTGTCTGACGGTCCTCGGGGAGGGTGAAGGAGTGGAAGGGGATTTTCCGGCCCGAGAGGAGTTTGTGCAACTCTCGGTAGTCCTTCGCGGTCGGGACAGTGACTTTGATGCCCAGCTGAACAGCTCGGGCATTGGTATAGTTGATTTGCCTGGCCTTGCAGGCAGTGGACACCTCAGTCCATTTGGCCTTGTCGTGAATGAACACGGGTGGCGGAGTTTTGATCTTTGGGGCTGAGGTTTTTGGGACTGAGGCCTCAACTGCCATCGGGCTGGCGGATCGGCTTGCCTGCTGGGAGGACCCAGCTGCCGAGGAGGGGCGGGATTGGGGGGCTGAAGATGGGAGGGAGGGGTGAGTGGGGGCAGCCTTTTTTGGGGCTTGCTCCTTGGAGGAGACTTTTTTCTTCCTCTTCCCCCCGGTGACGAGCTGGAAGTCGTCTTCCGAGGAGGAGGTGTCTGGGGAGGAGCATGGCCCTGTCAGGTCCATTTCCTCAACCTCTGGGGAGGGAGAGCGGGACTCAATTGTCTCTGAGACAATTGTTGGGGTGTCTACTACCGGTTTCTCGGTAGCGGTTTCAGCGGCGGCGCCGACTATTGTCTTGGAAACAATAGCCGGTTTCGCAGAAGTCGTGGGGGCTGGGGCGGAGTTTTGTTCTTGCCGCTTAGCGGCAAGATGTTTGCCAAGTTTGTCAGACAACTCAGGGTCCCTGCTTACTATAGCAGCAAGTTGCTTGCTATATTTGGTGACAAATTCGGTGTCCTTGAGGACGGTGTCCTTGAGGAACGCTAATAAATCAGCGTCCGTCATGGTGGTAGGGGGGGGGGGGAATCGGGGGATTTAATTCCTAACTAGCATCCGGGAGCAACGTTTCCGAAACTCCCTGAGCTTCCTACTTCCTAACTCCCCGGGTGGGATATCCCGGGGATGTGTACCCTCCCTGTCGGGTGTAGACAGGGAGGTGAGTGCCTATTTTTGTGTGCCCTAAGCTTGTAAACCCACTGCCGATCTTATTGTGCAGTGGGGCCCTAGGGTCAGAAGACCAGTCCGGTGTGAAGGGGTTGAGACACCCAACCACACCGGGTGATTGCTGGAAGAGAACGGGGTTAGACAGATGGCAGCGACTAGGGAAGCCCCCAAGGCCGCGTACCAAAGCCCTTCCGATTTGACTTAGCCCTGAAGGGGCTTGGGCCGGTGTATCGGGTCAACACCCCTTGGCTTTGTTGGCACCGTGAGGTATCCCACCAAGGACCACGAAACTGTGGATTTTCCCTGAAGGGGCACTACGTTTCAACGACCTCCAAAACAGAAACAAGAAGTCGTCCACTGCCTTGAAAAAGGCGGCTTCGGATCAAAGTTGTAGTCGGCGACCACAGGTGACGTCACGACTGGAGCGTGACGAAACGAACACACACGACACTGAGCACGATAACGGGAGAGCAGCGGGGAGCGGCACGTCCGTCGCGGGCGGGCGTCGGGAGCGGAATGAAAACCTGAGAAATTAGTACAAGGCACCCCCCTTTTATACACTGCCACCGTTGGTTATTTGTGTACAACTACCCACAAACATACGCAGTAAAGGGGAAGAAACCAAATTCGTCTGGTCATTCAACAGTGCAAAATTATTATTATTACTATGTTTCAAAATCTCTAATTGTTCCAAAACACACAGCCGGAAACCCTTATCACAAACATGTAGTATATTAAAACTATTGTTGTCGCGCAATGAATGGCCGGTATCAATTAAATGTTTCGCGAAATTCGATTTGTCCGAATGGCCATTTCTATACGCGGCAACATGTTCCCCATACCTTATGTCAAAGTTACGGCCCGTCTGACCCACATATACCCCGTTGCATTCATCACAGACCAGCCTATACACCCCAGACTTTTTACTATTTTCTAAAATATCTTTTCCGTTACAAACACGGCGTATATTCTGGTCCGTTCTGAACGCTACATAAACGTTGTTTTTTCTAAGTAAATTACTAATTCTATCTGAAATGGGGCCCATATAGGTCAGACTGGCCACATATCTATTAATATTAGTACGCGGACATGCATATAATAGTGAACGAACCCTTTCTTTCTGCTTTTTACTAATTAAACTGTCTACCATTGACTTTGAGTAACCGTTAGAAATAGCGATTTGGTAAATAATATTAAGTTCTTTTACATAATTATCTGCTGAAAGGGGGAGGGCAAATAACCTATGAATATAGCTGCGGAAGGCGGCTAATTTATGTTGAAGAGGGGAAATTTAAAATGGATTTCCGCAAAGTAACGCCTGACTCAATCAATTTTACAATAGAAATGACAATTCAAAATAGCGATGTCTTTTATTAAATAAGCTATCGATAAGAAAGTCACATTTTTTTGTTTGTATTATACATTGTAGAGTAGGGTATCAAAATGAAGGGCTTGAAGAGAAGATTTTGAAAATAAAACTAACAAAATAAAAATATTGATAGTACTAAAACGACAATATCAATTCGTCATGCAGTAGGTGGTGGTTATTTAGTTCACTCTGATTTGTTCCACTAACTGCATCAAACTGAAATAAATTTGCATGTTTTTTAT
This sequence comes from Hecatera dysodea, assembly GCA_905332915.2. Taxonomy (NCBI): domain Eukaryota; kingdom Metazoa; phylum Arthropoda; class Insecta; order Lepidoptera; family Noctuidae; genus Hecatera; species Hecatera dysodea. The sequence goes on along the minus strand of HG995306.1, from coordinate 4,008,960 downwards.
TTATACAGGTTCCCTAAAAATGAAGTACTACGCCAAAAGTGGCTTGCAGACATTGGGATGGAAAATATCAAACCTGGAAATAAAGTACCACGTGTCTGGAAGAAAATCATGTGAAAAGCTATCCTTAATATAAGGAATCAGGAAGGGTGGCGATAGTTAAACGAGCAGAGTATCGTTATTGTACTTTATTTCACAAGGAACTGACTTTAAAAATGCACAACACGTGCTTTTATAGTAATTTCTAACTAAAAATTTCAGATAGGTGGCGTGCCGATCATCTCCGGAAGTACAGCTTTAAATATTAAATTTACCAAGTTGACCAACCGTTTTCCGTTTAGAAAAGATTCTATAAACTCAGTTGCCAATGTTGCCATAACAATAAAATGATCAAAGACTAAATCTACTAATCAACAATATTTAGTGACATTATCATATAAAGCTAACATTCGGCCTTCCTGACATTAAGTTTGTCCTCAAACTATAAATCATAACATCACCTTAACTAGTTAATAAAAAGTCTTCGAAACGCCGCAAGCTACACTGGCCAAGCTCTCTTGCCAGCCACTGTACAACTTCCAATAATCGACTCATTTAGAATACATAAACACACATTTCACACAGTATAACACTTATTGCACCGCAAGCTTCACCGGCCAAGTTCTCTCGCTTGCCAGCCACTATACGACTTCCAATAAGCGACTCATTACTAGAATACATTAGCACACATTTTAAACAGTATACCACTTATTGCACCGCAAGCTTCACCGGCCAAGTTCTCTCACTTGCCAGCCACTATACGACTTCCAATAAGTGACTCATTACTAGCATACATTAACACACATTTCACACAGTATACCACTCATTGCACCGCAAGCTTCACTGGTCAAGCTCTCTCACTTACCAGCCACTATACGACTTCCAATAAGCGACTCAATACTAGCATACATTAACATACATTTCACACAGTATACCACTTATTGCACCGCAAGCTTCACCGGCCAAGTTCTCTCACTTGCCAGCCACTATACGACTTCCAATAAGTGACTCATTACTAGCATACATTAACACACATTTCACACAGTATACCACTCATTGCACCGCAAGCTTCACTGGTCAAGCTCTCTCACTTACCAGCCACTATACGACTTCCAATAAGCGACTCAATACTAGCATACATTAACATACATTTTACACAGTATACCACTTATTGCACCGCAAGCTTCACCGGCCAAGTTCTCTCACTTGCCAGCCACTATACGACTTCCAATAAGCGACTCAATACTAGCATACATTATCACTCATTTCACACAGTATACCACTCATTGCACCGCAAGCTTCACTGGACAAGCTCTCTCACTTGCCAGCCACTATACGACTTCCAATAAGTGACTCTGTCAGATTCTACACATGCCATACATTGCACCGCAAGCTTCACTGGACAAGCTCTCTCACTTGCCAGCCACTATACGACTTCCAATACATGACCTATGCTTTAAGTGAGATGAGAGATGCACCGTGAGACTTCGTCGGCGATTGATTATCAGCCAACCACTTCACGACTTCCATCTTACAATAATCTCCATTTCCAGTAAGTATTTTAATTTCAGTTAAACCAATATTTTCATTCTGTCTTCTAAGTTACAATCATTTATTATTATTCTCTATTTAAATGAATATGCAAAAAAAAATATCATTATTTCATTTACATTCAGACATTTACATTATTCCACTATCAAAAAAAATCATTAACCTTTATTTTGTTAATTTCAGATCAACTGTAAACGAATAAAAGTAAATCATCAAGTTCAATTGTATAGATTTTATTGTTAAAATACAATAAAAATAATCTCTCCTATATCAAATACTACTTTGAATCAGTCTTATCTAATCAACTAGATCATTCTTTTTCAGAATCAGATTCTGAACTCAATTCATTTATACTTGTGCTTATCCATGGCTGTATCTGATCCACAGCCCAAATATTACAATATAGCTTTTTACCAATGTTAGCACCAGGTATACTTGAGATTTCATACCTATCATTATTTAAAACTTTAGATATTTTGTATGGCCCTGAATATACAGGTAATAGTTTCTTACTTTGACCTTCATTATGACTTATCTGTTTCTGAATTTTTACCAAGTCTCCTACTGCATATATCTTAGCCTCTTTTCGTGTCTTATCAAATATAGTCTTCTGTTTATATTGATCTTTCGAAATGTGCTCGCTAACTTCAGTCCTTATTTCACTAATTCGCCTATCTGACTGCCTTGTGTCTACAAATATTTCATTCATAATATTCTCACCACTATGCGTTAAATTTCGACCAAACAGAGCTTCCGATGGAGTTTTCCCAATTCCTTTATTTAGAGTGTTATTTAACCCCCATTGAATATTTCCTAACTCAGTATCCCATTTACTTTCTCCCAGTTTATCAGTATATGACGCTAGAGCTCCTAGCACTGTCCGATTATAGCGTTCCACCTGGCCGTTGGCACGAGGGGAAGCGACAGCATTCAGTACATGTTTAACGTGCTTTTTTTTTCGCAAAACTTGCGGAACTCTTCAGAGGTGAATGAAGAACCTTGATCAGAGATTAAACGCTTAGGGTGACCAAATGTTGTAAAAACATCTTCTAATGCCTTAATAGTTAAACTTGATCTCAAATTTCGCAATGGTTTTAAAATACAGAATTTAGTGAACCCGTCTACTATTACAAGCAAGTAAGCATTACCCCTTGAACTTTTTACAAAGGGGCCCAGGTGATCAATGTGAACCGTTTCAAATGGAATATCATTTTTAGGTATTGGATGTAAAAAGCCTTCCTTTTTGCCCGCAGGCAATTTACCGTATGCGCAATGCAAGCATGCCTTCACATATTTAGTAATGAACTTTTTCATTTTTGGAAACCAAAAATCTTTTTGAATTTTAGATAATGTTTTATCAACTGCAAAATGGCCGATATCATCATGATTTTGTTTACATATTTGCCATCTGGCCCCTTTTGGAACTACCCATTTTATTCCACCATTAACTTTTCTAAATAAACGGTTTCGTTTTAAAACAAAATTTTGTTTTATATCAATAATCTCGTCATACTTTGCATCATTTAATACGTCTTTAATGAAACATATTTTAGGATCTGTTAGTTGAATACTGAGTAGCCAATCGTCTTGTGTAATATTCAAAATTCTCATAGAATCTAAATCGTAACTTTTATCGCAATCTTGTGGGTTTCTACTTAATGCATCTACATGAGTCATACTATGATTAGGGCGATAAATAATAGTGCAGTCATACTCCTGTAAAGTCAGCCACCATCGAGCAATTCGCGGTAGAATGTCTCGCTTACAAAAAGTGGATCTCAAGGCATTACAGTCCGTGACTATAGTGAATTTTAATCCGAGTAGATAAACACGAAAGCGCTGAAGTGAAGTAACAACTGCTAACGTTTCTAAATCATAGGCATGAAACTTTTGTTCATCAATTGTAGTTTTTCGACTAAAGTAGGCAACTGGCCTTAAAGGAGCGCAACTGTTTTCTTTCTGCAAAAGCATACCTGCCAATCCAATCTTGCTTGCATCAGTATGAAGTTCCGTGATATAGTTTGGATTATACAAAGTTAACAAAGGACGTTCAGTTAATTTATCTTTAAGAGACTGAAAAGCAACTATCTGTTCGTCCTCCCATCTCCATGGACAGTTTTTTTTTGTAAGATCAGTCAGTGGCCTTGCTATTATTGAAAATTTCTCTATAAACTTGCGGAAGTAACTAGCTAAACCAATAAATTGTCTAACTTCATGTACATTTCGAGGTGTAGGAAATTTAGCAACGGCCTCAATTTTAATCCTACCTGGTTTAATTCCTTCTTCCGTAATTTCGTACCCCAAATATTCAATAGAAGTTTGAAAAAAATAACATTTCTGTAAATTTAGAGTTAATTTGGACTTATTAAGCAGTTCAAAAGTTTTTTCTAATTTTTTAATACCTTCTTCAAAGCTTCTCGAAGGTATTATCAGGTCATCCAAATAAGAAATGGCCGGTTTTTCCGATGCAAAGCTACCAAATTCTTGATCAGAATTTAATTTAAGGGCTTGGTTCATTATCCTTTGAAATACCGAGGGTGCATTGGCCAGACCAAATGGCATCCTCTTAAATTGATACAGACCGTCAGGCGTAACAAAAGCCGTGACGTGTCTGCTCTCCTTTTTTATAGGCACTTGATAATAACCACTCATCAAATCTAAAGTTGTGAAGAACTTACAACCACTTAACTGATCCAACTGATCTTCTATCAATGGGAGTGGGAAGTGGTCCTTAACAGTTCGGCCATTCAAAGCTCTGTAGTCTACACACAAGCGGTGCCCTCCGGTTTTCTTTGGCACAAGTATGATTGGGCTAGCGTAACATGAAGAAGACTCCTCGATAATGTCATGTACTAACAAATCCCTAACCATTTCTTGAACTAGCTCTCTTTCTTTATAACTCAGCCTATATGGTCTATAAACAACCGGGGTGCTATCCGTCAAGTTTATTTCCATTTCTCCGAGATGAGTGCAACCCAACTCTGAAAGATTTTGAGCAAAACTTGATCTATATTTTGATATTAAACTTTGTACCTTAGTCATTTGCTCTGCCGTTAATTTTGAGTTAACATTAACCTGGCAAGCTTCTATGTGACTATAATCAGATTGTAAACTAAGACAACTTAATTCCTTGATATTACTGTTAAAACCTATTCTGTACGCTCTAATAAAAAGCATATGCTTTTTCAAATGCAACGTTGTGTTATTTAAAATTATTATAGGGATATCACAACTATTCCTTAATATCTTGTAGACCCCTTGCTTGATCCAATATTGACAATGACCATAGCAGCGGTAGCTACCTGAGACAAAAATCACAGAGTCTTCTACTGTCGACGTATAACATTTAACTAAGTCCGTATTAGCTCCAGTATAATCGGAAACGTATAGTTTAATAATGCCACTATTTTCATGCTCAATACCAGGTAAAACCCCAGCACAAAACGCATCCTGTTTTAAAATCTCAAGACTACTATTAGTCTTTATAACTAAAATATTCGGTAATTCGGTAAAATTCTGTCCGACTAATAAAGGCACGTGTAGTTGTTCAGATGGAACAACATAAGTCGTAATCAATGCCTCTACCCCATCTATAATTACTGATATGTCCGTTTTACCTATAGGTACAATGCGAGTCTCTCCTACCCCTTTAATGGCAGGCAAGGAATTAGGACTAATGACTAAATTGTTTTGATATGCCAACGTATCTCTAATAAGAGAGCATTGGCTTCCAAAATCTATAAAACATTGAACCGTATTCATATTATTATTAATAAACGCATTTTTATAATATTTATTTTGTGAATTTTCTAACTCAGTAGTAGTGGTCATCAAAACCCGTTTATTTTGAATATCTTGGCTTTTATTTTTATTTGAGAAGCAGTCTTCAGTTTTATGGCCGTATTTTTGGCAATTTTCGCATTTAATTATTGGTTTTGTACATTGTGAAACTCTATGGCCAGTTTGTTTACAATTGAAACACAAAGAAGCATTATAAGACTGCCTGCATTGGTTTGCACGATGACCACTTTTTTTGCAATTATTACAAATTATTGAAGAAATATTAGTCACAGAAGGTTTAGATTTATTTTTAGTCATAAAATCTGTTTGATCACGACACATGTCCTTAAGGTATTTTAATAAATCTTCAGGTTCAGAAAAACGTGCTGAAGATGCACCAGCTCTAATGGTGCGGTCCTCAAGACCGTAAATGACACAATCTACTGCCTTCTTGCCTGATATATCACATGCATTCAATAAAATCATTTTATCGTAATAATAATCGTCGAGCGAATCACCAATTCTATATTTCCGTTCTAGCATTTCAAATAACAAAGCACCATAATTAGTGTCAGATGGAAACGCACGTTTTAAATTATGTTGCCATTCTGACCACGTATATTTAATAGTTTTAAGTCCTTCATACCATTTTTTAGCATGACCTATTAATCGAGGCAAAGCAAAATGGGCCGTTTGTTGATCAGACCAACCATAAATATGAGCACATTCGTTGACTTTAGTAAGCCAGATATCTATTCTTTGATTTTTAACAGACGGGTCAAATTCAGGAATTATATTTTTATCACATTTTACTGGAGAATAAGCAGAATGATCAGGTTTCACACAAGAAGAAATAAAGCTCACTAAATCATGTAAATTAACTGGCAGATTCAAATTCAGTGGGTTACTCCCCATACCTTCATCTGCAATTCTTGAAGGTCCTGGCGCCGAGTCTCGTTCAGACTCAGCAGCCCGGCTCCCATTTTCTTCTGCGTGTCCTGAATTAGGCACGGAACGGCAATCTTCGACCGCCACAGAAGCAGGCAAACCTCCTGGTTGCCCCGTTGGAGTTTCACATGACCTGAGGTCATTGAAGGTAGTTCTACTGGAACTTCTGCTTTTCTCTACATTTTGGCGCGTTCTTTTCATTTTATTTTTATTTTTGTGGGTACTTGTGCAAGATCTTTTATTCCTTCGGCGTTTTGAATGTCTTTCACGATAGGAATGACCACTTTTATCACTCGACGAAGAGTCACTAGGTACATCACGAGTGCGTTTAGGCATGATTCGATTAACCACACGAACCTACTGCACAGTTTTATAATGAAGTATTCACAGTACACACCAGTTTATACACGTTAATGTAAAAAAAAAATATCCAGAAACTAACTTACTATATAAATGCTTAGTCCAATTGCACTTTTGGGTATTTTCCGACTTCTGATATAAGGAATCAGGAAGGGTGGCGATAGTTAAACGAGCAGAGTATCGTTATTGTACTTTATTTCACAAGGAACTGACTTTAAAAATGCACAACACGTGCTTTTATAGTAATTTCTAACTAAAAATTTCAGATAGGTGGCGTGCCGATCATCTCCGGAAGTACAGCTTTAAATATTAAATTTACCAAGTTGACCAACCGTTTTCCGTTTAGAAAAGATTCTATAAACTCAGTTGCCAATGTTGCCATAACAATAGAATGATCAAAGACTAAATCTACTAATCAACAATATTTAGTGACATTATCATATAAAGCTAACATTAAGAAACTATTTTAATAAATTAACATTGAATAATATCGATGGTCAAGTGTTTTTTTTTTTAACCAGAAAGTGAGTCAGTATCCAAGATTCTTAACAATGGTTATATAGAATAGCGCTTAAACAAACGAAGGGGTAAGTTTTCGGATATAATAACAGTTACATTACATTTATTTAAATAAATATGTCTTTTCGGTCAGAATTATGGTTTTTCTTCTCCTATTTGAACGAATGATCGGTAATTATAGGTCACAAGTTGCCACAAGTTATTTAAGAAGTAGTTATATCGCTGGCCCCGGGCAATAAAGCGGTAAACGCCGGTTACGCCCTTTTTAATGTTATTTGATTTTTGGCTTCTCTGAGTATCAGTCTATCACTCTAATTTTTTTCATATTTTTAATACAATATTTCAATGGAATAAATGAAAATAACAGCTTTATTGAATGGAAAATTCTCTTATGACTAAATTATGTATTATTGCATTACTCTAAGAAACATTACACAAAAAACCGTAAACATTTAATACGAACTAATCATGAGAGATTTTATTCTGTACAAGCTATTACGCCTTTCTTCCCGGAAATTTATTGTAATATTACGAAAAGTAAAGGGAATAAAATGCCACTCTGTGGTACCCTGGCAGAAGTACTACCACGAAGATGATGTATCTCCGATGCATATACGTTGCCGGCGACCAAACCGCACATTACCGCTTTCCATGGCTGACCTAGTATCTTCAGTAACATTCAGAAGCGCTGTATTAGTGCTGTGACCAGGACGAAAACTGGACTGAAAGGGGTTGAGGAGATTATTTTTGGATAGTAAAAGACTAATTTGATTGTGGATTAACTGTTCTAGGACTTTGGATAGGAATGGTAACACGGATATTGGACGGAATTCAGAGAAGGATGTGGGGTTGGACTTTTTGGTCATGGTATAATTTGAGCGTCTTTCTACGAACTAGAAAAGACACCGGTAGATACAGAAAAGTTGAGGATGTGGCAAATGACGGGAAGGATTAAGTCCAGCACGGACAGTAATATTTTGCGACTGATACAGTCACTTCCTACTGCATTCGAGGTAATCGATTGTATGCCGTATACAATTCATTATATTGACTCTTGTTGTGTTTTACCAACCCCCCATGATCTTAGAAAATTCCAAACTTTGGATGGGTCCCCATTTTGGACAGAGTTTTGAATGTGTTGGCGCTTTGCATTCCTACATACTTTATTACAGCGAATGAGGATTATTTGTCCCTATTTACATCAGTGCAGACGTTTAAATTTCGACTTTGCCGTAACCTTCTTGATCATCAATTTTTTAATGTCATCTGTCAGCCACGGCGCCGGCAAATGCTTTTACCGCTCAAACAGGTGCGTGAAGGTCATAATAGCTGCACTAGTTGTGAAAATTTTACTTACTCGTCGACTGACGTGGATGCAAACAGGGGAGACCAATCTATATTTCTCACATCCTCGCAAAGACTGTCAATGTAAATCCCACCAAAATTACGTTGCATAAAAATTTAAGCTTTTGTAGCCGAATTTTATAAGAAAGGAAAATTAGGTAATGGTAGGAAAAGGCTTCAGCTGAGCATTGACCATGGTTAGCGATGTGATCAAAACAAGAATCAAGTCAAGAAGTGAAGAAGTAGAGTTTTGAAAATGGCTCACCATTTTCAAAACTCTACTTCTTCACTTCTTGGCACTTAGTGGAAGAATTGAAAGATTATTACAAGCAGTAATATTAGTTAGAGACGAAGAGCGATGGGCCTTTTTGAGGAGGCAAGTATTAAGTCACCCATGATTATACTGTGACTGTAAGAAGGAATCAAGATTTCTAGGAGTTTTTTCAAATGAGGAAAAGAAGTTGATATGTAAAGGTTTTGAGGTTTTGAGCATTTTATTTTTGTTTCCAAAGTATAACAGCTAATATAAATTAAGTGATTTAAATTAAGGTTAAATAAATACTTTTTTCTTTTTTAAGTGGTTTTTGTGTTTGTTTCCAAAGTTTATTAATTAATAAAAATTATGGTAACTTAGTATTATTCTTTTTTAAGGGGTTTTGTGTGATTGTTTCTTAAATTTTTTTTTGTGATTTGTAAGGTTTTTTTTTATAAGTACGAAATATGAAACCTTCTACTGTTAGCGAAGTAGACAAAATATTGTAGTTAAACTATGGCGTCAGACCGATTCAGTCGGGGTTCACAGACGAAAGTATTCATTTAAAATTTAATGAAACAAAAACAAGGTAGTAGTAACATATTAATTTTGTAAAATACTGTCTAAAATGGTTAAAAATAAAAATAAATCACATTATTAGATCGGTCTGTTACAATGGTTACATAAAAATGTGTTTTATTGATAAGATTCTAAAATGGCGATTAGTGAATGATACATCTAAGATTTGTCTATAAAATTTCCCTGAAGAAGGTGGTAATCGTCTAGTACACTCGAGATTTAAAGTAGAAATTACGTCGTATTATTTTCTTACATTCTTGAATCTCAGTGGTCGATGTGTTTATAAAGACATTAATGATGTTACAATTGAAAGAGGATCGTCTATAATTTGTATTATACATTTTTTCAATTATTTCATTAAATATTTATACTATGACAAATATTTTTAAAAGGTTATATTGGTAAAAAAATTAGCTTTCATTTGACATTTTGAACGCCTGTTTTGGATCACTGTACGCTGCACTATAAACAAATTAGCTTCTTTTATTTCTCCTGTAAAATTCGATTTTTGATATTACCGCTTTATTGCCCGGGGCCAGCGATATGTTAATTGTTATACATGATTTAGTTCATAATGTGATTTAGAAGGCCACTTTTAGTTTCTATAAAATTAAACTCAGATTTCAATGGATAGTTCACAATTATTGGTAATGGTTGGGACTTTCAAAAGTGCCTAATAAATATCTAACTAACATTAGGCATTTACTTTGACCTGGTGATTTGTGTGTGTGTGTGTGGTTGGTTGTTTTAATCCTTTTAATACCTCAGTTTGAGTATCTTTCTACAATAATTATTATTGTTGTAAATAAACATCTCTATGGGCCGAGCCTACGTAAAGCGGTCGCCCGCGTGGTCCCTTACAAAAGTCCTCCGTTGTGGCCCCTTTTTGCTACGTAACAAATATTAAGTTTTCCATCGACTCTACTACATGCACACCTTTAAAGTTGAAATAGCGATACTGAGGGTCAGAGTAATCTTTATGAACAACTTTAAATGTAGAACAAAACCTGAAATCGCAAAAAACCTCAGTTGTCCTTATAGTCACTCGCAAAAACAAAATTCGAAGTCAGTCAGTCGCTCATAAAATGTAGCTTCTCACCCCTTGTATGTTAATATGAATGTTATGCACTATAAGTTTAAAAGTATAGGAAAAGAACTAAAAGACTAGTTACAGTTAGGCCAAAAGTATAATCTAATCATCCAAAGTTTAATAGTATTGATAAGTAACAAAATTAAATGCACCAGAAGAAATGTTAGTAACTCTGGTATCGATATCGACACTTTTTGGTTTTGATTACTTATGTGCTTCCCTAGCAATGGCCGCCATCTTTTGGACCAGGTTTATAGTAGGTATGCACGCGTATTTTGTAGGTATTTCTGGTCCATATTATTGTAAGGTCTTTGGGGCACCCCGACTCGGACAGGTTAGGTTAGAAAGAGGTGGCGAATTCTAGTGAGCGAGCGAAGCGAGCGAGCAGACTCCGCCCCCTACTTCGTGGTTATTTTTTTTTAAACCCTTGAACAATAACTCTTGTAAGATAATCTGCATTTTCGTTTCCTGTTACTCCTATGTGCGAGGGTGTCCGTATTAAACATAACCTAAATCCTCTTGAACAAAGATCAGTATATAAAGTCTGAATCTGATATAAAATATTTCCAGAATTGGCGTCCAATTTCGGGTTTTGTAAGGCCATGAGAACACTCATGCAGTCTGTCGCTATAAGCCAAGATTTGTGTCCAAGATTCTTTTCATGTATATATTGCAAAGCTGTTAGAATAGCTAGAGATTCTGCTGTGAATATAGACATGACTCCTGGTAAGCGAACTCCATGTCCAACAGTAAGATGAGCTAGGTAAATAGCTAGCGAAACATTTCTATTGTTTTTGGATCCATCAGTAAATATATCACCGAGATTGTTTAACTTGTACATGGACCGCCTGATTGGAGAGCTGAGCGGCACCGGCATCGGGTGTCATATTGACGGAATCTGCGTCAATAACATAAGCTACGCGGATGACATGGTGCTGCTCAGCCCTTCAATCGGTGCATTGCGCAAGCTACTCCATGTGTGTGAAGGGTACGCGGGGACCCATGGTCTCAGATACAATGTGAAGAAAAGCGAGTTTATGGTGTTTAAGGCACATAACAAACAGGTCACAGAGGTACCACCCATCTCACTCTATGGTACTCCATTAAACCAAGTTACGAAGTTTAAGTATCTGGGCCACTGGGTCACCGAGGACCTTAAGGATGACATTGACGTGGAGAGGGAACGCAGGGCGTTGTCTGTTCGCTGCAATATGTTGGCTCGCAGGTTCGCAAGGTGTACTGAGCATGTGAAGGTCACACTATTTAGGTCTTTCTGCCAGACTTTCTACACGTGCAGTTTGTGGGCCAAGTATACGCGGAGAACATACGACGCCCTGCGTGTGCAATATAATAATGCGTTCAGGGTGTTGATGGGGCTGCCGCGTTACTGTAGCGCGAGTGGTATGTTCGCGGAGGCGCGCGTGGACGGTTTTCATGCAATTATGCGTAAGCGCTGTGCTTCGATGTTGGCGCGGGTACGCGGCAGCCCCAGCGTCATCCTGACCGTGTGCGCTGGCCGGTGGGACTCTGCACTAATGGCGCATTGGATAAGCCTGCACATGAGACCTAGCGCCTGACAATTTATTTAATTTAATTTTATTTTATTTTTTGATTTTCTAACATTTAATTTAATTTTATTTTAATTTTATTTTTTGATTTTCTAACATTAGTCTAAGAACATTGTCACTAACAAATATATGGAATCGAATTCTGAAATAAAATTTATTATTATTATTATTATATGTCTGTACCCAGGAAATTCTGCAATTAACCGATAAACATCTTCTTTATTCTTTATTTCACGATTAATGTAAATGTCCATGGGCCAAAATTTGCTAATATAATCACCAGAGTAACATGGCCATCTACCTTGACATTTCTCAATTTGATATTGATCATCAATGCTAATTAGATTAGAAAAGTCATGAAATACATAGGGGACATTTACGGAACTAGAGGGATTGTATACCTTATGATAAAATAATATTTTCTTTAGTAAAGGATGATTTTCAAAAGATAAAAGCTTGAGAATATATTTGGATTTTAAAAACCGAAATCTTATATTCATAGGAGGAGTGTTACACTCAATTTGAAGAGAGTTAATTGGAGTTGTCTTCATTGCACCAGTGACACATCTAAGATTGTGATTTTGAAGAATATCCAACTTGTGAACCAATTTTTGATCAGACCCAAAGCATAAAAATGCATACTCAAAATGGCTATGAACTAATCTATACTAATATTATATATCTGAAGAGTTTGTTTGTTTGTTTGTTTGAACGCGCTAATCTCAGGAACTACTGGTCCGATTTGAAAAAATCTTTCAGTGTTAGATAGCCCATTTATCGAGGAAGGCTATAGGCTATATATCATCACGCTAAGACCAATAGGAGCGGAGCAGTCATGAAAAATGTGACACAAACGAAGTTGTGCGGACAGCTAGTAATTAAAAATAATTTATAAATATGAAGGTCTGTTTCACACTCTCCAAACACTATAACTTTAGATTTTTCTGGACTAATATCTAAATTTAGATAATGAAAATAGTTCTTTAGCTGAGTTAAAGCTGTTTTTAAAATACATTCAACTGAATTTATGTCTGGACCTGAAGCATAGATGACCAAATCATCTGCAAACTGCAAATTTGCCACTTCAAGACCAAGTATAATGTTTAATCTATGTAAATAAAGTAGATAAATCAATGGACTGAGGATGCCACCTTGACATACCCCTTTGTAAGAAAAACGTGGGCCTATTAACTGTTTATTCATTTTGACATAATTATACTTCTCTACCATGTAAAAAGTTAAAAATCCATATTATAATCTTTTCAGGAATACCAAGGGCACAAAGCTCACTACACAAAACAGTTGATGTTGTTGAATGCTCCCACTACATCAAAGAAGACACCAACAAAATAATGGTCCATTTTATTAGAATTGTATATATCTAATTGCAAATGAGAAATGCTATCACGAGTGGAGTGACCACGTCGAAAGCCAAATTGATTGGATGGTAATAGACTATTGCTTTCTATATAAAATTCTAGCCTTTGCTTAATTAATTGTTCAAAGGTTTTTCCCATACATGATGTTAATGCTTCTCGCCTGTATGATTCTGCTTTGTTTGTTAGGCTTAAGCACTGGAATAAGACAATCTATTTTCCATTCATTAGGGATGACCATTTTCAGCCAAAGTAGATTATAGACATTTAGTAGGTATATCAGAAAGTGCCTTATCTGATACATTTTTTAACATTTTATAAGGTATTCCATCGAGGCCAAAAGCTGTATCACGTCTAGATGATATTGCAGACTTTAATTCCTGAAGTGAAAATGGATTAATTAGATATTCATACTGTGCTTTTACTTTTTGAGGAATTGGTTGAAATGGCCCCTCAACTGTATCTGGAGTATATTTTTTAAGAAAATCAGCTACCCAATGTAACGAGTTTTTATTCGTGTCCGTTACCCAGGCCAGATGTTGTCGAAAATGGTCATTTGAATCATATAGATAATTAGTTTTGCGGCTCCTGTAATTGTTGCGCACATTTTTAAATTTGTTGCGCTTATAGTTTTTTAATTATTTCACAAAAACATTTCCTGCTGGCGTAACGTTACGCCAGCCAGACCTTTTTCTTTCTAATGGGAATATTTAAATAAATATTAGCTATAAAATTAGTTGTCTAGATGAAGTAAATGTTGTGCCTTATTTTGTATTTGTTCTTTCTTCGGTTGCGAAGTTATTCGAGATTTTGCTGGGGTAACGTTTTTGGTTTTGCTAGATCTTTGAAATGGTTAAGCGGATTCTTATCATATTTTGTACATGACTTCTAAGGACTTAGTTTAAATTTTTTCTGCAATAATAAAACCAAAATATTGCATATCTTAAAGGTTATTTCATTAAACAGAAAAACACTTCAATTGGTCCCAGCACTCTCAATAAGAAGTCTAACGACTTACTTTAAACGTTATTTTAAAGCTTGTAACTGCCTTCAAATGTATGTGAAGTTTCATTAGTATCCTGTAAGTATTTAACAAGTTATGATGATATTCAGTTCTTCACGAGCACGGTCTTGATGCGCGTGTTAGAATATTATATGTAGGGTGTCATTGTTTTAATTAAATAGTGTAATGTAATTCTATAGTTACGATTAAATATAAGCATTTTACATATTTTGGAATATGCTAAAGGCATACCTTGATTTTTAAGACATTATTTTAAAATATAGAAGGTAATTCAATTGACATACTATGATCGCCGAGTAGTGGGGTTATTCCTATTTAAATGGTTGCCGCACTGTGGCTCGCCCCTCGAAGGACTACCGAGAGTTGCACAAACTCCTCTCGGGCCGGAAAATCCCCTTCCACTCCTTCACTCTCCCCGAGGACCGTCAGACACGCGTGGTTATCAAAAACGTCCCACGCGAAATCCCCACGGCTGAAATTCTCAGCGACCTTCAGTCGCAGAGTATCCCCGTTGCAGAGGTGCACCGAATGCACCGTCGAGGTGGGGAATCATATAACATGATTCTGGTCGTCTGTGATCCGACAGACGGTCATCACCCAATCTTCAACATTTCCCACATCTGTGGCCTCTCGGGCCTATCCATTGAAAAGCCCCGCAGGAGTGGCATCATTGGCCAGTGTCACAACTGCTGTTGGGAATAACACCCAACGAACACGCAGACGGCACGCGTAGGCGGCGTGATCGAGCTGCGCGTCACCATCAGCGAGCGAGCGGAGGTGCGGCGCGGGTGTGGCGGCCCGACCAGCGGCACTCGCTTTCTCGGAGACCACCGCGACGGACGACACTCGATTACTCTAAATTTCTATGTTTGGCCGGGACAGTTACATGTATGATAAACGGCAATACACCAGTCTATGTTTCAAGATACAGTCCACTTTCATTTTCTTCCCAACGAGCAATTCGAACATTGGTCCTTCTAGGATCACGCCGGTCTTTTTTTCAAAAAGTAACGGTCTTGGAAGAACACTTCAAACTCAAAAATCATCGTTTGCGGCCACTCTCAGCGGAATTGCTTCGCAAAGGCACGATGTGTCAAATGCCTGGGCGACCACGGCACCTCAGACTGCAACCGCCCCAAAGACCCGTCCCAATGCGCTGAGCCGCCCAGCTGCGTCTTATGCGGCAAGTCTGGCCACACGGCCAACTACCGTGGCTGCTCAAAAGCGCCCAAACCCACCGTCCCCAAGCTAGCCAAGCGCGCAAGCGATCGCCAGCAGAGGGAATGTCCTCAACTGGTAGGAAAAACTACCGTAGCCCTCAGTCCACAACGCCAGCCCATGGAGCGCTCTCAATCACCAGGCCCACTTTCCGGCCTTGAGGACCAGCGCTCCTGCCCCCAAAACCACAGAGGCCCCTAAGGCCACCCCTACCACCCAGCCCACCAAGACCATCCCGACCCTCATGGACGTAGCGCTCCCACGCCCCCCCTTGACAGAGGCAACCCGGGCCACAGCCCCAGCCCCTGCCCCTGCCCCAGCGCAAGCCGCCACTATTCCAGCTGGTGGTGATGTGTCCCAGAACATTACTCTGGTCACATATCAAGCATTTTACTCCCCCCGCGCCCTAGCCATGGCGGAGGCGCTTCAAAACTGCAGAGGTGACCACTCAGCAGTTTTCCGTGAGTTCGGTGACGTAGTTCACCACGTCCAAATCTACACAACCCTTACCCACCCATAATGGATAAGTCCAGAGTAACGTGTAGGTTCAAACCGACAGCCCTCCGGATAGGGTTTTTCAATGCCAATGGCCTTAGAGCCCAACGTGATGAGATCGTCCTTGTCCTTGTTCCTCCGCGACCATCACCTAGACATCTTATTAATACAAGAGACCTTCCTAAAGCCCACCCATCGGCATCCCAAAATTGCCAACTATCGCATGGTTCGCAATGATAGGACCCGCTGCCACTTAGGAGGTACCCTTATTTACTATAAAGCGTCCCTATACTGCATTCCTATGGATCCTCCCTCTCTTGAAAAGTTTGAGGTCTCAGTCTGTCGGCTAGGTATGACAGGACACCAACCCGTTACGATCATCTCAGCCTATGTCCCACCCAACAACTCCGTGGACACTCCCGCTATGAAAGATGACCTGACTAAACTTCTTGGCCTGAGCGACTCCGTCATACTGGCGGGGGACCTCAACGCCAAACATCCTTCCTGGAACAGTCACACGACCAACCCGAGAGGCAAGGTAGTGTTCGAACTGTGCAGCGTCCTGAATTTCGATGTCATCGCTCCGATGCATCCCACCCACTACCCGCACTCACCCTCCCACTCCCCCGATGTACTCGACATCGCCCTCCTCAAAAATGTCAACCTTCGGTTACATTCTGTGGAGACGCTTGATGAGTTAAACTCGGACCATAGACCCGTGATCCTGGAACTTGCTCCTAGATCAGGGCCGATGGATCCTACCCAGCCCCCTCCCACCAGAATGACCACTGACTGGCGCCAAGTAAGCGAAAAGCTGAAGGCCACCACGTCGCCCCATCTGGATCAGATCCCCGACCTAATCGAGTCTGTCGCAGACACGACAGCCGCGATCAATTCACTCACGGATCACGTGCAATCTGTCCTGAACGAATGTTCTAAAGAGTCTCCGGTGGTGAGCGATCACCACTGGAAACTCCCGGACGAGGTACGTGAGCTCGTGACTGAAAAGAACGCGGCAGTCCGTGCCTACAGCGCCTTTCCCTGCGAAGCCAACAAAGTTCACATGCGCTACTTACAGCGTAAAGTAAGTAACAGCATCGCTGAACTGCGTGAAAGTCGCTGGGATAAGTTGCTGGGCGACCTCGAACCTACCCATCAGGCATTCTGGGAACTTCAGAGGAAACTACGCGCCTCTGAGGTTGCCTCGATGCCTCCGCTCACGCGTCCCGACAACACCGTCGCCTTCGATGACGAAGACAAAGCCGAATGCCTGGCCGACAGTCTATAGTCCCAATGCTCTCCCAGCTCCCAACCAGTAGACAAGGCTCATCTCGATATGGTGAATGCCGAAGTCGAACGTAGAGCCTCCCTCCCACCAGTAGAGGACCCCGATGATCCCCTCCCCCCCGTCACTCCCGATGAGGTGAAGGAGATCATCGGTCGTCTCAAACCCAGAAAAGCCCCGGGCTCCGATGGAATCACCAACAAAGTGGTTCGTCTCTTCCCGGCTACTCTGATCATGTTAATGACCGCCATCTTCAATGACGCTCTGTCCAACAACATGTTCCCACAGACGTGGAAAGAGGCTACCGTCATCGGTATCCCCAAACCTGGAAAACCCAAGTCCTCCCCGTCCAGCTATCGTCCCATCAGTCTGCTCAAAGTCCTAGGTAAGATCTACGAGAGGCTTATTCATAAGCGTCTCAAGGATTTTGTCGAAGCTAAGAGCCTCCTCCCCAATGAGCAGTTTGGTTTAAGAACAAACCACTCTTGCGTCCAACAGGTCTACCGTATCGTTGAACATATCAGCGCCAAATACCAGCGCGGTCTCGTTACGGGAGCCCTGTTCTTCGATATAGCGAAAGCTTTCGACAAGGTCTGGCACAACGGGCTGATATACAAGCTATACCAGCTCGGTGTGCCGGATCGTCTCGTGCTCATCTTACGAGATTATCTGTCGAACCGCACCTTTCAGTACCGAATCGAAGGTGCACTTTCGTCCCCACATCCCATTCGCGCCGGAGTACCCCAAGGCGGTGTTCTCTCCCCCCTAGTGTTCTCGCTATTTACTAGCGATATTCCCACTAGCTCTAAGACACAGCTAGCTCTGTTCGCTGACGACACGGCGATATATTGCTCCGGCAATAGCGAGAAGGCAATAGCCGGCCACCTCCAGAGATCCGCAAACGCACTAGGCGGTTGGTTCCGGAAATGGAGAGTGGAAGTCAACCCAGAGAAGAGTCAGGCGATCTTGTTTTACAAGCCCAAGACTCGTCTCTTCCCCCCCCCCGTCCCAGTCCGATCACGTTATTTGGCAAGCCGATCCCCTGGGTTGAGAAAGCTAAATATCTAGGCGTGATCCTCGATCGAAAGCTTACCTTCAGAGAGCACATTAAGACGGTGCGCAACCGTGCCGCATTCGCTCTCAGTAGGCTTCATTACATGCTGAACGCACGCAGCAAGTTATCCCTGAAAGGCAAACTACGCATTTTCACCACGTGCATACGTCCAATAATGACTTACGCGTGTGTAGCCTTCGCACACGCTAAGCCCCGCCAAATCCATAGGTTGCAGGTCATCCAAAACCGTTTTCTCCGAAAGGCTACGGGAGCCCCGTGGTACGTTAGAAATGAGCGTCTCCATGTCGACCTCCGTATCCCCACCATCAAACAATTCATGAAACGTATTTCCAAGCGTTTCATAGAGTCCGCTGAAAAGCACCAAAACCCCCTTATCGCATCGGCCACCCGATACACCCCCTCCCAGATCAGCAAGATCCGCCGACCGCGGCATACCCTTGTCGAGCCCGATGACCCCATCACCCTGACCCAAGAGAGTAGTAGGGAAACCAGCACTCTTAGGAAAAATAAACCCAGAACGCGTTCCGTATTCCGACCTCGCCGACGAGGTCCATCGCGACGCCCCCGTCAAAACCCTCCCCGACTTTTGCCTAACGAGCCAGCCCGCGCTGCTGAGCCATTAGCGTTAAATCCCCTAAATAATATCAATCAGACCCAGCCTGTCCCTTGCTGCCCCCCCTCAATGACCCCGCTAAGCCGAGGCCCGTGTCCCACAGGGGATGCCCTTAGCGAGCGACCATTTAGTTTTTAAGTAGTTTTAAGCCCTGGCTGGGGGCCTTAGAATCTAAGGCAACCACAGGATTGCCCGGTTGAGCAGTAACCAGCCTTAATGTGCTGAACTGTGAGTAGTCCATTCAAAAAAAAAAAAAAAAAAAGGCTCGCCCCTTTTTGCTCGGCGAACACGGGACAGTACAGACCTCACCATTCTGCTGCAAACTCGAGATAAGTATAAATTATGTTTGTTTTTATGTACTAGAATTATGTACCTTGAATTATGTACGTTACATATTATTTTCTGTGAATATATTTGTGTGGTGTGACTTTGTACCTAAATGGTTATTTTATTAAATATCCTATCAGAAATATGTCTTGTGTCTTGTTTGATATTTTGAGATGGTTACAGTTTAATTATATCCAAAATAATGTTTGTGTTTGTTTTATAAATATGAATACCCTTATCTAAATACTTAAATGAGTATACATCTATAATACAGAAGTATGGCATATATAAACCTATATACAAATATGTATATACATACTGTTGGCTATTATTTAGGTTGAGGGTAGGGGTACGATGGATGACAGTATAAAAGCAATGTAAAAGAGGCGCGGGCCCGCCCCGGCTGGGGGCCTTAGTAGCCCCGGCTGGGGGCCTTAGAATCTAAGGCAACCACGGGATTGCCCGGTTGAGCAGTAACCAGCCTCAATGTGCTGAACTGCGAGTAGTCCATTCAAAAAAAAAAAAAAAAAAAAAAAAAGGCGCGGGCCCCTTTTCTGCTGCCATCCGTCGTACGAGGAGGTCGTAAGATTTTAAGTTGTATTCTTCATACTGCATTTGAGTAATATTTTTGTCATTTTCTTGATTGTACTTGTTTTGTAAATTCTAATAATTTTAGGTCAAGTAAATTTTGTTTTTAAAAAACCTAATCTGTTTCTGATTTCTAATATCAGAACTGGGATAAAGAAAACATTCCCACTTTCATCCTGAGTATTGTACAAAAAAAAAAAAAAAAAAAAACAAAACAAGTCTTCG
The DNA here is from genome assembly GCA_905332915.2 of Hecatera dysodea. Taxonomy (NCBI): domain Eukaryota; kingdom Metazoa; phylum Arthropoda; class Insecta; order Lepidoptera; family Noctuidae; genus Hecatera; species Hecatera dysodea. The sequence continues at coordinate 3,988,706 of HG995306.1, read as the reverse complement.
ATCTTGAAATTACGAATATTCTTTTCTTTTTTAATAGTTTTGTGTACGCTTGTTAACTGTCATTTACATTAACTCCTTTTTGTTGTTGTTTTGGTGTTCTTAACTAGGTTTTGAACATCTTTCTTTACGTACCTACATTCCTTATAATTTTATAGCCACTTACGTTAGCTAGGTTTGTGTTGCGTTGTCAACGTTTTGTTTTGTTGTTTATAACTGAGTTTGAAACATGGATAAGTCGCGACGTTCACGTTCTCGTAATCAACGCTCGCCTGAGTCGCGTGGCAGGTGCCAGCGTAATGATCGTTCTTCGAATAAACGTTTACGCGGCGGTAAACACTCGCATAACTGTTCACGAGATCGATCGCCTGAGCGTCGGCGCTCGCGCAGTCATTCACGTAGTTTCACACCGCGTTGTCAACGATCGCGTAACCGAAATTCTCGAGATCGGCGTTCTCGAGGCCGACAATCGTGTAGCTACTCGCGCAGCCGTTCGCCGCATGCTAAGCGTATGCGCAGCCGTCGATCGGCTTCACGGGGGCAAGATTGCCGTTCTCGTGATCGAGGATGTCGTCGTGATAAGTATTCGCCATATCGTGCTACTAATGTTAACCGCAGAGAGAGATATTCTCGGTCTGTGCGTACGCCTTCTTTGCCGCCATTGCAGAGAAATTGTGACTCTTTAGGTACTGTGCTCTCACGTTTGGAGGCACTAGAGAGGCGTTCGCATGCCGTAGCATCAATCGAGCCCGCCGCTGAATCAGGCACGGAGCAAATTATTGAAGCGATACATTCGTTAAAATCTGTAGGTACTAGTCATTACTACGTCTCCAATTTTGACCCCACTATTCATGACGTTGATACATGGTTTAGTGAAGTCGATAGGGCTAAACTTGCCAACAAGTGGGGCGACCACGAATGTCTTTCACGCATAGGGAACTGTCTAAAAGGGGACGCTAAATCATGGCTCAATGAGTGGGTGTCAAATGATAGAACGTGGACAAACTTTAAAAACGATTTTAAACCTTTGTGCATTAAAAGAGTAGATAGAGCGGGTATTTTGTTTGAGGTGATGTCGACTAACTCAGATAAGTACCATACGTATGCCGAGTATGCACGGAAGTCACTATTGCGGTTGCGTATTGTAAAAGGTCTTAGCGATGATCTAATCACAGAGATCGTTTTGAGAGGAATAACCGATCCTCAAGTGAAGGCAACAGCGACGAATGCTAACTTAAAACCTGTTGATTTGGTCAATTATCTGTCTACTTTTGTGAAACCTATCAAAAATACAGCCGTAGATACGAGTAAATGCACAAATCGCCATTTTTCTGCTAATAGGGACAAGAACAAATCCCAGGGTTTTAAGAAAGCTTTAACTAAGTGTTATAGTTGTGGTGAGACTGGACATAGGCAAATTTCGTGCCCAAAACGATCTAAGTCTAGTGCCAATGCCAATTCAGGATCAAAACCATCTTCCTCTGAAAGTAGGCCGGTTTCAAATGAAATCACCTGCGCTTATTGCAAAAAGTCGGGTCATGACATAAAGTCATGTTTTGCCAGACGACGTGTTGATGAGCAACGCAATAATAAAAAAGTTAACTTCTGCTCGACTCCTTTGCAAAAGCACAGTGATATTGTCGTAGGTGTCATTCAGGGCATCCCAGTAGACATTTTAATCGATAGTGGCGCCATTGGCGTATCATTGATATCGTCTTCGATCGTAACGTATTTTTCTTGTGCCAAGAAGACTGTCAATTGTCAAATAAAGGGGGTAAGTGAGTCAGTTACTCAAATCGATTCATATGTGACGCTTACAATCGAATTGGAAGGTATTTCACTGCAGGTAGATTTGTTAGTAGTTCCGAGCGAATGTATGAACGCCCCCGTTATTATCGGAACAGATGTGCTTAATAGGGATGGCGTTGTCTACATACGAACTAAGAATACTCAACGCATTATTCGTGATTCCAATTCAGTGGCTGTGTCAACTGCGGCATTGAGTATGCAGCCCGTTATAGACACCCCTTTAACCGGTGATGATTTGTCTAAGTTAAAAGCTATCTTAAAAGATTATTCGGAACACATGATCTCGGGTACCGCTACATCAACTGTCAATACCGGATGTATGCGTATTCAACTCAGCAGTGATGTCCCTGTACATTATCGCCCATATAAAATGTCTCACAGCGAAAAGTTGAAGGTTCGCGACATTGTTCAAGACCTTATGTCTAAAGGAATCATACGGGAGTCGGAGTCGCCATATTCTAGCCCCATTTTGTTGGTCAAAAAGAAAGACGGCTCCGATCGTATGTGCGTTGATTTTCGCGCTTTGAACAAAATAACTGTTAAAGATAGGTATCCTCTACCACTAATTGACGACTGCATCGATCGCTTGGGCAAGTGTAAGCTCTTCACCACGCTAGATATGGCTACAGGCTTTCACCAAATTCGGTTAGATGACGAATCTGTGCCATTAACCGGTTTTGTAACGCCCGAAGGTCATTTTGAATACCTAAAGATGCCCTATGGTTTGGCTAATGCACCTATCGTGTATCAACGCATTATAAGCACTACGTTACGCGGTTTCATAGAGGCTGGAAAAGTTTTAGTATACATCGATGATTGTTTGATCCTTTCTAATGCAGTCGACGAAGGTTTGCGGACCCTGCGAGAGGTTTTAGCTACGTTGACCCAGGCAGGTTTCTCGATCAACCTTAAAAAATGTTCGTTTTTGTGTACTGAGATTGAATACCTAGGACGGATTATATCAAATGGCGAAGTAAGACCATCCCCCGGAAAAATTCAGGCTTTAGTCAATTCTAGTCCCCCGCGAAATGTTAAGCAGGTGCGCCAATTTCTTGGATTAGCAGGGTATTTTCGCAAATACATCCCAAACTATTCGACTGAGACAGCATGTATAGCACGTCTAACTCGCAAGGACGTTCAGTTTAGTTGGGGATCAGATCAAGAGCGTGTCAGACAGAAGATAATCGCTAATCTGACCACTGCACCTGTTTTGGCTATATTTGACCCAAGTTTACCCACGGAGGTACATACCGATGCCAGCGGAATGGGCTACGGTGCGGTTTTGTTGCAAGTCCATCAAGGCAACATTAAGCGCGTGGTTGCTTACTACAGCCAGGTGACTAAGGGTGCTGAGCCAAAATATCACTCATACGAGCTCGAGACCCTGGCTGTAGTAAAAGCACTGCGGCATTTTCGGCACTACTTAGTTGGTTCACGTTTCACGGTAGTTACAGACTGTAACGCACTGAAAGCTACTCAGAGTAAGAAAGATTTGTTACCGCGTGTGGCAAGATGGTGGATTTACTTGCAAGATTTTGATTTTACCATCTCATATAGAACAGGTGCCATGTTGCCGCACGCGGACTATTTGAGCCGCAACCCCACAAGTTCGGTTAATAACATTGAAAGGCCGCGTAATTGGGCCCAAATGGCACAATCTGGTGATGAAGAGACCCGTAACATGATCGAGGCTGTGGGACGGGGAGAGTTAGACCCATCACGTTATCAAGTACAAAATGAATGCGGAATGCGATAAGACCGCCCATTGTATGTGTTTTAGTTTTTAAGTCTACTTTTTGTGTTACTTTTGGTGTACTATCGCGGTCATTTACGCCTGACCACTTTCACACAAAAATCGCTTAAACCCTGCGAACGCGCCGAGCCACGCCCCCTTAAAGTTTTGGCCTATTAGGATAGCAATAACGCAATTAGTCGCTATCTGCACTGCGCAGCGTAGTGACGTATCAAGTGTGTAGGTACTCGCTGTGAATTTTACGGACGAAGTATTTTTATTTTATTAACCTGTGCTGGAACATTTTGTGCGTAATGTCTTTAGAAACCTCATACGACAGGAACGAAATCAAATCATAATTTTTCATGGACAAGGTTTTAATATTAGTCAAATCGCTGAGGTAAATTAGTATTGACTAATTTACTTCAGCGATTTGACTGATATTAAAACCAAAAAAAACTTTCTAGACTAAAATAATTGTATTTTAGTCTAGAAAGAACCAAATTTACCATAACAATTATGGTAAATTTGGTTCTTTACCAAATTTATAAAAAAAAAACCTAAAGAATATGGCAGAATAAACATGGGTATGGGTGGAACAATATTTTAACATTGTTCTACGCTACCAAAATTTTTGAGCAAAATATATGTTATAGGAAGGTTAAAAGGGTAATTTACAAAAAAAAATAGTGCTAGTGTCTTAAAATACGTTAAATTTTTGTTTGAAAAACTTTAATTTCCGATATTTCGTTACATAAATTACTGTGAAGACTTAAAAATATCTTGCATAATACTTCTTTAGCGTATGTGACGTTTGCAAAAAGATAAAAAATACGTTGTATGAGATCTTTTTTTTTTTCAAAAGTCTATTAAGTAATTTTTTTTTTTTTTTTGATAAAGTAATGCAAACAGAGGTCTGATAACTTACGAGAATGTTTCTCTTAAGAAGGTGATTTCATGGTAAAAAAACCGATCCGAGGGGCATCTGAACCATGGTTTTCCTGCCATACTAAAATACAATTAAAATAAAAGAAATATAAACATAAATAAAATTTTACTAACGATGCAAAGTGCAAACTTTACAATGCAAATTTTATCTTGTGCAAGTAATTAAATACTCTTTAGCTTGTTTCAAAACAGTAAAGTATTATATAATAGAAATACATAATATATAGATTTGTAAAGCGATTGTAATGATTATGCCCGTGGTATGAACTTGTGACGCGTGAACTCGAATACTTTCTCGCTCTCACACGCACTATCTGTTTCAATTTCGATGTAGGTTTTATACAGGGTTATTTGAAAAACACCAGCAACATCTTAAGAGGTCATTGTACTCATCATTATGAACAACTTTTACTATGGGACCGACACTGAAATCAGTTCCTTACATTTATGTTCGGTAACTCAACAAAACGAAGGGAACAGCTGTTTTTTTTTTATTCGAGTCGGTGATAGCAATTAACTGACCCCCTAAAAATTAAACGAATTTGAACCTTTTGCTCGTTAGCAGTAAGACAACTGGTTCAACGTCTACGATCAATAAAATAGTTATTCGAATTTGATCTTTAATACGCAGTGTTAAGGTAGGTATGATCTTGAATATTATTTTAACTTGTTATATAATACGTAATTTCGATCACGTTAAATATGTTTCGAGTGGACTAGTGGTGACTGTAGTGAGCTGACAAATAGAGGCCGTGAGTTCGTAACCAGCGTGATTGACGCGTTTGTTTCTGTTTATTTTAAGTTATAAATAATAAATTATAACTGTAGCAACAAAAAAAGAAAAAACGATCAGAAATAAAAATCCAAAATGATGGTAAAAACGATTATATTTTATATTAAAATATATTATAAGAATAACATAAATGATATTGATGACGACACGAAGATGATAATATTTACCTACTTACTAATAACGTTGTTAACTCAGTGCACTGAGTTTAATGTATTAAATAAGCATGTTATAATATTTAGAAATATAGGTATGTATTTCTATTTCATAACAATAACATCACCACATTAAATATCGTTTAACTAAATAAAACGGCATTATACGTTGAAGTTCTACCTACTATAATATATCAATTTGTTTTGTGAGTAGTTATTTTAGTTATAAGGTTTTAGCAAAAAACTAGGTATTCGAAATACCTACTTCGTTAGAAATTATAACAATAGTTAATTTAACACACACACTGACATACGTTAGTATTGTTTGTGACCAACACTGGTTACTCAAGTCATTTATAATTACGCTTTTACTAGCGAAGTGGAGCACCATTTTTTTCTATTACTTGTTGCAAGCGGTCCCGCATACCGCGCACCATAAGTATTCAACAACAATTACTTCCTCTCATGAATGGTTTTGGTCCAGGACGATCTTTTTGAATATTAAAACCACACGTCAAACGTTTTAGCCACAATCTGACTACAGTATTTCGCTGAAACAACACAATAAGCATAATTTTAGTAACGAATAGGTAAACAATTTTATTTATCGATTAAGTTTGCAAATTACGTTTATCAATTTAGATAATATAAATCAAATTACCTATAAATGATCTCAAATTAGACTCATAATGAAACATAGTTAATTGTCTATTATTCTACATTCACCGGCTTTTAAGCCAACTAACGAATTAAGGAATAACTATAATTATAAATGAAGCATAAAAAAGAATACACTTACCGCTATATTAAGTTTCGTAGCAATCGCTTTAATACCAACATTCTCCTCATGCAAATAGATTATTTTGTATTTTAAATAATCACTCAACTCAACTTGGACATGACGATTAAACTATCAAAGCTGATAACAATTAATAAAAAGGAAAAAAGCGTGGATTATTACAATTTAGTAAGGCAAGGTAAAAATGTTCGCGCGTATTCACTGCTATTTGTGCATAGAATATCTTGTTCAATTTATTCTTCTACCCCATATTCCTAATGTCATATCTATAGCAGTTTTGGTTGAATACGCATATTTAAGTCTAACTACCCACTTATTAAAATAGGTGAACAGTTATAAATAAATGACCTAATACCAACCTCTTAAAGCTCAAGTTTGCGTATCAAAAATATTTATTGTTTCTGTTCAACGAGTAGTGTTAGTCTGATAAATTCAAACATATTGAATAACTTTTAATGTTATGAGCATAGGGTGTAAAATCGAGTAATTTTTAGGGGGGTCAGCTAATTGCTATCACCGACTGTACTGAGCTATGCAGAGCGTGTGTTCTGGGCAAAATCAGATAACTACCGTAAAAATATTTGTAGTAATTATTCTATATTTTACTTGAGTTTATTTCTCAATAACTAAATCCAAACAAAATTGCGACTTCAAAGATAATCCTCGAAGAAATTCCAACAATAACACTATCATGGTTTTATGACCAGGAGTCGGCAAATAACAATAGTTGTTTACGATTGTACTGTAGATAAGTGTTTTGCGATGTTATACAAACAATTAAACCCAATAAATGATTTCTTTAAAATGCATTGCATATGCCGCCGCCAATACTTTTGAGCGGTTAAATGAAAAGCTTCAATTTTTGTTATTGGTTTCAAATAAACAATACTTCCTAAAAATTAAAAAAGTCATTTTATAAAAGAATGTCATAGGTATACAAAACATTTTTTGGTTTTTAACTTGATTTGTCTTTTTGACCAAGTCACCCTTTGTTTGGGTATAACTACTAGTTATATTATAACCTTGTTCTAACGGTAAACTTAATTTAGAATGTTTTTTGTTTGAATCTATATTATTTAATGACTGATTTTGTTAATTATTTCGCGTAATTGTTTATTTTCAGAGTTTTTATTTATAATGCCATTTCAAATGTTTTGTTTAATAACTATACCACCGACATTATTATATCGTAAATTAGATAAGAATGTCATCAATAGAATAGCTACTGTTTCTAAAGAAAAACTGTTACTTAGAATATATAAGTTACACCCACAAGGAAAGGACATTTTTATTTGAGTTGATTTTTTTGCCAACTTCTTCTTGAATTGTGTGTTTTACCTCTTTAATGTATCCAAATTCGATACCTAATATTTTTTGAATATCTCTGTTTATTTTATTTATTCCCCGTGCCCTTTCCATTTTAGATGAAGTGATTAGAGATATTACCCGATTATTTTTTAGGATTTCATAACATTTCTATAATAATGTAAAATTTCAGCAAATATAATTTCTTCTTTTTGAATTTGTTGGAATTTTTAATTTACAATTGCCAACCAAGGCTTATGCAACTAACAATTTAGTTGCATAAGCCAATTTCAGTTAAGATTTTTTTCTAACAATACCAGTTTGCTATAACAATACACCACGTGCGGTGTGCGTCGCCCGCGCCAGTCTTTCTTTCATTCGTCTATTCAAGATCAAGAGGGCGGGGCTAGTAAGCGCTTTTATTTTTAAGTGCTAGCAAAAATGAGCTTAAAGGTGGTCAGGCAGAAGTGTCTGCGATAGTACAATAAAGTATATAATAAATAAATAAATAAATAAAATGATGTTTTATATTACCGGTACAGTCAGGTAGGGGAGGAGCCGAGGCTCCTTTGCTACATACCCAAGGGCCAACGCTTAAGCCTCCTTAGGGTGTTTCATGATGAACACAGCCATATTAGCGCTGATAAAACTTTAGAGCTTATACTGAGACATTTTTGGTTTCCTGGCCTTAGGGCTTTTGTAAAAAAATACATACGTCATTGTATAACTTGTGTTGCTCATAAACGTGTTCCTAGAGCTCCTCTTCAACCTATTTTCTCCTGGCCTAAACCCGACGTCCCTTTTGACACTCTACACTTCGACGTGCTGGGCCCTTTGCCCGAATCGAAAGGATTTAAGCATGTGATGCTGGTCGTTGACGCTTTCACCAAGTTCTGCCTCCTTACTCCTATTCGCCGCCAGGACGCGGACGAACTGAAGCAGGTCTGTAAGACTGTTATATCCTTATTTGGAACACCAAAATTAATAGTGACTGACAGAGGCCGCATGTTCGACTCGTCTGAGTTCAAGTCGTGGATGCAAGTCCTCGGAATCGAACTACATCACATTACTGCTGAGATGCATCACGCTAACGGGCAAGTAGAACGTTATGCTCGAACGGTCTTAAACATGTTGCGAATTGAGGTAAATCACAGAAAGCATGAGTGGACTGAAGAATTATGGCGTCTGCAACTAATTCTTAATATAACGCAGCACAAGACCACGCAAACGTCACCTTTAAAACTACTGGTGGGCCATGAAAACACTACACCAGTAATTCGCGCTCTGGTGCGAGATGTCGCCCAGGAGCCTGCTACAAGTAACCGTGAGGCAAGAAGAGAAATGGTCAGGCAGAGGACGGCCGAACGGTTAACTAGAAACCAGGCAGCAATGGATACCTATGTTAACCGGGACAGACGTCCCGCTCGTGTGTTTCAGGAAGGCGACCATGTGTTCGTTATCAAGTATGCCCAGTCCACGGGCAAGCTTGACCATGGAATGCGCGGCCCCTATCGAGTGGTGCGTGTCCTTCCTCACGGTCGCTATGAGCTGAAACTTTTGGCTGGATCATACGGGAAGACCACATATGCTGCTGCTCAGTTTATGGTTCCCTGGCGAGGTGAATGGACTCCTGAATCATGCTCTGCCTTCTTTGAGGGTGAGTCTCAGATCTGTATGATCTCTCTGATCCGGATGTGTTGCATTTATTCTGATGAATGGTGCTGTTGAATTCTTGTCTGTCTGTGTGGTACACTCAGAGGGGTGTACCCACGACCTCGGAAGCTGGTCGGCCTTGCAAACCGATCAGTCACTGTGCAGTGTGAGCTCACAGTGTTCTTTACTAAGCATGTTGTTATGTTTTATGGAGTAGTTGTCTGAATATGTAGTGTTCTAGAGACCTTAAAATTAAATGTGACCCATGAGATAGCTTATTTTGTTTTATTAAGCGGAATATTTCAAATTTTACTCTAGAACACAGATATTCAAATAAAGTTTGTTTTGTAACAGCACAACTAAAAAAAACTAACTCTAACCCACATAACTAATGATGAGTGACAAACTTACTACGATTTAAATTTCTATGTTGCGATATGATTTCAGCGAATGAGGATGATGAAAATAAAGACCCAAACCAGGGCCAACTGGAGTCTTCGTCAACGCTAAATCAGCCTGAACCAGACGAGCCAGCACCAGGATCGTCCACTAGACCTGATGACCTGAGCGAAGAACCAGCACGGGGCCTGGATATGCCTGAAATTTGCTGAACCATAATTGGATCAGTCGACCAAGCCTGCCGTGGACGTCAGGGTGTCAGGAGAGGCCGTGTTGGCTATTATTTAGGTTGAGGGTAGGGGTACGATGGATGACAGTATAAAAGCAATGTAAAAGAGGCGCGGGCCCCTTTTCTGCTGCCATCCGTCGTACGAGGAGGTCGTAAGATTTTAAGTTGTATTCTTCATACTGCATTTGAGTAATATTTTTGTCATTTTCTTGATTGTACTTGTTTTGTAAATTCTAATAATTTTAGGTCAAGTAAATTTTGTTTTTAAAAAACCTAATCTGTTTCTGATTTCTAATAATACATATATACACATATATATACAGATATATATACTCATTTCTCACACGCGCGGTGTTATTTGGCCCCTGGATTAGATATATGAACTGAATGTTATGTCAATTATTAGTTTTTTAGATCAGTTGTATATCAGTAAATTTTCAGCTCAGTACATTGGATAATTAATGAGATAATACGATTAAAGTCATTAGGAAGTGAATGACCGTGGTAACCCGACCAAGTTTAGGTGGTTACGAAAAAGCGAAAACGCAGAACATTATGGTACCTTCTAAAATATGTAGGATAGTGTTACAAAATTAGTACAGACATGTACAAAAGTTTTTAAAAAAAACTGCATGATTATTAAAGAATTTTTATTGACAGGTAAAATAATCATTTCAATTGAACTTTTAAAGTATTATTATACTACTTAAAAACAATCACAGATTACAGATAAAAATTACAGATAGTAATTTTGCTTTTTTTTAATTTTCTATTATTATTATTTATATTATAGATTTCAGTATACACAGTACACAGTTACAGTTTTTATTTAAATATGTACACATATTGGAATGTGTAATGATCACAGACAATAAATAATATACAATGGTTTTTTCAGTTAACACTAAACTTACGTATGTCTACTAATACTTACTTATCTATGTTTGATAAACATAAAGGAACAATTCTTGGGAATTTGGTTACTTCAATAAGTACTATGAATTTAGGAAATTACTTGTTTTATTTCAACAGAAAATATTTCGACCGCTCGCGCGGTAGCCAAGATGCGAAGTGACCAACAATATAAATCTTTCACTCACACCGTCACGATGATTGCGCCTGACGAAACTTGAAGGCAATGTGTTCCTGTAACACACGTTGCTAATCGAAAAGCAGCAGGCGAGCCTAAACATCCTCCCACCCGTTGAAAGGCTTGTCTTTCAACAGTAAATCTGTAGCGGTGGGCAACGGACACAGCTTGATGATAGGCCGACGTAAAACGCCTCTAGTGGTTTTCAAATCAGCCACTCTCGAAACTCCATCCGGACCAGGGAATAATCTAATAACCCGTCCAAGGCGCCAACACAATGGAGGTACATGTTCTTCATGGATAATCACGAGGTCTCCAATATGTAGAGATTTTGGGTTCGTCCTCCACTTCAGGCGTTGTTGTAGTTCGTGTATATATTCACGCTGCCAGCGTGACCAGAAATGCTGATGAATTTGTTGCAGTCGAGCGTATCGTTGCAGGTGACTTTCCTTCAAGTTTTCCAAGCTAGGTTCAGGCAGTGCCCTTAGAGGTCTTCCAATGAGGAAGTGCCCTGGGGACAAAGGAAGGTAGTCATCAGGAGATGAGGATAAAGGACACAAGGGGCGACTGTTCAAAACGGCCTCCACTTGTGCGAAAAGTGTAGATATTTCTTCAAAGGTAAGATGGGTATTTCCCATAACTCTTTTTATATGGAATTTTGCAGATTTGACTCCGGCTTCCCAGATGCCGCCGAAATGAGGAGCGTAAGCAGGTGAGAACACAAATTTTATATTTTCCTGAGTTGCAAATTCAGCTAAGTCTCTATTATGTGATTTAAGAAAAACGCCTATATCCTTAGCAGCAGCTACAAAGTTACCTCCGTTATCACAAAATATTTCATTGGGTTTGCCACGACGAGCAATGAATCTGCGTAATGTCATCACAAATGCGTCCTTAGTAAGGTCACAGACCGCTTCCAAATGAACGCATTTATAACGCAAGCATACAAATATGCAAAGGTAACACTTGCTCACCTTTGCACCTTTACCCTTACGATTAATTATGTAAAAAGGTCCAGCAAAATCTATGCCCACTGAATTGAATGGGAAATCTGCACTCACACGTTGTGATGGCAAATCGCCCATTTTAGGACAAAGAGTTTTGCCTCGGACACGACAACATCGCACACAATTATGAACTGTGCGCCGAGCTAATCTTCTACCATTTAACGGCCATACTGATTCCCTTATCAGTGATAGCAACAGCTGCGGGCCAGCATGCATGTGCCGTAAATGTTCTCTTTCAAATAAAAGTTTAGTCAAATGATGGGACGAATCAAGTAGTATTGGATGTTTTTTATCAAAGCCATATGGTGAAGAACTTATTCGTCCGCCAACTCTAATTAAATTGTTGTTGTCTAAAAAAGGTGACAAAGATAGCAATTTAGATTTAACATTTAAAGGTAAGTTTTTAGATAACGCTTTGTATTCATTAGGGAAACATTTAAACTGAACCATACGGCATAGGTAATAAAATGAGTCATCTAACTCATTAGCGTTCAATGCTAAAACCTGTTTGTTATGAGTATTACGAATGTTAAAACAAAATCTTTTAACCCATGCAACTATTCTTATAACTTTGTTTAATTTGCTATATTTTTCAACATCTATTATAGGTTGGAGGCTATCAGTGTTAAGGTAAGTATTTATTTCATTTTGATCAGATAAGGTTTTATAAGGTGCAACTAATGAATTTTGTGTTTTATGAGTTTTTGTTTCAGATGCTGATTGGTCTACATGCTTCGTCGGTGTCAAAGTTGAGACGAACGGAGCAGATGGGGCGGTCTTAGGTAAGTATTTGGTTTTATTTGTAGTTTTATATGTATTTTTAGATTTAGATGAAGTTTTAGTTTCAGGTACATCATTGGTATCAATGTAATTTAGAACTGGCCAATTATTTTCACTATTAATTAAATAATTTGGACCTGACCACCATAGGCTGTTATTTATTATCTCATTGGGATTTATACCCCTAGAAATGAGATCGGCTGGGTTCATATCCGTGGGAACATATCGCCATGAGGATGCGTCAGTAAGTTCGGTTATTTCAACAACCCTATTTGCGACAAATGTTTTGAGTTTGGTCGGATCACCTCTGAGCCATGCCAACACCACGCTGGAATCGCACCAATGAACGATTCGTGACGGTTTGTAACGAATTGACTCAAGGATACCTTTGCATAGCCTTGCAGCCAACAACGCGGCGCAAAGTTCCAATCGCGGTATTGTCATAGGATTTATACGAGCTACTTTAGATTTGGCTGCTAATAATCGTACCGTAAATTCACGGTTATTTTCCGTGCTTTTCATGTACACACATGCGCCGTATGCCTTCTGTGAAGCGTCACTGAAGGAATGAAGTTCTATTAATTTCGGTAAATCACATAACACTCTTCTAGGTATTTGTAATTTTAATAAACAGTTTAAATTGCTCGCAAATTCTAACCACCTTTCCTTTACTTCTTGAGGGATAGGTTGGTCCCAATCTATTTTTTGTTGCCATAAATTTTGTAGAATCATTTTTGCTGTAATTATACATGGACTTAACAGCCCTAAAGGATCAAATATCTTAAATGTATTTGATAGTAACAGTCTTTTAGTTATGTTGTCATGATTTTGATAAGATTGTACCGGAAAATTTAAATTATCAGTTTTTGGCTCCCACCCTAAACCCAGAGTGCTGGACGCTTCACTTATCGTTAATTTGTCTTTTGTATTTAGGGATGAATTTTTTAATAGATTTTTAGAATTAGTTTTGTATTTGCGTAAATGAAAACAAGCTGAATTTAAAGCGGTGGATATGGAATTTTGAAGGTAAATTAATTGTTTTTCATCATCACAACCAGTGATTAAGTCGTCGACATAAAAATCGTGTTGGATAATGTTTTTTATAGTTTCATCCCCACACTCCTCGCCTACCTGCCACAGACAGCGAGTGCTTAAATAGCTCGCACTTGTGGTGCCATAAGTAAGAGTATTCATTTGCATCGTTGTAATGGGCAAGGACTCATCTTCTCTCCATAGAATTAATTGCAAGTTTCTACAGGATTCATCGACTCTCACTTGTCTATACATTTTCTCAATGTCCCCAGTAATTAAATATTTATATTGACGTGCTCTTATGAGTATGGAGAAAAGAGAATCCTGTATAGTTGGGCCCACCATAAGAATGTCGTTGACAGATATACCCGAGGAGGTGGGGACGGATCCATCAAAAACGACACGGACCTTAGTTGATTCGCTACTGTCTTTAAATACAGCATGGTGGCTTAAGAAGTATGAGGGAAATGGTTTACTTTCTGATGCTACAGACATATGTCCTAACGCCTTATATTCTTTCATAAAATCAACGTATTGTGTCTTTAGTGTAGGATTTTTCCTAAAACGTGATTCTAAGTTAAACAATCTTTTTTTTGCAGTATTATAGGATTGACCCAAATTACTTGGAGAACTATTTAGAGGTAATTTAACATTAAATCGTCCGTCACTCAAACGGGCCGTATTTTTTAAAAAGTGATTTTCACAAACCCTTTCCCTTTCGCTGAGAATCCGTTTGTTTGGGAGTTCTTCAATCTCCCAGAATTTGGTGAGTAATTTATCCATGCAAGACTCTTGAATCTTGTTATTTTTTGTAATTATGCTATTGTTGCAGTATATACTATTCAAATTATTTTTATTTATCGGGCCGGCTATTAACCAGCCAAATTTAGAATTTCGTAACTTTAGGTTATCTGGGCCTATAGAAATTTGTTCATTTCCTAGGATATCCCAGAACAGATCACATCCAATCAAGATATCAACTTGAGAGGGTTCATTAAAATTAGGATCGGCTAATTTTATATGTTTAGGTATTTTGAATTTAATCTTAACGTGGCCCTTTGGTAAGTAACCAGTTAACTCATTCATGACAAGCATGTTATAAGTAACATCGAAATTTTTATAGATAGATTGCAATTTAACAACGCAGCTCTCTTCTACCCTATTAGACAGGTGGTTACCAATACCTATAATATTAATACTAGTTATTGGAATGGAATCAAGTGACAGTTTATCTCTTAATGATTTTGTAATAAAACTGCCCTGACTACCACAATCGAGCAATGCACGCACTGTTTCATATTGATTGTTATTAGGATTATGAACTTTAATTAAAGCAGTGGATAAGAGAACATGATTGAATTGATATTCCGATGAGTTAACGTTTATATATTCCGACTCTGAATGCGCATGATTATTATTAACTGCTTGACTAGGGTTATGCAGGAGACGATTATGTCTTTGTTTACAATCAGGACATGGTCCAAATCCACAAGCCTTTGCTGGATGACCCTGTTTAAGGCAGTTAGAACAAAGTTTATATTTATTTACATCTGCCCATTTTTCTTGTAAGGTTTTATTTTTGAAACTAGGGCACTCATATATTTTATGATTTTGATTGCAGATTATACAAACAAATGAACTTGGAGTGTCTTTATTAGTAGCTGTTGCTGCCTTAATGAAACATTTTTGATATTTATCCTGTTTGTTGTAGTGATTATTTTGTGAGTTGCTATTCGAACGAATTGGATTATTTTGAACCTGTGAACCCCTTTGATGGCTGTTATCTGATTTATTCCTGTCTAAAGCTTCAAGCACATCAGCGCGATCTATCAAAACTTGTTTAAAGTTTTCTAAAGTTGGAATATTGTTACCAAGCTGGTTTCTAAATTCCTCCCATTTAAGGAGTGTATTACCGTCTAATTTTGAGGTTAAACTAAATATGACACACATATCCCAATTATCTGTGGGCATTCCTAGACTAGATAATGCTCTTAAGTTTTTTGTGACATGGTCAACTAAAAATCGTAATGACTTTACAGTTTCCTTGCTGAATGAACGTATATTAAACAATGCATTCATGTGATGATCAATTAGAAGCCTTTTATTGTCATAACGATCACACAACAATTTCCAAGCTTCCTTGTAGTTTTCAGACGACACTTCAAGATTGCAAATTATGCGTGCCGCATCACCTTCAAGGTATGAAATTAAATAATGAAATTTATGTACCGGCGAGAGTTGTTTGTTACGATCAACTAAGCTCAAAAAAGAGTCTCGAAACTCGAGCCATTTAAAATATGCACCGTCAAACTTTGCAATTTGTATGCGTGGCAACCTGATACCAGAGTCACGAGGTTCAAATCGGGAGTCATGACAGTCATGACTACATGATTGCACACAACTGTCCAACAAACCCTTTGCAATGGCAAGTCCATTCACCATATCATTTTCAATCCTGTCCCGCTCCTCAAGCTCTAATGCCAGGCTCCCACTATTAAGGACTTCAATCTGAGTTTGCAACTCATCAAACCTAGCTGATAACTGTTCAAATCTACCAAGTTTAATCTTTAATTCAGCTATTTCCTCATTAGTTAATGAATCAGAAGACGATAATTTATCCAAAAAGTTTTTAAACTTGGTAATCTGACCTTTAATTGAGCTACGCCTGACAGTCAATTCGCGTAACTTCTTTGATTCGGCCTCTTGCGACATTTTTTTTAAAATTAAATAACAATTTAGTGAAAGATAAATATGCTAAGTATCAGACTATCAAGCAGAGTAACTCAATTACGTTTCAGCATAAAAACTAAAATTTTGTAAAATATATAAAGAATCTCACGCCCCTCAATTCGACGTCACCCGCCGACCAGGAAACCGGATCAACGCAGCCGTGCACGGAATAGAAGCTCCGCTTCTGCTCGTACCAATGGTGCCAGCGTGATGGTCCGAGGTAACTGGAAAGTTCGGCAAACAATATCAAAAACTGATCGTGAACGTAACGTTATTTTTTTTTAATGGCGTGAGAAATACAACATGTGGGTAGATGGAAAAAGAACAAAAATGATGAAAATTATTTTTAAATAATATAGAAAGGATGATTATTTGGATAAATTCCTTGCTAACTTGCTAAAATGGAGTATTATTGGTGGTATTTAATTAAATACTCTGACTATATAGTGACTTACGTGTGCGTTGCACTTAAGTCTGGTGAAAAAACCTTGACCTTGAATGATTCTTTAGCAATAATACCTAAGTATTTATCGAAATTATTGCACAAATGGAAGGCACGTTTTATAATAGGTACTCTGCTGATATGATTTGGAAAATAGGAAAGTAGATGAGAATGAGGAAGGAAGGGCACTTAACTTATGATGATCCAGTTATGTTCTGCGACTGCCTTTTCTTCCGTACACCTGTGTCGATGCTTTAGCTGCATCGATGCTTAGGCTTCAGGATGCTCGTCGATGTAGCTTCACGACGGGAACTCGGCCTTTTGTGGTCTCGATGATCACGCCACGACGCCACGCTCGATATCGACGAATCAATTTTTATAATTTAATTTTGTCCTTTGTCCTGTCACGGTCGCCAATTTTTATGTTTGATAAACATAAAGGAACAATTCTTGGGAATTTGGTTACTTCAATAAGTACTATGAATTTAGGAAATTACTTGTTTTATTTCAACAGAAAATATTTCGACCGCTCGCGCGGTAGCCAAGATGCGAAGTGACCAACAATATAAATCTTTCACTCACACCGTCACGATGATTGCGCCTGACGAAACTTGAAGGCAATGTGTTCCTGTAACACACGTTGCTAATCGAAAAGCAGCAGGCGAGCCTAAACAATCTATACTTATAATAAATCTGTAGAGAGGTCAATTCTGTACAATGAATATATTTTCAAAATAACTATCAGGGGGTGATTAGTGATCGATACTGGTGCCAAAAATGCAATCAGTAAAATTTTTGTCTGTCTGTCTGTCTTTCTGTCTGTCTGTCTGTCTGTCTGTCTGTCTGTATGTTCTTTATAGAAACAAAAACTACTCGACCGATTTTAACGAAACTTGGTGCAATTATTCTTCATACTCCTGGGCAGGTTATAGTATACTTTTCATCACGCTACAATCAATAGGAGCAGAGCAGTGAAGGAAAATGTTGGGAAAACGGAAGAAGTTACTCCATTTTTTAAGCTTCCGTCGCGTGTGTAGCCTTAATGGTTAAAGTTACATAGAAATCATGTATTACGGAAATATTCTACAAAAAAATATCTAAAAAATATCCCGAAACAGCATGTCTATCTTTTGTCAATTTTAAACCGATCGGGCTGAGAGTTTCAAAATCGGGGGTAAAGTAACTATTCCACGCGGACGAAGTCGCTGGCAGAAGCTAGTATCAATTAAAATCACAGATCAATGGTAATATTAAATGACATCACAATGTAGTAAAATGCTCACAGTTAGTCTTACTGTTTTGTTGTCTTATTTCAAATATCACATTTTTTCCTAAGTTTATACACATAAAATGAACTTAACTATTTAAAAATCACAGATCAAAAATAATAAAATTAAGTAACATTAAACTGCAGTCAAATAATTATGTAAGTATTACTTTTTACTAATTATAATCTCAAAAAGTCAACGTGAGGTACATTCTAAAACTTCGTTGGTTTTTGTATAAAAAATCACAGATCATTTTGTAAAATGAGTATACAAATATGTACGTAAGTAACTTTGTGAAACAAAAGTTGTCATACAGAGATCTAGTTGGCGCTCTAGAGAGACCATAAGCGTAAGCAGATTTTGTTGATTCTTACGTCAGTCGATGAAATGGTCATGATTTAGGTTCTAAAGTGTGAAATATGTGTTCGCCATCTTTAATTTAATAAAAAACATTGCTTCCGACTGCATAAGATTGGAGACGATTTTCTTTATTATTATTATCACACATCTATAAATGAATGTGACTAGCATTAAAATTCACAATTTTAAAGTAAATAGACGTCAAGTGATAATACAAAATCTATAAAATAGTTTTGTATTTTAGATAAATTAGATATTATCAGATTGTAATGTATAAATAATCGCGTGAGGCATTAAATTATTCTGAATTTTGCTACACATATCGTCATAACATTGAAAAGTTCTAGTTTGTGTTCGATAGCAATGAGCTTTGTAGTGGCCAACTCCTTTCTTTTTCTAGTAGCGGAAAAGTATGAAATACAAATTTCTTCCAATATTTTTGTAATATTACATGCGCAATTTATAACATTGGAAGTAGTTTCGTTATTTGTTTCAAAATATGCACAAAAGATATTACTTAAAAGTACATCTCTTTGGTTGTAGAGTTTTTGGCTGAAGTTCTTTGCAGTAGCAAGATTTGCTATGAACTTTGTAAAAGCGTCATTTTGCATTCTTTTACTATTGTCGATATCCTGTCTGAATGTATTTCTTTCTTTGTAGACTATGGCTAATGCTTGCGAGATTGCGTCAAATGCACAAGTATTAGTCAGAATTATACTTTTATTTCTAGATATGGCTATGTTGCCATTTTGTAATATATATATAGGTTTTATGCTAACGTTTGTTTTTTGGCGAGAAACAGCAAGACCTCGCCAGTTTTCTACTTCAACAGGTTCGGCCTGAAATATAGACTCTAATTCAAATTCCTCATTGTACTTCACGTTTCGTGTATGAACTGCTGTATTTCTATTAACTAGTTAGTTTTGAACATTTGAATTTTCTAAGTTACATGTAGATGTCTGCGGAATAGGCGCATTTTGTAAAACTACAATTTTACTTTTTGTTTCATGTGTCAAGTCAAAATCATTAGTCATATTTCGTTTTTGTAAAATGTCTTTATTTAATTTGGTTTTTACTAAATTTTCAGAAATGTTTAATTTGACAGACCCATTTATAAAACTATAGTGTTGAACTATGAACTCATCAAGTCGTATTCGCTCATCTTTGGTATTATAATATATGGTCTTTAGGTCCTTAAAGTGATTTTCATTATTTGAACTACTAGCTACTTCTTTTGCATTGACAAAATATTTGGTCATAACATTACCCCACATAGGTCATTTTCGCAACAGCCTTTTTAAAGTATCGTTTATAGACGGCAAATAATACTCATTTATTTGTTCATGCTTTGGGTCAAGTAATAGCAAATATAACTTTTTCATTTCCATTATTTTGTTGTAATAATTGATAAGAGGACAAAGAGTACCAGTATTCATAGTTACCTCGTCATTTTCATCTAGAAAATGTTTATCTGTTTGATCATCGTTATCGACACCAATCACATTAGTATCATCCTTATAATCAGTCAAACGCTGTAGAGCTTGCTCATATTTACCACATAGCTGACCATCTAAACTAGGACTAACATATTTGTGTAATGATACTGTTACTATATCATTGATAACAGATTTTATTTCCTTATAGCAATGTAGTGTATGAATTTTCTTTATACAGTTAATATAAAAATATTTGCATTTTTCTGACGCTTTGTCAAAACTACTTTGTTTAGGCAGTTTTAAAAAAAATGCGATTTGTCTAAGCGAATGTAACAAAGCGGCACACAAACTTCTAACCCTTCTAAAAGCGAAAAACACTACGATAAATAACCGTTTGTATCGGTATGTAGAAAAGTACGACATATAGCTCCTAGTGAGCAGATGAATCGTCACATACTATTTCTTTGGGTAAAGATCGATTTACTGCCTATGTACTTAACCAAGTAGCTATAGCTTCAATTGTGTGTGATATATAATACTAGTACTGGTAGTGTATGCCATGACAGCATATAGAAAAGTATGTTTAGCGTCTTTAAGACTTACTCCTGGAGGTGCTATCGGTTGAAAAATCGAACCAGTTGCGTCAATGGACAAAACAGTGTGTGTATTTCTTAAAACGTCATCATAATATTTACTTTGTTCATTTGTCCATAAGTAAATAAAAAAAGGGACAAGAGAAAATTTCCGTATAAATGTATCGAATGGGGAACTTTGAGACATTGCATAGATGGATAATATTATGTTTTTACTAATATTATAAAGCTGAAGAGTTTGTTTGTTTGTTTGTTTGTTTGAACGCGCTAATTTCAGGAACTACTGGTTCGAATTGAAAATTTCTTTTTGGGTTGAATAGGTCATTTATCGAGGAAGGCTTTAGGCTATATATTATCACGCTTAAGCCAATAGGAGCGGAGCAGCGATAAAGAATGTTTTAAAATCGGGGATTCCACGGGGACGAAGTCGCGGGCAGCAGCTAGTGTTTTTATCAAATTGAAAGGCCCTTTTAACATCATGTCGTATTTTCCTTAAATTACCTAATTTAGGTAGCGTTGGAGGTTCTTTAGGATTATCTATTTTCATGAGTTCATCAGCTAGCAAAGTTCTGATTTTAAGCGCCTTTGCATACTTTAATTGTTTAGCAATTTTTTGTTTTCGTGTCAATGTAAGTTTATTTTTAACATTCAAATCGTGGACATGGTCTTCCTTGTACATATTTATTTGACAAATTACCTCTAAAAAAATTTCAGTTTTAGGAGATATGTTTACAATAATAACTGCGCCACATTGAGTACATTTTCCATTGCATTTAATAGAATCAAACAGAAAGTTCGTAGGTACGTAATTATTTTTAAAAGCAAACGTACAATTAAGATCTGTTTTTTTCCATATTTGATCTTCCAGCTCATTAGTCCAACTTTTCTGTAATAACGTGTGGTTTTTGGGTGCCATACGTTTAAATTCGTGAATATCCATTAGAAACTTTACTTTGAAATCAGAATTACTATTGCTATCATCAATATTTTCAAAATCATCGTTACTGTCAGAGTACTTTCTTTTTTTCGTCTTGTCTGTTACGTCATCAACCCGTACATCTGTGATGCTATCATGGAAAAAATAAAATTTATTGCGTCTCACTGACATTTGTATGGCCATTTTAGACATCTTATGTTGAAACATTTCATAAAATTCATCCTGTATACGTTCATATACATCATGAGTAATAGAAGGACACGACTTATTAAATATATATGCATATTTAGAAATAACGCGTTTTTGATCTTGCAATGGTATAACGCTTTTTCTACCTGCCATTTTGTAATAAAAATCTGAATCTTGTTTAGTTAATTCTTGATTGAGTGCACGAGCGTGTTCACTGTGGATAACGGGCTAAGAAATTAAATAATTGAGGTCCGCAAATATTGGTCGATGAGAAGATTGCCATTCCATCGTACATCGGTCATCAGAACATCTGTAACAAAACAAAAAAAATAAATAAATATAAAATAAAGTTTTATTTAGAGCTAAAGGGCTGTCGAATTGTAAAATGAAATGAAAATAGAGGAAAAAGAACAGAGATTTAAAACAATATTGTGCACAATAAATGCCTATTAACAATTTGAAAATGAAAACAATATATCTAGTTTTAATTTCCGCGAATATTAGTGGGTTGCAGGTATGCACCTCCCTCCCGCCCGCTATATTATGCACATGCAAGATTACTGGGCAAATGCAAGGATTTTAAGCACATGCAGGAAGGCAATGCAAAACCCAACACCATTACCGACACGTGTTTCGCCTCTCCACGAGGCATCCTCAGGGGACGTGTTGACTCGCTGACCGTTGAGTTGCGACTGAGAAATTAGTACAAGGCACCCCCCTTTTATTCACTGCCACCGTTGGTTATTTGTGTACAACTACCCACAAACATACGCAGTAAAGGGGAAGAAACCAAATTCGTCTGGTCATTCAACAGTGCAAAATTATTATTATTACTATGTTTCAAAATCTCTAATTGTTCCAAAACACACAGCCGGAAACCCTTATCACAAACATGTAGTATATTAAAACTATTGTTGTTGCGCAATGAATGGCTGGTATCAATTAAATGTTTCGCGAAATTCGATTTGTCCGAACGGCCATTTCTATACGCGGCAACATGTTCCCCATACCTTATGTCAAAGTTACGGCCCGTCTGACCCACATATACCCCGTTGCATTCATCACAGACCAGCCTATACACCCCAGACTTTTTACTATTTTCTAAAATATCTTTTCCGTTACAAACACGGCGTATATTCTGGTCCGTTCTGAACGCTACATAAACGTTGTTTTTTCTAAGTAAATTACTAATTATATCTGAAATGGGGCCCATATAGGTCAGACTGGCCACATATCTATTAATATTAGTACGCGGACATGCATATAATAGTGAACGAACCCGTTCTTTCTGCTTTTTACTAATTAAACTGTCTACCATTGACTTTGAGTAACCGTTAGAAATAGCGATTTGGTAAATAATATTAAGTTCTTTTACATAATTATCTGCTGAAAGGGGGAGGGCAAATAATCTATCAATATAGCTGCGGAAGGCGGCTAATTTATGTTGAAGAGGGTGACAAGAAGAGGCTGGTATTGTTGTGTCAGTGTGCGTCGGCTTTCGATAAATTTGGAAATCCAAGTTACTATTGAGTTTAATAAAACTCACCCTAAAATTAAATTTAAATTAGAACTAGAGTCCCAGAACTCCCTTAACTTTTTAGATTTGACTATCACAAAACTCAATAGTAACTTGGATTTCCAAATTTATCGAAAGCCGACGCACACTGACACAACAATACCAGCCTCTTCTTGTCACCCTCTTCAACAGTAATCTTGCATGTGCATAATATAGCGGGCGGGAGGGAGGTGCATACCTGCAACCCACTAATATTCGCGGAAATTAAAACTAGATATATTGTTTTCATTTTCAAATTAAAAATGGATTTCCGCAAAGTAACGCCTGACTCAATCAAGCCTATAAACAACTAAATAGGGTAAATAATAAAACGCATGATTCTATATTACTATGTATGATAATAATATGCATTAAATTCGTTATATCGTGCTCCCGAGGGAATCCTTTAAGATTCCGGGATAAAAGCTATCCTATGTTCTCTTCTGGGTCTCAAACTATCTCCATGCCTATCAAAATCGTTTTAGCCATCAAAGCATTACATACATGTCAGTCTTTCTCAAATCGTAAAAGCGAACGGTCGCATATTCACCTGGTATTGAATGGAGTTGTGAAGAGTGTCTTAACCCGTGAGAAGGCGCGCTATGAGCAATTTGCTCACACAAAAATTTAACTGAACCATTTATGGTCTTACCCTCGCACTACCGTTTTAAGAACCTAGGTACCTTCCTAACTATTCATCCCATCTCCTCTGACGCACCTTTCGTGGCGGTCAGTTCCGTTGCGACTGCGCAGCGAAGCGTTAGTGGAGGCCGTGTACCATCGTGCGGCAATTTGCTCATCACGCGCCCTTCCGTGTAAGTATTTATTTTTGTGGTTTAAATGAGTGTAGTTGTATTTTCTTCAATATTTTTTCATTTGTTTCATTTATTTACGTTGATAATCATTTAAAAACTATTTAGTAATAATGTTATTATTATTATTTTACTTCTAGCTACACCACACTTATAATATTTGATGGGGAGACGTACATTCCTGAAAGAGGTGGCTCTCGAACTGGTGAAACCTCATATTTCACGCCGGATTCGCCAAGAGAACATATCTTCAGATCTCAAGTTCCTAATGAAGAGGTTTGTGCCGGCTTATATGCCCACTGCGGAGCCCAGACCAAACGGATTCTGTGCAATATATGTCCTAGACGTAAGAATAGAAGGTCGAAAAAAGCATGTACTTCATGCAAGCAATTACTTTGCACAGAACATGCTAGATACATGTGTTCACCGTGTTTTGAGAAGCACATTAGTGATAACCAAATGAATGAATAATTTTTTGAGTTTTTGTAATTTATAAAGTTTTTTTTGTGATTTTCATGAAACTTGCCAAATTTTTTAAATAATAATAAGTTGTTTTGTTATTTGCTATAGAAGTTGCATTTATGTTTAATAGTTTTAATTAAAATACTCATTTTCTTATTAACTAAACCTTGTTTTATTCATTTACATACATTATAAGCCAATAAATATAAACTCTATAAAATATGAACATTTAGGATAATGTGACGGGTTAAAAATCTCTCACGAAGGTCTGAAGGTCTCTCATGAAAACGACTACGAAGATCCTAAAGTTACGGAGATGGCTCCAGTGGTCAATGCCAATAAACTGGTGCAGGATATCAGTCGAGAAGTGAAGAAGGCTTTCCGCGAGGAAATTAGTAGTCTCGAGAACTCGCTCGAATTTCTCAGTGAGCAGCTGACATCTATGGAGCAAGCTATTAAAAAACAAGACAGCAAAATCAAGGACCTTGAAAATAAAAACTACGATCTCCAAAATAAAAACAAGAACCTAGAACTGCGCATTAATGCCTTGGAGCAAGGATTCCAAGAGGTTGAACCGCAGTCCCTCGCAACAGCCTTGGAAGTAGCTGCGTTACCTGAGATGCCCTCAAATGACATAGAGAAGGTGATGGAGACCGTGGCCGGCAAACCGAGTGTGGCTGATAGGGAAATCCTTTCAACACGACGACTACCAGGACGCAAGGATAAACCGGGACCCGTCCTCGTTGAACTAAAGTCGAAGACGCTCCAGCAACAATGGATAGGCGCTAGCAAGGGACATTGTATTACCGTGGGTCAACTAGTGCCGAACGTCCCGAAGGAAAAAACTGATGATCGCGTCTTCATAAGGGAGGCCCTCACCAAGTATCAAAAAACATTACTATATAATGCAAAAACCCAATTGTTAAATAAGTCCTGTCAGTATGTATGGTGTAAAAATGGTAAAGTGCATGCTAGGAAGCTCAGTAATAGCAAAATTTATTATATCCGTACATTACAGGATATAAAACAAATAGAAAAAATATGTTCAACTCAACCCGAGAAACGAACAGAAGGATCAACTCCGTTCCCCACCGAATGTGTCTCCACGTTGTCGTCGTGGTGGGGCTTGAGCGTCCCAATGATCTTGCGAGCTTTCCCGGTAGAGCCACTCATGCCGGAAGGTCGCAAGTGAGGGATCAGACCAAGAGAGACACAAGCTTGCTCGCTGCTCTCTGGTACGCGTCTGATCATCAGACGTGACTGAGAGAGCAGCGAGCAGGTGGAGAGGGGAGGTTAGAAGAGAGGGCCCTGAGAAGGGGCGGAGCGAAAAGGGACCACACCCTTAAAAGGAACAAAAAATGAAAAAAGACGCTTGCAAAATGAGTCCCCAGGTGGGTCCCGACTGCTCAGCGGTCGGGGAATCCCACCCCGCTTCGGCGGGCTGCCCTCCGTACTCTGGGGTGGGCACCAAACGTCTTCCGCTTGCCAGTGGCAACAAGAGCCGAGGAGGCTCCGAGTCATCGTCGTCATCCGGATCTGACTCCTTTAAGGAGCTGATGGCGTACGAGTTTGGAGAGGAGGGTTCGCCTGAGCGCCGGGGTGGTGCGGAGTCGGATTCCGGCTCCGCCCCAGACCTAGTAACGGTCAGCTCGGCGGGCTCTGGATCCGGAAGAGAGGGGGCTGCTGCGGAGAACGGGAAGTTCTTCCGCAAGCGGCCCAGACGGGAGGATACCGGGGGGTCGTCCTCCGAGGGCGAATTTGCCTCCGCCCGCAAAATCCCCACCGCAAGGCGGGGCAGGGGCTGTGAGGCAGGGAGGGGGCTGGCTCCCTCTACCCGGGAGGTGGAGAGTCGGGCCGGGAGGCTGGTGGAGGAGGGGCGTCGCCCTGGAGGGAGCGGTCGTAGGGCTCCCTCTACTCTTCCGCCTACTCTCGACTCCGACGACTCGGAGCCCCCGGGAGAGGTGCGTCCCACGGTTGAGGAGAAGAGGGCCAAGCTGGAGGAGGTCGTGGAGGCCGCGATCCGCGCTGTGGCCTTTAAGAGGAAGCAGTCCTCTAAGCGGGAGGCCATTAGCGCGGCCAAAGCCTCCATTATGGCGGCGGCGGCGGCCAACGTCGGCAGGTCCGAAGAGGCGACAGAGTTGCGGGCGGAGGTCGCCCGCCTCGCGGCCGTAACGGAGAGACTCATAGCGGAGAATGAGTCGCTCCGGAGGGACCTGGCTGACATGGCCAGAGCGGCCTCTGAGGGGCCGCAGGGGGGGCTGAGTCCGGCGGCGCTGGAGGGGAGCCAAGTGCTGAGCCAGGTGCGGAGCCTGGTGCGGCAGGAGCTGGCTCCCTTCCGGAAGCAGTTTTCCGTTTTGGAGGACATGGTCCGGCGTCCCCCGTTAGCGGCGGCACAGAGGCCCCCGGGACAGCAGAAGGCGGCTTCGTACGCAGCCGCGGTGGCTGCTGGCCCGGGAACGTCCGGCCAGGCG
The DNA here is from genome assembly GCA_905332915.2 of Hecatera dysodea. NCBI lineage: Eukaryota > Metazoa > Arthropoda > Insecta > Lepidoptera > Noctuidae > Hecatera > Hecatera dysodea. The sequence goes on along the minus strand of HG995306.1, from coordinate 3,961,726 downwards.
AAGGCCAAGGCGGGAGCCGCGCCAGCGCCTGTGGCGCCGGCGCCTGCGACGCCGGCGACGACCAAGTCGGCCCCGGCGAAGAGGGGAAGGAGGAAGGCTGGAGGGGGAGCGGCTAAAGCTGCTGCGTCAGTGGCGCCGCAGCCGCCCCCACCCCCAACCTCGGACCCTCCTGCGACCGGGGCCGGGTGGCAGGTTGCTGGAGAAAAGCGGCAGGCCAAAAAGGCGGCCAGGAGCAAGGCCAAGAGGCAGCGGCGGAAGGCCAACGCCATCGCGGCGAGGCTTCGCGCCCCGAAGTCCGCGGCTGTGGTTTTAACACTGCAGCCGGAAGCGGAACAGAGGGGTGTGACGTACCTCGCCCTGATGAAGCGGGCGAAGGAGGCGGTGAACCTCCGGGAGCTGAGCATCACTGGGGGCCTCGGGATCAGGAGAACCCTGACCGGTGCCCGGAAGCTCGAGCTCGCCGGAGCGGAGAGTGGCCCGTTCGCGGACGCCCTGGCCGAAAGGCTGAAGGAGGTCCTCCCCGCGGACGATGTTCGAGTGTCCAGGCCGACTAAGTGCATTGACATGCGCATAGTGGGCCTGGACGACTCCGTGACGGAGGAGGAGGTTGTGGCTGCCGTCGCCAGGACTGGGGGGTGCTCTGCCGAGCTCGTCAAGGCGGGCACCCTCCGGCCTGACAACACGGGCATGCAAACCCTTGTGGTGAGCTGCCCCGTGACGGCGGCCAGAACAGTGTCGGAGGGTCGAAGGCTCTTGGTGGGGTGGGTTTCTGCGCGGGTAAAACTGCTGGAACCCAGACCTCTGAGGTGCTACCGCTGCCATGTGGGCAACCACACGGGAGCTATGTGCCCCTCGGAGGTGGACCGCAGTGGACTTTGTTTCCGCTGTGGTCAGCCCGGTCATCGGGCCGGCTCGTGCGAGGCCACGCCGCACTGCAGTGCATGTGCGGCTGTTGGCAAGCCGGCCGAGCACTGGGCTGGGGGAAGGGCCTGCGCGCCATCCGCCCCGAACAAGCGCAAGAGGTCCGCCGCCGCCGCCGCCTCTGCCGCCGCCGCGGCTTCCGTCGCCGCTTCTGCCGCTTCTGCTGTGGGTGCTGCGACTCCCGGTACTCGGGAGGGGGCTGAAATGGAGTGCCAGTAATGGTCCCATTTCGGCCTCCTCCAGAGACAAGTCGGCCGCTGTGCTATTGCGCAGTGGCTGATGCCTGTGGACGGTGAGCGTGGGTGGCTCGCCGTCCGATACCAGGCTGAGTCGACGACGCGTTGTGCTTCACGCGCGCCTCAAGGAGCCGTCAGCACCAGAGACGGGGCCCCATAGGGTCGGTGCCTGCTAGGGTTGCGGAATTTGTTCGAGAGAGTTGCCGCGGCCCTGGAACGCAAAGGGCACATGGAGGAGCACGGGTGGGTTTTAGTCAGTAAAAGTCTGACACTCCCTTCCGCTCCGCCCAGAGCGGGAGAAGTCATTTGATGATTTCCCATCCAAAAAAAAAAAAAAAAAAAAAAAAAGGGTCAACTCCGTTATAAATTCTTTATAGCTTACTCTGCCTCTCAAGTAGCACTTTTGTTTTTTACTTATAGCTGTTTACAAGATCAAGTAGTGTGATATAACTATGGATATAAAAGTACAAGAAATCTTCCATTGCAATTCAACTAATCACTTTTTCAAACAAATACCACCAAAGACCAATATAAGTTTGTCATGTATACATTTTAATATCAGATCTCTCATTAAAAACTTTACGAAATTACAACAAACCATTCATACATGTAATTATCCATTAGACCTTATAATTTTAACAGAAGTGGGTATCTCAGACAGTATTGTTAACTTGTATAACTTACCTGGCTATAGATTGTACTCACAATTGCGTCCAAGCCGAAAAGGCGGCGGCATTATCATTTATGTACGGAATCATCTCAAGTTTACATTAATTGAACATAAAACTAAGACTTTTGAAAACCTTACAGGCTACCTAAAAATAGATTTACATAATAACGCAGTTGTCTCTGCAATCTATAGACCACCGTCTACAAATAAAAAAGTATTTGTTTCGGAGCTTGCTAATCACCAAACTAAGTTTGATTTAAAACAAAACGTATATCGTTTTATTTGCAGACGACAGTACGGCAATAGTAAAATGCGGCAATAAAAATAGTTACGAAGCTGATATTAACAATACATTAAGGAGCATAGTAAATTGGCTTAATAGAAATAATTTAATTTTAAATATTAAAAAAACAAAAGTTATGCATTTTCACCAGCGTCTAGAAGCTGAAAATTATGAAGTTGAATTTAATGGACAAAAAGTAGACTCGACAGATGTTACAAAATTCCTTGGTATTCTAATTGATAACAAGCTGACCTGGAAACCGCATTCAGATGATGTATGTAAGAGGTTAAGCAAGTCAGCGTACGTACTTTATAACCTGGCAAAAAAGTTAACATTCGCACTGTGTTGGAAGCTTATCATGGTCTAGTGGCATCAGTTTTGAGATTCGGAGTTATATTCTGGGGTAACTGTACTGAGAGGGAGAGAATATTCAAAGCCCAAAAACGTTGCATAAGATCTATGACTAGTCTTAAAAATACCGACAGTTGTGCACCTGTGTTCAAATCTCTGAAATTACTCACCTTTCCTTCTTTGTATATACTTGAAGTTGCAATTTTTGTTAGAACAAACATACACCTTTTTACCCTAAGGGACGATATTAGAACACGTCCGGGATCTGTTAGATCGCAGTACAAAAATCTAATGTTTACAGGTAGGTACAAAACAGCATTATTAAGAAAAAGCTTACTATCAATGGGGCCCGTCATATATAATAAAATACCTCATGCCTATAAAGAAGAATCATTAAGTATATATAAAAAGAGGCTGACGTCCTTACTTTTAGATAAATGTTATTATTCAATTCAAGATTTTTTAAATGACAAGAGTGTATAATGTTATATTAATTTATTATATTTCAATTTTTTTTATATCCTTTGTTAATTTAAGTAAAATTATTAATCAGTTAGTCAAACGTTTGTAAGATTTTTTTTCTGTCTAAGTTCGGGTGGTCGGATAATTGAAAAGATAATATGTATTGTGTAATATTTTCTACTTTTGCATGCCGTAAGGTAGAGTGTGTTGGAACTGTTTTTACAATGGTGACATCTTATTTTGTACCCACATTCTTTGCGAATAAATGATTTCTTTCTTTCTTTCTTTCTTACTTCTTATTGGTGATACGAACATTAATCTGAAAGAAATTTCAGCATACAAAGATTCATATCTAAGAACACTTAGCGAACATGGATTGTTGTGTGGAATAACAGATTACACCCGAATCGAAACTAAAAAAGATTTAATCACTAAGTCGTGTATTGATCACATATTTGCACGTTTTCCCACACTACAACCGTTCGCGGCGTTGCTCGATGTCGTACTAGCTGCCCATCGAGGCATTATCTTTACCTGCGGTGACGAGTTGTTTCGAGGCTCCGAGTGTATACAGGTTGTTTCAAAGAAATCTATTAATTACGATATCTTTTACAAGGAACTTCAATACTGACTGGATAAAAACAAATAGTATGAATTCCCCTAACGATATTTTAAGTTTTATTTACAACGCGTTTGATAATGCAGACAAGTCTGCAAATAAAAATAAAGCAAGTAAATTGACTGACAGGTACTCGAGACACTTTACTATACCTTGGATTGATGATAATATGCACATCTATTAATCTATTAAGCACATTTATTAATTTGAAAAAAAGAAAACGGTGAGTTTTATCGAGATGCACGCGTCCACGTGCTCAGACTTGGATGATTTTCGTGTATATTAAACCTCATACCTTTTGTTACAGCCCATTTGGCATTTTCATTAATATTGGATTTTTTTCTTAATATTGGATTTCTTTTCTTCATCCTTTCGGACCATTTTTGCTGAGGGAATCTTTCGTCGGTCATCGCTTCCTTTGGTTATGTTCTACTATTTTTTATAGCCAGTAAACTGGTAGGAATTTTCCATTACTTTAAATTAACAGTGCACGATGCAATAATATCGCCTATAAACATAATAATATCGCCTCTTTAAATTTTAATAAAACCAATAGTTTAAGATTTGCTCCATGTAAGGGCAAATATATAGTGTTTAGTTAGTTTGAAGCTACGGGCCATTAAATAAAGAAAGGACAGAATAATTCTTTTTGTTTTATTTCTTTATTTAGCCTCCCACCGGCAGATTAAAAGTCTGAATCTTCCGCTCTATTCTTTCCGGCAACCTTTATTGTACTGTGTGCAATCTTCATGGCGCCCGAACTTATATAATTTCTTCTTTTTCTTTTATTTGGAGAGCACACATTCTTTAAAATATATAGTGTTTTTCACTTAACCACAGGCAACCACAAAAAAATATTACTCCAGGGAGAAATATTGTTACTTGGATAGACCAGGGTCGATAATTTTTAAAACCAAAAAAATAATAGTCCGATGAAACCCATTAGAAAAGGAGGGAAATATTATAAAAATTAAAGGAAAAATAATTTACGGGCGATATGAGGTTGGGAAGGGGATAGGGGTGAGTTTTTAAGGGTAAAAAACGGTTTATCTCGATTTCCGGCAAAACTAAAAGTCCTATGGAAAAAAGTCAAATGGAAAAGTTGTAGGTAATAAAAAGATCTAAAACTTTTGTATTTACATTTTTTTTTCACATAACCTCAAAAGAACATTGGCCAAAGATTCAAAGAATCATGACCAGTTTTGACCTGAAATTTTTCTAACGCGTCTAGTGACAAAAATATTCTTTAAAAAATTGCATATTTTTTGCTTTATTCGTATCACTCAATTGAATTTTCTAATAAAGCCAGGAAAAAAAACTATGTTAATATGTTTATCATTCTCAATAGACCTTTGGAAACGAAACATGTTTTACACACGTTCCGTTTCATAGAATACGAAAAACTTTTCCGTTCGTCATGTGGTTAATTAATGTTGAAAATAACCAACTGGTACTTTTCACTTTCCAAGTCTATTAATTTAAGCCTAGCTATGATTTTTTTTATGGTTTTAGGAAGAATAAATAAGTATACAGGTGACAGCTTATGCGTAAAACGAACTTCTTTAGCCACAACGTGAATGACAGGTTGACATTTAACTGACGTTTTGCAGTCTTGAGGTTGAGAGAGACCACTCTCATTTTCTACGGATTTCGACACCTACCACTTATGATTACTCTGGCCTTGTGTTACGGAATACGGAAACTGATCCATTGGTTTTTGATTGGGAGCTAAGACATACAGCTGAATCCAGCTTAACAGGGAGCCTACCCCAATATAGTTGGGATAGGCTAGGCAGATGATGATGATTGGAAGCTAAGACGTTATCGCTCATGTTGGAAAGCGTTATGGAGCCTTCTACGACTTCTACGAGATTGCTTCGTATTAACAGCAACATATGCGTCAACACGCTTCGGCGTTATCGGGCCATTCAGCTTGATAGCCGAGTCATCTCGTCAATTAGCACTTGGATATTTCCAGTAATCGTAAGTATAATAAAAATGAAGTACCTAACGTTTATTATTCAGTCAACGAACGCTATTAAAAAATTATTGATATGCAGTAGTGGTAAAGCATACTTTTCAAGTTCAGTTGCGCGCGAGACGCCGACGCGAGCGCACGTAGTTTGTTTACTCCGTATCGCTTAAGTCAAGGTTTTTTTACGAGTACCCACATACGTTGAGAATGGAAGAAAAAAGTGTCGGAGATAACAGTGATTTGATGAGAATATTCAAAATATATTGAGAAGCAACTACAAGAGTCCCTACAAGGTTTTCATACATATTGCTAAGAAAGAAAATGGAGAAAAGTTAATCAAATGTCAGAAGTTAGTTGAATTAAGAGTAAGAATTCAATTTGTTAACCAACTCGACTTATCATACGGGATAATTAAGGGTGTAGACTTGGAACTAAGTGAGTCAGAGATATTAGAGTCATTAGAGACTTCATGCAAAATATTATCAGTTAGAAGACTAAGGCGTATCAATCAGGACAGAGAATGAGTGGACAGTGAGACTGTGCGTGTGTGTTTTGAGAGCCCTACAACTCCAGAATTTATTCTTGCCTATGGATGCCGGTTTAGAGTAGAACGATGTGTATTTCCTGTCTCTCAATGCTCCAACTGTTGGAAATTCGGGCATATAAAGAAATACTCGTGGATTCCCGTTCGTCCCGTCGACTTCGTCCCCCGAGGGGGACGAACGGGAATTCGTTATTTATTTTCCCGATGGTCCCTCTAAATTTTTTAGGAGACGAATGGGAATAATTTATTAATTCTTTTTTTTAGGTCTATTGCTCCCCACCAAATAATATAAGACTGGTGGTTTTAATTGGCAAAAAAAAACAAATTTGAAATAAATATCAGTCATTTATTAAGGAATAAAAATCACAGAATCAACTTTGCGATAACTCGCAATATTTTTAACCGACTTCTAAAAAAGGAGGAGGTTCTCAATTCGGATGTTTGTATTTTTTTTTAATGTTTGTTCGCGCATAACTCCGTCGCTTGCCAACCGATTTGAAAAATTCTTTTTTTGTTGGAAAGGGTATACTTTCCAAATGGTCCAATGAAAATTTTATCGAAATCGAACAAGCGGTTTTTTTGTTAATTTCAATAAATGATACCAAATCTGTCGGGGTAGCTGAAATCGCATGTTTGTTTATTGTTTACACCAATTTATACCACGTACGCTGTGATGGGTATGTTTAGCTGGGAGTGAACCAATAAAAAGTGAAAAAATTTTTTTTTACAAAAAATAAAACCGACTTCTAAACAAAAAGTATAAAATAACTTTAATTTCGGAAGTCGGTGTGTACAACAACAAAAGAGCAACCAAAAACACCGAGTTCCGAAATTAAAGTTATTTTATACTTTTTGGTTTTTTGTTTAGAAGTCGGTTTTATTTTTTGTAAAAAGTTTTTTTTTATATATAATATTCTTTTTAATTAAGAATAAATTTCTCCTTATAACTAAAAAAATATGATTAAAAAATCAGTGTATAGAGCTTATAATAAAAAAAAGTCTGTATTATATTACAATTAAACACTACAAACAGACTTTTACCATTCAGGTTGTTTCCTTTTGAAATATGTATAAGTCACTATTTTTTGTAGTCACAGTTGCTTATGTGTATGGTGGCAAGATTTTACGTTTTACATTATGTAAGTAATTAGAAAAGTTGACTCATTATTTTAACACATAAATAGGGTCAGTAAATTACTGCACAAATCTTTTTAGTGGGACGAATGGCACTAATCGAAGAACATATTCCCATTCGTCCCCTCTTGAATTAGGATTGGGACGATCGGGAACAAATTAAATATTATTTTTGTAAATTCCCGTTCGTCCCCCTCGGGGGACGAAGTCGAGGGGACGAACGGGAATACACCGCAATACTGTCCAACAAAAAAGATTAGGTGTCCTAAATGCGGCAAAGAGCATGAGAACTGTGAAACAGACAGAATTGTATGTCTTAATTGCAAAGGGCCTCACATGGCACTTGATAAAACATGCCCTGCCTTCCTAAAAGAAAAAGAGATTCGAACTCTAATGAGTGTGGAAAACATATCCTATAGAAAAGCCTTAGAAATATATGTATCTAAAGGACAACAATAAAGGCAATAGGTTTGAAGCAATTTCTTCTGATCCTGATGAAAAAACAGAGGAAAGTCAAATTACTTTGAAGAAAACTTACAGTACTGCTGTGAAATCGTCAGTTCCTACACAAGAAGTCTTAACTAATGAAACTGAATGCAATCAAACAGAAATATTAGGGAATAGACAAAAACAAAAAGTGGACAAATCTAAGAAGCAAAAGAAATATAAAGATGGGCAAGCAAAACCAAACTACTTTTATGGAAACAGAGTGGGAAGCCTTTTCTATGGAAGATGAGATAATTGAAAGTAGTCATGAAAATAGACAATCGGAAAAAGAAGAAGCTGAAAAAAAGAAGAAAAGAAAATTCAGATTTGTAGAAATATTTTAAAAATTAAAGAGATAATTTATTCAGAGAAAGGATTTGAAGAAATAATAATGTCGGTCATCATCAGCAGCCTGTTGCAGTCCACTGCTGGACATAGGCCTCTCCAATTGCACGCCACTTAGATCTATTTTCGGCTTCTCGCATCCAGTTTCTGCCAGCCGTCCTGCGCAAATCGTCACTCCACCGTGCCTGAGGACGTCCTACACTACGTTTGCCGAGACGCGGTCTCCACTCTAGAACTCGTTTACCCCAACGGTTGTCGGTTCTACGACTAATATGGCCAGCCCACTGCCACTTCAGCTTACTAATCCGGTGGGCTATATCAATTACCTTGCTTCTCTGACGGATCACCTCATTTCTGATGCGATCCCTCAGAGACACACCGAGCATAGCCCTTTCCATAGCCCGCTGAGCGACTTTGAGCTTATGGACCATACGAGCCGTCAGTGTCCACGTTTCGGCTCCGTATGCCATGACGGGTAGGACGCACTGATTGAAGACTTTCGTCTTTAGGCACTGTGGGATCGACGATGTAAAGACTTGACGTAGCTTCCCAAATGCTGCCCAACCCAACTGAATTCTTCTGTTCACCTCGCCCTCAAAATTGTTTCTACCTAACTGCAATGACTGCCCGAGGTACACATATTTTTGAACAACTTCGAGAACGGCACCGTGAATCGCAATCGGTTCCGGTAGAACATGTTCGTTGAACATGACCTTGGTTTTATCCAAGTTCATCCGTAGGCCGATGCGTACAGAAGAGTCAGCCAGGTCATTCAGCATCTGTTGTAGTTCCTGCAGCGTTTCTGCCATAATGACGATGTCGTCTGCAAATCGCAAGTGAGAGATGTACTCGCCATTGATGTTAATGCCACGTTCTTTCCAGTTCAGCGTCTTGAACATATCCTCCATTGCATTAGTGAACAATTTCGGGGAAATAACATCCCCTTGTCTCACTCCTCGATGCAACGGTATGGGACTTGTTTGCTGATTCTGTACTTGAACGGACATGGTGGCGGCCTCGTAGAGACATCTCATCACTTGGATGTATCGCCAGTCTACTTGGCAGCGCTGCAGGGACTCCAGAACAGACCAGATTTCAACCGAGTCAAAGGCCTTTTCATAGTCCACAAATGCTAGACACAGGGGCTGATTATACTCTTCGGTCTTCTGTATAATCTGCCGCACTGTGTGGATGTGGTCTATGGTGCCGTATCCGCTCCGAAATCCAGCCTGCTCCGGTGGTTGGAATTCGTCGAGTCTTCGCGCAAGACGGTTCGTGATCACTCTTGAGAACAGCTTATAGACGTGGCTTAGAAGGGATATGGGTCGATAGTTCATCAACAGGGTCTTGTCTCCTTTTTTGAAGAACAAGACGACCACACTTCTACTCCACGCCTCTGGAGTTCTCCCTTCAAAAAGGACAGCGTTGAACAGCTTCTGGAGCTCCCTCAGTACGGGGTTACCCCCAGCTTTCAGCAGCTCTGTGGTAACGCCGTCTTCTCCAGGGGCTTTTCCATTTTTCAGCTGCCCAAGAGCGATCTCGATTTCGCCAGTACTGACTTCTGGCAGGTCTTCGGTGAAATGGCGTGTCAATGTGGCTCTAGAACCCTCATTTTCGGGATCAGGACGAGATGCATGCGATGCGTATAACCGGCTATAGAAGTCCTCCACTTCCGAAAGGACTGCTGGCTTCGAAGAGACGACTTCTCCACTTGCTGTGGTCAACTTCGTCAGGTGGCTTCTTCCAAGAGATTGTACGAACACCTTTGACCCCCGGTTCTGCTCGATTGCTCTTTCAACCGAAAGAGCATTGAAGCGCCGGAGGTCGCGTCGTACGTGCTTGTTGATCTCTCGGTTTAGAAACCGCTTTGCCGACGAAGTGACGGGTGGGTTTTCACGTCGTTCCTTCATTAGCCCTAAAGTCCCTTCTGAAAGCTTAGACTTCTTGCCCTTACGCTGCATATCACAGAATCTTGTACCTTCTTCCCTGAGGATCCGAGTCACATTTTCGAGGTTCTGGTTTACGTCTGTTGTGGTTTCCACGGCAGCGAATCGGTTTTCCAGGTTTGCCTGGAACGTTTCAGATCCAGCCATGGTCTGGAGCAGAGTTGGTCGGAGTCTGGACTTCATCAGAAGGACACGTTCGGCCTTGAAGTTAATATTCAGAGAGCCTCGGACAAGTCGGTGATCGCTACCGGTATTGAACCTGTTGATCACGGAGACGTCTCTGAATATATGCCTCTTGTCCGTCATGATGAAGTCGATCTCATTTTTGGTCATAGTGTCGGGGCTTTGCCACGTCCACTTCCTTTGGGGTTGTTTCTTGAAGAAGGAGTTCATCAAGAACAACCCCTCCCGCTCGAGGAAGTTGACGAGCATTTGCCCCCTATGATTTCTGCTTCCAAATCCATGGTGTCCTACTACCGATTCGCAGCAATTCTGTACTCCCACTTTGGCGTTAAAGTCCCCCATGACAACGGTGTACTGTGTCTTTGTAGTGAAGTGGAGGGCTCTCGATATGTCATCGAACATATCCTCCACTTCGTCGTCCGAGTGTGTCGAGGTCGGTGCGTACACTTGCACTACCTTGAGGCTATACCTCTCGGTGAGCTTCACAATAAGGTACGCTACCCTGTTCGACACACTTGACATTTCCACAACGTTGTCAGATAGGGACTTGTTTACCAGAAACCCAACGCCGCCTTGGGATTGTTGGTCTCCCTCTCGGAAGTACATTAGGTGACCCGATTCCAGGGTTATGGTGTCCTCCCCCTTTCTTCGGACTTCACTCAACCCTAGTATGTGCCACCTAATTTTCCCAAGTTCCACCTCGAGTTGCGCCAGATGCGAGTCAAGCCGTAGCGTGCGTCCGTTGTACGTCGCCAGGGTCAATCTGTTATTGTGGTGGCCTCCCGTAGCCCGGAGATTCTTGGCACCCCCCCGCCCCGCCGTTACCATGGTCGCCACCATGACCAGGAATAGCGGGACCACCGGGAACTGGGGGCCGTGGCTTTTTGTTGTACTGCATTTTTGGAGGAGTTGCCCATAATCGCCACGCTGGGCAGGCGGGTTGGCGATCGCAGGGCGTAGCTTCTCGCACCGGTGACGCTGCTGCCCATCACCGGCCTGTTACATTTAGCTACGCCTATTTGATGGATATACCGCCATCGGTCGGTCGCCAGAGCCTCGTTCGTCATTCAGCAGGATGCACCACGTGCAGGTGAGGTTGGCTTGGGGCGAAGGATGGTAGTTCGCCCCTTACATCCCTATAATGTCGGTGTTGAAAGTAATATATGAGGAATGCAAGGTATTTGTTAAGGATTTTTTACTTGGAGGAAATGTATGTCAATGGTTGTTAAAATCTATAAATGGATAATTATCCCAAAGACGCTGTAATTAATATACTGCAATGGAATAGTCGAAGTTTAAAGTCAAAATCACATAATTTAGATGCGTTACTCGGGCAAGAAAAAATACATATTGTTATTGTAAGTGAAACTTGGCTTAATCCAGACGTTCATTTGAATATGAGAGTTTATAATATATATAGAAAAGACAGAGACGATTCTTACGGGGGTGTAGCGATAATTATCCATAAATTTATAAAAGCGCAAGTATGTCCAATCACCTTAAGTAATGTAGGTATAGAGATTATATGTATGAAAATACTTAATTGTAAGAGTTTGGAACATGTTGTATCTATTTACTGTCCATCTTCTGTGCGTACAACATCATCAGATTGGGACAATATTTTCTCGTTAGTGCCTAAAAAATCAATAATTGCAGGTGACTTTAATGGTTCCGACGTTTGGCACCCAAACTGGGGCGGGCTGGGGCTGCCTTCAAGCGGCTCTTGCCCAATCTGGGGGGACCAAACGCCTCCTGCCGGAGGCTGTACGCGGGGATCGTGCGGTCCATGGCCCTTTACGGGGCCCCAGTGTGGGCGCTGTCGCTAAGGCGACTGCCAGCGCGCCACCTGGTCTCGGCCCAGAGGGTCATGGCCACTCGGCTTGTCCGTGGATACCGCACGGTCTCTGGCGAGGCGGCGAATCTCCTTGCCGGATTACTGCCGTGGGATCTGGAGGCGAGAGCCCTCGCGCACGTTTACGCGTTGCGCGTGGAGGCGCTAAGCCGGGGTGAAATGCTGCTGCCGCGGCAAATTGCTGCGCAGCGGACGGAGCTCCGGCGGGATCTCACGGAGGTTTGGAGACAGCGACTATCGCAACCCAGTGCTGGGCACGCCACTATTGTGGCGATAAGTCCCCTCTTTGAGGCGTGGCTGGAGAGACGTCACGGCGTTCTCACCTTCCGCCTGACGCAGGTGCTCACCGGACACGGTTGTTTCGGGAGGTACCTGTGTCGGATCCAGCGGGAGGACACGTCCGGGTGTCATCACTGTGTGGATCGCCCGGAGGACACGGTGGAGCATACGGTGGAGGTCTGCCCTGCTTGGGCGGAGCACCGCCGTGTCCTCGTCGAGGTGATCGGCGGCGGCGACCTCTCGCGTCCGGCCCTGGTTCGGGCCATGGTCCGGAGCGAGGAGGCATGGGAAGCGGTCGCCTCCTTCTGCGAAGCAGTAATGCTAGCGAAGGAGGAGGCGGAGCGCGTGCGAGACAGGGATGCCCCTCGCTCCAGCCGCCGCAACAGAAGAAGACGCCCCGGGCGTCGGGAAACGCAGGGCGATTCCCGGCCACCGTAGGCGCGGGCCTGCGGATGGCGAGCTATGGGTGGCTCGCCGTCCGATAGCAACCAGGCCCGAGTCGACGGCGCGTCGTGTTCCACGCGCGCCTCAAAGAGCCGTCAGCAAATTAGACGGGGCCCCATAGGGTCAGTGCCTGCTAGGGTTGCGGAATTTGTTCGAAAGAGTCACCGCGGCCCTGGAACGCAAAGGGCACAAGAAGGATCACGGGTGGGTTTTAGTCAGTAAGAGTCTGACACTCCCTTCCGCTCCGCCCAGAGCGGGAGAAGTCATTTGATGATTTCCCATCCAGAAAAAAAAAAAAAAAAAAAAAAGGTGACTTTAATGGTCACCATACAAACTGGTCGTATAAAACGGATCCCCGTGGAACTCAAATATTGGACTCATCTTTGGAGCACGGCTTTGTGACATTAAATAATGGAGAAGCAACCCGGGTCAAATTAGTTAATGGAAATATACAAAGATCATCACCGGACATCACACTAGCGTCATCGGATATCGCTATAAAGTTCCTATGGGCTGTAATGAACGAAGGTAGTGATCACCTCGTAATGAAGATTTCTATGAATTATCAAGAACACATCGAGTATAATAAAAGACGAAACTTCAAAAAAGCAATGTGGGAGGCCTATCGTCATGAGCTTGCGGAGTCTTTCTGGAGTAGTCGATGTCAATAATAATATTCAGGCATCATACGACTATTTCCTAAAACAAATTGATATGGCAGCAAATAAACACATACCTATGGTTAAAATATGTACTAGTCCCGTAAGGAATTTTAAGCCAAAAGAGTATTGGAATTCACCATTATCTAAAGCAGTGGCTGAACGTAGATTGGCTTTAGCCAAATTCAGAAGAAATCCTACTCCTGAAAATCTTACAAGATTAGAAGAGAAAGGGGCACATGCAATGAACTTGATAATGAAAGCTAGAGATAATAATAATAATAATAATATAATAATAAATGTTTATTCACAAAATTACAGATAGTACGTACTTATTATAAAAACGGTTGTTGCTAAATCTGTACAAAAAAGTTTATGACCCTGCCTCTTAAACTAGGATAAACCTGTATTTTTAGAGACAGTGTTCGTCCAATTGATTTTCAAAATTAAATATGATTTAAGACAACAAGTTAAAGGTGTTAATTATTATTTATCAATAATTTTTTTTTTTACATATTTTATAAACTGTTAGTATCTAATTATGTATGTGTTAGGCCTGTGAAGTGTGAGTGTGAGTGTGAGTTAGTGAGCGCGTGTTTCTGAGCACTTGTAGTGTATGTTTGTTGTTAATAGGTGTTTGAATAAGAGCGTGTGATTGTGAGCAATAGTAGTATAGTATGCAGTAGAAAGCGAGCAATTATATTGTTGTTAGGAGATGAATGTGAGCAAAGACTCAGTGTAGGCATAGTCCTTTTTTAGTAGCCACTCTGTTACTATGGATTTCACATTGTGTAAGTTTAATTTTAATATATTTAATTGTGTGTCAACTTTATGGTATATGTGTGTACTTAGTATGTAGAATTGATGTTTTGCGAAAGCGGTTTTGTGTTGAGATCTTGGGAGGAGATTTAATCTCTTATTAGGCTTGGGTAGAGGCAGACCGACATGTGTTCTAAGGATAGATCGGAGCACAAAGAGTTGCCGTACTGAAAGAACTCCACATTCGGAATACAGTTCTGTATTTGGATACCTGTAGGGCTTTTTACAGAGGACTTTGAGCACGGCCCTCTGCGCTCTTTCCACCCTCAGAACACTGGTTTTTATAGCGCCACCCCATACAGTAATGCAATATCCTAAAACTGATTGGCACAGAGCAAAATACACCATCTTCAATGTGTCTAGGCTAGCTGAGTCTCTAAGGGACTTAAAAGTGTGGATAAGTCGCATTGTTCTTGTGGTAATTGCTTCGATCTGTTTGTCCCATCTTAGTCCGCTATCGATCTGTACTCCAAGATACTTAGCACTGTCAACTCTAGTTAGTGCTGGGCAGACACAGGGACCGAGAAAATCGGAGCAAGAGTGAGCTATTACTGAGAAAGTATGGGAAGGGGCCGTGCTACTGCGGATTGCGAAAGGTATGAATGATGTTTTGGTAAAATTGAGCGTAAGGAGGTTTAGTCTAAGCCACTTCATTACCCTGAACAAAGCTACCTCTGCAGCAACCTTGACCATATCCCACGTAGGTCCGTAAACGAGGATCGCGGTATCATCAGCATACGCATATATATTACAGTTAGTGAGGCTCAATCTACACAGGTCGTTTACATAAATTTGGAAGAGTGTTGGTCCGAGGATGCTTCCTTGGGGGACGCCATAAGTTACAGGTTCCTCGTCACTGTTGTACTCGTCAATTTTGACAAATTGCGTGCGATTGGTGAGGTAGCTTTTGAAAATCTCAAGTTGTATGCCCCGTACACCAACTAGTTCCAGCTTCGCGATAAGTTTAGGAACAGAAACTGTGTCGAATGCTGTCTACGCAACGTCACTAGATCGGGCTGCCACTGTTGGACGACTCAGAGGGGGAGTGCGGGGTGTAGTACCAAAATCTCACGCGCGCGCCGCCACTGTGGCATTCTTTGTATCGGTCGATAAAACCTCACACGCATTATTGTAAAAAACCTAAAATTATTGATTATAGCACACCTAAAGCTATCGAAGAAGTATTTTTATTTATCACCCAAACATATTTGGACCTTCAACGCCGGATGCAGCAGAAGAAATCGTTGCGACCAGCATAAATCGGACGCGCGAGACCATCAGCGAAGCCATCCACGGTACCAGCATAAAACGGTCAGGTCAATCATCACTCTTTATCCTATCCTTTTTCTGTGTTCAGTGTTTTATTTGTGTTAATATTGTGTGAAATTCTAGTGTTTTATGCCCGTTAAATACTAAAATACGCAAACACCATTTTCGTTGCGTCGCTTACCCTCAACTTCGTTTTATCAAAAATTCTTTGCAAGACTTTTAAAATAATTATTTTCCACGGTCTTCCACAAACTACAAAATGACTAAAACTCCTACAAAGGAAAGTCATAGCGGTGGTGAGGATTTAATTAGAGATTTAAATAAAAAAAGAGGTGTTGTTCGCGGTAAATTTAGATTATTTATGAAGTACGTAGACTCTGTAGAAAAAAACCCGATTACTGAAACCATTAAAACAGAACTACAAACGCGTTTACAAAAAGCAGATTTATTGTTAGAGCAGTTTTCAGAAATTCAGGATGAGATAGACTTAAAAATCCCTGATGGTCAAGTAGAAAAGGAATTAAGTGAGAGAGAAACCTTTGAATCCCATTTTTATGCTTATGTGACTAAAGCTAAGTGTATTATTAACGCAGATAATAATCAAAATTCGTCTAAACTTTGTAGTAAAATTAAATTACCTACAATTTCACTTCCTACCTTTGACGGTTCATATGACCATTGGTTGGAGTACCGCGACACTTACCTATCTCTCATCCATTATTCGAAAGAAATAGATAACGTGCAAAAATTTCATTATTTACGCTCTTCTCTTACTGGCAGTGCATTATTAGTTATCAAATCATTAGAATTTTCCTCTGAGAATTATAATATAGCATGGGAGTTATTGGAAAACAGATTTAATAATAATCGATTACTTGTGCAAAATCATGTAAAGGCTTTGTTTTCTATCACGTCACTTAATAAGGAGTCATCCAATCAAATTCGCAAACTTATAGATACCGTTCTTAAAAATATACGTTCCCTCAAGAACCTTGGGGAGCCGACGGAGTCATGGGATACATTGATTATCTATTTGATTACATCTAAACTCGATTCAGCCACCGAAAGAGAATGGGAGACTCATAAAAGTTTAATTATAAATAGTAAAAACCAGTCAAATTCAAATCTATCTCTTGATCTTTTGATTACTTTTCTCAAAAATCGGGCTGACGTACTAGAAACTATTCATTTGGCACATAGTTAATCTTCATCCGACAATAACACTAAGAAACCACCACATTCACAAATACAAAACAAATCACACAGTCACACATCGACACAAAATAAACAACTTAATAATAAATTTTCAAAACGTTCTCGCAATTGCATTATGTGTCAAGCTAATCATCCGCTTTATGCTTGCGATACATTTTTAAAATTATCTGTTAACGATAAAGTTAAATTCATTGATGAAAAGAAGTTGTGTTCTAATTGTTTACGTGCCAGTCATTCAGTTGATGAGTGTTGGTTCGGTCCTTGTAAGTTATGCAATAGGAAACACAACAGTTTAATTCACGATAAATGTGACGGCAATGGGAATGCATCAACATAGTCAGCTGTTGCGCTTAATTCACAAGCATCGTCGCAGGATACAACTAGTGCTAACTCCACAAACACAACCACATTGCATTCTGCATCTTACACAACACATGAAAGTTCTGTTCATTCATTATTAGAACCGGTACTGCTGTCTACAGCTTTAGTTGAGGTTGCAGATAAAAGCAATAATTATCACACTACCCGCGCTTTATTAGATAATGGCAGTCAGCATTGCTTTATTGCGGAATCTTTATGTAAAAGACTAAATCTTAATTTAATACAGTCCACTGTTCAAGTCACCGGTGTAGGTAATTCGGTGACTAATTCCACACAATCATGTGAAATTAATTTAAGGTCTAAAACTTCACAATATAGTACGCGCTTTAAATGTTTAGTTTTAAATCAAATCACAGCTCAGTTGCCGTCTTTAGGCACAAAATCACACATAAACATCCCTGACAATGTATAGTTAGCGGATCCTAAATTTTATTCGCCATCAGGAATTGAATTATTAATTGGGGCGGATAAATTCTGGGAACTATTGAATGATGGATTAATTCGCTTAACACGTTCGCGTGAGCAACCTCATTTCTGAATGTTCGTACTGAGGCACACCTTTTTCCCATACAAATTTAAGCAACGTCTAAAGACGTCCCGCCGTAATACGTACGTCTTAGACCTGTGTTATGTGGCGCAACGTTATTTCACGTCCAACGTCTATATATATAAATATATACGTTGCCGCCACCACGTAGGTCTGACTTACCATGCTAAACGACACTACGTTCATAGGCGTGAACTTAAATTAAGGAAATTGAAATGATACAACTGGATATGTAGGAATAAGTATAAGTTTAATCAAAAACTTTTAACATTCTTCTTTATATGAAGTAATAGAATCATGGTAACTACGTGGAACATTTTCAATTCGTGTCACAGCTTGACATTCTTCAGAATCAGTTTGTAGAGATTCGGTTTGGTCCACATCAGGTGATGACGATGAGCTCGAGCTAGACGTACAATTATGCATTGGAGCTGTACTTACGGGTTCATGATACGTTCTTCCTTATCCATCAATAACAATGCAATATTACACCTATACTAAAGCAAATAGCAATGTAACTATATGTTACGTTATTATAAAAACCATAACACCATTTATTTTATGATTATTACCATATTCTCACTGTTCAAAATAAGCAAATGCAAAAAAAGCAGAAAAACCGTTACGAACTTCTCTTTCGAAATTATATCAAATTCATGTTAGTTATGACATTGTTTGTTGGTCAAAAACATGTGGATACTTATACCAAGTAAGTGTAATAAAGAATTTTATGTTGTCGCTGCGCAAAAAGGACGTACATTATAAAATATATCTATAAATATTTTACCATAATTCATTGTGATTTTAATCATAGTCAATTTATTTGCATAAAAGACTATAACTAAATTCAATTATTTATTAGGTTGGCAAAACTGGTGTCGCGCTGCTATTGGGCCGTTGCAAACTTCCGGAGCAATGGTGGGGCGACACTAGTCGGTGCCTGGGCATAAAACTGTGGACTGTGGATTGATCGGGCAGTTGGTTGCCGAATACAGTGCGAGTAGTATCTCCTGAGTTTCAAGTGTGATTGGTGTAAAGTGTTCAAATATTATTTTATATTGTGTTTTACGCTACCCTACTTTGATTAAATATATATCGACAGTTATTCAGTGTTTGATTGTGTAGTTTCTTATATCAGAAGTGTTACGAAAACGCGCCCCAATATGCCGCGACGCCACAAGCGCGCTCGAGGGAGAAGTGCATCAACTACGAGTGAATCGAGTAGCTCGTCTTCAAGTTCTTATTCACCTTCTTCGAGCAGCTCTAATGGACACAGGCGAAAAAAAAGGAGACGCACCAGGCGTGCGTCTCCCGCAGTAAGCCAAAATGTTATTCTATCTTCTGTAATACCCGAGTTTGACCCATTAGTGGACGATATTGAAATGTGGATAAATGTTGTAGAAGCCAATGCTCATGCTTTTCGTTGGCCTGATCGTGTTTTACAATATCAAGCATTGCAAAAATTACGCAATACTGCTAAAACCTGGTACGATTCACTTCAAAAAAATAAAACGCGTTGGACAACCTGGAAATGGAAGGATTGGAGAAATACACTATTAGATACATTCAAAATAAAACGTAACATGTATAGTTTGCTGAAAGACTTAATCCAAACAAAACCCGTGGACGGTCAATCATTATATGAATTTTATTTCGTACAAAAAGGCAAAATAGATGATGATGATGAAGATGAGGTTGTCGTTTTCTGAACAAGACATTATTTCGGTTATTGTAGGATCAATTGGCGATAAAAATATAAGCACTGCGGCTGATGCCGGTAATTTTAAATATTGTGATGATCTGGCTTCCTTTTTGCACGGGAAAATGTATGTCAACCCGGAACAAAGGTCTGTTCAGAAAAATAACAACCTTTATAATAAAAATTCAGATCGCTCTAGTTACATTAATTTAGAGAAAAAGACAGAAAGTTCTTCAAGCTCCAATGGAGCACCAGGGCATAGTTCTGTTTCACATGCGGGTACAAATATTACATGTTTTCGCTGTGGCGAACCTGGTCATAAAAAGACCAGCTGTAGTCAGAAGGATAATGTTAAATGTAATTCATGTAATCGTTTTGGTCATTTGGCGCTTGCTTGTAGGTCTAAACCTAAACTAAAACCTGAAAAGGAAAGTGAAGTTAAATTTATTGCCGAGCCTACTCCTAAGGATAAATTTTATAAAGATGTTATCATTAATGGATGTAAACGACAAGCTTTTATTGATATGGGTAGTAGTTGTTCTCTGATAACGTCATCTTTGGCACGCGAGTTAAACCTTGCTATTTTTCAGTTAAATAAATCGGTGTTACTATCTGGATTTAAAACGGGGTCTTGCTCCAAAGTCACTCATGGGGTACAAGTTGACATTATGGTCGATCTCGCTGAACTTAATATTGTCCTATATATTTGTGATGAATTAGCCGGCTGTCCTATTTTAGTGGGTAGAAATTTTACGGAGGACAAAAGGATTATGTATGCACGGGTAGGAAACAGCCTTTCTTTTTGCCCTATAAATAATGAGCACGTAGCCTTAATAGAGGCGTCCATGTTCAACTCTGATTCTGTTGAGCACATCTCTTTGTTAAATGAAATCTTTGCTAAATACCCTCGGGTTGTTTCAAAAGATTTACAATCGTTAGGAAAGACATCTTGCGTTGAGTTAGAAATTGAGTTAATAACGAATAAACCCGTGTACCAAAGACCCTACCGTATGTCTGAATCCGAAAAGGCAGCAACTAGGGAAATTATTGATGAGCTATTGAAAAATGGCATAATTCGTGAAAGTAATTCCGCCTATGCTAGTCCGGTTTTATTAGTAGATAAACCTTCGGGTGAAAAACGTATGTGCATCGATTATAGGTCTCTAAATAAAATAACTGTGAAAGAAAAATATCCAATGCCCATTGTAGAAGACCTCATAGACAAACTTCGAGGATGTAAATGCTACACATCTATTGATTTAAAAAGTGGCTACTATCAAATAAATGTAAATGAAAATTCCATTTATAAAACAGCATTTATTACCCCTGACGGTCATTTTGAATTT
This sequence comes from Hecatera dysodea, assembly GCA_905332915.2. Classification (NCBI taxonomy): domain Eukaryota; kingdom Metazoa; phylum Arthropoda; class Insecta; order Lepidoptera; family Noctuidae; genus Hecatera; species Hecatera dysodea. The sequence goes on along the minus strand of HG995306.1, from coordinate 3,941,061 downwards.
ACAAGGATGCCATTTGGATTGTGCAATGCACCATCTGTATTCCAAAGGCTAATGAACTCGGTCTTGGGTAAACTGCGCTTTGATAAAGTTACTTGTTATATGGATGATTTATTAATAGCTACAGAATCCATAGATGAAAATGCTAGACAATTAGACGAAGTGTTAAAAATATTGCAAAATAATGGGTTGACAATAAATTTAGAGAAATGTCATTTTTTCCAGAGCTCTGTTAACTTTCTCGGTTATGATATATCTGAAGATGGTATACGTCCGGGTAAAAAGAAATTAAAGGCAGTGGAAAATTACCCTGAACCTAAAAATGTGCATCAAGTGAGGCAATTTTTAGGCCTAATTAATTATTTTAGAAAATTTATAAAGAATTGCGCTCTTTTAGCAAAACCATTGACAAAGCTATTGAAGAAAGACATCACATGGGAGTGGGGATCTGAACAAGTCTTAGCCGTAAATAAATTAAAGAAAGAGTTATTACAGAACGCTATGTTAAGTATTTACGACCCCAAACTACCTACTGTTCTGTACACAGACGCCAGTCGTGATGGTGTAGGGTGCATTCTAGTTCAAGTGACTGATAAAGGGGAAAAACCTATACATTTTTATAGTCGACAGACTTCCAATGAGGAAAAGAAGTATCACTCCTTTGAATTAGAATTTTTAGCTATAGTTGTTGCGCTTCAAAAATTCCGTCACTATTTATTAGGATCCACTTTCAAAATTCATACTGATTGTAATGCTGTTAGATACACTATTAATAAACAAGAAATTAATTCTAGAATTGGTAGATGGGTATTACTCACCCAAGAATTTACGTTCGAGATAATGCACAAACCAGGAACTCAAATGCAACACGTTGATGCTTTGAGCCGGAATTCTATTAATACAGATCTTATCCCCATATGCAATGAAAGTGTGTTGGTTATTACTGAAGCAGATTGGTTATTGTCAGTTCAGTTACAAGACCCAAGTATTTGTGCAATCAGGGAAATATTAGAGTCAGGTCAGGCCGAGCTTAATAAGAATGTATACAATGATTATGAACTGTTAGGCAATAAGGTATACCGAAGGACTGAATATGGTAGACGATGGGTTGTTCCTAAGCAATGTATTTGGCAGATTATTAAAGCCAACCATGATGATCTTGGCTATTTTGCCGTGGATAAAACAATTGAAAGAATAAAGTCGTGTTATTGGTTTCCCAAGATTAAGAAAGTTGTGTCCAAGTATATTAAAAATTGTATTAACTGCATTTACTACAAAAATATCCACGGCAAAAAGGAAGGAAAATTATATCCTATACCTAAATATGCAAAGCCTTTTCACACACTACACATAGACCATCTAGGTCCATTTGTAAAGACCACACGTAAAAATACCTACCTCTTAGTGACTGTTGATTCTTTCACTAAATTTGTATTTATATCACCTGTTCGTAATACTAAAAGTCAAGTTGTTATTAGAGAATTAGATAAAATATTTAAAGTTTTTGGTAATCCGAAGCGTCTGATATGCGATGCTGGAAGTTCTTTTACGTCCAAATTATTTGTTAAGTACCTCCAGGACAAAAATATTCGACACCATGTAATAGCTACTGCTGTCCCACGCTCTAACGGTCAGGTTGAGCGCTTTAACCGCACCATCCTGGATGCTTTAAGAAGTATGGGTGCTAACACAGATTATAATAAATGGGATACACATATTACAAGTATCCAACAAGGTATTAACAGTACCATTAATAAAACCACTTCAGCCATACCTAGTGAAGTATTTTTTGGATACCGGCTCCAAACTGATGCTGACATGTTGATACAAGAAGATCAATTTGTTGACGTTACGTTATTGAGGGATAACGTCAACAGTCGCATTCAGGCCAGTGCAGCCAAACAAAAGCAAGCTTTCGATTACAAACGAAAAGAGGCTCGCAATTATAATGTAAACGATTTGGTAGTTATAAAAATTCCCAGTCAATCGAACGATGGGCAAAGTACTAAATTATTACCGCTGTTCAAAGGACCTTTCCAGGTGACTGAAGTTCTAGGACGTGATCGCTATAAAGTAAAGGATATGCGTGGCGCTGAGAGGACAAGCAAGTGTTACGAGGGGACCACGTGCGCTGAGAATATGAAGCCTTGGATCAAACTGGCAGATCTAGATTCTGAAGGCTTGGAAAGGGCCTGAGATGTTGTCAGGTATTTATGTATGTTATTCAAGTAATGATCTAATTTATCTACGTTATCTATCTCTTGTAATTCTTACTATTATAAAACATATGATAAGGTGTCTAGTGCATTTGCCTCGAACATGTTTTGGTATTTGGGTTGTTTTGGGTAACAGTATTTATTCATGTAAAATAGATCTGTTGCTAAGGAATTTGGGGTTTGTAGTGATATGCAACTAGGGTTGGCCAAAGGCATCGCCTAGGGTAAACTGCAAACTCTAAACAACTGACCGCTGATGGAACAGTTATAAATAATCTAAATGCCAATATTTGTACGAGTATGTCACATCAACAAGTTTCATTTTCATTTGATTTGGGGTCTTTTTTCTGCTGGCCGTTGACGGAATAGTAGAGTAGACGCCCAATTCAAATAAGTTTAGTAAATTAAATTCAACTTTATGAAACATGCCTTAATGCCTATATTTTGTTCTCAGCAATTGCACCAGACTGGGACGCTATCCGGGGACGGATGCGTGCGCAGGAAGGCCGGATGTTGTCGCTGCGCAAAAAGGACGTACATTATAAAATATATCTATAAATATTTTACCATAATTCATTGTGATTTTAATCATAGTCAATTTATTTGCATAAAAGACTATAACTAAATTCAATTATTTATTAGGTTGGCAAAACTGGTGTCGCGCTGCTATTGGGCCGTTGCAAACTTCCGGAGCAATGGTGGGGCGACACTAGTCGGTGCCTGGGCATAAAACTGTGGACTGTGGATTGATCGGGCAGTTGGTTGCCGAATACAGTGCGAGTAGTATCTCCTGAGTTTCAAGTGTGATTGGTGTAAAGTGTTCAAATATTATTTTATATTGTGTTTTACGCTACCCTACTTTGATTAAATATATATCGACAGTTATTCAGTGTTTGATTGTGTAGTTTCTTATATTTATAATATTTACTAACCTTTTATGATAAAATATTACGTAATCCAGATAGGTTGCACGGCGTTCACAATACACAAACGTTAGGTCATGTCACTGCGCGCAGGTCTGCTAGCAGTGGGCTTAGCGGTACAAGAGAGGGCGTCATAAGACGTTGTGAGTTTGTGCGCGCTACCTTTGCATGTGTGCGTACAAAACTAGAAAGATGATTTTTTTTTTGGTCATACGGCAGTTGTGGCTTGGAAAATCGAACGTATTGCGGCGCTAAGTAGATGCGCCATAGGAATTTGCCCATAAAATAGACGTCCAAAGACGTTCCGTCAAAATAAATGTGATAATCTAGAGGCCGTTATATGACGTTGCGCCATTTCATAATTATATCAACACGACGTTATAAGACGTTGCTCACGCGAACGTGTTAAGTAGTGGTCCATATCTTCAGAATACTAAGTTGGGATGGGTAATATCTGGTTCATTGTTGAATTATAAAACTGTACGCAACAATCAAGTTCAATGCAACTATTCACAATCGTTAGACACTCAACTTAGAAAATTCTGGGAGCTCGAAGAAATAGTTTCGCAAAATAAATTAACTAAAGAGGAGTCTTTATGTGAAAACTTGTTTACGCAAACTCGTATCGCGATAACACGGGTCGGTTTTTTGTGCGCATTCCATTAGCGGAGTTCAGTGACACACTAGGAGATACGTATGCACTCGCGTTAAATCTTTCACGCACTTGAACGTAAATTAGATAAGTCTACACCTGAATATAAAAAATTATATTGCGATTTTATGAACGAATATTTAAATTTAGGGCACATGAGTCGAATCGATCAATATCCATCACCTAATTATTTTCTTCCACATCACGGTGTTTTAAGAATTCACAGCAGTACTACCAAACTTAGGGTGGTTTTCGATGGAAGTGCAAAGTCAACATCGGGCAAATCGCTTAACGAAATTCAATATATTGGCCCTAGTTTACACAATGACGTTGTCTCAATTTTATTACGTTTTCGGCAATTTCAATTTGTTGCATGCGCTGATGTCGAAAAAATGTATCGACAAATTAATATTCAACCCGATCAAAGAAATCTTCAATTAATTCTTTGGCGTGAAAATAAATCAGACGAACTCGGTGTGTATCAGCTTAATACCGTGACATACGGAACCGCGTCCGCTCCTTATCTAAGTATTCGATGCATCAAACAGCTGGCATCGGAGTGTGAGGATGACGTCATAAAGCAAGTAATAGATGAAGATTTGTTTGTAGATGACCTAATTACTGGTCATGATAGTAAACAATGTTTACTAAACATTTGTACCAAGGTAACTGATGTTTTAAAATCTGGTTGCTTCCATTTACGTAAATGGTTGTTTAATTCGGAAACTTCTACAACAGATCAAACCAAGGAATTAGCCTTTGGAGAAAATAGTTTAAATAAAACTCTCGGTCTAGGTTGGTTGAATTCTTTAGACTTGTTATATTTTACTACAAAGATTGATCAAAACTTCACTTGTGTGACTAAACGCGTTATCTTATCTGTTATCTCACAGGTGTACGACCCATTAGGCCTATTAGCACCTTCAATTATAATTGCCAAAATAATTATACAAAAATTATGGCTTTGCAAGTTGGGTTGGGATGATCCAATACCAAACAATATTTTGTCTTTGTGGGAAAACTTCATTGAAACACTTCAACATTTACAAAACATACAAATTCCTCGTCATGTCCGACAAATAAATACAAAATACACAGATTTACATATTTTCACGGATGCATCACAGGATGCATATGGTGCATGCGCATACATAAGTACATACAACGACAATTCACCGGTCACTGTTAGGTTGCTTTGTGCCAAGAGCAAAGTCTCACCAATCAAACCTGTCACAATACCGCGGCTTGAGCTGTGCGGGGCTTTAGTTGGTGCAAAGTTGTATCAAAAAATAATTCAATCATGGAGATTAAATTTTGATAACATATACTTTTGGTCTGACTCCACGATTGTCATAAACTGGATTAAAATTTCACCTAATTTATTAAAATCATTTGTACAGAACCGAGTAGTGCAAATTAACGAATTGACTGGTGAGTTACCATGGTTACATGTTGCAGGTAAAACCAACCCAGCTGATCTGTTATCTCGCGGGCTCACGCTCGATTCGCTTCAACATTCAGATATTTGGTGGCACGGGCCAACATTTCTAACCGAACGTAACACTAATTATAAACAAAATAATCACGATGAAATTACTTTACACGATTTACCTGAAATTAAATCAAATGTTAATTCTTTATTCACACAATCAATTTATACTAGTATTTTTACCTTTGAACATTTTTCCAATTTTAATCGCATGAGACGTTCAGCCGCTTACTTATTAAGATTCATTAATAATGCACGACTTAAGGTCAAATCAAAACGTAGCAATGGCCCATTAACGTCTGATGAATTAAATAAATCTACTTTACTTTTAGCTCGCTTAGCGCAACAAACATCATTTCCTGAGATTTGTAATGCATTAGTGAAGAACTTACCTATTAAGTCGATTAGAAACGTATCTAGTCTTGACGTATTCATAGATTCTGATCGCATTATTAGAGTGGGAGGTAGATTAGTAAACTCAGATACCTTTCCCTTCAGTAAAAAACATCCTATATTGTTATGTTCCAAACACCCGTTTACGCGGCTTCTTTTCCAATTTGAACATAAACGCTTACTCCATGCTGGTCCGCAATTGCTCTTGGCCACTATCCGAGAAAATTGGTGGCCGCTCAAGGGTCGTGATTTAGCCAAGCAGACAGTACATAAGTGCATTACATGTACTCGCCAGAAAGGGAAGGCACTATCAGTAAAAATGGGCAACTTACCTCTTGAAAGACTGGAGCCGGGGTATCCTTTCTTGCGCTGCGGCGTAGATTACGCGGGACCTATGTTCATATTGAATCGCAAGGGAAGGGGTGCAAAACTTGAAAAATGTTATGTTTGTTTATTTATATGCTTCGCTACTCGTGCAATACACTTAGAATTAGTCACAAGTCTAACTTCTGAGGCTTACTTACTGGCTTTGAAAAGGTTCTTATCTCGTCGTGGGAAACCTGCACAAATATTTTCCGACAATGGAAAAACGTTTGTAGGCGCGCTAAAGGAATTTTCTCAATTTTTAAATTCTAGTGAAAATGATATCTTAAATTTTGCTGCAGGCGAAAATATCAAATTTAGTTTTATTCCTCCCTATTCACCACATTTTGGGGGTTTGTGGGAGGCAGGGGTTAAATCTTTTAAATTTCATCTCCGACGTGTAGGAAACGTAAATCTAACTTATGAGGAATTTTCCACACTATTGGCACAGATAGAAGCCATCCTCAACTCCAGACCCATGTATCCCATGTCTTCAGACCCAAACGACCTACTCCCTCTTACTCCAGCCCACTTCCTGATTGGCCGGACGCTCGTTGCTCCTGCCTACAAAGACCTCACAGCTGCAAACACGTCACGCTTGGTCCGCTACGAGCGCATCGAACAAACAAGACAGAACTTCTGGAAACGCTGGTCGCAGGAGTACGTTTCGGAGCTGCAGACAAGGAGCAAATGGCAGTCGAACTCCGGCACAATAGCACCCAATACCTTAGTGCTCATCAAAGAAGACAATTTGCCACCCTTGAAATGGCGTCTGGGGCGAGTGATAAGTACTTCACCTGGAAAGGATGGACTAGCACGTGTGGCTGACATAAAAACAGCTACCGGAATAATAAGAAGATCATACCCTAGATTGTGTCCGCTGCTGAAGGAGGAAGAACCCTAACATTTCTCAACACCTACACACATTCTTCTGCTTCTTCTTCGTTAGAGGCTGTTGCTCCAAGGCGGGGGGCATGTCTACGCAACGTCACTAGATCGGGCTGCCACTGTTGGACGACTCAGAGGGGGAGTGCGCGGTGTAGTACCAAAATCTCACGCGCGCGCCGCCACTGTGGCATTCTTTGTATCGGTCGATAAAACCTCACACGCATTATTGTAAAAAACCTAAAATTATTGATTATAGCACACCTAAAGCTATCGAAGAAGTATTTTTATTTATCACCCAAACAAATGCTTTAGCAAGATCCAAAAAGATAGCTAGACATTTTGATTTATTGTCTAGCTTCCTAGCTATCTGTTGCGTGAGATCCAGCACGGCATCTTCAGTGGACACTCTTTGTCGGAATCCGTACTGATTCTCAGCAATAATTTTATGTTTGTCTAGGAAGCTTTTTAAACGTTTATTTAAAATCTTTTCAAAGATTTTTGAGAGGGTAGACAGGACAGATATCGGCCTATAATTGTTGACACAGTTTCTGTTCCCTCCCTTATAAACAGGGTGTATTATTGCCCTTTTAAGAGCATCAGGGAATACACCCGTTTCGAAGCAACGGTTGCAGAGGTAAGTCAAGGGTGGAGCCAGTGCATGACGGCTTTTTTTAAGGAGTGAAGCTGATATTTCATCCCATCCCACTGCACAATCGTCACGTAATTGGAGTATGACAGACTCTACTTCTTCTGATTCAACGGCCAACAATGCGAACGAATCAAGCGGGGTATTTTGAAAGCCGTCTCGGACTGGATCCGGGGCATTTTGATCATTCACTGTTATAGGTGTATGCGTCTGCGTAATGTTTTTTGCAGCTAAGTTTTTGCCCACGTTACTAAAAAAGTGATTTACATCATTTATTGATGATTTAGGGTCGTCTTGTATTGTACTGAGTAGCTCTGAAGGACTGACATTTGCCTTTTGTGTGTTGGTGATTTCTTTTATTGTCTTCCACAAAGTTTTAGGATTATTTTTGGCTTTTTCCAACTCGGTCTTTTCGTATGCTTTTTTTAATTTGCGCAGCAGATTATTGCAGAAGTTCCTATAACGTGTGTATGTAGTTTTTAGAATTATATTATTTGGTGCCTTTTTTGTTTTCATATGCATTTTATCCCGATTCTTAATACATTTTAACAGCCCAGGAGTCATCCATGGCTTTATTGTTCTTTTTTGTCTTGGAATTTTAACCAGTTTTGTATATTTTGACATAACAGTTTTAATAATACTTATGAATCTGTTCATACATGCGTTTACGTTATCTATTAGGTAAATTTCAGTGAAATCTGTGTCTTCCAGCTCTAGCAAAATAGCTTCGTAATCAAGACGGCTTATCATCGGACAGGATTTACGTGGTGGGGCAACGCTAGCTATCGATAAAACGATAGGTTTGTGGTCTGTAACATGTGACTCCAGTACAAGCGTGGTGGGTGTAAGGTTTGACTTTAGAAGTAAGTGATCTATGCAGCGCTCTAGTCGGGTCGGGAACAGGTGTGACGACATGAGCCCATAGGAGGCATTTAACGTTAGATATTCTAAGCTCCGGTCATTTCTATTATTTGGGCTTATATCTATATTTATATCACCTACGAGAGCTATGTTAGAACAGTTGGATATTTTATCATAAATTTTGATAAGGCACAGAAATTATGAAATTGTTCTTTTGAATCAAGGGAAGGGGAGCGATAGACGGCGACTACAGCAAATTTTTTCTCGATTTGGCAAACCAGCCCGTTCCCACCTTCAAAAATCGGCTCCCATACAGATCCTTGCAAACCATGTTTCATGTAAATTATGACTCCATCGTTTTGATTAATATTGATAGTTGTCGAATGAGCCACAAATCCGTCTAAAACGGGTAAGTTATTGACTTTGCTGAGCCAGCATTCCGTCAAAATGACAATGTCAAAATTGATTTTTGTGAGATGTAACAGAGCTAGGAGTTGGTCGAAGTTTTTGTTGACACTGCGTATGTTAATATGTAATAAGTTTAAGTTGGAATCGGATATGTTAGATAGCGGATGGAAAAAGTTTTGTAGTAGCATAGATGAAACTTCTTCAATTTCTGATATGTGGCGAAAGATGAGATGGCTTAAAGGTTATCGTCAAGCTAAATTTAGTGTGTCGGAGGAAAAACTAAAAGATTTGTTATATTCACTCACACCGGATGATAAATTTACCGCCAACTTTCAAATCACAGAACGCTTTAATAGAGTCAACATTTACAATAGAAGAATTTGAGAACAGCTTAAAGAAGAAGGACACTGCTCCGGGTAATGATGGAATTAAGTACTCTATGGTTTATAATCTTCCGCGTGAGGCCAAGGAGTTTCTCCTTCGGGTATTTAATTATATTTACACAACTGGAGTTATCCCAAAACAATGGCGTGAGATAGCTGTTATTGCTATTCCTAAAGCTGGCCAAGACATGAATACAGAGACTAAACTTAGGCCAATATCTCTTATATCCTGTATCTGTAAGATATTCCATAATATGATCGGAAAAAGAATAGAATGGTATATTGAGAAACATTCAATTTTGTCTCCTTACACGGTTGGTTTCAGGAGAGCTCAATCTTGTTTAGATTGCATTTCAAGACTATCTACTTATGTTCAATTGGGTTTCACTAGAAATATCCCTTCGTTGGCTTGCTTTCTGGACATTACAAATGCATATAACAATGTCTTAGTGGAAAAAGTTGTTCAGGCACTAGATGATATGGGAATTGGCTCAAAAGTTTGTAGGTATTTAAATTCATTTCTATTGGAGTGATACTTGATGATAAGAAATAGTGATGGACAAACTGTTGATATTAGACGAGCAAGCAGAGGGTTGGCACAGGGCGATCCAATATCACCGATGCTTTTTAATATTATTACATCAACAATTTGCCAACAAATTGAGACTGTTATTGTTTCGCAGTATGCGGATGATTTCGTATTTTACCTTAGTCATAAAGATTTAAATCACGCAGTATCAAAAATGCAAGTTGCTCTTAACTCTATGGTTGTGATGCTGCAGGATATGGGTCTAGAGATGTCTCCAGACAAGTCAAAGATGTGTATTTTTAGTAGAGGTAGAAGAAGACAACAATTGCAACTTACAATTAACAACTTACCAATTGCCTCAGTAGATTATGTGAAACACTCAGGTATCTGGTTAGATAGGTCACTTCTATGGAAAAAGCACATTAATGAAATACAGGTAAAGACGGTAAAATTTTTGAACTTATTTAAAGTTTTGGCGGGACCGACTTGGGGAATCCATCCGAAACATTTAAGATCTTTGTATATTTCATTGGTACGCAGTAGGATTGACTTCGGTTGTTTTCTCTATGATAATAGTGCAAAGAGTAATTTAGATAAATTGGACAAAATTCAGAATCAATATTTGAGGAGTATAGGTGGTTTTATAAAAAGCTCTCCAATACACGTAATGGAAGCTGAAATGTGTATTCCTCCTTTGTATGTTAGGAGATTATACTTAGCTTACAAGTTCTGTATAAAAAGTATGTCATGGTCAAATAATGTAACTATTAAATTAATAGATGACTTGAATGATCTTTCTGTCACAAGATACTGGAACAATAAGAAAATACCGTTACTTGTGATCGTGTATAATGAGTGTAAACTCCGTAATATACATAATTCAAGTATTTTAGACATGTACTCACTGGAGAAATGGGTAACAGGAATAAACGTACGAGATAAAATTAATTGTAATTTAGATTGTGTCAAAGTAGCTAAACGCAGGCATGAGGTTACATCACTTAAATTCGATGTTATCAAAGAACTTAGTGAAAAGTACCCGGGGTGGAAAATGTACTTTACTGATGGGTCTAAGAGCAAAAGTGGATGCGGTGCCGCTTATTATAGTTTGAGTGATGGAACTTCGGCCTTGTATAAATCCATTGATACCAATATATCTGTTATGACGATGGAACTCGTTGCAATCTCAAAAACGCTAGAGAACATAACTTGTCGGGACATGGTGAACCATTCTGTAAATCAAAACATTGTCATATGCACGGACAGCAAAAGTGGTTTAATGCATTTAGCTCGATGCGCCTCTGGTTGCAGAAGTACACCGATAGCTTATGTAATTCTGAGACAATTTCATGAACTCTGTGATATTAATGTGAGGTTGCAATGGATTGCATCTCATGTTGGTATACTTGGAAACGAGAAGGCTGACATGTATGCAAAAAAAAGCTATTTTGGAAGGACTGGAAATAGACATCGCTCCGTGTTACACAGAAATACTTAGCTTCTACAAGAACCTATGTTACAATCGTTTTAAGGAGTATTTCGACAGGAAGTCTAAAGAAAAAGGCATATGGTATAAGACTATGCAAAGTGAACCTCCTCGAATCCCTTGGTTCGCTGAAAGTCATACAAAGAGATCGTATCGCACGCTTAATCATATACTGACATAACTAAAAAAATACGTTTTTCGAGAAATCGCAAAAAACGATTTGGCAAACCGGACTTACCTTACAAAATGGCTTATTATTCAAAGAAAATAGCTTTATATACTGAAACAATGTATTGTAGGGATGGTTGATAATGTGAGTATTGTATTTGAACATATTTTTAAAGAAATTCTTATTTTTTAATATAAATTAATCGGTTACAAAAATTGATCCTCAAAATGCGTCAGTTTAATATAAAAGATAAAGTTACATTGATTTAATACTGGTGACACATTTTGAAATGAGTCGGTGTTTTATTTATTATATAACTAAAGAATACTCATTATTTAGGTATGGGTCTTTATACTATGAATTAAAATTTAAATACTGGTAACATATTTTGAAATGAGTCCGTATTTTATTTAATGTATGTTCTTATTGTCATGAAAATGAGTCTTTAAGGTAAATAAAATAAAAGATAAGGATAAAAAATATTTCGTTTTAATTAGTTTTTTATTCATAAAAATAATCAAAAACATAGTAAAGTTCAAATACAATGCTGACCTGTGTCAGTCCCTACCACCAATGAGGATAACAGGTAGCCTCATTGGTGCGTGGTAAGGACTGACACAGGTCAGCATTTTATTTGAACTTTATTGTACCTTATTGCAATGCAAACTTTACTGAACTTTACATTACTGAATCTTAAGACTTTGATAAATAAAGATATAAGTAGGTAGGTACTTTAAAATCAACTCTGAAAGAAACTTTGACTCCTAATAATGTAATTTATAAACTTAAATAAAAAAGTAGCCAGTTTTTATTTATATTCTAAAAACAAACCGTAAACCTGAACAAAAATTCTCAAAGAAATAGTAACAGTCACACTTATTATCTATTTAACAACACGATAATACCTAAGTACTTATTTATTAATTAAGAGATCAATTTTCTCAATATTTGGCACTTAATCAGTCATTTCAAAACTAAAATTAACATAATTTTTTTTGCACCTTGCAAGTATTTACCCAGATTACAGAATCGTATCATAAAAGTCTTTATAAAAATTGGGTATCAAATTTTTATCAAGTAACTCTTTTAAATCCTTCTTTTTATTTTCACCGAGCTTTTGCTTGCCCGCGTATGCTTTTACTGTTGTCAACTCTGATAGGGGATTCAATTTTTTTCTCTTGTTTCTCACGTTTATCTTTGCAAATTCTGCATCTTTGTTGTATGATGTTTTCACATAGAATGAAAAAGGTTCACTTTTTATTACTTTTATAACTTTGATATCATTCCATGAAAAAACATTTTTATCTTCAGTTTCATTAAAATTGTATCCCCAATTTTCCTGCAGTTTTTTTAGATCTAGAAATGAGTCGTATGTAAGTTCGTGTATGCGAAACTTTTGACCAGTCTTTTTGGCATTTTTGATAATGGTTACATATTGATGGGGGCAATAAATTGGTCCTGATTTTAAGTTCTTTTTAATTTCTTTTTCGATCAGGCTATGAATATTGTCACCTTCATTTTGAGTATGACCTTTAATTAAAAATTTGTGTGTGATTGATTCTATGTTCAGGTGGGTTACAGCATAGAGATAAAGCGCTACTATATATTTATTCTTATTTTGACCGCAGCAGTTATCTGAATACAGAATCAAGTTCAGGCCATCACTATTACTAGCACTTACCCCTGCTTCACAACATAGTCTCTCAAAGCAATCCAATAAACAGGAGCCTATCTCATTAGCACCGCGTTTGGCATCAGTTTCATTCCAGAAATAGCAGTGTACATCAGTATAGGAATCTTTCATCTGGGCCTCAATTTTTTTGTTTAAGAGTGTGATGGTAAAGTTATAACTGTTTAATTTTGATTTATAGTAAAAAGCTGATGTATCGCCTCGTGGCGATTGTAATACCGCCTGCAAGTCAAACACTAAGACTTTATTTTTGTCGTCTATTTTGCAACGGTCATCATGTTTTTCATTACGACATAGCTTTTTTTCTTTTATATGAGCTATATACTTATCATGAATCATACTTTTTTGCTCTGCGTTTGAATGTTTATACTGTAGACAAAGATCGCATTGGTCTTTTCGCGGACAAAAAAATGAAATATTAAATTCCTTAGTAAACGTGCGGTAAAACATGCAATATTTACCATAGGGCTTACTGTTCTTCTCTTGCGCTACCTTGAAATCATTGAAGAGATCTGTAATAGTTTTGCCCCCGTCTATGTATTCGCGAGTAGATGTTTGCCTCGTGTAGTGTGACGGAACCCTTGGTATTGAGTCTATAAAAGTTTTAATGTCTGAAATCAATGTTTCATCAGTAGTGGTGTGGTTGTTGTGTTTACCTCTTCGATCATTTTGTAAAACTCCATGATTTTGGCACTTTTGGATTACTGTACGAATAACACGATCGGATATATTCAGCGTACCAACAAAAAATGGTTTACAAACCCGGATTGGTCTACCATTTATTATAAAATGAAAAGCTTTATTAGCTTGCCTCGGGCGCATGGCGTTTGTATATTTATACCTAGGAGTGACATCGGACATACAAGACTGAATAAACGATCGCTGCTGATTGACTTCACCGATATTCCAATAAGCATCAAAAATAGCCTGTCTTTGAAGAGATGTAAACTTTTCATAACATTTAAGTCTGCACTTGTCTGTACAAGGTGGTTTCACTTCACGAGCGGCAACAGTTTTCTTTTTCGCAGTCTCATAAGATCGTCCAGAATTTCTTAGAATTTTATTTAAGTTTTGTTTCCATTTTTGAGGATTACTTGTGCGCTTTCTACCTTTCTTCTTAATAATCTCTATTTCTTCTTCTATGTTGAGTTCGTTTATTTCAGAGTTTTCAATTTCACTTGTTTCTTGTCCATTTGTTGACTGTCTATTAGCTGTAGTATCTTTATTATTGATAGTATTATCATCCACGTGATCGGAAGTAGAAGGTTGTACCAATGTATCATCATCAGAAGATGAAGATGAGGAACTGCTGGAGGTGCTTGAACTGGAGGATGAGGAGCTGCTGGAGCTAGATGATGATCGACGTGATGAAGGATGTACTGGTTCTATTTTCTTTCGTTTTATTTGACTATCATAGGTTGGATCGTCATTGTCGCTGATATCTAGACTAATTTCACCAGAATGTATGGGTGAAACATTGTAGTCAACTTGGTCTCTTTTACGGCTAGAATATTTATGGTGATGAGTGACCTCGCTTTCAAAAAAGTCCTTAGCATTGTAATAACGCTGGTTTTCAGGTTTATTAGTAATATCACATAACATCTGTAAAAAAGAAGAATAGGTATTTGAAGATTCACGCAATTCGAACCGATGACCATTGACAAAATATTTGACGAAATACAAGGTTTAAAAAGTCATGATTCATCTAGTATTCACAATTACACCCCTTAAGGGGTACCTAAAATAAAAGATGACAGGAAAACGAAAATAAAATACCATAATAAAAAGGGATAAACCAGTCGAAAGAATAAAATAATAATTACGACTAGGTACTTACCTCGACATCAACTGCAACATTCTGAACTGGACTATCTTCATCTACGTCAAACGCCAGTGTGTTGCTATCAGACGTATTATTTTGACTCGGAGATTGACTAGGGTCTGGGATCAGAATGGGATCTTGAATTTGAGCTTCTGTATCATCACGAGAAGGGCCAGTTGTAGAATTAATCAATTCCATTATCTTTTTCGACCTTGAAGACATTCTGAAAAAAAGTTAAGCTACTTTATTACCTAATGATTTTAATCTATAAGTGACACAATATCTAATATGCATTCAACAATTTTATACTAAACAATTGTGTTTTATAAAATAAAGAATCATAACAAAGTACGACTTCAGATTTCAAGAACATTTTTGTAAAAAACTGACTTAACTTCTAAAACCGACAAAACACTACCGGCAAAATGGAACACTTTTATAAAATATAGGCATAATACACAATCAGTCAGTGAATTTTTAACATGTTTTTGTACAAAACCGAACTAACACTAAATAATTCATAAATAGTTCGATCATATTTTGTACTAAATAGGCATATTTAACAATTGGTCACATTTTTATAAATAATGTCAATAAAACTTACCTTTGATTTTCACACTAAAGCGACGTAATTACTAATTTGACACTTTTAAATAAACACACCTGATGTTCACGATCTTAGTCCTTGATGCATACTGATATCTGTCACTGTCTCGTAAAAACTTTTGCCGAAACGTTTGTGTGTGAAAGAGACAGATATAGGTATAACTTCGCCTAGAAACAAGATATAAAAAAAAATCCGAGATCGGCCGAAAGAGGGCAGTAAAATAAACTTCATGGTATACTTAATTAAAGTGTGACCGAAACACTAATCGGTCAGTATATGATTAAGCGTGCGGTATGTTGTTATGGCACATAGATTGCGTTCCGGTCATTTTCCATCCAGGAAATTTGGATACATACTGAAAAAAGTTGATTCACCTAATTGTCTAGTATGTAATAAAGTCGAAGATGTTCAGCATTTGCTGGTGGAATGTGTTAAGAACCGGAGAGAGAGGGAGATAGTGATGCGGGAATTAAAACTTAATATATATGATGTTGGAGCTTTCACTAAAATATTATCTACACCAAATTCGAGAGAAGCGAAATTGATTTATGAAATGGTTACTGCATCACTAACCCCCTCACTTACGCAATAATATAATAATATATAAAATAATATTTATAATTCTATAAGCACATATATTAATTAGTTTTATTAAAGTTAGTTATTAGTTAAAGGGTACGATGAGGCTGACGTACCTTTGTAAGGTAAAAGCCTCGAAATAAATAAAGATTAAAAAAAAAAACACTTTTCAAGTTACATGATAAATAGAACTAGTACTACTAGAAATAGGTGATACTCCGAAGACAACCCACTGACCAATTTGTTAGTTATGTATGTTTTAGCTAGTGTTCTTTCAGACAGCTGTTAAAATACAAATTAAATATTCCTAGTTTCTCTGTAGGCTTAAAAATCTCATAAGTAATTTGTTTTTCAGATAACAGAAGAAGATTACATTTGTGAAGCATGCTTAGATGTATCCATGCAGACTATTAATTCCTAGATTTATAGAAACAATGAGAGTGATCCATGTGCTAGTTCATCTCACCGTGGTCATACTCGGGTGTGTCCCATTTGTGGTTGATCATTGCTGAATCATCAAAGTGACCACATTCTCAAAGAAAACTCATCAAGTCTCATCAACTTGATTTGAACTATTGTAGCACCTCGTCAGGTTTGTATTTAAAAAAATAAATAACTAATTTTAAATTGCATCCATTTTTTTTAAATATCTAATCCGTGATGTTACTAGAGGTATGTCACTGCATCTATTACATTGTTTATTTAATAATTATGTTGTTTTTTGTTGACAGATATCACAATCTGGTGTGTGTCATGCCTGTTGGTTGCGATTTAAAAGATAAGCTCTTTCAACTCTGCAAGAGGATGAGAGAAGAGGCTTAGATGGTGATTAGACTCTTCAAGGTCAAGCAATTGAACAAGAAGTGGAACATTTTTGGTAGAAAATGGCACTAATGGGCGAGAAGGCATTAGAGACTATTGCTGCAACTGCATTGTAAGATGTCGCACTGTAGGTTGTTGTGCACATGTTATGACGTTGGTGTGGTACTTAGGTTGGGCCAGGCATAAAACTAACATTGTAGCTCCAGCGGCATTTTCAGATGAAGTGGTTGTACGAGAAGACATTGAATAAATACCTAATAATAAATCAAATCCTGTTTTTTATTTTTACCTGTCTTTGTCTGAACATGTAGGTAGGCAGCTCTTTTCGTTATCTAGGTTATAATAGCCCAGAGGTTAATACCTCGCGTCTCATGCTTGAAGCTGTGAATTCAAATTCCGGCAAGTACCAATGTGTCTTTTTCAATGCGTAAGTTTTCTAAGTTTATCTTGGACATGGCTTGAATGAAACCTGGCCTTAAGAAGAAGCCTTTGCCCAGCAGTTGGACAGTAATAGGCTGATCTTATTAACTCTGCATTGGCAGGATATTACAAGAATATAACTGCTGTTTGCGATCGCTCGCCGATTCGATGGTGATATCAATCACTCAGAAATAAATCCTTCAGTGTACTGAAGAAAGATTTATTTCTGAGTGATTGTTACTGTTAGATTAAAAAAAAATAGATTTTAGCATCGTATAGTTTTTGAGGTTATAACAACTGTCAGATGAGGTTTGACAGCTGTTATAACCTCAAAAGCTTATTTACATAATAGCAATTTTCCCTGGGCTCTAAATGAAAAGATGATAAGTTATTGTGTTATTTTAAACAATAATTGTTTTTATAAAACACTACTTGGCGATAGACGCGACCTGTAAAATAAATCATGTGACAGGTCAATCAATGTATGGAAAGTGGGCATGATTCTTTGTATAGGAGCTGGACTAGACTTTTATTTTTCATGTCCCAAAATAAACTATACTTAGATTGGTTTGTTTTTATGTTGTAAACACCATCCCGTTT
This sequence comes from Hecatera dysodea, assembly GCA_905332915.2. Lineage (NCBI taxonomy): Eukaryota > Metazoa > Arthropoda > Insecta > Lepidoptera > Noctuidae > Hecatera > Hecatera dysodea. The sequence continues at coordinate 3,923,118 of HG995306.1, read as the reverse complement.
AAAAATCTTGTCTAAATAGCCACGATTTTTCATAATAACATCAACAATCCTTTTGAGGTTAGAATCAACAACTACCTTTACCAGACTGCGGCCTAGCCTAAAAGTGTAGTTAGCGATAAGCGAGGCGGGTAATTAGCGATCTCGTTTCCATTTATTTCGATTTCACTCACAGAATTAGCCAAAAAATAGGACATCAATTGATCTCAAAATGGGCAACCTGTCAAGGCAACTCGTGGAGTCTGCTCTGCTTCGATGACAGATTTTATGACTGATAATTAAATAAAAACTCCAACTACATTGTTCCAACTTGCATGACGAGTATTTAGCTCACTCGTGAAGAATTTAAGGATTTTTTGGAGACTTAGTCGCTAGTCTTCAATGCTCAAGTTGCATACGTATTGACACATCGAGTATTGGTAGGTTGCAGGAGTACATGAAGTGTTATGGTAGGATTTAGGGGTACTGTAAAAGAAATAGGCTTGACAAAAATATTTTTTTTCAATATCCTCTCCTACAACAACTACAGCAAACAAGGTGTCAATCAATGGCGTAGGTCGATGACCACGGATGTAACTTGTCCATGACGTTCCGTTGTACGTAATTGTACAAAACGCTTATACTCACTTTAACCCACATAATTATTATTCAGGACAAGGATCCAATACATAACAAATCGGCATAGTATTTGGTTTGATGCCTTTATTCTCATTGAATTGAATTCCTGTTAATAACTATTAATAAACGTGATATAATTGTAGTCTTTAAATACCAAGTTATTTAATACGCGAAATGAATCGTCATTAGGTGCGTTCTGAAACTAATATTTTAAATAATTTCGAACAAGTTACAAAAACAAAATAAATGGATATCTTTTTAATGTGGCTTCTTATAGAGATATGTATGTATTGTGTTTTCTAAGACCTTATAAAATAAGGCAATTTTTCATATATATGGCATTTGGTGACACCATCTTTTCATCACCTGGTACGTTTTGGCCATCCTTCTTTATGTGAAAAATTCAAAAAACCAAGTTTTTGGTTTTTTATTTTTATCTTTTACAAAATTATTTTGTTTTGTCACGAAATTTGATGAAAACTTACCTTTTTATGTCCCAAATACGCTGTAATTTATTTGATAAGAAATATTTATTTTTTCACCTTATTTTGAATTAATATCGAAAAAGCACCCTAATTTTCAATCGAAAATTCACCCGTCAAAATATCAGCTTTTTTCAAAAAGTTGGTATGCTTTCTGTTCGTTGAAATCTCTACTTTCCGATGGTGAAAAAAAAAATGTTACTGTAGTAAATCTTCTCAGAAAATGCAAAAAATCGAAAAAAACTCGAATTCGATATTTTTTAAATTATTATATACAATTTTGAGCTATTTATTAAAATTTACACTTTAATTACTCGAAAAACGTAACATTACATGTTACATTGATGAAAAAAAATGCAAATCAAAATATACTACTATAATAACCAACAAATAAGTTAATAAAATTAATATTTAATAAGGCATCTACAATATTTAGAGAACGTTGTAATTTCTTCTTTAAATTATATGCGTAGATGCCTATTTATAACTATTTTAAGATAACTTATATACCTGAGTGACCTACGAAAAATGTTAGCCCACCAAAAGGTATTTCATAGAAAAGTGGGGAAGAAGCTAGGCGGGTCTGGGTCATAGTATAAAGAGGGGAAGTAGGTTATCTCCGGCCTAATTCGCGATATAATTGCCTACTGTCATTGGGTTGTCACTTTAACACATCTCTGTATAACTAATTCAGTGATCATTAGTCAATAAAGTTCAACAATGGTTTGATTTTACAACTGTAAGTACTTACCTACCTACTTAGTTACTATACCTACAATACTGAGAAATCGGCATAACTAAACGTAAACAAAGCAATAGCGGCAAATCAATTGATAGATCAAAAGTACCTACCTAATATATTCTAGTAGGAAATTAGGCCTACCTACCTCCCCACCGAATGTGTCTCCACGTTGTCGTCGTGGTGGGGCTTGAGCGTCTCAATGATCTTGCGAGCTTTCCCGGTAGAGCCACTCATGCCGGAAGGTCGCAAGTGAGGGATCAGACCAAGAGAGACACACACGCGAGGAATCCCGCTCGCTGCCTTCTGGTACGCGTCTGCTCATCAGACGTGGCTATGAAGGCAGCGGCAGGCGAGCGGGTGGGAGGAGAGGCCCTGTGAGGGAGAAAGGGCGGAGGAGTAAGGGACCGCACCCTCTAAAAGGAAAAGAATGGAAAAAGGCAATTGTAAAATAAGTCCCCAGGTGGGTCCCGACTGCTCAGCGGTCGGGGAATCCCACCCCGCTTCGGCGGGCTGCCCTCCGTACTCTGGGGTGGGCAACAAAGGCCTTCCGATTGCCAGTGGCAACTCGAGCCGAGGAGGCTCACAATCGTCGTCATCCAAATCCGCCTCCTTTAAGGAGCTGATGGCGTACGATTGCGCAGTGGAGGGTTCGCCTGAGCGCCGGGGAGGTGCGGAGTCGGATTCCGGCTCCGCGCCTGACCTAGTAACGGTCAGCTCGGCGGGCTCTGAAGACGGAGGAAGGGGGGCCGCTGTGGAGGGCATCAAGCTCTTCCGCAAGCGGCCCAGACGGGAGGATGACAAGGAGTCGTCCTCCGAGGGGGAGTTTGCCTCTGCCCGCAAGATCCCCACCGCTAGGCGGGGCAGGGGCTGTGAGGCAGGGAGGGGGCTGACTCCCTCTACCCGGGAGGAGCGTCGGGCCGGGAGGTTGGTGGAGGAGGGGCGTCGCCCTGGAGAGAGCGGTCGTGGGGCTCCCTCTACTCTTCCACCTCCTCTCGACTCTGACGACTCGGAGGCCCCGGGAGAGGTACCCCCCACCGCCGAGGAGCGGAGGGCTCAATTTGGGGAGGTTGTGGAGGCCGCGATCCGCGCTGTGGCCTTCAAGAGGAAACAGTCCTCGAAGCGGGAGGCCATCAGCGCGGCCAAAGCCTCCATCCTGGCGGCAGCGGCGGCCAACGTCGGCGGGGCAAAGGAGGCCAAAGAGGCGTCTGAGTTGCGGGTGGAGGTCGCCCGCCTCGCGGTTCTTACGGAGCGACTCGTTCGGTAGAATGAGTCGCTCCGGAGGGACCTGGCGGGGATGGCCAGAGCGGCCTCTGAGGAGCCGCCGGCTGAGTCCGGCGCCTCTGGAGGGGAGCTTAGTGCTGAGCCAGGTGCGGAGCCTGGTGAGGAAGTTGTGGCCGCCGTCGCCAGGACTGGGGGGTGCTCCGCCGAGCTCGTCAAGGCGGGCACCCTCCGGCCTGACAACACGGGCATGCAAACCCTTGTGGTGAGCTGCCCCGTGACGGCGGCCAGAACTGTGTCGGAGGGCCGAAGGCTCTTGGTGGGATGGGTATCTGCGCGGGTAAAACTGCTGGAACCCAGACCTCTGAGGTGCTACCGCTGCCATGTGGGCAACCACACGGGAGCTATGTGCCCCTCGGAGGTCGACCGCAGCGGACTCTGTTTCCGCTGTGGTCAGCCCGGTCATAAGGCCGGCTCGTGCGAGGCCACGCCGCACTGCGTAGCATGTGCGGCTGTTGGCAAGCCGGCCGAGCACTGGGCTGGGGGAAGGACCTGCGCGCCATCCGCCCCGACCAGGGGCAAGAGTCCGCCGCCGCCGCCGCCTCTGCCGCCGCCGCGGCTTCCGTCGCTGCCACTGCCGCTTCTGCTGCGGGTGCTGCGACTCCCGGTACTCGGGAGGGGGCTGAAATGGAGTGCCAGTAATGGTCCCATTGCAGCTTCCTCCAGAGACAAATCGGCCGCTGTGCTATTGCGCAGTGGCTGATGCCTGGGGACGGTGAGCGTGGGTGGCTCGCCGTCCGATACCAGGTTGAGTCGACGACGCGTTGTGTTTCACGCGCGCCGCAAGGAGCCGTCAGCACCGAGGACGGGGCCCCATAGGGTCGGTGCCTGCTAGGGTTGCGGAATTTGTTCGAAAGAGTTACCGCGGCCCTGGAACGCATAGGGCACAAGAAGGATCACGGGTGGGTTTTAGTCAGTAAAAGTCTGACACTCCCTACCGCTCCACCCAAGGCGGGAGGGGTCATTTGATGATTTCCCATCCAAAAAAAAAAAAAAAAAGGCCTACCTACCTACTTTCTCTGTGTGATAGAAAACTAATAAAAATAAGTAAGTAGGTATCTCATCATCAAGTAAAAATTATATGCTAGAATAAGTGACTAGCTTACTTTTCCTGTTCATTAGGTAATCTGAACAGAGATAATTCTGGAATCGATGAATTATTGAGACACCCAAACACACAGCAATACGTTCTCCTGCGACTGTCAGACATTTTTTATTTATTTAGCGGTGACGCGCGAACCTCGTGCAGTGTTAGCCCCGACTGGCGCACTGAGAAACGGGTCGAGACTTGTTAAAGTGTGCGTGCGTCGACGCATAGATACTATGGCGCACACATACAAGCCGCGCGCGGTGCGTATGAAGATAAACTACTTCCCCTGTTTATACTATGTCTGGGTCTTACTACATACATACCTACTATTCCGTAGTATAATAATAATAATAATAATAATAATAATAAGCCTGTTTATTCTGAGCTTTACAGTATTTTATAACTTAATTTTGAAGAAGTTCAAAATATGTCCCGAAGCTCAGTGTGCCTCTTGGCATAGGCCTCCTCCAACATTTTCCACTGAGTCCTATCGCGAGCTACCCTCCTCCAATGATGTCCAGCCGTAAGTTTGAGGTCGTCCTCCCATCTTGTTTGTTGGCGTCCCCTGCTTCTCTTGCCATCTCTGGGATACCAGTCAGTGACAATTTTGCACAATTTCTCTTGGGGATCACGTATCATATGACCTGTCCATCGCCACTTTTGTTGATCTATATGTGCAGTTATGTCAGCTACTTTGGTCTTATTGTGCTGCACCTAATTTTGTCCTGCTTTCTAATTCCTAGCATGCTTCTCTCCATGGCTCTTTGACAGCGTTCCAGCTTTTCACTGTGATGTTTGGTGAGTGCCCAGGTTTCACATCCATAAGTGATGACTGGAAGTATACAAGTGTTAAAAACTTTCCTTTTTATTTGCATGCTTAGCTCTTTAGATTTCATAACTTCTTTTAAGGACCAGTATGTCTTCCATCCGTTTGCTATTCTTCGTTCAACTTCCTTAGTAGTTTGTTCTTTGTGGGATAATATCTGTCCCAAATAAATATAGTCTGACACGTATTCAAGAAGGTGGTTATTGATTTTTATAGTTACTGGATCAGAGTTGGTGAGCAATTTTGTTTTGTCTTTATTCATGCAAAGGCCAACTTTCGTGCTTTCGTTGTTTAGCGTTTCTAACATTCTAGATAGATGTGTCGGGTTTTCCTCAAACAAGACTATATCGTCCGCGAATCTTAAGTGGTTCAGTTTTACCCCTTGCACCCTGAGTCCATACTCTTCCCAATCTAATTTACGGAAGACACCTTCAAGAGCAGCAGTGAAAAGTTTTGGAGAAAGCGGGTCTCCTTGTCTTACTCCCCTCTCGATCTTGAACTTGTTTCCCAGAGTTTCTAGTTGGATCCTTGCTTCGCTGTCTGAGTAGATGTTCTTTATAATGTTGATGTAGGTTGAAGGTATCTGCTGCTGTTCTAAGCATTCCCATATAGCTGTGTGCTTTATGCTATCAAAGGCTTTGGTGTAATCAATGAATGCCATGTAGAGTTTCTTGTTATACTCGTTGTATTTTTCCATTATTTGTTTCACCGTATGTATATGGTCCAGGGTGGAGTATTTTTGCCTGAAACCAGCTTGCTCTCTAGGTTGGTTTTCATCTAGCTTTTTGCTTATTCTTTCTAGGATAACTTTGACGAATACTTTGTAGATGTCACAAAATAAATGATTGATTGATTGATGTTTGACATCAAACTTATAGGTCTGTAATTTCCTATATCTTCCTTTTGTCCCTTCTTGAATATGAGTATAATGTTTGACGTTTTCCACTGTGTAGGAATTATGCCACTTGCAAGTATTTCATTGAATAATGCAGTGAGTATTGGTAGCAGTTCCTCGAGGATACCTTTGAGAAGTTCGTTAGTCACTCTGTCTGGACCTGGAGCTTTTTCCATTTTTTGACTATAAATAGCTTTCCTAACTTCGTTGGGGAGTATTTTTGGGTCATGATTTATTCCTATTTGTTCTTTTATGGCGCTTGCTCTCGGATGGTGGTTTTGTGTGCGGTCTGGGTTTGAGTAAAAGTCTTGGTTATATTTTGTGGCTATTTCATTTATATTTTTCCTTTTAGATGTAGCGTGTCCATTTTTGTTTAGTTTTGGTATCCATTCTTTATTTGATTCCCTCAGTTCTTTTAGCGCTTTTTTCACACCTCCTGTTTTCGTGATATGCTTTTCTAATGTTTGAAATCTTTTAGTCTGCCTATCTTTTCTGATGTTCTCTCTGATTTCCTTGCTTAACTGTGATACAATTTTTATGTAATCTTTTTTAGGATATTTTGAGAGCAGGTTCTTCCTTTTCTCTATAACTTGTAGCGTAGTGTTACTTAGTTTGTGTTTTTTGCTTCTACTGTTGTTATTTTTTAATTTAGTTAGTAGCTTTTCTAGCTTTTCATATTTCTTGAGAACATCAGTGCTGCTTGTGGTTAATTCTTCAGCTGAATCAGTTAGGGATTTTGTTATTTTCTTTAGAGCTTCTTCATTGTGGAGCACTGTGGTTTATGGGGAAAAATATTTTCTAGGTTTCTTTGGTGGTTCTAATCTTAGTTTGCTTCGTACCATACGGTGATTTGTATTAAAGTTTAATTTAGTTAGCACCGCCGTATCTGTGAAGGCTTTTGTGTAGTTTGTTGTTATGTAGTCGATTTCGTTTTTTGTATGCCCATCCGAGGAGAGCCATGTCCACTTGTTCTTTCGTTTTTTTATAAACTGACTGTTTAATAGTGTTAGATTATGTTGTAGTAAGAATTCAACTAGCAGTTCGCCGTGTGGGCTTCTTTTCCCGTGACCAAAGTTTCCCAAGACATATTCTTCCTTACATTTCTTTGCTCCAACTTGAGCGTTAAAGTCGCCCATTAGAATAATATGGTTGTTTGAGTGCCTTGTTAGTGTTTGTGTTAGTTGGTTGTAGAAATGAGTGGTATCTGCTGTTGTTGCTTGCTCTGTTGGGGCGTAAATTTGTATAATTGACCAATTTTTTTTGTATCCTACTATATTGATGTTGAGAACGGCTATTCGGTCGGAGATTCCTATTAGCTCTCGAATATATTGTTTCAGTGATTGTTTAATTATGAATCCTACTCCTCTTTCACCGGCTTTTTCGCCTTTATAGAAAAGTATGTAGTCAGTGCGTTCCTCGATCTTTTCGCCTAGTCTTCGCATTTCACTAATGCCTAGTATGTCCCAATTGATGCTTTCAAGGGCTTTTTCTAGTTCGTGTAGACTTTCTTCTGTTCTGAGGGTTCTCGTGTTTAGAGTTGCGATATTGAGAATTTTACTTTTTTTGATGTTAGAGGGTGGTGGTCTATAACTCCCGCGGGGACCAGCCGATCTGGAGCTTTTTTGTTTTGGGGTTTATATTGTTAGTTGTAGTTTGTGTTAGGCTTTCGTTTTCGGAGGCAAACATTAGTTTTTTGAAGCATTTGGTTGAGAATCCGAGCTTGCTCGATTGACAAATTTCAGTATGTTGGGTCTGATGACCTCTTTTGTGCCAGTTTTGGATAGCGACGGTGTAGGGTTGTTCGAGATTTTGTTTGTGTTTACTTTCTTCTGTATGGATGTCTTAGGAGAGTCCGAAGTTTCTCTTTTTCTCTTTTTTCTGTTGCTGTCCTTCGGATTTATTACTATCAGTTTATCGTAATGCAAATAAGCAATGTTTCCCTTTTTTTTCTCTTCTTCCACTTGAGGTTGTAGCTGTTTACGTTTTTCCAGGGTTTCCTTACGGTAGTCTTCTTTCACGTTTATTCCAGTCGGGAAGTTTCTTTTATTTTTGAGTATGAGGTGTTTTTTCCATAGAGTCGTGATAGAGGCTACAACCGGACGGTTCTTATTGACGTATTGTTTTCCAATTCTATATACATTACTTATTTCTTGACTGTCCAGATGTACTCCCATGTCTACTACGAGGTCTTTAATGTAGTCCACCAGTTCTCCTTCCGACTTTCCTTTCTCTTCCAATCCAAAGAACACCAGGTTATTTTTTCGTTTATCTCTGTCTGCTACCTTAAGTTTTTGCTCGAGTTCTAGTACTTTATTTTTAAGGATGTTGTTTTCTTCAATGAGTGGCTTTATCTTGTCTTCCAGCGCTTCCATGACATTTATAGTTACCGAATGTGTTATTATTTCAGCTTGTTTCTTTAATTTTTCGTCGAGTTTGAGAAGGAGTAAATCCATATTAATATCCATTTTATTTGTTTTCTACTATATTGTTGATGGTCAGCTCAGCCGATTGTGGTAGTTTTTTCTTTTAGAATATTGGCAACACTGTACCTGTCACTGTCACTGTCAAGCAGAATAGTTTTTAGTTTTTTAGGTTATGTTGCTGAGATATATTTGCAATTTTCCTGACGAATTTTTTTCACTACCACTGTGTTTATACTTCCAATGTGGTTGCTGATGCATGTTTTATAGGTATTTAACTTCACTGCACTGATTTAATAGCGATTTGCACTTTCTTCTATTAAATATCGACGGAGACAACTGACGTACGTGTTTACTGTTAAGCCACCGGAAACGGAAAACCTATTCCGTAGTATAGTCATTAAAAATATATTAATTAAATTTAGAAAATTATCTACCCTCACCGAGTAAACATTGGCTCCGCGAATATCTTTAGTTTAAAATAGTCAATTTGGTCCAAGTATCTTCAATTTACGTTTAAGATTTAAATCTCAACAAACAGTACAAGCACAAGTGTTATCCAAAGTTATAAGTGTGAAGTGACTTAGTTAAAAACACAACAGTAAGAAACGCAAACAGTGTAAACAAACTTGAATAATTGTACCGAAAAACTATCAGTGGCTCCTGTTTTTATCACCTAATTCAACTAAAAATAGACAATTTGAACCCTATGCGTAAATTGAAACAAGATAAAAGTGGTGTAATATTATTGTCGAAGGTAGATGTAAAAAACATTATCTAGAAAGCCGTTGATCCTTTTCACTAATTCACGCATACAGTGCCCTGTTTCGTCATTTCGAAGTAACGAAAAATAGCACGTTAAGTTCGCCTTCGACCTGCATGCACAGGGGCCTGAGTTCGAATCTCACTATATTTTATTATTTTTGTGAGTTTTAAAAAGTTGTTCAACATCATGAGCACTCAACGAACGCCGCCTCAAACGAGCAAGTCGTGTGAATTGAACCTAAAATCGCGTACTAACATAACAACGCGCCACAATAAACGGCCTAGAAAAGAAAGCCACAATACCTCAGTTGAATCATCGCCCGAGAAAACCAATGACAAAGGAGCTCATCAGACTTTAACACCTGAGTTGATTCGAGATATTGTGCGCACCGAACTACGTAGCCTCCTTAGCACCGAAGTTCGAAAAATCGTACAGGAGAGTGTTAGACTGGAACTAAGGATATCACTGCTGAACTTTGCTTGATGAAGGAGTCCCTCGACTTTATAAGCAAACAATACGACGATATGCAAAGCAGTCTTGATGATAAATCTAAGCAGATAGATCAGTTACAAAAAGAAAATAAAAGCATGAAACCCGTCATAAAAGACTTGACTACAAGATTGACGCAGATGGAACAGCAAGCGCGATCTTGTAACTTAGAAATTCTTTCTGTGCCTGAATACAAGTCTGAGAACCTGAATGTTACAATAAAGCAGTTATGTAAAGCCGTAGCTTGTCCTTTAAAAGAAAGTAACGTCGTAATGTGCACCAGGATTGCCAAGCAAAACCCAGAAAGCACGCGTCCTAGGTCTATTATAATCAAACTTGCTACCCCGGCGGCACGTGATGAAATTTTAGCAGCTGTGATCAAGTTCAACAAAGCCAACCAGAATGATAAGCTAAACACTGCCCACCTGGGAATTGCGGGAGTTAAAAAGCCTATATATGTGGCTGAACACTTATCCCCATATAATCGATCCTTACACCATGCTACGAGGATAGCGGCCAAAGAAAAGAACTACAAGTTTGTATGGGTTCGTAACGGTCATATATTTGCAAAGAAAAGCGACAACTCCGAACGGCTTCTAATAAGGGATATGGTACTACTTATATAAAAAGATAACTAGTAGTCCGGTCAAGCATAAAATAGCATCTCCAATTAATACGTCTAGAAAAACTAAGAAATTAAAACAAACCGAACCCCTAGGACACAGATACAGCGAACTATCAACTACTGTAATCCAGTCATCACAAAATGTCAATAACAGTGCGAAGATTAAAAAACATCAGGATCAAAATGCCGAGACAACTTCTCCCCCCGTGGAATCCGCATGTGCACGTGACCCAAGACCTGAGCAGAATATTGTGAGAACCAATAAAATATGTATCCTTAGCAATAACAAAGTTAATAAAATACTTTCGGTCTCACATACTACACTGCAATATGAATCAGAGATATGTCACTACCTCATGCCACACCGTACGGTGGACCAAATGATGCACAATCTAGAAACCAAATTGCAATCATTTACAATGAACGATTTCTGTATCATATTAATAGGAGAAGAAGACGTCAACTCAAATGACTACCCTAATTTGATATTTAGTATCCGAGCTTCTGTAAATAAAATTAAACATACGAATATTATCATCTGCACACCAACTTTCAAATGCGGCAGTTATACGAATATATTTAATGGGAAGATAGAACATTTCAATAGTTTACTGAGCCGTGATATTTTAACTCATGAACACGCTTATTTACACACTTATTTTCTCGACTCGAACAAGAACCTGTCCTATGATTATACAATGTTCTATAAGCGCAGCGGAAAGCTCAATAACACTGGCATGCGAACTATTTTTAAAGATCTGAATGCTCTTTTACTCGATATAAATCGATATAACACTGACGCTTTAACTTATAATACACAAGAGAATGAAGATAATTTGACTCGACAATTGGTTGACCAAGACAAAGAAAACTTTTTTAACATTGAATACTATGACACAGTAACGACTACGGAAGTAAATAAAGAGAAGTTAACGAATTTTTTTCGTGACTAATAATATCTGTGTTATGCATCAGAATATTGCCGGGTTACTAAACAAATCCGACTTGGTCACTGTATGTTTGGATGAGTTAACAGAAAAAGATTTGGATGTAGATATATTATGCGTAACCGAACACTTCATTATGGCAGGATATGAATCTTATTTAACTATACCAAATTATCAACTGGCGGCGTCGTACTGCAGAAAAGACATCAAGAGAGGCGGAGCGTGTATTTTGGTTAAAAATGGACACCACTTCCTCGAATTAAAGAAGATTGCCAACATATCAGAACCCGGAGTGTTTGAATGTTGCGCAATAGAATTACCTAACTATAACACTGTCGTAGCTTGTGTGTTTAGAGTGCCCAAGTTTATCAACCTTAGTGTATGTATGGATAAATTACAAATTCTCCTAAAAGAGCTAACCAAGAAATGTAATAATAATATTGTCATTGCAGGGGATTTTAATATCGACATTTTAATAAGGAACCGACAAACGATTGAATTTGAGTGCCTTTTACTCAACTATAATTTAAAATTAGCTGTGAATCAACCTACACGCCTTAAAAGTAAAACTTGCATTGACAATATAGCTCATAATTTTCGCAAAGCATGTAAGGTTGAAGTCTTAGAATTGGCTCTTTCAGACCACACAGCACAGTTTATGACATTCCCAGTGCAAAAAACATGTAACATTAAGTACTGGCAGGTAAAAAGACGTGACTATTGTAATGAAAATTTGACAAAATTTAAAAATTACTTAAATAATTTAACATTCTCTGACATTTACAAAACTAACGATCCTAGTATAGCGTACAATTCTTTTCTTGACATATTTACATTATTTTATAACTTATGTTTTCCCGAAAGAAATGTTAGAATCAGTACTACTAAAAAACTAAAATGGGTGTCACGAGGTATTAAACTATGTGGTAAAAAGAAAAGACAGCTTTTGTGGCAATACAGGCTTAAACCAAACCAAATTAATAAAGGAAGATTTACTGACTACTCCAAACTATTTAAAAGAATTGTTAAACTCACTCAGAGAACACAAAACAACTACACGATAAATACTTCAGATAATAAATCTAAAGCAACTTGGAAAATAATAAATAACACAAAATTCAACATTCCTACAAATTGTATTGACAAAATTCGTGAGAACAATGACATTATCACTAACCCAAAGGACATAGCAAATGCTTTCAATAACTATTTTGTTGACAAAATTAACCCTATAGCAGAATCTGGAAAAAAAGCAACTTCACTAATACAAAAAAGAAAAAAATCTTTTTTCCTGGCTCCATGTCTGCCGATCGAGGTGTTTAAAATTATAAAAACATTAAAAAACACAAATAGTGTAGGATACGATAGTTTAGCAACAAAAGTTATAAAATCAGTAGCAGGTGAAATATCAATGCACCTAAGTCATATAATTAATCTTTGCATAGAGAATGGAACTTTTCCGGATGCACTAAAAATATCGATTGTTAAACCACTATTCAAAAAGGAAAATAAAGAGCTAATGCAATGCTACAGGCCTATATCCCTTATTAGTATAGTGTCAAAAATATTTGAAAAGTATCTATATAAACAGTTGTATACTTATCTCGAAAAAGAAAATATACTCGTGAATGAACAGAAAGGGTTCAGAAATGGAAAAACTATAAACTTGGCAATATATGATTTCTTAAATAATGTCATGCCAAAAGTTGATGCGAATATTCCTGTATGTTCGATATTTTGTGACATGTCACAGGCATTCGACCACGTGTGTCATGACATTCTGATTGAGAAATTAGAACCATATGGAATAAGAGGGAATGTCGCAAGCCTTTTTCAATCCTATCTAAGTAACAGAAGACAATTTACAGAAATTTCGGCAATTAATAAAAGCAACAAGCACGAAGTTATATATACATCAAAAGAACGTGTAGTTAAATTTGGAGTACCGCAAGGTACTGTCATAGGCCCATTATTTTTTATACTGTATATTAATGACCTACCAAAATGTATTGAACACCCAATGACACTTTTTGACGATGATAGTACTATTACCATTAATTGTAAAAATAAGGAGACATACGAAGCTGACATTAACAATTCCATGAAATCAATGATAAAATGGTTAGAAAACAACAATCTTAAGATTAATCTTGAAAAAACTAAAATTATGCATTTTTCCCAAAGATCAACCATTCCAAATGTTACTGTACAGTATAATAATAGTAAAGTAGACAAAGTTGACACAACCAAATTTCTCGGACTATAGATAGTAAATTAGATTGGAAAGCACATTCGGAAGCCTTAAGCAAAAAAATTAGTAATGCCACTTATGCACTGTACAAATTAGCCCCGATGTTAAATGTCGACGCGCTGCTAACTGCTTACCATGGCTTGGTGTCTTCTAGCTTAAGATATGGTGTAATTTTTTGGGGCAATTCGACAAATAAGAATATAGTTTTTAAAACCCAAAAGAGGTGTCTTAGAACAATGTTTGGACTTCATGTCACTGAGAGCTGCAAACCACTTTTCAAAAAATCTATACTAATATTATAAAGCTGAAGAGTTTGTTTGTTTGTTTGTTTGTTTGTTTGTTTGTTTGTTTGTTTGTTTGTTTGAACGCGCTAATCTCAGGAACTACTGGTCCGATTTGAAAAAATCTTTCAGTGTTAGATAGCCCATTTATCGAGGAAGGCTATAGGCTATATTTTATCCCCATATTCCCACAGGAACGGGAACTACGCGGGTGAAACCGCGAGGCGCTGCTAGTATAGAATATTAACTCTTCCATCTATATACATTTTAGAGACTATTATGTTTGTCAAAGCGAATCCACACTTATTCCCCCTATTGTCAGATAAAGTAATGCGAAATAGACGCGACAATAGCAAACTTTGCATTCCCAGATCCAGGACAGCTCTTATGCGTAAAAGTATATTCTGTATGGCGCCAATTCTCTATAATACGTTACCCAAATATTGGAGAGAATATACTACGGAAAAATTAAAAAGTAGATTGAAAAGCCTTCTTTTAGAGAAAGCTTACTACAGCACTGACGAATTTCTGAATGATAAATTAATTTAATTTGATTATCCTTAATTGCCTTGACATTTAACTGACTATTTTTTTATTTATTTTTTTAATCTATGATGAGTTGTTGACATTGGTCTGAAGTAGGAAGTATAATAATAATTATGAAGAATAATAAATAACAATGTGATATATAATGTGGTAATTTTTAAATTCTATTTTGAGTATTCGAGTCATCGATTTTACTTCTGGAACTTTCGAAAAAGTCGCCTGGTAGCCGAAGTGGTTTTCCGAACGTGTACTCGGCTGCGCTTACGCCGTTCTCGCTTCGACCTGCTGCGCGTAAGCCAAACATGACCGTTGGTAACTCATCCACCCATGACTTGGTGTCTAATCGCGCCATTAAAGATGCTTTTAACGAGCGGTGCCAGCGCTCGACTATACCGTTAGCCTGTGGATGGTAACTAGTTGTGCGTATTTTGGTCACGCCTAAGTACTTTAGCAGCTCTGTGAAAAGCTGGCTTTCGAACTGTCGTCCCTGGTCTGACGTTAGTCTGACTGGACAACCGTAGCGCGTAAACCAGCCTTCGTATATCGCCTTTGCCACTGCTTCCGCCGTAATGTCACGAATGGGAAACGCTTCTGGCCAACGAGTACCTCGATCGATTATTGTGACGCAATACCTGAATCCGTCCTCGGATATTGGTAATGGACCGACGATGTCTACGTGTATGTGTTCAAACCGACCTGAGCTTTGGAATTCTGCATATTCTGAAATATTATGTCTGGTTACTTTGGTTTTTTGACAATTAACGCATGCTCGTGCCCATGTGCCTACATCCGTGTTCATGTTCGGCCAAAAGAATCTTTCCGAGATCATTTTGCGAGTTGACCGAATTCCGGGGTGACTGATGTCGTGAACCAGGTTGAAAACATTTTTTCTAAAATTTTTAGGCACGACCGGTCTTGCCTGTCGCGTTGACATTTCGCAATATATTTCGCGTTTGCAATTTGGTAACGCTAAACGTTTGATTGTAATGTTACTGTTCTTGACCTCGTTTTTCGTGTACCGTGCAATGTAGTCGTCGGTATCTTGCGCTTCGGCGAATTGTTCGTAGTCTAAACTCGTGGGACCGGATATTGTTGCGACACGCGATAATGAGTCGGCGACAACATTGTCGTCACCGCTGACATGACGAATATCGGTAGTGAATTCACTGATGAACAGTAATTGCCTTGTTCTACGAGATGTTTCGGCATCGGTATTTAGTTTTGTAAACGCATGTACCAATGGCCTATGATCTGTGAA
Source organism: Hecatera dysodea (assembly GCA_905332915.2). Taxonomy (NCBI): domain Eukaryota; kingdom Metazoa; phylum Arthropoda; class Insecta; order Lepidoptera; family Noctuidae; genus Hecatera; species Hecatera dysodea. The sequence goes on along the minus strand of HG995306.1, from coordinate 3,907,607 downwards.
TATTGTTAATGGTCTCCCTTCGAATAATTTTCGGAAATGTTTAATTGCCATATAGATGGCAAGTAGCTCGCGATCGTAAGTGCTGTAACGCTGTTGTGTATCGGATAAGCGTTTTGAAAAATAACCTAGCGGTTTCCATGTGCCTTTTACTCGTTGTTGCAGTACCGCTCCCGCACAGGTATCCGATGCGTCCGTCATTAGTGCAAGCGTCGCATTACTGCTTGGGCAGGATAACGTGACCGCGTTTTTGAGCTGCGACTTACATTCCCCGAACGCTGTTTCAGCTTCTGTTGACCACACAATAGGCGTCTTGTCGTTTCGTTTTGCGTTGTGTAAGTACTTTGATAACAAGGCTTGGCTTTTCACGGCGTGTGGAATGTGTTTACGATAAAAATTTACCATTCCTAAAAATCTACGAAGGTCGTTGACGGTTTTAGGTTTGGGGTAGTCGGTAATCGCCTTGACCTTGTCGTCTAGAGGCCGTATTCCTTCTGCTGACACGTGAAAACCAACGAAATCTAATTCAGTTACTCCGAAACTGCATTTTGTTAATTTTATGGTAAGGCCGAATTTCTTTAGCCTATCGAAAAGAATCTTTAGATGTTCCTTGTGCTGTTTCGCGTTGTCACTTGCAATAATGACGTCATCAACGTAACAGAATAGGAAATCTAAACCTTCTAAAACTGTATGGTGCATGAACCTTTGAAAGGATTGCGCTGCGTTTTTTAGGCCGAAGGTCATCCGTGGGAACTCAAATAACCCGAATGGTGTTATTATTGCCGTTTTCTCGACGTCCGTTGGGTTAATTGGTATGTAATGGTAGGCGCGGTTTACATCTATGCATGAAAATATTTTTTTACCTGCGAGGATGTACGTGAAGTCGTGTAAGCGCGGAATCGGGTACCTATCCGGTTTGGTGATAGCGTTAAGCTGCCTATAATCACCACACGGACGAATGTTCCCGTCTTTTTTCGGCACTACATGCAGAGCGCTTGCCCATGGACTTTTGGAGGGCCTACAAATACCTAACTCCTGCATGTTCTTAAATTCTTGTTTTATCTTGGCATATCGGTCTGGCGGCAACGGTCTTGCCCGGGTATGTACCGGTGGGCCTGATGTCTCGATGTGATGCACGATCGAGTGCTGCGGCGGCTCCCTAAATGACGTGGGTCTAGTAATTTCAGGGAAAGTGGTAAGCAATTCGTGATAAGGGTGGCTTTCATTAACCGTTTTGACAGACGTTTCTGTACAATTTTCTATGGTAGCTAAAACATTTAACTTTGTTGTGCTATCTATCAACTTTCTTGCACTTAGGTCTACTAACAATCCATAATGGCTTAAAAAATCTGCTTGGTTGTTTGACGTTAGCTATAATAAACGTCCATTTAAATTCGCGTTTTAACTTAAGTCCAAGTGACAATGTGTGCGTACCGTAGGTTTCTATGGGTGTACCGTTTGCGGCGTACAGAGTGTAATCTTCTTGTGATTGATTTTTTTTACGCTTGACCATAGATACTGGTAGTACTGACACATTGGCACCGGTGTCTACTAGAAAATTGTATCCGTTAATGCTATCATTTACACACAAACGACGGTTAATAATACCTCCGTTACAGCTTCCCGCCGTAGACTGTACGGTTGTTAGTTTTCCTGGGCCTTGCCTGTCCATTTGCATGGTTTCCTGCACTTGAACGCCTTGTCGCCGAACTTGTTGTGGTAGAAACATAACCCAGGTCCTGTTGGTGGTCCTTGCGATGTTGACCGCCCTCGCTGACGCCTGGTACTTCGTGCATGTGCTGTTGATGTGCCGCGGTATGCCCTGCGGTCGAACCTGTCCGTACCTCTGGATTTGCGTAGTTCCGCCACCTCTATTGATAGTTTGGCTACGGTATCCTCTAGTGTTTCTGACTTTTTCCTTGTTATATCTGCCACCTCTCTGGGGTTGCTGGTCTCCCATATTTTGTCCGCCACTGCTGCCAGCTTTTCCGGTTCTGTGATTGCCGTTGCTGTCAAAACAGTCCTTTCCGATGACGGTAGATGGTTTTGCCACATGACGAGCAATGTTTCCGGCGCTATTCTGTCTCCTGCTAGGTTCTGCATCTGCCGCAGGAGTTGGGACGGCTTTTGGTCTCCCAGTTGCATCTCGCTAATCAGCTTCTGTATCCGTTTGCTCTCCGACTCCTCGTACACTATCAACAGTCGGTCTTTCAAATTTTGGTATTTGTTGCTTTTTGGTGGAGTCTTCAGTATGTCCGCTACTTGCTTTCTTGCTGGTTTTGCTGGTAGCGAAACTTGCCAAGTTTCGCTACCAGCAATTGATACTGTGCATCATCGCTGGCTTTTTGTGGCGCTACAGATGCTTCGAACTGTATGAACCATAAACTTGGTTGATCTGTCCAAAAATCTGGAATCCTTGAGGACACGGAGATTAGCACGATATCGGACGTACTTTCTTGAGACATTTTGTTTCACTTTCGCAGGCTTTTTAGAGAGATGCCGTGTGATAGAACGTTACTATCGAATTATAACAGATATAGGTGTCGTTGAGCCGTTCCCAAGTAAGCGGTTTGTTTCTTACACGTGGAAAGTTTTTCGCACTGCTGTATGGTTACGTGTTCGCATCACGTCGGGGTCACCAATGTACGTGTGTCTGTGTACCACTGATTATTAGTTAGGAGAGTTCAATGAAAACACTTGATTTACTTCACGAAGGTTCCGCTTGTATTGTTCAAGAAATAAAGAGTTCACAATAACAATAATCGATTACTTATTTTACCTTAGTTATACCTTAACACGTTAGTATGTTTAGCACAACTATATCTGGGCGAGCGCGGGGAAAGACTGGCTAGCCCGCCTCGCGCGGTTGGGAATTGCAGCGCTAGCATTTTAGTAGGTGCGCGTGCTCCTACAGATTGTAATAATTTAACTAATGGATAAATTTATAATTATTGGATACTTATGCAATAACCTACCTATTTTGTATATTTGTACGCCGTTAAGGCAAAACATGACTGTAATAAAACATTTTAATAACATCTTGCATGCCATGTGTGTGCATACTCATGTTTTGGACAAATAAATTATCTTTATCTTTATCTTTATGGACTCTCTAGTTAAGTTAGTGTAATTATTTTTATTTATTTATTTTGTTTTTTGTTTTTCATTTTGAATGTTTATTGTACAAATACTGTAAAATCCTCAGATTTCCAAATATATTACAAACACGCGCGAAAGACAAAAACGCGTGATTTTTATCACAATATTTTAATTAATGATTATGATGTTGTTATTCTCACTGAAACTTGGCTCAATGGTGATATCTCCAGTTCAGAGTTATTTGACAACCGTTATAATGTATATAGAAGAGATCGTGAACTCAATGAACTCTGCAGTAAGAGGACTGGTGGTGGTGTTATGATCGCTATTTTAAAAAAACATAACTCACTTGAATTAGCATCTCACAACAGCTTATGTGAAGACCTGTGGGTAAGAGTTCGCGTTAAGACCATACACAGAGTAGTAAGTTTATGTTTGTGTGCGGTCTATATTCCGTCACCGGTTAAATTTGACGTTTTGGAGCATTACTTTGAGAATGCGGGGAGAGTCATCAGCACAGAAGGTGAAACTTTCATTGCAGGTGACTTTAACCTAACTAACATCAACTGGCTCACCAGTGATAACAGTAATTTTCTAGTCCCCGAAATTACTAATTGTTCTGTAAATCACCTCTTTACAGAGTTCATTGCGCTTAATGACTTGGAGCAGTTTAATTGTGTCAGGAATGATAAATCGAAGGTTCTTGACCTGATTTTGACTAATATAACTGATGTTAGCGTGACCATTTGCAACGACCCCCTTTCGAGGATCGACACACACCACCCTCCTCTGCAAATTTTGCTTAACATACTTCCTCAAAAAACTCTTAGCTGCGATCGCACACATACCCGTAACTACCATAAGGCCGATTTTGATGCTATATCACAGGATCTTGACTCTGTCGACTGGACTTCAGAATTTGAAACCTGTGAAACTATTGACGAAATGGTTGAACTATTTTACGAAAAGGTTAGAATAGCCATAAGCAACCACGTTCCCTCCACATACAAGGTAAAATACAACAAACAGCCACCGTGGTTTACAAAAGATCTCACCAAATTATTAAAGCAAACATTCAATCTTAGAAAAAGAGTGAAAAAATATAATAACGCTATGGATAAAATTAGTTTATCCTTTCGGAAGAAGATATGCGAATTATTAAATAAATCATCATATACCGCCTATATTACAACAATAGAAGCTAGAATAAAAGTTAATTCAAAATACTTTTGGACGTATATTAAACATAAAGGTAAAAATGAAAGTACAGTCCCGGAACAAATGTATTTGAATGATGAAGTAGCTGACAATAACACAGATATCTGTCAATTATACGCAAAAAACTTCTCATCCGTTTATAATCAAAAGAACCACCCCGCGCCCGCTATGCTACGAACATACAATTTGGACCGTCTGAATTCTGTTGATTTGAATGTTTTGGGTTGCATATCGCTGACAGAGGATTTGGTTGCTAGTAAACTAAAGTGTCTGGATGTACGTAAGGGACCAGGCCCTGACGAGCTTCCCCCTATTTTACTTGCTAGGTGCTCCAAGTTATTCTCTATACCCTTAGCTGTTCTATTTAACCGTTCCCTCAAATCAGGTTACTTTCCATCCGCGTGGAAAAAATCAAAGATAGTCCCTATTTTTAAAAATGGAAGTAAGAATGATATTAAAAATTACAGACCAATTTCGATCATCTCAATCATCCATAAAGTATTCGAACTTTTAGTGTATCCTTGTCTGTATAACCACTTCAAAAATCACATAGCAGGCAATCAACACGGTTTCATGCGGGGCAGGTCAACTCACTCCAACTTGGTAGCTTTTTCGGAAAATGTCATCGAGTTTGTGGACCAACGGATTCAGGTTGACGCGGTTTACACCGATTTCAGTAAAGCGTTCGACAAAGTAGATCACCAACGTTTACTGCAGAAACTAGAGAAGTACGGAATCTATGGTCCACTACTCAAATGGTTTGAATCATACCTTAGGGATCGTGTATCGTTCGTTGTATTGAATGGGACGAGATCTGAAGAGTTCCATGTGACCTCTGGGGTACCACAGGGCTCCCACCTAAGACCCTTGTTATTCAACATTTTCATAAATAGCATTATACATTGTTTTTATCATGCACAATCTTTTTTATTTGCGGATGATCTCAAACTGACTTTGCCTATAAAATCTATAGAAGACTCGTATCTGCTTCAGGCCGACTTGGACAGACTAGTGGAGTGGTGCAATGACAATAGGATGAGCCTAAATTTGGAAAAGTGCTTACATATTAAATTTTATCGCAATAAGAAAGCTCTGAATACAAAATACACTATTTCAGGCACAACACTTAAAGAAGTTAATAGTGTCCGGGATCTGGGAGTCGTGATGGATAGTAAATTGAGTTACAATGACCATTTAGATAATATTATAGCTAATGCTAACAAAATACTGGGCTTTGTATTAAGAACCTCCAAGCCATTCAACAACCCAAAGACCAAAATTATTCTTTATGAGACGTTGGTCCGCAGCAATTTAGAATACTGCTCACAGGTATGGTCACCTCATTACAACGTTCATAAGCAGCGTATTGAATGAGTCCAAAGAAGATTTTTGTACCATTTATCATTTCAGGATAAGACCGCGAATCAATTGAGATCCCATAAAGAGCGTGCTGTTTATTATACATTTCAAAGCCTCAGCAATCGTAGAAAAGTATTAGATCTTTGTTTTCTGCATAAACTGATGTCCTCTAAGTTAAATACTGACTTTCTGTCGAGAATATCAATCAATGTCCCTTGTAGATTACCACGGTCCCATACCTACAACTTGTTCAGACAACCTTCGCGTAAAACAAATCTGGGTTACAACTCTCCTCTTGTACGGTCTACCAAACTGTACAACGCTATATGCCGCAAAGCTGACATTTACATAATCAATCATATCATGACAATCTGAACTCGTTTAATAGAAAATTGAATGAGTACTTTCAGGCGGAGGGCCTTTGATTTATCACTCCAATCACTGCTACAAAATAAGTAATTAATTCACATTTAATAACTGTATTTTATTATAATTATGTAATCGATTTTTGATATTTTATTTTATATAATCTAATTCTATTTATTTTATCTAATCTAGAATTTTGATTTAATTTAAGTTTAAATTTAATTTAATCCAGGACATTTAAACTATTTTATTTCAATTATAATTTATTTGACATCTTCACATTTATTTTGATTAATTTTAAAAAATAATAAAAAAAAAAAAAAAAAATAAACATGACATTACTTTTATTATTTGACGTTTCCGTTGTGTTTTATTTTTGTTAGAGCCGTGTACGCTCGGTTTATACGCAAGCTGTGGTTGCCTATAATTGAGTGTGCAATGTAGGATAATGTTAACTGTACCATTTTTTATTTCTGCATGTTTTTTATTATTTTGTAACACTCGTTGGTGATCCTTAAATTAAATAAATAAAATAAAAATATTGTAGATGCCTTATTAAATATTAATTTTATTAACTTATTTGTTGGTTATTATAGTAGATTTAGGGACTAACTTATTATTTAGGTACCTACCCACTTACTTACCTAGGGATTTAGGGAGGTAAATTATTCATTTTGTATGACAACGTCTATAAAAGGCGATGTACGTCCGGGTATCGTCCATGGATCAGCTGTTGCCGTCTTCGCGAAGACACCTGTCCACAAAGTCGTCCGCGAAGTACCCGCACGAGCCCTATATTGTTCTTTCTCCTACCCTACGACTGTGTGATCGGGCCTAGTTCGTTCGCACAGCCGCAGGGCGGAGCCACTGCTCCCTCGAAAATTTTTTTTCGTAACGGCTGCGGAAGCACGAGTCTAATTCGAGTTTTCAAGTAACCGAGATGCCGAAACCCGACGCCCGCCGCTCCCTGGGCCGTGGAGGCGCACGGGAACCCGACCCGCCGCCAGGAAAAGCAAGAAAATGCCGTCCGTCGCTGGATCGGACAGTGTCGCTGCCTGACATCGGCGCCGCGCTGTCTGGCTCGGCGCCCGAGGTAGGCGCCACGCTGCCGCCGCTGCGCCAGACAGCGCGGCGGCCCGCCTGCCGCCACCGCAGACGCAAGGAACGCGCCCTGCGACACCGAAGCCGCCGAAAATGCACCAAGAGGAGCGCAGGTTAGTGGCCAATGCACCGACGACGTCGGCGCCCGCGCGCGCTACGCCCTCGTCGTCGTCGAGCCGGCCCCGGCCTGTGCCTCCGCACCCCGAGGTGACGCGCTCCGCGACCAAGCAGGCTCCGGTACCTGCCCGCGATACAGCCGCCGCGCGCTCGCAAGCGCCGCAGGCGCGCACGTACGCGCAGTCCGCCGCGCACTCACCCGTACAGTCCGCCGCGCGCGCGCCCGCCGCGCCGCGCACCGCGTCGGCCGCGCCCCGCAGCTTGCTGACGGGCGCAGCGGCCCAGCCTGCGAGTCAACCATCTCGAGACCCGAGGCTGAATAGGGCAACCGCGCCGCCCGCGACCCTATCGACCCCATCTACACCCGCGTCGCCCGCTCCGCCGCGAGTTGCCGGCTACGAATCGCCGGCAACATACTCGACCCAGTCGTCGCGCGCCGGGTCGTATATGTCGCTCGCGTCGCTGGAGGACGACGACGACCTCCCCGCCGCGCAACCTGCAGGGAAGCCACGGGCCCAACGCCGGCCCAGATCACCGGACGAAGAGGAGGAAGAAGAAGTCAAGCGTCACCGCCTCTGCTCGCCGCGCGCCCAGAACGGGCGCTCGTCGCAGGACAGAGACGACGACGTGTCACCACCGGGCAGCCCGACTCAGGAAGGGGTAAGTCAGTTACTTACACCCAACCCTAACGCAGCCCCCACCCCGGCAGTGGCCGCGACCGGCACGGCCCCGGGAACTAACAAAAATAAAAGGCCACGCTTCCCACCTTTGGTAGTGGAGAAGCTGCCCAACTGGGCGCACCATTTCCGCGCCCTAGCCGCCAAGCTGGGCCGACCGCCCAACGCCCGCCCATACGGCACTGGCGTCCGTTTCTCGCCGGAGTCGGAGGGCGAGTACAGGTTGGTCCAGCGTTACCTGGTCGACCTGGAGAAGGAGACCGGGATTAGCTGGTTCGCCTATTCCCTGCCGGCGGACAAGATGTTTAAGGTGGCCATAAGGGGGCTGCCAGTAGACACTGTCCCTCAGGAAATAGAGGAGGAACTCCGCTCGTTAGGGTACGAGCCGGAGTACGTGCGCCACATTAGGGCGCGCCAAGGAAGACCCGGCTGCGTATTCTACGCCATGCTGCGGCGCACCCCTGACGTGCGCCGTATATTCGACACCACGACGTTTATGTTGATGCGTGGTGTCAAAATAGAAGCGTGGCGAGGAAAACGTGGGCCCGCCCAGTGCCACAGGTGCCAAAAATTCAGGCACTCGTCGCACCAGTGCCACCGCCCGCTCGCCTGCGTACGATGCGGCGAGGGACACACAGCACGCGAATGCCCGCGCCCAAAGGAAGAGCCCGCCACATGCGTCAACTGTGGCGGTGCGCACCCGGCGAATCACGTGACGTGTCCCGTATTCAAGAGGGAACGTGAAAACAGGCGGGCGGGTACTGCCGCCATCACGGCGGCCTCGCAAAGCCGCCCCAAACCAAACATAGTGGACACCGAAACAGAGGCACCAAACCTAATGGCGGCAGCTAACGGGCCCACTAAACGAGACGGATCCTCCTCTACAAAAAACAAGAGGAAGAGGAAACGGGGCAGGAAGGGGAGAAAGCCCAGGCCCCAGGCGACCGACCCCCAAACCCAAGAAGGGGGGGGGGGGTTCCACAAAGCAAAGAAGCAGGAACGCTCCCGCGGGAGACTTCTCAGGCCGCCACTGCACAACGGACGGCGCAGGCAAACGCCGCAGACAGTCCGGCGCCTACTATAAATACCGTAAACAATCTAGTAGGGAAAAAAATAGTGGCGTCGGACAAAATGCCAAACATTTGCAAGAGGAACGATGCCAATGCACGTGGAGCCGACAATGGCTCGAATGTCGGCAAAAACAACGATAACAACAAAAAGAATTTTACTGCCTGCGCCTTCCAACTGCTGATGGACCTTATCAAGGTCATCAGGCAGGGTCAAGATGTGGAGTTGGTTATCCTTGACGGCTTGGCCTCCCTTCTAACCCTTTACCATGGCTGAGTCGTTGAGGATAGTACATTGGAATGCCCGCGGCCTGAGACCAAAGGTCGCCGCCCTCAAACTCCTCCTGAGGGACCAAGATGTCGACGTGGCGCTCATAAGCGAGACGTTCCTGGGACCCGAAGATAGGGTTAGGTTCCCAGGCTACCTCGTTTACAGGAAGGATGAACGGTCGGCATTAAACGCTAGATATCGTGGTTTGGCAGTGCTGGTAAAGCGAAGGGTCATCCATCAAGAGCTCCCCATGATAACGCTGCACACTATGTACGCGCTGGGTGTACAGCTGCACGTGGCCGGCGAGGACTTAAACATCTACGCCGTGTACAGACCGCCCGGGTACCACTTCAACACCACTGAACTACGGGCGGTCCTAAACTATAACAACAACGCAACCATCCTCGCCGGCGACTTGAATAGCAAGCACCCAGGTTGGAACGCGTACTCGACCAACAGGGCGGGGACTAGACTCTTCGCCGATGCCGAAGCCCACGGCTACACGGTGTCGGGCCCAGATATGCCCACCCACTACCCGGAAAACCACGAACACATGCCCGACGTACTAGATATACTAGTACACCGTGGGCTACGCTGCCAAATCACCCAGCAGGTGATCGACGACGAGATGGGCTCGGACCACCATCCCGTGCTCGTCGTCCTATCGGGAATGCCGACCCGACTAAAGCCACCAGCGCCACGTCGCATCATTAACTGGGACAAGTTCACAGAAAAGATTGCGACCACTACGCCCACTCGACCTATCACTGCCGCCGCGGACGTTGACTCGTTAGCCAACGACATCACTGCTTGCGTACAATGCGCCTTAGAAGAGCCCACCACTATCCCACCCACGGAGGGGAGAGGGCTACAGCCGCCCCTACCGCCACGGGTACGTGCACTGGTTGCCGAGAAGAGGCGCCTACGCAAGCAGTGGCAACAACTACGCTATCCTACTTTGAAAACGCAGCTCAACCGTCTCGCGGAGAAGGTCAAGGTCGAGGTCAAAGCACTGGCCGCCGCGAGCTGGGAGGAACGACTAGACGCCGCAGCGACCGACTGGCAGTCGACCCACCAGCTGTGCTACCAGCTGACCGGTACCCCAGCCCCGGTGCGCCCGCTAAGAGGTAGCGACGGGGTGCTCATTTACACGGCAGAGGACCGGTCGGAGGTCTTTGCTGAACACCTGGAGCGTCAGTTCCAGCCGAACCCGACTACCGAACATGCACACGTCGCGGCAGTCGAGCAACACCTTGGGGACTACTTCGCCACGCCGATAGCTCCTGAGGAGGACGCCCTATTTATCTCGCCGGAGGCAGTTAGACGCGCCATCTGGCGGACGAAGCCTAGAAAGGCCCCCGGTGCCGACGGCATTACCAACTCAGCGCTGCGCCACCTGCCGCCCCGTATGGTCGCGGCATTGGCGCGCCTGTTTACGGGAGTGCTGCGCACGGGGGTTTTCCCGGCCATCTGGAAGGAGGGGCGCGTCATTATGCTGCCCAAGGCGGGAAAGAATATCCTGAAGCCTGAGAGCTATCGGCCGATCACCCTGCTGCCCACCATCTCCAAGGTGTTCGAGGCGCTCCTGCTGCGACACTTGACGCCTCACATCGTCCCGCGCCCGGAACAATTCGGGTTCCGGGCGGAACACAGCACGACGCTCCAGCTGTCGAGGGTACTGCACCTGCTGTCATCATCGATGAACAAGAAGGAGTACGCGGTCGCAGTATTCCTCGACATGGAAAAGGCCTTCGACCGTGTATGGCACGACGGCTTATTATATAAGCTGGCCACATCGGACGCACCCCGTCGCGTGGTAAGAGTGATCCAATCTTTTCTGTCCCACAGGAGCTTCAGAGTGGTGGTCGACGGCGCGCTGTCCGCCCCCCGCCCCGTTAGGGCGGGCGTGCCGCAGGGCAGCTGCCTGTCGCCAGCGTGTTACTCACGTTACACCGACGACATCCCCACCACGCCACAGTCGACGCTCGCGCTGTACGCAGACGACGCCGCGTACATCACTTCGTCAATAAGAGCAGCCCACGCGGCGTCCAAGATGCAGCGCGTGCTCGACCTCCTTCCCGACTGGCTCGCCAAATGGCGACTTTCGGTTAACGTGGGTAAGACGCAGGCGATTGTTACAGGCTCATCGCGCCTCCCACCACCTCTGAAGCTGCAAGGAGTCGACGTCGAGTGGGCGCCCCAGGCCAAGTACCTTGGTGTGACCATCGACCGCCGACTCACGATGGGCTCGCACGTCCGCGCGGTCGCCGCGCAGGCAAGAGCTGTTCGCAACAGGCTCAGACCGGTGCTCTCGTCCCAACTCCCGGTGCGCGTCAAGTTGGGCGTGTACAAACTTTACATACGCCCAATATTGACATACGCCGCCCCCGCATGGCTCGCCCTCACCATTGAGGGGAACCGAAAGAAAGCTCCGCGCGCAGCAACACCTTGCGCTGCGGACCATACACGACGCCCCTTACTTGGTGACGAACGACGTCATCCAGCGAGATCTTGGGATTGAGAGCCTGGATGAGTTTGCGCAGCGCCTCGCGAAGGCAATGTTCGCGCGTGCCGACGCATCAGCTTGGCCCCATGTCAAGCACCTTGCGCCTTGGCACGCGCGCCCGCCTGACGCGAGGCGCCTGCCCCGCGACCTAATCGCGGACGTTTGACGGCCCATCGCACCGGTTATGACGCCTGAGTGAGTCGCATTCACGTAACACGCGGCTTACCCAAACAATAAGACTCCACACACAACGCACATCGCGAAGCGCGACTCGTTCTAAGTTAATATAGGCGAGTTGCGCAACGCTCACACAATAAGCATTTCTCGACATTCGCTCGAACTCACGCACCGAATATTGGCGTAGTGGAAGCGCTATTCGGTGCAAATGCACTGGGCGGTAGTACTCACACTGCACGGCCGCTCACACACAAATATAATACCTTCTCGCAGTCCAAACCGCAAACGGCTCGATCTGTGAGCGGGGCGGACGGGGATTACATATTACTGCGGGCGTGTCAACAAGCCGGCACCTCCGTCGCTGGTCGTTCCTCGCTGGGCCTCCCCCAGGCAACTGGGGGTCTCACCTGGCGGGGTCCGACCGCCGAGGTGTCGTGGCGCGACAACGCCTGCAGTAACACAACATTATACACTCGGGTTAACGTTGCTATCACTTTTTCAGTAGGCGTTAACCCGAAACTTTATGTTATTACGGTAACAACCCAACGACGAGCCCATATTAATGGGCTGAGGGGTGCCCCCGCGGCCAGGGGGCGAAGCTCCGTGACCGCTCGCCGCGTCCTCTAGCGGGGACGTAGCGACTTCTAAGTTCAAGTATCGTCCATTTGCTCGTTGGCTCTCAGACGGAACGGTAGTTGTCGACGCGATTTGTGAGTACTTGTGATCGTAATTATAACTCATAAAACTCTGTAAGTACCTGATATTTTACTCGTACAAATGATTGGTGTTTTATTTGAATCTTAAGGTTGTGTAAAAGTTCCTTTAATTGAATGATCAAACGAACATACCTGAAGTGAAGTTCGATCCAAATTATCCTGCCTTCGTTGGAGAGATTTACATCTTGTAGTTTACCCTGTAAACGCCTAACAATTCGCACAAGTATTCAGCGTCATAGAAAGAGAAAAAAGATACCTCCTTCTCTTTCCCCTTCCTACGACGCGACCCGCCTAGATTACAGTCCTCATGTTTTTAGAGATCTTTTTCATGAAACATTGATTCGATGGGAGAAAAAAAATCGATAGGGTTGGGGGGGACCTTAAATCTCTCCGACGAAGGCAGGATAATTTGGATCGAACTTCACTTCAGGTAAGTTCGTTTGATCATTCAATTATCCTGCCTTCGTCTTCGAGATTTACATCTTGTAGATGTTCAGAGAACGACACATAATACGATAAATGTTGAAATGAAAAGGCAGAGATACTTCCAACAAAATAATAATCTTATATTATTTGCTCATTTAAGGCTAGGATTGAAATCAATAACTGGCCGATTATAAAAATTGGCATATGTTGCGGACTGATCAGACCATCCCGCGCATCTTCTAATAACATCTAATCTCACGCCAGCACGCAACGCAGGATGCGTGGCGTGTGCTGTGAGCGTTGAATATGGTAGTATCGACGCCACTAAACTCTAATATAATATCTCTGATCCAGCGTCTGATTGTCTGAGCAGCTGTCGCCCTGTATGGCTTTTTACATGTTAGGAACAGGTTAGATACATTACTCATCCTTCTGGGTTTAGAAGTTTTAATGTACGCCTGTAAGCAAGAAGCCGGGCAGATGCCTTTGATGTCTTTGAGTGAAAAAAGGCAAGTTTAATGTTGGTTGTTGACGACCAACAGCCGAAGTCTTAAGCAAATCTGTAATCGTTATTACAATTTTATCAGTAAACGCATGAATATTTTGAATTCTTATCAATGAAAGTGTTTGGATCCTTTGACCAGTAGCTAATGCGAGCAAAATAACCAATTTTTAGTAAGGTCTTGTAAATTACGTGATTCATTAGGAAATAAAGTTTCGACATAATTTAATACAATGTTAGGATTCCAGGTAAAATTATAACGTGGAAAAAAGGGTCTTAAATTAAAAACTCTTTAAAATCTTTTAACTGGGTCATTTTGTCCAATTGTATTCGTGGATATCAATATTGCCGAGCGGTGATTATTTAGGGTACCGTAAGAAGAACCGGATTTCATACATTCTGTGAGGAAATCTAGGAGAGAGACTAAACTTACATTATAAAAATAACAGTTTTTATGCTTACAGTATTCCCACCATCGTTTAAGACTAGAAGAATATTGTGATTTAGTATTCTGGGTAATTGACGACAGCATTACTTCCACAGAAGATTCGGGAACGCCTTGTTTTATAAAACCTTCCCGCATAACACGCTCACTTCCAGGGAAAGATGTTGGTAAAGCGGGTAAGCTTGCCTGAAAGAAGAAATCTTTCAGGGGGAAAGAGACTTACACAAAGAGATTTGAAAAAAGTGGGTACCAAGGTTGTGACGGCCAGCATGGTACTACCACGATGCCAGTCGCCTGGTCAGCAATAATTTTATTTAGTACTTTCAAAATGAGTGAGAAAGGCGGGAATGCGTAAAAATAAAAACTGTACCTATCCAGAGTAAAAGCATCTATGTTATAAGCATACGGATCCCTCTTCCATGACACGTAATTATCACACTTTGTATTAAGACGTGAGGCAAACAGGTCAATATTGGGATATCCAAAGTGTGTCACAATCTTTGAAAATGCGTTAGAATTTAAGTCCCATTCAGTGTCAATATTTATTTTTCTGGACTCACTATCTGCATCAATATTTTCGCATGATTTAATGTAAGATGCAAAAAATCATAATGTTCCTTTTTTCACACCACCGCCAAATTAATTGTGTGATAAAATTCAAATGTGGATACTGTACACCTCCCATCCGATTCAAATATGAAATTGCTGTCGTGTTATCGACAAGCAGTAAAATCTCAAAGTTTCATCGAAATTTAGCAAAGGCTTTTAAGGCATAATATACAACCAACAATTCCAAGTAATTTATGTGATAAGAACGTTCTCGAATAGTCCACGGACCTCCAGCCATTTCATTGCCACAAGCAGCGCCCCACCCAGTCATGGAAGCGTCAGTAAAAATTTCGAGTTCGAATTTACTTTGACGAATAGGATTACAAACTTTCATTATTCTATTTTCCACCATATCAAATCATCACATAAATTGTTTGGAACTGACATGCGCATCTCAAAATGGTTCCCGTTATTCAGTAGGGCCAAATATTTAGCCCTTTCTAAACCTTTAGTGTACAGCCATCCATAAATTACCGCAGGGCAGGCGCGGTAAGTGTGCCTAAGAGCCCAGCAAAATCGCGGATTTGAATTTGTTTTCGCTGAGAAATCAAATTCAAATCCGCGATCAACGACAATCTAGGGCATATTGAGTCTTTTGTAAAATATTTTGCCGTCTTTTGAGGGGTAGTTCGATAGTCATTGTTTTTGAATTGAGAATAAAACCAAGATAAGTACATGAAGAAGAGGGAATCAAATTACTCTTTTTGTAATTCATGACAAAACCTAATTTTGTTAAACAATCAATTGTCTCATCACGGTTGGTGACGCAATCACCATATTTGTTATATGTTAAATGCCACCATATTTGTTAAATGAAACCCTTAGACCTCAAAAAGGTTGCAACCGGTTGAAGAATTTTTGTGAAAATGTACGGAGCTGAACAAAGGCCAAACGGAAGAACGGTAAACTCTTATAGGTCAGTATCAAAATAAAAACGTAAATATTTAGTATGGTCTTCATGGATGCGCAGCAAAAAGTAGGCCTCTTTTAAATCGATATTTACCATATGACAGTCTTTTGATAAAGGACGTGTCGCGGATTTTAAAATGATCACAATGAACACATTTATTTAATTTTTTAAGGTTTAAAATAAATCTAAAATCACCATCACTCTTGGGTACTAAAAAAAATATCAGAGATAAACTGATCTTGAACAGGTTTACATTTCCTAATGGCTTTAATATTTAATAAGTGTTTTAATTCTTTGTCAAGTGCTAATAACTCAGATTTTGAAAATGACCGTTTGGGTAATTGGTATACAGATTGTTCCGGAGTTGTCGTAAAAGGGACGCGATAACCCGATATTGTATTTAAGATAAAGTCATCATTAGTGATCGATTTCCAAGCAGGTAAAAAAAAATATTGCAGCCGTCCGGCGTGTACCTGGGGGGTCGAATCTACGTGTTCGAGCGCTCGGGTGGAGGTGGAGGGCGCGCTGCAGGCTGGGGCTGGCGGCGCGCTGGCGGCGGCGGTGCAGCGTTCTGGCGGCGGGCACTGGTAGACGCCGGTGCTGGTGCTCGGCGACGGTTCGCGTACTGGTTGCGCTGTCCGCCGGTCCGGTACTGGTAGTTCTGGGCACCTCGATGGGGAGGGCGGCCTCGAAAAGGTTGGCCTTTCCAGTTTAATTTGGAATCGTTCGACGCAGATACTGTTGACTGTATGTACTGGCCAGTCCGCTTTATACCGCGGGAGTTTTTAACGAGGTCACCTAATTTTTCACCAAACAGCGTAGTGTCTCGTTTTCTGTCTTTGAAAGATTCAATCAGTGATTTATCTACTAGTGGAATTATCATTGCGCGACGACTTTCCGTTTCAGAGAAATGGGAATCGGCGAGCAGTTTCCCGGTATCATTTAGAACCCGTATGACTTCAGGTGGATCTGGTTTTTTTTTTCAACAAGGCAGTCATAGCACAACTTAGTGCAGTTAAAGCACGCCCAAGCTGTTCTTGCTTATTCAGCATTCGTTTGTCCCTATTTCTGAAAGGCTCAGTGAGCATAGCTGCTATTTCCGGGTTTAGAGTTGGAGCTTTAACTAAAGACATATTTTTGGGAAACAAATATTTCTTTGCTAATTCTTCCTTTGCCTCCTTTTTCAAACCATGTGACAATAAAAGTTGAAAACGTTTAGCAATATCCTCTTGGATATTGTCGCCCCATTCCTCAGCATCAGGTTCAAATTCACCTAACGCTTTTAGCAATTCGGGTTCTATATCCGACATTGGGGCAGCAACGCCGACATTGTCCCCTGTTCCAGTAGAAGCGGCAGTGCTTTCCGCAGCAGCGTCGAGCACAGGTTCACCAGTCTGGGCAGTGTTGTCGCATTCAAGCGATAACCTTGGTATTGTTTCAAAGCCAACATCATCCGGCGTTATTGTGATTTCCTCGTCATCTGTCGTTACACCATAACATGGTTGTAAATAGCAGCAGTGCAAAGCGGTGACAAAGCCGGGGAGCTTAAAAAACACAATTGTGTTTTATGTGCATGTATGGTATATCAGATAATAATTAAAGATGTGGGTAGGCCTGTGAGTTAGTTGGTTGTGAGCCATTACACGAGTCTATGTGATTTCCTGTGTTTTATTGAAAGAATCCTTAAATACAGAACATTTGGCGACAAGTTGTTATTCACGTGAGTTAGTATTGTCTGTAGGACTAGGATTGTGATTTCAATGACCAAGGAGCAAGCAAAATCGTTTAATATGGTGTTTGGCGGCAACCTCTCATTTGATCACCGCGTGCATGAGTGGAGCATTTTTAGAAGTCGTTTTATCCAGTACTGCGTGGCGAACGACATTGGAGACGACACCGATAAGTCTGGAATGAGAAGACGAGCTTTGCTGCTCACTGCACTGGTGGAAGATACTTACCGCGTCGCAAGAGATTTGGTTTTTCCAGAAACCTTGGACAATGTCGAGTATAAAGACCTGCTAGTAAAATTGAACGTCCATTTTCAAGGAAAAAAGAGTACGTTCGCTGAAAGGTACAATTTTTATAAGGCGGAACAACGTCCTGGTGAAGATCTAGCCGAATGGGCGGCGCGTGTGCGCAACTTGGCACAGTACTGTGGTTTCAAGACTGAGTTAGAGACTGCTTTACGCGACAAGTTTGTTCTAGGATTAGAAAATACCAAGGAAAAAGAGAAGTTGTTCGCAGAAAGCATTGACAGCCTCACATTCAACAAAGCGTTGGAGTTGGCGCAGAGCGTGCGGTGTGCGCGCGCCGCTTTGCAAAGCGCGCGAGCTGGCAACGTTGCGGCCGGCACGGCTGGCGAGAGCACCGCGGTAGCGGCGGCGCAGGCACAGCCTGTGTTCGCACTTCAGCGGCCGAGCGGTTTTTCTTCTAACGATAACAATTCGCGAGTGTCTAAGAATTGTGAAGTGTGCGGGTACAAAAATCACTCGAAGGAAAAGTGCCGTTTTGTTAATTATACCTGTCAAAAGTGTAACAAAAAAGGTCATCTAAAAAGAGTGTGCAAGGCTAAGATAAGTGATAGTAATTTTTTGGGAACGGATGACGATGATGTTGTTGACGGAGGTATTTATAATTTATTTAACTTTAACAATACTAATATGGATCAGCCCATCACTTGTAAAGTCGAGTTAGATGACAGGGAAATCTTATGTGAAATTGATTGTGGTAGTGCTGTCTCCGTTTTACCGGCTATTATATATGAACAGCTGATCGGGGGCAATAACAATAGCAACTATCGTTTACAACCGTGTAAGGAGATTTTTAACTTTTATACAGGAGTAAAAATAGCACCGTTAGGCTGTTTGTCAGTGTCTATAGCATACGAAGGCAACACTAAACAAATATATTTTTTTGTTATCAAAACAAATGAGAAACGTTTGCCTCTCTTGGGTCGTGACTTCATGAGGTTGTTTGGTATATATTTGTGTAGCTTAAACTGCAACAATGTAGTACGCGACAACGCTGGGGCAATGTTAATAAAAAAATATACAACATTATTTTCCGATGAGTTGGGCAGATTTAACAAGTATAAAGTAAGCTTGAAAATAAAACCCGATGCACAGTTGAAGTTTTTTAGGCCTCGGGCCGTACCACTCGCTTTAAAACCAAAAATCGTGCAGGAATTGGATAGATTATTGGCAGCAGGTATTATAGAAAAAGTAGACCATTCTGACGTCGCTACGCCGATCGTTCCAGTGTTGCGTTCTGACGGAAACGTCCGAATTTGCGGAGATTTCTCAGTAACATTAAATAAGGCTTTGTATCTCGACAATTATACACTTCCTCGGATCGAAGATTTATTTGCTAAGCTTCATGGTGGGGTAGAATTCAGCAAGTTAGACTTGAAATCAGCATATCTTCAACTGGAACTCGACGAGTCAAAGAAATGGTGTTGTATAAACACACATAGAGGTTTATACAGGTACACGCGACTCGTTTTTGGATTAGCTAACGCTCCTTTTATATTTCAACGTACCATGGAACAGTTATTAGGCGACATTGATGGTGTATGTATATATTTAGATGATATTTTAATCACTGCTCCTAATAGGCGGTTACATTTAGAAAGATTAGATCTCGTAATGAAAAGATTGCAAGACGCAGGGTTGAGAGTTAAACAAGATAAATGCGAATTGTTCAAAAGCTCAGTTGAGTATCTTGGTTACGTTATAGATAAGAACGGGCTGCATAAATCGAACAGCAAAATCGAAGCAATTATTAAGTGCGAACCGCCTAAAAACGTGAATGAGTTAAAATCATTTTTAGGGATGGTGAATTATTATCGCTGTTTTGTTCCGAATACATCATCGGTACTTAGTCCTCTAAACAAGTTACTGAAAAAAGGTATGGAATGGGAGTGGGGAAAGTATCAGTCTGAAGCGTTTCATAAAATAAAGGAAGAGTTGTCCTCTGATCGCGTACTGGCCCACTACCACCCGGAGTAGGAAATACTGCATCCTCGTCATCCGTGGCCAAAGCGAATGTCAAGAAAGCTCAGTTGAACCAATGTAAACAGTTTGGAGGGAAGAGAAGTGTGTCTTTTGCAGTAGGCGACAAGGTTTTACTAAAGCAATATTTCAAGAACGGTACTAAACATATTTGGAAACAGGGCATAGTAAAACAATGTTTAGGATCTCGAATGTTTTCAGTGTTTATTCCAGATGAAAATGTAAATGTAAAGAAACATATCGATCAGTTACTGGCGTACAAAGGAAACTCATCATTTGAACCGGATGATGATGTCAGTGTTTTAGGAGATTGTTTCTCTAAAATGACCGAGCAGTCAAATGAGCACGACGCTGATTCAGTATTACAAACCGATCTGACATCACCCGAACGGGTTTCTGCCTCCCTGAAATCTCCTGCGCGAGAGGATAGGGAAAAGGAAATTGGAACAGTCTCAGATGATGAGTTTGTGGACGCAGGCTCTCCTGACTCAAGTCAGTGTCATTTTAGCAATAACGCACCCATGGAGCCCCAAGATACTCGTCGGTATCCGATAAGAAAATCTAGGAAACAGTTAAATTATAAATTATAATATTAAGTATTTTTTATAAATAGTGGTGGAGGGATATGGTATATCAGATAATAATTAAAGATGTGGGTAGGCCTGTGAGTTAGTTGGTTGTGAGCCATTACACGAGTCTATGTGATTTCCTGTGTTTTATTGAAAGAATCCTTAAATACAGAACAGCATGAAAAAAAAAAGACATGCCATAAGTAGCTACTGGTTAATATCGCGTATTAACTCGGAGCACAAACTAGCCATTGGCCAATATCTCGTATTGGCTCGAGGCAAAATAAGAAGCATAATATAGCTTTTGGTACACACTCGCTGCAGGTTTGAAGGTGTTAAGCACTCTATAAAAAAAGATTACACAAATTACTAACCTTCAAAAGTATCGTTTGAAGAATCTTCTTCGCTCGAGTACAAAATCCGTTTAAAAACTATAAACGTTAATTTACACGAAAATAAAAAACTAAAACGGGTAGGTAGTTACTTTTTCGGTCTTGAGAAAGAACACTTTGTGCGAACGCCGTGAGCGCACGGGCAACAATGAGGACTGTAATCTAGGCGGGTCGCGTCGTAGGAAGGGGAAAGAGAAGGAGGTATCTTTTTTCTCTTTCTATGACGCTGAATACTTGTGCGAATTGTTAGGCGTTTACAGGGTAAACTACAAGATGTAAATCTCGAAGACGAAGGCAGGATAAGTGAGATTATTAGCTCATATTTATAATTTTGTTATTAAATGATTTTAA
This sequence comes from Hecatera dysodea, assembly GCA_905332915.2. NCBI lineage: Eukaryota > Metazoa > Arthropoda > Insecta > Lepidoptera > Noctuidae > Hecatera > Hecatera dysodea. Next base: position 3,886,722 of record HG995306.1, on the reverse strand, counting down.
GGTGTAATATAATTGTTTTTTTTAATGATTTCTGTAACTGAATCCTAAATTCAGAAGTGGGATTACTATAAAAAAAAAACACGCCCACGGTTTCGTTTTAGTAGTACCCGCTTGATTTGAAAACAAATAAAACACCAATTGACGGTTTATTTTCTTGTTTTTTATTGTTGTTTGTGTGTGAATATGGCTGATAAACAGCATAACTCTCGCAACAAGTCGCGTCGACACGATAGGGGTCGTAGTTCTCGGTATAGATCTCGTTCTCGGAACAGAACTCGCCCTGGGAGCCGAACTAATTCTCTATACGGATCTCGATCGAGAAGTAGAACGCGTTCACGGTCAAACCATCGTACTGGTGCTCAAAACGAGGCCATGCAGCAAACATTACAGTCAATTTTGTCTCGTTTAAATACATTAGAAACTGAACGTTCTCCCTTACGTAACACTACTAATAAGCAGTCGGTACAAAACAGCGCGACCATAAGATCATACACGCCCCCGCCGGATCAATTGCAGAATAACCGGGCCCTTCAGGCTACCGCAATGTTGTCCGAAACACCGTTACAGAGTTCTATCACTGCGTCAAATATACCCGCGTCTGATATTACAGCACAGATCGAGTGCTAGTACAAACGGCCACGATGTACAGGTAGTATCGGAGTCAGCACGAATATTAGCTGAAGCTATCAGAACTGCAAATTCGGACAGAACACAAAAGTACTTCGTATCCAACTTTGACCCAACTATCCATGATATAGACGTGTGGTGTGAGGAAGTTGAACGGGCTAGGTCTTCAAATAACTGGGGCGATTCGGAGTGTCTGTCACGTGTATCAATATGCCTCAAAGGTGACGCGCGTAATTGGCTAAACGAGTGGGTAACTAGCGACCGAACGTGGAGCAGTTTCGTTAAGGAATTCAAACCTTTGTGCCCACGAAAACTCGATTACGCGAATATCCTATATGATACAATGCATGCTACCTCTGATAAATACAGTACGTATGCTGAATATGCAAGGAGGACATTATTGCGTCTTAAAATTGTTAAGGGACTAAGTGACGAACTGAGAACCCTGATAGTTATTCGCGGCATTACGGATCCTCAAGTTAGGGCTGCGGCTGCCAACGCTAACTTACAAGTTTATGACTTGGTTTCATTTTTATCTATTTACGTGAAACTTACCCGCACTAAACCTGAGAATCGAAATTCAAATTCTAAACCGATGACTCTTAATCATTCGTCGAATCTGAGATGTTTTATTTGCCGACAACATGGGCACAAATCTCACCATTGCCCCAAAAAGCCAAAAACAGATAAAACTCCTAACGTTAATTCCAATACTAACGATGCCAGTAAATTGGTCTGTAATTTTTGTAAAAAAACGGGACATAGTGAAGACGTATGTTTTGCCAAGGAAAGGTCAGGTTCTCGTAATAAGAAAAACATTAATTTATGTAGCACACATGTGGCTGGCTCCCCGCAAAATAATGACCTTAAAACTGCAATTATACAGGGCATCCCTGTGGATGTCCTAATTGACTGTGGGGCCTTAAACATCTCATTGGTTTCTTCTGAAGCACTGAAACATTTTACATGTGAACGGAAGCCCAAGCATTGTATTTTGAAGGGAATAAGCGACGCTGCCATTCATACAGATTCTTTTGTAACATTAACGATTGAGTTCGATGACATCTCTATTGAGGCCGACTTTGTAGTGGCACCAGGGTCTTGTATGACTACACCCGTAATTATCGGAACTGATATCCTAAATCGTGATGGTATCACATACGTGCGGACCAAAGATAAACAGTATCTAACTCGAGCCGATGGAAAGGACGTTCATGGAGTATCCATTCATGAGAACTCTACGATCAATACACCCCTTAAGGGTGCCGAACTTGAACGTCTCACAAATTTAATTAAACAGTTCTCAAGTTATTTAATTTCGGGTACTGCATCGACTACCATTACCACCGGCAAGATGTCTATCAAAGTAACAGATAATACACCCATCGCTTACCGACCTTACAAGCTGTCACATTCGGAGAAACTGAAAGTCCGAGAAATCGTGCGCGACCTAAAGGATAAGGGTATCATCCGCGAGTCCAACTCCGAGTATGCGAGCCCTATAATACTTGTAAAGAAAAAGGACGGAAGCGATAGGATGTGTGTCGACTATAGGGCACTCAATCGACTGACTGTTAGGGACCGTTATCCCCTACCACTAATAGACGATCACATAGACAGGTTAGGTAACTTCAAATACTTCACGAGCCTTGATATGGCCACAGGTTTCCACCAAATTTCTATTGAAGAAGGCTCAATCCATAAGACGGCATTCGTCACACCTGAGGGACATTTTGAGTACCTTCGAATGCCCTATGGTTTGACGAACTCACCCATAGTTTATCAGCGAATTATTAACGATACTCTTTGCGGACACATTGAGGCTGGCAACGTCTTAGTTTACGACGACGATGTCCTTTGCATGAGTAACAGTATAGATGAAGGTATTTGTTTATTAAAAAACGTGTTAGAAACGTTAACTGGGTCTGGTTTTTCGATTAACTTACGCAAATGCTCATTTCTGTCAATGGAAGTCGAATACTTGGGGCGCGTAGTTAGTCAAGGCCAGGTCAGGCCGAGCCCACATAAAATTCAAGCCCTAATCGATGCACCGGTACCTCGTAATGTCAAACAAATACGACAATTTCTGGGTTTGGCGGGATACTTTAGAAGATATATTCGAGACTATGCAACAAAGACCGCTTGCATAGCACGTTTGATGAAAAAGGACGTGACTTTTTGCTGGGGTATGGAACAAGAGAAAGCTAGGCAAGGCATAATCCCCACCGAATGTGTCTCCACGTTGTCGTCGTGGTGGGGCTTGAGCGTCTCAATGATCTTGCGAGCTTTCCCGGTAGAGCCACTCATGCCGGAAGGTCGCAAGTGAGGGATCAGACCAAGAGAGACACACACGCGAGGAATCCCGCTCACTGCCTTCTGGTACGCGTCTGCTCATCAGACGTGGCTGTGAAGGCAGTGAGCGGGTGGGAGGAGAGGCCCTGTGAGGGAGAAAGGGCGGAGGAGTAAGGGACCGCACCCTCTAAAAGGAAAAGTATGAAGAAAGGCCTTTGTAAAATGAGTCCCCAGGTGGGTCCCGACTGCTCAGCGGTCGGGGAATCCCACCCCGCTTCGGCGGGCTGCCCTCCGTACTCTGGGGTGGGCACCAAACGCCTTCCGTTTGCCAGTGGCAACACGAGCCGAGGAGGCTCCCAATCGTCGTCATCCGAGTCCGCTTCCTTTAAGGAGCTGATGGCGTACGATTGCGTAGTGGAGGGTTCGCCTGAGCGCCGGGGTGGTGCGGAGTCGGATTCCGGCTCCGCGCCAGACCTAGTAACGGTCAGCTCGGCGGGCTCCGAAGACGGAGGAAGGGGGGTCGCTGTGGAGGGCGTTAAGCTCGTCCGCAAGCGGCCCAGACGGGAGGACGACAAGGAGTCGTCCTCCGAGGGCGAGTTCGCCTCCGCCCGCAAGATCCCCACCGCTAGGCGGGGCAGGGGCTGTGAGGCAGGGAGGGGGCTGGCTCCCTCTACCCGGGAGGAGCGTCGGGCCGGGAGGTTGGTGGAGGAGGGGCGTCGCCCTGGAGGGAGCGGTCGCAGGGCTCCCTCTACTCTTCCGCCTACTCTCGACTCTGACGACTCGGAGTCCCCGGGAGAGGAACCTCCCGCTGCCGAGGAGCAGAGGGCCCGGTTTGAGGAGGTAGTGGAGGCCGCGATCCGCGCTGTGGCCTTCAAGAGGAAGCAATCCTTGAAGCGGGAGGCCATAAGCGCGGCCAAAGCCTCCATTCTGGCGGCAGCGGCGGCCAACGGCGGTTCCAAAGAGGCGAAGGAGGCGTCTGAGTTGCGGGCGGAGGTCGCCCGACTCGCGGTTCTTACGGAGCGACTCGTTCGGAAGAATGAGTCGCTCCGGAGGGACCTGGCGGGGATGGCCAGAGTGGCCTCCGAGGAGCCGCGAGGGGGGCTGAGTCCGGCAGCGCCGGAGGGGGGCCAAGTGCTGAGCCAGGTGCGGGACCTGGTGCGGCAGGAGCTGGCTCCCTTCCGGAATCAGTTTTCCGCTTTGGAGGACATGGTCCGGCGCTCCCCAACGGCGGCGACACAGAGGCCCCCGGGCCAGCAGCAGAAGGCGGCTTCGTACGCGGCCGCCGCGGCTGCCAGCCCGGGAATGTCCGGCCAGGCGAAGGCGAAGGCCAAGGGCGGAGCAGCGCCAGCGCCTGTGGCGCCGGCGGCTGCGACGCCGGCGACGACCAAGTCGGCCCGGAAGAGGAGTGGGAGGAAGGCTGGAGGAGGAGCGGCTAAGGCTGCGGCGCCAGTAGTGCCGCAGCCGCCCCCACCCCCACCCTCGGACCCTCCTTTTTTTTTTTTTTTTTTTTTCTGGATGGGAAATCATCAAATGACCCCTCCCGCCCTGGGTGGGGCGGTAGGGAGTGTCAGACTTTTACTGACTAAAACCCACCCGTGATCCTTCTTGTGCCCTATGCGTTCCAGGGCCGCGGTAACTCTTTCGAACAAATTCCGCAACCCTAGCAGGCACCGACCCTATGGGCTCCCGTCCTTGGTGCTGACGGCTCCTTCGGCGCGCGTGGAACACAACGCGTCGTCGACTCAACCTGGTGTCGGACGGCGAGCCACCCACGCTCACCGTCCCCAGGCATCAGCCACTGCGCAATAGCACAGCGGCCGACTTGTCTCTGGAGGAGGCCGAAATGGGACCATTACTGGCACTCCATCTCAGCACCCTCCCGAGCGTTGGGAGTCGCAGCACCCGCAGCAGAAGCGGCAGAAGCGGCGACGGAAGCCGCGGCGGCGGCAGAGGCGGCGGCGGCGGCAGACCTCTTGCCCTTGGTCGGGGCGGATGGCGCGCAGGCCCTTCCCCCAGCCCAGTGCTCGGCCGGCTTGCCAGCAGCCGCACATGCACTGCAGTGCGGCGTGGCCTCACATGAGCCGGCCCGATGACCGGGCTGACCACAGCGGAAACAAAGACCGCTGCGGTCCACCTCCGAGGGGCACATAGCTCCCGTGTGGTTGCCCACATGGCAGCGGTAGCACCTCAGAGGCCTGGGTTCCAGCAGTTTTACCCGCGCAGACACCCATCCCACCAAGAGCCTTCGGCCCTCCGACACAGTTCTGGCCGCCGCCACGGGGCAGCTCACGACAAGGGTTTGCATGCCCGTGTTGTCAGGCCGGAGGGTGCCCGCCTTGACGAGCTCGGCAGAGCACCCCCCAGTCCTGGCGACGGCGGCCACAACTTCCTCCTCCGTAACGGAGTCATCCAGGCCCACTATGCGCATGTCGATGCGCTTAGTCGGCCTGGACACCCGGACCTCGTCCGCGGGTAAGACCGCCCTCAGCTTTTCGGCCAAGGCGTCCGCGAACGGGCCACTCTCCGCTCCGGCGAGCTCGAGCTTGCGGGCACCGGTTAGGGTCCTCCTGACCCCGATGCCCCCGCTGATGCCCAGCTCTTGGAGGCTCACCGCCTCCTTCGCCCGCTTCAGTACGGCGAGATACGTCACGCCCCTCTGTTCCACTTCCGGCTGCAGTGTGAGCACTACAGCCGCGGATTTCGGGGCGCGAAGCCTCGCCGCAATAGCGTTGGCCTTACGCCGCTGCTTCCTCGCTTTCCTCCTGGCCGCCTCTTTGGCCCTCCGCTTCTGGCCAGCAACCTGCCACTCGGCCCCGGCCGCAGGAGGGTCCGAGGGTGGGGGTGGGGGCGGCTGTGGCACCACTGGCGCCGCAGCCTTAGCCGCTCCTCCCCGAGCCTTCCTCCCACCCCTTTTCGCCGGGGCCGACTTGGTCGTCGCCGGCGTCGCAGCCACCGGCACCACAGGCGCTGGCGCTGCTCCGCCCTTGGCCTTTGCCTTCGCCTTGCCGGACGTTCCCGGGCTGGCAGCCGCGGCGGCCGCGTACGAAGCCGCCTTCTGCTGCTGGCCCGGGGCCCTCTGAGTCGCCGCTGTTGCCGCTGTTGGGGGACGCCGGACCATGTCCTCCAGCATGGAGAACTGCCTCCGGAAGGGAGCCAGCTCCTGCCGTACCAGGTCCCGCACCTGGCTCAGCACTTGGCTCCCCTCCGGCGCTGCCGGACTCAGTCCCCCTCGCGGCTCCACGGAGGCCGCTCTGGCCATCCCCGCCAGGTCCCTCCGGAGCGACTCATTCTCCTGAACGAGTCGCTCCGTAAGAACCGCGAGGCGGGCGACCTCCGCCCGCAACTCCGACGCCTCGTCTGAGGCAGTCCCGCCAGCGGTGGCCGCCGCTGCCGCCAGTATGGAGGCTTTGGCCGCACTGATGGCCTCCCGCTTCGAGGACTGTTTCCTCTTGAAAGCCACAGCGCGGATCGCGGCCTCCACGACCTCGGCAAACTGGGCCCTCTGGTCCTCAACAGCGGGAGGTACCTCTCCCGGGACTCCAAGTCGTCAGAGTCGAGAGGAGGCGGACGAGTAGAGGGAGCCCTGCGACCGCTCCCTCCAGGGCGACGCCCCTCCTCCACCAACCTCTCGGCCCGACGCTCCACCTCCCGGGTAGAGGGTGCCAGCCCCCTCCCTGCCTCACAGCCCCTGCCCCGCCTAGCGGTGGGGATTTTGCGGGCGGAGGCAAATTCGCCCTCGGAGGACGACCCGCTGTCATCCTCCCGTCTGGGCCGCTTGCGGAAGAACTTTACGTTCTCCGCAGCAGCCCCCCCTCTTTCATCTCCAGAGCCCGCCGAGCTGACCGTTACTAGGTCTAGCGCGGAGCCGGAATCCAACTCCACGCCACCCCGGCGCTCAGGCGAACCCTCCTCTGCGAATTCGTGCGCCATCAGCTCCTTAAAGGAGGCGGATCCGGATGACGACGACGAATTGGAGCCTCCTCGGCTCTTGTTGCCACTGGCAAGCGGAAGACGTTTGGTGCCCACCCCAGAGTACGGAGGGCAGCCCGCCGAAGCGGGGTGGGATTCCCCGACCGCTGAGCAGTCGGGACCCACCTGGGGACTCATTTTGCAAGCGTCTTTTTTCATTTTTGTTCCTTTTAAGGGTGTGGTCCCTTTTCGCTCCGCCCCTTCTCAGGGCCCTCTCTCCCAACCTCACCTCTCCACCTGCTCGCTGCTCTCACAGTCACGTCTGATGATCAGACGCGTACCAAAGAGCAGCGAGCAAGCGTGTGTCTCTCTTGGTCTGATCCCTCACTTGCGACCTTCCGGCATGAGTGGCTCTACCGGGAAAGCTCGCAAGATCATTGGGACGCTCAAGCCCCACCACGACGACAACGTGGAGACACATTCGGTGGGGACCCTCGGACCCTCCTGCGGCCGGGGCCGAGTGGCAGGTTGCTGGCCAGAAGCGGCAGGCCAAGAAGGCGAGGAGAAACAAGGCCAAGAAGCAGCGGCGGAAGGCCAATGCCATCGCGGCGAGGCTTCGCGCCCCGAAATCCGCGGCTGTGGTACTCACACTGCAGCCGGAAGCGGAACAGAGGGGCGTGACGTATCTCGCCGTCGAGCGGGCGAAGGAGGCGGTGAGCCTCCAAGAGCTGGGCATCAGCGGGGGCATCGGGGTCAGGAGGACCTTGACCGGTGCCCGGAAGCTCGAGCTCGCCGGAGCGGAGAGTGGCCCGTTCGCGGACGCCCTGGCCGAAAGGCTGAGGGCGGTCTTACCCGCGGACGAGGTCCGGGTGTCCAGGCCGACTAGGCGCATCGACATGCGCATAGTGGGCCTGGATGACTCCGTGACGGAGGAGGAAGTTGTGGCCACCGTCGCCAGGACTGGGGGGTGCTCTGCCGAGCTCGTCAAGGCGGGCACCCTCCGGCCTGACAACACGGGCATGCAAACCCTTGTGGTGAGCTGCCCCGTGACGGCGGCCAGAACTGTGTCGGAGGGCCGAAGGCTCTTGGTGGGATGGGTGTCTGCGCGGGTAAAACTGCTTGAACCCAGACCTCTGAGGTGCTACCGCTGCCATGTGGGCAACCACACGGGAGCTATGTGCCCCTCGGAGGTCGACCGCGGCGGACTCTGTTTCCGCTGTGGTCAGCCCGGTCATAAGGCCGGCTCGTGCGAGGCCACGCCGCACTGCAGTGCATGTGCGGCTGCTGGCAAGCCGGCCGAGCACTGGGCTGGGGGAAGGGCCTGCGCGCCATCCGCCCCGACCAGGGGCAAGAGGTCCGCCGCCGCCGCCGCCTCTGCCGCCGCCGCGGCTTCCGTCGCCACCACTGCCGCTTCTGCTGCGGGTGCTGCGACTCCTAGTACTCGGGAGGGGGCTGAAATGGAGTGCCAGTAATGGTCCCATCGCGGCCTCCTCCAGAGACAAATCGGCCGCTGTGCTATTGCGCAGTGGCTGATGCCTGGGGACGGTGAGCGTGGGTGGCTCGCCGTCCGATACCAGGTTGAGTCGACGACGCATTGTGTTCCACGCGCGCCGCAAGGAGCCGTCAGCACCGAGGACGGGGCCCCATAGGGTCGGTGCCTGCTAGGGTTGCGGAATTTGTTCGAAAGAGTTACCGCGGCCCTGGAACGCATAGGGCACAAGAAGGATCACGGGTGGATTTTAGTCAGTAAAAGTCTGACACTCCCTACCGCTCCACCCAGGGCGGGAGGGGTCATTTGATGATTTCCCATCCAAAAAAAAAAAAAAAAAGGCAAGGCATAATAAGTTGCTTAACTAGTTCTCCTATACTGTCCATTTTCGATCAGTCCTTATTAACGGAAGTACACACTGACGCTAGCAGCATCGGCTATGGTGCTGTATTGATGCAGAAGAAAGCTGATGGTACGAAGCATGTGGTCGCCTACTTTAGTAAAGCCACACAGGGCGCCGAGAGCAGGTACCACTCTTATGAGCTGGAAACTTTGGCGGTTGTGAGGGCATTGCAGAATTTCCGTCACTATCTAGTAGGGATAAACTTTAAAGTAGTCACCGATTGCAACGCTCTCAAGGCCACTGAAAAGAAGAAGAACTTACTTCCCCGCGTTGCTAGGTGGTGGATATATTTACAAGATTTTAACTTTAGTATCGTTTATAGAAAGGGCACCATGATGACACACGCAGACTACCTAAGTCGAAACCCAGTCACTACTAAAATACATCAAATACCTAGACCACGCAACTGGGCACAAATTGCTCAGTCAGCAGACGATGAGACGCAAGGCATTTTACAGAAATTACAGGACGGAGAATTAGATTCTCAACGATTATATCCGTCGGAATGACCTACTTTATTATCGGTACACACCAGCGGGTGAGGAAGCCAGGCTTCTTTGTTTTATCCCCAAGGGACATCGTTTAAGTTTACTGAGAATCTTTCATGACGACACCAACACATTTGTGCGGAGAAAACTATAGACTTAATCCTCAAATATTTTTGGTTCCCCGGACTTCGCCAATTTGTAACAAAGTACATTAAACACTGCCTTGTGTGTGTATCTTATAAACGTGTACCTAGAGCCCCTCATCAACCGATTACATATTGGGAAAAACCCAGTCTCCCTTTCCAAACGTTGCATATCGATTCACTCGGTCCGTTACCTGAATCTAATGGCTACAAATTCGTTCTATTAATAATAGACGCGTTTACAAAATTCTGTTTGCTCTATCCAATTCGTAAGCAAGATATAAGTGAGCTTAAACGCACGTTTACTAACGCAATTTCAGTTTTTGGCGTTCCTAAACTTATAGTAGCTGACCGCGGACGAATGTTCGAGTCCTCAGAGTTCTCCACTCTGTTAACCGAGTTCGGTTGTGATATCCATTTCATAACACCCGAAATGCACAATGCTAATGGACAGGTGGAAAGATACGTCAGAACCGTTCTGAACATGATCCGTATTGAAACTAATCATAGAAATGCAGAATGGTCAGAAAAACTATGGAGGCTCCAACTCACTATTAACATAACGAAGCAGAATACAACACAATCTTCAGCACTGAAGCTCCTAGTGGGCACTGACGCTACGACACCTATAGTTCGGACACTAATTCGTGACATTGCTATCGAGAGATCCGAAAACCACGAAGGCTGGCGGGAGCTGTGCAGAACAAGAGCTCATCAACTATTGACACAAAATCAAGCTAAACAAGATTCTCATGTGAACCGGCAGCGGCGAGCACCACGTGCATACAACATTAACGATCTGGTTTTCGTAATTAAATATTCTCAGTCTACAGGAAAGCTAGATCCCGGCATGCGTGGACCGTATCGGGTGATTAAAGTACTACCCAGTGGTCGCTACCACTTGAAACTCATCAGTGGTTCATATGGCAAAACCACCCAAGCAGCTGCTGAATACATGATACCCTGGAACGGAGAGTGGTGCCCAGAATCATGTGCAGCCTTTTTCGAGGGTGAGTGTGGAATTAGTTTTATGCGGAGGATAATAGTTGGCGGGTTGCTTTACCATCAACTTTCCGCAACGACATTGTCTTATTCTTCATTACTGTTTGTTTATATAAAACTGCTACATATAGATTTATTAACAATTCACTTTACTAAGTACAACCTTAATTTAAATGAGTAAGTGATTGTGAACCAACTCGCTGGTCAACCGATGCATTTAGCTAAATGATGAACTTTTTGTTGGATGTGCGATTCAGAGATGCCTCCATCCACACAAAAACACATATTTAATTTCTGTGGTATTATATTATTATAGAGGACGTGCGATTCAGAGATGCCTCCGTCCGCCCTAAGTATATGAACCCACGTGTGTAGTTATGATAAATATGTGACATTTGTGGTGTTTTATATTGGATGCGCGATTCAGAGATGCCAACATCCAAACAGACATACCTTAATGAGAGGTATTGGTTTACTAAGTAACAGAAGTGTTGACGTGCGATTCAGAGATGCCTCCGTCAACCTCGGACAGTGGGGACGCCTTCTGTCTGATTTGTTCACAGATGCAGATGCATGAAGACAGGAACACAATCATGAGAGCTCTCACGGATTTTATCAATCTTCTTATACAAAATTGTACGTCGTGTGCGACCCACACACTATGAAAACTGCTATGGCAATGTCTAAAATTTGTTCATATTTCAGATAACGAAGTGTGTGACCCCAATACAGGGTCACCATCAACGTCCCTTCACCGTCAACCCGGTGCTGAGATGGCTGGGCGCAGTGGCGACTCCCCAGCTGCAGAATTGGCGCCAGTACCAGCCGAGCATCGTGAGGATAGCGCCGAGGACGACGCTTCGTCGGGATAGGCCGATTTAGGGACTAACTTATTATTTAGGTACCTACCCACTTACTTACCTAGGGATTTAGGGAGGTAAATTATTCATTTTGTATGACAACGTCTATAAAAGGCGATGTACGTCCGGGTATCGTCCTCAATCAGACCCAGCCTGTCCCTTGCTGCCCCCCTCAATGACCCCGCTAAGCCGAGGCCCGTGTCCCACAGGGGATGCCCTTAGCGAGCGGCCATTTAGTTTTTAAGTAGTTTTAAGCCCCGGCTGGGGGCCTTAGAATCTAAGGCAACCACGGGATTGCCCGGTTGAGCAGTAAACAGCCTTAATGTGCTGAACTGCGAGTAGTCCATTAAAAAAAAAAAAAAGTACCTGATATTTTACTCGTACAAATGATTGGTGTTTTATTTGAATCTTAAGGTTGTGTAAAAGTTCCTTTAAGTGAGATTATTAGCTCATATTTATAATTTTGTTATTAAATGATTTTAAGGTGTAATATAATTGTTTTTTTTAATGATTTCTGTAACTGAATCCTAAATGTAGTATATTTTGATTTGCATTTTTTTTTTATCAATGTAACATGTAATGTTACGTTTTTCGAGTAATTAAAGTGTAAATTTTAATAAATAGCTCAAAATTGTATATAATAATTTAAAAAATATCGAATTCGAGTTTTTTCGATTTTTTGCATTTTCTGAGAAGATTTTCTACAGTAACATATTTTTTTTTCTCACCATCGGAACTTTTTGAAAAAAGCTGATATTTTGACGGGTGAAATTTCGATTGAAAATTAGGGTGCTTTTTCGATATTAATTCAAAATAAGGTGAAAAAATAAATTTTTCTAATCAAATAAATTACAGCGTATTTGGGACATAAAAAGGTAAGTTTTCACCAAATTTCGTGACAAAAAAAAAATTATTTTGTAAAAGATAAAAATAAAAAACCAAAAACTTGGTTTTTTGAATTTTTCACATAAATTTTGAGGTTATGTGAAAAAAGTGTAAATACAAAAGTTTTAGATCTTTTTTTTACCTACAATTTTGCCATTTGACATTTTTCCATAGGACTTTTAGTTTTGCCGGAAATCGAGATAAACCGTTTTTTACCCTTAAAAACTCATCCCCATCCCCTTCCCGACCTCAGATCGCCCGTAAATTATTTTCCCTTTCATTTTTTATAATATTTCCCTCCTTTTCTAATGGGTTTCATTCTACTATTATTTTATTTCACTTTTTATTATTTTTAAAGGCTTCTACCCTGGTCTAGGAGGTGTAAATGTTTTATTAAATCTTTTGGAAAGCCAAACTTTAGATAGTGGAGTAGTTCTGTTAAATGACTCACATAGTGAAACCCAGCTCAAATATCTTTCCCTTTTTAAAACAAACTTTTTAAGAGCTTATAGTTTTTTAAATTCGATATAATTTTCTATTGTGGGATTGTACTTGAATTCTTTGTAGGCGTTCCTAGAGTCTTGTACTGCTTTAGTGCAATTCAAATTCCACCATGGTAATGGGATCCGTTTTTTACGATTATTATTTATTAATGTTGTATCAAAATAAATAGCAGGCCTTAAAGTTGATGGTGATGATATGTTAATAGCTAAATTTAAAAACTTTAATAAATCATTATAATTATGACTGTAGTGGGTTATCTTCATTAATTTTAAAATCAATTAACAAGCTATCTGTACGGAACGGGCGTGATCGACTGGACTGTAGTGGCCGGGGTAGGCTATCCTATTCTTCAAAGTGGACTGTAGGGTGACAACCCTCTTCGGTGTAGTGTAGATGATCCGGTCGCGCTGACGCTCCGTCTATGAGCTACGAACACATGAGGTCGCAACCCTTTGTTGTTTCTACTTGCTGTACTTGCCGTTATTGACACAAGATATGGATAAATTTCAACAATAGATTTTTATGTGTCATTTCGGTGGTATTTTTTTATTTCAATGCTATCTACATATTTTTAGTGACAAATAAAACTTTAGCCTATTTTATAACATTGTGCGTGAGTGGACATCAAATTTCATCAAAACTTACATAAATATTTAAGGATGAATTTTTAAGAGTCCACTGAAATGAAAAGTGTCTACCGAAATGATAAAAATGACCACCGAAATGATAAACTGTGCACCGGAATGAAATAAATCCACCGAAATGATACAGCTAAGAATAACCGTGCCGGGCAGCCAGGGTTCCGTACTTTGTTAGGTTTGATTTCCACAAATTTTAGATAAACACTGAAATCAAATCAAATCAAAGCCACGCATTGTTAGGGATAACTCAAATAAAAGTCGCCAGATCTCAATCAAATTTAAATGGGACCAGATGACAAGCACCAGCTTTCGAATATAAGAAGAATCATAAAAATCGTACACCCAGTACAAAGTTATGAGGTTAACACACACAAAAAAAAAAAAATGAGAACCTCCTCCTTTTTTGGAAGTCGGTTGAAAATAAGTTTATAGATGAAGTACAGGTCTTTTTATAAAGTACTTATTATGCAGTTTGCGTTGGCTTAGAAGAAATAAAGCATATTTCGTTATATTTGCTGAAAGTCGTCCTCCCTAGCCGCGCCACATACTTTTAAGATTAATTAATCAAAATGAATAGTTTCTTGAGAGAAGAAAGTATCAACGAAGAGTAGAGAAAAGGTACTATTATGTAAATTGATTTATGGATACCTAGTTAATATTTAATATTGCAAATTGACTTGCTGCAGAGTATACCTTCCAGCCGGACCACACCCTACGACCAATAACTCCTTAACTAAAGGGGATTATTGGACCATATTTGGCGTGTGCAAGGTACTCTTTAGGTAGTTTTTTTCGGGATATTGATTTATTAATAGTTCATTATACTCTATCTAATTTGAGGTGGCGCGGGCAGAGAGCACTGCCTGGCGGCCGGACCACATATGTAAATTGTTAATTAAAAAGATATCTCTTGAGGTACTAAATATATATATATATATTCCGATGAAAGTAGACTTTAGGTAGGTATTATTTCGAAGTATAGCATCTGAGTACTAAACTGTGGTCCGGCCACAGAGGAACACACGATTTCCTCGAAAGCTTTTTTGCCTCACGGCGCCCAAGTTTTAACGCTGAGGGTATCCATGCTTTACCTAATCGCTGAAAATGGGTTGTAGGTAACAACGGTGCCTACTATAAAGACAAGTAATTGTAAATCTATACTAATATTATAAAGCTGAAGTTTGTTTGTTTGTTTGTTTGTTTGTTTGTTCGTTTGTTTGTTTGTTCGTTTGTTTGTTCGTTTGTTTGTTCGATTGTTTGTTCGTTTGTTTGTTTGAACGCGCTAATCTCAGGAACTACTGGTTCGAATTGAAAAATTCTTTTTGGGTTGAATAGACCATTTATCGAGGAAGGCTTTAGGCTGTATATCATCACGCTTAAGCCAATAGGAGCGGAGCAGCGATAAATAATGTTTTAAAATCGGGGATTCCACGGGGACGAAGTCGCGGACAGCAGCTAGTTCAAAATATAATTTAAAATTGTTTTGTTTATTTGCAACGCTCATTACTTTCCTACCAACCCAATATATACATGTACTAGCTACATAGAAATATGTGTATATTATATATCTTAAACACAAATATTACACAACAAATACACCCGAATAATCTGACCTACACTTACATTACAAAACTATGACTTTGTATTTGATACAAGGATCTCTAAAACTTTATGGTTTTATCATTTCGGAGATACATTTCATTCCGGTGGACTGTAATTGGTATAACAGTCCACCGAATCCACTGAAATGATAACACTGAAATGATAAAATAGAGGTTAGTTCTACATTTAACTCCGAAATAAAATTATTAAAAAAATATGAACACTACTCAAACAAAACAGTACTTACAGCGAATTTAATACACAATTTTGAAACAAATTAAACGAATCTAGCACGAGTTATAACAGTCACTGAAATGAAACTATTTTTGTCCCCATGTTACTGAAATGATAAACTTACTTTTTTGGCGGAAAAACCGCAAGCTTTGGGACCGGTGCGTTTGCGCCGAGAGCTTGAGCCGGACTGATCCGAAGTGAGGAAAGGTGAGAGGGGCGTAAAAACGCAATGTTGACATGGCTATTCTACTAAAACTTACTGTCCTCTGAAATGATAACTTTTTTCCAGACAAAAGTTGACTGCCTGTCAAATCCATGAGAAAGAAGATAAACAAACAAAAATAGTTTTATTTGATCGAATATATTATAATTTAATGATAAGAAAATCGATTGTAATCCATATTATGAATGTATTGGCAGGGGAAGGTATTTTATGAGCGGAATTGGGTTCGGGACAGGCCACCGTGATGATAAAATAACACTTTGTAATTTTTTTTTTTGGTATATTAGAGGGTAGTGTAGCATATCGACAGCGGGTCTGTCGTCTCGAGTAACGTACGCGCGGTGACACGGGGTCGGGTGGGGGCATAGCCTACCACAGACTAGACAGTTGTCAACCGACCGCCGGAGAGAGAAGACGTGCACGCTTACTACGAGCCGATATCAGTGTAATTTAGTGTTACTCTTTCCTAATTTCAACCTCTGGATCCTAGTGTACATTACAGGTAGAAATCAATGATTTTTTTTGCCAAGGTAGAGAAGTACTTACGTTGTTGAAAAAAAATATAAAATAAAAAACCAGCACATTGCACTACCGTTCTCAGGTTTGCCGTGTATTTTTTTTGCTTGCGCAATTCACCCATATAGGGGTAGGTATTGAGGGCTTACCAATAAAAACACTATTTAACTTGCTGATTATGCACTTAACGATTTGAAGGGTGAAATTCGCGACTATATGATTCTACATTTAGTTATAAATCCAAAACTATCTTGCTAATGACTACAAATTCTATAAAGTCCCTGTGTTTCTATTGTACGGCGCAACTATACCGTATCGACACCCATAAAATTGCCGTGTGAGCCCTCGGTATGCTCCATGCAGCGGAGACAAATTCACCCCTTCATCGGTTCATCCCCCTCCATTTAGGGGTGGGATGCCGAAAACTATATAAAACTATTATAGGCGCGAAGCTATTACCTATTTGGGGCGAATTTACCGTAAAACTATGCTAGGAGGGCTATACAGCTATATGTATATCTATAGATACGACAACCCTCTACTAAAATATATAAGTTTCAACCCTGTCACTTGAAGGGTTGCATCTTTACAAGCGTATATATCTCGAAGGGATAAAAATAAACAGTTTTATTAAAACCTTTATTACGGCTTTATGCCTCTATATACTATAGACATCTACATATCCCCTGATAGGGCTTTCTAAGGCGGTTCTGATTCAGACATTTAGAAGTCTAGAATCTAGATTTTCTATTTCGGGAAGGAAAGAGGGTAGTTGTAAAAATGTGTCATTTTCACCAGGGCTAATACCGAAATACCATTGACCAATCACGTAACAGCACCCAACCCAACCCCAAGCCCTGGGTGGAGCGGTAGGGAGTGTCAGACTTTTACTGACTAAAACCCACCCGTGCTCCTTCTTGTGCCCTTTGCGTTCCAGGGCCGCGGTAACTCTTTCGAACAAATTCCGCAACGCTATGCGACTACCTCTGACCTAAGTATTGTAGGTCTCAAATTACCAAGCCCTTTCTATTACCTATGTGTGTCTGTGTATGTATGTAAAATGCCTTGTTACCTTATGTGCCTTAGTTACCTTGTGTTTACTTGTCTATGTGTAAGGGATAGGACACCCTACCTAGCTATATTCTATATATTTGCGAAATAAAGGCTCCAAGGGCTTATAATGCCTCTTGAGAGCAAACGACTGTAACGAATGCGTTTTATTTTACGATAACAAAATAAGTACCAACTATAACTACCTATAACTACCTATAACTACCTATAACTACCTATAACTACCTATAACTACCTATAACTACCTATAACTACCTATAACTACCTATAACTACCTATAACTACCTATAACTACCTATAACTACCTATAACTACCTATAACTACCTATAACTACCTATAACTACCTATAACTACCTATAACTACCTATAACTACCTATAACTACCTATAACTATGTAGTTAAGACGCATCGTCGCGAACACTAAGTACCAACTGTTCAAGCCACAACTACTCAACTAGCTATGCGCACGCACACACCCGTAAACCCACCGCCGCCGGCTACGCACACACACTACGGTGCGCGCCCGCCATTTTGCAAGCTCGCCATGGCCACTCGGCAGCGCCGCGAAGCCGTGTGTAGACACGCTCCGCAACAAACTAATTGTAATTTTTGATTTCATAATTTGTAAGAGTAAACCTCTATTTCCAATAAATCGTGGCATTTTAGTAAAACTATAGTATCATTTAACAATATGGCGACCGTGACAGGACTTTCTGTGCGGGAAGCACGAATACGAACTAGTAAATTTAAATGTAAAATCGAAGAATCTAGAAGCACGCGGCGAAGGCGTTAGTGTCAGGTGGAAGTACCTTCATGAAAAGAATCGAGGCACGCGGCGAAGACGTACATGGCTGGTTGAAGTCCCCTAAAGATGACCAACTGACCCATTCGAAGAAGAAGCACGTGCGCGTGGCGTGGGTGATTGGAGCTTGGTGTCTGGAATCTAGTGGCTTGACAGCAGGTCGACTTCATGCAAGGGAGGTTTGCCCGTTCCATATCCATTGTCCGCCCAATCCTAACCCTATTTCTCTGTCCCACATTCCTTTGTATTCATCTGTATGAATTTTGTTGCAAGTTTGTGCTACTACCTATCTGTAATTTTAACTCGACAGCAGCATGAACTATCTATTTGTAATCCAACTTTACTGCAAACTATCAGAACTGGCTAAGAAAATTATAATTTGACCTTGACTTTTTGAACACGTGTGATTTTTCATTTAGGATTGCCGTCAGCAACGTTGCAATCTGCTTTAGCACATTTAAAACGATTTCTCTCATGCACGCTTGCTCTGCTTGGGGATTGATGCATAATTTCTGCAATTTCAGCTCGAAAATACCTACCTTCCTTAAACTAAACGCAACTATATACCGCGCGTGGCCTGCACACTAACCTAGCTACGGTGGCGGCGCCCGGTGCGAGGGCCTACAAGCCACGTGGTAGCCCATGCTAGGAGTGACTATATTGGATACTGCAGCTGTTTCATGGAGGTTTGAGTGGAGTGCAGGTATTTATAAATCGCATTATTAATTTTGTTGAACGTTTCCTCTGCATTATGTCTGACACGGAGGTAAAGAGTTAATTAGGAAACGAGCTTCATTGAAAGGTAGACTTCAAAGTAGAAAGGTAGTCACTCAACGTCGTGCGGCTACACCAAAAGTAGGCGGAAAGATCACCGATCCCTTGGAGAACGCGGCTAAAGGGGTGGAGGATGTTGATCGGGAAAATCCCGAGGCAAGTCTGCGGGACTGTTCGAAACCCCGTGTCGTCGTGCCGGTGGCTGCCGCTGCTATTGACATCTCGATGGGCGACACAGAAAAGGATGGTTGGACGGAAGTTCGACACAGACGCTCCCAACGTTCACTCAGTAATGTGTTGCGTGGAACAGCGGCGCCCGGTACCACCAATCTAGAAGCCTCTGAAAGATGGAGATACCTGCACCTCTTCTACGTTAAGCAGGGCACATCTGACAGTCAGGTACGTGATCACCTAACTACCATTTGTGGAACAGATGTTTGCACGGTCGAAGTACTCAAATCCCGAGGTAAATACGCATCCTTCAAGCTGGGTGTGCCCTCAAAATTGGCTGATCAAGTTGTGGCTCCTGAAAATTGGGCAGAAGATATTTGCGTTAAACCATGGCGTCGTAATTTTCGTGCTCGAAGCGATGAGACCCAATAAGCCCTATTGTGTACTTGCCGCTCCCGCCGCTCGTGGTTGTACTGATCGCAACGTCTATCTGCGCTTACTGTACCAGAATGTGCGTGGGCTCAAAACTAAGCTACCCATATGGAGATCAAGCTTAATACTGTCTGAGCATGATTTGATCGCCGTTACCGAGACAAACCTGGATAATTCAGTGGAGGACACAGAAATATCGGCTGGAGACTGGCGTACTCTTCGACGGGACAGAGTGACCACGGGTGGTGGTGTGGTGCTTGCTGCGCGGCCTGGGGTCAGCATGAATAGACTACATGAACTGGAGACGGCCTGCGGTGAAGATTTGTGGGCTAAGATCACAATTTATGGCCTAAATATATATGTGTGTGTTGTTTACGTCAAACCTAGTGCAACTGACGAGGATTACCTGGCGTGGTTTTGCAAGGTCGAGGACTTTATTCACAGTATGAAGGGTACTATCATTATTTTAGGTGACCTTAATCTAAAAAGTGCGTCAGTAAATGTTAATAATTACTACTGTTACTTTCTAAGCTTTTGTAGGCTGGTAGAGATAAATGAGGTGATGAATATGCGTGGCAGTAAGTTAGATGTAGTGTTGGCTCGGGAGGGCGCTGCGGTAAACTGTGAGTATGTCGAGGGTACAGAACTGGTTCCGATTGATCTGTATCACCCTCCGTTAGATATTGCTGTTACCATCCCAAGGCATAAGGTACATGAAAAACTTGACCCTAGCAATATTGACCGTAGCAAGGATTGGAACTTTTGTAAGGGTGACTACACATTATTGTTCGATCTTGTTCGCTCTGCTCCATGGCAGAACGTTTTTCGCTGC
This sequence comes from Hecatera dysodea, assembly GCA_905332915.2. Taxonomy (NCBI): domain Eukaryota; kingdom Metazoa; phylum Arthropoda; class Insecta; order Lepidoptera; family Noctuidae; genus Hecatera; species Hecatera dysodea. The sequence goes on along the minus strand of HG995306.1, from coordinate 3,866,821 downwards.
AAAGACGCGTCCACCGCTGCTTGTAAGTTTTATAAGCTGATGTACAATATATTTGATTCCTCTATTCCAAAGAAGACGAGAAGGACCACTGGTAATAAGCGGTACCCAGTCTGGTTTACTAGAGATATCGTAAGCGACACTCGACGGAAATCAAAACTCCATCATAAATGGAAACAATCCCGATCTGATGCTATATATGCTCAGTTTAGCGCACTGCGGTCGGAATTAAAAGTGAGAACCAAGGAAGCATATAGACTGCATTGTTCTAATGTGGAAACCAACCCAAGGGGGGGGGGTTTACCAAGGGGTAAAAATCCAAAACTGTTCTGGCAGCACATTGCAAGCCTGCGATCTAAGGGTGGGTTTGAGCCAGATGACATGCTTAATGGCAGGGTCTACTCAGGGGTCAAGGCTGCGGAGGCATTTGCTGAGTATTTTTCGAGCGTATTTCTGCCGGACACACCAGAATTGGACCCGAAATCAAACACGGTGAATAGTAAGGGAGGTAATTTTCCCCTACCCGTTTTAGTCCCTCCGGACGTGGTTAGGGGTATTTCTAAACTCAAACCCTGCAGTTCGGTTGGCCCAGATAACATCCCTGCATATATTGTTAAAGGATGTAGCAGTTTATTAGCAGCCCCTTTATGTCATATTTTTAATCTAGCTCTTCAGTCGGGCGTGTATCCAGAGCTGTGGAAGACTTCACGTGTTACTCCCATCCCCAAAACCAGTGACAAAACATCTGTCGAGGAACACAGACCCATCGCTATTTTATCAACCATTGCAAAGGTCTTTGAACATATACTTAACACTGTCATCTGTACACAAACTAATATGCATCTTTCTGATGCCCAACATGGTTTTCGACCTGGTCGCTCCGTGAACTCAAATCTGCTAATTCATGTTGACTTCATATCCAGTAGCCTGGAATGCGGTAGGCAGGTCGACACTCTGTATTTTGATTTCCGGAAGGCGTTCGACAAAGTGGACAACGACGTGCTTTTGGCAAAGTTAGGGGCTATAGGCTTCTCATCCGGCCTTCTTAACTTCTTCGCCGACTACCTACGGGATCGCAAACAGTTCGTCCGGTATGGCTGCTTTGAGTCGAAGTCTTATTACACTCGCTCGGGCGTGAGTCAGGGATTCGTATTGGGGCCGCCCCTGTTTCTAATCATGATCAATGATCTAATTTGTAAGATTCGGTTCGCAAAATGCCTACTATATGCCGACGATCTAAAACTAGCTGCGCAAATCAGAACAGAGGTGGATTGCGAACTCCTACAAAAAGATATCGATTCCGTCTATGAGTGGAGCATTGCGAACAAGCTGTTGTTTAATATTAGTAAATGCAACGTCATGACTTATGGCCGAAGGTTGAGACCAATAAAATATGATTATAATTTGGGGGGTATAGTGATCACTCGTGTCACCAGTGTTAAGGACTTAGGTGTGACTTTCGACAGCAGTCTGACATTTAAAGACCACGTGTCTGCCCTTGCAAAGGAATCCTTCAGGCGTCTGGGATTTGTCTTGAGGAACGCTCGTGACTTTCGCAATCCCAGTATTGTTAAACTTCTGTACACCTCTTTGGTTCGGAGTAAACTCGAGTCCAGCGCCTGTGTCTGGCATCCACATACTGCGTCTCAGACAGTGATGCTTGAGAAAGTTCAGAAAACCTTCCTGAGATTTCTGTATCAAAGGCTGTACCATTACTTTCCATTCATGTACCCAACGAATTACTGTTGTTAAATAAAGCAATTGTTTAATTGAATTATATCGGTTTATTAAGAATATTATGCTTTTACAATACCTATTATACGCGACACGTTAGTTCGGAGAGCAATAGAGAAGAGAGAACGCGACCATAGTGACGTGCCACTCGCTGCTTATTTATGCATCGTAGTTGGGGGCGCTGCTGTTTGCATTTACTCCAACACCCTCCCTTGAATGCAAACCCATTGCAGTGACGAAGGCACGGAGCTTGGGCTGAGGAAGGCCTTTAGTCAGTGCATCGGCGACCATCTCGTTAGTGCACACATACTCAATGCGTATTAGGCCAGCTGCAACCTTCTCCTTGACAAAGTGATGTCTGACGTCTATATGCTTGCTTCTTGCTTGGTAGGCGTCAGAACCTGAAATCCTGATTGCACTTTGATTATCGCAATACAATATTAATGGCATACCAGAAATATTTTGACAGATATCCTTTTCAAGTTGTTGAAGCCATAGTGCTTCTTGTACAGCAGAGGCCAAAGCCATGTATTCAGCCTCGGTGCTGGAAAGAGCAACTGTTGCTTGTTTCTTAGAGTTCCAACTAATACAAGCACCCTGAAAAATAAATAAGTATCCAGTACAGGATCTTCTGTCGACAGTATCAGTAGCCCAATCTGCATCACTGTAGCCAACTATATTACTTTCATTATTTTTGAATGTTAATTTAATATCAATAGTGCCTTTTAAATATCGAAATATTCTCTTCACTGCTATCCAGTGCTGCATTGTAGGACTGTTATTGAATCTGCTTACAGAGTTGACTGCATATGTGATGTCAGGACGGGTACCCTTTTTTTTTTTTTTTTTTTTTTGGATGGGAAATCATCAAATGACCCCTCCCGCCCTGGGTGGAGCGGTAGGGAGTGTCAGACTTTTACTGACTAAAACCCACCCGTGCTCCTCCATGTGCCCTTTGCGTTCCAGGGCCGCGGCAACTCTCTCGAACAAATTCCGCAACCCTAGCAGGCACCGACCCTATGGGGCCCCGTCTCTGGTGCTGACGGCTCCTTGAGGCGCGCGTGAAGCACAACGCGTCGTCGACTCAGCCTGGTATCGGACGGCGAGCCACCCACGCTCACCGTCCACAGGCATCAGCCACTGCGCAATAGCACAGTGGCCGACTTGTCTCTGGAGGAGGCCGAAATGGGACCATTACTGGCACTCCATTTCAGCCCCCTCCCGAGTACCGGGAGTCGCAGCACCCACAGCAGAAGCGGCAGAAGCGGCGACGGAAGCCGCGGCGGCGGCAGAGGCGGCGGCGGCGGCGGACCTCTTGCCCTTGGTCGCGGCGGATGGCGCGCAGGCCCTTCCCCCAGCCCAGTGCTCGGCCGGCTTGCCAACAGCCGCACATGCACTGCAGTGCGGCGTGGCCTCGCACGAGCCGGCCCGATGACCGGGCTGACCACAGCGGAAACAAAGTCCACTGCGGTCCACCTCCGAGGGGCACATAGCTCCCGTGTGGTTGCCCACATGGCAGCGGTAGCACCTCAGAGGTCTGGGTTCCAGCAGTTTTACCCGCGCAGAAACCCACCCCACCAAGAGCCTTCGACCCTCCGACACTGTTCTGGCCGCCGTCACGGGGCAGCTCACCACAAGGGTTTGCATGCCCGTGTTGTCAGGCCGGAGGGTGCCCGCCTTGACGAGCTCGGCAGAGCACCCCCCAGTCCTGGCGACGGCGGCCACAACCTCCTCCTCCGTCACGGAGTCGTCCAGGCCCACTATGCGCATGTCAATGCACTTAGTCGGCCTGGACACTCGAACCTCGTCCGCGGGGAGGACCTCCTTCAGCCTTTCGGCCAGGGCGTCCGCGAACGGGCCACTCTCCGCTCCGGCGAGCTCGAGCTTCCGGGCACCGGTCAGGGTTCTCCTGATCCCGAGGCCCCCAGTGATGCCCAGCTCCCGGAGGTTCACCGCCTCCTTCGCCCACTTCATCAGGGCGAGGTACGTCACACCCCTCTGTTCCGCTTCCGGCTGCAGTGTTAAAACCACAGCCGCGGACTTCGGGGCGCGAAGCCTCGCCGCGATGGCGTTGGCCTTCCGCCGCTGCTTTTTGGCCTTGTTTTTGGCCGCCTTCTTTTGTCCAGCAACCTGCCACTCGGCCTCGGCCGCAGGAGGGTCCGAGGGTGGGGGTGGGGGCGGCCGCGGCGCCACTGGCGCAGCAGCCTTAGCCGCTCCCCCCCCAGCCGTCCTCCCACCCCTCTTCGCCGGGGCCGACTTGGTCGTCGCCGGCGTCGCAGGCGCCGGCGTCACAGGCGCTGGCGCGGCTCCCGCCTTGGCCTTCGCCTGGCCGGACGTTCCCGGGCCGGCAGCCACGGCGGCCGCGTACGAAGCCGCCTTCTGCTGCTGGCCCGGGGCCCTCTGAGTCGCCACTGTTGGGGGACGCCGGACCATGTTTTCCAGTACGGAGAACTGCCTCCGGAAGGGAGCCAGCTCCTGCCGCACCAGGTCCCGCACCTGGCTCAGCACTTGGCCCCCCTCCGGCGCTGCCGGACTCATTCCCCCTCGCGGCTCCACAGAGGCCGCTCTGGCCATCCCCGCAAGGTCCCTCCGGAGCGACTCATTCTCCCGAACGAGTCGCTCCGTAAGAACTGCGAGGCGGGCGACCTCTGCCCGCAACTCAGACGCCTCTTTGGCCTCTTTTGTCCCGCCGACGACGTTGGCCGCCGCTGCCGCCAGGATGGAGGCTTTGGCCGCGCTGATGGCCTCCCACTTCGAGGACTGTTTCCTCTTGAAGGCCACAGCGCGGATCGCGGCCTCCACAATCTCCTCAAAGTGAGCCCTCTGCTCCTCGGCGGTGGGGGGTACCTCTCCCGAGGACACTGAGTCGTCGGAGTCGAGAGGAGGCGGAAGGGTAGAGGGAGCCCTGCGACCGCTCCCTCCAGGGCGACGCCCCTCCCTCACCAACCCCTCGGCCCGACGCTCCGCAACCCGGGTAGAGGGAGCCAGCCCCCTCCCTGCCTCACTGCCCCTGCCCCGCCTTGCGGTGGGGATCTTGCGGGCGGAGGCAAACTCGCCCTCGGAGGACGACTCCTGGTCATCCTCCCGTCTGGGCCGCTTGCGGAAGAACTTGACGTTCTCCGCAGCAGCCCCCCCTCTTCCGTCTTCAGAGCCCGCCGAGCTGACCGTTACTAGGTCTGGCGCGGAGCCGAAATCCGACTCCGCACCACCCCGGTGCTCAGGCGAACCCTCCTCTTCAAACTCGTGCGCCATCAGCTCCTTGAAGGATGCGGATCCGGATGACGACGATGACTCGGAGCCTCCTCGGCTCTTGTTGCCACTGGCAAGCGGAAGGTCTTTGTTGCCCACCCCAGAGTACGGAGGGCAGCCCGCCGAAGCGGGGTGGGATTCCCCGACCGCTGAGCAGTCGGGACCCACCTGGGGACTCATTTTGCAAAGATCTTTGTTCATTGTTTGTGCCTTTTAAGGGTGCGGTCCCTGTTTGCTCCGCCCCTTCTCAGGGCCCTCTCTCCTCACCTCACCTCTCCACCTGCTCGCTGCTCCCACAGTCACGTCTGATGATCAGACGCGTACCAGAGAGCAGCGAGCAAGCGTGTGTCTCGCTTGGTCTGATCCCTCACTTGCGACCTTCCGGCATGAGTGGCTCTACCGGGAAAGCTCGCAAGATCATTGAGACGCTCAAGCCCCACCACGACGACAACGTGGAGACACATTCGGTGGGGAGGACGGGTACCCTGGGACAGATACAACAAACATCCAACAGCCTCTTGATATGGTATATTTTGGAGAATATCATTTTCATTTTCAGCTTTCTTTAACTGAGTCCCAGCTTCAAATGGCGTTGGCACAGGTTTACAGTCAATCATATTAAATTTCTGCAAAATCTTTTTAGTGTAGAGTGATTGATCCAGTGATATTTCCTTTAAGTCTTCAGATTGTGTTATTTTTAAACCAATACATTGTTGAGCATTGCCAAGATCTTTCATTTTAAAATTTTCTTGTAATTTTTCTTTCACAAATAAAGCTGATTCTTCATTATTATAAAAACAAAGTAAATCATCTACATATACTGCTATAAACAATATATCATGCTCATTATTTAATCTATAGTATATGCAAGGATCCATTACTGATCTTTTCAGTCCAATCTGTAAAAGGACAGCATTCAGCTTTTTATTCCATTGGCGGCTGGCTTGTTTTAAACCATACAGAGCTTTGTTCAGTCGACAGACTTTGTTTTCTTGTTCATAACATGGTGGTAAAGACATAAATATTTCCTCTTCAACCTCACCTTGGAGAAATGCTGTAACTGCATCCATTTGGTATATTTTTAGTCTGTATTTAGCTGCTAAACCAACCAAATATCTCACTGATGTATAGCGAACAACTGGAGCATAGACTTCATGATAGTCAATAACTTTTCTTTGTTTAAATCCTTTGACTACCAGACGGGCCTTATACTTCACAATGTCTCCTTCATTGTTTCTTTTTGTTTTAAAGACCCATTTACATGGAATTGGTTTCTTGCCTGCAGGGAGGTCTACTACAGTCCAAGTGTTGTTTTCAATCAGTGACTGATATTCAGCCTCCATTGCATTCTTCCATAAATTTGAATTTTCACAGTTCAATGCTTCAGTGTGATCTTGCGGCTCGTTATCAAGTAGACTCATGGCTGTCTCTGAATTCAAGCATAAAAATGAATTGGATTCTTCATCATCTAAGATGTTTTGTAAGTTAGGTCTACGGGGTCTTAAATTCACATGGCATACCTCTGGTGAACTAAAACTATCAGTAGGTACATAAGTTTCATCATGGGGATCTTCATAACAACTTGTGTTACTATCAGAACAATGTGATTCATCAGTTTCTTCTTCTTCATTACTACTTACAGGGTTATTAGTACTTACAGGGTTTTCTTCAAGGTATGTTATGTTTGATTCTTGACTGCAATTGATACTGTTACTTGTCTCTTTGTTTTTAGATATATTTTTATTTATTTTTATATTTTCTAAGTTATTCTGACTTTCACATAATATATTCTTATGTATACTTTCTTCCAAAAATACAGCATCTCTACTCATTACAATTTGTTTACTTTTCTTTTCAATAAAACGATAGCCTTTGGTGCAATCACTGTAACCAATGAATGTCAACTCACGTGATTTAGGATCTAGTTTCTGACGTTTCTCCTTTGGAATGTGTACCATTGCTCTGCATCCAAATATTCTTAAATGACTTAGGTCAGGTTTGCGTCCAGTCCATCTTTCTTCGGGAGTGACTTCTGGCAGTGAGCGAGTTGGTGATCTATTGGTAATGTAAGCGGCAGTTGCTATGGCCTCTGCCCAATATTCCTTCTGTAATGAGGCATTAAATAACATACATTTAGCTTTTTCAATTAGTGTGCGGTTCATTCTTTCACTAACACCATTCTGTTCAGGTGTGTATGGGTTACTTGTCTCATGTTTTATACCAAAGTATTTCAAACATTTATCAAACTTGTGATTCTTATATTCAGTTCCATTATCACTTCTAATTATTTTGATTTTACAGTCTAATTCATTTTCTACTCTATTTTTAAATTCTATGAACTTCTCATAAACTTCAGATTTTTGCTTTATAAAGTAAACAAATACTTTTTTGGAAAAATCATCGATAAATGTTACAAAGTACCTTGCTCCCCCAATAGACTGAGTCTCCATCGGTCCACACACATCACTGTGGATGAGCTCTAGTAATTTGGATGATCGGGAACCTTCATGCCGGAATGGTTGTCTTGTCTGCTTAGCTTGCAAACATGGAGTGCATGCTACTTCTCCCTGTTGATGAGATAATTTCACACCCAATGTGCAACCTGAAACCTTATTCAAATCTTTAAAATTGATATGACCTAGTCTCTGGTGCCATAAAAACTTGTCTTCAGTAGCGGCTGCCATTGCAATTCCACTATGACAGGTTTGTAATTTGTAGGTATTGTTTACTAGCTTAGCACTAGCCACCATGCTTTCATGCTTATTTAATATTGTACAGCCATTTTCACTAAACTCCACTCGGTTCCCATTGGAAATAATTTTGCTGACCGATAGCAAATTTGTGGATAATTCAGGCACATGCAGCACATCATTTACCTGAATGAAATCAGTTATTCCAGTGATCTCATTTGGCACCTGTATAGTGACTGTATCACAGCTGTGTACTCGCAGTACTTTATTATTAGCAATCCTAATATAATTAATAGGTGGTGATCTTTCATTCTCAAGCCAGAAGCCATGCATTGTCATGTGAGCTGATGCCCCGGAGTCCACATACCAGCTGGTGCTGTCATTCAGATGTGAAGCTGAAAAAGCGGCAACAAAACTATTCTTAACCTCACTTATTTGTTCTCCTTTTTTATTTTTGAACCAACAATTCTTGCTTATGTGACCATGTTTGTTGCAGTTAAAGCATCGGGGTCCTTTAGGTTTATCTGAGTGACTTACATTTTTATGGTGAGAGTTTTTATTCTTGTGTTTCACATAAAAGGCAGTAGTAGTATCTGATTTTACTTCTTGTAACAGTTTAGTTTTTATCATATCGGCACTAATCTTTATCCCAGAACTCTCAATCCCCATTATCATTGGTTTGTATTCTTCTGGCAATCCAGCCAGCATTAATGTACCGAGCCACTCTTCATCTACACGGAAACCTATTGCTCTTAACTTGTGTGCTGCTGACATAATCTTATTAATGTATTCTTCTACGTTTTTACTTGATTCTAGACTAGTATTTATTAAATCTCTCAGAAGCCCAACTTTACGGAGCAGGCCGGAGTCTTCAAATGCTTTACTTAACTTGTCCCATACCTCTTTTGCAGTAGCGGCGTCTTGAACATGGACATACAGTTGTGGGTCTATCAGAAGTATAATCTTAGACTTGGCTTTGATATCTTTCTTGGTATCCACTGAGTCAACGGAGGTTATACATTCCCACAAGTCTTCATGTTGCAAATAAGCTTCCATAGCAAATTTCCATGTCGAGAAATTATCCCTTCCGGTTAATTTTGGTATTGATAGTGCATGTGAAGCCATATTTTAAGTTTTATTGCTGAAAAATGCTAAAAGAAAATTTTACACCACGCGGTTTTTGAGGTTAACTGAACTTTACTGAGACTAACTTATAAAACTTTTAGAAATTTATACAGGATGGGACGGCCCATAACCGCCGCAGCGGAAGCGTGCTGGGCCCATAACCTGTTGTTAAATAAAGCAATTGTTTAATTGAATTATATCGGTTTATTAAGAATATTATGCTTTTACAATACCTATTATACGCGACACGTTAGTTCGGAGAGCAATAGAGAAGAGAGAACGCGACCATAGTGACGTGCCACTCGCTGCTTATTTATGCATCGTAGTTGGGGGCGCTGCTGTTTGCATTTACTCCAACAATTACCTTCTAGGGATGTTGGGCTTCAATTCGTTGGAGGTAAGAAGGGGCTTTGATCAGCTCATGCTTGCCTGTAAAACCCTAAGCGGTCGTATTGACTGCCCTGAGCTCCACGGACTTTTCTGCCGCCTATTTGTGCCGGACAAATACCTTGGGCACCGTCAAAGCCGCCGTCATGACCTGTTCGCAATACCGCTTTCTAGATCTGTTGCTAGAGCCGAATCCCCAGTATGTCAAACCCTAAGGATGCTGAACGCCCTCCTGACTGCCGACCCTGAATGTGATGTATTTGCTGATGAATGGAAGAAAATAATGCGTGCTTGTCTGGTGTTTTGTGAGAGACAATATGCGAGGGTGTCCACTGTTACATGTTAGTTTAAGTTATTTATGATGTTTTTTTTTTTTTCATTAATTGATTTAACCATTTATAATTTTATCCACAAATTGTATATCTTTGAATTTGAATTTATTTTTTTGTATTATTATGTTATTTGAATGCTTATTTATAATTCTATGTTAATTAATGTAATTGGCCCTGTGCCGTTTTAATTAACTATAAATAAATAAATAATAAATAAATAAATAAGACTTACTAATTTTAAAAATTACCTAGCAGAGTTTCGTAAAATTGTAGACGCTTCAAAGCAACAAGTCAATGAGTTAAAAGTCCGGTTGAGCAAAATTGAAGTATTGTTTACTGAGTATGATGCAATTCAATGTAAGATTGAGGTTTTACAAGATGAAGCTTCAAGTGAATTTAATACTCAAGGAACCTCTGATGAACCTGGAAAAAGTTCAGATAGAGATGTAACTGAAAACTTATTTTATTTTGTAATTAGTTCTGCTCAAGAATTAATTGAAATTCTGGAAAGTAAAGATCCAGATGAGAGTGTTAAGTCTCATTATAGTCAGGCATCGACTCACTGCTGTGGGAATAATATCAAAAGCGTTAAGTTGCCTACTGTAAGGCTACCGATCTTCGATGGCAATTACAATACATGGTTAGAATTCTATGACACATTCAACTCGCTTATTCATAACAATGTGGGGTTGGATGAGATTAATAAATTTCAGTATTTAAAAGCATCATTGTCAGGGCAGGCAGCTTCTGTAATAGAATCACTTGAGATTTCCTCGAATAATTATGCAGTTGCCTGGAAGTTGATATGTGATCGTTATAACAACAAGTGGCAATTAGTTCATAATCATTTAAAATCATTATTTAACATCCCCACTGTTAAAGAGTCTGAAAAATCTCTAAGATTTATAATTGATCACATTTCAAAACACCTTAAAGCATTGAATAGTTTAGAGGAGAAAACTGATAATTGGGATACATTGATCATTTTTATGTTTAGTCAAAAGTTAGATCCTGTAACAAGTACTAAATGGGAAGAACATAGGAATGGCTTAATGGACAATCCCACACTAGTAGACTTCTTTGACTTTTTAAGAAGTAGGGCTAATGTTTTGGAAATGGTGAGTGCCGGTGTTTAGTTTAGTAAGCCTCGTAGAGAAAATGAAGGGTCAGAAAAGTCTGCAAATAAACAACCTAAAATGTTTGTTGCTGCTGTTTGTGACAATAAAGCAAGTAAATCAAAGTCATGCCTCATTTGTGAAGGAGATCATTTAATTTATTATTGTGAAAAAATTAATAACATGTCACTGGAGGATAGGAACGCTCAAGTTGCTAAATTAAGAATATGCATAAACTGTTTACGGAGTGGTCATTTTGCTCATCAATGCCAGTATCGTTCATGTAGAATTTGTAAGCGCAAACATAATACATTGCTTCACAAACCAAATGTGCCCACACCAGTTACTGTAGAAAATAATCCAAGTGTTAGTAGTACCTGTAATCCTATTGTACTATCATCCTGTATCGAGAATGAAGTTCTCCTATCAACAGCAATAGTAAAATTGTATGTAAACAATAAATGCCATGAAATACGGTGCCTGTTGGACTGTGGCAGTCAATCATCATTCATCTCTGCATCACTAAAGGCTAAACTAGGTATAAACAGTGATACAATAGAGTCAATATCTGTAACAGGCATAAATAATATGTCATTTTCTGCTCTAGAGTGCTGTAATGTCACTGTTAAGTCATGCACTAGTTCATACTGTAAAGATATAAAACTGTTTGTTATCCCAAAAATAACTAGCAACCTACCAAGTTCTAAAGTTGATGTAGCTACTCTAGATATACCAAAAAATATCACACTTGCAGATCCTACATTCTATAATCCATCAACAGTAGATATGTTGTTGGGAGCAGATGTTTTTTGGGAGGTCCTTTGTCCTGCTAATCAGATTAAATTGGGAATCAATAAACCTGTATTACAAAACTCCCAGTTTAGTTGGTTGGTGGTAGGGCCTATAATGTGTCAAATAAATGTACCTAATAGAGAAATATGCTGTAATTTCAGTCAAGCTATACGAAATCAGTTGAAGCAATTCTGGGAGCTAGAGGAGGTGCCAGACAAACCGAAGCTCACCTTGGAGGAACAAGCATGCGAGGAACACTTCAAGCAACACACGCGCCGCACGGAAGAAGGTCGATTTTGTGTCACGTTGCCTTTAAGGGATAATCCTCAATTGTTAGGAAATTCATATCCTAGAGCAAAGCATTGTCTTGACTCCCTACAAAAACGATTTAAAAGGCAACCTGACATAAAAGAGCAGTATGTGAGTTTTATCAATGAATATGCTAACCTGGGCCATTTGACTGTAATTGAGAAACCTGAAACCATCAATCTATTACCTCATCACCCTGTTATTAGAGAACAGAGTGAAACGACAAAGTGTCGTGTAGTTTTTAATGCCTCGTCGAAAACGGATTCAGGTGTATCTTTAAATGATTTGCTCATGGTTGGGTCCACTGTGCAGGACGACATTTTCTCCATACTAATAAGATTTAGACAACATACATATATAATTACTGGGGATATCGAGAAAATGTATCGTCAAATTTTGTTGGAGGAATCTCAACGCTATTTGCAAGTGATACTGTGGCGTGAGGATGAAGACCAGCCGATGAAGTACTTACAACTCAATACTGTAACATATGGTACCTCATCGGCTCCCTTCCTCAGCACTAGATGTTTGGTTGAGTTGAGTCAGGAATGTGATGATCCAGAAATTAAAGAAATAATATCACACGACTTCTATGTCGATGATTTAATATCCGGATGCAATGATGAGTCCATGCTTCTTAGAATTTATCAGAAAATAGTAGAAAAGCTTGATTCAGCTTGTCTCCCTCTAAGAAAAATTAAAAGTAACTCCACTCAATTTCTAAATTCTATTTTAAACACAATTAACTGTAATCAGGATAATTCTAAAATAATATCATCCCCAAGTCATGCATTAGGAATAGAATGGAACCCGAATACTGACAACATTCTTATAGTTTCTTCAAAATTGCAAGATTGTAGCAATGGAATGCCATTCACTAAACGTTTCATTCTCTCTATAACTTCTAGTTTCTTTGATACATTGGGTTTGATCAGCTGTTGTATTATTACATGTAAAATCATTTTACAAAACCTATGGTCTCTGAAATTAGGTTGGGATGACGAAATACCTATTGCTGTACATAATTCATGGAAGAAATTCATTGATAATGTTCACCACTTGCAAACTATTGAGATACCTCGACATGCCTGTTGTAGTAATCCTGTAAGAATAGAATTGCATTCCTTTTCTGATGCTAGCATGAAGGCTTATGCTGGCTGCATATATATGAAGTTCACTGATGCTCTAGGCAACTGTACTGTAAAACTATTATGCGCTAGAGCAAAGGTGGCGCCACTGAAGACTACAACTATACCCAGACTGGAATTATGCGGTGCTCTTCTAGTTGCAAGACTATGTAATAAAGTTGCTAAATCACTGCGTTGTGAAATAGCCTGTAAAACTTTTTGGTCGGATTCTAAAATTGTACTGGGTTGGTTGTGCACGCCTTCACTAAAGTTGGAAACCTTTGTAGCACACAGAGTCGTATCTATTCATGAATTATGCAATAACTGTAAGTGGCTGTATGTCCCCACATCACAAAACCCTGCTGCATCTCGAGGTGTAAATCCAAATGAGTTACAGTTATTATCGTTATGGTGGCAGGGACCTACATTCATAAAAGAAGGGGAGGAACATTGGCCATGCCAAGGTTCTCCGATAACCCACACAAAATTGCCTTTTTTTTTTTTTTTGGATGGGAAATCATCAAATGACCCCTCCCGCCCTGGGTGGAGCGGTAGGGAGTGTCAGTCTTTTACTGACTAAAACCCACCCGTGCTCCTCCATGTGCCCTTTGCGTTCCAGAGCCGCGGTAACTCTTTCGAACAAATTTCGCAACCCTAGCAGGCACCGACCCTATGGGGCCCCGTCTCTGGTGCTGACGGCTCCTTGAGGCGCGCGTGAAGCACAACGCGTCGTTGACTCAGCCTGGTATCGGACGGCGAGCCACCCACGCTCACCGTCCCCAGGCATCAGCCACTGCGCAATAGCACAGCGGCCGACTTGTCTCTGGAGGAGGCCACGATGGGACCATTACTGGCACTCCATCTCGGCCCCCTCCCGAGAACCAGGAGTCGCAGCACTCACAGCAGTAGCGGCAGAAGCGGCGACGGAAGCCGCGGCGGCGGCAGAGGCGGCGGCGGCGGCGGACCTCTTGCCCTTGGTCGGGGCGGATGGCGCGCAGGCCCTTCCCCCAGCCCAGTGCTCGGCCGGCTTGCCAGCAGCCGCACATGCACTGCAGTGCGGCGTGGCCTCACACGAGCCGGCCCGATGACCGGGCTGACCACAGCGGAAACAAAGTCCGCTGCGGTCCACTTCCGAGGGGCACATAGGTCCCGTGTGGTTGCCCACATGGCAGCGGTAGCACCTCAGAGGCCTGGGTTCCAGCAGTTTTACCCGCGCAGACACCCATCCCACCAAGAGCCTTCGGCCCTCCGACACAGTTCTGGCCGCCGTCACGGGGCAGCTCACCACAAGGGTTTGCATGCCCGTCAGCCCGTGTTGTCAGGCCGGAGGGTGCCCGCCTTGACGAGCTCGGCAGAGCACCCCCCAGTCCTGGCGACGGCGGCCACAACTTCCTCCTCCGTCATGGAGTCATCCAGGCCCACTATGCGCATGTCGATGCGCTTAGTCGGCCTGGACACCCGGACCTCGTCCGCGGGTAAGACCGCCCTCAGCCTTTCGGCCAGGGCGTCCGCGAACGGGCCACTCTCCGCTCCGGCGAGCTCGAGCTTGCGGGCACCGGTTAAGGTCCTCCTGACCCCGATGCCCCCGCTGATGCCCAGCTCTTGGAGGCTCACCGCCTCCTTCGCCCGCTTCAGTACGGCGAGATACGTCACGCCCCTCTGTTCCGCTTCCGGCTGCAGTGTGAGCACTACAGCCGCGGATTTCGGGGCGCGAAGCCTCGCCGCAATGGCGTTGGCCTTCCGCCGCTGCCTCCTCGCCTTATTTTTGGCCGCTTTCGCGGCCCGCCGCTTTTGACCAGCAACCTGCCACTCGGCCTCGGCCGCAGGAGGGTCCGAGGGTGGGGGTGGGGGCGGCCGCGGCGCCACTGGCGCAGCAGCCTTAGCCGCTCCCCCTCCAGCCTTCCTCCTACCCCTCTTCGCCGGGGCCGACTTGGTCGTCGCCGGCGTCGCAGGCGCCGGCGCCACAGGCGCTGGCGCGGCTCCTCCTTTGGCCTTCGCCTGACCGGAAGTTCCCGGGCTGGCAGCCACGGCGGCCGCGTACGAAGCCGCCTTCTGCTGCTGGCCCGGGGCCCTCTGAGTCGCCACTGTTGCCGCTGTTGGGGGACGCCGGACCATGTCCTCCAGCATGGAGAACTGCCTCCGGAAGGGAGCCAGCTCCTGCCGTACCAGGTCCCGCACCTGGCTCAGCACTTGGCCCCCCTCCGGCGCTGCCGGACTCAGTCCCCCTCGCGGCTCCACGGAGGCCGCTCTGGCCATCCCTGCCAGGTCCCTCCGGAGCGACTCATTCTCCCGAACGAGTCGCTCCGTAAGAACCGCTAGGCGGGCGACCTCCGCCCGCAACTCCGACGCCTCCTCTGAGGCAGTCCCGCCACCGTTGGCCGCCGCTGCCGCCAGTATGGAGGCTTTGGCCGCACTGATGGCCTCCCGCTTCGAGGACTGCTTCCTCTTGAAGGCCACAGCGCGGATCGCGGCCTCCACGACCTCCGCAAACTGGGCCCTCTGGTCCTCAATAGCGGGAGGTACCTCTCCCGGGGGCTCCGAGTCGTCAGAGTCGAGAGGAGGCGGACGAGTAGAGGGAATATTATTTTTAATGAAACAATTTTAATTTAAATTATTATCTTTTTTTTTTTAATATTTTCTTAACAAAAAGCGCCTTCATCCTCCTGTAAAAAATAACTTTGCTGTGCCCGACAGGGTCCATAATTGATTCTATGTTTTTAATAACCAACTGTAATATGTACACATTATGGAATGCAATAAAGTATTGAGTATTGAGTATTGAGCCCTGCGACCACTCCCTCCAGGGTGACGCCCCTCCTCCACCGACCTCTCGGCCCGACGCTCCACCTCCCGGGTAGAGGGAGCCAGCCCCCTCCCTGCCTCACAGCCCCTGCCCCGCCTTGCGGTGGGAGTTTTGCGGGCGGAGGCAAACTCGCCCTCGGAGGACGACTCCCTGTCATCCTCCCGTCTGGGCCGCTTGCGGAAGAGCTTGACGCCCTCCGCAGCAGCCCCCTTTCCTCCGTCTCTAGAGCCCGCCGAGCTGACCGTTACTAGGTCAGGGCAAGAGCCGGAATCCGACTCCGCACCTCCCCGGCGCTCAGGCGAACCCTCCGCTACAAAATCGTACGCCATCAGCTCCTTGAATGAAGCAGATCCGGATGACGACGATTCGGAGCCTCCTCGGCTCTTGTTGCCACTGGCAATCGGTACACAATTGGTGCCCCCCCAGAGTACGATGAGGCAGACGCTCTTGCAAGCGTGGCGGATTCCCCAGCGGCTGAGCCGCTGGAACCGCCCTGGGGTAATACTCTTACCTCTTGTGTATTCATCTTTTCCTTTTAGAGGGTGCGGTCCCTTACTCCTCCGCCCTTTCTCCATCACAGGGCCTCTCCTCCCACCCGCTCACTGCCTTCACAGCCACGTCTGATGAGCAGACGCGTACCAGAAGGCAGCGAGCGGGATTCCTCGCGTGTGTGTCTCTCTTGGTCTGATCCCTCACTTGCGACCTTCCGGCATGAGTGGCTCTACCGGGAAAGCTCGCAAGATCATTGAGACGCTCAAGCCCCACCACGACGACAACGTGGAGACACATTCGGTGGGGACACAAAATTGCCTGAGGTACTTGTTAACACCGCATGTGTTGACAGCTCACAATCTGACAATTTGGTTATTGAGATGAGAAATTATTCCAGTTTTTCAAAATTACGCCGTATAGTTGCTTATATATTCCGGTTTTATAATAATACTAAATATGTAAACAATAACCTTAAAGACAATTTAACTGTAGAAGAATTAGCAATAGCCGAAAATAAGCTGGTGTACCTTTCTCAACAAGAAAGCTTTTCTAATTTTGAAAAACAAAGTAAAGCAGCTCCGCTATTAAGTTTAACACCATTTATTGATGATAAAAGATTGATAAGGGTTGGAGGCCGTCTAGAACTCTCAACATTCGATTATGAGAAACGGCATCCAATTATTATAGATTCTAGGCATCACTTGTCAAAGCTAATTTTCCATTATTACCATGTAAAACACATGCATGCGGGTCCTCAACTACTTCTTTCACTTCTACGAGAAAATTACTGGCCTATTAAAGGCAGAGCTTTAGCGAGGCAGACATATAGAAATTGTATCATTTGTACTCGTATGAATGGAGTAGTTGCTAAGCAAATAATGGGAAATTTGCCAGCTAGTAGATTAACTCCGGGCTATCCTTTCGAAATCACGGGTACGGATTTTGCAGGACCATTCCTGATAAAAGAAAGGGACGCGGATCTAGATTAATAAATGTTATTTATGTATATTCGTGTGTTTTAAAGTTAAAGCTGTACATCTAGAACTAGTTAGTGACCTCAGTACAGAAGCATTTATTTTAGCATTGCGTAGATTTATTAGTAGGAAAGGCAAACCCCGAGAAATTTGGTGTGACAACGGATCCAATTTTGTCGGGGCTCATCGTCAAATAGGACTTTTTGTGGAATCTAGCTGGAACTCTGTGTCAGAACCTTTTGCAGAGGAAGGCATTAAATTCAAATTCTCACCTGCATATTCTCCTAATTTTGGCGGACTCCATGAAGCAGCTGTAAAATCTGCAAAATATCATATGAAAAGGGCCTTGGGTAGTTCCCATCTGACTTATGAAGAACTTGCAACCCTATTCACTCAGATTGAAGCAATAC
This sequence comes from Hecatera dysodea, assembly GCA_905332915.2. NCBI lineage: Eukaryota > Metazoa > Arthropoda > Insecta > Lepidoptera > Noctuidae > Hecatera > Hecatera dysodea. The sequence goes on along the minus strand of HG995306.1, from coordinate 3,849,285 downwards.
TCAACTCGAGGCCCCTTTCCCCTTTATCTTCCAATCCTCACGACCTGTCTCCTCTTACCCCAGGGCATTTCCTGATCGGAAGACCGATGACGTCACTGCCAGCACCAGACCTGATGGAAGTCAATCCAAGTCGCCTGCATCGCTACGCGAGGATCGAGCAAGCCCGACAACATTTCTGGGCCAGATGGACCCGAGAGTAGGTCTGCGAGCTACAACAGCGCACCAAGTGGCAGAAGCGCCAAGCAGACATAACACCTGGCCAGCTGGTACTACTTAAGGAAGAGATGTTTCAGTTGTATTTATGAATTATTATAGCGGGAGCGACAAATGAAACTGCGGTTCCGAGTGACAACTAGTTTATTTTTATGTACCCACAAATAACATTTAATTAGATATCAATATACCCTACACCTCCCCCTTTAAAACATTGGATACTGTAGGTATCTAATGTTGATCTTAGAAATACTACATAAATATTGGCAGGTAAGTACCTATTCAAAGTGTAGTAAGTGCCTGACACATAATACTACAGCAATATTATGTAAAAAAAAATACTTTTTTTTTTTTGGTTGCTGTTCAAGCATAAACTCAATAAAAAAAATGTTATACAATAAAAAAAAGATCTTAACCGATAGATAGCGTTGTGATCATTGAGTGCACAATCGATACATATTTAAGATAAAAAAAAAATATGTGATGAGCCATCGTCAACGTTGTTTACATAATTTCACCTTTTGCACACCTACTTAGTATTTAAATTATGCTAATAAGTGTCTATAATTAATAAAAGAAATAACCACCAAGTTGGTACACTGCCTTTGAGCCGGTTACATATGGTTTCCAACACAGAACAGAATAAAGAGGTTTCCATTCATTTGAATTCCATCTTATATCTATTACCGGTAAACTATGACTAATGCTACAGTGCACTTAATATTGTATTTTATTGTAACATATAAGTAGTTAAGTATAATAATCACTTTGCGTATTTGCCTTGGAACAAGCATTGTCGCTTCGGTCTAACGCCTTTTATCTCAGAAATCGGAGCTGGTTCTGCTGTCACATTTCTGGGACTAGCAGTCGTATTAGCGTCTGATTCTTTTTGGTTGTGATCAGGTACTACACATGAAGATGAAGTATTCTCCAATTTATTGTCCCGACTGTAATCTGAAGCATCAATCTCAGCTACTGGCTTATCCGTACTTATAATGGAATGTCTAGAATAATCTTTCTTCAGGGGTAATAATTGATCGATGTGACGTTTCCACTCATGTCCATCGGAAACGCGTACTTTATAAGTGAGTGGATCAGTTCGTGCAAGCACAGTGGCTGCTGCCCATTTGTCGGCGCGCGCGCGGTAGTCACGCGCCAACACCGGCTCGCCGGGCTCCACGTGCCGCTCGGCGCCAGGCCGCGCGCGCCCCTCTCTCTCCGCACACAACTCCACTGCACGCTCAGTGGATGGTTTAATAATGTCCAACCGACCTCGCAATCTCCTACCAAACATAGCTACCGCGGGTGCCACTCCGGTAGTGGCGTGCTCGCAATTGCGATATTGAAAAAGAAATTTGGAGATGGCAGCATCTACATCCATGCCTTCGTGTATAGCCTTTTTCATAGCTCTTTTGACTAATTTAACTGCATTTTCAGCCGCCCCGTTGCCGGCTGGTCGATATGGGCTTGTGATTGTGTGATTTACCAGATTTTTAGTTAAATAATTAGTAAATTCAAACGAGCTAAATGGAGGTCCACCATCGCTAATTATGTGTGAAGGTATTCCGAAACGTGCAAACAGTTCTCTTAATTTATTTATAGTGGAGTTCGCGTTAGTTCCTAACATCATTTGAACTTCTATCCATTTGCTATGTGCATCTACTGTTATTAAATAATATTTATTTTGAAATATAGCAAAATCAATATTTAGTCTTTGCCAGGGTCGTGTGGGGAAAGCCCACGGATGCAGCTGTGCACGCGCCGGCGCATCACGCTGCTGTAGACATGCACTGCATTCTCGACACAATGTTTCAATTTCATTGTCCAATTGTGGCCAGTAAACATAGTTCCGAGATATATTTTTCATTTTGACGACCCCTAGGTGTCCCTCATGCAATTCCTTAAGAACTTGCTGTCTTAGTACCTTAGGAATAACCACTCTGTGATTATATAAAATACACCCTCTGTCGATAGTGAGACTGTCTTTTCTATAAAAAAATGGCTTTTCTTCGCTTAGTGTAACTACCGGTGGCCAGCCATTCATAATATAGTCATATATATTTTTTAGAACTTCATCTTCTTGTGTTTTATTTGAAACGTCTTTTGCTCTTATTGGAATACATTCTTCTACATAATTAATATATGACACCGTTCCCTCCCCTTTTTTTATTTTACGCTCATACGGCAATGGCAAGCGTGATAATGCGTCCACGTTATAATTGTCTTTAGATTTTACAAATTCAATAGTGAAGTCGTAGGCTGCTAACTTTGTGGCATACCTTTGTAATCTGCTCGCAGCAGTCTGTGACAAACCGAATTTCGGACCAAAAATGAATGTCAAGGGTTTATGGTCTGTCTTAATTATAAAAGCTCGACCATAAAGATATTGATGGTGTTTTACGACTCCACTAATTATTGCTAAGGCCTCTTTATCCAATTGACTATAGGCGCGCTCTGCCGAATTTAACGTCCGCGATGCGAAACATATGGGGCGTTCTTCGCCATTGGGATATCTATGCGACAACACGCTGCCAATGCCGTAAGAACTACTATCCACTGCTAATACTAATGGTAGCTCCGGGTTGTAATGTACCAACACTTTGCTTCCTGAAATAGCCTTTTTAACTTTGTTAAAACTGTCGTCACAATCAGACGACCAAATCCATTCGACATTTTTTCGCAACAATTTATGTAAGGGATATAATATGGAACTCAAATTCGAAATAAACTTTGCATAGTAGTTCACCATGCCTAGGAATGACTTAAGCTGTGTCACATCATTTGGTCTTGGCGCATCAACAATTGCTTTAATTTTGTTTTCATCGGGATGCAAGCCGTATTTATCAATAACAAATCCAACATAAGTAATACTGTCTTGCATAAATACGCACTTATCTAATTTGATTCTCAAACCAACCTCACGCAGGCGACTCAATAATGCTTTTAAGTTATTAATATGTTCACTACGGGAATTCCCAGTACATGCTATATCATCGATAAAAACTGCGACTCCTTTGAGTCCTTTAACAGTTTGTTCCATAAACTTTTGGAACTTTTCCGGAATACACGTAAGTCCAAATGGTGTGCGATTATACACAAATGTTCCCATATGTGTCGTTATTGCGGTACATGCCTGAGATTCCTCTTCTAAAAATAATTGTTGGTAAGCATGCGTGAGATCAATTTTAGAAAACTGTTCACCCCCACTTAGCGCCGCAAATAGTTCCTCAATTCGCGGCAAAGGGTAGGGTTCGCGCATAAGTTTCGGGTTAACTGTGACCTTGTAGTCACCACAAATTCTTATTTCTCCGTTCTTTTTAATTACTGGCACAATCGGCGTGCCATAATCAGAATACTCAACCTTTCGAATCGTACCCTCAGCCTCGAGTCGTTCTAACTCCCGCTCAACAGGTTTACGTAATGCCAACGGTAACGGCCTAGCTTTAATAAAAACTGGATTTTTATCCACCAATTTTAAAGTTATCTTTTTTGTACATGTTCCAAGACCCGAAGCAAATACAGTCGGAAATTCACGTTGTAATAGTTCAACTAAGTTATGTTCATTTAACTTTAGTAAAAATTCATCAATGTTTATCTGACTTATTTTTAATTTGGAAAGCCAAGACCGACCTAAAAGTGGTGGTCCACCATTTTTTACAACATACAATTTGAGATTGTCGGCGGAATGCTTTCCTATTAAAACATGAACAGACACAAAACCTACCGGTTCTATTACTGAACCGACATAGGAATACAAAGAAATATCATTGCTAATGATTGGTAAATCACAAAAGTTGTTATTATAGTAATCTAGACTTATAACGGATAACTTACTTCCAGTGTCCAGTTCGAAACTTATCTTTCTGCCGTTCACCTGCGCCATAACTATGTACGGTTTGTCGTTAACGCCGCACACACTTAGATTATAAAAATCACATTCCGATTCATTATCACTATTCCCGAGATAATTATTACTACGCCGCGCCTGAGTTGAAATATCATGACTTGACTCGACACCTCGCCCTTTGTTCGATTTACACATTATTTTGATGTGACCCTTCTGGCCACATATATCGCACGAATAATTTTTAAACCGACACACTTCCGGACGATGGTTTCTGCCACACCTCCAACAACCACGTGCTGAGCGCGATGTTGCCGCGCTAACCTCTGTAGACGAGTTGCTGCGACTCGCAGATCCACGTTCGGGCGGTCGGACCGCCCGCTTTGCCGTCGCCACTTGATGCACCGCCTCAAACGTGCGCGTGCCAACCGCTGCTGCATTCGCTGCGCCCGCGGCGTTTGCACCGCTGGTCTGTGAGTGTCGCTCAGCCGCCTCCAACGCCAACGCCAATTCAACGGCTTTCTTGTATGTAATTGATGGTTCCGCAAAAATGCGTGATCTCATCTCATCGCTAGCCAAACCTGACACAAATTGGTCGCGTAGATTTTCCTCCAGAGTAGTATTGAAATTACAAGTACTGGCTAGGTGTTTGAGTGTTTGTAGGTATTCACTGAGAGATTCGCCCGTGTTCTGACGTCTTTGTCTAAAAACATGGCGTTCAGTAATTTCGGAACGTTTTGGTTCGAGATGATCACCCACAATTTTAACTAATTCACGAAATGTTTTATTTTCAGGATGATTAGGTGCACACAAATCACACATTAAGTCATATGTTGCTGCTCCCACTAACGTCACCAACGTTGCAACTTGTAACTCCGGTTTTATCTCATTTAAGGTTATGAACTGTTCCACGCGTCTAATGTACGCCAACCACTTTTTGCTTGAGAGATCAAATTCTTCAATTTTCCCGATAGGCATGTTGAAGTCCAACACTTATACGATGTAAACCACACGAATTTAATTGTTTTCCTCGTCGCCAGTTGTATTTATGAATTATTATAGCGGGAGCGACAAATGAAACTGCGGTTCCGAGTGACAACTAGTTTATTTTTATGTACCCACAAATAACATTTAATTAGATATCAATATACCCTACAGTTTCCACCACTAAAGTGGCCCTTGGGACGAATAGAAGCCGTGTACCCAGGATCGGATGGAGCATGCAGAGTTGCTGATGTCAAAACAACAAGAGGCACACTACGTAGAGCTGTGAATCGCATATGTCCACTCATGGAAGCTTGAAACGAAGTTTCAAGGCGCGGGAGGATGTTCAAGCCACAACTACTCAACTAGCTATGCGCACGCACACACCCGTAAACCCACCGCCGCCGGCTACGCACACACACTACGGTGCGCGCCCGCCATTTTGCAAGCTCGCCATGGCCACTCGGCAGCGCCGCGAAGCCGTGTGTAGACACGCTCCGCAACAAACTAATTGTAATTTTTGATTTCATAATTTGTAAGAGTAAACCTCTATTTCCAATAAATCGTGGCATTTTAGTAAAACTATAGTATCATTTAACACCAACTATAACTACCTATAACCACTAACTATGTAGTTGAGACGCATCGTCGCGAACACTATCAACACTTTTCTTATACAGGATGTCCAGTAAATAGCACGACATACTGCAGGGGGTGATAGCTAGGGTCACTACCTATCAATACAACACAATATATGTTCAGCAAAATCTTATGGATTTACAGTTTTACAAAATTTTCCGTAATACCGAAAAATCTCTACGTTGAAACAGATTTTTAAGCATCTCGTAATGAAAAAATCCTTTTCTAGTACTTTTTTTTACATCAAATTATTCGTGAATAGTTACTTTACTCGTTGATAAGTCTTTTTTCTATCAAAGACAAGAATGTTTTCAAGAAATACTATTTTTTGTTTAAATTTGCACAGAACTATTTTCTTATCACTTAAGTTTAACCTACAGTGGTGAAAAAAAGTGTATGTGGCTGTTTTGTACAACAAACTTAAAAAATAGCTTGTTTAATGGTGATTTTGGAAAGATACAATACTAGTACATTTTCATTTTAAAAAATACGAAAAATAAGCTATTTTAGTTAATAAGAGCATTTTATTTTAAATGCAAGTAATGTGACTTTGAATTCGAATCGTTGTAAGGTCGTACTACGGTTCGAATTACATAATAATTAATCTACAGCCGACCAGCCGGCCGGTCTGTAAATGACATCTTGAAGGATAAGGTGATAGTAAAAAAAACAGAGGAGTTTACTTTTATAAACATTTTATTTAAATAAATTACAATAAATGCTCAAATTGCTTCCCTTGTGCCCTAATACACGCTCGGCATCTTCTTAAAAATGAGCTTTTGAGTCTTCTCAGGCTTATTTCCGATATTTTTCTTGCTGCAATGTTAACCCTTGCTCTCAATTCATTGTCATTTTGGATCGGTTTTTCATAGACTTTGTCCTTCATGGCACCCCAATAAAAAAAAATCCATTGGGTTTAGGTCCGGAGACCTAGGTGGCCATAATATCGGTCCCAGTCGCCCAATCCACCTGCCTGGATAAGCTTCATCTAAGTAGGCTCTTACTTCCCGGCCATAATGAGCAGGGCACCCATCATTTTGAAGCCACATCACCTCTCTTAGGTGGTCGCCAAGTCCCCACCGAATGTGTCTCCACGTTGTCGTCGTGGTGGGGCTTGAGCGTCTCAATGATCTTGCGAGCTTTCCCGGTAGAGCCACTCATGCCGGAAGGTCGCAAGTGAGGGATCAGACCAAGAGAGACACACACGCGGGGAATCCCGCTCGCTGCCTTTTGGTACGCGTCTGCTCATCAGACGTGGCTGTGAAGGCAGCGAGCGGGTGGGAGGAGAGGCCCTGTGATGGAGAAAGGGTGGAGGAGTAAGGGACCGCACCCTTTAAAAAAGGAACAAGATGGAAAACAAAGGCCTTTGCAAAATGAGTCCCCAGGTGGGTCCCGACTGCTCAGCGGTCGGGGAATCCCACCCCGCTTCGGCGGGCTGCCCTCCGTACTCTGGGGTGGGCACCAAACGCCTTCCGATTGCCAGTGGCAACAAGAGCCGAGGAGGCTCAGAATCGACGTCATCCGGATCCGCGTCCTTCAAGGAGCTGATGGCGTTCGGTTGTGATGCGGGGAGTTCGCCTGAGCGCCGGGGAGGTGCAGGGTCAGATTCTGGCTCTGCACTTGACCTAGTAACGGTCAGCTCGGCGGGCTCTGGAGACAGAGGAGGGGGGGCTGCTGTGGAGGGCGTCAAGCTCTTCCGCAAGCGGCCCAGACGGGAGGATGACAGTGGGTCGTCCACCGAGGGTGAGTTTGCCTCCGCCCGCAAGATCCCCACCGCCAGGCGGGGCAGGGGCTGTGAGGCGGGGAGGGGGCTGGCTCCCTCTACCCGGGAGGTGGAGAGTCGGGCCGGGAGGTTGGTGGAGGAGGGGCGTCGCCCTGGAGGGAGCGGTCGTAGGGCTCCCTCTACTCTTCCGCCTGCTCTCGACTCCGACGACTCGGAGGCCCCGGGAGAGGTGCGTCCCACTGTCGAAGAGAAGAAGGCCCAGTTTGCGGAGGTCGTGGAGGCCGCGATCCGCGCTGTGGCCTTCAAGCGAAAGCAGTCCTCCAAGCGGGAGGCCATTACGGCGGCCAAAGCCTCCATTATGGCGGCGGCGGCGGCCAACGTCGGCGGGTCCGGAGAGGCGACAGAGTTGCGGGCGGAGGTCGCCCGCCTCGCGGCCGTAACGGAGCGACTCATTGCAGAGAATGAGTCGCTCCGGAGGGACCTGGCTGGCATGGCCAGAGCGGCCTCGGAGGAGCCGCAGGGGGGGCCGAGTCCGGCGACGCTGGAGGGGAGCCTAGTGCTGAGCCAGGTGCGGAGCCTGGTGCGGCAGGAGCTGGCTCCCTACCAGAAGCAGTTCTCCGTTTTGGAGGACATGATTCGGCGTCCCCCACTAGCGGCGACACAGAGGCCCCAGGGCCGGCAGAAGGCGGCTTCGTACGCGGCCGCCGTGGCTGCCGGCCCGGGAACGTCTGGCCAGGCGAAGGCGAAGGCCAAGGGCGGAGCCGCGCCGGCGCCAGCGACAGCGCCTGTAACGCCGGCGACTACGACGCCGGCGACGACCAAGTCGGCCCCGGCGAAGAGAGATAGGAGGAAGGCTGGAGGAGCGGCTAAGGCTGCGGCGCCAGTGGTGCCGCAGCCGCCCCCACCCCCACCCTCGGACCCTCCTGCGGCCGAGGCCGAGTGGCAGGTTGCTGGCCAGAAACGGCGGGCCAAAAACAAGGCGAGGAGGCAGCGGCGGAAGGCCAACGCCATTGCGGCGAGGCTTCGCGCCCCGAAATCCGCGGCTGTAGTGCTCACACTGCAGCCGGAAGCGGAACAGAGGGGCGTGACGTATCTCGCCGTACTGAAGCAGGCGAAGGAGGCGGTGAGCCTCCAAGAGCTGGGCATCAGCGGGGGCATCGGGGTCAGGAGGACCTTAACCGGTGCCCGCAAGCTCGAGCTCGCCGGAGCGGAGAGTGGCCCGTTCGCGGACGCCCTGGCCGAAAGGCTGAGGGCGGTCTTACCCGCGGACGAGGTCCGGGTGTCCAGGCCGACTAAGCGCATCGACATGCGCATAGTGGGCCTGGATGACTCCGTGACGGAGGAGGAAGTTGTGGCCGCCGTCGCCAGGACTGGGGGGTGCTCTGCCGAGCTCGTCAAGGCGGGCACCCTCCGGCCTGACAACACGGGCATGCAAACCCTTGTGGTGAGCTGCCCCGTGACGGCGGCCAGAACTGTGTCGGAGGGCCGAAGGCTCTTGGTGGGATGGGTGTCTGCGCGGGTAAAACTGCTGGAACCCAGACCTCTGAGGTGCTACCGCTGCCATGTGGGTAACCACACGGGAGCTATGTGCCCCTCGGAGGTCGACCGCAGCGGACTCTGTTTCCGCTGTGGTCAGCCCGGTCATAAGGCCGGCTCGTGCGAGGCCACGCCGCACTGCAGTGCATGTGCGGCTGCTGGCAAGCCGGCCGAGCACTGGGCTGGGGGAAGGGCCTGCGCGCCATCCGCCCCGACCAGGGGCAAGAGGTCCGCCGCCACCGCCGCCTCTGCCGCCGCCGCGGCTTCTGTCGCCGCCGCTGCCGATTCTGCTGCGGGTGCTGCGGCTCCCAACGCTCGGGAGGGTGCTGAGATGGAGTGCCAGTAATGGTCCCATTTCGGCCCCCTCCAGAGGCAAGTCGGCCGCTGTGCTATCGCGCAGTGGCTGATGCCTGGGGACGGTGAGCGTGGGTGGCTCGCCGTCCGATACCAGGTTGAGTCGACGACGCGTTGTGTTCCACGCGCGCCTCAAGGAGCCGTCAGCACCGAGGACGGGGCCCCATAGGGTCGGTGCCTGCTAGGGTTGCGGAATTTGTTCGAAAGAGTTACCGCGGCCCTGGAACGCATAGGGCACAAGAAGGATCACGGGTGGGTTTTAGTCAGTAAAAGTCTGACACTCCCTACCGCTCCACCCAGGGCGGCAGGGGTCATTTGATGATTTCCCATCCAGAAAAAAAAAAAAAAAAAAAAAAAAAAAAAAAAAAGGTGGTCGCCATAAAAAATCCAAATCGTAAGGCAAACAAAGTCCGGAGTCCAAGGCACAAAACAGTCGTTAGTACGAAACAATAATTTGTGAACACAGAGATGCGTTGCGCACGGTTTAAGGTAGCGTACTGACAAGTGTCGCAAATAAGGTTGAGAGTGAGACACAAAATCACAATGCAAGAAAGAGCGGGATTGCACATGCGCTTCTTTTGTTAGACAGTAACCGGTCGGGTCGAGTCGGTCGGCGAGCAGGTAAAAACCTTTAGTCATTACGCGTGCATGTCGCATTTTACGTGTCACAACTAGTTTTATAATAATTCGCGTAAATGAGCAGCTATTACTTATTCTTATAGTGGTTTTTGTCAAAATTACGTTAATTACATTTTCAACAAAATCAGCTTCTCTGGAACTAAAATAGCATTTTTTTTGTATTTTTTCTTTCTTTCCTAAATCACCATTAAACCAGGGCTTGAAATACCGTTAAACATATGGTATCGTTACAGGCAGATATCGTTATCTAATAAATGACGTTACTATATTTACCGGTATTTTTGACACATTTTATCGTTAAAAATACGTAACGGTAAAATCTTCGCTATCGTAATTTTTATCGTTATGAGTTAGTTTTGTTACCGTCGCTCTCGTTCAATCAGGGCTTGAAATACCGGTATCGTTACTATCATAACGTTACATCTGGCACATTTTATCGTTATGAGTTAGTTTTGTTACCGTCGCTCTCGTCCAATCGCAAAAAAATGTTAGACATCATCGATAAAACTAAAATACGGACAATGCAGAAAATAATTAAGCAAGAAGATAAATGTGAGAACAAGGAAGAAGCTGGAATGGTTACAGAAAGTAAATGTGAGACCACAAAATACCTAAAACGGTTACAGAATGCATACACCTCCGAGAAGACCTGTTCAGAGTGTTATATTTAACTTTGGTTTTGCTTAGCTCTGAATCCTCTAAGCACATTGCTGGAGGATTCAGGCCTAGGCTATCGGTTGAGGAGAGGTGGTCAGGCCATATCTCACCTTCTTTACATGGATGATCTGAAACTCTTTGCCCCCAACAATTTGCGACTGATGGAGCTACTGAAGGTAACTGAAACCTTCAGTAGTGCCATCAGGATGGAATTTGGTGTGGACAAATGTGCAGTCATGCATGTAAAGAAAGGGGAGATTATGGAATCTGAGGGAATTCAACTCTCGGATTCCATACAGGTTAGATCCCTCAGCTCGAACGAAACCTATAAGTATTTGGGTATGTCGGAAGCGTTAGGCATTAACGGTGCTGACATGAAACAATCGCTGAAGGAGCGCTTCTTTGGCCGCCTGAAAAAGGTTTTAAACAGCCTTTTGTCGAGCGGAAATAAGGTGCGCGCCTTCAACGGTTGGGTCATGCCGGTATTAATGTACTCTTTCGGCATACTCAAATGGACTCAAACCGAACTCGACGCCCTGGATAGGAGAGTCCGTACACTGCTGACCGCAAACCGGATGCATCACCCACGATCGTCGGTGATGAGACTGTACATCCCGCGGAAATGTGGAAGTCGAAGCTTCTTAAATGCTAAGACTCTCCATAACCGCGAGATGTGCAGTCTCAGAGAATATTTTCTCGAAACCGATGTGGGTATGCACCGCGATGTGGTCGCAGTGGACAAGGGACTCACTCCGTTGTCCATGGCAAAAGAGAACTGGCGCAAACCTGTAATGCATACTACAGATGACCGCAAGGTGGTATGGAAAGGCAAGGAGCTCCACGGGCGCTTCTATCGGGCTCTCTATGAGTCCGATGTAGATTTCTCAGCGTCCGTGGCCTGGCTACGTTTCGGTGATCTTTTCGGAGAAACTGAAGGTTTTGTGTGTGCAATTATGGACGAAGTTATCCTAACGAACAACTACCGGAGGCATATTATGAAGGACGGGACGGTTGACGTGTGTCGGGCATGTCACCGTCCGGGTGAGTCCATCAGACATATTATCTCTGGTTGTTCTCGTCTGGCTAACAGCGAGTACTTGCACAGACATAACCAAGTAGCCAGGATTATTCACCAGCATCTTGCTTTAAAATACAAACTTGTGAATTCTGAGGTACCGTATTACAAGTATGTGCCCGACCCAGTTCTCGAAAATGACCATGTCACGTTGTACTGGGATCGGTCTATCATCACTGATAGGACTATTGTCGCCAATAAGCCTGACATAGTGGTGATAGACCGATTAGCGCGCCGCACAATGATAATCGATGTAAGCATTCCGCATGACGAGAACCTCGTGAAGGCTGAGAAAGAGAAGCAAATCAAGTATCTTGACTTAGCACACGAGGTTGTCGACATGTGGGATGTGGACTCGGCTGTCATTGTGCCGATTATCGTTACGGCCAACGGCCTAATGGCCAAAAGCTTCGACGACCACCTGTCGAAGCTGGCGTTACGCAGCTGGGTGAAGGGTCTGATACAGAAGGCAGTACTCCTCGATACGGCTCGTATTGTGAGGAGGTTCCTTTCTCTGCAGCCCTAACCACCGGTAGCTTGGACCCTGCTCCCGATACCGGCGGACGACTATTTTTTATATTTTTAAATGTTTTTTTTTATGTTCTTTTTAAGAAATATTTAAAAATGTAATTTATAGGAATATAATATGAATAAACGGAATAATAATATTTATTTCTGTACCAAGTAGTTTACATTAGTTTATGATTGGAGCCTCCTTTTAAGCATCATGACGCCTGTGTCAGGAGATTCCACACTTCGATAGCTTTGGATGTTTGTACAGTCGGTGATAGCAATTAGCTGACCCCCCTAAAAATTACTCGATTTTACACCCTATGCTCATAACATTAAACGTTATATTCAATATGTATGAGTTTATCAGACTAACACTACTCGTTGAACAGAAACAATAAATAATTTTGAAACGCAAACTTGAGCTTTAAGAGGTTGGTATTAGGTCATTTATTTATAACTGTTCACCTATTTTAATAAGTGGGTAGTTAGACGTCAATATGCGTATTCAACCAAAACTGCTATAGATATGACATTAGGAATATGGGGTAGAAGAATAAATTGAACAAGATATTCTATGCACAAATAGCAGTGAATACGCGCGAACATTTTTACCTTGCCTTACTAAATTGTAAAAATCCACGCTTTTTTCCTTTTTATTAATTGTTATCAGTTTTGAAAGTTCATGTCCAAGTTGAGTTGAGTGGTTATTTAAAACACAAAATAATCTATTTGCATGAGGAGAATGTTGGTATTAAAGCGATTGCTACGAAACATAATAAATAGCGGTAAGTGTATTCTTTTTTATGCTTCATTTATAATCATAGTTATTCCTTTATTCGTTAGTTGGCTTAAAAGCTGGTGAATGTAGAATAATAGACAATTAATTATGTTTCATTATGAGTCTAATTTGAGATCATTTATAGGTCTAATTTGATTTATATTATCTAAATTGATAAACGTATTTTTGCAAACTTTATCGATAAATTATGTTTACCTATTCGTTACTAAAATTATGCTTATTCTGTTGTTTCAGAGAAATACAGTCAGATTGTGGCTAAGACGTTTGACGTGTGTTTTTAATATTCAAAAAGATCGTCCTGGACCAAAACCATTCATGAGAGGAAGTGATTGTTGTTGGATATGGTGCGCGGTATGCGGGACCGCTTGCAACAAGTAATAGAAAAAAATGGTGCTCCACTTTGCTATTAAAAGACTTGAGTAACCAGTGTTGGTCACAAACAATACTAACGTATGTCAGTGTGTGTGTTAAATTAACTATTGTTATAATTTCTAACGAAGTATTTCGAATACCTACCTAGTTTTTTGTCAAAACCTTATAACTAAAATAACTACTCACAAAACAAATTGATATATAGTAGGTAGAACTTCAACGTATAATTCCTTTTTATTTAGTTAAGTAAATGATATTTAATGTGGTGATGTTATTGTTATGAAATAGAAATACATACCTATATTTCTAAATATTATAACATGCTGATTCACTACATTAAACTAAGTGCAGTTAACAACGTTATTAGTAAAATAGTAAGTAGGTAAATATTATCATCTTCGTGTCGTCATCAATATTATTTATGTTATTCTTATAATTTTTTTTTTTATAAAATATAATCGTTTTTACCGTAATTTTGGTTTTTTATTTCCGTTCGTTTTTTTTTGTTGCTAAAGTTATAATTTATTATTTATAACTTAAAATAAATTTACAAAACAGAAACAAAAGCGTCAATCACGCTGGTTACGAACTCACAGCCTTGATTTGTCAGCTCACTACAGTCACCACTAGACCACTCGAAACATATTTGACACGATCGAAATTACGTATTATATTACAAGTTAAAATAATATTCAAGATCATACCTACCTTAATACTGCGTATTAAAGATCAATTTCGAATAACTATTTTATTGATCGTAGACGTTGAACCAGTTGTCTTACTACTAACAAGCAGAAGGTTCAAATTCGTTTAATTTTTAGGGGGTCAGTTAATTGCTATCACCGACTGTACACTTACTAAATTATTTTATTTTTTAGTTTCTTGAGTTACACTTTTATTCATTAATGTGGGTGTGCGGAGTGTATGATGTGTGAGGGGTGTGTTTGTAGTGTGTCGAGTGTGTGATGTGTTTGGTGTGTGCGGGGTGTGAGAAGTGTGTGGTTGGTGTGGATGTGCGTATGATAGGATGTGCGTGTGGGTGTGGCGGTGCCAGTTAACTAATTTCCACTTATTGTAACAATAATTCAATATCTGCATAGGTACGTGATTTTAACCATTCTATTAGCATTTTCTTACCTTTATGAAGATGTTCAGAGTGAATGTATATGTCTTTATTAATTTTATTATATAACCGCGCTGATTGAGTGTTATACAGTAGAGTCCGTTTATAATGACATCGAAAGGAATTGACAAACACGTCATAATAAGCGGACGTCATACAAAGCGTTTTGTGAAATGAAAAACCTTTTTTATGTAAATATGTACTTAAGTATTTTAATACAGAAACATAGAAATTATATACGCATGTATACATACATATTAAATCAAAATCAAAATTGCACGTAATCAGCACATTATAACACATACAAGTGTATTTTTACTGTAAGTAATCTGTAATTTTTGTCTGCTTTTGTTTTTTCATTTTATTGTAAAAACAGTCTCTAATACTATTGTGTATAGAAGACATAGCTATGGTCAAATTATCATTTTCAATATTGCTGTGAACAAATCGTGATAATAATTCTGCAGCTTTTAATGCCTCTTCTGCGGTAGGTAATGGTGCTTCCTCGACTTCCTCTTCCCCATCACTTTCGAGTTGTTCCTTAGAACCAATGTTCTGTACGATATTTTCATCGGTGGGTTCTTCGAATGTGAGTGAGTTATGTTGAGGTGAGAGATTATGTTGACATCGATAGCGCTCTCGCTATCGATGTCAACATAATCTTCCCACATTTCCGGTGCTGCTAAAGAATCTGAATTTAGGTTTCGTGACCACAATGATAAAGGAATGTCATCTTCTTCATCGAATTCATGTTCTGATATTTGAATAGGTAAACCGTCGTGGCTTTCAATGAATAAAAAAAAAGGTGGTCGCCATAAAAAATCCAAATCGTAAGGCAAACAAAGTCCGGAGTCCAAGGCACAAAACAGTCGTTAGTACGAAACAATAATTTGTGAACACAGAGATGCGTTGCGCACGGTTTAAGGTAGCGTACTGACAAGTGTCGCAAATAAGGTTGAGAGTGAGACACAAAATCACAATGCAAGAAAGAGCGGGATTGCACATGCGCTTCTTTTGTTAGACAGTAACCGGTCGGGTCGAGTCGGTCGGCGAGCAGGTAAAAACCTTTAGTCATTACGCGTGCATGTCGCATTTTACGTGTCACAACTAGTTTTATAATAATTCGCGTAAATGAGCAGCTATTACTTATTCTTATAGTGGTTTTTGTCAAAATTACGTTAATTACATTTTCAACAAAATCAGCTTCTCTGGAACTAAAATAGCATTTTTTTTGTATTTTTTCTTTCTTTCCTAAATCACCATTAAACCAGGGCTTGAAATACCGTTAAACATATGGTATCGTTACAGGCAGATATCGTTATCTAATAAATGACGTTACTATATTTACCGGTATTTTTGACACATTTTATCGTTAAAAATACGTAACGGTAAAATCTTCGCTATCGTAATTTTTATCGTTATGAGTTAGTTTTGTTACCGTCGCTCTCGTTCAATCAGGGCTTGAAATACCGGTATCGTTACTATCATAACGTTACATCTGGCACATTTTATCGTTATGAGTTAGTTTTGTTACCGTCGCTCTCGTCCAATCGCAAAAAAATGTTAGACATCATCGATAAAACTAAAATACGGACAATGCAGAAAATAATTAAGCAAGAAGATAAATGTGAGAACAAGGAAGAAGCTGGAATGGTTACAGAAAGTAAATGTGAGACCACAAAATACCTAAAACGGTTACAGAATGCATACACCTCCGAGAAGACCTGTTCAGAGTGTTATATTTAACTTTGGTTTTGCTTAGCTCTGAATCCTCTAAGCACATTGCTGGAGGATTCAGGCCTAGGCTATCGGTTGAGGAGAGGTGGTCAGGCCATATCTCACCTTCTTTACATGGATGATCTGAAACTCTTTGCCCCCAACAATTTGCGACTGATGGAGCTACTGAAGGTAACTGAAACCTTCAGTAGTGCCATCAGGATGGAATTTGGTGTGGACAAATGTGCAGTCATGCATGTAAAGAAAGGGGAGATTATGGAATCTGAGGGAATTCAACTCTCGGATTCCATACAGGTTAGATCCCTCAGCTCGAACGAAACCTATAAGTATTTGGGTATGTCGGAAGCGTTAGGCATTAACGGTGCTGACATGAAACAATCGCTGAAGGAGCGCTTCTTTGGCCGCCTGAAAAAGGTTTTAAACAGCCTTTTGTCGAGCGGAAATAAGGTGCGCGCCTTCAACGGTTGGGTCATGCCGGTATTAATGTACTCTTTCGGCATACTCAAATGGACTCAAACCGAACTCGACGCCCTGGATAGGAGAGTCCGTACACTGCTGACCGCAAACCGGATGCATCACCCACGATCGTCGGTGATGAGACTGTACATCCCGCGGAAATGTGGAAGTCGAAGCTTCTTAAATGCTAAGACTCTCCATAACCGCGAGATGTGCAGTCTCAGAGAATATTTTCTCGAAACCGATGTGGGTATGCACCGCGATGTGGTCGCAGTGGACAAGGGACTCACTCCGTTGTCCATGGCAAAAGAGAACTGGCGCAAACCTGTAATGCATACTACAGATGACCGCAAGGTGGTATGGAAAGGCAAGGAGCTCCACGGGCGCTTCTATCGGGCTCTCTATGAGTCCGATGTAGATTTCTCAGCGTCCGTGGCCTGGCTACGTTTCGGTGATCTTTTCGGAGAAACTGAAGGTTTTGTGTGTGCAATTATGGACGAAGTTATCCTAACGAACAACTACCGGAGGCATATTATGAAGGACGGGACGGTTGACGTGTGTCGGGCATGTCACCGTCCGGGTGAGTCCATCAGACATATTATCTCTGGTTGTTCTCGTCTGGCTAACAGCGAGTACTTGCACAGACATAACCAAGTAGCCAGGATTATTCACCAGCATCTTGCTTTAAAATACAAACTTGTGAATTCTGAGGTACCGTATTACAAGTATGTGCCCGACCCAGTTCTCGAAAATGACCATGTCACGTTGTACTGGGATCGGTCTATCATCACTGATAGGACTATTGTCGCCAATAAGCCTGACATAGTGGTGATAGACCGATTAGCGCGCCGCACAATGATAATCGATGTAAGCATTCCGCATGACGAGAACCTCGTGAAGGCTGAGAAAGAGAAGCAAATCAAGTATCTTGACTTAGCACACGAGGTTGTCGACATGTGGGATGTGGACTCGGCTGTCATTGTGCCGATTATCGTTACGGCCAACGGCCTAATGGCCAAAAGCTTCGACGACCACCTGTCGAAGCTGGCGTTACGCAGCTGGGTGAAGGGTCTGATACAGAAGGCAGTACTCCTCGATACGGCTCGTATTGTGAGGAGGTTCCTTTCTCTGCAGCCCTAACCACCGGTAGCTTGGACCCTGCTCCCGATACCGGCGGACGACTATTTTTTATATTTTTAAATGTTTTTTTTTATGTTCTTTTTAAGAAATATTTAAAAATGTAATTTATAGGAATATAATATGAATAAACGGAATAATAATATTTATTTCTGTACCAAGTAGTTTACATTAGTTTATGATTGGAGCCTCCTTTTAAGCATCATGACGCCTGTGTCAGGAGATTCCACACTTCGATAGCTTTGGATGTTTGTACAGTCGGTGATAGCAATTAGCTGACCCCCCTAAAAATTACTCGATTTTACACCCTATGCTCATAACATTAAACGTTATATTCAATATGTATGAGTTTATCAGACTAACACTACTCGTTGAACAGAAACAATAAATAATTTTGAAACGCAAACTTGAGCTTTAAGAGGTTGGTATTAGGTCATTTATTTATAACTGTTCACCTATTTTAATAAGTGGGTAGTTAGACGTCAATATGCGTATTCAACCAAAACTGCTATAGATATGACATTAGGAATATGGGGTAGAAGAATAAATTGAACAAGATATTCTATGCACAAATAGCAGTGAATACGCGCGAACATTTTTACCTTGCCTTACTAAATTGTAAAAATCCACGCTTTTTTCCTTTTTATTAATTGTTATCAGTTTTGAAAGTTCATGTCCAAGTTGAGTTGAGTGGTTATTTAAAACACAAAATAATCTATTTGCATGAGGAGAATGTTGGTATTAAAGCGATTGCTACGAAACATAATAAATAGCGGTAAGTGTATTCTTTTTTATGCTTCATTTATAATCATAGTTATTCCTTTATTCGTTAGTTGGCTTAAAAGCTGGTGAATGTAGAATAATAGACAATTAATTCTGTTTCATTATGAGTCTAATTTGAGATCATTTATAGGTCTAATTTGATTTATATTATCTAAATTGATAAACGTATTTTTGCAAACTTTATCGATAAATTATGTTTACCTATTCGTTACTAAAATTATGCTTATTCTGTTGTTTCAGAGAAATACAGTCAGATTGTGGCTAAGACGTTTGACGTGTGTTTTTAATATTCAAAAAGATCGTCCTGGACCAAAACCATTCATGAGAGGAAGTGATTGTTGTTGGATATGGTGCGCGGTATGCGGGACCGCTTGCAACAAGTAATAGAAAAAAATGGTGCTCCACTTTGCTATTAAAAGACTTGAGTAACCAGTGTTGGTCACAAACAATACTAACGTATGTCAGTGTGTGTGTTAAATTAACTATTGTTATAATTTCTAACGAAGT
Organism: Hecatera dysodea; assembly: GCA_905332915.2. Lineage (NCBI taxonomy): Eukaryota > Metazoa > Arthropoda > Insecta > Lepidoptera > Noctuidae > Hecatera > Hecatera dysodea. The sequence continues at coordinate 3,830,194 of HG995306.1, read as the reverse complement.
ATTTCGAATACCTACCTAGTTTTTTGTCAAAACCTTATAACTAAAATAACTACTCACAAAACAAATTGATATATAGTAGGTAGAACTTCAACGTATAATTCCTTTTTATTTAGTTAAGTAAATGATATTTAATGTGGTGATGTTATTGTTATGAAATAGAAATACATACCTATATTTCTAAATATTATAACATGCTGATTCACTACATTAAACTAAGTGCAGTTAACAACGTTATTAGTAAAATAGTAAGTAGGTAAATATTATCATCTTCGTGTCGTCATCAATATTATTTATGTTATTCTTATAATTTTTTTTTTTATAAAATATAATCGTTTTTACCGTAATTTTGGTTTTTTATTTCCGTTCGTTTTTTTTTGTTGCTAAAGTTATAATTTATTATTTATAACTTAAAATAAATTTACAAAACAGAAACAAAAGCGTCAATCACGCTGGTTACGAACTCACAGCCTTGATTTGTCAGCTCACTACAGTCACCACTAGACCACTCGAAACATATTTGACACGATCGAAATTACGTATTATATTACAAGTTAAAATAATATTCAAGATCATACCTACCTTAATACTGCGTATTAAAGATCAATTTCGAATAACTATTTTATTGATCGTAGACGTTGAACCAGTTGTCTTACTACTAACAAGCAGAAGGTTCAAATTCGTTTAATTTTTAGGGGGTCAGTTAATTGCTATCACCGACTGTACACTTACTAAATTATTTTATTTTTTAGTTTCTTGAGTTACACTTTTATTCATTAATGTGGGTGTGCGGAGTGTATGATGTGTGAGGGGTGTGTTTGTAGTGTGTCGAGTGTGTGATGTGTTTGGTGTGTGCGGGGTGTGAGAAGTGTGTGGTTGGTGTGGATGTGCGTATGATAGGATGTGCGTGTGGGTGTGGCGGTGCCAGTTAACTAATTTCCACTTATTGTAACAATAATTCAATATCTGCATAGGTACGTGATTTTAACCATTCTATTAGCATTTTCTTACCTTTATGAAGATGTTCAGAGTGAATGTATATGTCTTTATTAATTTTATTATATAACCGCGCTGATTGAGTGTTATACAGTAGAGTCCGTTTATAATGACATCGAAAGGAATTGACAAACACGTCATAATAAGCGGACGTCATACAAAGCGTTTTGTGAAATGAAAAACCTTTTTTATGTAAATATGTACTTAAGTATTTTAATACAGAAACATAGAAATTATATACGCATGTATACATACATATTAAATCAAAATCAAAATTGCACGTAATCAGCACATTATAACACATACAAGTGTATTTTTACTGTAAGTAATCTGTAATTTTTGTCTGCTTTTGTTTTTTCATTTTATTGTAAAAACAGTCTCTAATACTATTGTGTATAGAAGACATAGCTATGGTCAAATTATCATTTTCAATATTGCTGTGAACAAATCGTGATAATAATTCTGCAGCTTTTAATGCCTCTTCTGCGGTAGGTAATGGTGCTTCCTCGACTTCCTCTTCCCCATCACTTTCGAGTTGTTCCTTAGAACCAATGTTCTGTACGATATTTTCATCGGTGGGTTCTTCGAATGTGAGTGAGTTATGTTGAGGTGAGAGATTATGTTGACATCGATAGCGCTCTCGCTATCGATGTCAACATAATCTTCCCACATTTCCGGTGCTGCTAAAGAATCTGAATTTAGGTTTCGTGACCACAATGATAAAGGAATGTCATCTTCTTCATCGAATTCATGTTCTGATATTTGAATAGGTAAACCGTCGTGGCTTTCAATGAATCCTGCATGTTTGAAACAGTTATGAATCGTACTTTGTGACATTTTATTCCAGGCATCATTAACCATCAGAATTGCATCTAGCACCGTTATTTTTGTAGAAGAGTTGTTTTCATTAGCATCAAGACAATTAATCATTTTGAGCACAAGGTTCTTCCTAAAATTCGTTTTGAGTGATCGTATTATTCCCTGATCCATTGGCTGTAGTACTGATGTTGTATTCGGCGGAAGGAAAGCAAGTGTTATAGACTTTAAATCAGTAACATTTGGATGCGCCGGGCAATTATCAACCAGCAATAGAATCTTTTTCTTCTTCTTCACCAAATCACGATCCCAATCACGAAGCCATTTTTCAAAAAGTTCTGACGTCATCCAAGCTTTACGATTGTTAGCATAATCGACAGGTAATGATTTGACACTTCTAAAACATCTTGGTTTTTGTGACTTTCCAATAATGAGCAATTTCTTCTTCTCTGTGCCACTCATATTCGCTGCTACCATGACAGTTATTCTATCTTTCGACAACTTACCTCCACTAAAATTTTCACCTTTAAATTTTAAAGTTTTATCCGGCATTAATTTGTAAAAAAGTCCAGTTTCATCAGCATTAAATATCTCATCATCAGAAAATTGTCTTCGTAAATTCGGCCACACAGATATCAACCAGTTTGTTGTTGAATTTTGATCAACAGACGAAGATTCACCGACAATTTTTCCTGCCACAATGTTATGTCGAACTTTAAAACGATTGATCCAGCTTGCAGAACAATTGAAGTCGAGAATACCAAAACGCGCGGCAAAACCATTTGCCTTTTCCTGTAGCATAGGGCCGCTGACAGGTATTCCTTTGTTTCTCATGTTTTTAAACCACTGAATTAATGCTTGATCAACATTTTCTTGTCGTGATTTTCGAAGCCTCTTCGGTTTCAAAACATTTGAATTGAACGATTGCTTAATACGGTTCTTGTTTTTAAAAATCATTGAGATTGTCGAATGACCCACGCCAAATTCCTTTGCGAGAAATGAGTTAGATTCTCCATTTTCTAATCTGCATATTATTGCACCTTTCTCCTCAATTGTAAATGCTTTACGTCGTTGAGATGACATTTTTTTCACAGTAACAAACGAAAAACAATGCGTGACCTCCAAGCGTCAATTACTCACTGAGATTCAAAACAAAAACGAGCCACGTGCCGAACGTCGTCGGGAATCAACGAACATTACCGGAGGTGTAAGAATCATGTCGGTCATTATAACCGGACATAATCTATTAAAAATGGGTCATAATAAGCGACATGTCACTGTAAGGGAAGTCATTATATCCGACTTTTTTATAAAGAATTTTATATGAAAACCAAACTTCGTAGTGTAATTACGTCATAATAACCGGTTGGTCAATATAGGCGGAGTCATAATAAACGGATTCTACTGTATTGTGTAGCAGCAAATTTGGTTTTAGATTGTGGTACTTGCGCAATAATATCCTTTCTTCTCTTTGACATTATGTTTTTATCATATGTAAGTGTCTTATGTTTTTTTAAGATCAGTGCACAGATATATAATTTCCTAACAGATAGCAGGCCGCTAATCTCATATAGACTTTCAGTAGGGAATCTACGTTTCTTAAAGTACCTACATTATTTTTATCAGCCCTCTTTGCGCTCGTTCTACGTCTATAAATTTTGATTTCGCTGCCCCACCCCATACAGGTATACAGTAGACTATCACAGATTGTGCAAGGGCTGTGTAGATTTCATTAAGAAGATTTCTTGTGTTGGCGCCTACCTATATGGCTATGCTGGCAGGGGTCACGTATCTTAATGATTTAAATATCCATCCCAATTTTGGTATTCTATCAGCAACATGTTCAAGGTGGAAATACCAGCTTAAATTTTGATCAATTATGACACCTAAATATTTTGTCTGTGTTACTTTATTAATAACAGGACATATAAAGGAATAATTCATGGCTCGTTTACAAGGATGTATTTTTATATTTAAATCTTGATCTGGTTGTGAGCGGTTTCTAATTGTAAAACATATATAGTTGGTTTTGGTTGCGTTTAGCGTAAGGAGATTTTCATTAAGCCAATTAGCAATTTGAGCCATACCTATTTCCGTTTTGAGTTTTACTTCGGACCAGTTATCCCCATAAAAGACAATAGAAGTATCATCGGCGTAAGAAAAGATTTTTGCGTTATCTACTTTTAAGTTACATAAGTCATTTATGTACATTAAGAAAATAAATATAACTAAACAATAATAACTGTTGGTGATGATGGGAGAAATGAGAATTTTTCTCTACAAGGAGAATTACAGTTTATCCAACCCTGCATGCAGACACGTGTATATGTATGTATACCAAAATTTTATATTTTGTAGACACTATCAGAAATTGTAACTCGTGAAATAGATTTAACAGACTCGGAGAAAAATAATTAAACTTACAATATGATCGATTATAGTGTAGCATAACGTCAAGGGCGGATCTAGGGAGGGGCAGGGAGGGGGGGGGGGGTTATAGGGGTTTGATGATAGGGTTGTTACGGTAAGTAGCCAGTACAACAATCGACTGAGGACCGCGCTGGAGGATGCGCTTTGCGAATATCGATCAACCCCAACCGAACTTAGGCCCCGATTACCACGGTTGCCTATGCACAAAAAGAATAGGGCGCTGCTGTGTGCCTTGGACTCGCTGCTACAGAACACCTTTGTAAGCAGTGAGAACCTTGTTGATACGCACTCAATACTGTATTGCGGAGCTGTTGCGGCATGTCGTTAAGCAAACGTCAAGTTTCCAAGTGGTGACGAGGCTATTCGACCAAAACCTGTTGCACCAGCCTGGCAGTGCAGGATCGAGCGGCGTGTCGACGAGGCTAGGGTACTCATTGGCAAACTATACTGCTTCAGGGAGGTCAATACACGACCACGTGTGATGCGCTTTGTGAGGCGGGCGTTTGCGGGGACTGGAATCAGTCCTCTTGAATATACGTCCCGTATCACAGAGCGCATCGACTTCCTGAAGCAGAAAATTTGTGCATGGGCAATCCGTATTCAGAGGTATAAGCGGCGGGCTAACCGATACTCACAGGATCTCATGTTCCAGAGCGATGAGAGGTGGGTGTATAGCAGTGGCGAAGCGTGGTAATAAGCCGATTCCCGCCGGCTTCCCTTCAGAAGTTTGGAACACAACTACTCTATCGTAATTGAAAAATCGCACAATCAGTACTGTTAAAAGTAGAGAAACATCACAAAACGCATACACAGATGGATATTCAATTCCAACAAAATTTGCTCTTCAACAACTCGCAGGCGCTATCGGCTTATTGACAGTTCAATTTATAAGGCAAAATAGTCGTCATGACGTCACAATGATCACCGCGATTCTAGGCCGCAAGGTAAGCCGGTATCCGCCGAGTTATGCTAAGAGACAGTAATACAAAATGCGTGCGCGTGAGCGAGATGGAAGTAAGCATATAATGTTTTTTTTTGGAACGAAGTTGTAACGACACTTTTTGTGTCACGATTTGGATGGAAGGGTTAAGCAGCTGTTAGTGAGGTCACGATTTGGATGTGTGTGTTAAGCAATTGTTGGCAAGGTTGCGAAAAGGATGGGTGGAGTTAAGCAACTAATAGTGAGGTCGCGGTTTTGGATGGGTGGGGTTAAGCAGCTGTGAGTGAGGTCAAGATTTGGATGGGGGGTTAAGCAACTGTTAGTGAGGTCACGACTTGGATGGGTGTGTTAAGCAACTATTGGTGAGGTCGCGATTTGGATGGGTGGGGTTAAGTAGCTGTTATTGAGGTTGTGATTTGGATCGGAGGGGTTAAGCAGCTGTGAATGAGGTTACGATTTGGATGGGTGGGGTTAAACAGCTGTTAGTGAGGTCACGATTTGAATGGGTGTGTTAAGCAACTGTTGGCAAGGTTGCGAAAAGGATGGGTGGAGTTAAGCAGCTGTTAGTGAGGTCACGATTTGGATGGGTGTGTTAAACAGTTATGTTTGATATATATATATGTGTGTGTGTATGTACATGTATAATTCTTTATTTCATACTAAAGCATCGACTACTTTTAAGTACAAACTATAACATCAAGAAAAAAGACAAATGCACAAAGATGTAGTGAATATCGTGAGAGAAAGAAATTACAAAATACAATCGTACAAAACATAACTGCAGAGAGATCAGATGAATGTAGTGAGACTGAAATTACCTAAAACTTTAAATCAACATTTAGATGCGTAAGTATGATTTTTCAAGACAAGACAAGACAAGAACTTCGTTCCGTCCGGGTGTCCCTTTACACCGCTCAAGTTTTTTTTTTGCTTCGGCTTATCTCTCTCAACATATCACCCTTCGCCACTGGTGTATAGAGCTTAGGAGCGACCTGAACAAAGTGTGACGGACGTATGCCGCCCGGATGATATCGCCACGACTACATTCTGGCGAAGCATCTGGTCAGTGCCCGTCCGTCATACCGAAGGTGACTGGATGCGTGATGTTGAGCGCGTGTGTGAAGCTATACCACAAATGGAAAAAATCACCATAACACCAACAGATATCAGTCAGTCAGCCACAGCAGTCCATCCGTTACCGAACTGGAAATCTCCAGGACCGGACGGACAGCACAACTTTTGGCTTAAGTGGTATAGCAGCTTTTCCAGTCATCTTTAGAGTCTGGTTCATTTCTAACAACTGGCATTACCCACCTGCTTCATAAGACAGGTAGTCCCGCGGAACCCAAGAATTATAGACCGATAACTTGTTTGTCGACGGTCTATAAACTTCTTACATCCATCCTGAGAGTGAAAATAAATGGACACATTGAGAGCAACTCGATTATGTCTTCCTCTCAGAATGGATGTCGGAAGGGGTCCCGCGGCACTAAGGAGCTACTCCTCATAGACATGGCCATAAGCCAACAGGTTCGTCGCTCCTGCAAGGATCTGTCGACATATTGGATAGATTACAAGAAGGCCTTCGATTCTGTGCCACATACATGACTCATGAAGGTGTTGGAGTTGTACAAAATAGATGCAACTCTGCGCACCTTCCTTGAGTCATGTATGAGGCAGTGGAAAACGGTCCTTCGCTATCCAGGATGTCGACTGATTCAAGGGAATGATGAACCTATTTGGATTAAACGGGAAATATTTCAGGGCTACAGTTTGAGTCCACTTTGGTTTTGCTCAGCTCTGAATCCTCTAACCACACTGCTGGAGAACCACACTATCGGTTGAAAAGAGGTGGTCAGGCCATATCTCACCTTCTTTATATGGATGATCTGAAACTCTTTGCCCCCAACAATTTGTGACTGATGGAGCTACTGAAGGTAACTGAAACCTTAAGTAGTGCCATCAGGATGGAATTTGGTGTGGAAAAATGTGCAGTCATGCATGTAAAGAAACGGGAGATTATGGAATCTGAGGGAATTCAACTCTCGGATTCCATACAGGTTAGATCACTTAACTCGACCGAAACCTATAAGTATTTGGGTATGTCGGAAGCGTTAGGCATTAACGGTGCTGACATGAAACACTCGCTGAAGGAGCGCTTCTTTGGCCGCCTGAAAAAGGTTTTAAACAGCTTTTTGTCGGGCGGAAATAAGGTGCGCGCCTTCAACGGTTGGGTCATGCCGGTATTAATGTACTCTTTTGGCATACTCAAATGGACTCAAACCGAACTCGACGCCCTGGATAGGAGAGTCCGTACACCGCTGACCGCAAACCGGATGCATCATCCACGATCGTCTGTGATGAGGCTATACATACCGCGGAAAGGTGGGAGTCGAGGCTTCTTAAATGCTAAGACTCTCCATAACCGCGAGATGTGCAGTCTCAGAGAATATTTTCTCGAAACCGATGTGGGTATGCACCGCGATGTGATCGCAGTGGACAAGGGACTCATTCCGTTGTCCATGGCAAAAGAGAACTGGCGCAAATCTGTGATACATACTACAGATGACCGCAAGGAGGTATGGAAAGGCAAGGAGCTCCACGGGCGCTTCTATCGAGCTCTCTATGGGCCCGATGTAGATTTCTCAGCGTCCATGGCCTGGCTACGTTTCGGTGATCTTTTCGGAGAAACTGAAGGTTTTGTATGTGCAATTATGGACGAAGTTATCCTAACGAACAACTACCGGAGGCATATTATGAAGGACGGAACGGTTGACGTGTGTCGGGCATGCCACCGTCCGGGTGAGTCCATCAGACATATTATCTCTGGTTGTTCTCGTCTGGCTAACGGCGAGTACTTGCACAGGCACAACCAAGTAGCCAGGATTATCCATCAGCAACTTGCTTTGAAATACAAACTTGTGGATTCTGAGGTACCATATTACAAGTATGTGCCCGACCCAGTTCTCAAAAATGACCATGTCTCGTTGTACTGGGATCGGTATATCATCACTGATAGGACAGGTTTGATACCCCTTTTTTAGAGTACGTTAAAAAATATTCTAAATTATACAAAAAGATTTGCGTTGTTGCTAAATCAATTTTTTTTAAGCGAGACAATTAAAAAATCTAATAATAAAGTAAAAGCCACTTGGAAAATAATTAACAATGAAACGGGCAAGTCGGTTAAACGAGAAAATCAGTTAGAGATCATAGTCGACAACAAATTAGTAAGTAAACCTGCTGACGTAGCTCAGGTATTTAATGAGTTTTTTTCCAGTATACCTATTACTACAACTCGCTCCTTGAATTCGTCCCCTTCTAACGCTGAAAATCTTTTACATAATAGTGTGCCTAAGTGTAATCAATTATTTAGTTTTGAGCACGTAACACCACTTGATGTAGTCAACGTCTTCAATACACTTAAATCTAAAAACACAGGTGATTATTGGGGCATTTCCATTAAACTTTTGAGTAATATAATAGACATAGTAGCGCCCTATCTTGCTTTTACTTTTAATAAATGCGTGGATTTAGGAACTTTTCCTGATCTCATGAAGAGTAGTAAAGTCATACCTTTATTTAAATCAGGTAATAAAAATGACATTGGCAACTTCCGGCCTATCTCCATCTTACCTGCTTTTAGCAAAATATTTGAAAAGTTAATACTTAAGCAGTTGTTAAAACATTTTAATTTAAATAAACTACTCCATAACGAACAGTACGGCTTTACAAAAGGACGTTCGACTACAGATGCGGGTGTTGCTCTCCTGAAACACATATTTAATGCATGGGAGAACTCGCAAAATGCAATTGGAGTTTTCTGTGATCTCTCCAAAGCTTTTGATTGCGTAAACCATGACACGCTTTTGCGTAAACTACGTTATTACGGTCTCCAAAGCGATGCTCTTAACGTAATTGATTCATATTTACATAATAGGTTCCAATGTGTGGATATCAATGGCGTGAAGTCACTCGGACTGCCAGTGCATTTAGGCGTGCCTCAAGGCTCAATACTGGGTCCATTCTTGTTTCTAGTGTACATAAATGACTTACCATTTTTCTTAAAGGGTATCTGTGACGTAGTATTGTTCGCGGATGATACCTCTCTTATTTTTAAAGTAGAAAGGAATAGACAAGATTTCAGTAACATAAACAGCGCTCTCTCAATGGTTACGGATTGGTTTACGACCAATAATCTAGTTTTAAATGCCAAGAAAACGAAATGTATAAAGTTTGCTTTACCAAATGTTAGAAATCTAGGACCCAATATCACCATAAGTGGCGAAGTACTTGAAACTGTGGACTCGGCAGTTTTTTTGGGAATTGCTGTCGATTCCAAACTACAATGGGGCCCACATATATCAAGTTTATCGGGAAGGCTCAGTTCTGCCGCATACGCTGTCAGGAAAGTGAGACAGTATACTGACGTTGAGACAGCTCGGTTAGTCTATTTTAGTTATTTCCATAGCGTTATGTCCTACGGTATTCTATTGTGGGGAAAAGCTGCTGATATACAAAATGTATTTGTCTTACAAAAACGTGCTGTGCGAGCAATATATCAGCTAGGGCCTAGAGTTTCATTAAGAGAACTTTTTAAAGACATTGGAATTCTTACAGTAGCATCTCAATTCATTTTTGCAAACATTCTATATATTAGGCAAAATATACATCTATACTGTAAAATGAGCGACATCCACAACTTTAACACCAGAAACAAGCACAAGCTACATGCTCCTTCCCACCGACTTCGTAAGGTCCATGAGTCATTTGTGGGGCTCGGTATCCGTTTTTACAATAAACTTCCGCTTTCTTTTCTTGACTTGCCTTTTAACTCATTTAAAGCTAAAGTTAAATCTAACCTTTGTTCGAAGGCATACTATTCTATTAATGACTATTTAGACGACAAAGATAGTTGGTCGCTGTGTTGAACGCAAGACAATGTCATACTTATCATGTTCTTTCTCTATAAGTTAGCTTATGACGGGTTATATGAGTTCATAATTATATATATATATTTTTTTTTTGTTTTTGTGTAATTTTTTATGACTATGTAGGTCAATCTATTTTTATTTAATTGACTTAATCTAATCTTTACAATGTTTTTATAGTGAATTGATTTAATATTTCCATGTTGGATAATTGATTTTTTTCCTACCTTTGGCATGTAATGACTTTGCATACTATTGTATAAATTCAAGTTCTTAAAACGCAACAGACAGATGTGTTGCTGGGGAGTTTGTTGCGCCACTTCTTCTTCCCAGCTAAAACACTAGGAAGTGGTGACGGGTGGGCGTTTTGGGGGACTGTCTTTATGTAAAATTTGACGTTCAAAAAGTGCTGTCGCTCAGCCTAGTTTGAATAAATGACTTTTGATTTTGATTTTGATTTTGACTATTGTCGCCAATAAGCCTGACATAGTGGTGATAGACAGATTAGCGCGCCGCACAATGATAATCGATGTAAGCATTCCGCATGACGAGAACCTCGTGAGGGCTGAGAAAAAAAAGCAAATCAAGTATCTTGACTTAGCACACGAGGTTGTCGACAAGTGGAATGTGGACTCGGCTGTCATTGTGCCGATTGTCGTTACGGGCAATGGCCTAATGGCCAAAAGCTTCGACGACCACCTGTCGAAGCTGGCGTTACACAGTTGGGTAAATGGTCTGATACAGAAGGCAGTACTCCTTGATACGACTCGTATTGTGAGGAGGTTCCTTTCTCTGGAACCCTAATCACCGGTAGCTTGGACCCTGCTCCCGATACCGGCGGACTATTTTTTATATTTTTAAAAGTTTTTTTTTAATGTTTGTTTTAAGAAATATTTAAAAATGTAATTTGTAGGTATGTATAATTGTATATGAGCAAAAGAAATAATAATAATAATAACAAATTTCCAAACAATGACAGAGCTACACGACTAGCTGTACCAGCCTGGCAGTGCAGGATTGAGAGTCGTATCGGTGAGGCTAGACCACTCATTGGCAAACTTATCTGCTTCAGGGAGGGCAACACTCGCCCAAGAGTGATGCGCTTTGTGAGGCGGGCGTTTTCGGGTGTGATATAAGGCCTCGCAATTACCTAACCCGTGTCACAGATCAAATCGACTTCCTGAAGCAGAAGGTGCATGCATGGGCAAACCGTATACGTCGGTACAATCGGCGAGTGGAGAGATACACTCAAAATCGCACATTCCAAAGCAACGAAAGGTGGGTTCATAGGGCTTGGGAGCGACCAGACCAAAGTGTGACTGATGCGCACCTACCGGATGATGACGCTATGAATTCATTTTGGTGCAGCATCTGGTCAGTGCCTGTCAGTAACACCGAGGGTAATAGGATTAGAGAGGTCGAGCGCGCGTGCGATCTGATATCAGAAATGGGGGCAATTACCATCAGCCCCCAAGATATAGCACGTGCAGTCCGTCCGTTACCTAACTGGAAATCTCCAGGACCGGACGGGCTGCACAATTTTTGGATTAAATGTTTTCAAAGATCGCACGCTCGCTTGGCATCTCAATTCCAGTCTGCCGTTGAGTCTTGGTCACTGCCCCAGTTCCTAACGACAGGAATAACCCACCTGCTCCATAAATCAGGTAATACTGCGGAACCCAAAAATTATAGACCGATCACGTGTTTACCGACGGTCTATAAAGTTCTTACATCCATTTTGAGAGCAAAGATTAAATATACGCAATCATTCATTTCATAATAACTGAGTCAAAACAGAAAAATGTTCTGTACTTTTATTTGAATATCCCACAACGAACGGTTGGAATTATCTAAACACGAAATAAATAAAGGATAGTACCACAACAAAAAACAACAGGCTATTCACCTGCACTAGCACTATGCTTAACCCAAATGCAAACTACAAGCACACGTAAAATATAGATAGGTAAGTGGCGTCATCATCATCTTCCTGCCCTTATCCCGTGTTCCTTGGGGTGTGCGCAACACATTTTTTTCTTCCATTCTGTCCTGTCACCCTTTACGCTATCACTAACCCCCATTTCTTTCATATCACTCTTCACAAAATCCATCCATCTTTTCTTTGGCCTCCCTCTCCCTCTCCATCTATCCATATTTAAACTAATAACTCTTTTAGTAACATGCATTTCGTCCCTTCTCTTCACATGACCATACCAAGACAAACGATTTCCTTTCATTTTTTCAGCCACTGGCGCCACTTTCGAACTTCCTCTAATATACTAATTTCTCACTTTATCTATTCTCGTCACACCACACATCCACCTCAACATTCTCAACTCTGCTACATGCAATCTTTTTTCATCCGTTTTTTTCAAAGTCCAACATTCTGATCCATACAATATGACAGGTCTTATCACGGACTTATAGATTTCACCCTTCAGCTTGATCCGTGCGTCACAAGTTGTTCCAGTAACCTGTCGCCATTTCATCCATTCTGAGTTGATCCGATGTGTTACATCTCGGTCTACTTCGCCATTCCCTTGGATAAGCGACCCGAGATACTGAAAGTCGGAGCAGATCGGTATGGGCGTTCCGGCGAGAGTTAAGGGCACAGGACTGAAAAGACCGCCGAAATTGCAAATCAAATATTCAGTTTTGGTGATGCTTAATTTTAGGCCAACACTCTCTACACTCCACTCCACCACACCTGCAATCTGCTCTGAACCTCTAGGCCACTCTCGGCAACCAATACAATGTCGTCGGCAAACAGCATACACCAGAGAGCCTTTTCCTGGATGTCCGACATCAGGGCACATGTTTTTCTTATAATCTCTCTTTTATTTTCATTCTTAAATAAACAATAATCACATCAAAATATTACTAACAAGATAATAACGATAATAAACATTATTGAAAATGAATTTGCACAAAGTATTTTTTGTTAAACGTCACAACAATATTGTGCCAAGGCCATCTTATACTTAGTTGAAATGCATAGACAAGTAACGTGTAGGTACTTATTGTACACACGGGGTAGATACTGATTGAGCGAGACGCACGCAAATCTACTCTAAGGGCCAAAACACATGTACATATGTGGTACCAGTGCAGTGGTGCGAGGTCGCGGGACTGACTTATTTCTATTATGCACATAGCGATCCAAAAGGCTGACTTAAAAATTATTATTTGCTTATCATAATTTGGTTAATTCGGTTTTTTTAACCACTGCGTAGCGGCGTTCGACCCTGGACGTGCCTGGACGTCGTCATGTGTGTAAATGTGTTGTGGCCCTAAGATGTAGTTTAGGTAGGTATTGGTATACTTAGTAGGTAGCCGACCGACGACGGCGACAGTCGCACCAATTGAAGTGGTCGACTATGAAATAACATTATTACAATTAGTTTGAAATGAAGATAGAAATATAAAAATAGGTATCTTATTCTTCAAACGAAATCTTGCGTTAGGCATATTTTTATAGTTCAGTCGACCGCATGGTAACAACATTTTGTCCTTGAACAGGTTTAGCGCGGGTCGTTTTATAAGAATAAGAGACCAAGATTGAAGGTACTTATTTTTATAATCGCCATGCAGTCGATCATATAGAAAATCGGCATTGAGCTACTAAGTTCAGATAAAAATTAAGTATTTTAAACTAACATTTAATTTTTTTCTACACTCTGGCACTAAAGAAGTTGAGGTATTGTCATCATTGATTTCAAAATATCTATAGACGACATTTCTTTTCTTACGCCCCATCTTGAACTTTTGGGAATCGTGACTCAAAACATAAGAACTAAATCAGCTGTAGTAGCTAATCTAAATTGAAGTAACAATTCGCGAGCGTGTTCTGTAAGCGCGTGCGACTGCCGTGAGAGTTGAAAAGACGACAAACGAAATGGCAACAGCGCCGGACAGCGCGTCAGAGGGGCGCGCGCCGACGCCGTGCCGCGCCGGCGCGGCCTTGGAGAAAACGGCAACGTCGCATAAAATAACCAAAATATACCGTTACTAGTTACCACTATTTTTACAATAACAGCAAAAATACCGTTATAATTTTTAACGTTATTATAATGTTATGCTACTAAGTAACGCTACCAAATCTTACCGATATGCAAGTATCTCTATGAAAATACCGTTACGTAACGTTATTTTTAATGTGAATTGGTATCGTTTTCAAGCCCTGCATTAAACAGGCTATCTTTTAAGTTTGTTGTACAAAATTGCCACATACATTTTTTTTTCACCACTGTAGGTTAAAGTTATGCGAAAAGAAAATCGTTCTGTGAAAATTTTAACAAAAAAACTATTTCTTCAAAACTTTCTTGTTTTTGATAAAAAAAAAAAAAACTTATAATGAGTAGAGTAACCTATTCACGAATAATTTGATTTAAAAAAAGTTCTAGAAAAGGATTTTTTCATTACGAGATGCGTAAAAATCTGTTTCAAGGTAGAGATTTTTCGAATATTTTGTAAATCCGTAAGATTTTGCTGAACATATATTGTGTTGTATTGATAGGTAGTGACCCAAGCTATCACCCCCTGCAGTATGTCGTGCTATTTACTGGACACCCTGTATATCTCCCAATTAATCAAGTTAAAATTAAAGTGTTTAGGTAAATTTGAAGTTACTGCATCATGTGAGATATTAAAATTGTTATTAATTAGAATTTTTGTAATTACAGGCAAATGGTAACTGCCTAAAGGATCATCATGGACAGACCAATCACAAGACAATGAAATTGAAGTTGATACTAGAGTTAAATCAAGTGCGTTTCTTTGCCATCTATCAGAACCCACGGTAGTCATTTCTCCATTATTTAATAAAACCAAATTGTAGTCATTAATGACTTCAAGCACCTCTTGGCCTCGAACGTTCACAGTATTACATACCCAAGCCGAATGAAGTGCATTGAAATCACCACCCATCAAGAGTAGACCAGGAATACTACGAATTAAATTTTCAAACTTATACTTAGTAAATGGAGAGTTTCCAGGGCTATAAAAAGTAACTAATGAAATAACAATGCCCAGTTGCCCACATATTAGAACAACCTTGGCCTACAGTGAACACTGATAAATAGTTTATGGAATTATAGTTTAAGTTGTTATGAACACCTTGTAGTACATACCAGTTAAGAAAATAAGTCGCCATTTGGAAATAAAACAGTTTTTATTTTTTCAAAACATTCAGTTTTTCACAGTCACAAACTCATTCTACACACTTTCAACCACTTTTGAATGGAAAGTATATCATTTGAACACAATAATTATTAATTTCAAAGTTACTTACTCATTTTAACCTTATGAATAATAGGAATCTTCTTTAAGTGTAAACTGCTATAGCTCCCTTTATACTTGTTTGATACTTTGACAGGCTGGGAGCAAGCTTGAGTAGGTAGATTTTATAGTTTAATGTCAAATCTATCATCTGTCAAAGGCTAATTATGGCCATGTTTAAAAAGAAATATCGATTAGTTGCATCGGATTTTGGTCTTTATCAATTTAATTTATATCTAACTACGGCAAAGCCAAACAGTGATTTTATCATTATAAAGTATAGTATATCTGGTCTGAGGTATTTATGAACATAATTGGTCTAAAAGTCGAGTGGGTTTCATTAAAAAAAACTAAAATGGCCGCCAGTTTTCTCAGATTAAAAAACTGAAAACTGACTAACATTTAGTTTTTCCGTAATCGATTAGATTTATTAAATAATATATGAATTTAAATTGAATTGACCATAAAATGGCAACCCCAAACTTCACGTGAAAATAAAAGTTGCGTAATAATAAGTAAAATGACTTATTTATTTGTTATGATCACGGCGTCTTAGTTTGAGATGAAGCTTTGGTGGATAATTCCTATTAAAAATACTTATCTTTTTGTGTTATCTTTCTAAACGTGTCTGAGGTGGGCCATATTTGGGCATCATTCTTTCTTTATTATTGCCATAATTATGTTAAACGAATTGCTATATTTTGTATGGAATCATCATATAAAGTATTTATTTTGTTAAATTGTAAACTGTTATGTAATAAAATAGCTACACCATTGTGTGTATTACCAGAATCTAATCTTACTATATTATATCCTTTTATACTGAGTCTCATGTGAGGCTTTAGCCAAGTTGTCGCCAAATTACCCTTTAGTGAAGTATATCTGAGTCTAAAATACCTGTGTCTCAAAGGTATGCCTAGGTACGATATCTATACTAATATTATAAAGCTGAAGAGTTTGTTTGTTTGTTTGTTTGTTTGTTTGAACGCGCTAATCTCAGGAACTACTGGTTCGAATTGAAAAATTCTTTTTGGGTTCAATAGACCATTTATCGAGGAAGGCTTTAGGCTATATATCATCACGCTTAAGCCAATAGGAGCGGAGCAGCGATAAAGAATGTTTTAAAATCGGGGATTCCACGGGGACGAAGTCGCGGGCAGCAGCTAGTAATTAATATCCAACTACCGCTGTAATTATGTACATCGAGTTTACTGAGCACTGTCACTGAATTATCCTCGCAATGATATAGGGGGCTGTTCCCCTAAAGTGGCCTCCAACCTCCCCTTTTAGCCACCCCGAGCCTCTCATTTCACGCCACTTCTTAACCAGTTATTATCTGTAGCTATATTTTATTATTTAGCTTATACTGTATATTACTTCGCATTCGCGACACTCCCGCCCAGGGGAAACTATGATAATTGAAAAACCTGATTTATTAAAATAACTCTTTAATCAAGATCATAAAAGGACAACTTATAAATTTTCGCTGATGACAGGTTATAACTGATTCTGATTATAAAGATCCATGCAACTGATTGCAACTGATTCTAATTGATTCCAACTGATTGCAGCTGATTCCAACTGATTGCAACTGATCCCGACTGATTGGAACTGATTCCAACTGATCGCAACTGATTGCAACTGATCGCAACTGATCGCAACTGATTCCAACTGATCGCAACTGATTCCAAACCAACACAATCAGTGATTATTGAAATAATCTGATCATCAACTGGGATGTCCACTGTTTAACTCTCTCTTTTGCCTTGGCTGCTGATACTCTGATTGGTCTTCTACTGGTGTCTGGTACTGACTGAACTATGGGTGAACCCTTGATAACTGGTCCATCGTATTGACTACTTCGAGACTCATCAAAACTGACTGGACTATCGCCTTGTACTGATTGTTCCTTCTGAAAATCTTCAGAGTGTTGACTGATTCTGACTGACGAAACATTTTGCTCTGGGGACGATTCTGTATTTTGATCGTCAATCTCCAACGGGAACAGATGCCCTTTTTTTTTTTTTTTTTTTTTTTTTTTGGATGGGAAATCATCAAATGACTTCTCCCGCTCTGGGCGGAGCGGAAGGGAGTGTCAGACTTTTACTGACTAAAACCCACCCGTGCTCCTCCATGTGCCCTTTGCGTTCCAGGGCCGCGGCAACTCTCTCGAACAAATTCCGCAACCCTAGCAGGCACCGACCCTATGGGGCCCCGTCTCTGGTGCTGACGGCTCCTTGAGGCGCGCGTGAAGCACAACGCGTCGTCGACTCAGCCTGGTATCGGACGGCGAGCCACCCACGCTCACCGTCCACAGGCATCAGCCACTGCGCAATAGCACAGTGGCCGACTTGTCTCTGGAGGAGGCCGAAATGGGACCATTACTGGCACTCCATTTCAGCCCCCTCCCGAGTACCGGGAGTCGCAGCACCCACAGCAGAAGCGGCAGAAGCGGCGACGGAAGCCGCGGCGGCGGCAGAGGCGGAGGCGGCGGCGGACCTCTTGCCCTTGGTCGGGGCGGATGGCGCGCAGGCCCTTCCCCCAGCCCAGTGCTCGGCCGGCTTGCCAACAGCCGCACATGCACTGCAGTGCGGCGTGGCCTCGCACGAGCCAGCCCGATGACCGGGCTGACCACAGCGGAAACAAAGTCCACTGCAGTCCACCTCCGAGGGGCACATAGCTCCCGTGTGGTTGCCCACATGGCAGCGGTAGCACCTCAGAGGTCTGGGTTCCAGCAGTTTTACCCGCGCAGAAACCCACCCCACCAAGAGCCTTCGACCCTCCGACACTGTTCTGGCCGCCGTCACGGGGCAGCTCACCACAAGGGTTTGCATGCCCGTGTTGTCAGGCCGGAGGGTGCCCGCCTTGACGAGCTCGGCAGAGCACCCCCCAGTCCTGGCGACGGCGGCCACAACCTCCTCCTCCGTCACGGAGTCGTCCAGGCCCACTATGCGCATGTCAATGCACTTAGTCGGCCTGGACACTCGAACCTCGTCCGCGGGGAGGACCTCCTTCAGCCTTTCGGCCAGGGCGTCCGCGAACGGGCCACTCTCCGCTCCGGCGAGCTCGAGCTTCCGGGCACCGGTCAGGGTTCTCCTGATCCCGAGGCCCCCAGTGATGCCCAGCTCCCGGAGGTTCACCGCCTCCTTCGCCCGCTTCATCAGGGCGAGGTACGTCACACCCCTCTGTTCCGCTTCCGGCTGCAGTGTTAAAACCACAGCCGCGGACTTCGGGGCGCGAAGCCTCGCCGCGATGGCGTTGGCCTTCCGCCGCTGCCTCTTGGCCTTGCTCCTGGCCGCCTTTTTGGCCTGCCGCTTTTTTCTCCAGCAACCTGCCACCCGGCCCCGGTCGCAGGAGGGTCCGAGGTTGGGGGTGGGGGCGGCTGCGGCGCCACTGACGCAGCAGCTTTAGCCGCTCCCCCTCCAGCCTTCCTCCTTCCCCTCTTCGCCGGGGCCGACTTGGTCGTCGCCGGCGTCGCAGGCGCCGGCGCCACAGGCGCTGGCGCGGCTCCCGCCTTGGCCTTCGCCTGGCCGGACGTTCCCGGGCTAGCAGCCACCGCGGCTGCGTACGAAGCCGCCTTCTGCTGTCCCGGGGGCCTCTGTGCCGCCGCTAACGGGGGACGCCGGACCATGTCCTCCAAAACGGAGAACTGCTTCCGGAAGGGAGCCAGCTCCTGCCGCACCAGGCTCCGCACCTGGCTCAGCACTTGGCTCCCCTCCAGCGCCGCCGGACTCAGCCCCCCCTGCGGCCCCTCAGAGGCCGCTCTGGCCATGTCAGCCAGGTACCTCCGGAGCGACTCATTCTCCGCTATGAGTCTCTCCGTTACGGCCGCGAGGCGGGTGACCTCCGCCCGCAACTCTGTCGCCTCTTCGGACCTGCCGACGTTGGCCGCCGCCGCCGCCATAATGGAGGCTTTGGCCGCGCTAATGGCCTCCCGCTTAGAGGACTGCTTCCTCTTAAAGGCCACAGCGCGGATCGCGGCCTCCACGACCTCCTCCAGCTTGGCCCTCTTCTCCTCAACCGTGGGACGCACCTCTCCCGGGGGCTCCGAGTCGTCGGAGTCGAGAGTAGGCGGAAGAGTAGAGGGAGCCCTACGACCGCTCCCTCCAGGGCGACGCCCCTCCTCCACCAGCCTCCCGGCCCGACTCTCCACCTCCCGGGTAGAGGGAGCCAGCCCCCTCCCTGCCTCACAGCCCCTGCCCCGCCTTGCGGTGGGGATTTTGCGGGCGGAGGCAAATTCGCCCTCGGAGGACGACCCCCCGGTATCCTCCCGTCTGGGCCGCTTGCGGAAGAACTTGCCGTTCTCCGCAGCAGCCCCCTCTCTTCCGGATCCAGAGCCCGCCGAGCTGACCGTTACTAGGTCTGGGGCGGAGCCGGAATCCGACTCCGCACCACCCCGGCGCTCAGGCGAACCCTCCTCTCCAAACTCGTACGCCATCAGCTCCTTAAAGGAGTCAGATCCGGATGACGACGATGACTCGGAGCCTCCTCGGCTCTTGTTGCCACTGGCAAGCGGAAGACGTTTGGTGCCCACCCCAGAGTACGGAGGGCAGCCCGCCGAAGCGGGGTGGGATTCCCCGACCGCTGAGCAGTCGGGACCCACCTGGGGACTCATTTTGCAAGCGTCTTTTTTCATTTTTTGTTCCTTTTAAGGGTGTGGTCCCTTTTCGCTCCGCCCCTTCTCAGGGCCCTCTCTTCTAACCTCCCCTCTCCACCTGCTCGCTGCTCTCTCAGTCACGTCTGATGATCAGACGCGTACCAGAGAGCAGCGAGCAAGCGTGTGTCTCTCTTGGTCTGATCCCTCACTTGCGACCTTCCGGCATGAGTGGCTCTACCGGGAAAGCTCGCAAGATCATTGGGACGCTCAAGCCCCACCACGACGACAACGTGGAGACACATTCGGTGGGGAACGGGAACAGATGCCCTACTGAACGGGTCAGTGTTTCGCCTGATGATATTTTAACTTTGGCTACTCTAATCTGCCCGTCCGACCCCTTAATCAATTCTGCTATTCTGCCAACTTTCCAGTGTGCCCTATTACCATCTGACTTAACTTGAACTGCCTCTCCTAACTTTGGTGGCCTATTGACAACGACTCTAGGTTGTTTGTGTTTGTCACTTCGTTCGCGGAGGCTAGTCATGTATTGGTTAGTGAACATTTTGGCGAATTCTGAGATGATGATTTGACCACGTTTCCATCCGTCAATCAGATTCACCTTGGTTACTGTGGCAGATTCTAAGAATTCTCGACCTGCAACTTCAGTGGTCAAACTTCCACCCACACGTAGGAAATCTGAAGGAGTCAATATGTGCTCTAACTCCGCGCCTACAGTAGTCAGGGGTCTTGTATTAATATTATTGCTTCAAGTTCCTTCATTATTGTGCATAACTGGTTATGGTTTATGAGATGTTTGTCTAAAGTTCTCTTCATACTGTGCTTGACTAAACCTACAAGTCGTTCATAAAATCCTCCGAACCATGGAGCCAACTCTGGGATAAACTTCCACCGCAAGTGATTCTGAATGCAATAATCTGAAGTTAACACTTCTGCTGTAAGCCTAAATTGCGTAGCATTGTCTGACACGAATAATTGAGGTAGACCTCTAATAGCGACGAATCTCCTAATGGCTAGTAAACATTCTTCTGCTGTTAAATCTTTAACAACTTCCAAATGTATGGCCCTAATTGTTAGGCATGTAAAGAGGCATACCCAGCGTTTTTCTTTACTACCCTCATCCACAAGTAGTGGACCGAAATAATCCAGGCCCGTAAATTCAAACGGGCCAGATTCGTCGCTATTAGAGGTCTACCTCAATTATTCGTGTCAGACAATGCTACGCAATTTAAGCTTACAGCAGAAGTGTTAACTTCAGATTATTGCATTCAGAATCACTTGCGGTGGAAGTTTATCCCAGAGTTGGCTCCATGGTTCGGAGGATTTTATGAACGACTTGTAGGTTTAGTCAAGCACAGTATGAAGAGAACTTTAGACAAACATCTCATAAACCATAACCAGTTATGCACAATAATGAAGGAACTTGAAGCAATAATTAATACAAGACCCCTGACTACTGTAGGCGCGGAGTTAGAGCACATATTGACTCCTTCAGATTTCCTACGTGTGGGTGGAAGTTTGACCACTGAAGTTGCAGGTCGAGAATTCTTAGAATCTGCCACAGTAACCAAGGCGAATCTGATTGACGGATGGAAACGTGGTCAAATCATCATCTCAGAATTCGCCAAAATGTTCACTAACCAATACTTGACTAGCCTCCGCGAACGAAGTGACAAACACAAACAACCTAGAGTCGTTGTCAATAGGCTACCAAAGTTAGGAGAGGCAGTTCAAGTTAAGTCAGATGATAATAGGGCACACTGGAAAGTTGGCAGAATAGCAGAATTGATTAAGGGGTCGGACGGGCAGATTAGAGTAGCCAAAGTTAAAATATCATCAGGCGAAACACTGACCCGTTCAGTAGGGCATCTGTTCCCGTTGGAGATTGACGATCAAAATACAGAATCGTCCCCAGAGCAAAATGTTTCGTCAGTCAGAATCAGTCAACACTCTGAAGATTTTCAGAAGGAACAATCAGTACAAGGCGATAGTCCAGTCAGTTTTGATGAGTCTCGAAGTAGTCAATACGATGGACCAGTTATCAAGGGTTCACCCATAGTTCAGTCAGTACCAGACACCAGTAGAAGACCAATCAGAGTATCAGCAGCCAAGGCAAAAGAGAGAGTTAAACAGTGGACATCCCAGTTGATGATCAGATTATTTCAATAATCACTGATTGTGTTGGTTTGGAATCAGTTGCGATCAGTTGGAATCAGTTGCGATCAGTTGCGATCAGTTGCAATCAGTTGCGATCAGTTGCGATCAGTTGGAATCAGTTCCAATCAGTCGGGATCAGTTGCAATCAGTTGGAATCAGCTGCAATCAGTTGGAATCAATTAGAATCAGTTGCAATCAGTTGCATGGATCTTTATAATCAGAATCAGTTATAACCTGTCATCAGCGAAAATTTATAAGTTGTCCTTTTATGATCTTGATTAAAGAGTTATTTTAATAAATCAGGTTTTTCAATTATCATAGTTTCCCCTGGGCGGGAGTGTCGCGAATGCGAAGTAATATACAGTATAAGCTAAATAATATCAAAGTGGACCATTCCCTGAGTAAATGAATATCCCGAGTATCTAAAACAATATAACGTTAGATGAGATTCTTATGAGATCCAATATACCAACAAACTATACATATCAAACCAAAGAAGTAAATTAATCTATCAAACACTATTATTAGTTTAAGTTATTAGTAGTGAAGAATTGGGGTTCCTGGATCAGGGATCCAGGAACCCGCAATTCTTCACTTGAAAATCAATTGTAGTCAATCAATCGATTCATAATTTTTGTAATTAACTCTACTCATTCAAATAACAAGTACTTAATTATATAATTAAGATGGGAACTTCTCATTGCAATGGTTCCACACTCGAAATGGGCTATCTGTCAATCATTCAAATCGTTATACACAGTGCCTACTCTATAAGATGCGGCGCGGCAGAGCATTCAATACGAAATGCTCTCATATTGCCCACCGCTAACTTATATAGCGCAGCGGCTATTAATGCCAAACTGCTCTATTAAGTACTTCATCTAAGTTTGTAAGTTTGTGAGGTTGTCGGGGGTAATTTTTGGATCTACCGAACCGATATTGAAAATACATTTACCAATAGAAAGCCACATTATTTGTGAGTGTCATAGGCTATATGTTCGTATCCTCATGGGAACAGGAAATACGCGGGTGAAACTGTGGGGCGCTACTAGTATTTTATAAGGTAGAAATAAAAGGAACTAATTTTGTTGTGTATTTATTTTAAATATAACAGTTTAATTATGACATTTTACATAGTTGCTTGTTGACCCATACACACACATACATTTAAATACTCATATTTTACATAACGGTATTTAATTTTATTTAATCTATGCTTTTGGATCGATATCATCCTGAATTCTTGCTATTAATTCTCTCGTACTTGAATAAATATCATCAAATAATATCGTTTTTACAACATACTGAACAC
This sequence comes from Hecatera dysodea, assembly GCA_905332915.2. Lineage (NCBI taxonomy): Eukaryota > Metazoa > Arthropoda > Insecta > Lepidoptera > Noctuidae > Hecatera > Hecatera dysodea. Next base: position 3,806,723 of record HG995306.1, on the reverse strand, counting down.
ACACATCAGCTTCACAATTGCACATCGGCTGTTCGGATTTTTTAAAACTCTCTGTATCGTAAATTTCAATCTTGATTATTTTAGTACCGCGAGTGACAGGTTTCTTTATATATTGAAAAAATGTTTGATCTGATTTTGGTCTTTTACGAGCAAGACCCAGCGTTTTCTGTCCAGATGTTTCTTGGACTGCTGGCTGATTCATAGGTACAAAATTGAAAAGATCTTCAGAGTCCTGAAAAAAAGTATTGCTATAATAAGTCTCAAATCATCATACAAAATTTTGGTTGAAACAAAGCCTTATGTTGAAATAAATACTGATAGTGTTGTACCAGGCACCTATTCTAAATAATGATTACCTAACTATTAATGCTTTTATTTTTACTGTTAAAGAAAAATATTATTAATACTTACCGACATTACAAGATAATAACGATCTAACCAGTCAGCAGGATTCACAGAAATTGAATGATTGATGTTAAGTTTTTCTTTCCATTTATATAATAATTTAATTTTAACCAATAGAGTTCAAAGTAGTACGTTTTTGTTAGATTTTGATATGCCAGACAAAAATGGTATGATGAAATTGAAACCCCAAGACATACACACAAGAAACACGGCGCCAAACATTTTATTGTTTATCGTAAGTATGTATTCATAAATTTAGTACTACTGCACATTGGTTCGTTGTAATCTTTTCATACATTTTATTGAGAAAATACGGCAGGCAAAATCATCGTATATAAGTAGTATGCCATTGTTAATGAATTTGCAAAGTTGCAATTCTTTATATGGAGACGGATCAAAACAAAATAACCAATCGTCGTACTATTGTTACGCCTGGTTTTGCCTACCATCATTATTATTTTTCGATCTTAATATTAAAAAAAGCTATTATTTATAATACTGTTTTTAGTTCATTTATAAAATAACTTAAGTAGGTACATCTGTTCTGCTGGAATTAAACACAATATATACTGAATCGGTATGAGATGTGGTTTACTCCCTCAAAGAAGTATTCAAATTAATTACCTACCTACCTAAGTATCTCGTTTGTATTTTGTTACTCAATCATACTAACCTGGATGAACAGATTTTGATGAAATTTAGCTCACTGTTAGTGTATAATCTGGATAAACTAAACCAACCCAACCTATCTTTCCAATACCCATTTAAAGCGAGGAGACAAATCCAAGTGTTATGCTAGTATATGGTTGAGGACCAATTCTATTTCTATCTACAATTCACTATAGTCAATTTTATATTCTATGCAATGTACATAAAGTTTAAAATACGTGTTCTGTAATTTTTCAACTTAAATTACTTATTTCATATTTGGGTGACACATCTGCAATGTAAAATGTAAATGCACAAAAGCATTTTAGTTACATATCCACAACATAATCCTTAAATGGAATATGCTAGCATGCGGATTTACTACTATTTAAGAGCTAGCCTGGAGAAGCTGGATCATTATACGAGTTCTTCTACTAAAGGTAGTCACATCAACTTCAACCTACCTAAGAAAAAAAATCCGCCGAAATGTAAGTACTTACCCAATACTTTTTTAAAGTTGTAGGTTAATTTTTACCAACACGCTACTAGTTTTTCTATTAGAATTTCTAATTGATGATTCCATTCCTTACTAAGTTTATGTTTCCCTATTCAACTGTTTTAGTATTCTTTCAATCAAGTGTACACGCAATCAATAAATTAATATTTTATTGATTTATTCATTTCTTAGCATTCAATAATTAAATTATTATATTTGTCCAGTTATTCAATTCATAATCATTGACTTATTCTTTGATTTCTTATTTTTACAGGTCTAAGAACACAGCTGACCATCTATTCCCATCGGAAGACGAATCGCTGAGTGACACACCAGTTAAAGCCAAGCTAAAGGTGCAAAGATCCGCCAGGTGGCGCTGTCAAGTAAACATTGCAATCAGCTGTGCTCCTACAAAAATTAAATTATAAAATATTAAATCCAGTTTGTTCGTTATGTACAGTATACAATTATGAAGCCTAACTTCCAAAATAATGGTGATTGTGTTATAAACGAGTGTTACTCAGTGACTACTGAAGAAACGTACTTTAAAATATCAAGTGAACAGTGAATTTTCGAAACCGTGACATTTTATTACTCAAGACCTTTACTCAGTTCCATGTGTTCCCTGTTCATGTGACTCAATTTTCAAGTGCAATGACACTGATAGTGAAGCATATAATTAACTGTGAGTGATTTTCGCCGAACATTGACTGCCAAAAATACGTTTTTTCCATCACATTTGAAAAAATATTGTGTACAACACCATCTGACGCATTTCATATGAACAACGATATACTGGTGTTACCAAACATATAATAGTGTTGTCAGTCTTGCTGCTAACTACCTTATTATTGATGACACTGACATCTATTATTTATACTACGAATTAACGTGGCTCTAAAGATAAGGTCCCTACTTTTCAGTCAGTTAATAATGTCACAGTTGGCCTTGCGGTTAATGTGTCTGACTTGAATTGCACCGGTAGCCGAAGTGTCGTGCGTTCGCATCCTGCCAACTCAAGTACTTTTTAGGAATTATTTTAAGTTCATTTCATTATCTTAATAAAATTTAAACCATCTGAACAACATGAACTTCTTAGAAAACATTACCTTCCGAAGAACGCGCACAAAATCTGACTCCATTGTTGACATTAGCCATGATATCAACTCGCAAACGTTGGACTGTACTACAAATTCCCTGCCAGGTATGTCAGAAGATGAAGATGAAGAAAAAATAAACTTATTAAAGAAAGAGTTAGAAAGCCTAAAAACTGAGTTACAAAGCGCACATGATGAAATAGATAAACTATCTCTGGAGAATAGAAACTTGAAGCAGTGTAATGCTGAATTATTAGAAATAAATAAAACATATAAGGACATTTACAATAGTCCAGTCAGGAATAAGAACAAAACTAAAACTCCAAGGCAAAATACAACTAAGAAACATATAATAACAAAACAGACTCTTACTTCGGAAAATATTGAAACGCAAAGGAAACTTCAAACTGATGGTGATTTTGAAATAAGTATTCAACACACCACATCACAAAAATGTGATAATAAAACTAATCCTACTCCATTACCCCCCCCTTTGAAACGTAACATATGTATCGTAAGCAGTGAATTCTCAAATAGAATATATACAATGAGTGAAGGTACTCATCTACGTAATTATAACATGTGTCACTATCGTACCCCTCAATGTGGAATTGAGCATATTTTAAATAATATTGAAAACAAAGTTTGTAATTTTACTTGCAGAGATTATTGTATTATTTTGATTGGTGAGGAGGACTTTAAAAGAACAAAAAATTATATAGAACTAGTAAAAACAATTCGTGAGAAATTATTACAACTAAATAACACTAATTTTATATTATGTCTTCCTACTTTTAAATACATGGATAATTCCAATATTATGTTTAATAGCCGCATTGATACTTTTAATAATTTAATTTATATGGACGTTCAAACATACAACTATGCGTTTATCTTAGACTCGAATTTAAATCTTCCTTACACGCATGATACTTATAGCCGCTGGTATGGTAATCTTAATAATAAAGGATTTGAGATCGTGGTATCTGATTTACAGGCCCTCATTCTTGATCTAGATAATTTAAACACCATGCAATCAACGGTTGATTGTTCCCGGGGGGAACAAAACAAAATATCTCAAAATACTTCTCAGTTTTTTCTATAATTACCACCTTAATATTCTACATCAAAACATTGCAGGACTGATGAATAAAACGGATTCGCTAATTGTAAAATTAGAAGAACTTCATAGTAATGGAACTAGTATAGATGTAATATGTATAACAGAGCATTTTGTTGAGACGGGCTACGAGACTATACTACATATACCTAATTTCTGTCCCGCAGCTTTTTTCACTAGAAACGTAAAACGTGGTGGCACTTGCATTTTTGTTAGAGCAGGATTGCAGTATAGAGAATTATTGAATGTTGCTAAACAATCAGTGACAGGCGTTTTTGAATGTTGTGGCATAGAACTGATATCTTCTAGTATTGTCATTATTTGTGTGTATAGAATACCGAAATATAATTATAACATATTTTACGAGAGACTTGACAATATTTTACGTCAATTTTGCACATCTGGAAACAAAAATATCATCTTAGCTGGAGATTTTAACATAGATGTTTTAAAAAGAAATAAAATAACATTAGAATTTGAAAACTTTCTTTTGCAATATAACCTACAATTACAACTTTATAAACCGACTAGATTGAGTAGTAACTCCTGTATAGATAATTTTGCTCACACTTACCGAAAGAAATGCAACGCTGAAATAATGGACTTAGTTCTTTCGGATCACACGTCTCAATTACTACAGGTTCCTATTAAAAGAACTTGTACACTAAAATATTGGAAAGTAAAAAAACATGATATCTCAACAAGCAACTTAAAAAAATTCAAAAATCATCTTAAATGCTTATGTTTCTCACAAGTATACAAAGCCAAAGATGCGAATGAATCCTTTGAACATTTCATGGATGATTTTTCCCTTTTGTACAAATTATGCTTTCCCGAAAAAAATGTTACTGTATTTACCAATAAAAAAAATAAGTGGATATCTCGCGGAATAAAAATCTGCAGTCAAAAGCAAAGGCAGTTACTCTGGGCGCATAGACTCAATCCTAGTACAAAAAATAGACACGCGTTTAAAAAATACTCCTCAATGTATAGAAAAATAATTAGATTAACTCAAAAAGCTCAAAACAACCACTACATAAATTCATCAAAAAATAAATCTAAAGCCGCTTGGCAAGTCATTAATAAATCCAAATTCAACTTACCGCAAGAACCTATACTGTCAATTAACAAAAATAATGTAACTATTACAGATCCAATAAATATTGCAAATGAATTTAATAACTATTTTATCGATGTCATTGAAAATAATATTAAAACTAAAGGAAATTTGTCTAATAATAATTTTGTTGACCAATCAAACTCGCAATCGCTATTTATGCTGCCTGTTTCGCATTCTGATATAATCAAAATAATTAGCAGCCTAAAAAATACAAATACAGTAGGATTTGATGGCATAACAACTAAAGTTATAAAATACGTGAAAGATATTATAACGCCTATATTAGCACATATAATTAATCTTTGCATTTCTGATGGTTTATTCCCAAATAGCCTAAAAACAGCAATCATTAAACCACTCTATAAAAAAAATGATAAAGGTGATGTTCAGAATTATAGACCTATCGCGAAAATATCAGTATTCTCAAAAATAATTGAGAAAGTAATTTACAATTCTATATATTCCTACTTCGAAAAATTCAAACTTTTTTGCGATGAACAAAAAGGGTTCAGAAAAGGTACAAATGTTAATATGGCCCTATTTGACCTGCTATCTAGTGTAATGCCGTCTGTAGATAAAGGTAATCCTGTTTGTGCCATACTAACCGATATGACAAAAGCGTTTGACTTCGTGGATCATAAGATTTTGTTTCAAAAATTACATGGGTATGGTATTAGGGGAAATGTCTTGAAACTCCTAGAATCATATTTGAGTGACCGAACTCAAAGTACAGAAATTACCAGAATTTGTCCTCTAACAAAATCGGAGATAAAATACGTATAGAAACCTAGGCATGTTAAATATGGTGTGCCCCAAGGTAGCGTATTGGGGCCACCACTTTTCTTAATATACATAAATGATCTCCCGAAAGCTATTAATCATAAAATGGTACTTTTTGCAGATGACAGCACGGCTATTGTAGATTATACTAACCCTAATGAATATGAAATTGACATTAATAGTTCTCTAAGTGACATTATAAATTGGCTTGATAAAAATAATCTAGTAATTAACCTAAATAAAACAAAAGTTATCCATTTCCAACAGCGTCGTAAGCATCCACCAGTTAACATTGCCTACAACAACTGTATCATAGATGAAGTTACAAATGCAAAATTCTTAGGTATAACTATAGACAATAAACTAACCTGGAAACCTCACTTGGAGGAAATATCTAAGCGTTTAAGTAAATCTGCATACCTATTACTCCAATTATCCAAAAAAGTCAGTAATGACACACTACTAACAGCCTATCATGGACTGGTTGCTTCTATTTTGAGATATGGTGTTGTTTTCTGGGGACACTCAACTAATAGAGAGCTTGTATTCAGGATGCAAAAAAGGTGTATAAGATCAATGTGTGGTCTAAGAACAACGGACAGTTGCGTTCCTTACTTTGGAAAATTAAAAATATTAACCTTTCCATCTCTGTATATATTGGAAATTGCGTTATTTGTCAAAGCAAATCCACAATTATTTCAAAAATTTTCAGCAGTTAAGAGAATTCCAATTCGTACCCAATATGAAAATTTACTATGTCAACACAACTGTAAAACTGCTTTATTGAAAAAGAGTTTCTTTGGGATGGCTCCAAATATTTATAATAAAATACCTAATTTAATAAAATGTATGCCTCTAAATAAATTTAAAAAGACCCTTCAGGATTTACTACTTGGCAAGTGTTATTACAGTGTAGATGAATTTCTAAACGATGCTACGCTTGTATAGAATTTTGAAATTAATTTTAACTATGACAAAGTGAAAGTTTAATTTTTATTTTGACATTATTTGAGTTGTATTTAAATTTTGACATTATGATTTCCAATTAAACTTACATTTTGACATTGAGATTTTTGAATTGGACTTGAATTTTTGACATTGTAATTTGAATTCGACTTAAACTTTGACATAGCAATTTTGAATGAAATTTTATTTAATATATTATAGTTTAAACGTAATTGAAATTTTGATATTATTAATTCCACTGATTTTGTACGCCATTAATGGCAAAACATGTAGCAACTTTATAATTAATATCATAAGACCTTTACTGTACTCATGTTTTACAAAATAAATATAATCTGAATCTGAATCTGAATCTGAATCTAAAAAAAGCGTAAGCTAACGTCAACGAGCAGCGCACAACCATCCACCAGTAAGAAACATAAGATTCACCCCATCACTCCTGCGACCAAGGCTCTGCTCGGGAGCTGTTCGGGAGTGACAGCGATGACGACGCGCTTGAAGTTAGTGGGGAGAGGAAGCCTCCTCCTATTTACTCCTACATTACGAGGCGATTGGCAAATGGCTTTTCCCGTCAAATGGAGGAACAGAAGAAAGGTGCGTTCTACATTGAAGTTAAAATTTATAGGTCCGATGAGATAGAGCGCGTACATCCCGTAAATAGATGGCGTCATTCCATCATCACCATTAAAAATAAAACCGATGAAGATTCAGACTCGTGGAATCATATGAACGCGTTTATCGCAAGTACTAGAAAAGAGTTCAAAAAGTGTCCTCCAACGTTTATAAGCTCCTATCAATAAATGAATATCAAAACCTTTACCATATAAGTGTATACATAATATTCAGGGCTAAATAATGTAATCTTATTGTAACATTAATATTCTAAGCGATCTATATTCATTTTATAACCTTGTTTAATCGATTAATTTCATTAATTAAACTATGTAATGTGTATAACAATTGTCGTTTTTGTTTCCAGTTCAACCTCCCGATCACATCTCACAAAGTTCTAATGATAATGATAATGATAATAATAATGATAGTAATGATACAAGTCAATTTGATATCTCAGAACAAGAAAATGATACGAATGTTTATGAACCTAATTGTTTATCAAAGACTATTCATTGTGACAAATGTAAACTTGAGATTCCAGAACATAAATACAGATACCATAAGAGAACGAATATCCATAAATCGAATTGTGTGATAAAATCAAGGTTTGAAAATGTTGAAATAATAGCAACAGCTTTTAAGAATAGAATTATGACTTATCGCTTAAACCCATCTATAGAAGACGAGAAACTAATTCCAGAGGTGTTCTTAGATGAGAAGCGACCATATATCTTGGAAATCATAAAGTTTTTACTGTCGAAAAATACCTCTATCAAAGTTAACTTTGAACTGTTTGCTTATTTTATATTACCTACATCAAACGAGCAGCAGTTAAAGTCATTTAATACGAAATATGAAATTATATACAATAGTACTGATTTTAATACGATATACTCAAATTTAATAGAAATATTTAAAAGAAAACTTACCGAATTCGAGCATTGTGAATCTGGATGGTCATTTGTTTCCATAAGTCATTTGGAAATAAATATAAATAAATATTGCCCTTTGCGAGGTGGTACTTATTTAGACCTACCTGATGTTATTAAAAATACAAAAAGTTGTTTGAATGTACAGAATAATGATGAATATTGTTTTTTGTGGAGTATAGTCGCAGCGTTATGTCCAGCCAAAAATAATGTCTGCAGGACGAACTCCTATCCACATTTTAGTTCGATATTTAATATAGAAGGGGTTTCATTTCCACCTTCACTTGGCGATATCAAGTTATTTGAAAAGAAAAACTGTGAGTTAAGTATTAATGTTTACGGATTAAATGAATACTATACTGTAACCGGTCCTCTTTATGTGACGAGTTGTAAGAAAGATAAACATATTAATAATAATAATAATAATAATAATATAATAATAAAAAACGTTTATTCATCTCCACAACTTACTATATTTTGAAAGAAACAACAAAGGTCATTACTGTTTAATTAAAAACCTTTTACGTTTAGTGCGACGACAAGTTTCATACCATAAAGGTCGAATGTATTTATGTGAGACTTGCTTGCAGTTTTTTACCTCCGGAACAAAGTATAATCCACATAGGTGCTCCAAAATTTTAACCATACTACCTGATAAAAACACTGTATTACAGTTCAAAAATTATGAACGAAAGCAAAAAATAAATTTTGTTATATACGCTGATTTCAAAAGTATATTAATGGACTGTGAAGTAGAGCAGAGTGATAAAAATACGATAAAGAAGAAACTACATCAACCGTCTTGTTTTGCATTTTATGTATGTTGCTCACATGACAGCAGTTTAAATAAATACGTTACATATAGAGGGCCTAACTGCGTGGAAGTATTTGTTCAAAAATTGATAGAAGAAGTGAAATTGATCAATACAATTTTGAGGACAAAGAAACCAATGCATTCTATGAAAAGAGAGCAAATTAATAATTATCGTAAAGCAACTACATGTCATATCTGTAATCATTTGTTATTTGATGATAAAGTTTGTGATCATGATCACATTACATCCGAGTACAGAGGCGCAGCACATTCACATTGTAATTTACTTTATAGAGTGTGTCCCTTTATACCCATTATATTTCACAACTTAGCTGGCTATGATTCTCATATATTTATAAAAGAATTATCAAAGTATGATGGTGAGATAAAAGTTATAGCACAAACGAAAGAAAAATATTTAACGATAACAAAAACAATCAATACGGGGAAAAGATGTAAACCAATACAGATAAAATTCATAGATTCATTTCAATTTCTTAGTTCAAGTCTCGAGAATCTATGCAAAAGTTTAACTGAGAACGATTTTATTCATTTATCGTCACATTTTCCAGACAAAAGTCAATTCAGTTTATTGCAAAGGAAAGGCATATTTCCGTATGAATATATCTGTTCATGGCAAAAATACAATGAAACACAACTGCCTGCTAAGGATAATTTTTATAACACATTACAAATGAAACATATAACTGACGCTGAATATCAACATGCTCAGACTGTATGGAAATATTTTAATATAAGTTCTCTCGGTGAATATACAGATTTGTATTTAAAGTGTGATGTACTATTACTATGTGATATATTTGAGAATTTCAGAAACATTTCTCTACAGCATTATAAACTCGATCCTGCATATTATGTAACTTCACCTGGATTGAGTTGGGATGCTATGCTACTTTATACAGGTGTGCAGTTAGAATTGATTCATGATTTAGAAATTTATGAAATGTTGGAGAAAGGAATACGTGGAGGGTTAGCACAATGTTCTCACCGATACGCTAAAGCTAATAATATTTATTTACCTCAGTTCGATCATTCAAAACCATCATCATATTTAATATACTTAGACTGTAATAACCTTTACGGATATGCTATGACGAAAAAATTACCAATATCAGGATTTAAATTCATGACAGATAATGATATGAAAAACTTTAATATACTTAATATTCCTGATGATGGGGAGTACGGATACATTTTAGAAGTAGATTTAGCGTATCCAGATCGGTTCCCTATCCATTAGCATAAAATTTTAAGACCTAATATAACTTAGCATAATGTTGTTTGGCATAATTATTTTTTCGCATAATATAGTTACGCATAACAGCTCATGCATAATTTTTTTAAGCATAATGTCTGTAACCATAATAATGATTAGGCATAATATTTTAAAGCATAAACTTATTAAGCATAAAGTTCTAAAGCATAACTTTTTTAAGCATAAAGTTCTAAAGCATAACTTCTTTAAGCATAATATCCTAAAGCATAAAAGTTAAGCATAAATAACGCATCGATTGGAGAAAAGCCATATCTCCTGAATCAGGTAATATATAAAATATTAATATATTATAACGTATTGAACAATTTTGTGAGTATTTTTTCGCTGTAGGAAGCAAGCATTGCAAGCATACAGCATGCAAGCAAGCATGCAGCATGCAAGCAAGCATGCAGCATGCAAGCAAGCATGCAGCATGCAAGCAAGCATGCAAGCAAGCAAGCAAGCAAGCAAGCAGCATGCAGCAGCCAGGGTTTCTATGACGGCTCCGGCGCTGCGGCCCTCCGGCGGCCCCACGCGTTCTTATCGTCGCAGACGGCTTTCGCTCACCACCGCAGCTTCGGCTTGTTGGCCGGCTTCGCCGGCCAGCCTCAGCCGCGGCGGATCGCTCGCAGCCGCCTGCTCCTCAGCCCGCGGGCCGCCTCGCCCCTACGCGCCTACGCGATTTTAAATAACACTCTAGGGGTAGGACAAACAAGACTACGTGAAGTCGGTTTTGCAGCAATTCGGTTCTGTGACTAACTTTTGTTGCACAGCATATTAAGTTTTTAACCAACAATATTATTTGATTGTTACAGGTACTATAGCTAATTGGTTATTAGGCCTACTAACGTTATGCTAAAAGTTTTTAGGCCTACTAACGTTATGCTAATAGTCATTAGGTCTACTAACGTTATGCGAATCAAATTTATGCCAAAACAAATTAGTCTTTAACATGATTAAGCCAACATAAAATGTATGCCTAAAAAAATTATGCCAAAGTATTATTATGCCAAAACAAATTGTGCCAAAATCGTTATGCCGAAGTATATTAGGACAAAAAACATTATGCGAAAAGAAGGGATCCCATCCAGATCATTTACACAATTTACATAGTGACTTACCTTTCGCTCCTGAGAAATTCATACCCATTGGAGGGAAAACTCAAAAACTAATCGCAAATTTATATGATAAATATCAGTATATCATTCATTACATTCATTTAAAAGAATGTATTAAAAATGGTCTTGTGTTAAAAAAAAATCATAGAGTTCTTTGTTTTAAACAAGAAAACTTTTTGAAAAAGTACATAGACTTGAATACTAGATTAAGGCAAGCAGCTTCAACATCATTTGAAAGAGATTTTTTTAAACTTTTAAATAACTCTATATTTGGTAAAACAATAGAAAATAAGCGTAAGCATGTTGACATCAAATTAGTTACCAAATGGACAGACACTTCAAATAAAACGAATAAAGTGATTGGTGCTGAGAAATTAATCACAAAACCTAATTTAAAAAGTGTTTCTATATTTGATGAAAATTTTGTAGCTATACAGCTGAGTCCTGAAAAACTTGTTTTAGATAGACCAATATATATTGGATTTGCTGTACTAGAATATTCTAAGCAACATGTATATAACTTTCATTATAATTTCATTAAAAAAAAAAATATGGCAGTAAAGCTAAATTGTGTTACACTGATACAGATAGCTTGTTATATTTAATACACACTGAAGACTTTTATAAAGATATGTGTAATAATTTGTCGGAATTTGATACAAGTAATTTTGGAACTAACAATCATTACAGTATTCCTAAGGTGAATAAAAGCATCCCCGGTTTGTTTAAGGATGAATTAGGAGGTGACCCAATTACTGAATTTATAGGTTTAAGAGCAAAACTGTACTGTATTAAATCATTAAATACTCAAATTAATAAAGCTAAAGGTGTGTCTAAACCTATTACAAGATGTTTAAAACCACAAAACTATAAGAAGGTTTTATTTAAAAACTTAACACTTAAGCGTAAAATGAATATGATTAAATCATTGAAACATGTGCTTTACTCACAAGAAGTAAATAAAGTAGTCTTGAACAGAATAGATGATAAAAGGCAAATCGTATCAAATCAAATTGAGACTGTTCCTTGGGGGCATTTTAATTACATATGTTAACTAGTTTTATATAGAAATGTTCTTTGATAATTTAATTATATGTTTTATATTATTTAATAATTACTAATAAAAAATTGATTCATATACTATGATACTTGACTTTTTACTTGTTTCCTTAAGTAAATACCTAACACCAGTATATTATTATTATTATTTTATTTTGTTGATTTATATAAGATGTTTAAAATGTTTATTAATAAAACACAGTTTATAAAGTATTTTTTATTATATTGAATTTAAATAACACATGTGGTTATAATAAACTCTGAAAACACATAATACACATACCTAATAAGTAACATTTTAAATCCATATTATGAAGTCGAACTTAATTTTTTAACTATTTTGCTCACTAAATGCTCAGTTTCACACATGATATCATCATAATTACTTTTCACTAAATATTGTACATTCACACTTGCACAGTCAGGTTCAGTGTCTATTTCATCCATGTGGCGACCGTCGAGATCATGTATAATTATTTTTATTAGTTGGCGAACATGCCCTGGCTCCTTACGTATAATAAAAGACGTGTTTTTAAAAGATTTTGATTCAGTTTTTTTCTTCTTCTTCTTCTGTTTTTGTTCAGCTAGTTTTTGCTGCTGACTCTCTTCACATACACTTGCCGCTACATCTGCTAACCAGGTATCTTTATCTTGAGCATAGTAGAAAGGATTTATAACTGGATCGATCATCAAATTCTGAAAAACATAGATTTTTGTTGCGTTAATAAATCATCAACAATGAATTTAAGTGATAATAGCAAAAATAGCTCAGATACTTACGTTACACTCAGGGTTATTATTATCTAAAACAGGACTGTAGGATGGTGAGCGTGGCATGATGCTGTAAAAAAAGAGTATGCATTATTAATTATTTTTATTAGATCAAATAATAAAATAATTAAACACATATAAACTTAAAAATATTTACCTTTACAATTTCCTAATAAACGAAAGCGATACGAAACGACTTACTTATGGAAAAGCGGTCAGTGAAGTGAAGTGATTGATAATTTTATAATAAATACACTGCGTAGTCCATATTACATAATTACTATGTATTAATTTGAAAGATGAGAATAACATCTTTCTTGTACTCAACACGAGTTTCAACTTGTTCCTTAAATAAGTATATATGTGCATGTTAAGTAGTTTTTGAATTAATAGGTAAGATGAAGTTGGTTAAGCAACCCATATCCCTCAGTGTTAATAATATAAAATTAAGTGACACCGTTCACCACATCAGACATAGCGCTTTATTGCCAAATACCATTCGCTGTATAATATGTGGTCCATCAAACTGTGGTAAAACGAATGTTATGATTAGTTTATTGCTACATCAAAATGGGGTCAAATTTAGAAATCTTTATCTTTACTCTAAAACTACTTTTCAACCAAAATACCGTTTCTTGACTGAAGTTTTGAATAGAGTACCGCAGATTAACTTCTACGAGTTCTGCGATGATAAAGATGTAATTCCTACAAGTGAAGCTTTAACGAATTCTGTATTTATTTTTGACGATGTTGCGTGTGAAAATCAAGTAAATATCCGCAATTATTTTTGTATGGGTAGGCATAAACAAATCGATTGTTTCTATTTATCTCAAACCTATTCAAAAATTCCAAAGCAATTGTTACGTGACAATGTTAATTTTCTTATTATATTCAAGCAAGATGATGTCAATTTAAAACATATTTATGAAGAGCATGTTAGTTGTGATTTACAGTGGAAAGAGTTCAAAAACATTTGTCAAACTGTTTGGAGCAAACCTTATAATTTTCTACTTATTAATAAAGAATCGTCATTAAATGATAGAAGGTACCGAAAGAATTTCGATATTTTTTTTAAATTTGACTGACTGTGTTTTACATACATATAAGTAATTAATATGCAAAAACAAATCCAGTATAGTTTGTTCTTTAGCTGAAAGAAGTTGTTATAATATATAACATGGAGAAAAATATTAAAATAGAGTTAATGAAGTCTGTAGACTCTATAAATAATAAAATAAAACAATTAAAGGACCAGGAACACTCAATGAGCTTGTCACTCAATAAAATGCAAAAACCTGTCACAGATCCCCTTAAAACTCTGGTTGATACGAATATAAATATGGAAAAAATAAAACATTTAGAAAATACAACACTATCAAATTCTGGGGATATTGAAATGGATGACATTAATACTAGTTCATCTACAAAGTTTGAGGACTGTTACGAACCTAAACTTGATTCTACCCAATTGGTTAAAAAGTCTTCTAAAATAGAATTACCACAAGATTTAGAAATTTTATTAAAGGATCCTGATATCTATGATATTTATGATGGTTTAAATATACCGTTTGGAATAAGAAGTGAAAACAAAGCTTTATTCATGGGAAATTCAGTAGTATCATTTTCTAAAATGGATAGTTTGAATAATGCTTCTGAAATTTTGATTAAAATCGATGATAAATCCTACAATTTAACTCCTGGTTTAAAAGAACTTTTACTTCGAAAGAAACCTGATTTAAAATTAATAACCAGCAAAGATAAATTTGTTTACAAGGATATCTTGCATTATACAAATGCTCATAAAAGAGACTTTAATCCAAAAGGGCAAATAAAAGGTGATAAAGGAATAAAATATCGTGAAATAATCAGACCATTGTTTTCCGAAACGTTTAACGATGATATTCATACTAAACTTGGAGGAAACTTGCCAAAGTTAAAGCAATATAAAAACAATACTGACCTGGTATATTGGGACGACCCCAACGAATTGGTTGAGAGATTGAAATTATTAGTTGCTTCAAGAGATGCTGGTAATACAAACCATGATAATGAAATTTTATCTATAGTAGAAGAATTAAAAGAAGCTGATATAATTAAAGAATAAATAGTAGCACTTCCATGGTTTTCTTTCAGTATCATTGCTGGATTCAAGACGAATATTATGTACTGAATTTTGAATATGAGTAAAGCCGATGTGGTAAACGAAATTCATAAAAATGCAAGGGTAAACTTCCCACGAAGACATGTTGTTATGAAAGATATAGATAACCTTTGGCAAGCAGACTTAATTGATATGCAATCTATTTCTAAGGAAAATAAAAAATATAGATTTATTCTTACTGTTATAGATACATTTTCGAAATAAGCTTGGGCCTTTCCTTTGAAAAGTAAAGAAAAAGACGTTGTATGCAACTCTTTCAAGATTTTGTTGGATAAAGGGCGGATACCCAAAAATTTACTAACCGATAATGGAACTGAATTTTATAATAATAAATTTCAAAAACTTATGAAATTTTATTCTATAAACCATTATTCAACTTTCTCAACAAAAAAGGCATCAATAGTTGAGCGATTTATCAGAACATTGAAATCTAAACTGTATAAGGAATTCAGTTTAAAAGGTGATTATAATTGGGTAGATAATACCCTTAATAATGTTATTTACAAATACAATCACACCTATCATCGCACTATTGATGAAATCCCCGCAAACGTGGATAATACTAATAAAGAACGCATATTAGGGAGATATTTCAGGTTGGTAAAAACCAATACTATAAAAAGCAAATTTAAAGTTGGTGATTATGTACGTATCAGTAAGTACAAAGGAACATTTGAAAAAGGATATACCCCCAACTGGTCGACAGAAATATTTAAAATTCGAAAAATACAAAATACAACTCCTATCACCTACTTAATTGAAGATACAATCAGAGACCAACCCATTTTAGGTGCATTTTATAAACAAGAGCTACAAAAGACAAAACATCCTAATTTGTATTTAGTGGAGAAAGTTCTAAGAAGTAAAGGAAATAGGGTTTTAGTAAAATGGTTAGGTTTGTCTTCTTCTGAAAATAGTTGGATTGACAAATCGAATATTTATTAAGTGTTCAACTCATTATGCATCAGTCATATGATGGGTAGTGGAGAGAGCAGTCTTCTCAATTGGTTTATAAATAATTTACCATTTGAATTACATTTACCAGGATACAATTATTGCGGACCTGGCACTAAATTAATTAAAAGGCTTACACGCGGAGATAAAGGCATTAATAAATTGGACGAATATTGCAAAGAACACGACATTGTCTATCAGAAGTCTTCAAACTTAAGGGATCGCCACAAGGCAGATTTCGTTTTGTTAAATATGGCTAAAGAACGAGCAATTGCCTCAGATGCGAGTGTAGGGGAAAAACTGGCAGCACGTTTAGTAAGCAGCGCTATGTTAACAAAGATTAAAACTGGTTCTGGCCTAAAAAAAGGAAGTAAAAAGTGTTCTCCAAAAATTACATCTGGAAAAGGGTTGAAAAATAAATTTAAAAATGTTATTAACAAAACAAAAAGACACATAAAAAAATTAAAACCAAAATGTAAAAAAGTTGCGATAGAATTAGCTATGGCTGCTACCAGAGAATTAGCAAATGATTCACCCATTAAACTTCCTCGTGTTATTCCTATACCAAAATCTGGTGAAGTATTACCTTTGATTCCTATTTTCGCTGGTTTATCTGCGGCAGGCGCTCTAGCAGGTGGTGCAGCTGGTATTGCTAAAACCATAAATGAATTCAAGATGGCAAAAAAGTTGTATGCTGAATCGAAAAGGCATAATGAAAAGATGGAAGCTCTCTGCATCGGAAAGGGACTTCACCTTAAACCACATAAAGGTGGGCTCGGAATTTTCGTTTCGAAAGAAAAAAACTAAAATATCGGAGCTTTGAGTAATTTAGACATTTTGAAGTATGGAAATAATATTCCCTATTTTAGAGGTGTCTTTATGAGAGATGAGCTCCCTAAATACCCTTTTAAAAAAGAATGTGGAGTAATTAATTTAGATAGCTCTAAAAATCCTGGTTCTCATTGGGTAGCCTATGTAAAATACAATAATTATATTGAGTATTTTGACAGTTATGGAGATCTTAAGCCTCCGAAGGAATTTATAAAATATGTGGGTTCCGAAGTTCACTATAATTATGATAATATTCAGCGTGATCACCCTTTCAATTGTGGACATCCTTGTTTGAACTTTTTGAATAATTTTTGGTATAGTGAAAGAATAAAATAAACAGAATCATGTAAAAGAGTTCAGTATACGAGCATGTCTACTACGGTTACCATCTCTGGAAATAAATCAGAACTGGTTACATACTTTCAACCACCACTACATTTATCTGAACAATACGAGTGCGGTTTGCTATACTTTGCAGTCTTAAATTCAAGACCAATTATTCCTATTAATAAGAGCAGTCCTTTTGTGGTAAGAATCGAATGTGATCTTGTTCACGGTTCGTACTGTAACGGATTACCAACTCATTTCATTCATGAATTTGTATGTGCGTTATTTACTATCTAGTAAACAAAAATATAATTTCATCTATATCAGTTAAGATTGTTGATCAACTTGGTCATTGTATTAATTTTGGAGAAGAATATATTCAACTACGTCTGCATTTAAGAAAAACAAAATGATAGTATATTATAAAAACACCCACGTGAAAACAAAACCTCTTAGTTCTTCTACGATTGCCAAAGTGCAGAGACGTAAGAACGTTAAGAAATTGACTAAAGCAAATAAAGATTTTCTTAAAGCCCTAGGGTTTAAAGTATGAATATACTACAGATTACTGAATCACCCCACTTCGACACTTCGATTGAAAGTTATGAAGTACATTCATACAATCCATACAACAACAGCTTTAGAGAAAACGATGAAATCAGAATTCCCATACACCAACAAGACACATACGTGCTACCATCAGCCAGTTCAATTTACATCGAAGGTCAAGCAAAACTCTTTGGAAAAGATGGGAATCCGATCAAAAAAACTGTTACTTTCACTAATAACCCTGTTATGTTTTTGTTTCAAGACATCAGGTACGAAAAAAATGGTATTGAAATAGACCGTATAAAAAATTCAGGAATAACGTCAACAATAAAATCATACATCTCATTAAATGAAGCAGAAAATAAAGTTGCTGTCCTATGGGGTTGGAGTTTAGAAGGATTTCAAAGTGATGGATATTTTAGTGCTGTGATACAATTAAATAAAGTTTTAGGATTTGCAGAGGATTACAATAAAATAGTGATAAATTGTAAACATGAACTTATATTGAACAGAAATAACACTAACTTAAATAGTGTCATTCTTACTGATGATATTGCTCATTTTCAAATAGACATTCAAAGAGTTCAGTGGAGGGTGCCACACATAAAAGTATCAGACCGAGAACGACTAACACTGTTAAAACATTTAGAAAGAGATAAACCTATCCAGATGGCGTTTAGAAATTGGGATTTATACGAGTATCCGTTACTACCTAAAACCACAAAGCATTCTTGGTCAGTTAAAACTGCTTCACAATTGGAAAAGCCCAGATATGTAATTTTTTGTTTACAAACTAATCGAAAAAATAATAAAACTAAAGACAGTTCAGTATTCGATCATTGTGACATAACAAACGTGAAGCTCTTTTTGAATTCACAATATTATCCATATGAACCTTTAGGTTTAAAGTTTTCTGAGAACAAATATAGTATATTATATGAAATGTTTGTGAAATATCGTCAGTCGTATTACAACTGTCCAGTAGACCCATTGCTTGACCTAAAAGAGTTCAAAGAAAAAGCTCCTCTCTTTATATTAGACTGTTCAAGACAAAACGATAGCCTAAAAACAGGTCCAGTGGACGTAAGGTTGGAGATTGAATGTTCTACAGCAATACCAGATAAGACGACTGCATATTGTTTGATTATAAACGATCGACTTGTGGAATACAAACCTCTCAGCAAGGGAGTGACGTCACGGAAGTCGGTGCACATCACCTGTTTGTGTCATCTCTCAAATAAAATAATAAACATTAGTTATATTGAATAAAGTTTATAGTGACATCATAACAATAGTGGAACTTACTTGCTAGTTCGTTTAAAAGTTATACAGCAGTGTTACGGCAGTGTAAATCCTAAAAAACTTAATTACATTTCGTTCTTTTTTTAATTATTGAAGCTACTCGTACATTTTATTTGTGACTGATACCTCCAAGAAGTGACATTAAACAACATTAAAAAAAAAAGTGTTGCTAGTATAGACCCACAGATATTGCATCTGGATCGATAGTTTTTCGCGGAATAGGTGACATCTAGCGTTACCAAGGTAACTAGTGCGGAGGACGCCATCTAGCAGCGATTAGCCGTACCACGTTGAAACATGGCCAAGTGTGCAGCGTGTGGAAAATTCCTGTCAGCGAAAGGGGGCGCTACGTGTGGTAACTTCGCTTGCCACAACAGGTACCATCTCGCTTGCTTACCCGATACAACGCAGGTAAGCAGCGACTGGCTATGCCCGGAATGTAAAAATAAATTACCTAAGGGCGAAAATAGCGCCACACCCGTCAGGGGACTGGGAAGTAGTGCCTCGACTACTGAAGCGGTTGCGGGAGGCTCATCAGCTGCACTGGACCAGGGCACTACGAAAAGGTCGCCGGCCAAGCCCCCCGTCCCAGCACCTAAAGAAATATCTCGGGCGGGGAGCGATCAGGGTACTGATGGGGAACCCTCGCCTGACACGCAGCTCACCCTTCGTGAGGAAATACGGCTGTTCAGGTCGGAGCTGCGCGAGGTACGGGATGAAATGCGGGAGTTTCGTCGGGAGATGGCTGGCCTTCATGCATCGTTGGGAGTCTGTACCCAACGGGTCGATAGTCTGGAAGCCAGAATTGAGGCTCTGGAGTGCAAGCAGAGTGTTGCACTGTCTGACAGCAAAGTCAGCAAACTGGAGCATATGGTGGGACAGCTACAACAAGAACTCAACGACCGCGAACAGGATTTGCTAAGCTCCGACTTGGAAATATCCAACATCCCGGACATTCCTGGAGAAAATGTAGTGCACACTGTTGGGCTAGTAGCGGCTAAACTTGGGGTGACCCTGGAGGAACGTGACATCGTGTTCGCTCAGCGTGTGGGGCTGCGTCTGGAGCGGGAAATGCATGCAACTGCTGCGGCCGCAGCGAGTTCAGCGGGTGAAGCGGCGACAGTGGGGCGCGGGCGGCGCATTGTGGTGCGTCTGACGCGCCGCGCTGTGCGCGATGAGCTGCTGAAGGGCGCGCGAGTACGCCGGGGATCCACAACAGCGGACTTTGGTCTCTCCGCGCCTCCGAGACGCTTCTTTCTCAATGAGAGGCTTACGCGTAGCAACAAGCACCTGTTTTACCTGGTGCGTGAGGCTGGCGGTCGACTCGGGTGGCGATACACGTGGACGAAGAACGGCCGTATCCTCGCCAAGCAGGGAGATGGCAAACCGACTCACTGCATTCGCACTATGGAGGACCTATCACGTGTTTTTGGCCAGGACATATCTGTTGAAAAGGATGCCTAGGTTTTTGGTCTTGTCTTGCATGTGTCATGTGGCTTTTACTTTAAGTTCAAATGTTTTTCCAAACCGTTATATACTTTTAAGTGTACTCCGTGCGAGGTCATCAGTCTTCCTGTATTTGTATTCAATTGCCTCAGTCTATGGTTCAACTGCCCGAGCATTGACTACATGCATATACACACATTATTTATCTAGAAAACTATTATTCTTATGCTATACTATTAATATAATCATAACTAATATTCGACTACACTATATCTTACGAACTAATATATACAAGGATTCACGCACTATTTACATAAAATATGCTATATACACTGCCCATGAAAATGACTAAGACCAAGAATCTAAAAGTTGGTTTGTTTAACGCAGGGTCGTTGGGTTCCCCACCGAATGTGTCTCCACGTTGCCGTCGTGGTGGGGCTTGCGCGTCCCAATGATCTTGCGAGCTTTCCCGGTAGAGCCACTCATGCCGGAAGGTCGCAAGTGAGGGATCAGACAAAGAGAGACACACGAGGGGCACACCGTTCGGAGACCTGAGCAGTGTTTGGGTCTGCGGACGGTGTGCGTGTCAAGCTTGCTCGCTGCTCTCTGGTACGCGTCTGATCATCAGACGTGACTGTGGGAGCAGCGAGCGAGCGGTGAGGTGAGGGGAGGAGAGGAGGCCCTGAGATGGGGCGGAGAATACAGGGACCGCACCCTTTAAAGGAAAACCAAATCGGACTCTGGCTCTTGTAAAATAAGTCCCCAGGTGGGTCCCGACTGCTCGGCGGTCGGGGAATCCCACCCCGCTTCGGCGGGCTGCCCTCCGTACTCTGGGGTGGGCAACAAACGCCATCCATCTGTCCTTCCGGACACAAACGACGACCACAGGCCTGACAAACGGACAACGAACAAGAATAAAAAAAATGATGACCATGGACCCTCCGGCTCCAAGCCCATGGAGGAGATGCTGGTACGGGACGCGCCACACTCCAAACTTTGGAGGAAGCCGTCGCTCGAGCGCGGGAAGGGTGCGGTGTCGGATTCCGACTCCGCATCTGCTGGAAGCGCCATGAGCGAGGAGATTGCTGGTGGGGAGGTTGCGGGGGCTACGGAGATCAATAAGTTCTTCCGGAAGCGTCCGAGACCGGAGGATGACCAGGGGTCGTCCTCCGAGGGAGAGCTGGCCTCAGCTCGAAAAGTCCCCACCAGCAAGCGAGGTAAAGGTCGAGGAGGCAAGGGACGACGGCTCGCCGCCCAGGAGGCTCGGCGAACGGCGAAGCTCGCCGAGGAGGGGCGGCACCCCGGGATGAGCGATCCCAGACCTCTCTCGGGGTCTTCGGATGGCGAGTCCGAAGCCGCTGGTGCCCCCGACGGTGGACGACAGAACCGAAAGGCCGGGTTCGCGGAGGCCGTTGAGGCCGTTGTTCGCGCTGTGACCCTGAAGAGGACGATAGCGTCCAAAAACAGGGCCATAAGCGAGGCGGCGGCCTCTATTCTGGAGGCAGCGGAGGCCACCTTTCGCAGGCCTGCGACGGACGAAACGTCCAAACTGCGGAAGGAGGTCGCTCGCTTGGCGGCCACCACGGAGCTTCTCCAAAAGGAGAATGAGAAGCTCCGAGCGGACCTGGCCGGTCTCCGAGGAGCCGGTTCACGAGGGCCGTTACAGCCTCCAGGGGGGCAAAAGCAGGGGCAAAGCCGGCCCTTGCCTGCGCCGGGTCCGGCGCCTGAGAACCAGGTGCTGGACCTGGTGCGGCAGGAGCTGGCCGCCTTCCGGGAACGGTTTTCCGTCCTGGAGGGCATCGTTCTGCGCCCCCCGCTAGCGGCGGATCAATAGGGGAAAAAGGCGGCGTCGTACGCGGCCGCTGCGGCTGCCAAGCCGGGTACGTCCGGCCAGGCCAGCGCAGGGGCCGGGCCGGCGAAGTCGGCACCTGCAAAGCCGGCATCGGGTAAACCGGTGCCGGCCAAGCAGAAGAAGGGCGGAGCGGCTGCACAGGCGGCGCAGGCTCCAGCGCCGGCAGTGCAGCCCTCACCTTCCGACCCGCCTTCCAACTCCTCTGCCGAAGCCGGTTGGCAAGTGGTAGGGGAGAAGAAAAAGGCGGGCAAGGCAGCCAGGGCGGCTAAAAAACGTGCGAGGAAGCGGCGGCAGAAGGAGCGACGCGTCGCCGCGATGCTCCGCGCCCCAAAGACCGCAGCTGTAGTGCTAACACTACAGCCAGACGCGGTCAAGAGGGGCGTGTCGTACGGCGACTTGTTAACCAAGGCAAAGGAGACGGTAGACCTCCGGGAGCTCGGCATCGTCGGGGGCCTCCGGTTGCGGGTAACCATGACTGGTGCCCGTATGCTGGAGATCCCCGGGGAAGCCAGCGGCCCAACCGCAGACGCTCTGGCCGAGAGGCTCAGGGCGTCCTTGAACGCGGAAGATGCCCGAGTGTCCAGGCCCACCAAATGCGCTGATATGCGCATCTTGGGCCTGGACGACTCCGTCACGGAGGAGGAGGTCGTGGCCGCCGTGGTCAGGACGGGAGGGTAGAGCACCCTCCCGTCCTGGCCGAGCAAGTCAAGGCAGGCACCATACGTCCTGACTACACGGGCATGCGCACCGTCGTGGTGAGCTGCCCCGTGACGGCGGCCAAGAAGATTACAGAGGGTCGAAGACTTCTGGTGGGCTGGGTGTCGGCGCAGGTAAAGCTGCTGGAGCCCAGGCCTCTGAGGTGCTTCCGCTGCCAAGTGGGGAACCACACGGGGGCGTGTTGCACCTCGGAGGTTGACCGCAGCGAGCTTTGCTTCCGCTGCGGTCAGCCCGGTCACAAAGCTGGCTCCTGCAACGCCGCGCCGCACTGCACTGCATGTGCGGCAGCTGGCAAGCCAGCCGAGCACTGGGCTGGGGGCAAAGCCTGCCCTCCACCCACGAAAGCTGGGGGTAAGAAGCCCTCTTCTGCCGTCTCCGTGCCAGCCGCCGCTTCCGCCGCCGCCGCTGCCACCGCCGCTGATGTAGCCGCCGCAACAGCGGCGGCTGCTACACCGGAGCCCACTAAGGGTGCCCGGGAGGAGGCCGAAATGGAATGCCAATAACGGCTCCATTACGCCTCCTCCAGGCGAACATCAACCACTGCGCCGCCGCTCAGGACCTGTTGGTCCAGAGCATGGCGCAGTGGTTGATCAATATCGCCGTGGTCGCTGAGCCGTACTACGTCCCGCCCAGGGATGACTGGGTGAAGGACCTGGACGGCTCAGTGGCCCTTATTTCGTCGGCCGCCGCCGGTACCCCGTCCCTTGAGTGCGTTAGGAGAGGACAGGGGTGCGTAGCAGCACGGTTCGGGGAGATTGTAGTAGTGGGAGTCTACTTCTCCCCGAACCGAACTCTCGCCGAATTCCACAACTCCCTTAGGGAGCTGCGTATCGTCGTCGTCGGGTATCGTCCCCTCCCCGTGATTGTTCTCGGGGACTTCAATGCCAAGAACTTGGCTTGGGGTTCCCGTTATACGAACGTGCGGGGTAGGATGGTGGAGGACTGGGCTCTGGAGACAGGCCTGGTCGTCCTAAATCGGGGTTCTGTCCCCACGTGTGTGCGGATGCGGGGTGACTCCGTGGTGGACATTTCGTTCGCCAGCCCCGCTCTGTCACCGCGTGTCGTCGACTGGCGCGTTGTGGAGGAGGTGGAGACCTATTCCGATCACCGGTATATCCGGTTCGACGTCTCCGCCCAGACCTCAAGCGCGCCGGTCCGACAGACCCCGAGTGGTCCGCGGTGGGCGCTGAAGCAGCTGGACCGGGAGCTTCTCCTGGAAGCCTCGATCGTGCAGGCCTGGGTGTCACCACCGGACAGGCCTGCTGACATAAACGACGAGGCGGAGCGGTTCCGGGAGACCATGTCGGAAATATGCGACGTGGCAATGCCCCGGGTCCAGCCAAGACGCGCCCGCCGTCAGGTGTACTGGTGGTCGCGCGAGCTGACGTCGCTTCGAGAAGCGTGCGTTGCTGCGCGTCACCCGTACACCAGGCATCGCCGGCTCCGCATCCGCCCTCCGGATGCGCAGGCCAGGGAGGCGGAGCTGTACGAGGAGTACAGAGCGGCGAAGACCGCCCTCCAAGCGGGGATCTTGCGGGCCAGGGATCTGGCTCGCAAAGAGCTGCTGGAGTCTCTGGACGGGGACCCGTGGGGAAGACCCTATAAAATGGTGCGGAACAAACTCCGCACCTGGGCCCCCCCGTTGACGCAGAGTCTCCGGCCCCAGCTAGTGGAGGACGTGGTGAGCGCTCTGTTCCCTACGCGAGGGGACCATGCTCCCCCGCCTATGGCTCCGCTACCCGTGGTGCCCGATGCGGACCACACCGACGACGGCAACGACGACGACGATACTCCGGAGGTGACCGAGGTAGACCTGAGAGCGGCGGTTAACAGGCTGAAGGCCAAAAATACCGCCCCAGGACCCGATGGCTTGCCTGGGAAAGCCTGGGTCCTGGCCTCGGAGGCTCTCGGGCCTCGACTACGTGGGCTCCTAAGCGCATGCTTGGAGAGGGGCCAGTTCCCACGTCGCTGGAAGACGGGGAAACTGGTCCTCATTGCGAAGCCAGGGCGCCCTGCGGACTCTCCGTCCGCATACCGGCCCATCGTGCTGCTCGACGAGGTGGGCAAGCTCTTTGAAAGAGTCATTGCAAACCGCCTCGTCAAGCACTTGGTGAGAGTTGGGCCGGATCTGGCGGAGAACCAATTTGGTTTCCGCGCGGGGCGCTCGACGGTGGACGCCATCATGCGCGTGAGAGCCCTCACGACGGGGGAGGCGATTTCCCGGGGCGGGGTGGTGGTGGCGGTGTCTCTTGACATCGCCAACGCGTTCAACACCCTGCCTTGGAGTTGCATCGGGGAGGCACTCCGGTATCACCGAGTGCCAACCTACCTCTGTCGCGTGGTCGAGGACTACTTGACGGATAGAGCCGTCATCTACCCCGGTCACCGGGGAGAGTGGAATCGGCGAGAGATGTCGTGCGGTGTTCCACAGGGTTCGGTTCTGGGGCCGCTCCTGTGGGACATCGGTTACGACTGGGTGCTGCGCGGCGACCTCCCTTGCGGCGTCAGTGTTGTTTGCTACGCTGACGACACGCTGGTTCTGGCGCAGGGGGGGTCGCACCAGGCGGCGGTCGACCTGATGACACGCGGGGTTGCAGCAGTCGTTGGGAGGATCCGGCAACTGGGTCTCGAGGTGGCCCTACACAAGTCCGAGGCCATGTGTTTTCACGGACCTCGGAACCGGCCACCATCGGGATCCCAGATAACGGTAGGAGGGGTTTGCATCGGCGTCGGGTCGACGATGAGCTACTTGGGTCTCGTCCTCGACAGCCGGTGGAACTTTGCGGAGCACTTCCGCCGTTTGGCTCCCAAACTGGGGCGGGCCGGGGCTGCCCTCAAGCGGCTCTTGCCCAACCTAGGGGGACTATCGCCTCCTGCCGGAGGCTGTACGCGGGGATCGTGCGGTCCATGGCCCTTTACGGGGCCCCGGTGTGGGCGCTGTCGCTGAGGCGACTGCCAGCGCGCCACCTGGTCTCGGCCCAGAGGGTCATGGCCATCCGGCTGATCCGGGGATACCGCACGGTCTCCGGCGAGGCGGCGAACCTCCTTGCCGGATTGCTGCCGTGGGATCTAGAGGCGAGAGCCCTCGCGCACGTCTACGTGTTGCGCGTGGAGGCGCTACGCCGGGGCGAAACTCTGCTGCCGCGGCAGATTGCTGCGCAGCGGACGGAGCTCCGGCGGGATCTCACGGAGGTATGGAGACAGCGACTGCTGCAACCCAGCGCTGGGCACGCCGCCATTGCGGCGATAAGTCCCCTCTTTGAGGAGTGGTTAGAGAGACGCCACGGCGTCCTCACCTTCCGCCTGACACAGGTGCTCACCGGACCCGGCTGTTTCGGGAGGTACCTGTGTCGGATCCAGCGGGAGGACACGTCCGGGTGTCATCACTGTGTGGATCGCCCGGAGGACACGGTGGAGCACACGGTGGAGGTCTGCCCTGCCTGGGCGGAGCACCGCCGTGTCCTCATCGAGGCGATCGGCGGCGGCGACCTCTCACGTCCGGCCCTGGTTCAAGCCATGGTCGGGAGCGAGGAGGCATGGGAGGCGGCCGCCTCCTTCTGCGAAGCAGTAATGCTAGCGAAGGAGGAGGCGGAGCGCGTGCGAGAGAGGGAAGCCCCTCTATCCAGCCGCCGCAACAGGAGGAGACGCCCCGGGCGTCGGGAAACGCAGGGCGATTCCCGGCCACCGTAGGCGCGGGCCTGCGGATGGCGAGCTATGGGTGGCTCGCCGTCCGATAGCAACCAGGCCCGAGTCGACGGCGCGTCGTGTTCCACGCGCGCCTCAAAGAGCCGTCAGCAAAGAAGACGGGGCCCCATAGGGTCAGTGCCTGCTAGGGTTGCGGAATTTGTTCGAAAGAGTCACCGCGGCCCTGGAACGCAAAGGGCACAAGCAGGAACACGGGTGGGTTTTAGTCAGTAAGAGTCTGACACTCCCTTCCGCTCCGCCCAGAGCGGGAGAAGTCATTTGATGATTTCCCATCCAAAAAAAAAAAAAAAAAAGGGTCGTTGGGTTCTCGCCATGATGAGTTTTTAGTAGCCATGGAAAATGTTGCGGTGGATATCATGGCGATAAACGAGACCTGGCTCCGGCAGGGGGAGGAGGGCCGCGCGCCCAGCGTGCCGGGCTACCGGCTGCGGCACGTGCCGCGCGCGCGCTCCGTGCGCAGCGGCCGCGGCGGCGGCGTGGGCTTCTACGTGCGGCGCGGGGTGCGCGCGCGCAGAGTGCCGCACCCGCCCGCGCCGCAGGTCGAGCAGATGTGGCTCCGACTGAATGTCAACTCGCAATCGGTTGTAGTTGGCACTGCATACAGGCCGCCGTGGCTCGATGTCAATGTCTTCCTGGATGCGCTTACTGACTCTCTATCATCTTTAACAAGCGCAGACAAAGTCATTCTGTTAGGTGATTTCAATATTAACATGTTAAGCCACTCGGAAAACAAAGCAAAACTACTTAACAACTTCTTAGTCTCCTGTAAACTAAATCAAATCGTTACTAAGCCTACACACTTTACGGACCACAGCGAGACACTCATTGACATTGTGTGTACTGATGCCCATGTACGTGAAGTTTCTGTATCTCACATACCTGAGCTCGGCCAACATGCAATTATATCAGTGGAATTTAATTTTAAGATTGAGAAGCCGTCACCGCAATGGGTCACCTACAGGCCTCTTAAAGACATACTGCTTGACCATTTTAATAAAGACCTGAATAAGATTGATTGGGAGTATATTGAAAGCCTGGAGGATGTCAATTCCATGGTAGAAACTTTTAATAATTACATACTGAATTTATTTAATTTACACGCACCACTTAAAAGAGTTTTGATTAAAAATAAATCACTGCCATGGTTAACAGACACGGTTAAGGAAATGATGAGGTTGCGAGACCGCAGTCATATTAGGGCAAAAGCCACTAAATCTTCAAATAAATTTCAAACATATAGGGAGCTTAAATATATTGTTAGAGCCGCTATCGAAAGTGAGAAGTGTGCGTATTATAAAACAAACATAAATCTAAACATTAAACAGCCTAAGAAGCTATGGAATCATATAAAATCCTCTGTAGCTATTTCAAAAAAACCAGAGCCCACCTTACCGCACTTTTGTAGTGATCCAGATAAAATTAACAAACACTTTCTAGATGTACCAGGTAGTGGTGTGGTAACTAAAGCTGACCTCTCTTACTTTGAACACCACCGATTTAGCAATTGTCATTTCCAACTTAAGCCTGTCCAGGAAGACATGGTTCTGAGGCTTATGCGTAGTGCCTACCAGTGTAAAAGAACTTCGCCCTATCAGTCTGTTGCCATGTCTCTCCAAGGTACTGGAAAAGGTTGTCTCCAACCAGCTTCAGACATACCTTGAGGAGAACAATATATTGCCGCTTCTTCAATCTGGTTTTCGGAAGGGACACAGCACAGCCACAGCTCTTCTTGATGTGGTCGGAAATATCCTCGAAGCCAGAGACAAAGGCATGCGTACCATGCTTGTCCTGCTCGACTTTTCACGTGCTTTTGACTCCATTAATACTTCACTTCTCCTCTCCAAGCTGTCCTATTATGGATGTCAGCCTGAGACAGTACAATGGTTTCAAAGTTACTTGACTCACCGAACTCAGTTGGTCCAGGTTACTTCTGATCCCCACCGAATGTGTCTCCACGTTGTCGTCGTGGTGGGGCTTGAGCGTCCCAATGATCTTGCGAGCTTTCCCGGTAGAGCCACTCATGCCGGAAGGTCGCAAGTGAGGGACCAGACCAAGAGAGACACACGCCTGCTCGCTGCTCTTTGGTACGCGTCTGATCATCAGACGTGACTGTGAGAGCAGCGAGCGGGTGGAGAGGTGAGGTGAGGAGAGGGCCCTGAGAAGGGGCGGAGCGAATAGGGACCGCACCCTTAAAAGGAACTAAATCAAAAAAGGCGAATGCAAAATGAGTCCCCAGGTGGGTCCCGACTGCTCAGCGGTCGGGGAATCCCACCCCGCTTCGGCGGGCTGCCCTCCGTACTCTGGGGTGGGCACCAAACGCCTTCCGCTTGCCAGTGGCAACACGAGCCGAGGAGGCTCCCAATCGTCGTCATCCGAGTCCGCTTCCTTTAAGGAGCTGATGGCGTACGGTTGCGTAGAGGAGGGTTCGCCTGAGCGCCGGGGTGGTGCGGAGTCGGATTCCGGCTCCGTGCCAGACCTAGTAACGGTCAGCTCGGCGGGCTCTGGAGACGAGGGAGGGGGGGCTGCTGCGGAGAGCGTGAGGTTCTTCCGCAAGCGGCCCAGACGGGAGGATGACAAGGAGTCGTCCTCCGAGGGCGAGTTCGCCTCCGCCCGCAAAATCCCCACCGCTAGGCGGGGCAGGGGCAGTGAGGCAGGGAGGGGGCTGGCTCCCTCTACCCGGGAGGCGGGGCGTCGGGGCGAGAGGTTGGTGGAGGAGGAGCGTTGCCCTGGAGGGAGCGGTCGTGGGGCTCCTTCTACTCGTCCGCCTCTTCTCGACTCTGACGACTCGGAGCCCCCGGGAGAGGTGCCTCCCGCTAATGAGGACCAGAGGGCCCAGTTTGCGGAGGTCGTGGAGGCCGCGATCCGCGCTGTGGCCTTCAAGAGGAAGCAGTCCTCGAAGCGGGAGGCCATCAGCGCGGCCAAAGCCTCCATCCTGGCGGCAGCGGCGGCCAACGTCGGCGGGGCAAAGGAGGCCAAAGAGGCGTCTGAGTTGCGGGCGGAGGTCGCCCGCCTCGCGGTTCTTACGGAGCGACTCGTTCGCGAGAATGAGTCGCTCCGGAGGGACCTGGCGGGGATGGCCAGAGCGGCCTCCGTGGAGCCGCGAGGGGGACTGAGTCCGGCAGCGCCGGAGGGGGGCCGAGTGCTGAGCCAGGTGCGGGACCTGGTGCGGCAGGAGCTGGCTCCCTTCCGGAGGCAGTTCTCCATGCTGGAGGACATGGTCCGGCGTCCCCCAACAGCGGCAACAGTGGCGACTCAGAGGGCCCCGGGCCAGCAGCAGAAGGCGGCTTCGTACGCGGCCGCCGCGGCTGCCAGCCCGGGAACGTCCGGCAAGGCGAAGGCAAAGGCCAAGGGCGGAGCAGCGCCAGCGCCTGTGGCGCCGGCGGCCGCGACGCCGGCGACGACCAAGTCGGCCCCGGCGAAGAGGGGTGGGAGGAAGGCTCGGGGAGGAGCGGCTAAGGCTGCAGCGCCAGTGGTGCCGCAGCCGCCCCCACCCCCACCCTCGGACCCTCCTGCGGCCGGGGCCGAGTGGCAGGTTGCTGGCCAGAAGCGGAGGGCCAAAGAGGCTGCCAGGAAGAAGGCGAGGAAGCAGCGGCGGAAGGCCAACGCCATTGCGGCGAGGCTTCGCGCCCCGAAATCCGCGGCTGTAGTTTTAACACTGCAGCCGGAAGCGGAACAGAGGGGCGTGACTTATCTCGCCGTATTGAAGCGGGCGAAGGAGGCGGTGAGCCTCCAAGAGCTGGGCATCAGCGGGGGCATCGGGGTCAGGAGGACCTTGACCGGTGCCCGGAAGCTCGAGCTCGCCGGAGCGGAGAGTGGCCCGTTCGCGGACGCCCTGGCCGAAAGGCTGAGGGCGGTCCTACCCGCGGACGAGGTCCGGGTGTCCAGGCCGACTAAGCGCATTGACATGCGCATAGTGGGCCTGGATGACTCCGTGACGGAGGGGGAAATTGTGGCCGCCGTCGCCAGGACTGGGGGGTGCTCTGCCGAGCTCGTCAAGGCGGGCACCCTCCGGCCTGACAACACGGGCATGCAAACCCTTGTGGTGAGCTGCCCCGTGACGGCGGCCAGAACTGTGTCGGAGGGCCGAAGGCTCTTGGTGGGATGGGTGTCTGCGCGGGTAAAACTGCTGGAACCCAGGCCTCTGAGGTGCTACCGCTGCCATGTGGGCAACCACACGGGAGCTATGTGCCCCTCGGAGGTGGACCGCAGCGGACTTTGTTTCCGCTGTGGTCAGCCCGGTCTTCGGGCCGGCTCGTGCGAGGCCACGCCGCACTGCAGTGCATGTGCGGCTGCTGGCAAGCCGGCCGAGCACTGGGCTGGGGGAAGGGCCTGCGCGCCTTCCGCCCCGACCAAGGGCAAGAGGTCCGCCGCCGCCGCCGCCTCTGCCGCCGCCGCGGCTTCCGTCGCCGCTTCTGCCGCTTCTGCTGCGGGTGCTGCGACTTCCAACGCTCGGGAGGGTGCTGAGATGGAGTGCCAGTAATGGTCCCATTTCGGCCCCCTCCAGAGACAAGTCGGCCGCTGTGCTATTGCGCAGTGGCTGATGCCTGGGGACGGTGAGCGTGGGTGGCTCGCCGTCCAATACCAGGTTGAGTCGACGACGCGTTGTGTTCCACGCGCGCCGAAGGAGCCGTCAGCACCAACGACGGGACCCCATAGGGTCGGTGCCTGCTAGGGTTGCGGAATTTGTTCGAAAGAGTTACCGCGGCCCTGGAACGCATAGGGCACAAGAAGGATCACGGGTGGGTTTTAGTCAGTAAAAGTCTGACACTCCCTACCGCTCCACCCAGGGCGGGAGGGGTCATTTGATGATTTCCCATCCAGAAAAAAAAAAAAAAAAAAAAAAAAGGTTACTTCTGATAGTGATGGAGCTGTTAAGTGCTCTGACCCTAAGTGCGTGAACAGGGGTGTACCACAAGGATCAATCCTTGGTCCACTGCTCTTCATCCTGTACAGTGCTGACATTACAAACTGCCTGCTCCACTCTAAGTTCCACCTATATGCTGACGACTTGCAGATGTATTTGCCATTTCATCCCCAGGAGGCTACCGCCACTGTAAATAGAATGAACGAGGATTTGGATAGGATTTCAGCCTGGTCAATAAGGAATTCTCTGGTTCTGAACCCAATTAAGTCTAAGTTTATTGTTACAGGAACCAGAGAATTTTTAAGTAAAATTAGTAATGTCAGCTTGGACTTGAGGATTGACGGGTGTTCCATTGAAAGGGTACAGGAAGCCCGTAATCTTGGAGTAGTTTTTGATGAACAACTACATTTTGAGACTCATGTCATGGAGGCTGTGCGCAACTGCTTTTACCGTCTCAAGCTACTGTACCGTGTTCGTCCCTATATAAATGTGGATATACGTGTCATGCTCTGTGAGTCACTGGTTTTATCCAAGCTAAACTATGCTGACACAGTGTACGGGGCATGCATTCTTGGTAGGAGCGAAAGGCTGATCCAGCGGGTACAGAATGCTTGTGCAAGATTTTGTTTTAATGTCCCTCCTCGAGCTCACATAACCCCATTTTTAAATAAGGGTAATTTGATGAGAATGTCGGATCGAAGAAAGCTCCATCTGGCTACCCTGTTATTTGGCATAATTCTCACAAAAAAACCAGTCTATCTATATAATAAATTGACTTGGTCGCGAGATGTCAACAGAGTCAAAACTAGAGCATCTGCTTACCTCTTGTTATCATTGCCGCATAGAACTGCTGCATTCCGTGGGAGTTTTAAATTCGCAGCTTCGCGTTGTTGGAACGACCTGCCGCCACCGTTTCGTGCTATAAAAACAGTTGGTACATTCAGTCTCAAGTTCAAACAACACCTGCTACGCGTTCAAAAGGAAAGTACATGAACAAAAAAAAAGACAAAATAAAAAAATAAAAAAAAAGCAAGGAAATGCAAGAATTTTAAGCACATGCAGGAAGGCAATGCAAAACCCAACACCATTACCGACACGTGTTTCGCTTCTCCACGAGGCATCCTCAGGGGACGTGTTGACTCGCTGACCGTTGAGTCGCAACTCAACGGTCAGCGAGTCAACACGTCCCCTTCCTCTTCCTTGCATTTGCCCAGTAATCTTGCATGTGCATAATATAGCGGGCGGGAGGGAGGTGCATACCTGCAACCCACTAATATTCGCGGAAATTAAAACTAGATATATTGTTTTCATTTTCAAATTTAAAATGGATTTCCGCAAAGTAACGCCTGACTCAATCAATTTTATTCTGCCAGTGTCATGTCGTGACGGCAGCACAGGCAGGCAGGCCGTCGAACTTCTCACTTCATGGTAGTTGTTAGTCTAGCTGTAAGTACGAATACATGGGTTAGTAAACACAAATTTTTAATTCTAATATACGGATATGGTAATTATACTAAACATAAACGGTTATTTACTAAACATAATGACTATATTATACAAACTAACTACAAAAATTACGCACCAATTAAAATTTAAAATCATTATCTTTTAAAAAAGTGGCCAAAAAGTGAATTAATTTAGGAGATAAGTGAGAAAGGAGGGAATGGAAGTTGCTTGGGAGAGGAATGTTACATTTAGAGAGTTTATTGTAAAGGTCAAAGGATTTATTGTTTAAGGTGCAGGAGAAGAATATATGGTCCAAAGTGCCTTCCGCGAGACCGCACTCGCACAGGGAAGTATCTCGCACATGGATCTTATGCAGGAACACTGGGCTGCAACAATGTCCGAGTCTCAGTCTACAGAGTGACGAAACAGTTCTCTTCGACAGTTTAGGGCATTTAAAAAACCAAGGCCTACGCTGAATTTTGGGCTGTATAGTGGCATAATACCTACCCTTGGTTTTATAGGTCGTCTTCCATGCTTCAGTCCACGAGTTAAATAACTTGGATTTGGCACCATTTCGCAAATCGTAGTTATGAGCTACGTAATGCTTTCGATCAGCCGGGTTCGATGTGGCATACTTAGCTAACGAATCAGCGCACTCATTGCCAACAATACCCGAGTGACCGGGGATCCAGACTATCTCGATGTCCAAGCCATTCTGGGAGCAATCAAATAACAAAGTCTTAATATCTGAAATGATTTGACTGTGAATTTTACTATAAAGTTGATTTTGTTTTAAGGCCTGAATACTACTGCGAGAATCTGAAAAAACTACTGATCTTGTTATTTGATGGGATTTAATGTAGTGTATGGCTTCCAAAATACCAATACACTCTCCTGTAAACACTGATGTTTCTGGTGGACACTGGAAAAGTAAAACAATTTTGGAATTTTGGAAGTAGACTGACACACCAGTACAATCTGTTTCAGTTAATTTTGAGGCATCAGTGAAAAAGAAATTCCATCCTTCCCAATAACGCTTGACAGCCGACTTAAAATCGTCTCCAGCGCTTTGGGAATTCTTTGGTAGGCCAAGTCCCAGAACGGCTTTTGGTTCGAAATTAATCGTCTCATATGCAGCAGAGAAGACCGGGAGAATAGGAAATTGACAAATAGGCGAGGAGAGTCGTTTAAGTTCTCTGTACCTATTTATCAATCGTGGGACTGATTTATGGTTCCAGTAAGAAGAGCTAGTAAAGGATAGGTCAATTTGTTCTAAAATTGGGAGTAAAGGATGGGATGAAAGGGAAAAAACTTTTGAGAGGAAGCGATCTGCCAAATATTGTCTCCTAAGGTATAGCGGTGGTTCTGCACATTCCACTTGCAGTGCATTTATGGGAGAGGATTTCATGGCTCCAATGATTATTCTTAGACATTTGGCCTGAACACTGTCTAGTTTCTTAAGCGCTTCTTTGTTGCAGAGCTCAAGAAGGAAGCTGCAGTAATCTATAGCACTTCTAGTCAGCGCATTGTATACTAATTTGAGGGTGTAGGGGTGAGCTCCCCACCACACTCCAGCCAAGGCCTTAAGGATCGACACAGAGCGTTCACATTTTTGGACCGTTTTGTTAATGTCATCGACCCCAGACAATCTTGAATCCAGAATTACTCCCAGAAACCTAGCCTTATAAAGAAAGAAAGAAAGAAAAGAAAGAAAGAAAAGAAAGAAAGAAAAATGTTTATTTAGGACTCGCACAAAACAGATTAAAAAACAAAAAAAAAAACAATTAAAAGCTTAATATTAGATACCTCGGACGGGGATGGATTGTCCGTCAATATTAATATCTATTGAGGGTACCGAACGTCTGCGTGTAAAAATGACAGCTGTACTCTTTGGTGCACTTAAAGACAAACCATTGTCAAGTAGCCATTGGTTTAATGAAGCCAGAGAGACATTCATTGAAAGGGCGGCATCCTGGATGGAACTGCCACAGACCATTAATGCAATATCATCAGCATACTGAAGGATTTTGCAGTCAAAATTAAGGGAAGAGGGCAGGTTGGCTGTATAGATGTTATACAACGGGGGACTAAGAACAGATCCTTGGGGTAATCCTTTCCAGACCGATCTTTGTTCAGAGTCAGCCCCAGGTATTCGCAATAGAATACTACGATCGGTAAAAATGCTACTAATGATGCGACAAATCCTAGCCGGGACTCTCAGCTCGTGCAGCTTTTACCTGAGATTAGGGAGGAGGACCGAATCATAGGCAGCTGATATATCCAGAAAAACAGCAACCACAGACTCATTTCTGCTGAGGGCCAGCCGGACCTCTGAAGTGAGGATACCCACACTATCAGCTGTGCCCAGACCTTTCCTAAAGCCGAATTGAGTCGTTGGAAGCAGTTTCCTGTTTTCAACCAACCACACTAACCGATTTTTTACTAAATGTTCCAAAAGTTTAATGAGTATGGACGATAAAGCAATAGGTCTATATGAGCAATGATCATTAGGATCTTTGCCTGGTTTTAAAATGGGAATCACAATTTG
Source organism: Hecatera dysodea (assembly GCA_905332915.2). Taxonomy (NCBI): domain Eukaryota; kingdom Metazoa; phylum Arthropoda; class Insecta; order Lepidoptera; family Noctuidae; genus Hecatera; species Hecatera dysodea. Next base: position 3,770,807 of record HG995306.1, on the reverse strand, counting down.
AACCTTCCATTCTGTGGGAATATAGCCAGAAGTAAAACAGAAATTAGCTAAATCCAGGTAATACTTGTGAGTTTTTGGTCCGGCTTTACAAATAAAAGAATACGGGAATCCATCCACACCCGGGGCGGAGTCCTTAACATGGGATAGAACAGTTTTTAGTTCTTCCAAGCTAAATGGCATGTTCATAGGGTCATCAGTGTTGTCTGCATCATAGATGTCAACACTGGTTTCCTCAATACTTGGAACATAGGCTGGGGCGATTTTGGAGAAAAACTGATATCCCAATTCTTTCGTAAGACTGTTAGAGGAGGAGGCAGGTGCTAAACTACTCCTAAAACGCTTCACCTTTCGCCACACCACCGACACCGGGGTGGATGGACTCAGTGAACTACAGTATTTTGACCAACCTTCGCGTTTTTTTCTCTTTAGAAATTTCCTGGACTCAGCTAGGATCCGCTTGAAGGCGATGAGATTATCCAGGTTCATATTGCAGTTGAATGCCACTTCAGCCTCATTCCTGGCCCTGACCATGTTAGTGCATTCCCTATCCCACCATGGGGGGGAAGGGAGTCTACCGGAATGGGGTTTTTTGGAGGGGAAGCAGTCGTCTGCTGTGGAGGAAATGGTGGAAGAAAAGGATGAAAAGCAGACTTGGGCATTTTCCCTGCTAACTTCTGGGAGGGCTGATACTCGGAGGTCCAGAATTTTAGAGTACATGTCCCAATCTGCTGAATTTAGTTGGAATTTTAACAGAGGGGGGGAGTTTTTAATGGGTATATTTTTGGAAGGAAATTCGATTATGATGGGATAGTGATCACTTCCATAGGTCATATCCAAGCGACGCCAAATGAGGAGACTAGCTATATTGGATGAGCAGAATGTTAGGTCTACGCAGCTATTGCTCTGCCCAGGTGTAGGCCTGCGTGTAGGACTACCATCGTTGATGAGGCAGAGGTTGAGATCATCCAATATATCAAGTAAGCCTATGCCAAAGTTATCACAAGCATCTGACCCCCAACGATAATGGTGACAATTGAAATCACCCATGACAATTATTGGACCGGTAACACTACATAGTAAATTTCTAATTATTGTAAGGTATTCAGTTTGTGGGTGCGCAATATAGAAAGAAAAAATATTTATATCCTCAGCCTTAACAGCAACAACATTTATGTTGTCACCAACAGAGGTTAGAGGAATCTGGGAGAATGATACCTTGCTATTGATGAGCAAGGCGCATCCTCCGTATCCATCAGATCTATCATCACGAACACTGCCAAGAAACGGCAACCTGAAATTACTTCCAGGCAGAAGCCATGTCTCAGCAATGCCGCAGATTGATGATTTAAATTTGTTTATTAAAAATGTAAGATCAGACTTTCTGGGAGTAATACTCCTCACGTTCCACTGTAGGAATGTCAGGGGAGGGAACATCGTTTAGATAATTTAATATCGAGGTCAGTTTTGATGCAACGTGGTCAGGTATTGCTTGGGACGGACTGGAGAGTACAGACATGAGCATATTTGTAATTAATTCTAAAATATCTTTTGAATTATCCTTCCTATAAATCATTGGCTCCACCGCTTCCGTTGGAAGAGCACAGCCGTTTCTGGATGGGGAGAATGAGTAGTTTTGGGTAAGTTCGCGGTGGGCCTGAATATTATAACCAGGCGAAAGGGGGACGCGGGGTTTAGGTTTTAAAAATACCGTTTTCCGGTAGGAATTATGGGTTGCAGGAATGGGGCTTGTTGATTGGGATTGGGGCTTTTGAATTTTGCTGCGGGAAGAAGATTTGGAGACTTCAGCATAAGATCTGGAAACAGGTGGGAAAATCCGACTTGCCTCCGCATATGAGACTGATTTCTCCACCATCAGAGCTTTGATGCTCCGCTGTCGGCCCAATTCTGGACAAGCACTATCATTTGCAAAATGGTTTCTAGTACATGAAACACAAAAGCTGAACTCAGGGGTGACATCACATCCATCACCTGGATGATCTGCACCACATTTAAAGCACCTTGGCTTTGACCGGCACATAGTTCGGGTATGACCGAAACGACAGCAGTGATAGCACTGAATAGTTGGGTATGTATACCTTTCCACGGGGAGAGCTGAATAAAAACTATAAACGCGTTTGGGTAGAACTTGTCCATCAAAAGTGAGTACTACAGTTTGTGTAGGCCTCCACTCAGTCACGCCATTAGAGGTCACCTTACGGTTCATCCTCCTAGCCTTGATAACAGGCCCACATCCCTCTGGAACTTGGATATACTTCATAATTTCATCCTCCGACCATTCAACCGGTACGTCCCTAACTATACCCATTCGAGTTATATTAAACTGTGGGATGGCGGCGATGTAATTATGTTGTGTCAAGATTTTGTTGTTGAGAAAACTGTTGGCATCCTGGTGCGACTTAAACTCAACTGACACTCTATTCCTACCTATGCGTTTAATCCCGTCTAGGTGTACATTATTGACGTTATTCATCGTCAAAAACATACCAAACTTGATTGGCTGCAGCACAGTGCCTGAAGTCTGTTCATCCTTGAGCGAAACATGAACAATGTATGGGGGGTTGTCCCTCATGGTGTATGTTTGTCTGCCATTAACATTTTTCGCGATTTTTGGCGGAATTTTAGACGAAGTAGGCGGAGGGGAACCTGCGGCCCGTTTGCGATTTATGGTCTTAGTTTCTATGTTAGGGTCCTGCGTAGGCACTTCAGGGTCATGGGGGAGGGGTACAGTCAACACGGGGAAGAGTTCAAACAGTCCATCAGGAGGGTCAGGATCCGGGGGCTTTTTGGAGTTCATTCTGACTAATTATTTTTAAGATTAGGACAAAAACAACTACAGAAACAAACCTTAAAAAGACAACACAAACACAAGGAACACTTTCGATTGAGTTTCACACCAAAAAAGTTCACTAAAATCGAAAATATTCGTAGCACTGACAAAAGCACGTGTTAAGCCTTTACCACTACCAACGAAAAGTGATATCATATTATTTATCTTTCCTTAATTTTGACAGCCAACCATAGCCTCTCACTTGCGCCCGCGCGTTCCACTATTTGTCACTGTCTATGACGCCGACAAATGACACTGGAGTAATGGGCCATTGGGCTATTTTTAAATTATGTATTGTGTGTATGTATCATTTTTTTTTTCCTTTATGCACTATGTTTAACTATTATTTTCTTCTTTTTTTTTTTCTGGATGGGAAATCATCAAATGACCCCTCCCGCCCCGGGTGGAGCGGTAGGGAGTGTCAGACTTTTACTGACTAAAACCCACCCGTGATCCTTCTTGTGCCCTATGCGTTCCAGGGCCGCGGTAACTCTTTCGAACAAATTCCGCAACCCTAGCAGGCACCGACCCTATGGGGCCCCGTCCTCGGTGCTGACGGCTCCTTGAGGCGCGCGTGGAACACAACGCGTCGTCGACTCAACCTGGTATCGGACGGCGAGCCACCCACGCTCACCGTCCCCAGGCATCAGCCACTGCGCAATAGCACAGCGGCCGACTTGTCTCTGGAGGGGGCCGAAATGGGACCACTACTGGCACTCCATCTCAGCACCCTCCCGAGTGTTGGGAGCCGCAGCACCCGCAGCAGAAGCGGCAGCGGCGGCGACAGAAGCCGCGGCGGCGGCAGAGGCGGCGGTGGCGGCGGACCTCTTGCCCCTGGTCGGGGCGGATGGCGCGCAGGCCCTTCCCCCAGCCCAGTGCTCGGCCGGCTTGCCAGCAGCCGCACATGCACTGCAGTGCGGCGTGGCCTCACACGAGCCGGCCCGATGACCGGGCTGACCACAGCGGAAACAAAGTCCGCTGCGGTCCACCTCCGAGGGGCACATAGCTCCCGTGTGGTTGCCCACATGGCAGCGGTAGCACCTCAGAGGCCTGGGTTCCAGCAGTTTTACCCGCGCAGACACCCATCCCACCAAGAGCCTTCGGCCCTCCGACACAGTTCTGGCCGCCGTCACGGGGCAGCTCACCACAAGGGTTTGCATGCCCGTGTTGTCAGGCCGGAGGGTGCCCGCCTTGACGAGCTCGGCAGAGCACCCCCCAGTCCTGGCGACGGCGGCCACAACTTCCTCCTCCGTCACGGAGTCATCCAGGCCCACTATGCGCATGTCGATGCGCTTAGTCGGCCTGGACACCCGGACCTCGTCCGCGGGTAAGACCGCCCTCAGCCTTTCGGCCAGGGCGTCCGCGAACGGGCCACTCTCCGCTCCGGCGAGCTCGAGCTTGCGGGCACCGGTTAAGGTCCTCCTGACCCCGATGCCCCCGCTGATGCCCAGCTCTTGGAGGCTCACCGCCTCCTTCGCCCGCTTCAGTACGGCGAGATACGTCACGCCCCTCTGTTCCGCTTCCGGCTGCAGTGTGAGCACTACAGCCGCGGATTTCGGGGCGCGAAGCCTCACCGCAATGGCGTTGGCCTTCCGCCGCTGCCTCCTCGCCTTGTTTTTGGCCCGCCGTTTCTGGCCAGCAACCTGCCACTCGGCCTCGGCCGCAGGAGGGTCCGAGGGTGGGGGTGGGGGCGGCTGCGGCACCACTAGCGCCGCAGCCTTAGCCGCTCCTCCAGCCTTCCTCCTACCCCTCTTCGCCGGGGCCGCCTTGGTCGTCGCCGGCGTCGCAGTCGCCGGCGTCACAGGCGCTGGCGCTGGCGCCGGCGCAGCTCCGCCCTTGGCCTTCGCCTTCGCCTGGCCAGACGTTCCCGGGCCGGCAGCCACGGCGGCCGCGTACGAAGCCGCCTTCTGCCGGCCCTGGGGCCTCTGTGTCGCCGCTAGTGGGGGACGCCGAATCATGTCCTCCAAAACGGAGAACTGCTTCTGGTAGGGAGCCAGCTCCTGCCGCATCAGGCTCCGCACCTGGCTCAGCACTAGGCTCCCCTCCAGCGTCGCCGGACTCGGCCCCCCCTGCGGCTCCTCCGAGGCCGCTCTGGCCATGCCAGCCAGGTCCCTCCGGAGCGACTCATTCTCCGCAATGAGTCGCTCCGTTACGGCCGCGAGGCGGGCGACTTCCGCCCGCAACTCTGTCGCCTCTCCGGACCCGCCGACGTTGACCGCCGCCGCCGCCATAATGGAGGCCTTGGCCGCGCTAATGGCCTCCCGCTTAGAGGACTGCTTCCTCTTGAAGGCCACAGCGCGGATCGCGGCCTCCACGACCTCCTCCAGCTTGGCCCTCTTCTCCTCGGCAGTGGGAGGTACCTCTCCCGGGGACACCGAGTCATCGGAGTCGAGAGGAGGCGGACGAGTAGAGGGAGCCCTGCGACCGCTCCCCCCAGGGCGATGCCCCTCCCCCGCCAACCTCTCGGCCCGACGCTCCACCTCCCGGGTAGAGGCAGCCAGCCCCCTCCCCGCCTCACAACCCCTGCCCCGCCTAGCGGTGGGGATTTTGCGGGCGGAGGCAAATTCGCCCTCGGAGGACGACCCGCTGTCATCCTCCCGTCTGGGCCGCTTGCGGAAGAACTTTACGTTCTCCGCAGCAGCCCCCCCTCTTTCTTCTCCCGAGCCCGCCGAGCTGACCGTTACTAGGTCTAGCGCGGAGCCGGAATCCAACTCCACGCCACCCCGGCGCTCAGGCGAACCCTCCTCTGCGAATTCGTGCGCCATCAGCTCCTTAAAGGAGGCGGATCCGGATGACGACGACGAATTGGAGCCTCCTCGGCTCTTGTTGCCACTGGCAAGCGGAAGACGTTTGGTGCCCACCCCAGAGTACGGAGGGCAGCCCGCCGAAGCGGGGTGGGATTCCCCGACCGCTGAGCAGTCGGGACCCACCAGGGGACTCATTTTGCAAGCGTCTTGTTTTTTCATGTTTTCCTTTTAAGGGTGCGGTCCCTGTTCGCTTCGCCCCTTCTCAGGGCCCTCTCTTCTCACCTCACCTCTCCACCTGCTCGCTGGTCTCACAGTCACGTCTGATGATCAGACGCGTACCAAAGAGCAGCGAGCAAGCGTGTGTCTCTCTTGGTCTGGTCCCTCACTTGCGACCTTCCGGCATGAGTGGCTCTACCGGGAAAGCTCGCAAGATCATTGAGACGCTCAAGCCCCACCACGACGACAACGTGGAGACACATTCGGTGGGAGAATACCAGCGCTGTGTTATTTATTTTTAAATATCGCAGCATATGCTGAGATAGGAACCTTTTTGACCTCGCACACTTACATTTTAAGTACAAATTGATAGAAAATTCTATAATTCTATCAACTGTATTTGTTAATTTATTTTTCTAGTAGTTTTATTTTATTTTATTTTTTGTTTGTTTTGTGCGAGACCCAAATAAACATTTTTCTTTCTTCTTTCTAGCAACATTGTACGCAGGCTATCATGATAGCTATTGTAGATATTCAAGGCTTTAAAACAGAAACAAATGAATTTATAATAAAAGAAATCGCTATATTGTATAATAAAATATTACAAGTGTTTTTAATTAAGCCACCATTTCCATTTGAAAAATTAACAAAAAAAGAAAAAAGACAAGTAAGTTGGATTGAACGTAACAGAAAGATACACTGGCGGGAAGGATTTATACCTTATTCTAATTATCAGAGTTTAGTTATAGATATTTTAAGAGATAAATGTATGTACGTCAAAGGTTCAGAAAAAGTGTTGTGGTTGAAACATATTTTACAAAATAGTAATTGCAATATATTCAATTTAGAAGATAAAGGTTGTTCTAGTTTAATAAGTTTATACGATCAATATAAATATTCTCAAGATTTATATAACTGTATGTATCATAACTCTATATGTGCTTTAAAAAATGTATTGTGTTTAAATAAGTGGTGCTTACAGAATAAAATTCTAAAATAAATACATTCCTTTTTATTTCTGAAGTAAGGTAAAATATATCTTAGAGTTTCCTATCCCCTCCTTCCACTTATGTTAGATCTTTATAAATTGTTGGCAAAAGCTGTACAGCATCATTATACGTTTATAGTTGAATTAGAAACTAACAGATATAATAGAACATGTCACAAAGTGCGTACAAACCTCGATATGACATGTATAACACGTATAAAATGCGTGAATTTTCATTTAGTTATTACTGGGGCACGATTCATTCAAAGAATAGATTAGTGAGGGAAATGGCTGACGCGGGATTCTTTTATTGTGGGAATAGTATAAATGACAAAGTGGCATGTTTCTCATGTGGAGGGGTTATCGAAGATTGGGAGATTTATGATGATCCTTGGATGCAACATGCTGTACATTATCCTGAGTGTTTTTATTTGAACGCTGTGAAAGGAAAAGATTATATAATAAAACCACTTATCTCCATCACAGCATTAAACTCTTAGTATTGTAGTATGACGGCTCGATCTTAATCAACGCTTGCTTCATCAGAGAGAGAATATAAATTTATAATATTGACTATGCTTCCTTCATCGAGATCTGAATTAGAAGGCATTTCTAAACTTATTTTTAAGAATGCTAGTGGTGAGATTCTATTTACTCAACACATGACTGACCAGAAAATTATTAACACCAGCTCATTAAGACTTCGGGATAATACAAACAAGACAGAGCATCACTCAGTAAAATCCACCTTTGAAAATACGCGATATATCTCACTCAAGGGTGTTCACAATGAGCTCCTAACATTTGTTCGAGTTGGAAACGTACATCCTAGTCTTGAAAAATCGGGTGTAAGGTCATCAAATGCTCCACCTGACGTTAAATTACTTGCAAGAAGTATCGTACGTGATACAGTGTTTCCTGACTCAGAAGACATTCTATGCTACCAGATTCTGCCAGAAGATGAAATTCCTTGTTTTTGAATTATATATGACTCTGGTATGTGCTTTGTAGAATGCATTTTGTTAAAAAAAATCGTGCTATGATAATAAATTTAAAAAATTAAATATTTTCTTGTTTAATTTCTGTATAAGTTAAGACGTACTTTCGAGTTTTCTATCCCATCCCATCATTTTTAAATTTGATTGATAGATTATAACTGGTTTTCAAGTGTAGAATTGCGGGTTCCTGGATCCCTGATCCAGGAACCCCAATTCTTCACTACTGTCATTCAGTTCGTTCACTTAATAAAGTCTACAAATGTACCTACTTAGTAGGGATACTCCTTTAATTGCTAAGATTAAACGTATAACGTAATCAGCTAATAAACTATTACCGTCCATTAGCGCTGGTCACTACGCAACGTAAAATACTAATTGTTTATTAAACTTCATTCGTAGGTAGGTACGTATGGATCTACCAAATAAATGTTTATAGTCATGACTGAATACTGTCAAGCGCGTATAATATTATTTCTTAGAATCGACTTTACGAAGGGTAGTCCGGTACCAGAGTACAGATTTTATAAGCTGACAAATTTTGTTAAAAATAAACTGCGCAACATTCCTTAATAATAATTATGTAACTAAATAACTCAACACTCACAACAGTTTAGATTATTATGGGTTTGGATTTTGTTGATAATGATCCAATTCAATTATCTGGTTGAGAATTTCAAACAAATTCTGTTCCAATTTTAAATTATCTGGTGAGTAGGTACGTACACAAGCTATTCGGTTGTTATATGAAACTGACCTAATTATTTTTAAATGCAGAAAATTTTCCATCTACCCGCTTTATTTATTTTCCGAACGGAAAAATTAGGTTCCTTTTAAATTATAACAAAGGATCCCAGCATCTCCACCATGTCGCCAAATTACCCTTTAGTGACGAATATCTGAGTCTAAAATACCTGTGTCTCAAAGGTATGCCTAGGTACGATATAATTAATATCCAACTACCGCTGTAATTATGTACATCGAGTTTACTGAGCACTGTCACTGAATTATCCTCGCAATGATATAGGGGGCTGTTCCCCTAAAGTGGCCTCCAACCTCCCCTTTTAGCCACCCCGAGCCTCTCATCTCACGCCACTTCTTAACCAGTTATTATCTGTAGCTATATTTTATTATTTAGCTTATACTGTATATTACTTCGCATTCGCGACACAAGTCTCACACAATAAGGCTACATGTATGTTGTTCTCATGTAAAAAATACGAAAGAGCATGTTTATTATTATTGATGCTCTGAACATTCCACTGTACAATATTTAGCTGATCCATAAAATTAAGGTAAAATATTATTCTGAATGTTTGATAATAGAACAACTTTTATACTTTGTGTGTAAATACTCTTTTCATTATTTTTATTTTGAGAAATTAATGTCACTATTGTCTGTATTAAAATATTTAAAATTGGTTCTGTTTCAATAAGTGACTTTAATTGTTTAGCAGGACTGGACTTTGTAAGAGATGGAAATGACTTTTCGTTGAATAAATCTGCATATGATTTCTTATTAATTTTGTTTTTGTTCTCTTCCACTTTTTGCTGTTTGACTGGGCATTGTGATGAAATGGCTACATGTTTGCCTTGACAGTGGCAGCATGTTGCTTCAGTTGCTGGTATATGGCATTCTTTATAATTGTGGTCTTTTGTGCATATGGAGCACCTTTGGGAATTCTTGCAAAATTTCGCTATATGTCCATAGTCCATACCTTAAGAGCGTTCATGCCTAGCGCGGAACCTTTTTTTTTTTTTTTTTGGATGGGAAATCATCAAATGACTGACACTGACACTGACTGACACTCCCTACCGCTCCACCCAGGGCGGGAGGGGTCCCACCCTGGGTGGAGCGGTAGGGAGTGTCAGACTTTTACTGACTAAAACCCACCCGTGCTCCTCCATGTGCCCTTTGCGTTCCAGGGCCGCGGTGACTCTTTCGAATAAATTCCGCAACCCTAGCAGGCACCGACACTATGGGGCCCCGTCCCTGGTGCTGACGGCTCCTTGAGGCGCGCGTGAAGCACAACGCGTCGTCGACTCAGCCTGGTATCGGACGGCGAGCCACCCACGCTCACCGTCCACAGGCATCAGCCACTGCGCCATAGCACAGCGGCCGACTTGTCTCTGGAGGAGGCCGCAATGGGACCATTACTGGCACTCCATTTCAGCCCCCTCCCGAGTACCGGGAGTCGCAGCACCCACAGCAGCAACGGCAGTGGCGGCGACGGAAGCCGCAGCGGCGGCAGAGGCGGCGGCGGCGGCGGACCTCTTGCCCTTGGTCGGGGCGGATGGCGCGCAGGCCCTTCCCCCAGCCCAGTGCTCGGCCGGCTTGCCAACAGCCGCACATGCACTGCAGTAAGGCGTGGCCTCGCATGAGCCGGCCCGATGACCGGGCTGACCACAGCGGAAACAAAGTCCCCTTTTTTTTTTTTTTTTTTTCTCTGGATGGGAAATCATCAAATGACCCCTCCCGCCCTGGGTGGAGCGGTAGGGAGTGTCAGACTTTTACTGACTAAAACCCACCCGTGATCCTTCTTGTGCCCTATGCGTTCCAGGGCCGCGGTAACTCTTTCGAACAAATTCCGCAACCCTAGCAGGCACCGACCCTATGGGGCCCCGTCCTCGGTGCTGACGGCTCCTTGAGGCGCGCGTGGAACACAACGCGTCGTCGACTCAACCTGGTATCGGACGGCGAGCCACCCACGCTCACCGTCCCCAGGCATCAGCCACTGCGCGATAGCACAGCGGCCGACTTGTCTCTGGAGGGGGCCGAAATGGGACCATTACTGGCACTCCATCTCAGCACCCTCCCGAGTGTTGGGAGCCGCAGCACCCGCAGCAGAAGCGGCAGTGGCGGCGACAGAAGCCGCGGCGGCGGCAGAGGCGGCGGTGGCGGCGGACCTCTTGCCCCTGGTCGGGGCGGATGGCGCGCAGGCCCTTCCCCCAGCCCAGTGCTCGGCCGGCTTGCCAGCAGCCGCACATGCACTGCAGTAAGGCGTGGCCTCGCATGAGCCGGCCCGATGACCGGGCTGACCACAGCGGAAACAAAGTCCCCTGCGGTCCACCTCCGAGGGGCACAGCTCCCGTGTGGTTGCCCACATGGCAGGGGTAGCACCTAAGAGGTCTGGGTTCCAGCAGTTTTACCCGCGCAGACACCCACCCCACCAAGAGCCTTCGACCCTCCGACACAGTTCTGGCCGCCATCACGGGGCAGCTCACCACAAGGGTTTGCATGCCCGTGTTGTCAGGACGGATGGTGCCCGCCTTGACGAGCTCGGCAGAGCACCCCCCAGTCCTGGCGACGGCGGCCACAACCTCCTCCTCCGTCACGGAGTCATCCAGGCCCACTATGCGCATGTCAATGCACTTAGTCGGCCTGGACACTCGGACCTCGTCCGCGGGGAGGACCGCCTTCAGCCTTTCGGCCAGGGCGTCCGCGAACGGGCCACTCTCCGCTTCGGCGAGCTCGAGCTTCCGGGCACCGGTCAGGGTCCTCCTGATCTCGATGCCCCCGCTGATGCCCAGCTCCCGGAGGTTCACCGCCTCCTTCGCCCGCTTCATAAGGGCGAGGTACGTCACGCCCCTCTGTTCCGCTTCCGGCTGCAGTGTTAACACTACAGCCGTGGACTTCGGGGCGCGAAGCCTCGCCGCAATGGCTTTGGCCTTTCGCCGCTGCCTCTTGGCCTTGCTCTTGGCCGCCTTTTTGGCCTGCCGCTTTTCTCCAGCAACCTGCCACCCGGCCTCGGCCGCAGGCGGGTCCGAGGTTGGGGGTGGGGCTGGCCACTGGCGCAGCAGCTTTAGCCGCTCCCCCTCCAGCCTTCCTCCTTCCCCTCTTCGCCAGGGCCGACTTGGTCGTCGCCGGCGTCGCAGGCGCCGGCGTCACAGGCGCTGGCGCGGCCCCCGCCTTGGCCTTCGCCCGGCCGGACCTTCCCGGGCCAGCAGCCACCGCGGCTGCGTACGAAGCCGCCTTCTGCTGTCCCGGGGGCTTCTGTGCCGCCGCCAACGGGGGACGTCGGTTCATGTCCTCCAAGACGGAAACCTGCCTCCGGAAGGGAGCCAGCTCCTGCCGCACCAGGCTCCGCGCCTGGCTCAGTACCTGGCTCCCCTCCAGCGCCGCCGGACTCGGCCCCCCTGCGGCTCCTCCGAGGCCGCTCTGGCCATGCCAGCCAGGTCCCTCCGGAGCGACTCATTCTCCGCTATGAGTCTTTTGGAGTGTTCTTGGGGTAGTGTGTACGGAGAGAAATAATAGATGGAAATTCGGAATATAAGTATTTACTATAATGAAACTGTTACAAAGTTAGGTTGCGAGCGCGTGTATAGTGGAAGGCGGTTTCGGGCGAACTGTTCCCGGCGAGCGCTGCGCGTACGAGGAATACAAAACTAATGCGTCAGCGCCCCTACACTATTCCTCCCTTTTTTTTAAAAAAAACTAGGTTTTTTTTTTACAAAATATTGTAGTATTCTAAATATAGTATTACCAAATACATCTCTGCCTAACTGTAATACTTGCAAGTTACAATATTTGCTTATACATCATTTAGTTTGAACAAACAATGTTGTGACCGGATGTCTGGCGCGATAACGCCGAATGGTATTGATGTCTCTAATTATGCTATGTCTTACGATTCGAAGTTTTAAATTGTATCACGCCATTAATACAAAAGGGTACAAACAATGTTTAATTTTAAATGTATATAACTATTGTTTAAACGTCAATAAAAACGGTTTTTATACAAAACTAAATCTTTTTATTGACCTTATATACTAGTGCGGCCACCTGCTTTTAAAGGTGCCGTCTTGACACACATTTACATATTGAAACAGAGGATAGCGAAAAACTATTTTCTTGATTGTAGGTATTTATTTTATAATTGCAATCGAACAGAGTTTCGGCTTACGCTAGGTTCTAGATCAGGAATGCTTAACAAAATGCGCTGCGCGACATTTTTGTAACTTTACCCCCTACTCTGAATCGAGGAGGGGATCGCTGCTCGGTAACGCCCATCGCGTGAGTTCTACCCGCGGACATGGCGTGCTAGTCAATTGACTTCCTCTTTGCTGTGGCTGCCGTGGCGTACTTGGTTGTCATGGCTGTGGCTTTGACTGAGGCTGTGGCTTTGGCTGAACCGACGACACGGCACGGCATGGCATGGCTTTGGCATGGCTGGCAATCGGGTGACTGTTACAGTCGGCCATCCTGAAACAATTGCTCCCGCAATGGGAAAATAAACACAATTAGCTTTCCAGTAAGTCAATCAGGTCTTCTGTCTCTAACTGCTCATCAGAGCTGCTGGCACTGTCAGATACAGGGGCTACACTTCGATAGGGTCGCAAGGAGTCAACAGATACTAAACCCATGAAGCTCTTATATCCTCTCAAACCTTTTATACTTCTGATCCTGTATCTGTCCTTACCAATAACTTTTGTGACAATATAAGGCCCTGAATAGAGATCATCTAATTTGGTACTGACTTTAGCCGCGCTACTTGTAGGAGCCTGTTTCCAAAGTACTAAATCACCTTTCTTGTATGTGTGACATGGCTTACGATGCTTATCAAAATGGTGTTTCATTTTAGCGCTGGCTTTTTCAATGCGCTGCCTAGCCTTGGTGCGTTTCACGTGAGTCGAATCGACTACCCGCCCCGGAATAGAAACATCACATACTGACCTACTACTTCGTGAAAACATCAAGTCGTATGGTTTATACCCGGTTGTATCGTTTAAAGTGTTGTTTATTCCCCAGATTACGTCAGGTAAACTGTTAGACCAATTGTGCCCGGCTTCACTAGGGTCGGTAGTTCGTAACGCGTTCAAAATGGTTCTGTTGGTACGCTCAACTTGGCCGTTAGCTCGAGGACAAGCTATAGCAGTTAAAGTATGCTTGAACTGTTTGTCTGTAGCAAACTTCTTGAAATATCTACTAGTGAAGGCTTTTCTATGATCCGACACCACTCTATCCGGGTATCCAAACAAAGCGAAAATTCGTTTTAATAACCTGACCGTCTCGATAGAGTTTACTGTCCGAGTTGGTTCCGCAATAACAAACTTTGTAAATGAATCGGTTATCACTAACATGTACACATAGCCTTTCTTTGTCTTACAGAACGGTCCTAAGTGATCAACATGTACTGTTCTAAACGGTTCAGTTGGTTTAGGAATAGGATGCAACATACCCTCCTTTTTCCCGTACTCCCCTTTTCCGTAAGCGCAATGTAAACACGCCGCAACATATTTCCGAATGAACCGCGTCATTTTCGGAAACCAGTAATCATTTTTAATAAGCTCAATGCAGCGCTTAAATCCTACATGGCCTATTTCATCATGGTGCATTTGAACAATTTTCCACCTAGCTGGTCCCGGCACTACAAGACGATTACCGCACAGAGTTTTTCGGTATAACCTATCATCTATCAGTACGAAATCTTTTGTTAAGTCGCGCTCTGCTGAACCAGATTTTAATCGATCGATTATGTTTTTGACTTTGTCATCTTGATACTGAACTGTAAAGAACCAATCAGATACCTCTAGGCGATTAACATTAAGCGCGTCAACAGGATTTCGACTGAGTGCATCGACGTGTCTCATGCGCTCACCGGGCCGGTATTCTACACTTATATCGTAATCTTGAATCATCAACCACCATCTGGCTATCCGCGGAATAATATCACGTTTTGTCAAAGTGGAACGCACCGCGGTACAATCCGTAACAATTTTTACATGTTTACCAATTACATAAACGCGGAATTTTCTCAATGATTCTTCAACCGCTAGTGTTTCGAGTTCGTAGCTGTGATATACACTTTCTTGTTTAGAAGTTACACGACTGAAATACATTACCGGTCTTAAAGTACCATCAATTTGTTTTTGAAATAATATACCTGCTATGCCTAACTTACAAGCGTCCGTATGTATTTCTGTTTCTAGCTCGGGATCGTATATCGCTAACACCGGTTTGGAGCACAAACACTTTTTTAATTCGTTAAAACTCTGTAATTGTTTACTACCCCAACCCCATTCAACGTTTTTCTTTGTTAAATTGGTTAAGGCACGAGCAATTTGAGCAAATTTATGAATAAACTTACGGAAATAGCTACATAATCCGATAAATTGTCGTACTTCATGTACATTTTTGGGCACGGGAAATTGTGACACGGCGGTTAGTTTCGACTCTGCCGGTTGCACACCATTTTCAGAAATTTCATGCCCTAAATATGTTACTCGAGTTTGTAAAAACGTACACTTTTTCATATTTAATTTCAGATTCTCGGTTTCAAATTTATTTAACACAACCTCTAACATGTCAAGACCAGATTGAACGTCAACCGAGGGTACTAATATATCATCTAAGAATGCCAAAATCTCGCATGAATCGCTACTACCGCTATTTTGAGAAAAATGAATGGAGTTTACTATCTTGTTAATTAAACGCATGAAAACTGACGGAGAATTGGCTAAACCGAATGGAACACGAATATATTCAAATTGACCAGCCTGACAAATAAATGCGCTTTTATGAGTATCCTCAGGTTTTAGCTTCACTTGATGGTAACCTTGAGACATATCTAAACACGTAAAATATTTTTTACCGGCTAACTTAGAAATATGATCTTCAATATTAGGTAGCGGGTACCTGTCTTTAACGGTTATGGCGTTAAGTGCGCGAAGATCTATGCACAATCTGCTATCACCGTTCTTTTTTTTTACCAATATCACTGGAGAAGCATAGTTGGATTCTGATTCTTTAATAATACCGACTTCTAATAATTCAGAGACTTTAGATTTTACTATTTCTTGTTCACAGTAGTGTTGCAAAAAACTCGAGTCTTCGAGTCCTATATAAACGGACTCGGATGATGAATAACAAGACTCGACTCATTACAACAGGACTCCAAGACTAGAGAACTAAGTTCTCTACGAGCCCTTGTATGTGACATGAGAGCTCGAGTCTCTTTGTGCGCTCGAGTCTTTTTTATGCGGCGAGTCGTACTCGAAGTTCTTTTCGTGTATGAGTCTAACAATTAGATGTATGTCGTTTTGTAGCAATTAAATACATTTTCTTTCTGTTCTTTCTTTCAATTAAATTGTTACATTTACAGGGCGGGGAGAAAGGCTCAGATAAAAAAATAACAGTATTGATTAAGGATATTTTTAATCATTTCTAGATATCATAAAAATGGGTAATTTTAATTAAAGTCCAGCCATGATGCGAGACACATTGAAGCTTGACTTGATGCATTCTATTAGTTTAGTTTTATTGTTTTCAAAAAGTGTTTGAATATTCAAGTCCAAACCATGACGACTCAATCCCGGGTAATTAGGGTTCAATCCTTTTATCATTTTAATAAAATGTTCTACTACTGTTTTAAAAGAATGTGCACCGCGTATAATGAAATTTACTATTAGGTTATCATATGTGGAGTACTTACTTGATTTGTTTTTTTTTTATTTTTCTTTCTTTATCGTCTGGTGCGTGATTAACAACATGTCTTTTAAAATAGTATGTGATGTTTTATGTGAAAAATGTTTCTCGCATTTTGTACATACATAATGTGTTATAGTTTTATGGTAATGTGCACTCTTGATTTTTTTCCCCCATTGTAACGATTTATCTTCTGAATCAACAGTATTCACATATTCAGACACTGAACCATCATTACTAGAAATAGAATCTATTAAATTTACGTCTTCTATTGGCTCCATTATCAAACAGAAGTATTCCGTGTTTTGATTCCGTAAAATAATTAATACTCGCAGGAAAACCACTATTCTAGGCAATAAGATATAAATATAGTTGATAGCGGGCGATCTAATGCAATATGCTAACTGGTAAACACGTTTACTCAATTATCTAAAATATTAAAACTTAGAGGGTAATATCTCGAAATATAAAGCCAGTTTACCTTCACATTTCTATTTTCATAGTAGTGAGTTTTTATCAGTTTTTTTAGTGCAAAATTACATAACCACTAATATAGACTTATCACCTATTCGAGTCTTTTTGAATGATGAGTTTCAAGTCTCACCTTCATGGTTCGAGTTTTTCTTGAAGACTCGAGTTCATTTTAAGACTCGAGTCCTTTTGTTAGACACAAGTGGTTGTTAAATGACTCGGACTCGGCTTGCTCTAGACTCTGAACCTTTTTAGCACACCGAGTCTTGATTTTTTGAGTCGAGTCTTTAAAATTACGACTCGAGGACTCGAGTTTTTTGCAACACTAGTTCACAGTGCGATAGTCTATATGGTTGTCGATATACTGGCTTATTGGTAGTCAACGTAATTGGCATCTGAATTAAATTTGTGCAACCGAGATCTTTAGTACTAACTGCGAAACTTTGTTTGAATCTAATTAGCAATTCCATTAAATCTTTACGTTCCATTTCACTCAAATCACCTATTTTTATGTCGTTTAACAAAACTCCACCTATGCTCAGATCAGAATCTTTATCTACAGACAAAACAAAAGGTAATTTTTCCAGCACAGTTACTTTAGGCAAGTCACTTGAAATAGGCAAATCAGAAGGCTTTAAAGGCAAATATGGCTTGGCTTGGCTAACCTGGCTAATGATGGATGATGATGATGTGTCGCAGCTCTCGGCGCGTGTGAGGACCTGGCCAGCCTCCCACACGATATCCTCAGCCCCGGTGTTGATGACCTTGATGTGTCCGCTATCGCCTCGGAGAAGAGTAGCCGGCAGGGAGTAGGAAACTCCCTGAAACTCGTAGTGGCGTGCCGCGGTACAGATATCATTGTTTTGTCGGTTGCCCAGTATCAGGACCTTGATGATGGAAGCTCCTGGTGGCAACGTTTCACGCATAGTTGTTACAATCTTGAACTTGTGGAGCTCTTCAACCACATCTTTCTTTGGCATGGAGTCAGATTCACGCATAAGTGTGGCTGTTCCGTTGCTTACGACGAGTGAAATGTCGCTGGCATTGATGACGGGTTGACCGATGAGTAAATGAATGTCACCCATCTCGATGTCTGTCAGGTACGCATCGCAAGTAACATGAATACCGTCTATTTCCAGATTAAATTTTACTTCTCCACGCGAAGTAATTAACCCGCCGGCGAAGCCTTTTAGGATCGTACTCGTAGGTATGACGTCGAGAGATAATAATCTGGAGATCTGACTGGTCATGACGTTCACCTGGCTTCCGGTATCGATGTAGGTCTTCACGTGGACTCCGTTGATCTTGGCTATTTTCTTGTAGGTGTCATTGTAGTTTTGTATTAGCTTGATATCCTTGACGCTGTTGTTCACATCGAGCGTAGATTTTTGAAGGGCGTTTGTAGATGAATTATTGCAGCGGGTAGCGATGTGGCCTTGCTTACCACATTTAAAGCACACACGTTGATCGGGAAGCGTACAATTTCGCAACATGTGACCCGTCTTCTTACAACGTGGGCACGGATCATTCTCTGTAAAAGTCTTCTTTTCGGCGGGCATTGGTCGAGGGTCCTTACTCGGTAGGCGAGATTCTGATGCGGGGCCGTGATAGTCGTCGAGGGCACAGAGAAATTCTTCATATAGTTCATCAGGGCGTTCACATTGGAAAGCACGTGCATTTGGTTGTAAAGATGAGGGTAGGCCTCGAATGATGCACGAGACGCTGGCGCTGTCGGATAGCTTACAACGGAAGCACATGGATACTTTATCTTGATAATATTTGGTCATTGTTTCATTAGGCATCTTCCGTCTTTGCATCATCTCGTCTAACAATGCACTGTAGTCACGATGTTTTGGAAAAGCACGCAGCAGCATCTGTTTCCACTCGTCCCACGAATAATTATACTCGTCGAGTCGGTTGTACCATTTGCGAGCTTGTCCCCGTAGTTTGTCTTGTAGATGGAATGCCTTTATTTCATCGCTCCAATGATGTATGTCGCCGAGTTGATCGATTTTTCTTAACCACGCTGATATTGTGCTATCTTCACTATCCGGGTCGAATTCAGGAATGAGGGACGCAGCACGATGATTTTTGGATATACCGATGTCTGAATCCAGTTCGCGGACGGCCTTGTCAACTTCATTTTGTAGGAGGTGTTTCAGAATTTTTCTGGCGGGCGGTGGTGTACAATCGCAGTCTTCATCTTGCTCGATGTTGCTCGAGGGGTCCCACCCGGGTGGACGCACCCCACGTCCATGAAGGTCACCGCGATTTCGCTTCATCCCGCTTCTGAGTGAAACAGAGGATAGCGAAAAACTATTTTCTTGATTGTAGGTATTTATTTTATAATTGCAATCGAACAGAGTTTCGGCTTACGCTAGGTTCTAGATCAGGAATGCTTAACAAAATGCGCTGCGCGACATTTTTGTAACTTTACCCCCTACTCTGAATCGAGGAGGGGATCGCTCCCCACCGAATGTGTCTCCACGTTGTCGTCGTGGTGGGGCTTGAGCGTCCCAATGATCTTGCGAGCTTTCCCGGTAGAGCCACTCATGCCGGAAGGTCGCAAGTGAGGGATCAGACCAAGAGAGACACACGCTTGCTCGCTGCTCTCTGGTACGCGTCTGATCATCAGACGTGACTGAGAGAGCAGCGAGCAGGTGGAGAGGGGAGGTTAGAAGAGAGGGCCCTGAGAAGGGGCGGAGCGAAAAGGGACCACACCCTTAAAAGGAACAAAAAATGAAAAAAGACGCTTGCAAAATGAGTCCCCAGGTGGGTCCCGACTGCTCAGCGGTCGGGGAATCCCACCCCGCTTCGGCGGGCTGCCCTCCGTACTCTGGGGTGGGCACCAAACGTCTTCCGCTTGCCAGTGGCAACAAGAGCCGAGGAGGCTCCGAGTCATCGTCGTCATCCGGATCTGACTCCTTTAAGGAGCTGATGGCGTACGAGTTTGGAGAGGAGGGTTCGCCTGAGTGCCGGGGTGGTGCGGAGTCGGATTCCGGCTCCGCCCCAGACCTAGTAACGGTCAGCTCGGCGGGCTCTGGATCCGGAAGAGAGGGGGCTGCTGCGGAGAACGGCAAGTTCTTCCGCAAGCGGCCCAGACGGGAGGATACCGGGGGGTCGTCCTCCGAGGGCGAATTTGCCTCCGCCCGCAAAATCCCCACCGCAAGGCGGGGCAGGGGCTGTGAGGCAGGGAGGGGGCTGGCTCCCTCTACCCGGGAGGTGGAGAGTCGGGCCGGGAGGCTGGTGGAGGAGGGGCGTCGCCCTGGAGGGAGCGGTCGTAGGGCTCCCTCTACTCTTCCGCCTACTCTCGACTCCGACGACTCGGAGCCCCCGGGAGAGGTGCGTCCCACGGTTGAGGAGAAGAGGGCCAAGCTGGAGGAGGTCGTGGAGGCCGCGATCCGCGCTGTGGCCTTTAAGAGGAAGCAGTCCTCTAAGCGGGAGGCCATTAGCGCGGCCAAGGCCTCCATTATGGCGGCGGCGGCGGCCAACGTCGGCAGGTCCGAAGAGGCGACAGAGTTGCGGGCGGAGGTCGCCCGCCTCGCGGCCGTAACGGAGAGACTCATAGCGGAGAATGAGTCGCTCCGGAGGGACCTGGCTGACATGGCCAGAGCGGCCTCTGAGGGGCCGCAGGGGGGGCTGAGTCCGGCGGCGCTGGAGGGGAGCCAAGTGCTGAGCCAGGTGCGGAGCCTGGTGCGGCAGGAGCTGGCTCCCTTCCGGAAGCAGTTCTCCGTTTTGGAGGACATGGTCCGGCGTCCCCCGTTAGCGGCGGCACAGAGGCCCCCGGGACAGCAGAAGGCGGCTTCGTACGCAGCCGCGGTGGCTGCTGGCCCGGGAACGTCCGGCCAGGCGAAGGCCAAGGCGGGAGCCGCGCCAGCGCCTGTGGCGCCGGCGCCTGCGACGCCGGCGACGACCAAGTCGGCCCCGGCGAAGAGGGGAAGGAGGAAGGCTGGAGGGGGAGCGGCTAAAGCTGCTGCGTCAGTGGCGCCGCAGCCGCCCTCACCCCCAACCTCGGACCCTCCTGCGACCGGGGCCGGGTGGCAGGTTGCTGGAGAAAAGCGGCAGGCCAAAAAGGCGGCCAGGAGCAAGGCCAAGAGGCAGCGGCGGAAGGCCAACGCCATCGCGGCGAGGCTTCGCGCCCCGAAGTCCGCGGCTGTGGTTTTAACACTGCAGCCGGAAGCGGAACAGAGGGGTGTGACGTACCTCGCCCTGATGAAGCGGGCGAAGGAGGCGGTGAACCTCCGGGAGCTGGGCATCACTGGGGGCCTCGGGATCAGGAGAACCCTGACCGGTGCCCGGAAGCTCGAGCTCGCCGGAGCGGAGAGTGGCCCGTTCGCGGACGCCCTGGCCGAAAGGCTGAAGGAGGTCCTCCCCGCGGACGAGGTTCGGGTGTCCGGGCCGACTAAGTGCATTGACATGCGCATAGTGGGCCTGGACGACTCCGTGACGGAGGAGGAGGTTGTGGCCGCCGTCGCCAGGACTGGGGGGTGCTCTGCCGAGCTCGTCAAGGCGGGCACCCTCCGGCCTGACAACACGGGCATGCAAACCCTTGTGGTGAGCTGCCCCGTGACGGCGGCCAGAACAGTGTCGGAGGGTCGAAGGCTCTTGGTGGGGTGGGTTTCTGCTTCTGCGCGGGTAAAACTGCTGGAACCCAGACCTCTGAGGTGCTACCGCTGCCATGTGGGCAACCACACGGGAGCTATGTGCCCCTCGGAGGTGGACCGCAGTGGACTTTGTTTCCGCTGTGGTCAGCCCGGTCATCGGGCCGGCTCGTGCGAGGCCACGCCGCACTGCAGTGCATGTGCGGCTGTTGGCAAGCCGGCCGAGCACTGGGCTGGGGGAAGGGCCTGCGCGCCATCCGCCCCGACCAAGGGCAAGAGGTCCGCCGCCGCCGCCGCCTCTGCCGCCGCCGCGGCTTCCGTCGCCGCTTCTGCCGCTTCTGCTGTGGGTGCTGCGACTCCCGGTACTCGGGAGGGGGCTGAAATGGAGTGCCAGTAATGGTCCCATTTCGGCCTCCTCCAGAGACAAGTCGGCCGCTGTGCTATTGCGCAGTGGCTGATGCCTGTGGACGGTGAGCGTGGGTGGCTCGCCGTCCGATACCAGGCTGAGTCGACGACGCGTTGTGCTTCACGCGCGCCTCAAGGAGCCGTCAGCACCAGAGACGGGGCCCCATAGGGTCGGTGCCTGCTAGGGTTGCGGAATTTGTTCGAGAGAGTTGCCGCGGCCCTGGAACGCAAAGGGCACATGGAGGAGCACGGGTGGGTTTTAGTCAGTAAAAGTCTGACACTCCCTTCCGCTCCGCCCAGAGCGGGAGAAGTCATTTGATGATTTCCCATCCAAAAAAAAAAAAAAAAAAAAAAAAAAAAAAAAGGAGGGGATCGCTGCTCGGTAACGCCCATCGCGTGAGGTCTACCCGCGGACATGGCGTGCTAGTCAATTGACTTCCTCTTTGCTGTGGCTGCCGTGGCGTACTTGGTTGTCATGGCTGTGGCTTTGACTGAGGCTGTGGCTTTGGCTGAACCGACGACACGGCACGGCATGGCATGGCTTTGGCATGGCTGGCAATCGGGTGACTGTTACAATATTTTAAATCACTTATGTTTTACAAACACTTACACTATTACACTTCATTTGTAATTTACATGGCTTAATTTTATTTGACTTGAATGGACGATGGTTACGCAGCGGGTTATTTAATAAGTTAACCTACTTAATGATAATGCTAATTTCGATATTTAGATGGTCTTTTGCTTATTCGTCCAGTTCGTGTTGTATATGTTTCGTCACTGGGTTTCCTTGTTTGAAATGTTACTTTTTTCTAGCTCTTTTTTTTACCTATTTGGTCATTTTCAGTGTTATTTTTTTCTGAAATGTTTCTATCTAATTCTTCTGATGGCAATTCATTATCTATCAATATATATGCTGGTTTTAAACGGTCTATAGATATGTTAGGTTGTCGGTCAGGCAATTGTACACGGTATACTTTTTCATTTCTGCTTATGACACGATATGGTCCATCGTAAGGAGATTGTAATGGTTTCCGTACTGCGTCATTTCTAACGAATACATAATCGTTGGTATATAAATCCTTGTGTACAAAAATATTGCGAGGTGACTTGTTTTCTCTAGAGGACGGCTTTAATCCTTCTATTACGTCCTTTAGTTTACGCATTGCTACGGTCATAAAAGTCACCTGGTAGCCTAATATTACTACCGTACAGCATTTGTGCTGCGGTTACGCCTGTATCAGACCTGATTGTAGTGCGTAATCCTAACATTAGCGTTGCCAATTCATCTACCCAGCTGTTAGTTTCTAAACGTGCTTTTAACGCTGCTTTTAAAGATCTATGCCATCGTTCTATTGCTCCATTGCATTGAGGATGATAAGGAGTGGTACGAGTTTTCTGAATTCCCATAATTATCATTAATTCTTTAAATAAATTGCTTTCGAATTGTCTTCCCTGATCACTTGTGAGTTTAACTGGCACTGGCACCCATAACGACTAGTCCAACCTTCATATAATGTTTTGGCTACTTTTTCTGCTGTTATATCTTTTAATGGAAAAGCCTCTGGCCATCGTGTAAACCTATCTATTATTGTTAAGCAATATCTAAATCCCTCTGGTGCAGTTGGTAAAGGTCCTACTATATCTATGTGAATATGTTCAAAACGCTTGCTACTTTCAAAAGTACCTAATTCTGCGTTAGTATGTTTTTGAATTTTTGCTTTTTGACATTTGATGCAAGTCTTAGCCCAATTACCAACGTCTTTATTCATGTTTGGCCAGAAATATCTATCGCTAACTAATTTTCTACTTGCTTTAATACTTGGGTGGGTCATATTATGTACTGAATCGAAAGCTAAACGTCGAAACTTTCCGGTCAAGTATGGTTGTGCTGAGTCGGTTGAAACTTCACAAATAACGTATTTCTCTGAATTGAATAAGGTTACACGTTTCAACACTATGTTGTTACTGTTATTTGATTCGCTTTGTAATCTTGCTAGCTCGGCGTCCATTTCCTGCGCGGCTGCAAGATCTGCGAAATCAATCGTCGTGGGGCACGATATTGTTGCTACTCTAGATAAAGTATCTGCTACTAAGTTATCGTTCCCACTGATATGCCTAATGTCTGTACTGAATTCACTAATGAACATAATTTGTCTAGCTCTTCGAGAAGTTTCTCTATTTGTGCCTGTTTTACTAAATGCGAAAGATAAGGGCTTATGATCTGTAAAAATAATTAACTGTTGACCTTCAATCATGTTACGAAAATGAATTATAGCCAAATATATTCCAAACAGTTCTCTGTCATATGTACTATATTTCATTTGAGCTTCTGTTAGCTTTTTAGAGAAATATCCTAAAGGTTTCCACTTGTTGTTAACGTTCTGTTGAAGTACTGCACCCACACAAGTGTCTGACGCATCGGTCATTAATGCTAACGGAGTATTTGTCGTGGGATACGATAAAAATACTGCATTCTTTAGGTCTTCTTTACATTGCTCAAAATTATGTTCGGCTAATGCTGTCCAGTTAATTTTAGTTTTATCCTTACGTTTCGAATTTCCTAAGTATTTATTTAACTCTGTTTGATGATCAGTTGACTTAGGTATACTTGCTCTGGGGTGCGTGCAGAAAACCTCCTCGTGAGCCTGATGGCTGCTGGTTCCTTACGAATACGTTCGGGGGAAAGAGCAGTCGTCGGGCCGGTGCACCCTGGGCACGGCCAATAGGTTCTCCACGTCGGAGGAGCTATTGTCTGTGGCGGATTTCTGCGAGGTGGGGGAGCATTTTGGTGCTCCACGACGGTTCCTCTACGTATCCCTCTGATTCGCAGAGGGTACTGTGGAGGAACGTTGGAGATGGGGTCACTCCTGTCCGATCGACAGTCGTCGATTGGCGAAGGACGTGACCAATGCCGCTGCGGTGCAGGCGCACCAATGCGGCAGTTGCTCTCTCGTCACGGAGCAGTCCTGACGAGAGAGCTTCCGGCGGGTCCGCTGAGTCGGGTTGGCCGGACAGCGGACGGAGGCATGTTACAATGCCGCCGTCGGGGGGCTTGGCTTAACCGCCCGGCCCCAGAGGAAGGACACCTCTAAGATAAAAAACCACCCAATCCCAAGTTTCGGGAGCGCGGCGAGGGGATGAATGGCCGTTGGGTATACGGTCGTTAGCGCTCCCACCTGCTGGTACCTGCCGCCCCCAGCAGTATGTAGGCTTACCGGTGTATCTAGGCTCTGCCCGGTGGACGTCTTGTACCTATATCGACTCGTGGGAACAGAAATGGACACAGAAATTAAAAAAAAATTAAAAAGATGATGAAGTGGAGGTACCACTTGCCCCCACCGAATGTGTCTCCACGTTGTCGTCGTGGTGGGGCTTGAGCGTCCCAATGATCTTGCGAGCTTTCCCGGTAGAGCCACTCATGCCGGAAGGTCGCAAGTGAGGGACCAGACCAAGAGAGACACACCCGCTCGCTGCCTTCTGGTACGCGTCTGCTCATCAGACGTGGCTGAGAAGGCAGTGAGCGGGTGGGAGGTGAGGCCCTGTGAGGGAGAAAGGGCGGAGGAGCAAGGGACCATACCCTCTAAAAGGAAAAACAATGAAAAAAGGCCTGAGTAAAATAAGTCCCCAGGCGGGTCCCGACTGCTCAGCGGTCGGGGAATCCCGCCCCGCTTCGGCGGGCTGCCCTTCGTACTATGGGGTGGGCAACAAAGACCTTCCGCTTGCCAGTGGCAACAAGAGCCGAGGAGGCTCCGAGTCATCGTCGTCATCCGGATCTGACTCCTTTAAGGAGCTGATGGCGCACGAGTTTGTAGAGGAGGGTTCGCCTGAGCGCCGGGGTGGTGCGGAGTCGGATTCCGGCTCCGCGCCAGACCTAGTAACGGTCAGCTCGGCGGGCTCTGGAAACGGAAGAGAGGGGGCTGCTGCGGAGAACGTCAAGTTCTTCCGCAAGCGGCCCAGACGGGAGGATACCGGGGGGTCGTCCTCCGAGGGCGAAATTGCCTCCGCCCGCAAAATCCCAGTAGAGTAAATATGGGGGACCTGGATCAAGTAGATCCAGGTTCCCCCATATTTACTATTTTTCATTAATTAGTTACGTATATTCATCAACATTTAATTATTTCATACATTCTAGTTATGTATATTCATATCATCGATTCACATTTCATCAACATTTAATTATTTCATACATTCTATTCTAAATTATTATTATTATTCTAATTGATTATTTTAATATTCTTAGCTTTGATATCCTTAGTTCCTCGTCTAACCGATGCGATGCAATTAGCATCGATGAATGAAAAAAAAAATTCTCGGTTCGTGATGCAGAAGCACCATTGTATGTTACACACATCGTCGAACCGATGAGACGTCGGCGTCGTACCACTAATGAATCTACGATACAATATGCATTGCAAATTGGGTGAATTAGGTAATTTCTTCATAAATTTATTCAGGATTGGGAGGGATAGGAAACGTATACAAATCATGGCTCCTGTGTTCATCTATTCAAAAAGTTTATTACCAACTAAGTGTACAGTGTTGATAGATTATAGAACAGTTATTTATCATTCATATACGTATAGAAGGAATTTCATCTTCTGGCAGTATCTGGTAGCATAGAATATCTTCTGAATCAGGAAACACTATTTCGTCCATTAAGATCGAACCGTCACACTACAATGCTAAGAATTTAATGTTATGTTGGAGATATGCTCGTTTGATTATACATTAATTTCCTTTTACAGCGTTCAAATAAACACATTCAGGATAATGTGTAGCATGTTGCATCCAAGGATCATCATAAATCTCCCAATCTTCGATAACACCCCCACATGAGAAACATGCTGCAATATCATTTAAACCATTTCCATAATAAAAGAATCCTGCGTCAGCCATTTCCATCACTAATCTTTTCTTTTTATCAAACGTCCGCCAGTAGTAACCAAATGAAATTCACGCATTTTAAACGTATTATACATATCATATCGAGGTTTGTATTTATTTTGAGACATATTTGATTTACTTTCTTATTCAATTATAAACGTATAGTGATGTTGTTCAGCTTTTGACAACAACTTATAAAGATCGGGCAGTGGTGGGAGGATGGGGTAGAAAACTCTGAGATGCGTTTTACCTAACAATGTATAGAAATAAAAACAACAAAAATTTTATGTTAGAATTTTATTATCAAAGCACCACATATTTAAACACAGTACATTTTTTAAAGCGCATACAGAGTCATGATAAAAACAGTTATATAAATCTTGAGAATATTTATATTGATCGTATAAATTCATCAAACTAGAACAACCTTTATCTTCTAAATTGAATATATTACAATTACTATTTTCTAAAATATGCTTTAACCACAACACTTTTTCTGAACCTTTGACGTAGATACATTTATCTCTTAAAATATCTATAACCAAATTTGTGTAATTAGAATAGGGTACAAATCCTTCGCGCCAGTGTATCTTTCTGTTACGTTCTATCCAATTTACTTGTTTTTTTCATGTTTCGTTAGTTTTGAAAATGAAAATGGTGGCTTAATTAAAAACACTTGTAATGTTTTATTATACAATATAGCGATTTCTTTTATTATAAATTCATTTGTTTCTGTTTTAAATCCTTGAATATCTACAATAGCAATCATGATAACCTGCGTACAATGTTGCTGAGAGGTTTGTATTCCACGAGTCGATCGTTTATAATCAAACAATATGCAGTCGTCTTATCTGGTATTGCTGTAGAACATTCAATTTCCAACCTCACGTCCACTGGACCTGTTTTCAGGCTATCGTTTTGTCTTGAACAGTCTAAGATAAAGAGAGGGGCCTTTTCTTTAAAATCTTTTAGATCTAGCAATGGATCTACAGGACTGTTGTAATACGACTGACGAAATTTCACATACATTTCATATAATATACTGTACTTGTTTTCAGAAAACTTTAAACTCAAAGGTTCACACGGATAATATTGTGAATTCAAAAAGAGCGTTACGTTGGTCACTTCACAATGATCGAATACTGAACTGTCTTTAGTTTTATTATTTTTTCTGTTAGTTTGTAAGCAAAAAATAACATATCTGGGCTTTTCCAATTGTGAAGCAGTTTTAACTGACCAAGAATGCTTTGTAGTTTTAGGTAGTAAAGGATATTCGTATAAGTCCCAATTTCTAAAGGCCATCTGAATCGGTTTATCTCTTTCTAATTGCTTTAAAAGCCTTAAGCATTCTAGATCTGAAACTTTTATATGTGGCACCCTCCACTGAACTCTTTGTATATCTATTTGAAAATGTGCGACATCATCAGTCAGAATGACACTATTTAAGTTACAGTTACTTCTGTTCAATATAAGCTCGTGTTTACAATTGATCACAATTTTATTGTAATCTTCTGCAAACCCTAAAACCTTATTTTAATGGTATCACAGCACTAAAATGTCCATCATTTTGGAATCCGTTTAAGTTCCAACCCCATAATGCAGCAACTTTATTTTCTGCTTCGTTTAATGAGATGTATGATTTTATCGTTGATGTTATTCTTGAATTTTTTATACGATCTATTTCAATACCATTCATTTCGTATCTGATGTCTTGAAACAAAGACATAACAGGGTTATTAGTGAACGTAACAGTTTTCTTGATCTGGTTCCCATCCTTGCCGAACAGCCTTGCCTGACCTTCGATGTAGATTGAACTGGCTGATGGTAGCACGTATATGTCTTGCTGATGTATGGGGATTCTGATTTCATCGTTTTCTCTAAAGCTTTTATTGTAGGGATTGTATGAATGGACTTCATAACTTTCGATCGAAGTGTCGAAGTGTGGTAATTCAGTAATTTGTAGTATATTCATACTTTAAACCCTAAGGCTTTAAGAAAATCTTTATTCAATTCAGTCAATTTCTTAATTTTCTTCTTACGTGTTTGCACCTTGACGATTGTAGAAGAACTAGGACGTTTTATTTTCACTGAGGTGTCTTTATAGTGCACTATCATTTTGTTTTCCTTATATGAAGACGTAGTTGAATATGTTCTTCTCCAAAGTCAACACAGTGACCAAATTGATTAACAATCCTAACAGATATAGATGAAACTATATTTTTATTTACTGGAAAGTAAATAACGTTTTGTGGTATTTCTATGCATCGATGATCTGAAGCAGTATCAGATACATATTCATGAATAAAGTGAGTTGGTAATCCGTTGCAGTACGAACCGTGAACAAGATCACATTCAATTCTGATGACTGACAGACTGCTGTTAATAATGGGGATATTCGGTCCCGAATTTCCTAATACTGAAAAGTATAGCAAACCACACTCATATTGACCAGATAAATGTAGTGGTGGTTGAAAGTACGAAATCAATTCCGATTTATTTCCAGAGATGGTAACCGTAGTAGACATGCTCGTATACTGAACTCTTTTGTAAGATTCTACTTATTTTATTCCTTTACTATGCCAAAAATTTTTCAAAAACTTTAAACAAAGATGCCCACAATTGAAGGGGTGATCGCGCTGAATATTATCGTAATTATAGTGAACTTTAGAACCCAAATCTATACATATAATAAATCTGTAGAAAAGTCATTTTTGTACATTGAAGAAATTGAAACAAAAAATAGCCAGCGTGTGAAAAGATAAGTAACAGAACCCATTTCCATCATTTTTGAAATTTTTGTCTGTTTGTCTGTTTGTCTGTTTATCTGTTTGTCTGTTTGTTTGTGCGCGCATCACGTAAAATCTACGAATTCAATGCTGACAATGTTTATATACAAAAATTATACGCAACTTGAGGTTTAACTTAGTTTTTGTTTCATCGAAATCGGTTCACTCTATCAAAAGATATGATTAATTTAGTGAGTTCAAGAAGTAAAATATTACGTTATTACGCAATTCAGTATAGTACTTGCAACGACATCTTAAGACTAAAAAACTTTTTACAAAAAAATGCAACCGACTTTTACACAAAAAATCAGAAAAGTGCAAAATAACTTTAATTTCGGAACTCGGTGTTTGTGGTTGCTTTTTCGTTTTTTGAACACCGACTTCCGAAATTAAAGTTATTTTGCACTTTTCTGATTTTTTGTGTAAAAGTCGGTTGCATTTTTTTGTAAAAAGTTTTTTATTTTTCACTTTTTAGTGGTACCTACATCCCCTCCCCTCCCCCCACCTAAACGAACCAATCACATTGGTGTAAAAAAAACGTACTGCTCCTTTGCAGAGTAAACTAAGAGGTCGTCAATGTAGATAATGTAGATATTTTTTTTGATTTTTCGAAAACCGCTTAGTCGATTTCGATAAAATTTTCATGGGACCATTTGGGAAGTATACCCTTTCCAACAAAAAAATAATTTTTCTAATCGGTTGACAAGCGACGGAGTTATGCGCGAACAAACATAAAAAAAAAAAAAAAAAACCTCCTCCTTTTTTAGAAGTCGGTTAAAAATAGAACTAATGTTGATAGTTGAAATCCAAATCCGATAGAAAGCGTTGTGCAAATGACGTCATTTTCTGAATCGCGGTGTTAAGATTTTCCGCGCGAGAATGACGTCCACCGTGTTTACTAGGCAAATTGGGTTTCGTTAGGTGTCTTAAAAGTTCTTGCGTGTGTCGTAAAAGTTCTTTGGTTGCTTGGTTTATCGATTTTCTAAATTGGTCGAAAAAAAAGTATTGGCTTATCTTATTGGTTTCGTTTGGTCAACTTTGGTCATTGGTTTGAGGTACGAAGTAAAGATTGTATTTTATTTACTTCGTAGTTTGAATCCAATAGTGCCAATCGTTATACAGTAAGTTAGTGTTGCCAATTCGTTGAGTCAGGACCACGAACAGACGATACGTTGTCACACTAGACTGTAGTTCTTTTAAGTTTGTAGGCTATTCAGTCATAAGTGTTGTTGGTTTTGTTTATTGCTTTAATTTTCCTTGAAAATGCCTCAAAGAAAAAAAAATAACCTTTCGCTGCGTACCCGAAATGCGAAAAGGATGAGACTTTGTAGGTCTCAGGAATCGGAAGAAGATCGTGAAGCACGGTTATCTGCTAACCGAGAGCACATCGCTCTATTACGTGAATCGGAAACGTTCACCGAAAGGGAGTCACGTTTAAGTTCACAAGGAACACGGACCGCGACTTTGCGGTCTCAAGAGAGTATCCAGGAACGCGAAGTTCGGCTGTCTGCTGATCGGGAGCGCCACTCTCTCTCACGCGAGTCAGAGACTTTCACAGAAAGGGAGTCGCGCTTAAGTTCGCAAAGAACTCGGACCGCGACTTTGCGTTCTCAAGAGAGTATCGAGGAACGCGAAGTTCGGCTGTCTGCTGATCGGGAGCGCCACTCTCTCTCACGCGAGTCAGAGACTTTCACAGAAAGGGAGTCGCGCTTAAGTTCGCAAAGAACACGGACCGCGACTTTGCGTTCTCAAGAGAGTATCGAGGAACGCCAAGCACGTCTGTCATCTGACCGAGAGCGACACGCTCTCTCGCGCGAGTCTGAATCTCTCTCCCAAAGAGAAAAACGATTACAAATAGCTACACATAACTATGTAGGTGTACAAAGAAACAATGAAAGTTATCTTGCATCTGAAAGGGAAAGAATAGATGAACTAAAACGAGCAGAAACAGCAGAACAACGTCAATCTCGCCTAGAAATAGAACGAGCTCGATACCATATGAATAGAGAAACAAATAGCGGAGCTGATGAGTCCATGGAAAATGACGATGCAAATATTTTATTACCTTGGGACAATAGGGAAAAATCAGGGTTCACATATTCGTCTAGAATTAATTATGCTGGCTTTACTTCCGTGGGTGACATGAGAGAAATTTGTAATTTTTGTCATGCTTTGAAATAGAGGAAAGAGACAGACGGAATGTGCTGCTCAAATGGAAAAATTGTTCTTCCAAATTTCCAAGATCCACCACACTTACTTAAAAGTCTCCTGAATGGCGATCATCCCCAGTCGAAACATTTTTTGGATAATATTCGTTTATATAACAGTGCTTTCCAAATGACTTCCTTTGGGGCAAAACAAATAACGGAAGGACCGTTCATGCCAACCTTCAAAGTACAAGGTCAAGTTTATCACCTTATTGGATCTTTGCTGCCAGAAAATGAACCCAAATTTCTCCAAATTTATTTTGTATCCGATTACACGCAACAGCTCAATGTTAGAAATCACAATTTTCCCCAGCTCAATGCTGAGCTTCCAACTCTATGTTTCTCTATCACGTGTTAGCAACCCAAACAACCTTTTTGTATATGCTCCGGGTAATTCCACCGCTAACATAGTATATAGAGAAACATTAACGTAATCAACTATACCAAAGTCAGGACTCTTATCTAAATCATCAAAAAGGTGATATACTCTTATCTAAACGACGTTGTTTTGTTCTCGACAACCACGCGAACGAAGTCGCGGGCACAGCTAGTACTTAATAAATTCCTTTGGAGGCTTAAGATTTCCATAACTGTCAAAATATTCAATATAATCATTGTATTTTGCATAGGCTACCCAATGAGATCCAGGATTTTTAGAGCTATCTAAATTAATAACTCCACATTCTCTTTTAAAAGGTTGTTTAGGGAGCTGATCTCTCATAAAGACACCTCTAAAATACAGAATATTATTTCCATACTTCAAAATGTCTAAATTATTCAAGGCTCGTTTGGGTAGCCGATGTTTTAGTTTTTTTCTTTAGATATGAAAATTCCGAGCCCATCTTTATGCGATTTTAGGTGTAGTCCTTTTCCGATGCAAAGAGCCTCCATTTTTTCATTATGTCTCTTAGTTTCAGCATACAACTTTTTTGCCATTTTGAATTTGTTCAATTCCATAATGAACATAAAGATTTTATTATTTAGTAACCATAGCCAATATTCAATATTTTATTGTATCTTCTGGCAACATTATTTTTGGACTTCCTGTATCCGTTAAATTACTTAGAAAATAGGTCTGGGTCATGGTGCACGATGTGCTCCTTTTAAAAATTAGAAATAAATGTTATTTTTTCTATAAAGTTAACGCATTTCATTTCGAACATGCGTAGTGGTCCTTCGAATTAGTGGTACAGTAAATTCAGTGCCTTTGGAAGTGTTTTTTCGCCTTGCACCGTGTGCATGGTGAATTTGTTCCGGACGCGTTGCCCCGGCGGAGCATCACCCTATTCATATTTGGGTGAAAATCCTGCTGACTTTGCATCAGTTCCAGCATTACATCAACGTGAGATCGCTAATTGTGAGCGATTTTCATTATCAAGGTGGTACATTCCAGAATACCTACATTTCTTCAACTCGGCGCGGCGGCGGCTGTGGGTAGGTACTTACATTGTAACATTACCTACCTACCTGCCAAATACCAACGGAAAAGTTTGACATCCCGCCATCGACTTGTCAGATTGACATTGTCAATTCAAATTTTACGAACGTAAACAAGTTTCAAAGTTTTAAAACAACAAAAGTTTGCAGTTAGTGGTTTAAAAGTGCATTAAAAGTGATACCTAGTGTTAAATTAAACGGTGAATTTGTGTCTTGTTAAAATGGCCGACCTAAAGAAACTTAAAATTACGCGTTCGCAGTACAAAGGAACATTAACACGTATGGAAAACTTTGCTAGTGATCCAACTATTATAGGTTCAGCATCTATTGATATGTTAGAAGCCCGTAAGGACAAGTTAACTGCTGTTTTTAATCAATACGAAAGTGTACAATTGGACATTTTGAGCCTGGATGCAGAGGACTCTGAAGATGTTGGTGCATTTGAGGAAAAGTTTTATACAACTCTTGCCATTCTAAACGAAAACATAAAGTCACATTCAAAATCAGATTCAGAGCCCTCCCAGACTGGCTATGTTACTTCTTCAAAACTACCTAATATTGACATTCCTACATTTGATGGAAAAGGCTACACTAAATTTAAACCATTTTATGAATTGTTTATTGCTGTCATTGATAACAATACAACATTGTCAGATGTCCAGAAGCTATTTTACTTAAGAAAATATTTATTAGATGAGGCATTGTCAGTAATTGTCAACCTGCCTCTCACAAATAAGTCCTACACAGAGGCTTTAGAACTATTAAATAAGCGATATGATAATAAGTCAAGATTGATTTGCAATCATATAAACCTGCTTCTGGACATCCCATCAATGCAAAAGGGCACAGCTGCATCTATAAGGACATTTGTTTCTTACATTCAACAGCAGTTGCATGCATTAAAAAATTTAAATGAACCAGTTAATGAGTGGGATCGACTTTTGATTTATGTGCTTGGTAGGAAGATGGATTTATATACATATCGTGCTTTTCAAATTGATCGCAATCCTCAAACATTGCCAACAATGACAGAGTTCTTATCTTTTCTTGAAAAACGTGCTGCAGCATTAGAGGAAAGTAACCCTCATAAAAGCAATAATGAAAATAAAGGTAAGTCTGTAACACGTGTATCTAATTTATCGGTCTCGTCAGGTTTAGTGTGCTCTTTTTGTGATAAAAAAGAACATGCAATTTTTAACTGCCCTAAATTTAAAATGGTCCCTATAGATGCTCGACTAACTTTTGTTAAAGATAAAAAACTTTGTTCCCTCTGTTTGAAAAGTCATGTTGACAATGCTTGTAAATATAATATGAGCTGAACTTATTGTTGGTAGTGGTGGTACCTGCCGATTCCTATAAAAGCGAGCGCTCTACCTAGTATCAGCTGCCCCGGCTGGGGGCCTTAGAATCTAAGGCAACCACGGGATTGCCCGGTTGAGCAGTAACCAGCCTTAATGTGCTGAACTGCGAGTAGTCCATTCAAAAAAAAAAATTAAAAAAAAATAAATAAATAGTATCAGCTCTTTTGCTGCTCAGTCGTCGGACGGTAAGGTTGTCGGTACCTACGCTACTTTACAGTAAGTTCGTTCCATATTTCTTTATAGTGGGTGTTATTTTTATTGTGTGTGTTATTTTTATTGTGTGTTTCGAATACCAACGGTTGTTTGTGATTGCTCGATTATTAATTAGTTAAGTTATTGTTAAAACGAATTATTGTCTAAATAAATTAGTTTAGGTTGTTTTGAAGTTGTTTTTTTTTATTTGTTTTTCTTTCTGGTCGATAAAATCAGAACTGGGATTCAACTTATTTGCCCACAATTGATTAGCCTTGATACCTACACAAACAACCGTTGTATTTCAAAAATAATGCCACGTGAGGAAAGCGAACGTCTTAGGACGCCGCCTCGCTCCGGGGCTAGGTGTAGCCGTCGCAGTGAATCACAACAAGACCATAGGCATGGTTCGCGATCGCCTCACGATAGAAAACGTTCGCGCCGTGAGAGGACTCGTTCGCGGTCACGCCATAGTAGAAATTATTTGCGTCGTGACAGGGCTCCCTCGCGTTCACGTAACGACCGAACACTTTCACGATCACATCGCAGTCGCTCACGTTGTGTTGACAATCGTAGTTCGCGCGAAAGATCTAGGTCACGTACACGTTGTCGTCGTAGTAGATCTCCAACCTACCCTCATGATGTTTCCGTGCAAAATGTGTTAAGCAATATTATGTCGCGATTGACTGCTATTGAGGAGAACGCCGCTAGTGGTTCGCGTGTTACGCCGTCAATTAGTGACAGCACTCCGTTAGATAAAAATAATGTTTCCACGACCAAAGCGCTGGTTGATGCGTTGGGGGTATTAACGAAAAACAAGTGTAACAACTATTATGTTTCAAATTTCGACCCAGCTATAAACAATTTTGAGGTGTGGAGTAACGAAGTGGACAGAGCTAGGCATGTGAATAATTGGGACGATCTCGAGTGTTTTTCACGTGTGGCGCATTGTTTAAAAGGTGACGCAAAAACGTGGTTAAACGAGTGGGCTACAAATGATCGTTCATGGTCTAATTTTGTTAAAGAATTTAAATCACTGTGCCCGCAAAAGATTAATTATGCCCAAACTCTTCATGAGGTTATAAACACTACGTCCGAAAAGTTTTCGTCATACGCAGAGTATGCGCGTCGTTCGTTATTAAGATTACGTTTAGTTAAAGGGTTAAGCGAAGAACTTATGGTTCAAATTGTGGTTCACGGTATCAGTGACGTGCAGGTACGCGCAGCAGCTACGAACGCTGACCTAACATTAGAAAACGTAGTTTCTTTTCTAGCTACTTATGTAAAACCTATTCGTAAATTTGATAATCGTAACCCAGATAAATCTGCGTCATCCGGTAATACGACTAAGGGGCGCAATTCTAACGGCCCTGGTAGATCCGAAAACAAATGTTTTCATTGCGGCCAAACAGGGCATTATAAAGACAAGTGCCCCAAGAAGCGTAATGAAAGAGACGGTAGCAGTACTAATGCTAAACCCATCTGTTCCTTCTGTAAGAAGGTAGGGCATAAAGAGAGCGACTGTTTCACTAAAGCACGGACTGAGTCTCAAAATAACAATAACAATCAACGCAAAGTCAACTTGTGTAGTGAACTTTCAATCACGAAGGGTAACAACGACATAAGTACAGCCGTGATACAGGGTATACCGGTTGATATTCTTATAGATAGTGGTGCGCTTAATGTATCCTTGATATCATCAGCAGTTTTAAATCACTTTTCTGGTTCGCGTAAACAAATCCAATGTTCTTTGAAAGGAATAAGTGATAAAGAGATTGTTGCTCACGAATACATCACTTTGACTGTCGAGTTTAGTAATATCGCGCTTGAAGTAGATTTTGTTATAGTACCCGCGTCGTGCATGAATACGCCCATTATCATAGAGACCGATGTACTAAATCGCGATGGCGTTACGTTTATTCGCACAAAACATGGACAGTACCTTACTCATACACCGGATAGAGTACTGAAACTAAACGCTGTGATTGTCAATGAACCCGAAAAAATAAATACGCCTCTTAAAGGTGCGGAACTAGCAGAGTTGATGGCTGTAATAGATGAATTCTCTCCGTTTTTAATATCCGGTACCGCCACCACTACGGTGAAAACTGGAAAAATGCACATCAAACTGACTAGCGACGTACCTGTAGCATACCATCCGTATCGTTTGTCGTACCAAGAGAAACTTAAGGTTCGCGAGATATGTCAGGATCTACTAGACAAAAAAATTATTAGGGAGTCAAATTCCGAGTACGCAAGCCCGGTCATTTTGGTCAAGAAAAAGGATGGCTCAGACAGAATGTGCGTAGACTTTCGTGCTTTAAATCGCATTACTATCAAGGATAGGTACCCCCTTCCCTTGATTGAAGACCACATTGATCGGCTTGGGAGCTCGAGATTCTTCACGTCTTTGGACATGGCATCAGGCTTTCATCAAATTCCTATTGATGAGGACTCGATCCATAGAACAGGCTTTGTAACCACGGAAGCTCACTATGAGTATTTAAAAATGCCGTATGGCTTATGTAATTCCCCCACTGTTTATCAACGCATCATCAATAATACCTTGCGTAAATTTATAGAAGCAGGGAATGTCCTAGTGTATATTGATGATGTGCTGATCCTTTTTTTTTTTTTTTTCTGGATGGGAAATCATCAAATGACTTCTCCCGCTCTGGGCGGAGCGGAAGGGAGTGTCAGACTCTTACTGACTAAAACCCACCCGTGATCCTTCTTGTGCCCTTTGCGTTCCAGGGCTGCGGTGACTCTTTCGAACAAATTCCGCAACCCTAGCAGGCACTGACCCTATGGGGCCCCGTCTTCTTTGCTGACGGCTCTTTGAGGCGCGCGTGGAACACGACGCGCCGTCGACTCGGGCCTGGTTGCTATCGGACGGCGAGCCACCCATAGCTCGCCATCCGCAGGCCCGCGCCTACGGTGGCCGGGAATCGCCCTGCGTTTCCCGACGCCCGGGGCGTCTTCTTCTGTTGCGGCGGCTGGAGCGAGGGGCTTCCCTCTCTCGCACGCGCTCCGCCTCCTCCTTCGCTAGCATTACTGCTTCGCAGAAGGAGGCGACCGCTTCCCATGCCTCCTCGCTCCGGACCATGGCCCGAACCAGGGCCGGACGCGAGAGGTCGCCGCCGCCGATCGCCTCGACGAGGACACGGCGGTACTCCGCCCAAGCAGGGCAGACCTCCACCGTATGCTCCACCGTGTCCTCCGGACGATCCACACAGTGATGACACCCGGACGTGTCCTCCCGCTGGATCCGACACAGGTACCTCCCGAAGCAGCCGTGTCCGGTGAGCACCTGCGTCAGGCGGAAGGTGAGAACGCCGTGACGTCTCTCCAGCCACGCCTCAAAGAGGGGACTTATCGCCACAATAGTGGCGTGCCCAGCACTGGGTTGCGATAGTCGCTGTCTCCAAACCTCCGTGAGATCCCGCCGGAGCTCCGTCCGCTGCGCAGCAATTTGCCGCGGCAGCAGCGTTTCACCCCGGCTTAGCGCCTCCACGCGCAACGCGTAAACGTGCGCGAGGGCTCTCGCCTCCAGATCCCACGGCAGTAATCCGGCAAGGAGATTCGCCGCTTCGCCAGAGACCGTGCGGTATCCACGGACTAGCCGAATGGCCATGACCCTCTGGGCCGAGACCAGGTGGCGCGCTGGCAGTCGCCTTAGCGACAGCGCCCACACTGGGGCCCCGTAGAGGGCCATGGACCGCACGATCCCCGCGTACAGCCTCCGGCAGGAGGCGTTTGGTCCCCCCAGATTGGGCAAGAGCCGCTTGAAGGCAGCCCCAGCCCGCCCCAGTTTGGGTGCCAAACGTCGGAAATGCTCCGCGAAGTTCCACCGGCTATCGAGGACGAGGCCCAGGTACCTCATCGTTGACCCGACGCCGATGTGAACCCCTCCTACCGTTACCTGGGTTCCCGGTGGTGGCCGGTTCCGAGGGCCATGAAAACACATGGCCTCGGACTTGTGTAGGGCCACCTCGAGACCCAGTTGCCGGATTCTGTCAACGACTATCGCAACCCCGCGTGTCATCAACTCAGCCGCCGCCTGGTGCGACCCCCCTTGCGCTAAAACCAGCGTGTCGTCAGCGTAGCAGACTACGCTGACGCCGCGAGGGAGGTCGGCGCGCAGCACCCAGTCGTAGCCGATGTTCCACAGGGGCGGCCCCAGAACCGAACCCTGTGGAACACCGCACGACATCTCTCGCCGGTTCCATTCTCCCCGGTGACCGGGGTAGATGACGGCTCTATCCGTCAGGTAGTCCTCGACCACGCGACGGAGGTAGGTTGGCACCCGGTGATACCGGAGTGCCTCCCTAATGCAACTCCAGGGCAGGGAATTAAAGGCGTTTGCGATGTCAAGGGACACCGCCACGACCACCCTACCCCGGGAAATCGCCTCCCCCGTCGTGAGGGCTCTCACGCGCATGATGGCGTCCACCGTCGAGCGCCCTGCGCGGAAACCAAACTGGTTCTCCGCCAGATCCGGCCCAGCTCTCACCAAGTGCTTGACGAGGCGGTTTGCAATTACTCTTTCAAAGAGCTTGCCCACCTCGTCAAGCAGCACGATGGGCCGGTATGCGGACGGAGAGTCCGCAGGGCGCCCTGGCT
Organism: Hecatera dysodea; assembly: GCA_905332915.2. Classification (NCBI taxonomy): domain Eukaryota; kingdom Metazoa; phylum Arthropoda; class Insecta; order Lepidoptera; family Noctuidae; genus Hecatera; species Hecatera dysodea. The sequence continues at coordinate 3,731,618 of HG995306.1, read as the reverse complement.
TCCCAATGAGGACCAGTTTCCCCGTCTTCCAGCGACGTGGGAACTGGCCCCTCTCCATGCATGCGCTTAGGAGCCCACGTAGTCGAGGCCCGAGAGCCTCCGAGGCCAGGACCCAGGCTTTCCCAGGTAAGCCATCGGGTCCTGGGGCGGTATTTCTGGCCTTGAGCCTATTAACCGCCGCTCTCAGGTCTACCTCGGTCACCTCCGGAGTATCGTCGTCGTCGGTGTGGTCCGCATCGGGCACCGCAGGTGGCGGAGCCATGGGCGGGGGAGCATGGTCCCCTCGCAACGGGAACAGAGCGCTCACCACGTCCTCCACTAGCTGGGGCCGGAGACTCTGCGTCAACGGGGGGGCCCAGGTGCGGAGTTTGTTCCGCACCATTTTGTAGGGCCTTCCCCACGGGTCCCTGTCCAGAGACTCCAGCAGCTCTCTGCGAGCCAGATCCCTGGCCCGCAAGATCCCCGCTTGGAGGGCGGTCTTCGCCGCTCTATACTCCTCGTACAGCTCCGCCTCCCTGGCCTGCGCATTCGGAGGGCGAATGCGAAGCCGGCGATGCCTGGTGTACGGGCGACGCGCAGCAACGCACGCTTCTCTCAGCGTCGTCAGCTCGCGCGACCACCAGTACACCTGACGGCGGGCGCGTCCTGGCCGGACCCGGGCATTGCCACGTCGCATATACCCGACATGGTCTCCCGGAACCACTCCACCTCATCGTTGATGTCCGCAGGCCTGTCCGGTGGTGACACCCAGGCCTGCACGATCGAGGCTTCCAGGAGAAGCTCCCGGTCCAGCTGCTTCAGCGCCCACCGCGGACCACTCGGGGTCTGTCGGACTGGCGCGCTTGAGGTCTGGGCGGAGACGTCGAACCGGATATACCGGTGGTCGGAATAGGTCTCCACCTCCTCCACAACACGCCAGTCGACGACACGCGGCGACAGAGCGGGGCTGGCGAACGAGATGTCCACCACGGAGTCACCCCGCATCCGCACACACGTGGGGACAGAACCCCGATTAAGGACGACCAGGCCTGTCTCCAGGGCCCAGTCCTCCACCATCCTACCCCGTACGTTAGTATAACGGGAACCCCAAGCCAAATTCTTGGCATTGAAGTCCCCGAGAACAAACACGGGGAGGGGACGATACCCGACGACGACGTTACGCAACTCTCTAAGGGAGTTGTGGAACTCAGCGAGAGTTCGATTCGGGGAGAAGTAGACTCCCACCACTACAATCTCCCCGAACCGTGCTGCTACGCACCCCTGTCCTCTCCTAACACACTCGAGGGACGGGGTACCGGCGGCGGCCGACGAAATTAGGGCCACTGAGCCGTCTAGGTCCTTCACCCAGTCCTCCCTGGGTGGGACGTAGTACGGCTCAGCGATCACGGCGACATTAATCAACCACTGCGCCATGCTCTGGAGCAACAGGTCCTGAGCAGCGGCGCAGTGGTTGATGTTCGCCTGGAGGAGGCGTAATGGAGCCGTTATTGGCATTCCATTACGGCCTCCTCCCGGGCCTCTTGTGGGGCCGCGGCACTCGCAGCGGCGGCGACAGAGGCGGCGACGGAGACGGCGGTGGAGGGCTTCTTGCCCCCGGCTTTGGCGGGTGGAGCGCAGGCTTTGCCCCCAGCCCAGTGTTCGGCCGGCTTGCCAGCTGCCGCACATGCAACGCAGTGCGGCGTGGCGCTTGTGTGTGGCCGCACCAGAAGCCTTCGGCCCTCCGATATCTTCTTGGCCGCCGTCACCGGGCAGCTTACCACTACGGTTCGCATGCCCGTGAAGTCAGGACGTATGGTGCCTGCCTTGACTTGCTCGGCAGAGCACCCTCCCGTCCTGACCACGGCGGCCACAACCTCCTCCTCCGTGACGGAGTCGTCCAGGCCCAGAATGCGCATATCCACACACTTGGTGGGCCTGGACACTCGGGCATCGTCCGCATTCAAGGACGCCCTGAGCCTTTCGGCCAGAGCGTCAGCGGTCGGGCCGCTGGCTGCCCCAGGGACCTCCAACATCCGGGCACCAGTCATGGTGACCCTTAGCCGGAGGCCCCCGACGATGCCGAGCTCCTGGAGGCTTACCGTCTCCTTCGCCTTCGCAAGCACGTCGCTATACGTCACGCCCCTCTTGACCGCGTCCGGCTGTAGAGTGAGCACTACAGCTGCGGTCTTCGGGGCGCGGAGCATATTCGCGACGCGTTGCTCCTTCTGTCGCCGCCTTCTTGCCCTCCTTTTGGCCGCCCTGGCTGCCTTGCCCGCCTTCTTTTTCTCCCCGGCCACTTGCCATCCGGCTTCGGCAGGGGGGTTAGAAGGCGGGTCAGAAAGTGTGGGCTGCTGCACCGCCCGCGGTGGGGCTTGCGCCGCCTGTGCAGCCGCTCCACCCTTCTTCTGTTTGGCCGGTACCGGTTTACCCGGTGCCGGCTTCGCTGGTGCCGACTTCGCCGGCCCGGCCCCTCCCTTAGCTTGACCGGACGAAGCCGGCTTGGCAGCCACAGCGGCCGCGTACGAGGCCGCCTTCTGGCCCGAGGCCTTCGAGTTCGCCGCTAGCGGGGGGCGCAAGACGATGCCCTCCAGGACGGAAAACCGTTCCCGGAAGGCGGCCAGCTCCTGCCGCACCAGTTCCAGCACCTGGTTCTCAGCCGGCGCGAGCTGGCTTTGCTCCTGCTTGCGCCCTCCTTGAGGCGGCCCCTGAGAGCTGGCTCCTCGGAGTCCGGCCAGGTCTGCTCGGAGCTTCTCGTTCTCCTGTCGGAGAAGCTCCGTGGCGGCAGCCAGGCGGGCGACCTCCGCCCGCAGTTTGGACGTTGCGTCCGACTGCGGTGCGCGGTAATTGGCCTCCGCTGCTGCCAAGATGGAGACCGCCGCCGCGCTTATGGCCCTGTTTTTGGACGCATGCGTCCTCTTCAGGGCCACATCGCGGACCGCGGCCTCCACAGCCTTCAAAAACCTGGCCTGACTCTCCTCGCCTGAGCCTCCAGCAGTGTCCGGTTTGTCGCCGGAACCCGCCAGGGGGAGTGCCGGCCGGTCGGACTCTTCTCCAGGGTGGCGCGCCTCCTCAGCGACCTTCGCAGCTCGCTGGGCAGCCTCCCCGGAGACGTGTCCCCGTCCCTTTCCGCCAACTCGGCCCTTTCCTCGCCTGCTGGTTGGGATCTTGCAGGCCGAGGCCAGCTCACCCTCGGAGGTCGACCCCTGGCCTTCCTCCGGTCTGGGACGCTTGCGGAAGAACTTAGAGTTCTCCGCACCCTCTGCAATCCCACACCCAGCGCTCCTCGCGCTCACAGCGCTAGATGCGGAGTCAGAGTCTGACCCCGCATCCCCCCGACGCTCCAGCGGATGCTTCCTCCATAACTTGGAGGAAGCATTCGCTGGTGCCCCGGCGCCACCCGACACTTTGTCAGGCGCTTTATGGTCGTAGCGGATCAGGTCCTCAAAGGACGCTGACCCGCTGGAGCCTCCTCGGCTCTGGTTGCCACTGGCAATTGGAAGACATTCGTTGCCCCCCCCAGAATACGGTGGGGCAGACGCTCTTTCGAGCGTGGTGGATTCCCCAGCCGCTGAGCAGCTGGAACCACCCTGGGGTAAATTTCTTTCGCCTGTCTTGTTCATTTTTGTTTGTTCCTTTTAAGGGTGCGGTCCCTGTTTTTCTCCACCCCTTCGCAGGGTTCCCTCTCCTCAACTCTCTACTTGCTCGCTGCCCTCACAGTCACGTCTGATGATCAGACGCGTACCAGAGAGCAGCGAGCAAGTTTCCTCCACATGAATCGCACACCGTCCGCAAACCCGAACACTGCTCAGGTCTCCGAACGGTGTGCCCTTCCCGTGTCCCTCTTGGTCTGATCCCTCACTTGCGACCTTCCGGCATGAGTAGCTCTACCGGGAAAGCTCGCAAGATCATTGAGACGCGCAAGCCCCACCACGACGACAACGTGGGGACACAGTCGGTGGGGGATGTGCTGATCCTGAGTTTAACAGTCGATAGTGGCATAACTTTGTTACACAATGTCTTGAAAACTTTAACGGAGGCCGGGTTCTCAATTAATGTGCGCAAGTGTTCCTTTCTTACCACCAAAGTGGAGTACTTGGGTCGCGTTATTAGTCACGGTCAGGTTAGGCCGAGTCCGAGGAAAATCGAGGCACTAGTTAATACACCTATCCCTAGTAATGTGAGACAAGTACGCCAATTCTTGGGTCTCGCAGGTTACTTTCGGCGTTATATCAAAGGTTACGCCACAAAAACCGCATGTATCTCACATCTAACAAAGAAAGACGTAAAATTTGAATGGGGACCTGATCAAGATCAAGTCAGGCAAGACCTTATAGAACGATTAACTAGCGAACCTATACTTGCGATTTTTGACCCGAACCTTCCTACGGAGCTGCACACCGACGCTAGTAGCGCGGGATATGGTGCCGTACTTATGCAGATACACGCGGACGGTGGTAAACGGGTAGTAGCCTATTTCAGTAGAGTCACTCAAGGGGCGGAGGCAAAATATCATTCGTATGAACTGGAAACGTTGGCGGTCGTCAAGGCACTGCAACACTTCCGTCATTACCTGATCGGGGTAACTTTTAAAATCGTGACTGATTGCAATGCTTTGAAGGCCACCGAACGTAAGAAAGATCTCCTTCCGCGGGTTGCACGCTGGTGGATTTATCTGCAGGATTTCAATTTTGAGATTGAATATCGAAAGGGCGTGATGATGGGGCACGCGGATTATCTGAGCAGGAACCCACCAGCGTTGCAGGTCAATAACATTAATAGACCATTGAATTGGGCACAAATAGCCCAGTCGGCCGACTCCGAGACCACCGATCTCATCCAAAAACTGAGGCATGGTCTCTTGGACTCTAGTCGGTACGTATGTCAGAACGATGTGCTCTACTATCGCTACTCGCCTGTTGGTGAGGAATCGCGCTTGTTATGCTACATCCCTAAAGGGCATCGGCTCAGTTTATTACGCGTTTTTCATGACGAGCACGAGCACATCGGGGCTGATAAAACTTACGATCTTATCTTAAAACATTTCTGGTTCCCTGGCCTGAAACAATTTGTTAGGAAGTATACTTCCCATTGTCTTATTTGCATTTCCAAGAAACGTGTTCCAAGAGCTCCTCGTCAGCCTATTACGTCATGGGAAAAACCTGACATTCCCTTCAACACGGTTCATGTGGATGCATTAGGTCCTTTACCTGAGTCGAACGGATATAAATTCGTACTTGTTTTAGTCGACTCTTTTACCAAGTTTTGTTTACTCTATCCTATATACAGACAAGATGCAAGCGAATTGAAACGAGTTTTCAATAGCGCTATATCTTTATTCGGAACACCCAAACAAATAGTTTGTGACCGTGGTCGCATGTTTGAGGCTTCAGCTTTTACCAGTTGGGTATCTGAAACGGGTTGTGAGATACATTACATAACGCCCGAGATGCATCACTCCAATGGGCAAGTCGAGCGTTATGTAAGGACCATCCTTAATATGATTCGCATCGAGACTAGTAATAAAAATTCGACCTGGTCCGATAGCTTAAGTAAAATTCAATTAGTTTTAAATATCACAAAGCAAAAAACCACCCAGTACTCAGCTTTGTACTTGTTAATTGGTACTAATGCGACCACTCCCGTGATTCGTGCGCTGATCTGTGACCTTGCAGCCGAAAATTCCAGTCCAAATCGAGAAGCCATGAGGGAACTCAGCAGGAGCTCCGCTAAAAAATATCTTGACAAAAATCAACATAGCCAAGATACAAGGGTAAATCGTCAAAGACGCCCGCCAAAAGTTTTCCAGGTTAACGATCAGGTGTTCGTAATAAAGTACTCTCAGTCCGCTGGAAAGCTCGACCCTGGCATGAGGGGTCCATACCGCGTGACTAAAGTGTTACCAAGTGACCGTTACGAGCTGAAATTGTTAAGCGGAGCTAGAGGCAAGACAACTCAGGCCGCAGCTCAGTACATGGTACCCTGGAAAGGCGAGTGGTGTCCTGAAAGTTGTGCTGCATATTTCGAAAGTAAGTTTCAACCGAACCGTTATATTTTGTTTTATGTTCAGCAGCACGTGTATTATGTATGCGCGCGTGCAAATGTGAAGAAAGCGGTATTACTGGTCGAAACGTGGCTGATGCATCCTACATGCAGCGCACTATCAAGGTTAGCGTCCTGGAGTGCCTGGTTTTGGAAGACGCGTACTACGTATGCGCAGCGGGTGCTGTCCCGGAAGACGCGTACTACGTATGCGCAGCGGGTGCTGTCCCGGAAGACGCGTGCTATGTATGCGCATCGGGTGTTGTCCCGGAAGTCGTGTTTTCTGAACACGCATCAGGTGTTGTCCTGGCAGGCGCAGTCCTGGTGAACTTGGTACAAGTTCAAGCATGAGTATGAGTGAGATTTTATGTATGAGGATGTGTGTATACTCCTGAAAGCAAAGTGCTTTAAGTTGGGTTGTGAAAGTGTATCTTTGTATGAGGGCCTTGTATGCGTGATGAATGACAGAATAGGCAACGGTGTATGTCGTCACGTATAATTAATCACTTGTTTCTCATACAGATTGCAATGAAGACGACCCTGACGATGTTGGAGAGCCTACAGGTGCTTCTGCTCACCCTACTGGTGCTTCGAGTTCGGACGGGACCATATCGGACAAACACGGCGATGAAACTCTCGCCACGCCTGCCAGTACTTCTGAAGAAGTCCAAGACGCAGCCGAGGACGGCGCACGATCAGGAGAGGCCGTATGAGCTGAACTTATTGTTGGTAGTGGTGGTACCTGCCGATTCCTATAAAAGCGAGCGCTCTACCTAGTATCAGCTCTTTTGCTGCTCAGTCGTCGGACGGTAAGGTTGTCGGTACCTACGCTACTTTACAGTAAGTTCGTTCCATATTTCTTTATAGTGGGTGTTATTTTTATTGTGTGTGTTATTTTTATTGTGTGTTTCGAATACCAACGGTTGTTTGTGATTGCTCGATTATTAATTAGTTAAGTTATTGTTAAAACGAATTGTTGTCTAAATAAATTAGTTTAGGTTGTTTTGAAGTTGTTTTTTTTTATTTGTTTTTCTTTCTGGTCGATAAAAATAAATTTAAATGTAGGATTTGTAAAAAATCACATAATACACTCTTACATTGTGAAGATCATTCAGAGACTCCAGTCTCACTTTTTTCAAATTCTCAGGTTACAACCTGCAATATTATGCTGCCTACTGTTTTAGTGAAAGTTATTGACAAATATGGTCGTGAATTTAAAGTTAGAGCATTGCTTGACAGTGGCAGTCAAGGTTCTTTTGTCACTAAATCACTTGTTGAAAAGTTAGCTATGAGTCCTACTCAGCAGGTTACCAATATTATTGGGATCGGCAACCACTCTTCAAAAATAAATCAAACTGTTAATTTTAACATAAATTCATGTCAATTAGATGATGTTAAATTCAATATAACTTGTTATGTTGTAGATTCTATCACTACTCCTTTGCCTCATCAGTTTGTTGATATTTCTAAATTAAAGATTCCTAAAAACATTCAATTGTCAGACAGTGGCTTTAATGTTCCTTCAGAAATTGTGATTTTACTGGGTGCTGATATATATTTTAACTCATTGTTAAATGGTTGTATGAAAATTCCAAATGGCCCCGTACTCCAAAACACTGTATTTGGATATGTTATTGCTGGTACAATTGGGGAATGTAATCAACAAGCTGTATGTAATAACTTTGTATCAAATTTGGTTATATCTGATAGTGTAAAATTAGAAGAGGTGATGGAAAAGTTTTGGCTCACTGAGAAGGTACCTGAACCTGTTGCCAAGTGTACAGATGAGTGTCAAAAATCAGAAACTATCTTTCAGCAGTCTGTGCGCTTAACTGAAAATAATACTTTTTATGTTGACATACCACTTATCTGTTCCAAGGAAAGCTTAGAGCTTGGAAACTCTTTATCTATTGCACTACAAAGATTTTGGTATTTAGAACGTAAATTCAAACAAAATCCTATGTTATTGGAAAAATATAAAGAATTTATAGATCAGTATGTTGCTATGGGACATGCCATTGAAATTGATATAGGTTTATATGATATGGACTGTGGCTCTGTTTATTTTCTAGCCCATCATGCTGTTTTCAATGAGGAGAGCAAGACCACTAAATTACGAGTGGTTTTTGATGGAAGTATGAAGACTAAGAACAAAACTTCATTAAATGATGTAATGCTGAATGGGCCGGTGGTACAGAGTGAGCTTTTTGATATACTTCTTCTATTCCGAACATATTTGTTCACTTTGATTTGTGATATAGAGAAGATGTTCAGGTGCATATTTATTAATGAACCCTATACCAGCCTGCAGAACATTCTCTGGAGGGATAACCCCAGCAAACCCATCAGGTGCTTGCAGTTGCAAACCATTACATATGGGCTAAAGTCATCTACCTTTTTGGCCACTCGGTGCTTAATAGAGCTTGCCAATAGATATAAGGACAAATACCCTCTTGCTGCTAATGTTATCATTACTAATACATATGTAGACGATGTGATTTCTGGTTGTGATAATATAGAAGAACTACACCTCTTAAAAAGTCAATTAATTGACTTACTTAAATTAGGAAATTTCAATTTACATAAATGGTGTTCAAACTATTCTTCAGTTCTCAAAGACATTCCTGTTCAGCGTCAATATTTTGATGAAGTTAATCTTAACACGGACAAAGTTGTCAAAACACTTGGTCTAAAATATGATGTAGTTTTGGACAATTTTACTTTTCAATCCCCACAGTGTGAGGAAGAAACTTTAAATACTAAGAGAAAGGTGCTTAGTTACATTGGTAAGATATTTGATCCATTGGGTCTTATTGGGCCTATAATAGTGGTGGCCAAGTTAATAATGCAAGAATTGTGGCTTTTGAAAATAGAGTGGGATGCTGTCTTGCCTCCTAATCAACTATTACTATGGAAAAAATTCCTTGCAAATTTAAAGCTAATGGGCAAAATTTCAGTCCCTAGATCTATTAAAGGTCATAATTTTGTATCAGTTCAGTTAGTTGGATATGCTGATGCTTCACAGAAAGCCTTTGGCTGCTGTATTTATTTGCGAGTTTTATATGAAAATGGAAAGGTTGAGACTAATTTAATATGCTCAAAATCTCGCGTTGCTCCTGTAGCTAAAAAATTGACAATCCCTCAGTTGGAACTAAATAGCGCACTATTGCTATCACAGTTAGCAAGTAGAGTTCTTAGAGTACTTTCAACTAGATTTAATCTCTCGGTTTATCTCTACAGTGATTCGCAAATTGTATTAGCTTGGATACAAGCCGAAAAATTAAAACATAATATTTATGTTCAGAACAGAGTACGACAAATTGTTGAGCTCACACAAAAATCTTCTTGGTTCCATGTAAGGTCCTCTGATAATCCAGCTGACATACTCTCTAGAGGGATAGAGCCGCAAAAATTGCAAGATCACACTCTATGGTGGCATGGTCCACAATATTTGGCAGAGGCAGAGTTCAGTCACGAAAAGCCAATATTAAATGATATAATTGATACAGAAGTTGTTGAAAAGGAAATTACTTGTTTCATACAAAAAGTAGAGCAGCCTTACATATTGAATATTTTTGAAAAATTCTCCGATTTAAATAAAATTACAAATATTGTTTCATACATATACCGATTTTACAATAATATTTCAAAGAATGAAAAGCAGGCTGTAGACTCAAATTTATTACCTAAAGAATTGCAAGATGCTCTTTTAGTTATAATTAGTTGTGTACAGAAACACCACTTTGCTGAAGAATTTAAAACAGAAAAGAAAACAACTCTTGCAAGTTTACACCCTTTCATAGACGCACATGGATTGCTTCGCGTGGGTGGCAGGTGGCTAAATGCAGGCATACCGCATGATAAAATGCACCCCCTAATTCTTCCAAAAAATTGCCATATAACCTCGTTATTAATTAAAAGAGAACATCTCAGATTATTGCATGCTGGCCCCAGACTAGTCCTTAGTTCCCTTTCACAGAAGTATTGGATCATTAGTGGCATTAGAGAGGTCAAAAAGGTATTGCATAAATGTTTAATATGTGTGCGTTTGAAGGCTGAAGCTGCAAAACAACTTATGGGTTCATTACCAGCTGAAAGAATCACAGCTACTAGGCCCTTTCAGCATGTGGGTATTGACTTTTGTGGCCCTTTTAATATCAAGGTGGGTAGAATCCGTAAACCACTCGTGAGGAAGGGGTATATTGCTCTCTTTGTTTGCTTTGCCACTAAGGCTATCCATGTGGAGGTGGTATCAGACCTCACTACTGAAAATTTTTTGGCGTGTTTAAATCGTTTTATCTCTAGAAGAGGCATGCCTACCAAGATTTTTTGCGACAATGCAAAGACATTTAAAGGTGCACAAAATCAGCTTAATTTATATGAGTTACAAAACTCAAAGTCTCATAGAGACTCGGTGCATAATTTTTGTAACAACAGTTATATTAAGTTTATATTCATTCCGAGTTACTCACCAGAGTTTGGTGGATTGTGGGAAGCAGGGGTGAAGAGCGTAAAACACCACCTTAAAAGAGTAGTAGCTAACTTAACTTTGACCTATGAGGAGTTTAATACCGTAGTAGTGCAAATAGAGGGTATTTTGAATTCTCGACCTCTGCTCTCACTGAACCCAAATGAAGGCAAGTATTTGACTCCTGGACATTTTGTAATTGGCACGGCTTTGTGCAGCTATCCTGAGGTTGATTTAACAGAAGTCCCTATAAATCGTCTACGATTTTGGAAGGTGGTAACTAAGCTTAAGCAAGACTTCTGGAAAACCTGGTCAAATGATTACTTGACTCAGCTGCAAAGTCGTCCCAAATGGAAACATGAATCACCAAATATGAAGGAAGGTGATATTGTCCTGGTAAAGAATTTGAATACATCACCATTAGTGTGGCCTATTGCTAGAATAATAAAAGTTTATCCAGGGAATGATAAATGTGTAAGAGTGGCTGATGTAAAATTTAATGATAAGATTTATAGAAGGAGTGTGTCAAAATTGTGTCCATTACCTATTAATTAAGATTATGTCATGTTGTATTTGATTTGTTCTACCTAATTTATTTGCTGTAGTTCTGCTTCTTGGCCTGGCCCAACTATGTTCAATTCCATAATGAACATAAAGATTTTATTATTTAGTAACTATAGCCAATATTCAATATTTTATTGTATCTTCTGGCAACATTATTTTTGGACTTCCTGTATCCGTTAAATTACTTAGAAAATAGGTCTGGGTCATGGTGCACGATGTGCTCCTTTTAAAAATTAGAAATAAATGTTATTTTTTCTATAAAGTTAACGCATTTCATTTCGAACAAATTCATTTATGGTTTTAGCAATACCAGCTGCACCACCTGCTAAGGCTCCTGCTGCAGATAATCCCGCAAAAATAGGGATCAAGGGTAATACTCCCCCAGATTTTGGTATAGGAATAACACGAGGGAGTTTGATGGATGAATCATTAGCTAATTCTCTGGCAGCGGCCATAGCTAATTCTATTGCTACTTTTTTGCATTTCGGTTTTAACTTTTTTAAATGTCTTTTCGTTTTGTTAATAACATTTTTTAATTTATTTTTTACCCCTTCTCCACATACAAGTTTTGAAGAACATTTTTTGTTGTTTTTTTTAAGACCAGAGCCAGTTTTAATGTTTGTTGATATAGCGCTGCTTACTAAACGTGCTGCCAATTTTTCCCCTACACTCGCATCCGGGGCGACTGCTCGCTCTTTTGCCATATTTAACAAAACTAAATCTGCCTTATGACGATCCTTTAAGTTTGAAGACTTACTATAGGCAAAATCGTGTTCTTTGCAATATTCGTCTAATTTATTAATGCCTTTATCTCCGCGTGTAAGCCTTTTAATTAATTTAGTGCCAGGTCCACAATAATTGTATCCTGGTAAGTGTAATTCAAATGGTAAATTATTTATAAACCAATTTAGTAGACTGCTCTGTCCAATACCCATCACAAGACTAATGCATCATGAGTTTGAACATTTAATAAATATTCGATTTATCAATCCAACTGTTTTCAGAAGAAGACAAACCTAACCATTTTACTAAAACCCTATTTCCTTTTCTTCTAAGAACTTTCTCAACTAGATATAAATTGGGATGTTTTGTCTTTTGCAGCTCCTGCACGTAAAATGCACCTAAAATGGGTTGGCCTCTAATTGTATCTTCAATTAAGTAGGTAATAGGAGTTGTATTTTGTATTTGTCGAATTTTAAATATTTCGGTCGACCAGTTGGGAGTATATCCTTTTTCAAATGTTCCTTTGTATTTACTGATACGTACATAATCGCCCACATTAAACTTGCTTTTTGTATTATCGGTTTTTGCCAACCTGAAATATCTCTCTAATATACGTGTTTTATTAGTATTGTTCACGTTTGCCGGGATTTCATCAATTGTCCGATGATAGGCGTGATTGTATTTATATATAACATTATTTAGGGTATTATCTATCCAGTTATAGTTACCTTTCAAACTAAATTCTTTATACAGCTTAGATTTTAATGTTCTGATAAAACGTTCAACTATCGTAATTCAAACTGTCAATTTTAGAAAACGATACTACTGAATTTCCCACCAATAAAGTTTGGTTTTCACTTCTTATTCCAAAAGGTATATTTATACCATCATAAATATTATAGATATCTTGACCATCTAATGAAATTTCTAAATCATCTAATTCCATTTTAGGAGACTTTTTAACCAATGTTGCAGAATTAAGTTTTGGTTCGTAGCAGTCCTCAAACTTTGTAGATGAGCTAATATTAATGTCATCCAATTCAATATCTCCAGAATTAGTGAATGTTGTATTTTCTAAACGTTTATTTTTTTCCATAGTTATATTCGAACCAACTAGAGTTTTAAGGGGATCTGTGACAGGTTTTAGCATTTTATCGAATGACAAGTTCATAGAGTGTTCCTGGTCCTTCATTTGTTTTATTTTGTTCTTTATGGAGTCTACAGACTTCATTAATTCTATTTTAATATTTTTCTCCATGTTTTACCAATTATAAGAACTGCGTTCAACTAAAGAACAAGTTATACTGAATTGATTTTGTATTATTAATTACTTATATGTATGTATAAGTAGTCAGTCAAAATTAAAAAACATATCAAAATTCTGTCTGTATCTTCCATTATTTAATAACGATTCTTTATTAATAAGTAGGAAATTATAAGGTTTACTCCAAACAGTTTGACAAATGTTTTTGAACTCTTTCCATTGCAAATCAGAACTGACATGCTCTTCATAAATATGCTTTAAATTCACATCATCTTGTTTGAATATAATAAGAAAATTAGAATTGTCACGTAGCAATTGCTTCGGTATATTAGAATAGGTTTGAGATAAATAGAAACAATCTATTTGTTTATGCCTACCCATGCAGAAATAATTGCGGATATTTATTTGATTTTCACAAGCAACATCATCAAATATAAATACAGAATTTGTTAATGCTTCACTCGGAGAAATTACATCTTTATCATTATTGAACTCGTAAAAGTTAATCTGTGGCACCCTTTTTAATACTTCGATCAAGAAACGGTATTTTGGCTGAAAAGAAGTTTTAGAGTAAAGATAGAGATTTTTAAATTTGAGCCCATTTTCATGCAGTAGTAAACTAATCATAACATTCGTTTTACCACAGTTTGATGGACCACATATTATACAGCGAATTATTATTATTATTATTATTATTTATTTATTTCCAAAATACTTAAATCTATTTTAACAATGATTTTTGCCACACAACGAAAACCTCTCAGGGTTTATCTGTGTGCTGGCGAGCCGTTTATTTAATTATTACAAATTGATGTTGATACAGTCGAACTTGCATGATAGTAAAATAATTATACATAGACTTTATGTGTAAAGAAATACTTTGACTTACACTTGTAGCTTTTCGAACTCGTTTTGTATAAGGTTTGTAAATCTTCTGGAAGTTTATTAAGAATGTAAGGTACTAAATATTCTGCAATCCTCATTCCGTACACATTGTTGGTTTTTGGTAGAATGTATTTATTTTTTAGTGTAATGGACCTCAAGAAGTCAGGTCTTGTTTTTTCGGTTAGTAACTCAGGCCTATTTACTTCAGCAAGGGTGAAAAATTCAACTTTATTGAACACATTCATAACATTACAGTATTTAAATAGATCATCATCATTGTTTTTAAATTTATTTTTTATATGTTTAGGTGTAATGACTTTTAATATTCTTAATTGTAATTTATAAATATCTGATAGGTATGTATGGTAAGTTCTCCCGTAGCTGCTGAGACCGTAGTTGATAACCGAGTCTGCCAGGGCCATGTATAACATTCTTAGTGTTTTATAAGGCAATTTATACTTTAAGATGCTAAGTTTACCTATAATAGACCTCAGCTTGTTGCAAACGTATTCTTTGTGGGGACCCCAACAGAATCGGCTGTCAACTATTAGACCGATGTACATGTGTTTATCGACTACTTCTAGCAGTGGGCATGCGCATGCCTTTGACGAGGTATGGAGGCAAGAATGTTCGTGTGCTATAATTGTCGGTATGGTGGTACATTTGTTGTGTGATGAACGTATGTGAACAACTTTGGTTTTAGATGCGTTAATTACTAATCCTACGTCATGAGCCCATTTACACATTTGATCGAAGTTAACTTGTAGGGATTTTTGAGCATCGGAGATGTTTTGATTGGCGACTAAGATACATGTGTCATCTGCAAACTGGTATACGGATCCCGAGTTTATAGCGTTACTCATATCGTTGACATAAAGCAAATACTCTGTTGGTCCTATTATTGATCCCTGGGCTGTTCCTTGCGTGGATGGAACCTTTGTACTAAGCTCATTTTCTATTTTAACAGTGGTATATCTGTTTGTATGATAACTTTTTAGTAATTCCAATAAAGGTCCTTGTATTCCGTTTCGTGACAGCTTATCATAAAGTATATCAAAACGGAGCATATCAAACGCTTTGCTAAAGTCTATAAAAAGTGTCAATACATGTTTTTTTTCATTAAGGTGTTTATTAACTTCATCAGTAAACTCTCGTAATAATTGTGTCGTACTCCTATCTTTCTGAAATCCATATTGTTTATTGTTTATTACTCCGTATGTTTGTAAAAAGTTATTTATTTCATTACCAATATAACGTTCTATGATCTTATCAATACAAGACAATATGGTGATTGGACGGTAGTTATTGACGTCATCACGTGGACCCTTTTTGTGGATTGGACGTATTACCCCTATCTTTAAAAGATCGGGGTACGTACCAGTTCGCAAGCAGCTATTAATTAAATGTGTAATAACTGGAACTAATTTATCTGAGACATACTTAATGTCTTTGGCTCGTATCCCGTCATATCCCGGGCTTTTTCTATCGTTAATTTGATTGATAATTCTTTCAACTGTATCTTCCCGCGCTCGTTTGATTCTTATCGATCTATCAGGAACTATCTCGTAAGTCCGTTTGTCTAGAATAGGTACATTGCATGAATTGCTTAGGTTCTTAATATTACTATTAAATTCTGACGCGAAGGTGTTGGCTAATGTTAATGGATTCGTTCGAAAAGCTACCAGTAATAAGTGTTCAATACTTTGCATAATTTTGCCGGTTAGGGTATTTACAATGCTCCAAATCTTTTTGCTATTTTTGAAATTTTGGGAAACTTCCATCATTATTTGTTTATTTTTTATATATTGTGTGTATTTGTTCGTTTTATTTCTATATCTATTATATAACAGCCTTTTTTGTGGGTTATTTTCATCTTTGAGCCATATATTATATAGTGAATCCCGCTTCATACACATATTTTTAAGTCTTTTATTGGCCCATGTACATGTGTTACGTTTACTGAGACTGCTTTTACTAACTGTGAATTTACAATTATCATATATATTATTAAATTTTGTATGTATGAACGTAACAATTTCATTAGGGCAATTATATTGAAGGGGTATAGTCCAGTCTATATTATTCAATTCATTGTACACTCTGCGATTATCTATCTTTGTTATTAACTGACTAGAAGAGTGTGAGTCATGCTTGTTTACCGCGCACATTATAGCGCAACCGGTTATGCAGTGGTCGGCCGGCGAGGTATTAACAACAGATGTATAAATGTTATATGAACTAGTATTCCGGATAAACACATGATCTATACATGACTTGGTTATTTTATCACCATATTTTTCTATGCGCGTATACGAACTAATACTACTAATTAATCCCAGAGTGCACAACGAATCTAAATATTGTTTTACTAAGGGGTTACATAATTTTAAATCTATATTTATATCTCCCATTATTACATAATCCTGTTTTATGGGACTCTTCGCTACTATAGATGATAATTCTTTTATAAATCTATGTTTTGATGTGCCAGGCGGTCTATATACGGCACATAGGCCGACTTTCAGACTATTAAAACTTATTTCACCGGTCACACATTCAAACTCTTGTGTACACAAGTTACTATATCTCATGAAAGATGCAGACTTATGAATATACAATAACACACCCCCACCTCTTCTATTGGTTCTTAATTCTGAATGTAGGTTATAGTCAGGAAGCCCAAACATTTGTACCAAATCATTTTTTATGTTCACTTCCGTTAATAACAGAATTTGAATTGTATACTTACTGTTTAACACGATATATTCAATTTGAGAAAAATTTATCTTGATGGATCGTATGTTTACATGAAGAAAGTATAAACAGTTTTGTGGTTCCGGTATGCAAGAAGTAAAATCATTCCATGTTTGGCAATTGGTTTCTATTATGTTATGGTTTGTTGTATCCAGATTAAGGACTAATTTTGGTTATGCAGTTACGGTGGCAATAAAGAGAAAAAGTGTAACTCACCTATTCCTTATCATGGGACGATTTTACCTTCTCAATATCGGCTATGGAGCGAATTGTGGATATTTTTTTTTTCTTGTTCACTTTTACGCACTAATATATTTCCGTGTTTGCACCATATATAGCTAAACAATCCTTTTAGTTCTTCTTTTGTTTTCCATAATAAATAAGCCGTAGATGGCGTCAGACACTCCCGAAGATAAATCTTCTCAGCTCCGTCTTGTCCCATGCTAGCAGCAGATATCGTCGTGGTTTTAGCAGCGTCCATCCACAGATCTCGGTTTCCTTCTCGCAGCATTACAGTAATTGTCGGCTGGTCTTTCTTTTTCACCACATTTGATGGGTGTCTCCTTTTCCTGTAGGCTTTGACGACGTCATCCGGGTTCTGCGTTAAAGCTACGGCAACTTTCTTGGCGATTTCTTCAGGATTGTCTTTCTCGGATGGATTGATGCCACATATTTCGAGTTGGTTACATAACTGTGCTTGCTCCATCTGATTTACTTTGGTTTCCAGTACTTCATATTTGACGTTTGTGTTCTTGACATGGTTTTGTAAATCTGTGCATCGGTTTTCCAATTCCTTCATGGACTTCTCATATTTGTGGATCTTAGCCTCATACTCATCAATTTTGTCAGAGTAGAATTTGAGGGTACGATGTAGTTCTTCCTGAATTACTTGCCTTACTTCCTTGCGTAGGTCTTTTAGCAATTGTTGCATTGTGCTGTCCGCGTAAACACTATGGGTGTGAGTGATAGGAGACTCCGTATCTGTATTTTCATGTCCATCGATTTCGGGCATGATACATGATAGTCGTTTAGGCTTACTGCTTCCGGAGCAGGTTTTGCATTTCCAGTCCACTGAATCTGTATCGTGCAATACACTAAGTTGATCAGGTGTTATTGACGCACAGGCAGCATGAAGCCATTTACTACACTTGCTACACTGCAATCCGGGAGACTTTTTGGTTATTGGTTTTACGCACTTTGCACATTTCACCATTATTATTTCGAATGCGGGGTAGTTGAATATCAATGTTAGCGATCGTTGCGTATGCGACTGCTCTCAATCGGCGCGCATGAGCGACTGTATTTGGCAGTAAAGCGCTATGTCTGATGTGGTGAACAGAGTCACTTAATCGTATATTATTAACATTGAGAGATACGGGTTGTTTGATCAACTTCATAGTGTATATTAATCTTATTTCCGCCTAACGTACACTTATATACTCGTTACGCCTCTCATGGGGAATATTTACATATATTAATCTCAATATGACTTAGTGAAAGGTATGTCCAACCTGACTGTATATGTTCAAACTCAGACATTTTGCGTATAAATACTTGTATTTTATTCAAAAAGAAGTCATGTATATCAGTATTCTTATAGATAATATCATACTTAGTCTTAAAAGATTTCAGTTCTATTTGTTCGTCTTCAGACTTTAGCAGAAGAAACTTAGCAAAAAGCTCGAAATTTACTTTTATGCAATCATAATTTTTCAATATCATAGTTATTAATTTATCAATATCTGGATGTACAGAATTCAGGATTGCCTCAGGAGTGAGGTGCTCATCTTTCTGACCTGTACGTATCTGTGTATGACTCGGGATCGCCTCATATGTAAGGTGCTTGTCATCCGGAGGTATACATGTCTGAATATTACTCAGGATCGCCTCACGAGTGAGGTGCTCGTCATCCAGAGGTATACATGTCTGAATATTACTCAGGATCGCCTCACGAGTGAGGTGCTCGTCATCCAGAGGTATACATGTCTGAATATTACTCAGGATCGCCTCACTAGTGAGGTGCTCGTCATCCAGAGGTATACATGTCTGAATATTACTCAGGATCGCCTCACGAGTGAGGTGCTCGTCATCCAGAGGTATACATGTCTGAATATTACTCAGGATCGCCTCACGAGTGAGGTGCTCGTCATCCAGAGGTATACATGTCTGAATATTACTCAAGATCGCCTCACGAGTGAGGTGCTCGTCATCCAGAGGTATACATGTCTGAATATTACTCAAGATCGCCTCACGAGTGAGGTGCTCGTCATCCAGAGGTATACATGTCCGAATATTACTCAGGATCGCCTCACGAGTGAGGTGCTCGTCATCCTGAGCGAAGTTCAGACGAAAAGTTACTATTCTATTTTTAAATGCTTTTGCTACAATAAAAACATTTTTAAATTCAGTACTCAATAAGCTATTTGTCTTGTATATATTAGTTCTCTTATGATATGCATACCGGTTTCGCGGTATTTCAGTTCCACATATGGTACAGTTCACAATTTTACTAAATGGTCTTGTTAATGGTGTTCTGCGATCTCTGGATTGTACAACTGTGAAATAATACAGTAGATTTAAATAACATAATATTTTATTTCTTAATTGATTTATTGTAAGAACATACATTTAGATATTATAAAGATTATAGATTCTGTAATTGTTAACTGTTTTTACATAATTATGATGTAAAACTTAATAAGAATACTAATAATATGAATTTATAAGGGTAGCTGGACAATTGCGAAAGTCTTGTTCAACTGTCGTTGTAAAACCTTTTAGATGGCGCCACATCTCCCTGTCCGTATCAACTTTTGTTTTAATAGTTACTATTGAATGACGCCACCTATTTACTGGTGGTACGTCTGCGATTTCATCACAATTATAGACTTTAACTTCTACGTAATACGGCCCCTGCTTTGTCTCGCTTATTTTTCTGGAATAGCCTTTGTTAACCCTCTTTGTAAAATAAGAATAAAGAGGAGTCGGTTTTTTACCAGTCGATGTGGACGGCTTCACAGAATCCTCTTCATCGCTCTCACTGCCGAACAGGTCCCGTGCAGTCAGCTTGTTGTTAGCTAACGGCACCGGTTGTATTCGAGGCTTCTTAGATCCGTGCGTCCTAGACCCATCAATTCGATCGGTTTTAGACCGCTTGTTTGCAGTCGATTTTTCAGGTCGAGCCGAAGAAGAAGAAGAAGAAGTCGATTTCTGCTGCTTTGACTGCGTCTCGATTTCTGACTCTTCATCTGTTGAAAATAGTTGAGGCAACGTAGATGACTTGGACCTTTTTTTTTTTTTTTTTTTTTTTCTGGATGGGAAATCATCAAATGACCCCTCCCGCCTTGGGTGGAGCGGTAGGGAGTGTCAGACTTTTACTGACTAAAACCCACCCGTGATCCTTCTTGTGCCCTATGCGTTCCAGGGCCGCGGTAACTCTTTCGAACAAATTCCGCAACCCTAGCAGGCACCGACCCTATGGGGCCCCGTCCTCGGTGCTGACGGCTCCTTGCGGCGCGCGTGGAACACAACGCGTCGTCGACTCAACCTGGTATCGGACGGCGAGCCACCCACGCTCACCGTCCCCAGGCATCAGCCACTGCGCAATAGCACAGCGACCGACTTGTCTCTGGAGGAGGCCGAAATGGGACCATTACTGGCACTCCATCTCAGCACCCTCCCGAGCGTTGGGAGTCGCAGCACCCGCAGCAGAAGCGGCAGAAGCGGCGACGGAAGCCGCGGCGGCGGCAGAGGCGGCGGCGGCGGCGGACCTCTTGCCCTTGGTCGGGGCGGATGGCGCGCAGGCCCTTCCCCCAGCCCAGTGCTCGGCCGGCTTGCCAACAGCCGCACATGCACTGCAGTGCGGCGTGGCCTCGCACGAGCCGGCCCGATGACCGGGCTGACCACAGCGGAAACAGAGTCCGCTGCGGTCGACCTCCGAGGGGCACATAGCTCCCGTGTGGTTGCCCACATGGCAGCGGTAGCACCTCAGAGGTTTGGGTTCCAGCAGTTTTACCCGCGCAGACACCCATCCCACCAAGAGCCTTCGGCCCTCCGACACAGTTCTGGCCGCCGTCACGGGGCAGCTTACCACAAGGGTTTGCATGCCCGTGTTGTCAGGCTGGAGGGTGCCCGCCTTGACGAGCTCAGCAGAGCACCCCCCAGTCCTGGCGACGGCGGCCACAACTTCCTCCTCCGTCACGGAGTCATCCAGGCCCACTATGCGCATGTCGATGCGCTTAGTCGGCCTGGACACCCGGACCTCGTCCGCGGGTAAGATCGCCCTCAGCCTTTCGGCCAGGGCGTCCGCGAACGGGCCACTCTCCGCTCCGGCGAGCTCGAGCTTCCGGGCACCGGTCAAGGTCCTCCTGACCCCGATGCCCCCGCTGATGCCCAGCTCTTGGAGGTTCACCGCCTCCTTCGCCCGCTTCAATACGGCGAGATAAGTCACGCCCCTCTGTTCCGCTTCCGGCTGCAGTGTTAACACTACAGCCGCGGACTTCGGGGCGCGAAGCCCCGCCGCAATGGCGTTGGCCTTCCACCGCTGCCTCCTCGCCTTCTTCTTGGCCGCCTCTTTGGCCTTCCGCTTCTGGCCAGCAACCTGCCACTCGGCCTCGGCCGCAGGAGGGTCCGAGGGTGGGGGTGGGGGCGGCTGCGGCACCACTGGCGCTGCAGCCTTAGCCGCTCCTCCTCCAGCCTTCCTCCTACCCCTCTTTTCCGGGGCCGACTTGGTCGTCGCCGGCATCGCAGCCGCCGGCGTCACAGGCACCAGCGGGGCTCCCCCCTTGGCCTTCGCCTTCGCCTGGCCGGACGTTCCCGGGCTGGCAGCCACGGCGGCCGCGTACGAAGCCGCCTTCTGCTGCTGGCCTGGGGCCTTCTGAGTTGCCACTGTTGGGGGACGCCGGACCATGTCCTCCAGCACGGAGAACTGCCTCCGGAAGGGAGCCAGCTCCTGCCGCACCAGGTCACGCACCTGGCTCAGCACTTGGCCCCCCTCCGGTGCTGCCGGACTCAGTCCCCCTCGCGGCTCTACAGAGGCCGCTCTGGCCATCCCCGCAAGGTCCCTCCGGAGCGACTCATTCTCCATAACGAGTCGCTCCGTAAGAACCGCGAGGCGGGCAACCTCCGCCCGCAACTCAGACGCCTCTTTGGCCTCCTTTGCCCCGCCGACGTTGGCCGCCGCTGCCGCCAGGATGGAGGCTTTGGCCGCGCTGATGGCCTCCCGCTTCGAGGACTGTTTCCTCTTGAAGGCCACAGCGCGGATCGCGGCCTCCACAACCTCCCCAAATTGAGCCCTTCGCTCCTCGGCGGTGGGGGGTACCTCTCCCGGGGCCTCCGAGTCGTCAGAGTCGAGAGGAGGCGGAAGAGTAGAGGGAGCCCCACGACCGCTCCCTCCAGGGCGACGCCCCTCCTCCACCAACCTCCCGGCCCGACGCTCCTCCCGGGTAGAGGGAGTCAGCCCCCTCCCTGCCTCACAGCCCCTGCCCCGCCTAGCGGTGGGGATCTTGCGGGCAGAGGCAAACTCCCCCTCGGAGGACGACTCCTTGTCGTCCTCCCGTCTGGGCCGCTTGCGGAAGAGCTTGACGCCCTCCACAGCGGCCCCCCTTCCTCCGACTCCAGAGCCCGCCGAGCTGACCGTTATCAGGTCAGGCGCGGAGCCGGAATCCGACTCCGCACCTCCCCGGCGCTCAGGCGAACCCTCCGCTACAAAATCGTACGCCATCAGCTCCTTAAATGAAGCAGATCCGGATGACGACGATTCGGAGCCTCCTCGGCTCTTGTTGCCACTGGCAATCGGTACACAATTGGTGCCCCCCCCAGAGTACGGTGGGGCAGACGCTCTTGCAAGCGTGGCGGATTCCCCAGCGGCTGAGCCGCTGGAACCGCCCTGGGGTATTACTATTTCCTTTTGTGTATTCATTCTCTGTTCCTTTTAAAGGGTATGGTCCCTTGCTCCTTCGCCCTTTCTCCCTCACAGGGCCTCTCCTCCCACCCGCTCACTGCCTTCACGGCCACGTCTGATGAGCAGACGCGCACCAGAAGGCAGCGAGCGGGATTCCTCGCGTGTGTGTCTCTCTTGGTCTGATCCCTCACTTGCGACCTTCCGGCATGAGTGGCTCTACCGGGAAAGCTCGCAAGATCATTGGGACGCTCAAGCCCCACCACGACGACAACGTGGAGACACATTCGGTGGGGAGATGACTTGGACCTGAAACAATATAATTTGAAATATTATATTAAGGTGAAAGAAAAAATAAATTAATGAGGGAGGGGGGACTTATTTATCTCACTCCGTTAAACTTGGAAATCAAAATAAGTATTAAATTTACATTAAAAGAAAAACACATTATAGATTACATAATTCCATCGAAAGCCGGATAGGAAAAAGAAAAAAAATGTATCATTCATTCATGCATTCGTATATTCAATATTCATTCATACGTTAATTCCATTATTTATTCACTCAATCATTCAATCATTCATTCATTCATTCATACATCCTATCATTCATAGAATAAAAAGCGTGATGGCACATTTAAACACATATAATTAAATTAAAATAAAATATTAATTATGATCTACTTACATTTTGAAGATTAGTTATTCTGGTTGAAGCGTAGAAGGTGACGATTGTTTCCCTCGGGAGAGCAGTTTGTGATTCTGTCTGGCATCGATGCACATTATATACAGCAAAATTATGACGATGTACTTCCAAATATGTCATCAAGAAGATGTATGCTTACATTGCAAAACAAGATATCATATTAACCAAAAATAAATTAGTTATTGATTGTGTTATACTATATGCAAGTACCATGGCTTCACTCATTCTAATAACTTATCGTATCTGCATTTTCTTTTCATACAATAAAGACTCAACAAACAAACAAATCAACCGACACCATACTCAATATAGCGACTTACTTACCTGTAGCATCAAGTAATAGTAGAGCTCTGTCAGCATTTTATCCCAATATAGATTCATTAGGGTAAGGGCACAAATTGTTGGCTCCATTTTATTTTAATCATATTTTACTATTTTACATGATACGTGTATGTACGGCTGACCCATGTAAGTACACCCTAAATTTAAGTGATAAATACTAATAAATTCCCCTTACTTTGCTTCTGTAGTATAGCAGATCAGATGTTTTTTATTTTGTTAACTATTATTTTTTACTGCTAAAGCTATATTTACCCGAGCATAGCCGCGGGTAATTCCTAGTCATAATATATTCAACTCAGCTAACAATAACAATTAATAGTAGAACACTGTCAGCATTTTATCCAAATATAGATTCATTAGGGTGAGGGCACACATTGTTGGCAAAATTGTTATTTTAATCTAACTACACGTAAATAATAAGTACGGCTGATCAATGTAAATACATCCTAAATTTAAGTGGTATATACTAATAAATCCCCCCATGGTTTGCTTTCACAGTAGAGCAGATCAGCTGTTTTTATGTGTTGACTATGACTTTTGACTGCTAAAAACAAAATTTACGAGAGCATAGCCACGGGTAATTCTTAGTCATAATTATATTCAACTCAGCATTATATTATTTTGAATTCTATGAGCAACAATTAATTTGTATATAAATCGAGGGATCAAATTAGACACAAATTCATTTCACTTCTTCCATTGTTTAAGTGCGCTACTGTTATATTCTACAATGTCTGTAAGTACCTAATTTCAGAAAATATTTTAGTTTTAATTATATACCAGTGAAAAATAATAATAATAATAATTAAAATGTATTCTGTTTCAGATACCGAGTTGGGTTTATTCACCAACTTCACCTCAGTTAATGATAGAACCTGATGTGATTGATAAAGTCGTAAATTATTTGAATGAGGATGAACGACGACGAAGCCCCGTGTGTTCAAAATACAAATACATCTAATAATAATAATAATAAGGAGTTGATAAGTTTTTACAAAACGGTTTCGAGCGGTGGCACTAAAGTTATACGGATCGAAATTTACGATGCAAACCAATTTGAAAGTAATTCTATGTGTCCGTGCAGTGCTGAAATATGTGTTCAGCATAATTATTGTAAAGAACATTTACACTGATAACATCTACTTACGTGTCAAAGACATGCTACCATATTTAAACAATACTTTTTATCAATCCTTGTAAGAAGAAAAACGGATCACCTAGAAGCATCTGTTAATTCCTTCGGTCCTTCGGTTCAGTGTTTTCTGTTAGCTCATTTTGTGTAATTAATTGTAATTATATTGTTTATTGAATTTGTAATTACGTGAACAAATAAATACCTGCTTATTGCAATAATGTAGTTTCATTCCAGAAGCTGTAAAATTAAATCACCTGTAAGAATCTATGTATGTATATTCCATTCTTTTAAAGTCATTCATCAAATATTGTTCATTCAATCAGTGAGTCATTAAAGCAAACATTGTGTTATAAATTGTAGGAAATGATACACGTATTATTTAGAACAAATTAAACTTCGGTTTATTGCACGATAGAAAAAGTTACAATATCTTAAAGGTACTCAATATCAGTGGCGCACAGAGTGGCCAAAAACAGTACTACTTTTTATTTTTGAATTGTGGTAAGGGCGATGTTTACATTCTGCCAATATCCTCTCTTAAACATAAGCCCATCTTAGATGAACAATAAGCCAGCTTGGAGTATGTCGTTGCTTTCGTGAGGGCATCTGCAACCATCATATCTGTCTGTACATAGCGAACTTCTATTGTCCCTCCGAGTACTTTATCACGAATAAAGTGGTGCCTCACGTCGATGTGTTTCGTCCTGGAATGATAACCATCAGTACCTGAAAGTTTTATAGAACTTTGATTATCACTGTAAATGATCATAGATTTATTCTTCATTTGTGGCCAAAAGCATTCTTGAAACTGCTTCAACCATAAAGCTTCTTGTACACAAGATGACAATGACATGTACTCCGCTTCCGTTGTAGAAAGAGCAACCGTAGGTTGTCTCCTTGAGTTCCAGCTGATCGTTCCTCCCTGAAAGAGGAATGCGTAACCAGTGCAGGAACGCCGATCGTCCTCTGAACTAGCCCAATCAGCATCGCAATAGCCATGAGCCATAGTCTCTTCAGAGTTCTGCTTATAACTCAACCTATAATCTTGAGTGCCTTTCAAGTAACGCATGACGCGCTTAAGAGCAATCCAGTGCTGTATTTCGGGCTTGCAATTATATTTATTTATTTATACAACAACAACAACAACAACAACACACAACAACACACACACAACATATTAATCACAAAACTAATGTCAGGCCTGGTTACTTGTGATATGTATAATAAGCACCCTATTATCTCTTGATAAGGAAAATCCATGATATTTATTTCCTCTGAATTTCCTTTTCCACTCAATTTTGTATTTGAATCTATTGGAGTTTTGACCGTCTTACAATTGGACATACCATATTTTTGTAATACCTCTAGTATGTACTTTCTTTGGTCTAAGTATATTACTCCTCTCTTCCTGTCTCGTTCTACACGAATACCAATGCAATACCTCAAATCTCCAAGATCTTTAATTTTAAACTGTTTATGTAACTGTTCTTTGATATAACTTTTTGTTTCTTGATTATTAGTAAATAATAACAGATCATCCACATAGACAGCCATGAAAGTTATATTATTTTCATTTAAAATTCTGAAGTAAATACAGGGATCTAGTTTAGATTGCGATAGACCCATTTCTTTCAGTGTTGAATCAATCTTTTTGTTCCATTGCCTGCTGGCTTGTTTTAAACCATACAATGACTTTTTTAGTAAACATACATTTTCTTTTTGACCATTCTCATACATGGGTGGCTGTTTCATGTAGATCTCTTCTTCTATGTCACCTTGTAGAAAAGCTGACACAGCATCCATTTGACATATGTCTAAATCATGTTTAACAGCCAAAGCAAACAAGTATCTCAAAGATGCTAGCCTTACCACCGGTGAAAAAACTTCAGTGTAGTCAATTCCTGGTTTCTGAGAACAACCTTTTATTACAAGTCTTGCCTTAAATTTTACTATGTCTCCATTTTCGTTTGTCTTCGTCTTGAAAACCCATTTGCATGGAATGGAATGTTTATCGTCTGGCAGTGTGGTAATTTCCCATGTGTTATTGTCCAATAGAGATTTGTACTCCTCATCCATTGCCTCCTTCCATTGTTTAGCATTTGGACCTGATAATGCTTCTGTAGCAGTCAGTGGATCTGGAACCTGCGTAACACACATGAAATTACTACCTTGCATGTTTTGTCTCTGATGTGACCTCAGTGTGATATTTCTTTGAATATCATCATCATCATCGTAGTAATCATCTGTATCAGGATAATATGTTTCATCATCAGTTCTCCTATTCATCACACAACTATCAAACGATGTATCATTACTCGATGATGAAGTGGTGTCTTGTGTTTTGGGTGAGCGATCATCAACATTTATTGTGTCTTTGTCTTCTACTGACAAATTATGTGGGTCAAATCTATCACTTTCTGTAGAAATAGGGATAGTAGCATGTTGTGGCATTGACGTAGATATTTTCTGAGTGATATTTTCAATGTCATCACAATTTTCGATGAATGTCACATCCCTACTAATCACCACTTTCCTACAAACTGGATCAAAGAATCTGTACCCCTTTGTGTTCTCACAGTAGCCTACAAACACCAGTTCACGTGATTTACGATCCCATTTTAAACGATTTTGCTTTGGAACATGTACCATGGCCTTGGACCCAAATATCTTAAAATGTGAAATGTTTGGTTTCTTACCAGTCCATTTTTCAT
Source organism: Hecatera dysodea (assembly GCA_905332915.2). Lineage (NCBI taxonomy): Eukaryota > Metazoa > Arthropoda > Insecta > Lepidoptera > Noctuidae > Hecatera > Hecatera dysodea. Next base: position 3,704,150 of record HG995306.1, on the reverse strand, counting down.
ATGGTGTTACCTCAGCCAGAACTCGTGATGGGGATCTGTTGATGATATAGGCTGCAGTAGCGACTGCCTCAGCCCAAAAAGATTTTTTTAGTTTTGCTTCAAACAGCATGCACTTAGCACGCTCCACCAGCGTTCTGTTCATTCTCTCCGCTAGCCCATTTTGCTCTGGTGTATACGGAGTGCTGGTCTGATGTTTGATGCCAGTTGCTGCTAGAAAATTAGATAATTCTTTATTACAAAATTCTTTCCCATTGTCGCTTCTTAGAATTTTAATTTTCTTTCCTAGTTCATTCTCTACTTCAACTTTAAATTTCTCAAACACCGATTTAATATCCATTTTATTCTTTAGAAAGTAAACGTATACTTTACGTGAGTAATCGTCTATGAAGGTTATGAAATACTTTCCACCACCAGCGGACGGAGTCTCCATCGGACCACACAGACCTGTATGAATTATCTCAAGTAGTGTATTTGCTCTAGAACCGGATTTTGGAAACGGTAATCGTGTTTGTTTTGCTTCACAACATGGTATACAAACAGTATTCATTTCTTTGTTACTTATAGCAATACCCTCAGCACACAATTCTAACCTCTTTACATCAGCCATATTCAAGTGCCCCATTCTCTTGTGCCATGTAGTTAAATCTGACTTACTTTCGCTTATCACAGCATATGCATTACTAGTAACAGTATTGAGTTTGTACATGTTATTGGTCAGTCTCGCCGTTGCTACTAGGTTCTTATTGATATTGTAAATATTACATCCAGTGTCAGTGAATTCAACTTTACAGCCACTCTTTGTTAACTGACTGACCGATAGCAGGTTTCCGCTCAATTCAGGAATAAATAAAACTTTTCTCACCTGGATTTGACATTAATTTCTATTTACCTTGGTTTGTATATTTACTTTACCCATACTTTGCACAGAGACTGCTTCACTGTTTGCCACCATTATTTTCTGAATCGGAGGTGATTGTTTATCATACAACCAGTCTGAGCGTCTTGTCATGTGCATTGTTGCGCCTGAATCTATATACCAGTCATCCTTGTTCAATGTACTGTAAGCTGAAAAAATTGCTGAAAAGTTATTATGATTAGTTTTCTCTGACTCCGTTTTCTGCAATTTGCACTGATTTTTGACATGTCCATATTTGTTACAGCCGTAGCAACGGGGGCCCTTTCCTTTTGGCTTTGTACTATTCTTAGGGGTGTTTTTGTGTTTAGTAAAGAATGCAGAATTTTCAGATACTGTGACTTCCTGTAAAAGTTTGGTTTTAATGAAATCCGATGAGATTTTGATTCCGGAACTTTCCAGACCCATGATCATAGGGTTGTATTTGTCTGGTAACCCTGCCAACATGAGTGTCCCCAGCCATTCATCTCCAACTTCGAAGCCAATGTTCCGTAATTTATGAGCTGTACTCATAATTTTATTCACGTATTCTTCTATACTAGGACAGTTATCCAATGAAGTGTTGATCAAATCCTTCAGGAGGCCAACTTTTCTAGACAGCCCGGAGTCTTCAAACGCATTTTGAAGGTTTTGCCAAACTTGTTTCGACGTCGTGGCATTTTCTATATGCACGTAATTTATCGGTTCGACCAACAAAATTATCTTTGACTTGGCTTTTACATCTTTCTTCGGATCGACCTCAGTACCAGGATCAATACATTCCCATAAGTCATCTAATTCCAAATATGACTTTACTGCGAATTTCCACGTTGAGTAATTTTCCCGGCCGGCTAATTTCTCAATTTGTAGGTTAGTCGTGGCCATTTTACACGCGGTGATTCTGATTCGCGGATTATTGTACTGTACTTTAACACTGCAATAAATATTTAATTACTGATCTAATAAAGGTATATGAGACGGCCCATAACCTGTAGGAAATGATACACGTATTATTTAGAACAAATTAAACTTCGGTTTATTGCACGATAGAAAAAGTTACAATATCTTAAAGGTACTCAATATCAGTGGCGCACAGAGTGGCCAAAAACAGTACTACTTTTTATTTTTGAATTGTGGTAAGGGCGATGTTTACATTCTGCCAATATAAATATCACGTAGCAACAATGCTCGCCCATTCAGGAGATCATAGTTGCATTGAATAGATCAAGTATCTAAATTTTGCTAACTAAAATAATATCGGATAAGTACTCGAAACTAAAGCACATTTGTAATTAAAAATGATTGAGTTTAAACGAATATAATCAATTGAATGTATGAAATAATTAAAATGATGATGAAATGTTAATCGATGATATGAATATACGTAACTAATTAATGAAAAATAGTAAATATGGGGGAACCTGGATCTACTTGATCCAGGTCCCCTACCTCTACTCTTCCGCCTCCTCTCGACTCTGACGAATCAGAGCCCCCGGGAGAGGTACCTCCCGCTGCCGAGGAGCAGAGGGCGAACTTCGAGGAGGTGGTGGAGGCCGCGATCCGCGCCGTGGCCTTCAAGAGGAAGCAGTCCTCGAAGAGGGAGGCCATCGGCGCGGCCAAAGCCTCCATCCTGGCGGCAGCGGCGGCCAACGTTGGCGGGCCTGCCTCAAAGGAGGCGTCGGAGTTGCGGGCGGAGGTCGCCCGCCTCGCGGTTCTTACGGAGCGACTCGTTCGGGAGAATGAGTCGCTCCGGAGGGACCTTGCGGGGATGGCCAGAGCGGCCTCTGTTGAGCCGCGAGGGGGACTGAGTCCGGCAGCGCCGGAGGGGGGCCAAGTGCTGAGCCAGGTGCGTGACCTGGTGCGGCAGGAGCTGGCTCCCTTCCGGAGGCAGTTCTCCGTGCTGGAGGACATGGTCCGGCGTCCCCCAACAGTGGCAACTCAGAAGGCCCCAGGCCAGCAGCAGAAGGCGGCTTCGTACGCGGCCGCCGCGGCTGCCAGCCCGGGAACGTCCGGCCAGGCGAAGGCGAAGGCCAAGGGGGGAGCCGCGCCGGCGCCTGTGACGCCGGCGGCTGCGACGCCGGCGACGACCAAGTCGGCCCCGGCAAAGAGGGGTAGGAGGAAGGCTGGAGGAGGAGCGGCTAAGGCTGCAGCGCCAGTGGTGCCGCAGCCGCCCCCACCCCCACCCTCGGACCCTCCTGCGGCCGAGGCTGAGTGGCAGGTTGCTGGCCAGAAGAGAAAGGCCAAAGAGGCGGCCAAGAAGAAGGCGAGGAAGCAGCGGCGGAAGGCCAATGCCATTGCGGCGAGGCTTCGCGCCCCGAAGTCCACGGCTGTAGTGTTAACACTGCAGCCGGAAGCGGAACAGAGGGGCGTGACTTATCTCGCCGTATTGAAGCGGGCGAAGGAGGCGGTGAGCCTCCAAGAGCTGGGCATCAGCGGGGGCATCGGGGTCAGGAGGACCTTGACCGGTGCCCGGAAGCTCGAGCTCGCCGGAGCGGAGAGTGGCCCGTTCGCGGACGCCCTGGCCGAAAGGCTGAGGGTGGTCTTACCCGCGGACGAGGTCCGGGTGTCCAGGCCGACTAAGCGCATCGACATGCGCATAGTGGGCCTGGATGACTCCGTGACGGAGGAGGAAGTTGTGGCCGCCGTCGCCAGGACTGGGGGGTGCTCTGCCGAGCTCGTCAAGGCGGGCACCCTCCGGCCTGACAGCACGGGCATGCAAACCCTTGTGGTGAGCTGCCCCGTGACGGCGGCCAGAACTGTGTCGGAGGGCCGAAGGCTCTTGGTGGGATGGGTGTCTGCGCGGGTAAAACTGCTGGAACCCAGACCTCTACCGTCGGTGCTACCGCTGCCATGTGGGCAACCACACGGGAGCTATGTGCCCCTCGGAGGTCGACCACAGCGGACTTTGTTTCCGCTGTGGTCAGCCCGGTCATCGGGCCGGCTCGTGCGAGGCCACGCCGCACTGCAGTGCATGTGCGGCTGTTGGCAAGCCGGCCGAGCACTGGGCTGGGGGAAGGGCCTGCGCGCCATCCGCCCCGACCAAGGGCAAGAGGTCCGCCGCCGCCGCCGCCTCTGCCGCCGCCGCGGCTTCCGTCGCCGCTTCTGCCGCTTCTGCTGCGGGTGCTGCGACTCCCAACGCTCGGGAGGGTGCTGAGATGGAGTGCCAGTAATGGTCCCATTTCGGCCTCCTCCAGAGACAAGTCGGTCGCTGTGCTATTGCGCAGTGGCTGATGCCTGGGGACGGTGAGCGTGGGTGGCTCGCCGTCCGATACCAGGTTGAGTCGACGACGCGTTGTGTTCCACGCGCGCCGAAGGAGCCGTCAGCACCAACGACGGGACCCCATAGGGTCGGTGCCTGCTAGGGTTGCGGAATTTGTTCGAAAGAGTTACCGCGGCCCTGGAACGCATAGGGCACAAGAAGGACCACGGGTGGGTTTTAGTCAGTAAAAGTCTGACACTCCCTACCGCTCCACCCAGGGCGGGAGGGGTCATTTGATGATTTCCCATCCAAAAAAAAAAAAAAAAAGGTACCACTTGCCGGCGACGGCAACAAGGGCCGAGGAGGCTCACGCTCAGAATCCCTTGAGGATCTGAGCAGTTCAAATGTAACGACTCCTGGCAGGGAGTCGAGAGGGAGTCGTTCGGACGCCACCTCCAAATTTTGGGGGAAGCGTACGCGCGAAGTTAGGTCGGACCTGACGAGGTCGGTAAGTTTGTCCTCCAGTGAGGAGAATCTTCCGGCCGCCAAGGTGCCGACGGGGAGGAGTGGGAGAGACCGTACTCCACTTGCTACGGTACCGTCGCGCGATGCCCGGGGTCGCTTTTTAAAGCGCCCTGATACGGCGGCGGCGGTCGCGGCTGACGAGGTCAGCGAGCTAGCGCGACGGGCTTGGGAGCGGCGCGCTGCTCAGGCGGCCTCTAGCGAGAGTTTAACGGCGGCGGCGCTCAGTCGCCAAGTGTTGGACGACGTGGACGTTGTCCTAAAGGTTGCCACAAAATCGGGCAGCTTAAAGGGCACGTTCACGCGCGCTTTGAAAGAGGCGGCTGACGGCATCAAGGAGGCGGTTGAGGTCCTCCTGGATCGAACCAGCTCTGAGGAGACGGCGAAGCTGTGGGAGGAGAACGGCCGTCTCCGGGCTGAGTTGGAGGACCTCAAACGGGAGGTGGCCGCCCAGAGAGCGGACCGGCAGTAGAAGCATGCGGCTCCTGCAGCTTCCAGCTCTCCTGTGGTTGCGGCCACACCGTCGGCCCCAGCCCCTGCACTTGCGCCCGATGCGGACATCGAAAAGATTGTCCGCATCTGCATGCAGCAATGCGGGGACATGATGAATGCCCGCCTGGAGGCCTTGGAGTCTAGGCTCCTCCCGGCGCAGAATCTCCGGCCGCCGCTGGCGGCGGACAAACGGAGGATGGAGGAGGCAGCCAAAGCTGGGAAGGGGGGCCAAAAGCCCGCGGAGGGGCCCAAGAAGCCCGCGGAGGGTGCGTCAGCACCCCCTCCCAGCTCAACTGCGACCCCGGTGACCGCGTCCGACCCCACGAAAGAGGGCTGGACGACGGTCGTCAAAAACGGCCGCAAGAAGAAGACGGCGCCGCCGGCACCCGCTGAGCCAAAGTCTGCGCCGAAGAAAAAGAAGAGGAGGTCCCGCAAGGGTAGGGCCCCACGCTCCGCGGCTGTAGTGCTTACACTGCAGCCCGGAGCCATTGAGAGGGGCCTTACCTACAAGGAGGTCCTGGCGCAGGCAAAGGCCAAGGTCGCGTTCCCCGACCTGGGTACACCGACCGGCTTCAGGATGAAGTCGGCGGTTACGGGGGCGCGGCTGTTCGAGGTGTCGGGACCCTCGGGCAGCGAAAAGGCGGACATCCTGGCCGCCAAACTGAGGGAGGTCCTCAAGGAAGAGGACGTTCGGGTGTCCAGGCCCGTGAAGACCGCTGAATTGCGCGTCAATGGCCTGGACGACTCGACGACCCCGGAGGAGGTCGTGGCGGCCGTAGCCCGAAGCGGTGGATGTCCGCCGGGCGACGTAAGGGTGGGCGAGATTCGCGCCGACGCTGCCGGGCTCGGCACCATTTGGGTGAAGTGCCCGGTGGCGGCGGCGAGGAAGATCGCTGACAGCGGGCGGCTTTTGGTGGGATGGGTTGCAGCACGGGTGAAGCTGCTGCAACCCAGGGCTATGCGGTGCTTCCGATGCCTAGTCGTTGGGCACGTCAGGGCACGGTGCTCCGCTGACATAGACCGCAGCGATCAATGTTATCGCTGTGGAAAGCCCGGCCACAAGGCGGCTCAGTTCTCCGCGACGCGAAATTGCAGCCTCTGTACAGCTGCAGGGAGGCCCGCGGGCCACAGTATGGGTGGCAATGCCTGTGGCGCGCCCGCCCCCAAGAAGGGCAAAAAGCAGAAGGAGGCAACCGAGGCTGTCGGGGGCTCTTTACACCCCCCCTCAGCCTGGTTGCTCTTCGGCCGACTCCCGGCCTAAGACTGGTGCCGAGGAAATGGACTGTGCTTAATGGCACAATTCCATTTCCTCCAGGGCAATATCAACCACTCTGCCAGGGCTCAAGATCTTTTGCTCCAGAGCATGTCAGAGTGGTCGATTCATGTGGCTGTGGTCGCCGAGCCGTACTACTTCCCCCCTCGAGATAACTGGGTGGGTGACCTGGACGGCTCGGTGGCCATCATCGGCGGGGCTCTTGCCGACCCGTCCCGAGGTCACGGCTGGGTGGCCGCCCTCGCGGACGGCATTGGCATTGTTGGGGCGTATTTCTCGCCCAACAAGAGCCTCGCCGACTTCGAGAGCTTCCTTGTTGAGTTGGGTGTCGTCGTGAACCGGTACCACCCTCGCCCGGTGCTGTTACTCGGGGATCTCAACGCCAAGTCTGCGGCGTGGGGATCCCCGGTCACCGATGCCAAGGGCGAGGCGTGGGCGGTCACGACCGGCTTGACCGTCCTGAATCGGGGTTCGGTATACACGTGCGTGTGGCAGCGGGGCAGATCCATAGTGGACGTTTCGTTCGCCAGCCCTGCTGTCGCGAGCCGTGTCCGCGACTGGCGTGTCGCCGTGGAGGTGGAGACGTTGTCGGATCATCGCTACATCCGTTTCGACGTCTCCGCCCAGACCTCGGGCGGCCGCGGTCCATCGGCCCCGAGAATGGACGGTCCGCGTTGGGCGCGCAAGCGCCTCGACAGGGAGCTACTCGAGGAGGCCGCTATTGTGCAGGCCTGGATCCGGGAGTTGGCGACGACCGGACCCGTCGACGTCGAAGAGGAGGCGCAGTGGTTCCACGAGGCGATGACGCAAATTTATGACGCGTCCATGCCCCGGGTCCACATACAACCCAGAAGGCGCCAGGTGTACTGGTGGTCCGCCGAGATCACGCAGTTGCGCATCTCGTGCGTGGAGGTGAGACGCCAGTACACCCGATACCGAAGAAAACGTCGTCGGGTCCCTGACGAAGAAGCCGCGCTGTATGAGGTGTACCGCGCGGCTAAGGAGGCTCGGTGGCTGGCCATTGGCGAGGCGAAGACGCGAGCTAGGGGGGAGATGTTGGAGACTCTGAACCGGGATCCGTGGGGGCGTCCTTATCGCTCGGTCCGGGGGAAACTCGGACCATGGGCATCCCCGCTTACGGAGAGTCTCCAACCAGAGCTGCTGGAGGACGTGGTCGCAGCCCTCTTCCCGGCTCGAGCGGAGCACATTCCGCCGCCGATGGCTCTGCCCACAGCCGCAGAGCCCGAGGAGAACGCCAGCGTCCCAGAGGTGACACAAGCAGAGCTGAGGGCGGCCGTGATGCGGCTCCGGGCAAAGAACACTGCCCCCGGGCCGGATGGGATTCACGGCTGCGTGTTGGCCCTCGCTCTGAAGGAGCTTGAGCCCCAACTGAGAGGACTCTACATAGCGTGCCTAGAGCAGGGCTAGTTTCCCACTCAGTGGAAATCTGGTCGTCTGGTCCTGCTCAGGAAGGCGGGGCGCCCTGCGGACTCAACGTCCGCGTACCGGCCCATAGTGCTGCTGGACGAGGTGGGAAAGCTGTTCGAGCGGATAGTCGCAGCCCGCCTCGTCAGCCACTTGTGCGGAGAGGGGCCGGACCTGGCGGAATGCCAGTTCGAGTTTCGGCATGGGCGCTCCACTACTACTATTCGGGAGGCACTGCGCTATCATCGAATGCCTCTCTACCTCCGCCGCGTAGTTGGGGCTTATTTAGCGGAGAGGTGTGTCACCTATCTGGGACGTGATGGCAGACACCAGCGCCCCATGTCGTGCGGCGTTCCACAGGGTTCGGTCTTGGGCCCGCCCCTGTGGAACATCGGGTACGACTGGGTGCTGAGGGGCGAGCTCCAGCCGGGAGTGGACCTGACGTGTTACGCTGACAACACGCTGGTCACTGCCCGGGGGAGCTCGTACAGGGAGGCAGCGTTGCTGGCGACGGCTGCGGTCTCACAGGTGGTGAGCCGCATACGTCGCCTCGGCTTGGAGGTGGCCCTCAACAAGTCGGAGGCCATAGCTTTTCATGGCCCCCGGCGGGCACCGCCGCCGCGATCACACATCGTGGTCGGGGGGGTCCGAATCGCTGTCGAGTCCACCATGAAGTACCTGGGATTGGTGCTCGACAGCCGGTGGGACTTCGGCCCCCACTTCCGGCGGCTGGCGCCCAAGTTGTTGGGTGCGGCTGGGGCGTTGTCAACGCTGCTTCCCAATCTGGGGGACCCGAGCACCGCCTGCAGGCGGTTGTACGTGGGGATCGTGCGATCGATGGCCCTTTACGGGGCCCCGATCTGGGCGGCTGACCTGACGGCCAGCACTATCACTGTTCTGCGGAGGCCGCAGAGGGTGATGGCCGTCAGAGTCATCAGGGGTTATCGCGCGATCGCTACGAGGTGGCTTGCGCACTGGCCGGATCTCCGCCATGGGACCTGGAGGCGAAGGTTCTCGCGTCACTGTATCGGTGGCGCGAGGACGCGCGGGCGCGCGGCGAGCGACTGATGCAGCGACACATCGAGCTGCGTCGGTCGCAGCTGCGCGAGGTCCTGGTGGCGGAATGGCGGGACAGGCTTTCACGCCCTTCCGCCGGCCTCGTCACTATCGAGGCCATCCGGCCAGTGCTCGACCTATGGCTCGGGAGAAGGCACGGCTCCCTGACGTTTCGTGCGACACAGGTCCTTTCGGGACATGGCTGCTTCGGGAAGTTCCTGTGTCGCATAGGCAGGGAGCCGGACGCTCGGTGTCACCACTGCGTCGACTGTCGGGAGGACACGGCGCGGCATACGCTGGCAGAGTGTGCCGCTTGGGAGGAGCCGCGCCGTGACCTCATCTCTGTGGTGGGCAGTGACCTCTCGCTACCGGCCGTAGTCCAATCTATGGTCGGCGGCGAGGAGTCCTGGGACGCGGTGGTCTCCTTCTGCGAAACAGTTATCTCGCAGAAGGAGGCTGCGGAAAGGGAAAGAGAGATCTCGACCTCTGACCCCGCCCGCAGCAGGCGCACCGGGCGTCGGAGGAGGGCGTATGCTGCCCTCTTCCGGCCCCCCTAACTGGGTCCAGGGGCGGCGGACTTGGGGACGTCTGTCGCCCCCCATTCATCCGGACCCGAGGTGGCGGCGCGAGGTGTTCCCGTGCGCCCCTCTCTGAAGTCACGGAGGGTGTTTAACACCTCACTCCCTCCGTAGACGCGAGGTGGCCCGCAGAAGCGGGCCGGCACCAGCCGGGGATTACGGATGTGGTATACGTTCCCGCGATCCCCGGCGTAGGTGAGAGATGGAACACCGGAGTGGTTTTAGTCAGTAAGAGTCTGACAGACCCCTCCGCCCGCCCCAGGGTGGAGGACATCCATGAGGATTTCCCCCCGTAAAAAAAAAAAAGGTATACTTGCTCTATAAAAGTTTAACATTCCTAAAAATCTTCTAAGTTCCTCAATTGTTTCCGGTTTGGGAAAATCTAAAATAGCTTTAACCTTATCTTCTAGGGGTCTAATTCCCTCTGTGGATACTTCATATCCTAAGAATTCTAATTTTTGCTTACCGAAACTACATTTGGCAAAATTAATAGTTATGCCGTATTCATTACATCTTTCAAAAACCTTTTCTAAGTGCAGTTTATGCTCTGCTTCATTTTCTGATGCTATGATGACGTCATCTATATATTAAATAAGAAATCTAAGCCTTGTAACACTGTGTGATGCATGAAACGCTGAAACGTTTGTGCTGCATTACGTAATCCAAAAGGCATGCGCATAAATTCAAATAAACCGAAAGGTGTTATGACAGCAGCTTTTTCTATATCATTTTACGCGACAGGTATACAATTATATGCTCGGTTAATATCCAATTTAGTGAATATTTTCTTATTAGCTAAAATGTACGTGAAATCATGAAGACGCGGCACAGGGTAGCGATCCGGTTTCGTAATCGCGTTTAAACGTCTGTAATCTCCACATGGCCTAATATTACCGTCTTTCTTGGGTACTACGTGCAGGGGACTTGCCCAAGCACTATGACTCGGCCTACAAATCCCAAGCTCTTGCATAACCCTAAATTCATTTTTAGCCTTTACGTACCTGTCCGGTGGTAGCTGTCTCGCTCGTGCGTGCACAGGAGTACCTGTTGTCTCAATGTGATGACAAACGCCATGTCTAGGTGTCTCTCTGTATGAGGCTGGTTTAGTAACATCTGGGAACTTACACAATAAATCATGATAGTGGCAATTTTCAACGATAGTTTTAACAGTGGGCTCAGTCGAATTAGAGAGATTCCCTCTCGTGCTTAACTTAGTAACCTGGTCGACTAGCCTTCGTCCGTTCAAGTCAATTAACAAATTATGATAAGCTAAGAAGTCAGCACCTAATATTGGTTGCTGTACGTCCGCTATCGTAAATAACCAACGGAACGCGCGTCTAAGGTTTAGGTCTAGTTCTAAAATGTGTGTACCGTGCATAGTTATCTCGGTACCGTTCGCAGCATATAACTTATAACTATCACTCTGTGTGTTATTTTTCTTCAAAACCACTCTGCGAGGTAGAACTGACACATTTGCACCACTATCTACTAAAAAGTTCAAACCTGAATTCGCATCCCGGACACTTAGACGGTGATTGACGTGCACGCGGTCGCAGTCCCCCGTCGCTGACTGCACCGACACTAGTTTTCCGCTGGCTTCGAGTCTTTCTTCTTCCAGTTGCACGGTTGTTCGCACCTGGTTGCCTTGTTCCGGAATCGGAAGTGGTACCTGCATAACCAGTTGGGGTCGTCTTCTGCCATCGTCTTTGTAGACCTGGAGTTCGATCTTGACCTCGATCTGTTTCTTCTAGATCTATCATATCGCGAGCGACCTCTGGACGTGCTCTCGAGCTTGCGCAGTCTGTCACTAAGCTGTCTTATCTCGGCTATCACATCTTCACCTTTGTTTGATGATCTTGGTATTTCCTTTACGCTAGCGACACTGTGTAGCGGAGTGATATTTTCTGCGACTTTGTCTGCGATCGACGCCAATTTTCCATATTTTCCTCGTCTGTCACTGCCAAAACGCTGCGTATCGATGGTGGTAGTTGGTTCTTCCACATCACCCTGAGTGTCTCGTCGGTCACCCTTCCTCTGGCCAGGTCTCGCATCTTGCGAAGGAGGTGTGATGGCTGCTGGTCTCCCAGCTCCATTTCGCCAATCAGCTTTTTTATCTGGCGTTCCGCCGACTCCTTGTATACTGAGATTAGCTTTGCCTTCAAAGTCTCGTATTTCTTTTCTTTGGGCGGATCTAATATGATATCTGATACCTGCTCGGTCACCTCGAAGTTGAGCTTCGATATGAGAATCCGGTATCTTGAGTCGTCGGACATCTTCTGCGGATTAATGACTGCCTCTGCTTTCGCGAACCATAATTCTGGTGCCCTTGGCCAAAAATCTTCTACTTTGTCAGTCACGGACACGGGTGAGAGAACGTATTCATCGACAGTTGCTTTTCCTTCCATTTTCAGGCTTTATTTCACGCAGGAACGTTTTCTTACAAAGCACTGAAAGTTTTGCACTATTACACGCGAATGTTCAAATGAGCCGTTCAAATAAGCCGGTTGACCGCGGTCGAATGCGGACGCTTCATTCGCAATTTATTAGTCATTTTACCCAAAAAAATGGTGTTGTAATTCATGGAATATTGACTCAAAATGTTTTCGTGCAATAAATGAACTAAGTACTAAAGTGGAGTGAACTTTTTCGCTAGTTTTTATTCGCGAGTACAATAACGTGTGCGCGAGCAAAGCGGAGGTAAGCTCTTCCTCACCTGGGGGGAAAGAGACAGGCTGCGCGCGACAAATAATTCGTCCTTGTCGCACTACTGCGAAACGGAGCGATTGGCGTTGCACTCACAGATCGACGATTTTTGATTTTGAACTGGAAAAATATGGCGAAGCAATGCGGCGCTTGCAATTTAACTATTGCAGATAGCTTCTTTATGGAATGCTCAAATAAAAAATGCAGGAGAGGGTATGATTTAAAGTGTCTCAAAATTACACTAGATGCTTATAAGACATTTACCCTTGCATATAAGAAGAAATGGGTGTGTCCAGAGTGTGTTTGTTTAAATCCAAAACGCGGAAATATAGACACGCCGGTCAGAGCGGAGGCCACTAAATTACTCATAACCACAACACCTGACAATGTGAACACCAAGCGAGGGAGCCAGGCTCAATTCTCGCCGACCATTAAAGGAGAAGTGGATTCAGTGTTACTGGATGAATTAAGGCAGTTTCGGGTAGACATTATGGCCCGTCTAGACAGTCAAGCAAATGCGATTGAGCTCATGCAAGGTCAATTTGCGCAAACAAAAAACGATCTGGCCAGATTAATTGATATAATGACGGTGATAGAAGAAAAAGTCAATCGTGAGTCGGCACAGAATACGCAACTTCAGGTAACATCCACCTTCGCTCTACCAGCGTAGGAGACATCGACGAGCTCTCACTCCTCATTTGCTGAAGCCGTTGGTCGGAATAACAATAAATATAAAAAAACAAGAAAAAAATACGGTTAGCCAACCTACCGCCAAAATACAAAATGTAAATATACGTGGGGCCACGAAATCTACTGTACTTGAAACACAGGTGAGTAACAATAGCCCACCAGACGCTTTGGAACATGAAGATCATGAGGAAGAAACTGGCTGGACTACCGTACAATACAAAAAACCTACCCGTTTGTCTAAAAATATAACGATTGGGAGTAATACGGAAATAAAGGAAATAATGGGGATGGAAAGAAAGAAATATCTACATATATGGCGTTTACATCCGGAAACGATACTAGAAACTATGACTGATTATGTTAGAAATCTGTGCGGACCAGAAGCGACTATGAAAATTGACAAAATCAAACATAGAACAGCACGAGATTACTCATCGTTTCTAATAGGTGTATCTGAAAAACACTATAACGTGTTGTAAGGGGAATGTGTGAAGAGATAAGCTAAACGCGCAATAAAAGTAACAGAAGTTTATTCATTAAAGAAAATAATTGATTCTAAATGACAAAAGTCCTGAGCTAAAATCCTAACAGCGTCGTATATTATAAGCCGATCGTGCGGTTTCGCTAACGAAGTCAACACAATGAGCAAACAATATACGGTGCCTAGCCTGTATCCGATAAAGTGCGGGAGCAGGAAGTGACCGACCTAAGTCGATGCGGAGTATGGCACCCGAACCGTACCGAACGCAGACTGCTTGAAATGGCTCTGAATCGGGTTTTTATAAGCGCCGAGGATCTCGTCGGCACGTACGGCGGGGTGGGGTCGCACACGTTTGTTCGACCCGCGTGGGAGTTGTCTTGATGCGACGCCTTTGTTGTTGTGTTACAGTCTCCCCCTCTGGTCCCGAAGACGGCTCGGCAAGGAGACCAGTTTGCTCTCCTGGAACCGCTTTCTGCTTTCGTGGTCTGCCGCGCCTGCGCAAAGGTCTCTCAGGATTAGGTGGATAAAGGGCTGAGCCTTGGAATGGGCTCAGCGCTGAGGAGTGATAAATACCCAACGGAGTGTTGCGGTCTTCTGGGTGTGCAACTTCATAGGAGCAAGGCCCGTGTTGTCGCAGGATAACATAGGGCCCATCCCGACGCGGAGCTAGCTTCGCTGTTTGGTAGCGAGCTGCGTTGCTCTGGACATTAGCGGCCACCATGACGAGATCGCCAGGAAGATAGGCAGGAGCAGGACGTCGATGTACGTCCACCACGTTCTTTCTTGATTCTTCCTTGTGCTCTTGTACTTCTTTTGCCCTCTGGACAGTTTCTGCTAACATAATGAGTTTAGGAGTTATTTCGGGAATAAAATTCTCTGATAAAGCTATCTGCCGAAGATCATGTTTGACATCATCGTAAGTCCTTAATTCTCTGCCAAAGGTTAGATAGGCTGGGGTATAACCTGTGCTAAGACAATTCGAAGTATTCATTGCATATCTAATGCTTGAGAGGCGTTCCGCCCAGGAACGATGATCATCTTCTACCAAAATTCCAAGTTGCGTTTTTAAGTCGCGGTTTCTTCTCTCGACTGGATTTGTTTCGGGATGGTAAACAGGTGTGAATGCGTGTTGAATATTGAGACAGTAAATGAGTTTTTGCATAATGGAGCTGACAAATTGTGGTCCGTTGTCGCTTATTAATCTTCTTGGAACCCCATAACGTAAAAAGATTTCATTAAGTAGTACAGATGCACAAGCTTCAGCTGTCGCTTGTTCTAAAGCAAATAACTCAACCCACCGAGTTGCGACATCTTCAACGATAAATATCCAGGTTTTACCATCTGGAGTCTGAGGTAAAGGACCGAATAAATCGAAAGATAAAGTTTCAAATCTTTGTGCCATGACTGTAGTTTGCAATAGTCCTGCTGGCTTCAGGTTACTTGGTTTATATCGTTGACACTTGATGCAGTTTTTGACATATTTTTCAATATCCTTTCGCATGCCTTTCCAATAATACCTAGTTGATATCCGACGAAACGTTTTATCGGCGCCATAATGTCCTGCAGAAGGTTCATCGTGATAGTACGAGAGAATAGTATCTTTCTCATGTTGAGGTATAACTAATTGAGCGCTCTCACTGTCGCTGTCTTCAATGTAGCGGTGCAGCATTCCATTGTTCATTATGTACCCTTTATTTGACCAATAAACAGCATCTTCATCTTTAATTGGTTTTTCTAAGGCATCCATGATCGTCTTTAATCCATTTTCTTGTAATTGTTCCCGCCTTATCTCTTGTCCAGAGCGGCGAGGCATATCTATTGAAACTACACATAAGCTACAGGTTCTTTGAGACTCCCTGCATGGCGGTCTTGAGAGACCATCAGCAACGACGTTAGTTTTACCTGGTATGTATTTCATGGACAGGTTATACGGCTGGAGTTGCAGGGCCCACCTGGCGAGTCGCCCTGTGGGAGATTTGATAGACATCAGCCACTTTAAGGCCTGGTGATCAGTGGCGATTACCACAGAAGATCCTTCTATGTAACCTCTAAACTTTTTTACAGCCCATATAACAGCCAATGCTTCACGTTCAGTTGTCGAATAATTCCGCTCAGCCTTGGTCAGTAAACGGCTAGCATATTCTACTGGGTGCTCATCCGTGCCCTCCCCCTGCGCCAAAACAGCTCCTATGGCATAATCACTAGCATCAGTTTTTACCGTGTATGGTTTACTAATATCTGCTTGACGTAAAACAGGGGCACTAGTTAGGCGACGTTTGAGCTCGCAAAATGCATTCTCTTGAGGAGGTCCCCACTCCCATGTTGCATTCTTTTTCGTCAATCGGGTGAGTGGTTGCGTGATTTTTGCAAATTCTGGTACGAATCGACGATACCATGAACAAGTCTAAAGGAAAGATTGGATTTGGCGAATGTTTTTAGGTGCTGGTATATCTAATATAGCTGATACCTTAGCTGGATCTGTTGACAGTCCTGCTTTAGTTATAACATGTCCCAGGTATGAAATCTGTTCTTCACAAAATCGATACTTTTTCCTGTTGACAACTACATTATTTTCCTTCAGAAGTTGAAACAACCTTTCTAGATCTTGCAGATGTAGCTCAAATGATGAGGAAAATAGGATCAAATCATCCAAATATGCCAGCAGTTTTACATCATCTAGCTGCAGCTTCAACCGGTCGATAAACCTCTGAAAGGTAACCGGAGCATTTCGCAGTCCAAATGGCATCCGCTTAAACTGGTACAGCCCGAATGGTGTTACGAAAGCCGTTTTCTCTTGGTCCTCATCACGTACCTTAATTTGCCAATATCCAGCCCTTAAATCCAAGGATGACATGTAGGGTGTAGGTTTAGCCTCGTGTAACAGGTCGTCTATCCTAGGCAAGGGATACGCGTCAGCTACAGTTACAGTATTAAGCTGACGATAGTCGATACAGACCCTTATAGCACCATCTTTCTTGGGGACCATCACAACAGGTGCTGCCCAAGGAGATTTAGATGGAGTAATAATACCTTCGTCCAGCATATGATTTACCTCCTTCAATAGGATCTCCTTACGCTGTGGCGACATTCTATATGGGGGAACAGCTATTGGTTTGTGACTTCCAGTTTCTATGACATGTTCCACTAGACTAGCTGGCTGACCATTAACAGTGAATACAGTAGCGTTGCGTTCTAAAATCTTATTAAGCTGCTCCACCTGTCCAGCATCTTTTCCATCCGCCAGTGCAATCATTGCTATATCGATGTTTGGACCAAACAGCGCATTGCTTTGTGGTGATAAAGTAATGTTAGCGTTATTGACGCTCGCCTGTGCATCGCGGAACAGTGACCCGACAAATCTGGGTGAGTAGCCAGATAGGGTAGGTTCCTTCCTCGAGGGTGACTGGTGAGGAGTATTAAAATTTATTAGGCGCGGTGGCCCGTACGAGTCCTCCATTTCACATTCCTCAGGTGGGTTTGAAGCTGGGGACGGAGTCATGAGCATCGGGCTCACAAATGGTTCCAGAGACGTCATTTTAGCGAGTTTTTTGATTGCCGTCTCGGTTCTGTCAGGTTCCGTCTGCACCGTGGACACGGGTGCTCCATCTTCTGCCTCTTCCTCAGGAAATAAGTCGTACTTTCGGGTGGGTTCATCCAAGAAGTGGAATAGCAGCTGCGGCACGTTCAGTGCTAGGTTGGCATCTTGGATGAAGTCAACTCCTAAGAGGGTCCGGTTATCGTGCGTTTCTGGCAGCACGATGAAATTTGTGGGGATTGTCCGACCACAAAGCGTCACTGGTACCAAGGCAGATTTGATTTGCTGTCTTCGCCGCAAACCATCTGCTAGAGTGATTGTTGCATTCTCAAGAGTGAACTTGATGCCCTTTTGCTGCAATACTCGGTACAGTGAAGTTGATGCGACACTCAATTTCGCTCCTGTGTCAATATGAGCTTGACCTTTGACACCGTTGATTATTATTTCCACTGTTGGTCTCGATCTTGATCCTGATGCAACTGTGGGAGTCAGTGCATAGAAACCAACTTCAACAGCTCCAACCTTAGTTTTAATGCATCTTGGGCATTTACTCCTTACTACGCCCGGTTCACCGCAGCCATAGCAAGTTATTTTAGGATGTGGCACAGCCCTGGTGTCAGGCATGGAAGGTTTGCTTGCCACATTCGACTCACTTTTGACGGCTTTCTTCCGGCACTCCTTCTCATTGTGTCCAAATGCGCGACAATATGAACACCTTTGTTTTTTCGCCAATGGGGTGGCGCTGGTATTTCTTGCCGATCGTTCAGCAGCCACCTCTTCAATCTGTCGAGCCTTCACCAGAAAATCATCAAAGGTTTCGACTGAATCTCTTGGTATTCTATCTCGTATATTGATATGCAGCGATGTATATAATAGATCCAGGCTTTGTGATTGTGACAGGGGCGGTTTCGGTAACTCTGCCAACAATGCTCGCTTTTTCGCAACGAATAGTTCGGTACCTGATGGGATCTGTTGTTTATTCATGACAATATCATCGTAAATCCTGTAGGCTGGCCTCTTTGGCGCAAATGTTGACCGTAACAATGATATGGCTTCACGCCAAGTTGTAACAGTGTCCTTGACTCCAAGCCACCAGACTGACGCATCTCCTATCAACAGCAGTGTAAGGCCTTCAATGGCATTCTCGTCTGTAATCGACTCGATCTTCTTGAAGGTGCATAAAGTCGACAGAAATGCCTCGAGTATTGTTACGTCGCGAGATCCATCATAACGGGCAGTACAGGTAGCAAAACTTCCTGTTTTCGTAGCCACGAAACTATCCCTATTGGCCAGGACTCCTAACAGATCACGGAATTGATCATCAGTGAAACTGACGTTTGCCATGTTTTGTTTATTTCTTTGGCTACGTCTAGGCAAAATTCGGTAGAACTCAATTTTGGGTATGTTTTTTAATTAAGAAGCAAGATTTGACTGACTTAGCTCCTATACTATAATTACAACCTAGTTCCTAGACTATAAAACTAACTAATGGAAAAAAGAGACTACTCCCGAACTATTATAAAAAGATAATTCTAGCTCATGGACTGTTTATATAATCTTACTCCCGGACTACATAAAATAATTAATAAAACTATGCCTGGCTCCTGGACTGTTATGAAGACTCCCTAACCTAATTAAACCAGGGTTTGTATGTATGTATTGATTTATGCTATTAAACAATTTCACTAATTAGAGAAAAAAAAAAATGAGGGTAGATTAAAAACTTTGAGTAAAACGGAATCTTTTATGGATGTAAACAAAACTAAATGAGAATAGATTAATAACAAAATGTGAGAATGGCCCGCGGTGGGACGCCAACTGTAAGGGGAATGTGTGAAGAGATAAGCTAAACGCGCAATAAAAGTAACAGAAGTTTATTTATTAAAGAAAATAACTGATTCTAAATG
The DNA here is from genome assembly GCA_905332915.2 of Hecatera dysodea. NCBI lineage: Eukaryota > Metazoa > Arthropoda > Insecta > Lepidoptera > Noctuidae > Hecatera > Hecatera dysodea. Next base: position 3,685,397 of record HG995306.1, on the reverse strand, counting down.
ACAAAAGTCCTGAGCTAAAATCCTAACAGCGTCGTATATTATAAGCCGATCGTGCGGTTTCGCTAACGAAGTCAACACAATGAGCAAACAATATACGGTGCCTAGCCTGTATCCGATAAAGTGCGGGAGCAGGAAGTGACCGACCTAAGTCGATGCGGAGTAGTGCACCCGAACCGTACCGAACGCAGACTGCTTGAAATGGTTTTTTTTTTTTTTTGAATGGACTACTCGCAGTTCAGCACATTGAGGTTGGTTACTGCTCAACCGGGCAATCCCGTGGTTGCCTTAGATTCTAAGGCCCCCAGCCGGGGCTTAAAACTACTTAAAAACTAAATGGCCGCTCGCTAAGGGCATCCCCTGTGGGACACGGGCCTCGGCTTAGCGGGGTCATTGAGGGGGGGCAGCAAGGGACAGGCTGGGTCTGATTGATATTATTTAGGGGATTTAACGCTAATGGCTCAGCAGCGCGGGCTGGCTCGTTAGGCAAAAGTCGGGGAGGGTTTTGACGGGGGCGTCGCGATGGACCTCGTCGGCGAGGTCGGAATACGGAACGCGTTCTGTGTTTATTTTTTCTAAGAGTGCTGGTTTCCCTACTACTCTCTTGGGTCAGGGTGATGGGGTCATCGGGCTCAACAAGAGTATGCCGCGGTCGGCGGATCTTGCTGATCTGGGAGGGGGTGTATCGGGTGGCCGATACGATAAGGGGGTTTTGGTGCTTTTCAGCGGACTCTATGAAACGCTTGGAAATACGTTTCATGAATTGTTTGATGGTGGGAATACGGAGGTCGACATGGAGACGCTCATTTCTAACGTACCACGGGGCTCCCGTAGTCTTTCGGAGAAAACGGTTTTGGATGACCTGCAACCTATGGATTTGGCGGGGCTTAGCGTGTGCGAAGGCTACACACGCGTAAGTCATTATTGGACGTATGCACGTGGTGAAAATGCGTAGTTTGCCTTTCAGGGATAACTTGCTGCGTGCGTTCAGCATGTAATGAAGCCTACTGAGAGCGAATGCGGCACGATTGCGCACCGTCTTAATGTGCTCTCTGAAGGTAAGTTTTCGATCGAGGATCACGCCTAGATATTTAGCTTTCTCAACCCAGGGGATCGGCTTGCCAAATAACGTGATCGGACTGGGACGGGGGGGGAAGAGACGAGTCTTGGGCTTGTAAAACAAGATCGCCTGACTCTTCTCTGGGTTGACTTCCACTCTCCATTTCCGGAACCAAGCGCCTAGTGCGTTTGCGGATCTCTGGAGGTGGCCGGCTATTGCCTTCTCGCTATTGCCGGAGCAATATATCGCCGTGTCGTCAGCGAACAGAGCTAGCTGTGTCTTAGAGCTAGTGGGAATATCGCTAGTAAATAGCGAGAACACTAGGGGGGAGAGAACACCGCCTTGGGGTACTCCGGCGCGAATGGGATGTGGGGACGAAAGTGCACCTTCGATTCGGTACTGAAAGGTGCGGTTCGACAGATAATCTCGTAAGATGAGCACGAGACGATCCGGCACACCGAGCTGGTATAGCTTGTATATCAGCCCGTTGTGCCAGACCTTGTCGAAAGCTTTCGCTATATCGAAGAACAGGGCTCCCGTAACGAGACCGCGCTGGTATTTGGCGCTGATATGTTCAACGATACGGTAGACCTGTTGGACGCAAGAGTGGTTTGATCTAAAACCAAACTGCTCATTGGGGAGGAGGCTCTTAGCTTCGACAAAATCCTTGAGACGCTTATGAATAAGCCTCTCGTAGATCTTACCTAGGACTTTGAGCAGACTGATGGGACGATAGCTGGACGGGGAGGACTTGGGTTTTCCAGGTTTGGGGATACCGATGACGGTAGCCTCTTTCCACGTCTGTGGGAACATGTTGTTGGACAGAGCGCCATTGAAGATGGCGGTCATTAACATGATCAGAGTAGCCGGGAAGAGACGAACCACTTTGTTGGTGATTCCATCGGAGCCCGGGGCTTTTCTGGGTTTGAGACGACCGATGATCTCCTTCACCTCATCGGGAGTGACGGGGGGGAGGGGATCATCGGGGTCCTCTACTGGTGGGAGGGAGGCTCTACGTTCGACTTCGGCATTCACCATATCGAGATGAGCCTTGTCTACTGGTTGGGAGCTGGGAGAGCATTGGGACTCTAGACTGTCGGCCAGGCATTCGGCTTTGTCTTCGTCATCGAAGGCGACGGTGTTGTCGGGACGCGTGAGCGGAGGCATTGAGGCAACCTCAGAGGCGCGTAGTTTCCTCTGAAGTTCCCAGAATGCCTGATGGGTAGGTTCGAGGTCGTCCAGCAACTTATCCCAGCGACTTTCACGCAGTTCAGCGATGCTGTTACTAACTTTACGCTGTAAGTAGCGCATGTGAACTTTGTTGGCTTCGCAGGGAAAGGCGCTGTAGGCACGGACTGCCGCGTTCTTTTCAGTCACGAGCTCACGTACCTCGTCCGGGAGTTTCCAGTGGTGATCGCTCACCACCGGAGACTCCTTAGAACATTCGTTCAGGACAGATTGCACGTGATTCGTGAGTGAATTGATCGCGGCTGTCGTGTCTGCGACAGACTCGATTAGGTCGGGGATCTGGTCCAGATGGGGCGACGTGGTGACCTTCAGCTTTTCGCTTACTTGGCGCCAGTCAGTGGTCATTCTGGTGGGAGGAGGCTGGGAAGGATCCATCGGCCCTGATCTAGGAGCAAGCTCCAGGATTACGGGTCTATGGTCCGAGTTTAACTCGTCATGCGTCTCCACAGAATGTAACCGAAGGTTGACATTTTTGAGGAGGGCGATGTCGAGTACATCGGGGGAGTGGGAGGGTGAGTGCGGGTAATGGGTGGGGTGCATCGGAGCGATGACATCGAAATTCAGGACGCTGCACAGTTCGAACACTACCTTGCCTCTCGGGTTGGTCGTGTGACTGTTCCAGGAAGGATGTTTGGCGTTGAGGTCCCCCGCCAGTATGACGGAGTCGCTCAGGCCAAGAAGTTTAGTCAGGTCATCTTTCATAGCGGGAGTGTCCACGGAGTTGTTGGGTGGGACATAGGCTGAGATGATCGTAACGGGTTGGTGTCCTGTCATACCTAGCCGACAGACTGAGACCTCAAACTTTTCAAGGGAGGGAGGATCCATAGGAATGCAGTATAGGGACGCTTTATAGTAAATAAGGGTACCTCCTAAGTGGCAGCGGGTCCTATCATTGCGAACCATGCGATAGTTGGCAATTTTGGGGTCCCGATGGGTAGGCTTTAGGAAGGTCTCTTGTATTAATAAGATGTCTAGGTGATGGTCGCGGAGGAACAAGGCGATCTCATCACGTTGGGCTCTAAGGCCATTGGCATTGAAAAACCCTATCCGGAGGGCTGTCGGTTTGAACCTACATGTTACTCTGGACTTATCCATTATGGGTGGGTGAGAGTTGTGTGGATTTGGACGTGGTGAACTACGTCACCGTACTCACGGAAAACTGCTGAGTGGTCACCTCTGCAGTTTTGAAGCGCCTCAGCCATGGCTAGGGCGCGGGGGGAGTAAAAGGCGTGGTATGTGACCAGAATAATGTTCTGGGACACATCACCAGCTGGAATAGTGGCGGCTTGCGCTGGGGCAGGGGCAGGGGCTGGGGCTGTGGCCCGGGTTGCCTCTGTCAAGGGGGGGCGTGGGAGCGCTACGTCCATGAGGGCCAGGATGGTCTTAGTGGGCTGGGTGGTGGGGGTGGCCTTAGGGGCCTCTGTGGTTTTGGGGGCAGGAGCGCTGGTCCTCAAGGCCGGAAAGTGGGCCTGGTGATTGAGAGCGCTCCATGGGCTGGGGCGTTGTGGGCTAAGGGCTACGGTAGTTTTTCCTACCAGTTGAGGACATTCCCTGTGCTGGCGATCGCTTGCGCGCTTGGCTAGCTTGGGGGCGGTGGGTTTGGGCGCTTTTGAGCAGCCACGGTAGTTGGCCGTGTGGCCAGACTTGCCGCATAAGACGCAGCTGGGCGGCTCAGCGCATTGGGACGGGTCTTTGGGGCGGGTGCAGTCTGAAGTGCCGTGGTCACCCAGGCATTTCACACATCGTGCCTTTGCGAAGCAATTCCGCTGAGAGTGGCCGTACAGTTGGCAGTTGTGACACTGGCCAATGATGCCACTCCTGCGGGGCTTTTCGATGGATAGGCCCGAGAGGCCACAGATGTGGGAAATATTGAATATGGGGTGATGACCGTCTGTCGGATCGCAGACGACCAGAATCATATTATAAGATTCCCCACCTCGGCGGTGCATTCGGTGCACCTCAGCTACGGAGATACTCTGCGACTGAAGGTCGCTGAGAATTTCAGCCGTGGGGATTTCGCGTGGGACGTTTTTGACCACCACGCGTGTCTGACGGTCCTCGGGGAGAGTGAATGAGTGGAAGGGGATTTTCCGGCCCGAGAGGAGTTTGTGCAACTCTCGGTAGTCCTTCGCGGTCAGGACAGTGACTTTGATGCCCAGCTGAACAGCTCGGGCATTGGTATAATTTATTTGCCTGGCCTTGCAGGCAGTGGACACCTCAGTCCATTTGGCCTTGTCGTGAATGAACACGGGTGGCGGAGGTTGGACCTTTGGGGCTGAGGTTTTGGGGACTGAGGCCTCGACTGCCATCGGGCTGGCGGATCGGCTTGCCTGCTGGGAGGACCCAGCTGCCGAGGAAGGGCGGGATTGGGGGGCTGAAGACGGGGGGGAGGGGTGGGTGGGGGCGGCCTTTTTGAGGGCCTGCTCAGAGGGTGGGGAATTTTTCTTCTTCCTCTTCCCTCCGGCTACGACCTGGAAGTCGTCTTCAGAGGAAGAGGAGTCTGATGACTCAGAGGGCGCGGCAATATCCATTTCCTCTGGGGAGGATGCACGGGATTCAGTGGGGCTTTGGTTCCCGGTAGCGGGTTGGGTGGTGGCGGCGCCGACTGTTGTTTTGAGAACAACAGCCGGTTTCGCGGAAGTCGTGGGGGCTTGGGCAGGGTTTTTGGTGTTGGGTACCTGTTTGGGTACCCAGTTCTTAGAAGCCTGCTTTTCAGCAGGCGGCGGGGAGAGAGGGCTCTCAGGGACCTGACCTTCTTGCCGTATGCGGGCAAGTTCGCTGCCAAATTTGGCAACAAAGTCCTGGTCCCCGCAGAGCACCTCTGTTATCAGTTTGCCATATTTGGCAATGAGTTCGGGGTCCTTTAGTACCGTTTCCGTGACGAACGCTAGTATGCTAGCTTCCGTCATGGTGGAAAAAGGGGGGGGGGGGGGCAGGGGGGGGATTCTAGATCCTAACGGGCATCAAGGAGAAGCGTTGTTGCAACTCCCTGTGCGTCCTACTACCTAACTGCCCGGGTGGGATGTCCCGGGGATGTGCACAAAAATAGGCACTCACCTCCCTGTCTACACCCGACAGGGAGGGTGTAGACAGGGAGGTGAGTGCCTAGTTTTGTGTGCCCTAAGCTTGTAAACCCACTGCCGATCTTATTGTGCAGTGGGGCCCTAGGGTCAGAAGACCGGTCCGGTGTGAAGGGGTTGAGACACCCAACCACACCGGGTGAATGCTGGAAGAGAGCGGGGTTAGACAGATGGCAGCGACTAGGGAAGCCCCCAAGGCCGCGTACCAAAGCCCTTCCGATTTGACTTAGCCCTGAAGGGGATTAGGCCGGTGTATCGGGTCAACACCCCTTGGCTTCGTTGGCACCGTGAGGTATCCCACCAAGGACCACGAAACTGTGGATTTTCCCTGAAGGGGCACTACGTTTTACGACCTCCAAAACAGAAACAAGAAGTCGTCCACTGCCTTGAAAAAGGCGGCTTCGGATCAGGGGTGTAGTCGGCGACCACGGGTGACTTCACGACTGGAGCGTGACGAAACGAACACACACGACACTGAGCACGATAACGGGAGAGCAGCGGGGAGCGGCACGTCCGTCGCGGGCGGGCGTCGGGAGCGGAATGTGATTGCTTGAAATGGCTCTGAATCGGGTTTTTATAAGCGCCGAGGATCTCGTCGGCGCGTACGGCGGGGTGGGGTCGCACACGTTTGTTCGACCCGCGTGGGAGTTGTCTTGATGCGACGCCTTTGTTGTTGTGTTACAGTGTTAAATAATGCGGAAGTATGGCCACTGAACGCGGAATTTAATGAATGGATTTGGTTTCGTAAACAACCCAAGAGCCCATTCCAAAAGTAATGGTCTGATTGAAATATATTAACAAAATGTTAGGGGTCTACGAACCAAGTTAGACAACTTCAGAAATAACATAGTTTCGTCCAACTCTGACTTATTCGCTATTACTGAGTCGGGCTGCACTGAATCCATACAAGACGCTGAAATTGTTCCACTGGGATATAAAATATTAAGATGTGATCGAGCGGACGGTCGGAAGCAAGGCGGCGCGCTTCTCGTGGCCACACACCGGTTTAAGCTACGACAACTACCTATTTTGGACGCGTCTATAGACAAATGTGTATTCGAAATGGTGTGTGCAACAGTACATTTAAATAAGCGTTTTTTGTTTGTGTGTTGTGTTATTTATATACCGCCGGGTAGTTCAGAAAATGATTATTTATTATTATTTAGAATAATTGAAAAATTGTGTGATAGATATGGAGAAGTTATTGTAATCGGTGATTTTAACTTGCATTCATGTCCTGTTAATATTAGTAACTATTACGAATGTTTTTTGTCATATTGCGAATTCACTCAAAGTAACGCAGTACCTAATTGTTTAGGTCGTCAGTTGGATTTGGTTCTGAGTGCGGGCATTAGCGGAGGGGTGACGGTGGTAGCAGCGGACGAGGCACTGGTGCCGGTCGACACGTACCACCCGCCGCTAGCGGTTAGTGTGCGCCACGCCCCCGCCCCCACCCCGCCGACGTCCCCCGCGGACGCCTGCGGTACTAGTGCTCACTATATTAGACCACAATGGAATTGGAATAAAGCTGATTTTCAATTGTTATATTGTAGGCTAATTTCCACTGACTGGAGTCCATTGTATGGAATGAAAGATTTAGAAGATATGTTGAACTTCTTTTATGATAACGTCTATTATACTATAGATGGGTGCGTGCCGCGGAAAAAACTTATTAGTGGAAATTCACGGTACGTATACCCGGTATGGTATACAAGTGAAATAATAAAAAATATTCAAATTAAAGCTAAATTTCATAAAAAATTCAAAAAATCGGATTTGAATAGCGATTATCGCAAATTTGCTGAATGTAGAACTCGTATAAAAAAGTTAATAGAAACTGCGCACACAGAACATAGAAAAAAAATTCAATGTCAATTCGTAAAGGATCCAAAATCGTTTTGGCAGTATATTAGGTCAAAACAAAAACATACTAATAAGCACAGTATTATTAAAGACGGTAAACATCTAACTGATGATGAGTGTGCTGGGCAGTTTGCAGATTTTTTTGAGTCTGTGTACAGCCACGAGCCACCCCAGCTCGACGCGAGCGCGGCGGCGGCGGAGGTCGGCGCGACCAGTGCGCATGTACATATTGAGACGCTGAGTCTTTCGGAAGTTCAGCAGGCACTTGGAAGTCTCAAGCCAAAACGCTCATCTGGCCCGGACGGTTTACCAGCGTTTCTGTTCCGAGACTGTGGGAGGATACTGGCGGAACCATGACTTTACATTTTTAATAACTGTTTAGAACAAGCGACGTTCCCTCATAGGTGGAAGATCACACGCGTCATTCCGGTCCCTTAGGGGAAATCAGGTCCGGATATTAGTAACTACAGACCGGTAGCTGTTCTATCGACGCCTGCTAAAGTACTAGAGTCAGCTATTCAGCGCTCTGTACAGGGACAAGTTCGCGCGCGTCTGTCGGATGCGCAACATGGGTTCCGGCCGGGACGCAGCACGGCCACTAACCTACTAAACTGTATGGTGCAGGTGGTGCCGTCGGTTGACTCTGGAGCACAGGTAGATACTGCGTATTTCGATTTTAAAAAGGCGTTCGATACGGTCGATAATGACGTGTTATTAATAACACGTCATTATCGACCGTATCGTCGTAGCCTTTTTAAGCTTCCTTAAGGAAGCTTGCGAAAATGGGATGTACCTACACTGCCTCTGCTGCAGTTTTTCGCCAGCTATATGGAGGGTCGCCAGCAATATGTAGATTACAATGGCTGTGAATCTCGACCGTATTACACTAGATCCGGCGTGAGTCAGGGCAGCAATCTAGGGCCTCTTGAGTTTATTATAATGATAAATGACTTACCGGAAGTCGTCAAACATGGGACTTGTTTATTGTTTGCAGATGACCTGAAATTGCTGCTTGAGGTTAGGTTAGGTTAGGTTAGGTCATTCGGATTGTGAACGCCTGCAAGACGACATCAACCGAGTTGTCGAGTGGAGCATCAGCAATAAACTGTACTTTCATGTAGCTAAATGCTCGGTGATGTCTTTCACTCGAGCCCGGACTCCGTTGTATTATCAATACAAAGTAGAGGATGAACCGATGCAACGAGTGTCTCAGGTACGAGACCTAGGAGTGACCTTCACTCAGGAACTAACCTTCCGTGAGCACATTAATAAGATATGTAAGAAGGCATACAGAAACCTAGGTTTCGTACTCAGGCAAGCTCAGGGGTTTACCAACATCACGACACTCAAGGTGTTGTATGACGCGATAGTCAGGAGTCACCTTGAACATAGTGCAGTCATATGGGCTCCTCATGAGGCGAAATATAGTGCCATGTTGGAACGTGTCCAAAATAAGTTCACAAGACACTTATATTTTAAGTTGTATGGGGTATATCCATTTTACCCATTGATGTACCCTACACTATTTGTACTGGGTATGGTAGGGTACAACGCGTTAGAGGTCCGACGGGACTTTGCGCTTGCAGCGTATGTGGTGAAGCTACTGCGTGGCCAAGCGCATAACCCGAGAGTGCTGCGGCACCTGGAACTTCGCGTGCCAGACCGGTACGTGTGGAGGCGGCGACGTCCGCCCCTACTTGCTGTGCCTGCGGCCAGAACCAATCTACTGGCGAGAGCTCCTCTCATTAGGGCCTTGCGTGTGGTGAACGAGGTTCACGAGAGGGTTGATGTATTGTGTTGTGGCTTGAGTGAATTCGCAAAAGTAACATTACATGTAATATGTTATTTAGATATAGGTTAAGATTTAGAATATTATATAACTTCTTAGGATGTATATTAAGGTTTCATATGTAAGGCCACACTGTCGCATTGGATCGCTGATCTGTAATGGTAGTTGTAGGTAAGATAGCATAAATAAATAAATAAATAAATGAGTTGCCCGTTCTCAATCGACGTACACACTTTTAGATCACGTCGGGGTCACCAATTTTGGAGTGTTCTTGGGGTAGTGTGTACGGAGAGAAATAATAGAGGGAAATTCGGAACATAAGTATTTACTATAATGAAACTGTTACAAAGTTAGGTTGCGAGCGCGTGTATAGTGGAAGGCGGTTTCGGGCGAACTGTTCCCGGCGAGCGCTGCGCGTACGAGGAATACAAAACTAATGCGTCAGCGCCCCTACAAGTCGCTCCGTAACGGCCGCGAGGCGGGCCACCTCCGCCCGCAACTCTGTCGCCTCTCCGGACCGCCGACGTTGGCCGCCGCCGCCGCCATAATGGAGGCCTTGCCCGCGCTAATGGCTTCCCGCTTGGAGGACTGCTTCCTCTTGAAGGCCACAGCGCGGATCGCGGCCTCCACGACCTCCGCAAACTGGGCCTTCTTCTCCTCGGCTGTGGGAGGCACCTCCCCCGGGGACTCCGAGTCGTCTGAGTCGAGAGGAGGCGGAAGGGTAGAGGGAGCTCTGCGACCGCTCCCTCCAGGGCGACGCCCCTCCCCCACCAACCTCTCGGCCCGACGCTCCGCCTCCCGGGTAGAGGGAGCCAGCCCCCTCCCCGCCTCACAGCCCCTGCCCCGCCTTGCGGTGGAGATCTTTCGGGCGGAGGTGAACTCACCCTCGGAGGACGACTCCTTGTCATCCTCCCGTCTGGGCCGCTTGCGGAAGAACTTTACGTTCTCCGCAGCAGCCCCCCCTCCTCTGTCACCAGAGCCCGCCGAGCTGACCGTTACTAGGTCTGGCGCGGAGCCGGAATCCGACTCCGCACCACCCCGGCGCTCAGGCGAACCCTGCTCTACGCAATCGTACGCCATCAGCTCCTTATAGGAAGCGGATCCGGATGACGACGATTCTGAGCCTCCTCGGCTCCTGTTGCCACTGGCAAGTGGAAGGTGTTTGTTGCCCACCCCAGAGTACGGAGGGCAGCCCGCCGAAGCGGGGTGGGATTCCCCGACCGCTGAGCAGTCGGGACCCACCTGGGGACTCATTTTACAAAAACCTTTTTCCATATTTTCCTTTTAGAGGGTGCGGTCCCTTACTCCTCCGCCCTTTCTCCATCACAGGGCCTCTCCTCCCACCCGCTCACTGCCTTCACAGCCACGTCTGATGTGCAGACGCGTACCAGAAGGCAGCGAGCGGGATTCCTCGCGTGTGTGTCTCTCTTGGTCTGATCCCTCACTTGCGACCTTCCGGCATGAGTGGCTCTACCGGGAAAGCTCGCAAGATCATTGAGACGCTCAAGCCCCACCACGACGACAACGTGGAGACACATTCGGTGGGGGCCTAGCGCGGAACCTCAAGTTTAGGTAAATAGTTTGCAAATTTCACTCACACAGAAGCGTGCGTAACTGTGTGCGTAGAGTAGCCGCGCTCGCTGTCTTTATACTTAGACTAACCAACTTTGATCCGTTATCTTTAGAACAATAATAATGTATTGTTATAGCAAAATGAAACTGGAAGTTAAATACAACTTAAATTATTGTTATTCTTATGATTTGTAGATTTATGATAAATATATTATATCTATATCTTCTATACTTATAATAAATCTGTAGAGAGGTCAATTCTGTACAAGGAATATATTTTGAAAATAACTATCAGGGGGTGATTAGTGATCGATACTGGTGCCAAAAATGCAATCAGTAAAATTTTTGTCTGTCTGTCTGTCTGTCTGTCTGTCTGTATGTTCTTTATAGAAACAAAAACTACACCACCGATTTTAACGAAACTTGGTGCAATTATTCTTCATACTCCTGGGCAGGTTATAGTATACTTTTCATCACGCTACAATCAATAGGAGCAGAGCAGTGAAGGAAAATGTTGGGAAAACGAGAGAAGTTACTCCATTTTTTAAGCTTCCGTCGCGTGTGTAGCCTTAATGGTTAGTTACATAGAAATCATGTATTACGGAAATATTTTACATAAAATTATCTAAAAAATATCCCGAAACAGCATATGTCTATCTTTTATGGTTGACTCACAATAACACGTGTAACTCCCGATAGCTTAGCAGTTCGGAGCTTTCTGATTATATTTGTTTACTCTTACTTTTTTTTTATAATACTCTCACTCATCCTTATTCTCATCCTTATTTCTTTTTAGGTGAAGTAGTAGTAGAAGTAGGAGCATAGATTTTTAGATACCGATAGGTTAGTTTTGGCTAATTTATGTTCTGTTTTTTTTAGTATTAAGTAGGTAAAAGCGTAGATACTATTATTAATTAGTTATACGTAGTTATAGGTATTTATTTTTAAGTGAAGTAGGTATAGGTTATTATAATATAATTTTGCACAGGTATTCAGCTTAACTTTCATTTCTTTTTTTGTTGTAGGTTGTATATATTTCACACACACATAGTGATCTATCAATGCCCAGCCCAAACCACTGAACGGATCGGGCTGAAATTTGGCATGCAGGTAGATGTTATGACGTAGGCATCCACTAAGAAAGGATTTTGATTAATTCTACCCCCCCCCCCCCCGGAGATAAAATAGGGGATGAACGTTTGTATGAAACTTTGTCAATTTTAAACCGATCGGGCTGAGAGTTTCAAAATCGGGGGTAAAGTAACTATTCCACGCGGACGAAGTCGCTGGCAGAAGCTAGTTTGAAATATTATTTTGCCTTTACAATTTTTCTTATCTGAAATCCTCTACAGACGAAATCAAGTTATTTACCTACTGTTGGTAATTAGTTCTAGTGGGTTGTAGATAGCTTTTTAACCGACTTCTAAAAAAGGAGGAGGTTCTCAATTCGGATGTTTGTATTTTTTTTTTTTTTATGTTTGTTCGCGCATAACTCCGTCGCTTGTCAACCGATTTGAAAAATTCTTTTTTTGTTGGAAAGGGTATACTTCCCAAATAGTCCCATGAAAATTTTATCGAAATCAACCAAGCGGTTTTCGAAAAATCTAAAAAAAATATGTACTTTGTCTACTTTGACGACCTCTTAGTTTACTCTGCAAAGGAGCTGTACATTTTTTTTACACCAATGTGATTGGTTCGTTTAGGTGGGGGAGGGGAGGGGGTGTAGGTACCACTAAAAAGTGAAAAATAAAAAACTTTTTACAAAAAAATACAACCGACTTTCGCACAAACACCGAGTTCCGAAGTTAAAGTTATTTTGCACTTTTTTGATTTTTTGTGTAAAAGTCGGTTGTATTTTTTTGTAAAAAGTTGTTTTCATTTTATGGTCAGGATGAGTAGTTGGGTAATTAAATAAAGATTTGCATAAGGCTGATTATGCAATCAGCCTTTTAACGTTCCCACTGCTGGGATACAGGCCTCCTCTCTAGGAGAGGGAACGGGCCGTAATCCACCACGCGGGCCCAGTGCGGGTTGGTGAATGTCACATGTCTTCGAATTTTTGGTTCTAGGACATGCCAGTTTCCTCACGATGTTTTCCGTCACAGTTTTGAGAGCAGTGGTTATGAAGTCAATTACACAAAGTAACGCGCCTGGCTGGGTTTGAACCCGCGACCTACAATTCGTAAGTCGGGGCCATTACCACTCGCCCACTACTGCTCCTTAAATAAAGATTTATCATGTAGTAAATCATTTAATATAAAAAAAGCTGTATAAATTATAAAATAGTTTCCCTCAATTGCATTGATCGGCTCTTTCTGGGATCAATTATTTCGAGAAGAACGCATACATAATAAAATTTTGTTAAACGAGAAATCATTTTTTCTTTACAAAATTGATAGTCTTTGTACGACAGGCCCGTCCATGTACATGGACGGGCCTGTCGGTCTAGTGGTTAGTGGCCCTGACTGCTAAGCCGGAGGTCGTGGGTTCGATTCCCACCCAGGACAAACTTTGTGTGATGAGCATGATTGTTTGTTCTGTGTCTGGGTGTGATTTATCTATAATATGTATGTATTTATAAATTATATAACTATGTATATCAGTTGTCTGGTTACCATAACACAAGCTCTGCTTAGCTTGGGATCAGATAGCCGTGTGTGAGTTGTCCCAAGATATTTATTTATTTATTTATTATTTATTTTTACAACTTTTATTGGAAATTCAGGACTAGTGTACACTGCAAAAAGACACATATTTTTGTTTGAAATATTTGATTGGCCCTGAACTTGGTAATACCAGTCATGTTTAACATTAAAAATTACGTTATCGCCATCAAATAAAAAACATTTCAATTCCGCGTATAGAAGTGGGACATTGTATTTCTATGAATCCTTCCTCATAAAACCTAAAAAACAATGGGTCTCATCGATAAAAAGACCACATTTACGGATGGTTATGTTCTCTTGAATGGCGAGTTTCTCAATAGCCTTTACCTCATTTTCTTTGCCATATTTGATTGACGCCACATGGTCCCAGGAATATCCACATAAAATAGATTTAACGAGTGGTGCTGAATTCAAATTCGGGCGTTGTTTACAAAGAATCATGACCAGTTTTGACCTGAAATTTTTCTAACGCGTCTATTGACGTAAATATTCTTAAAAAATTGCATATTTTTTGCTTTATTCGTATCACTTAATTGAATTTTCTAATAAAGCCAGGAAAAAAATCTATGTTACTATGTTTATCATTCTCAATAGACCTTTGGAAACGAAACATGTTTTACACACGTTCCGTTTCATAGAATACGAAAAACTTGTTTGTTCGACATGTGGTTAATTAATGTTGAAAATAACCAACTTATATTTTTTTAGTTTCCATACCTATTAATTTATGCCTAGCTATGATTTTTTTATGGTTTTAGGAAGAATAAATAAGTATACAGGTTACAGCTTTTGCGTAAAACAAACTTCTTTAGCCGCAACGTTACGTGAATGACAGGTTGACATTTAATTGACGTTCAAAACGTCAATTAAATGTCAACTTGTCTCATTTGCTCTTGTTAATTGTACTGGATTATTGATACACTTAGGTACCACTTGCATTTTCTACGGATTTCGACACCTACCACTTATGATTACTCTGGCCTGTGTTATACGGAAACTGATTCATTGCTTTTTGATTGGGAGCTAAGACATACAGCTGAATCCTGGGAGCCGATCCCAATATACCTAGTTGGGAAAAGGCTAGGCAGATGATGATGATTGGGAGCTAAGACGTTATCGATACGAAAGCGTTATGGAGCCTTCTACGAATCTCTTCGTATTAACAGCAACATATGCGTCAACACGCTTCGGCCATTCATCTTGATAGCAGAGTCATCTCGTCAATTAGCACTTGGATATCTCCAGTAATCGTAAGTATAATAAAAATCAAGTACCTAACGTTTTAGTATTCAGTCAACGAACGCTATTAAAAAATGATTGATATGCAGTAGTGGTAAACCATACTTTTTAAGTTACATGATAAATAGAACTAGTACTACTAGAAATAGGTGATACTCCGAAGATAACCCACTGACCGAATGTGTTAGCTAGTGTTCTTTAAGACAGCTGTTAAATACAAATTAAATATTCCTAGTTTCTCTGTAGGCTTAAAAATCTCATAATTGACTTGTTTTTCAGATAACAGAAGAAGATTACATTTGTGAAGCGTGCCTAAATGTATCCATGTAGACTATGAATTCCTAGATTTATAGAAACAATGAGAGTGATCCATCTGCTAGTTCATCTCGCCGTGGTCATACTCGGGTATGTCCCATTTGTGGTTGATCATTGTTGAATCGTCAAAGTGACCACATTCTCAGAGAAAACTCATCAAGTCTCACATTAAGGATGATCAACTTGATTTGAACTACTTTAGCACCTCGTCAGGTTTGTATTTAAAAATATTCAAACTTATTTAAATTGCATGCATTTTTTCTTTAAATATCTAATCCGTGATGTTACTAGAGGTATGTCACTGTATTTATTACATTGTTTATAATTATGTTGTTTTTTGTTGACAGATATCACAATCTGGTGTGTGTCATGCCTGTTGGTTGAGATTTAAAAGACAAGCTCTTTCAACTCGGCAAGAGGATGAGAGAAGAGGCTTAGATGGTGATGAGACTCTTCAAGGTCAAGCAATTGAACAAGAAGTGGAACAGTCTATCAATTAATATATTAATAATATACATTTTGGTAGGAAATGGTACTAATGCGCGAGAAGGCATTAGAGACTATTGCTGCAACTGCATTGTAAGATGTCGCACTGTAGGTTGTTGTGCACATGTTATGACGTTGGTACTTAGGTTGGGCCAGGCATAAAACTAACATTGTAGCTCCAGCGGCATTTTCAGATGAAGTGCTTGTACGAGAAGACATTGAATAAATACCTAATAATAAATCAAATCCTGTTTTTTATTTAATTTACCTGTCTTTGTCTGAACATGTAGGTAGGTAGGCAGCTCTTTTCGTTATCTAGGTTGTAATGGCCCGAGGTTAATACCTCGCGTCTCATGCTTGAAGCTGTGAATTCAATTTCCGGCAAGTACCAATGTGTCTTTTTCAATATGTAAGTTTTCTAAGTTTATCTTGGACATGGCTTGAATGATACCTGGGCTTATTTATATAATAATCAATCAAGTCAGAAATCGCCAACCAGTGTTGACCAAGCGTGATGATTATCTAATGCTCATTCCTTCTCTATACAAGAAGCCTTTGCTCAGCAGTTGGACAGTAATAGGCTGATATTATTAACTTTGCATTGGCAAGATATTACAAGAATACAACTGCTGTTTGCAACCGCTCGCCGATTCGATGGTGATATCAATCACTCAGAAATAAATCCTTCAGTGTACTGAAGAAGGATTTATTTCTGAGTGATTGTTACAATTTGATTTTAGCATCGTATAGTTTTTAAGGTTATAACAACTGTCAGATGAGGTTTGACAGCTGTTATAACCTCAAAAGCTTATTTACATAATAGCACTTTTTCCTGGGCTCTAAATGAAAAGATGATAAGTTATTGTGTTATTTTAAACAATAATAGTTTTTATAAAACACTACTTGTCGATAGACGCGACTTGTAAAATAAATCGTGTGACAGGTCAATCAATGTATGGAAAGTGGGCATGATTCTTTTGGCAAAATTGGAAGTATGTAGTTTATTTATTTATTTATTAGGGAAAACAAACAGTTACACAAAAGTTTCTTTATTATTAAACCTTAATATATAATATGAATAATGTAAGTGTAACTCACAACGTTATCCACATGTTACTTTATACATATAAATATGATATAAGAACTAGGCATGCGAGTCGATTTACATTAGTTGCATGTTTAAACAGTTAAGACTTGGATTCACTTGCTTAATTGTTGGATTACATTGTTTCGAAATTTATTATATGATAGTTTAAAAAGATCTGTCTGAAAAAATTGTGTTATAATTATTTGCCATGCGACGTAGAGGTGCGCGAACTCCAGCGTTGCTACGGCAAGATGGAATGGCGAATAGTGGCCGTGCGCGCACCTCGCGTCTTATAACAGTTCTAGGTACAACATAACTTAATCTATTTACCAGATCTGAGCAGTCATATCTTCCGCTACATAAATCACAACATCATCTCAAGAGAAAGGCGTCTAGACTTCAAATCCATCAATTTAACAGCCCTACAGAAGCCATTAGAGGTCAAAAAATGGCGACAACGGTAGCGCACCGCTTTGAGAAATTTGCATTGTACATTTTCTAGGCTTTGTACGTATCTTTTGTATAACGGATTCCATATTATTACGGCGTATTCAAGTTGTGATCTAATAAGTGACTTATAAAGATGTAAATAAGTATCAGGACGCTTAAAGTCTGAGGTAGTTCTCATCACAAAACCGTACATGCGATATGCGTTATTTACTATTTTATGAATATGTTGATCAAGATGGAGCTTACTATCTAATATTACCCCAGATCTTTCACCAACGTAACTTCGCTAAGAGGAGCATTCTTAATACACTACTCATGAAATTTATTTAAATCGTTCTGAAGTAAATCGCAGTCGGTAAGAGTGCGTACTGTTCTGTATATTTTGAGATCGTCAGCGTAAAGTAAGAACTTTGAGTGCAAAAAACAATTCCAGACGTCATTTATAAATATAATAAAAACGAAAGGTCCTAAAATGGAGCCCTGGGGCACACCAGAGGACACGGTGATTGATTTGGATTGATACTTTTTTGACTTTTGGGAACTTTTGGGACCGCACCCTCTAAAAGAAAAGATGGGAAAAACACAAGAGGAAAGAATATTACCCCAGGGCGGTTCCAGCGGCTCAGCCGTTGGGGAATCCGCCACGCTTGCAAGAGCGTCTGCCCCACCGTATTCTGGGGGGGGGGCACTAATTGTGTTCCGCTTGCCAGTAGCAACAAGAGCCGAGGAGGCTCCGAATCGTCGTCATCCGGATCCGCATCCTTTAAGGAGCTGACGGCGTACGATTCCGTAGTGGAGGGTTTGCCTGAGCGCCGGGGCGGTGCGGAGTCGGATTCCGGCTCCGCGCCAGACCTAGTAACGGTCAGCTCGGCGGGCTCTAGAGACGGAAGAGGGGGGGCTGCTGCGGAGAACGTAAAGTTCTTCCGCAAGAGGCCGCCACGGGAGGAAGACGGGGAGTCGACCTCCGAGGGCGAGTTTGCCTCCGCCCGCAAGATCTCCACCGCTAGGCGGGGCAGGGGCTGTGAGGCGGGGAGGGGGCTGGCTCCCTCTACCCGGGAGGTGGAGAGTCGGGCCGGGAGGTTGGTGGAGGAGGGGCGTCGCCCTGGAGGGAGCGGTCGTAGGGCTCCCTCTACTCTTCCGCCTACTCTCGACTCCGACGACTCGGAGTCCCCGGGACAGGTGCGTCCCACTGTTGAGGAGCAGAGGGCCCAGTTCGCGGAGGTCGTGGAGGCCGCGATCCGCGCTGTGGCCTTTAAGAGGAAGCGGGAGGCCATCAGCGCGGCCAAAGCCTCCATCCTGGCGGCAGCGGCGGCCAACGTTGGCGAGCCCTCGAGAGAGGCGACAGAGCTGCGGGCGGAGGTCGCCCGCCTCGCGGTCATTACGGAGCGACTCGTTCGGGAGAATGAGTCGCTCCGGAGGGACCTGGCGGGGATGGCTAGGGCGGCCTCGGAGGAGCCGCAGGGGGGGCCGAGTCCGGCGGCGCTGGAGGGGAGCCAAGTGCTGAGCCAGGTGTGGAGCCTGGTGCAGCAGGAGCTGGCTCCCTTCCGGAGGCAGGTCTCCGTCTTGGAAGACATGATCCGGCGTCCCCCGTTGGCGGCGGCACAGAGCCCCCGGGACAGCAGAAGGCGGCTTCGTATGCAGCCGCGGTGGCTGCTGGCCCGGGAATGTCAGGCCAGGCGAAGGCCAAGGCGGGAGCCGCGCCAGCGCCTGTGACGCCGGCGCCTGCGACGCCGGCGACTACTAAGTCGGCCCCGGCGAAGAGGGGAAGGAGGAATGCTGGAGGGGGAGCGGCTAAGGCTGCTGCGCCAGTGGCGCCGCAGCCGCCCCCACCCCCAACCTCGGACCCTCCTGCGGCCGAGGCCGGGTGGCAGGTTGCTGGAGAAAAGCGGCAGGCCAAAAAGGCGGCCAAAAGCAAGGCCAAGAGGCAGCGGCGGAAGGCCAAAGCCATTGCGGCGAGGCTTCGCGCCCCGAAGTCCGCGGCTGTAGTGTTAACACTGCAGCCGGAAGCGGAACAGAGGGGCGTGACGTACTTCGCCCTTATGAAGCGGGCGAAGGAGGCGGTGAACCTCCGGGAGCTGGGCATCGGCGGGGGCATCGAGATCAGGAGGACCCTGACCGGTGCCCGGAAGCTCGAGCTCGCCGGAGCGGAGAGCGGCCCGTTCGCGGACGCCCTGGCCGAAAGGCTGAAGGCGGTCCTCCCCGCGGACGAGGTTCGAGTGTCCAGGCCGACTGAGTGCATTGACATGCGCATAGTGGGCCTGGATGACTCCGTGACGGAGGAGGAGGTTGTGGCCGCCGTCGCCAGGACTGGGGGGTGCTCTGCCGAGCTCGTCAAGGCGAGCACCATCCGTCCTGATAACACGGGCATGCAAACCCTTGTGGTGAGCTGCCCCGTGACGGCGGCCAGAACTGTGTCGGAGGGTCGAAGGCTCTTGGTGGGGTGGGTGTCTGCGCGGGTAAAACTGCTGGAACCCAGACCTCTGAGGTGCTACCGCTGCCATGTGGGTAACCACACGGGAGCTATGTGCCCCTCGGAGGTGGACCGCAGCGGACTTTGTTTCCGCTGTGGTCAGCCAGCCGAGCACTGGGCTGGGGGAAGGGCCTGCGCGCCAACCGCCCCGACCAGGCGCAAGAGGTCCGCCGCCGCCGCCGCCTCTGCCGCCGCCGCCACTGCCGCTGCTGCTGTGGGTGCTGCGACTCCCGGTACTCGGGAGGGTGCTGAAATGGAGTGCCAGTAATGGTCCCTTTCGGCCTCCTTCAGAGACAAGTCGGCCGCTGTACTATTGCGCAATGGCTGATGCCCGTGGACGGTGAGCGTGGGTGGCTCGCCGTCCGATACCAGGCTGAGTCGACGACGCGTTGTGTTCCACGCGCGTCTCAAGGAGCCGTCAGCACCAGGGACGGGGCCCCATAGGGTCGGTGCCTGCTAGGGTTGCGGAATTTGTTCGAAAGAGTTACCGCGGCCCTGGAACGCAAAGGGCACAAGAGGAACACGGGTGGGTTTTAGTCAGTAAGAGTCTGACATTCCCTACCGCTCCACCCAGGGCGGGAGGGGTCATTTGATGATTTCCCATCCAAAAAAAAAAAAGGGGGTATCCATTCACCGTCGTTTAATGTTGATGTTTCATAGACTGACTGAAAATAATCTGAGAACAGGTCACAAGTTACGGATGTGTCAGTTGAAATTTGACCTTTATAGGATACTGAGGGCGGTATACCATTATTGCGTTGACGATTAGAAATAAAGCTCCAAAAATGCTTAGAGTTTTTCTTTATGTTTTGCTCAATACTTTCTATATACCTACAATAATTATTGTGACATTCAGATTCAAACCTGCGTCTTAAAAAGAAAATTGCTCGTAGTCTGATAAGTTGTTGTACGTCTTCCATTTGATCCATGCTTTATTTTTTGATCTGAAAATGCGAATTAATTACTTGGAAAACCAAATGGGGATCTTCGTCGATTTAGTGTTAGTGTTGGGAGTGTGCTTTTTAATCAAGCCATATAAAATATCATAAAAGGTACTAACACATTCGTTTGCTGACAAAGTACTAAAGTTAGCCATCCAGTCGATATCAGATAGATCAAGATTAATATGCTCATAATTTGCTTTGAAAAATTAGGTTTGTATGCCTTCGCTTGCGTGAGGGTCTTAAATGTGGATTTATGCGCAATAGTAGCGCAGAAAGGCGGATGGTGACCATCAATTGGTAGCAATGTACAGGACGGGGTGTATATAGTACAATCAGCATTGCTGATTAATTAATCCAGAATACGACCATTGTTGTTCTTTATTTTATTGAATTGTGACGCATTAAGTAAAGAAATAAAATTGCTCAAATGTTCGTTAGCGGCTGAAGAATTACTGTAAAAACATTGCAGGCCCGAGGCATTACTGTGTTTATTAGGTAACCAGTTAATGTCTGGCAAGTTATAATCTCCAAAAAGGTAAAATATTTTAGTATTAAGACTACATAGAGTATCATATAGAAGATTAAAGTGGTCACGGTAAATATCCTCAGACATTCTAGGAGGAATGTACAGTCCGCTAATAACGCAGACTCCATCAGTTTTGTTCCCCGGTAATTGTATTATAATATGTTCAATATAAGGGCTTGATGGTTGTGCTAAGGATACGAGGGTGGATGCTTAACTCCTAAGCACTGCCACCAGAACCCCTCCACCATCTTTTTGTTGGTAACAGTGCGGTTACGGTCACATCGATAGACATTGTAGCGGTCATCTATAAACTCACCGTCAGATATAATTATGTGGAGTAAGCCATGTTTCCGTCAGTATTATAATGTCGTAACAATTCGACAAAATGTTCATGTACTTACAATATGTTAAGTTTGGTGCGTATACCTCTAATAATATATGCTGTACGGTTCGTACACTTGCAGAGTTGTTGTGGTTAAGGTTGGAGCACGTAGAGAAAAGATCACTTAGTTCCCGAGAGGTTTATTACGTAAAAATACTGTTTACAACGAAAACTGTTGACGATTCCTTTCTCTAATATTAGTCACCGCGTAGCAGTAATTGCACTCATCGATTTATTGGAAAGTATGTTTATTTATAGTAATAAAATGACGCACGTCGGGAGCAAGTCCCCGCGTCAGCAAAATGTGTACAGTTTAAGACTGTACATCTTGGCAACCCCAAAAGGGGAACCATATAAGAAAAGAAAGGAAAAGCCATCACAAAGTTAATATAGTAAATTAAAGTAACATAATTAATCCAATTGAAAGGCGATGTTCCTACGCCCAGGTCGAGCCTCTAGCCGCAAGTCCTATGTTGTTTGTGCTGCCGTCGGTGCCGCCCGTGCCGCAGAAGCTTCTTGTTGGTACTCTGGTTGACGGATGATTTGAAGTTCAATGTCTTCAGGCGGTGGACTAGAAGTTTTGGTCTTGGCGTTGTTTGTGCAGTAGTGCGCACAACGATTCCTCCCAACCACCACAAGTACAGCTGTGATGATGGCCGTCAGCAAAAAGTAGCAGATCGCATATTGATGAATGTCTTGACTTGTTATTGTTGGTAGGGAAACTTCATTTTTCCTTTGAGTTTGTGACGTTGCAAAACAAGAAATGTAACTCACAGCGACATCTTTAGCGGACAAATGGAATCACATTTGACAGAGCCCACAGTTTAAACAACAGATGGCGCTAGAGATCGAACGTCTTTTTAAAACTTAATAATAAATATCAAATAAGTAGATGTAAATTAAACAAAACACATAAAAATTGCATAAACGCATAAAGTTTAATAAATTAAAATAATTAGGAACATGTCGGAATCGAGAGTATTTAGTCTGTGGCATGGAAGCTTCTCGCAAAGGACTTTTCAATGACAGAGTGGAGAAATGGTGGGTCCTTTTAGACCGCAGAGGTCACAGAGAGACGAACAAATGATATTATAAAGGCACTTGTTTTTACAACGGTGACCCGAAACCCGAGGGGTTTTCAAGTGCATTAAAAGGCTGAACCCTGTGAGTATTTCGTCCTCCATTTGTTTCCCATTCTGAAAGTCCAAAGGCACGTGTATTTGACTACGGAGATTTTGTTCCAGGTCTGGCTGTTTTACTAGCCTGGATATTTGAGGTCCGGGATTGATGAATGCCTGAAGCCATCCGGAGAACGTGCATCGTTCAGGTTTGGCTCGACGAGATTTGAGACAGTGTGGCCGTCCATGGTACAGGAAGGCCTTACCAATCCGAAACCTCGTTGAGGAAACATCGCCGTTCCAGGTAACAGCAATCCTGCTGGACTTCTCCCGCAGGCCGCGTCTGTTCGTGGGTACCAAGATTTTTTAACCTTGGTGCCATGCCGAGGGATTCTGTTCCACTAATTGAGTGCTACCTGTGCACTAATTGAGTAGACAAATTGAGTAGTGTCTTGCATTGTTTGAGAGAGACTTGAGCATTAAGTTAGTGCTACTTGAGCACTAATTAAGTAGTAATTGAGCTGCTATTAATTATTATGAGGGAGATGCATTAGACCTGTATACTGGGTTTATTTTCATACAAAGAGTTAGGCCTTTTGTTAATGTGTTAAGTAACAAGACCAGTAATAACTTCCTTTTGTATTAAGTTGTGTCACGGGTATACTGTACCATAGTGAGTAGGTTTCTTAACGTGCACAGCCCTGGTTGGTCAATACCTTGCGATTGAGCTAGTGGTATTTAGGCGTTCACCTCGCGAATCCTTACAAGCGACCTGAGACGTTGTTTTGTAATATCTCATGTGGTGTACTTCTGTTATACCTTGGTACGGAGACAGGGTCTAACAGGGTTACACATCTTAGTGTGTAAGTCTGGGAGGTATTATTTATGATTAGTTGCCTCTTTCACTGTATTTCTATGCAAGGTGATACTTCCTTTTATAGTGAATAAACTTTGTATGTGTATTGAGGTATGTCTTTAATTTCAGTCTTTCCAGATATTTATGTATATATACCTTTATAAATTTACTTTCACACGGTTGGAAACTTTAAATTTCATCTACAATCCATAACCCCTATAGTGGGGAACTGTGACGGGACCGGGTGTGACAGTTGGCGCTCAACGGTATATAATTATTTTATTATATAAGGTGAACAACTAATACCAACATCTCTCTCTCTCTCTCTCTCCTAGAACGCTCAATTAGTGGAACACCATATTAGGTAAAGGCTAGTTTTTAAGATTTAATTTAAAGTGGTGCATTGAACCACAGTCGGAACACTTTTTCCATAATTTGGATTGGTACGCTACAGTGTGTAAGTCACCGACCTATTTGTTTATTTGCCTAGCACACAGCCAGGTGAAGTTGTGTATTGTGTATTAATTTGAAAACCTAAGTTCTCAAGGTTACTGTAAAAGTCAGACACTAAAAATTTCATTTGATAATTTATATTTTTTTTTTTTTTTGAAGTTTACCTACATTTATATAAATTTGATGAACATAGTGAAAGATTCATTGTAAAGTTATTAAAATACAACACACTTACAGGAGAAAATTCAAAATAAGGTGCAACAGAACATTTATAAAGGAATGCTAAAATATTAAGATTGTGAACTTGTTTACAAGACATAAATTAGTCATGAACACTTCTGAATAGTTTTGATTACAGTTATGTGTAATTTTGCACCTAGGAAAACTCAATAACAAACTACTTTGTCTTTGTTAAAATCAATATTGGTTGAAAAAGGAAAATTTTGTAAAGTGAGCAACGGAACGCATTCACCAAACTGTGTTACGGACTCATGTTCGTTTGTGAGGTGCAACGAGGTGACACAATAACTAAATTAGTAACTTGCATTGTTATTCATGGTTGTGACGTACAGGAGACTGTGACTTGGGTGGATTTTGGTACAATGAACAGTAACTTTCACATTGAAAGAAAACAAACAATTATTTTATAAAACCTGGTCAGTTACTTAGTCATTAACGCTTCAACACATATATATGCAGTTCCTTATTGGGTATTAACATTGAATTACGGTCATATCATACGAGCAGCCAACATTAATCATTGTTTTTCTTACATTGAAACTTAACCTAAAAATCATAGTGAACTTGACATTTGACGTTTGAGTTCATAGACTCGGTGCGTTCGGAAACGTGATTCGTAAATTATTGTCAAGTAATATAAAGTTAACTACTATTTCATTAAAAATTAAAAAAGGAAAACATGGTTAGAATGAGTTTCCAATTATTTCAAAGATAACAGATCAGTGACAGTGCTGTTTAAGCCAGACAGGGATAAAGATATTCGGCCTTATTAAGTGCAAATTTATATGATGTAGTATTATACGGTTTCTTAGATTCAGGGGCAGCAATTTCTATAATAGGTAATGGAGCCCATGAACAATTTAATAGTTTAGGTTATACGTTAGCCACCACGCTCGGGTTTCGTTCATTTGCTTGTGGTTACCTGCTGTTTTTCAAAATACACGTTATTGTTTCCATTACGCCGCGCAACTAGTGCATTGGTAGCAAAACACTTTGAGAATTATGTTCTTCTCGCTCATGGAATTCCAGAAACCGTAATTGCCGATAATGGGGTTCAATTCACGGGATCTGAATTTCGTAGCGTATTAAAGAGATACAACATACCTCGAGTGCATTATGGCCCAAGGTACGCTCCACAAGTTAATATGGTGGAAAGATACAATAAAACGGTAATGACGGCAGTTTCGTCTTATGTAAAAGAAGATCATAGGACATGGGATCAAAATTTAACGAAAATCCAATTAGCAATAAACAACGCAGTGAATGAAACAACAGGATTTTCTCCATTTTTCTTAGTACACGGCCGTGAACCTATTATTAACGGCACTTTTTATAAGAATGCAGACGACTGTGATTATGAAGTAGCTATGCCTCGTGAAGAGTACGCGGGTGAATTAGGAGCCCTCAGGGATATTTTCGAGAAGGTGCGAACTAATATAGTTAAGACTCATGCCACAAACGCGAAACATTATAACTTGCGTAGGCAACACGTCACTTTACGTGAAGGTCAACTGGTTTGGCGAAAGACTTACATTCAAAGTGACGCGGAGAAGTATAAGGCCTCTAAGTTGGCACCTAAATATGAGCAGTGCATAGTGGGGAAAGTGCTTTCACCATTAGTATATGAACTAGTAGGGTTGAATGGAAAACCATTAGGCACTTGGCACATAAAGGATATAAAAATCTATAAAAACTAATCTATGGTAGCCAATATTAAATTACCAGTCGTTGAAGCCGGGGGGATCGTTAGCCGTAGTCCGTGTATTCACGTGTTGTTTGGAGTTCACTCCAACAACGACGACAAGGCATGTGTAAGCGATACATATGCTTATTAAACATTTAATGAACGTGAGTTTACCATTCCGTTCATATTTTTATACGGCAATGATACCGTTATGATGCATTTTTATTTAACCCCTAAATTTCAGTATTTTATTTCAAATACGGCTTTGTCCATATTTACATATGAAGCGGATAGTGACTTCTAAAATAAGCCTTCACGTTTGTATGGTTTTGTCCATATTTTGTTATGAAGCGGATAGTGACTTCTAAAATAAGCCTTCACATTTGTATGGTTTTGTCCATATTTTGTTATGGAGCGGATAGTAACTCCTAAAATAAGCCGTGACTATTATATTATTTTGCCGGGATAGCATTGTTGCTTCGGTGAAATATTTGTGGTGGCACTTTGTTGCTTAACAGTTGTGAAGCTTGCTTCAGTTTAGATAGCACTATAGTTGCTTATCGAGTTTAGAGCGGCCGGTGACTCTTTAAATAAGCCTTTCGCCAATTTGTTTTTCCAGGAGTTTAACTACTGGGAAAGTTGAATACGTCCTGCCTGGTGAGTGGAATGGACAATTATTGTTTCAAATTATTATGTATCAGCTCGCTGAACATATTTTTACCAGGCGGATCGTTTAATTTAGGAAAACAATGCAGAGTTCCACTGGTATACAGACGGAATTCGGGGGAACTGAAAGAGGTGGCCTCCTGCGAAATGGATGCAGGTTGCTACAAGATGGATGAGAGGAATGATTGGGAATGTGTGTACGTCTTAAACGTATGAAAGATTGGGGGGGATGCCCGGATTGCAGGAAGTGTTGCAGGCAGAACAGGTTTCCTGGCAGTATGGTTTTATTTGGGAAAGATTTTTGCTACTGGTAGAGCATATTAAATAAGTTAATTATTTTTTTTAAATTTAAAAACAACACTACCATCTAAACCTACAGTTTAGAAGTACGATAACACTCTTCCGCTAAAGAATATTGGAGAATAGGTTCTCTACGTTTAATATTATAACACCGAGGGCGGTGTGCGGTTTTTTTGAATACGCAAAAACCTTTTTTTTTGCGGGAAGAGGGGCATTGTGACGTTGCAAAACAAGAAATGTAACTCACAGCGACATCTTTAGCGGACAAATGGAATCACATTTGACAGAGCCCTCAGTTTAAACAACAGATGGCGCTAGAGATCGAACGTCTTTTTAAAACTTAATAATAAATATCAAATAAGTAGATGTAAATTAAACAAAACACATAAAAATTGCATAAACGCATAAAGTTTAATAAATTAAAATAATTAGGAACATGTCGGAATCGAGAGTATTTAGTCTGTGGCATGGAAGCTTCTCGCAAAGGACTTTTCAATGACAGAGTGGAGAAATGGTGGGTCCTTTTAGACCGCAGAGGTCACAGAGAGACGAACAAATGATATTATAAAGGCACTTGTTTTTACAACGGTGACCCGAAACCCGAGGGGTTTTCAAGTGCATTAAAAGGCTGAACCCTGTGAGTATTTCGTCCTCCATTTGTTTCCCATTCTGAAAGTCCAAAGGCACGTGTATTTGACTACGGAGATTTTGTTCCAGGTCTGGCTGTTTTACTAGCCTGGATATTTGAGGTCCGGGATTGATGAATGCCTGAAGCCATCCGGAGAACGTGCATCGTTCAGGTTTGGCTCGACGAGATTTGAGACAGTGTGGCCGTCCATGGTACAGGAAGGCCTTACCAATCCGAAACCTCGTTGAGGAAACATCGCCGTTCCAGGTAACAGCAATCCTGCTGGACTTCTCCCGTAGGCCGCGTCTGTTCGTGGGTACCAAGATTTTTTAACCTTGGTGCCATGCCGAGGGATTCTGTTCCACTAATTGAGTGCTACCTGTGCACTAATTGAGTAGACAAATTGAGTAGTGTCTTGCATTGTTTGAGAGAGACTTGAGCATTAAGTTAGTGCTACTTGAGCACTAATTAAGTAGTAATTGAGCTGCTATTAATTATTATGAGGGAGATGCATTAGACCTGTATACTGGGTTTATTTTCATACAAAGAGTTAGGCCTTTTGTTAATGTGTTAAGTAACAAGACCAGTAATAACTTCCTTTTGTATTAAGTTGTGTCACGGGTATACTGTACCATAGTGAGTAGGTTTCTTAACGTGCACAGCCCTGGTTGGTCAATACCTTGCGATTGAGCTAGTGGTATTTAGGCGTTCACCTCGCGAATCCTTACAAGCGACCTGAGACGTTGTTTTGTAATATCTCATGTGGTGTACTTCTGTTATACCTTGGTACGGAGACAGGGTCTAACAGGGTTACACATCTTAGTGTGTAAGTCTGGGAGGTATTATTTATGATTAGTTGCCTCTTTCACTGTATTTCTATGCAAGGTGATACTTCCTTTTATAGTGAATAAACTTTGTATGTGTATTGAGGTATGTCTTTAATTTCAGTCTTTCCAGATATTTATGTATATATACCTTTATAAATTTACTTTCACACGGTTGGAAACTTTAAATTTCATCTACAATCCATAACCCCTATAGTGGGGAACTGTGACGGGACCGGGTGTGACAAGTTGCAATTTGCTGTTCAATTGTCGCAATTTCTTGATTCCTGATCTTTGATCGCAGAATAGTTGGGGCATAGCGATATTTTAAGTTCACTATTTTATTGATAGATGTATCAAATGTTGGAGCTGTGAGCTCATAATCTATCTTCATGTCACTGCGGTACTGACGTTGCGCATAAATGGTTAAGTCGGTACTACGGTAGATTGTAGTACGCATCCTTGAGATAATGTCACTATGCTCGATGATGAGATGGTTTGTGATGTGACGTCATTGCTACATATGATTCGTAATGAACATGTTTCGCAGCAAATCGCCAGCCAGCTGTTTTGTGTTTGTAACTCTATCCAAGTGTCCTTGCATGACGCGTGTTCGACGTCACAAGGTCCGCTGTTATGATGTGATAGCAGTTTTGCCTCACACGGAGCGCTTTTGCTGTGTAGTTCAAATGATGGCTGATTTTTCTTGCACAGGAAGTTCCGAGATTTTTGTTGCATGCAGTGTTTCAGATCATCTTCGGACATGGACACGTAAATGTTCTTCTTGAAGTTGACCGCGATGTACTTATTTGATAACTGCACATATGTAGTTTCCTTGGAAATGTTAACCGGTAGAGGTATAGCCTTGTATATGTCGAAATCTTCGTTAGCTACAAGTGGAATATGAGCCTCGAATAGGAAGTAGCTTTCAGTGACTCGTGCTTTCACATTAATCAGTTTGTAGATATCTTTGATGTTTTCTTTGTAGTTTCCAACTGGTAGCGATAATGATTTTTGAAGACTTCCGGCTATTTCCGATAGTTTTTGTATCAGGCGAACCGGAGTTATCAGATGGATGTCCACATGACCTTGGTAGACGTTAGTTAGCGTGTTAAACAGCATCTCCTGGAATTTCCTCAAGCTGTTGATCAGTAGGTACGTCGTCAGAGACGCAGAGTTGATATAGGTAGTAGCCGTAAGTATTTCCATTTCCGTTTCGATGGATGCCATGTTCATGTTGGTCGAGTTGATGAAGTTATCAATGGAATCGAATTGACGCTGAATATTTTCGGGATCCCTTCTTTTCGCATAATGTTTTTTGTCCTAATATACTTCGGCATAACGATTTTGGCACAATTTGTTTTGGCATAATAATACTTTGGCATAATTTTTTTAGGCATACATTTTATGTTGGCATAATCATGTTAAAGACTAATTTGTTTTGGCATAAATTTGATTCTCATAACGTTAGTAGGCCTAAAGACTTTTAGCATAACGTTAGTAGGCCTAATGACTATTAGCATAATATTCTGAGCAAACCACTTAGCTATAGTACCTGTAACAATCAAATAAAATTGTTGGTTAAAAAATTAATATGCTGTGCAACAAAAGTTAGTCACAGAACCGAATTGCTGCAAAACCGACTTCACGTAGTCTTGTTTGTCCTACCCCTAGAGTGTTATTTAAAATCGCGTAGGCGCGTAGGGGCGAGGCGGCCCGCGGGCTGAGGAGCAGGCGACTGCGAGCGAGCCGCCGCGGCTGAGGCTGGCCGGCGAAGCCGGCCAACAAGCCGAAGCTGCGGTGGTGAGCGAAAGCCGTCTGCGACGATTAGCACGCGTGGGGCCGCCGGAGGGCCGCAGCGCCGGAGCCGTCACAGAAACCCTGCCTGCTGCATGCTGCTTGCTTGCTTGCTTGCATGTTGCATGCTTGCTTGCATGCTGCATGCTTGCTTGCATGCTGCATGCTTGCTGGCATGCTGCATGCTTGCTTGCATGCTGTATGCTTGCAATGCTTGCTTCCTACAGCGAAAAAATACTCACAAAATTGTTCAATACGTTATAATATATTAATATTTTGTATATTTATGCTTAACTTTTATGCTTTAGGATATTATGCTTAAAAAAGTTATGCTTTAGAACTTTATGCTTAATAAGTTTATGCTTTAAAATATTATGCCTAATCATTATTATGGTTACAGACATAATGCTTAAAAAAAATATGCATGAGCTGTTATGCGTAATTATATTATGCGAAAAAATAATTATGCCAAACAACATTATGCTAAGTTATATTAGGTCTTAAAATTTTATGCTAATGGATAGGGAACCATTTTCTTCGCTTTGCTTCAATACTTGATTCTCGAGCTCCACAATAGTCGTTTGGTTTTTGATCAGCTTGAGCTGTAAGTAGTTTTCGTTGGTCTGTAGAGATTGAATGTCGTTTTGGTATTTCTTAGCAAATCGTTGGTCCAGTATTCCAAATAGACTATTAGCTATGTAGCCGACTCCGTCGACTAAGCCCCGCTTCTTCCTGTTACTTAGGTGTTTGTGAGGGTTTATAAGTATGGAGTTGTAGTAGTTTAGAAGTTCTATTTCATGGTTTAGTTATTCCATAGTAGATCTGCAGTGTTGTAGATTCGTTCTATGACATAAGTTCTTGATGTTCTCGAAGTAAGTTTGAGTTCGGCGAGTTCCCTCCCAATATTCCGTTAGATTGTAGTACATCATGAGTATCCATTCATCGTGCACTACTTGCATTTTTCCGACAGCGTCATAGTATATGGGCCGTTCGCATTCCAAACTCGTAATCTGAGCGGGTGATGACGACGTCCCGCGCGTGCCATCCGTGGCGCTATAAGATCCAGTTACAAGTGTAAACAATGATAGCATTGTTATTAGTAGCGTTGAAATAGGCTTCTTTGACCTTTGCCGCCGTTGATTTCTCGAGATCTGTTGATTGCTTTTTGTTTCGTTTTCCTTAACATCTTCTATTTCAGAGTTCAATGGTAATGGCGATAGTTTTGTTATTGGGCGCTTGATGATTCCTGCTTGGGTTTTGACGGTAGTAACTCGAACATATCCATCAGATCCTGGACGAGTCTCCAGTATACGACCTAAGGCCCATTTTCCCGGTGGTAGATTGTTTTCTTTCACCAGTACTACATCGCCTTTTTTTTTTTTTTTTTTTTCCTGGATGGGAAATCATCAAATGACCCCTCCCGCCCTGGGTGGAGCGGTAGGGAGTGTCAGACTTTTACTGACTAAAACCCACCCGTGATCCTTCTTGTGCCCTATGCGTTCCAGGGCCGCGGTAACTCTTTCGAACAAATTCCGCAACCCTAGCAGGCACCGACCCTATGGGGCCCCGTCCTCGGTGCTGACGGCTCCTTGAGGCGCGCGTGGAACACAACGCGTCGTCGACTCAACCTGGTATCGGACGGCGAGCCACCCACGCTCACCGTCCCCAGGCATCAGCCACTGCGCGATAGCACAGCGGCCGACTTGTCTCTGGAGGGGGCCGAAATGGGACCACTACTGGCACTCCATCTCAGCACCCTCCCGAGTGTTGGGAGCCGCAGCACCCGCAGCAGAAGCGGCAGCGGCGGCGACAGAAGCCGCGGCGGCGGCAGAGGCGGCGGTGGCGGCGGACCTCTTGCCCCTGGTCGGGGCGGATGGCGCGCAGGCCCTTCCCCCAGCCCAGTGCTCGGCCGGCTTGCCAGCAGCCGCACATGCACTGCAGTGCGGCGTGGCCTCACACGAGCCGGCCCGATGACCGGGCTGACCACAGCGGAAACAAAGTCCGCTGCGGTCCACCTCCGAGGGGCACATAGCTCCCGTGTGGTTGCCCACATGGCAGCGGTAGCACCTCAGAGGCCTGGGTTCCAGCAGTTTTACCCGCGCAGACACCCATCCCACCAAGAGCCTTCGGCCCTC
Organism: Hecatera dysodea; assembly: GCA_905332915.2. Classification (NCBI taxonomy): domain Eukaryota; kingdom Metazoa; phylum Arthropoda; class Insecta; order Lepidoptera; family Noctuidae; genus Hecatera; species Hecatera dysodea. The sequence goes on along the minus strand of HG995306.1, from coordinate 3,653,522 downwards.
CGACACAGTTCTGGCCGCCGTCACGGGGCAGCTCACCACAAGGGTTTGCATGCCCGTGTTGTCAGGCCGGAGGGTGCCCGCCTTGACGAGCTCGGCAGAGCACCCCCCAGTCCTGGCGACGGCGGCCACAACTTCCTCCTCCGTCACGGAGTCATCCAGGCCCACTATGCGCATGTCGATGCGCTTAGTCGGCCTGGACACCCGGACCTCGTCCGCGGGTAAGACCGCCCTCAGCCTTTCGGCCAGGGCGTCCGCGAACGGGCCACTCTCCGCTCCGGCGAGCTCGAGCTTGCGGGCACCGGTTAAGGTCCTCCTGACCCCGATGCCCCCGCTGATGCCCAGCTCTTGGAGGCTCACCGCCTCCTTCGCCCGCTTCAGTACGGCGAGATACGTCACGCCCCTCTGTTCCGCTTCCGGCTGCAGTGTGAGCACTACAGCCGCGGATTTCGGGGCGCGAAGCCTCGCCGCAATGGCGTTGGCCTTCCGCCGCTGCCTCCTCGCCTTGTTTTTGGCCCGCCGTTTCTGGCCAGCAACCTGCCACTCGGCCTCGGCCGCAGGAGGGTCCGAGGGTGGGGGTGGGGGCGGCTGCGGCACCACTGGCGCCGCAGCCTTAGCCGCTCCTCCAGCCTTCCTCCTACCCCTCTTCGCCGGGGCCGCCTTGGTCGTCGCCGGCGTCGCAGTCGCCGGCGTCACAGGCGCTGGCGCTGGCGCCGGCGCGGCTCCGCCCTTGGCCTTCGCCTTCGCCTGGCCAGACGTTCCCGGGCCGGCAGCCACGGCGGCCGCGTACGAAGCCGCCTTCTGCCGGCCCTGGGGCCTCTGTGTCGCCGCTAGTGGGGGACGCCGAATCATGTCCTCCAAAACGGAGAACTGCTTCTGGTAAGGAGCCAGCTCCTGCCGCACCAGGCTCCGCACCTGGCTCAGCACTAGGCTCCCCTCCAGCGTCGCCGGACTCGGCCCCCCCTGCGGCTCCTCCGAGGCCGCTCTGGCCATGCCAGCCAGGTCCCTCCGGAGCGACTCATTCTCCGCAATGAGTCGCTCCGTTACGGCCGCGAGGCGGGCGACTTCCGCCCGCAACTCTGTCGCCTCTCCGGACCCGCCGACGTTGACCGCCGCCGCCGCCATAATGGAGGCCTTGGCCGCGCTAATGGCCTCCCGCTTAGAGGACTGCTTCCTCTTGAAGGCCACAGCGCGGATCGCGGCCTCCACGACCTCCTCCAGCTTGGCCCTCTTCTCCTCGGCAGTGGGAGGTACCTCTCCCGGGGACACCGAGTCATCGGAGTCGAGAGGAGGCGGACGAGTAGAGGGAGCCCTGCGACCACTCCCCCCAGGGCGATGCCCCTCCCCCGCCAACCTCTCGGCCCGACGCTCCACCTCCCGGGTAGAGGCAGCCAGCCCCCTCCCCGCCTCACAACCCCTGCCCCGCCTAGCGGTGGGGATTTTGCGGGCGGAGGCAAATTCGCCCTCAGAGGACGACCCGCTGTCATCCTCCCGTCTGGGCCGCTTGCGGAAGAACTTTACGTTCTCCGCAGCAGCCCCCCCTCTTTCTTCTCCCGAGCCCGCCGAGCTGACCGTTACTAGGTCTAGCGCGGAGCCGGAATCCAACTCCACGCCACCCCGGCGCTCAGGCGAACCCTCCTCTGCGAATTCGTGCGCCATCAGCTCCTTAAAGGAGGCGGATCCGGATGACGACGACGAATTGGAGCCTCCTCGGCTCTTGTTGCCACTGGCAAGCGGAAGACGTTTGGTGCCCACCCCAGAGTACGGAGGGCAGCCCGCCGAAGCGGGGTGGGATTCCCCGACCGCTGAGCAGTCGGGACCCACCTGGGGACTCATTTTACAAGCGTCTTTATTCATATTTTGTGCCTTTTAAGGGTGCGGTCCCTGTTCGCTCCGCCCCTTCTCAGGGCCCTCTCCTCACCTCACCTCTCCACCTGCTCGCTGCTCCCACAGTCACGTCTGATGATCAGACGCGTACCAGAGAGCAGCGAGCAAGCGTGTGTGTGTCTCTCTTGGTCTGATCCCTCACTTGCGACCTTCCGGCATGAGTGGCTCTACCGGGAAAGCTCGCAAGATCATTGAGATGCTCAAGCCCCACCACGACGACAACGTGGAGACACATTCGGTGGGGAGTACTACATCGCCTTCTTTGATGTTTCTAGAAGGCTTGTTCCATTTACTACGTATTTGTAGAGTAGTAAGGTAATCGTTTGACCAGTTTTTCCAATATTGTTGAAACATATGTTCAGTAAGCTGCCACCTACGACGTAAATCGATGTTATTCACGCCATTGTAATCTGAGAGCGGCATAGACAATATTGGGCTTCCTGTAAGGAAATGTCCAGGGGTGAGGCAGTTGTAAAACTCTTCTGGATCTTCAGTCAGCGGGCACAGAGGTCTTGAATTCAAACAGGCTTCTATCTTGGCTAACATCGTTATGAACTCCTCGTACGTTAGTTTTTGTTCCCCTAGTACTCGTCGCAGATGATGCTTCATCGACTTCACGGCTGCTTCCCACAAACCGCCAGCAGTTGGCCAAGCGGGGGCGTTGAAATGCCACTCCACCTCTAGTTTGGCCAGTTCGTTGAAGAGGTCAGGTTTCAGTAGTTGTTTGAACTCTTCGAATTCTTGACGAAATACCTTTGCAGCGCCGACAAAATTTGTTCCACAGTCAGAGTACATGAGCTTGGGGGTGCCCCGCCTCGCACATAGTCTTTGGAAGGCTGCAATAAACGTTTCTGTGCTAAGGTCGGACACGAGTTCGATGTGAACCGCTTTTGTCACTATGCATATAAATATGGCGACGTATCCCTTGGAAGTTTTCACGCCTCTACCCTTGTTGTGTTTGACATCTACATGACCGGTAAAGTCTACACCTGTATGCGTGAAAGGTCGGCACGGTGTGATCCTTTGCTGTGGTAGGTCATCAGTTGATAGTCATCCGTCTTGTTAAAGCGATGACAGCGTACACATCTTCGTAGTTCGTTCTTGACAGCCCGGTTACCGCCAACAATCCAGCCCGCCGCCCTCCGACGCAAATCATTCCCTCTTTATTTGTGTAGGGATTCAGTTTATAGATTGCGCTTTTCTTCGATACGGTTTCATTTTTTGCAAGTTGTTTGTATTCAGAATCGAACTGCAATTGCTGCACATGAATAATTATACTTTTACGCGCTGCGCTTAGTTCGCTTGTTACTAGGTACGTAGTTTCCGATTTCGTCCTATTGCGCATATTTGTTATGAAGCGTAATATCCATGCGATGACCCTATTCACTTGTGTCAATGAACTGCATTTGTTCAATAGTTTTGTTATTATGCTCTGTTCGTTCTTTGCTTGAGAAGATTTTTCGATTTGAGCGTGATTTATACAGGCAAGACTCATTTGGAAAGTGCAGGGAATGCCTTCTGATGGATGGATCTTGTTTTGTTAATAGTTCGGGGCCTTGCCACCATAGGGTGAAATCCTTTAGTTTGCTTGGCAACAGCCCTCTCGATGCGCAGTCTGCGGGATTCTGCTCTGATTTCACATAACGCCAGTGTGCAGCTGGAATGATGCTTTTGATCTTTGCAACTCTATTGGCTACATATGTCTCCCATTTTGTTGTTTCGCCTTGAATCCACGCTAAGACAACTTGAGAATCTGACCAGGCACGAGTTGATATCTTATATCCATTGAATGTTTGCTTGACTTTCTCCATAAGTTCAGCCAGTAGTTGAGCGCCACACAGTTCCAGTCTAGGTAATGTTGTCTTCTGTGTTAGTGGCGCTACCCTTGTTCGAGCTGCTAGTAGAGTAATGATAGGTTGGCCATGTTCGTTGAATACTTTGTTGTAGATGACACAAGCGTAAGCCTTTTCACTTGCGTCACAGAAGCCTAATAACTCGACCCATTTTTGTGTGTCGCCAATCCACCTGTTTATAGATACTTTGCTAACGCAAGGCAGTTCTTTTTTCAGTTTCAGCCATTCTGATTCGATGTCGCTGGGCACAACGTCATCCCAGCTAAGTTTGCTGATCCACAGTTTCTGGAATAGTAGTTTAGCTTTTACCGTCACTGGAGAGAGCCATCCCAGTGGGTCGTAGAATCTTGATATGGCTGAGAGTAAGGACCTCTTCGTTATTTGTTTGGAGTTTTCAGTAGGCCAGTTAAAGTGGAAGGTGTCGCTGTTTGGATTCCAGCCGAGTCCTAAAGTTTTGGTTGATTCTTCACCTTTGAAATCGAACATGTGTTGAGTCGAAATTTGATCCTCGTGTAAGTCTTCCACTATAATAATAATAATAAAAAGTTTATTGACAATAAGTTGATACAGTACACCGGTAATACATATTTACATATGTATAGGGCACACTCACTTCCTTTCACCTACACTAAGTTAGAACTTATCTATCACAAGTAGCAAGGGGAGCAGAAGCTCAGTTAAATTATAATAATGCTATCAGTAAAGCAATGGTTCACATACTTGATAAAATAATAAAATGCCCAATGGCGGTATACAGAGAAAAGTTCTTTACCTCCCGTGCTAGTCAAAGACTGTGTTACGGCAAGGTAAGATTCTCGCTCATGGAATAGTAGTCATAATGTAAATACGTTAAGACACTTTTTACCAAATACATTCGTTTTGCTGTGAATCATAGATGACGATTGCGACTATACAAGCTCAATCAATCAATCAATCATTTATTTTGTGAAAACATAGGTATGGTTACAGGTATTAGTTGGTCATAATAAGCGCAATATGTTTTGCCCATATATGGCGTACAAAAACAACACAAATAAGCAAAATTTACATCAATTACAATACATGGCATGTCATAACAATAACAATTAAAAAATTATAATTCAATTTAAAATGTCAGTAAATAAAATAGGTCATACATTTTTTGACACAAAACATCACTACTTAATTGGCGGAATCGTCATACCCCTGTTTATCCGTAGTAAACTCAGTGATGGAGTAGTAACATCTATTTATAAGAAATTTAAACAAGGTCCTTTTAAAGGATCCCAGACAATCTTTATTTCTAATAGCTACTGGTATACTATTATATATTTTTGGGGCCATACCTACCACACTTTTGCTGAAAAATGCGGTTTTATGAGAAGTAACATGAATGGTATTTTGATAACGGTGAGAGCGCAGTTTTTCAAATAAATGCAAGTTACAGCGAACAAATACTCCCATTTCAAATATGTACATAGACGGTAGAGTAAGCAAATTGAGTTCCTTAAATAATGGCTTACAACTATCAATCGATTGCAATTTGTTAAAGGATCGCAAGCATTTCTTTTGAGCTTTAAAAGCAATGTCTCTGTCAGTAGAGTTGCCCCAGAAAATAATTCCGTATCTAATGCTAGAAGCCACATAAGCATTATAAGCTATCTGTACTGTAGCGCGGCTAACAGTTTTTGATAGCTTGTACAGAGCATAAGCAAATTGGCTAAGCTTCTTTGACAAAGCATCGATATGATGTTTCCACGTCAGATGACTATCTAAGTAAAGGCCCAGAAATTTTGAGCTGTCACTTACAGAGATTGGTGTGTTACCATATTTTATATTCAATGTCGGTATATTTGTTCTTTGATTAAATGTCATTATTTTAGTTTTATTAAGATTTATTTTTAGATTATTATGAGTTAACCAATTGATAATATTTTTAAGATCTTCATTTATGTCATTTTCAAGAATATTAATGTCATTATTCGAGTACAAAATAGTGCTGTCATCAGCAAATAAGACCATCTGATGTTTACTAACCTTAGGCATATCATTTATGTAAATGTTAAATAATGGAGGGCCAAGAATGCTACCTTGGGGAACGCCAAAGGTAGTTTTCCTAGGACGTGACATGTATGTTCTTTCAACTTTCGATCTCGCACATAGCCTATCAAGCGCTGTGATGTGAGTGCGATTAGAGAGATAAGATTTAAATAGGTTTAATGCAGTTCCTCGAATCCCATAACGCTCTAATTTGCTTAGCAGTATATCATGATCTACATGGTCGAATGCTTTAGACATATCCATGAATAAGGCCACTACTGGAGTTCTACCATCAACACTAGAAACGATTTTCTTGATCACGTCATAAATCGCCATATTAATAGATTTGCCCTTCCTAAATCCAAATTGTTCTCTAGCCATGAGATCATGTTTTTCAAAAAACGACGAAAGACTATTGTATATCACCTTTTCTATAATTTTTGAAAAAATTGGAATAAGTGCTATCGGTCTATAATTACGCATGTTACTTTTTCATCTTTTTTATGGATAGGTTTAATAACAGTAATTTTTATTTATCTGGGAAATGGCCATATTCAATGCAAAGATTAATGACATAACTCATAACAGGTCCTATTAATGGCGCTACTTGTTTGACCACTTTTGTAATGATGCCATCATATCCATGGCTACTTGTATTATTTAGAGAGTAAATTATAGCCACTATGTCTGCTGGTACTGTAGGAGGAATAAATATGGAATTACAATTAGTTTCAATATTTGCAATGGAAGGAGGAGAATTATTCGGTTGAATTTCGTCGATAAAATAGTCATTAAAAGCTTGTGCAATAAGTCGAGGTTTATGAATTTTAATGTCATTTTTTGTTACATATTCAGGCACATTTTCTCTAGGATAGTTAATTTTACTTTTATTGATAATGTTCCAAGTAGCTTTACATTTGTTCTTGGTAGAATTTATGTAAAAGTCATTCTGAGATTTTTGGGTCAGTCTTATTATTTTCTTTAAACGAGCAGTATATTGCTTTAATAAAAGTTTATTTTTAGAAGTAGGGGCTCGCCTATATTGACATAATATTTCTCTTTTACGCTTACTACTGAGCCTTATTCCTTTGGTAATCCAGTTAGATTTTTTACGCAGAGTGATTTTTACTTTCCTAATAGGGAAACAGAGGTCATAAAAGAGCATAAATAGTTCATAAAAGCAGTTAAATGCTCCCTCAGGATTATCTTGTTGATAGACTTCACTAAAACTAAGACTATTAAGAGAAGCAATGAATTTTGTTAAGTTTTCTTGGCAATAGTCCCGCTTCAGAGTATACCAATGCTTAATGGAACAAGTTTTTTTCACAGGACATATTATCACTTGGGCTGTATGATCAGATAGCGCAAGATCAAGTACTGCACACTTACTACCTCTGATGTTATGAACAATATTGTCTATGCATTTACCACTAGCTAGTCGTGTAGGCTGATGAATGCCAATTTTTATGTTATAGTTTAAAAGGAGAGTTTGAAAATTATTAGATGGTTTTGACTGTGTCAAGGTATCTATATTGAAATCACCACAAATAACCACTTTTTTAAAATCACTAAGACCATACATTCTCAAAATACCATCCAAGTTAGCAAAAAATATTTCTAAACATTCTTTCTTACTTTTGGGTGGTCTATATATGCAAATCACTATTATACTATGTATTATTAATTCTATGGCACAGCATTCAATTACGTTAGCTACACAAAATCTACTTAAATCAATGGTTTTATACTTATGCATACGATTTATAAGGATGCAAGAACCACCATGTCTATTATTCCGCATTGAAAACGTAGCTAATTCATAGTTAGGGATAGATAGATGGAACTGATCTCCATTCCGCATATTGTGTTCAGTGATACATAATAAGTCAATTTTTTGCCCCTCGTCCCATAATTCTTCTAAATTGAGAGTAAGTAAGTCCGACTTACCAATCAAGCCATTAACATTTTGATGAAAGATATTTACGTATTTATACACGAAAACAATTGCTACTACCCGCTTTAGGCACTTTGTTCATACACATAGATAAGTCACTGTTCATAATATTGTCATCCGGAATGTCATAAGTTTGAGTAGATTTGTCACAAGCCGTAATAACAACGTCACCAGGTATGTTACAAGTTTGAGTAGATTGGTGAGTTCTTAGCTTTGAAAGAATTCGAATTTGCTCAGTATATGTCACAAATCTAGTTTTGAAATCAATATGTAATATTTCTTTTAGTAAATATCTACAAATATTAACAGTTGAATATCGCTGTGGTACAGATTGACTATATCCCATATTCACAAATAGACCATTATATTTATTACATACGTGACGTAGCACACTATTCAAGCTCCGTTCATTTAAATGCTTGCTGTAAGGGACTTCTGATACGATAATGTTGGCAAATTTAATACTTTTAAACCAAACACCGAGGTCAATTTGAAAGTCTAGTGGATTAGTATCATTAATACCTGTCAATATAATAATATAGTCATTTTTCGTTAGAGAATCAAAGTTATAAGAGTTCATTAAAACATCTGTTGTTTTTGCACCAGGTTTCCAGAAGCATAATACTTGAAATTCATTGCCCAGCAGGGATTGCAAGGTGTGCCGAATATTCCGCCCTTGGTCGTCACCTAAAACAATGACCTTCTTCTGTTGCGTAGGTATGGTTTTGAAAGTTGTCTTTTTAGTACCCGTACATTCCTGTGGTAGAGTACAAGCGCTCGGATTCATATTATTTACAGGTTCCGGGGCCAACATCGCTGCTGATGCTTCAGTGTCTTCGGTCAGTATATTATTAATAGTAGGAGACTCACTGACAGGAGTATCCAAATCACATCTGTCTTTTACTGGGGATTCTGCAACGTTTTGTGTAGGGGACGAAGTTACTAGACTTGCTCTGTTCTTGTCATGCATGGATAGCCTTTTCTTCTTTCTATTTGATTGTGTTTTCGATAAATCAGAGCAATCTATTTTTTTATATACTTCTATTATTTTCAAATACTTAGCTAATTCGTTTTTTAGGTTGTTAATTTCGCCATGTAGGTTATCTATTTCATTGGTCGCAGTTACAAGTTTTTTGTTAGTGTCTCAACCTTATATCGTAGGTCTTCACAACATTCCCACCGAATGTGTCTCCACGTTGTCGTCGTGGTGGGGCTTGAGCGTCCCAATGATCTTGCGAGCTTTCCCGGTAGAGCCACTCATGCCGGAAGGTCGCAAGTGAGGGATCAGACCAAGAGAGACACACGCTTGCTCGCTGCTCTCTGGTACGCGTCTGATCATCAGACGTGACTGTGAGAGCAGCGAGCAGGTGGAGAGGTGAGGTTGGGAGAGAGGGCCCTGAGAAGGGGCGGAGCGAAAAGGGACCACACCCTTAAAAGGACAACTATGAAAAAAGACGCTTGCAAAATGAGTCCCCAGGTGGGTCCCGACTGCTCAGCGGTCGGGGAATCCCACCCCGCTTCGGCGGGCTGCCCTCCGTACTCTGGGGTGGGCACCAAACGTCTTCCGCTTGCCAGTGGCAACAAGAGCCGAGGAGGCTCCAATTCGTCGTCGTCATCCGGATCCGCCTCCTTTAAGGAGCTGATGGCGCACGAATTCGCAGAGGAGGGTTCGCCTGAGCGCCGGGGTGGCGTGGAGTTGGATTCCGGCTCCGCGCTAGACCTAGTAACGGTCAGCTCGGCGGGCTCGGGAGATGAAGGAGGGGGGGCTGCTGCGGAGAACGTCAAGTTCTTCCGCAAGCGGCCCAGACGAGAGGATACCGGGGGGTCGTCCTCCGAGGGCGAATTTGCCTCCGCCCGCAAAATCCCCACCGCTAGGCGGGGCAGGGGCTGTGAGGCAGGGAGGGGGCTGGCTCCCTCTACCCGGAAGGTGGAGAGTCGGGCCGGGAGGCTGGTGGAGGAGGGGCGTCGCCCTGGAGGGAGCGGTCGTAGGGCTCCCTCTACTCTTCCGCCTACTCTCGACTCCGACGACTCGGAGCCCCCGGGAGAGGTGCGTCCCACGGTTGAGGAGCAGAGGGCCCAGTTCTCGGAGGTCGTGGAGGCCGCGATCCGCGCTGTGGCCTTTAAAAGGAAACAGTCCTCAAAGCGGGAGGCCATCAGCGCGGCCAAAGCCTCCATCCTGGCGGCAGCGGCGGCCAACGTTGGCGCGTCTCCCTCAAAGGAGACGACAGAGCTTCGGGCGGAGGTCGCCCGCCTCGCGGCCATTACGGAGCGACTCGTTCGGGAGAATGAGTCGCTCCGGAAGGACCTGGCGGGGATGGCCAGAGCGGCCTCCGAGGAGCCGCAGGGGGTGCTGAGTCCGGCGGCGCTGGAGGGGAGCCTAGTGCTGAGCCAGGTGCGGAACCTGGTGCGGCAGGAGCTGGCTCCCTTCCGGCAGCAGTTCTCCACCCTGGAGGACATGGTCCGGCGGCCCCCAACGGCGGCGACTCAGAGGGCCCCGGGCCAGCAGCAGAAGGCGGCTTCGTACGCAGCCGCGGTGGCTGCTGGCCCGGGAACGTCCGGCCAGGCGAAGGCCAAAGCGGGAGCCGCGCCAGCGCCTGTGGCGCCGGCGCCTGCGACGCCGGCGACGACCAAGTCAGCCCCGGCGAAGAGGGGAAGGAGGAAGGCTGGAGGGGGAGCGGCTAAAGCTGCTGCGTCAGTGGCGCCGCAGCCGCCCCCACCCCCAACCTCGGACCCTCCTGCGACCGGGGCCGGGTGGCAGGTTGCTGGAGAAAAGCGGCAGGCCAAAAAGGCGGCCAGGAGCAAGGCCAAGAGGCAGCGGCGGAAGGCCAACGCCATCGCGGCGAGGCTTCGCGCCCCGAAGTCCGCGGCTGTGGTTTTAACACTGCAGCCGGAAGCGGAACAGAGGGGTGTGACGTACCTCGCCCTGATGAAGCGGGCGAAGGAGGCGGTGAACCTCCGGGAGCTGGGCATCACTGGGGGCCTCGGGATCAGGAGAACCCTGACCGGTGCCCGGAAGCTCGAGCTCGCCGGAGCGGAGAGTGGCCCGTTCGCGGACGCCCTGGCCGAAAGGCTGAAGGAGGTCCTCCCCGCGGACGAGGTTCGAGTGTCCAGGCCGACTAAGTGCATTGACATGCGCATAGTGGGCCTGGACGACTCCGTGACGGAGGAGGAGGTTGTGGCCGCCGTCGCCAGGACTGGGGGGTGCTCTGCCGAGCTCGTCAAGGCGGGCACCCTCCGGCCTGACAACACGGGCATGCAAACCCTTGTGGTGAGCTGCCCCGTGACGGCGGCCAGAACAGTGTCGGAGGGTCGAAGGCTCTTGGTGGGGTGGGTTTCTGCGCGGGTAAAACTGCTGGAACCCAGGCCTCGGAGGTGCTACCGCTGCCATGTGGGCAACCACACGGGAGCTATGTGCCCCTCGGAGGTGGACCGCAGCGGACATTGTTTCCGCTGTGGTCAGCCCGGTCATCGGGCCGGCTCGTGCGAGGCCACGCCGCACTGCAGTGCATGTGCGGCTGTTGGCAAGCCGGCCGAGCACTGGGCTGGGGGAAGGGCCTGCGCGCCATCCGCCCCGACCAGGGGCAAGAGGTCCGCCGCCGCCGCCGCCTCTGCCGCCGCCTCTGCCGCCGCCGCGGCTTCCGTCGCCGCCACTGCCGCTTCTGCTGCGGGTGCTGCGACTCCCAACACTCGGGAGGGTGCTGAGATGGAGTGCCAGTAATGGTCCCATTTCGGCCTCCTCCAGAGACAAGTCGGCCGCTGTGCTATTGCGCAGTGGCTGATGCCTGTGGACGGTGAGCGTGGGTGGCTCGCCGTCCGATACCAGGCTGAGTCGACGACGCGTTGTGCTTCACGCGCGCCTCAAGGAGCCGTCAGCACCAGAGACGGGGCCCCATAGGGTCGGTGCCTGCTAGGGTTGCGGAATTTGTTCGAGAGAGTCGCGGCAGGCCCTGGAACGCAAAGGGCACATGGAGGAGCACGGGTGGGTTTTAGTCAGTAAAAGTCTGACACTCCCTACCGCTCCACCCAGGGCGGGAGGGGTCATTTGATGATTTCCCATCCAAAAAAAAAAAAAAAAAAAAAAAGGTCTTCACAACATGATTTGTTTGTATTGATAGAGGTGTCCGGCAAACTTAACATTGTTGAATCAAATATTGTTGTGTTAGATATTTCGTGGAACGATATAGATCGCCTCATGCGTCGGATGGTTACATTTTGGTGCTCATTATTATCCATTATTATTATGGTGAATGTGTTAAGTCACTTAACAATCGCTTGTATCTTTACTAAGTCAGGAAAGGAATGCGGAGTGTGTGACGAGAAATTTTAAAACACAAAAAGTCCTTGTTGTGTGTCAGGATGGAACTCGAGACGTCTAACGCAGAAGCCTGCCGTCTTATCCACTGCGCCGACTTGTCGTTAATAAACGTATCGAAATAAATAGTCTGTCTTTAGAAGCTTCCAACGATCGTTACATCGCTCATTTGAATCTGTAGATAATTTTACCGCAACCGCCACTTTTTTAATAATTCTCACAGACACACTCTATTATGCACTCTATTTTGTAAATATGCAAATTATGTTTTTCACTTATATTTACGTTATGTTCTTCACTGCACTTGTATTATTTAATCGTTTATATTTGTGTTCTTAGATGTAAACATCTGTAAATTCACTTAGACATAAAAGTAGTCTTTTTTTCTTTTTTACACTATACTTTCACGTAGCACATAGATAACAATAGTACTTGTTATTTACACTGTTCTATTTACTTTTCAAAAGATATTTCTTATTTAGATGCGATATAGATATTTTTTACGATATAAATACTCAGAGACGATGTTGCGCGTGGCACTAGCGCCCTCTGAAAGCTTAGCGCAAACAAGTAGTATATGCAAAGAAATCAGACAATGCAAGTACTAACGTTATTTCAATGAAAATAAAGTATTTTCACAAAACAATATTCGTTTAGAGTTTATATTAAGACAAGCGTGTTAAAAATAAAATAAAATAAAAAATAAAAAAGGTTTTTTCTAAAACTAAAATAATAAAATTAAAAGTAAGAGCATAACTAAAGTTGTATAAGTGTACTTGTTTATAAATTGAAAAGTAGTAAAAATTTCTTTTTTTTTCTTTTTTAGTATTTTCAGCATAGCACGTTACAAACGGAAAGTCAATGTAATGTATTTACTGTACGTGTGTATAATACTACTATATGTACTAATCTTCAATTTATAATTATTATTTATAGTGTATGTATTTATATATGTTACTTACATATTATCATACAATGTGTTTATAGTTTACATAAATTTAAATTATAGGTATTCAAATAAAATATATATTTATAAATAAATAGTTACTGACATATTTGTATAAGTTTTTCAGTCTTTTCATAATCCAGGTTACTCAGAAACTCATCCAGAGCCTTTCTACACCCAAATCTCGTCGTATCTTTAAGAGGTTTATTTTTACTTATGCGATTGTACAATAGAGGAGCCAAGAAATAAGAGAAACACTGTGCAAAAGTGGTTTTGCATGCTGGGACGTCATATACCTCATGCACTCTTCTGAGAGATTTGGAAACAGGTTTTTCGTAGATATGTTGTCTCAGGACTATTTTTTTTATAAAAAGTTGGCGAATATTTAGGACTTCAAACTCTTTGTGCAACGCAGGTGTAGGATATCTAATTTTTTTTAAATTTATCACTTTTAGAATACATCTATGGGCCCTTTCTATTTTTATAAGAGTACTTTTTCTAGCACCACCCCAGGCAGAGATACCATAAGTTACTATTGATTGGCACAGTGCAAAATAGACAGTTTTGTTCGTAGCTTTGTCTTTTAAGTTTCTTATTTTTTTTTAAATCGGTATAAGTTTACGAATGCGAGATTTTAGATTAAGAATATGTTGTTTCCAATTTAAATTTTCGTCGATCTCGACTCCAAGGTATTTTATACTTTTACTAGGAGATAAGACAGGGCACCCGCAAATACTTGCAGCAGAACAATTAGAGGAATGAGCTTTTAAATTAAAGTCGGTAGGTTGCAAGTTATGTTTTATACTAAATGTTATAAATTTTGTTTTTTTAAGATTTAATGTAAGCAAATTGCAATCAAGCCATTCAATTATATTTTTAAGACCAATCTCGGCTGACGATTTGACATCACTCCATGTTTTTTGTTGAAATAGGATTACAGTATCGTCAGCAAAAGTGATCACTTTTGAACCGGGCAATTCAACGTTGAAGGATTATTAACATAAATCAGGAATAATGTCGGTCCAAGTACTGATCCTTGCGGCACACCGAAACCAACATTAAGCTTAGCGCTAAGGTTATTTCCAATTTTTACAGCCTGTGTCCTATTACTAAGATAGTTTTTTAAAAGATCAAGTGGTACACCTCGAATACCTATAGCTTCCAACTTGCAAATTAGCAGAGGGATTGAGACAGTATCAAAGGCTTTGGCTAAATCCAGAAAAACGCCAACACATTTATACTTGTGGTCGAGATTACTAGCTACATTGGTAACTAGATGTTTAATCGCATCTATTGTTGATTTGTTCCTTCTAAAACCAAATTGATTATCAGAAAGAACATTATTTTTTCCATATAATTTACAAGCCTAATGTTTATTAGCTTCTCCAGGACTTTAGCCACAGTAGGTAGCAGCGATATCGGACGATAATTAGCGATACTGTCTCTTTCCCCCGACTTGAAAACTGGAATAACAATACAATAACACAAACAACAAACAATAACACAATTGAGTCCTTTAACACATTAGGAAACTTTCCACACGTAAAACATAAGTTGAATATGTGTGTCAAAGGTTCAATGAGAAGGTTTACACTTCGCTTCAAGAACACAGAAGATATTCCATCCCAACCAGTAGAGTTGGTACTTTTTAAGGACATAATAATTTTAGAAACTTCCGTTTCATCAGTTTTCAATAACACGAAGGAGTTCATCGGACTGTGTTTACCTTTAAATTTTTGCACAAGATAATCTTCCGTAAGCTTTAATTTTTGTAAGATGTCAGTTGATAGTTTGGATGCTATGTTAATAAAAAACTCATTTACAAAATCGACCGATTCTTGAGGAGTTGATTTTATTTTTAATAATTCACAAGGCCCTTGAGATTTTTCAGAGTGATTTAGATTACATACACGCTTTATGACATTCCAGGTTTTTTTAATATCACTCTTAGCAGCATTTAAGTCTGCTTTATCGTGCTCATTTTTCAGATTGTGGAGAATAGTATTACAATGATTTCTGTAACGCCTGTAGGTAAGTTCTAGATTTTTATCATTAGGTGCCTTCTTATGCCTTCTGTGCAACGTATCTCTGAACCTTATGCAACGCAATAGACCAGAGGTTACCCATGGTTGAAAAGTCTGTCGCCTATTGGGCACGGTTATCTGGTAACTGCTTTTTTGTCTGATTGCCGATAAAGTTTCGATGAGCAATTCAGTCGCTTCATTTGGATCTTGCAAAGTAGTTACATCAGTCCAATCAATGTCCTTCATAAGTTTAAAAGCTTTCTCATAATTTAGTTGTAGCAGTGTCTTTTATACTTACTTTCCTGTGTTAAAGGAATAATACAGTATATACTACTGTGGTCAGTAACTGATGATTCACAGACTATTGTCAGCATTTTAGAATTAAGCTTTGCGAAACAGTGATCAATGCATTTATTGAGACGCGTAGGAAATTGATGGCTAGGTAGTAAACCGTATGTGGCAAGAAAATTCAAATACTCATCGGATTTCAGGTCAGTAGTATTGCAACTCACGTCAACATTTAAGTCCCCGGTCAGATAAACATTAGGTACGTGTTTAATATCTATTAGAAGTTCTTCCAAGGACCCAACAAAATTGGCGAGAGAGGCAAACGATGGTGATCTGTATATACAAATAAAAGCATGGTTTTTACCTATTCCTACCACCAAACAGTCCGCATCAGCAAAATTTGGCTCATATACTGTGACATGTTGTAAATAGCTCCTTATATAGACAACTACACCACTGTTCTGGTTAATATGGTCTCTAGTATGAAATGAATCAAAGTGCTCAAGTTTAGGTATCAAGTCTGAATTTTGTAACCAACATTCGGTAAGAATAATAATATCAAAGTCTATTTTACTCCTAGCTATAAAAACTTTAAAATCTTCAAGATTTTTATGTATGCTTCGTATATTTTGAACAATAATTCTAAGAGATGATTCCGTTCCAAGTTTGTATTGCGGAAACGCTTCTGGATCCTCGACCAAAAATGAATCACCAACGTTGATAGTATTATCAACCTCGGTGACTATCTCATCTATGTTGTTACCCATAACAACTATATTTTACTCTAGCAGTAGTAAAATTATAGTTTTGGTCGAAGATTGTAGTTTCTGAGATCAGCAAGTTAATTTTATTATTGCCGGACATGAAGTTTGTATAGTGAACTGGTATTAATAATGTCATATAGATTTCTAAATAAGATATAAAAAATGAAATATAATAGTAGTATAAAAATATTATGAGACAATATATAATAATTAAAATGCATATAATATTACTGTGAGAGTTTAAAAAAGTATAAAACAAAATAGTAATCAAAGAGAAAAAGTACCATATTTTCACATGATCTTCAACAACTGCTAGTCATTCAGAGATGAAATCCCTAGTTGATTTAGAGATTTGATGACTATGGCAGGCTGTCCATCTTCCTTTCGTAGGAGTATGTTTCCTCTTGAGTCCCAGCAGTACTTATACGAACCATTTTTCGTTAGTTCTCGAGCAGCAGCCAAAATCTTTTTAGACATAAAAGTTAGAGACTCCGATATATAAACCCGTGAGGAAGCTCCAGTAAATCCTAAAATATCCGTACTTAATGGTTTCCCTTTGTTGTCAGAGTTGTATTTTTTCACACCTTTTAGCATTGCTTCTTTATCTTTAGTGCTCTGGTACTCAATAACAATAGGTCCCTTTTTCATGCCTCTTCTGTAAATAGCCGTACGTTCATCAATTGGTGGTATTTTTAGGGTGTTATATACGTGATTAACAATATTCTGCACATCTTCGTTATCGTGTTGAGGAATATTTCTTATTTCAATTGTGTTTCTCAGAAGTTGTTTTTGTAAAACGTTGACCTGAGTTTCCAATAAGTTAATACGCTCTATAGCTGCTTCATGCTTTGTTTCAAGGGTTAACACCCTGTCGCGGACATCCTTGTAATTGGCAGCATTTTCTTCGAGCTGTTTTTTTATTTCGAGGTTAGACTGGAGTATCTCACTATTTTGCAGTTTAATTACAGCCATCTCAGTAGTCATCATTTCCTTGAAGGACTTTAGAAGGTCACTTTTTAGGTCCTCAAGTTGTGTTTCATCAGGATTTCTCCGTTTTCTTGTGTTTATATTTCGTGTACTTTCTTGGCTTTGTGATACATTTTCAAGGGTAAGATCTGGATGCGACGAGGACTTAATAGGTGATCGTTGCATTTTATCTGGATTCCTTGCGTATACTACACCCGCTGGCCAACTCACAGTCGTACGTACAATCCGTAGCCTTGAAGCAGTGACGATGGCGTGCGGTGTAAGTGACGACGTCACACGTCCAGCGCACAAAAGATAGCAGCGGCGCAGGCAGCGCAGGAGCAGGACAGCAATTATCAGGTGGTTCCTTTTCCCTCGCGGGTCGCGGGTGCGCGGGCGCACCTCCGCTGCGTCGATTGTAGGTGTACGCAAGAATGACAATTAAGCAGTCACAGTTATGCACTAGTATCGGGTAAAGTAAGTACTTATTAAATGCGGAGAATCACACGTCTGTTCTCGATGCGAGTTTGGGCGATGAATGAGCCTATAGCTCGGTCATTGGCTGTCCACTTCCGTAAGTTCATGCCTCCTCCTTTCAACAGTCGAATCAAGGATTGTTGCAGTTTTTTCGCTTCTGTGAGATCGTTATGACCGCTAATGACGTCATCGACGTAGCATTCTTCTATGAGAATCTTGGCTGCTTCTGGATGTTTGTGACCATCATCAATGGCTAGTTGTTTCAATGTTCGCATCGCTAGCCATGGTGCGCATTTGATCCCATAGGTTACGGTGCAGAGCTGATACTCTTGAAGATGCTGATCTTGTGAGTTCCGCCCACAGATATAGATAGACCTAGATAACGCAAGAGCAACTACTTCGCGTGCCTAGCTTACGAACAATAATCGTAAGCGACCACTTTCGCGCTCAGTCTGCATCGGTGTATAGCGCTAGTCGGACGTCGGTTAAAAATGTTAAAATGTTTAATTGTGCTGTTATAAATTGTAAAAACTGTACAAATGCGAGAGGAAAAAATAAAGTAAACGTTTCCTTCCATCGCTGCATCGGTAAGTCATTTTCTGATTATTGTTATGCGTAATTAATTTAAAAAACATTTATTTTTAATCTAATACCTAGTAATACCAAATTTGAGAAAAAAAACCAATTCGTATTACATTGCGGCTTTTACTTGGAGCGGTTGATGAGACGTTTTGTTTTAATAAGTGATGAATATCGAAACAAGCGATACTATCGTATATCGCTTCGGTTTTGTAGTATAAGAACTTTTATCATTTTTCTGTCAATTTTAACGATTAGTGCTGTTCATCATATGCAACACTAATCGATTCTCAAGAATCGATTTCAGAAACAGAGGAATGATTTTAATAATTTGAATATTATTTAAGTACTTATTATGTAGACAATTTTAATAAATAATCGTAACGTTTCGTGGTTTTTTTAGTTTTCCACATGAACCCAAATTAAAAGAAAAATGGGTTGAGGCAACGGGAAACAAAGATTGGTTCCCAACAAAGCATAGCACTATTTTTTCGATACATTTTGAGGAAGCAAGCTTTGATGAAGGGAAAAAGCAACGAGTATTGACAAAAGCAGCATATCCGACTGTTGATGTACTGAAGATCACAACGGATGAAGTTAGTTACTTAATTGATAAGTATATGTACAGACACACATTGTGTTATTTTGACTCAGATTTGGTCACTCTCTTTTATTTATTAACTAGCTACTGCCCGCGACTTCGTCCCCGTGGAATCCCCGATTTTAAAACATTCTTTATCGCTGCTCCGCTCCTATTGGCTTAAGCGTGATGATATATAGCCTAAAGCCTTCCTCGATAAATGGTCTATTCAACCCAAAAATATTTTTTCAATTCGAACCAGTAGTTCCAGTAGTTCAAACAAACAAACTCTTCAGCTTTATAATATTAGTATAGATTTGATCCGGTAAATCAAATTAAGGCCTAGAGTAAAACTTCCATACTTTTATTTAGCGTAGTTTTAGAGATATTTGAAAACTTGAGAAAAGTCCATAGAAACAAAAAAAAAAAAAACATATTTCTCACTTCAGGTAAATTTTTATTTAATAAATGTAGTATATGTGTATATTAATAATTTTTAAATACAAGTATCAATAATAAAAAGTAAAAAATACAAGATTCATGCTTTTTTCTTAAATTCAGAAAAGATTTTTTTCTCGATAATAGGGTATTTTACTGTAAAAATCTAATTAGTCCGTCTGATAGATTTGAAAAAAATTTTTGCGTTGCGTTGAAAACTCACGTGACGTCACGTCGCTGGTAAAAATTGTAGCAACGTAGTGACGTTACGTGAGTTTTCAACGCACTGTATCGTCTTCATTTTTTGTTTACGTGAAAAAAGAAAAAATACGTGTACAATATTTTTTGTAAATCTATCAGACGGACTAATTAGATTTTTACAGTAAAATACCCTATTGAATAATATTAGCGATTTATGTTTTTACCTATAACACTCTTGTTTTTCTTTTTCTTCAAGTAATTTTCTTTATCCTTTTGTTTTTGTAGCTCATATAATATTGGATCTATTTTAATTTTATTATAACGTACTTTACTTGCTTTTCGTTTTGCTTCTAATATTTCTTCTCTGGATTTTTTCTTTGTTTCAGACATTTTGATAGTCTACAACAATTACAAGAAATAATTAGGGAAATACTAACAATTAAAAAATATATAGGTATTCCTAACTGCCTTATAAACCGATCAGGAATTTTATTTTCCTCTGTTTATCTCATTCCTCTGTCTCTCTCATTACTCTGTCATAAAATCGATTCATAAATCGATTTAAACGATTTTTAATAATGCTTTACTGTACACAATTACTCAATAAATAAGATTGTAATAGAGAAATGGTATATACAAAGGCGAACTTTATTAAAAATTGAGTTTTCACCCAGCAAATCTTTGAATGAAAAAGGAAAAAATTCCATTGCTTTTTGTAAACACTAGAACTAAAAGAATTCGATCAAAACACCTTATATTTAAATATAAGGTGTTTTTTCGAATATTTACGTGTTTATAGTGGTAAACTTACTTGAAATTATGGCAAAGGTATCCAAAAACTAGCACGTCGACGGAACGGAAGCGCTCGAGCACGCAATCTCTCACTACAACGACTTTCAGCGCACTGCTGGCTGCACAGTATTACAATATTTCCTTGTAATACTGTGGCTGGCTGCGTGAGCGTCGGTGTAAGTCGGAGGGTGGGGCGAGGGGGGCGCCGTACGCGGCGGCGTCTTTGAATTGATTTGATTTTCCCATCACTAAATGATGCTTGTGACGTCATAGTAGGTAGTCAAAAAATGGCACGCTGGGTTTTCATACAGATCGTGATACTTGCGTTATCTAGGTCTATCTATATCTGTGGTTCCGCCACACAATTCTCTGTAGATGTTGTTGTTCTTTTGAAATCCAAATGCAGCGGTACATCTTCTCAATGTCAGCCGTGAATGCGTATTTATAAGTTCGCCATTTAAGGATAAGAGCCTGGATATCCTTTTGTAAATTGGCACCTTTTTCCATGACATCGTTCAAACTGAGGCCACTTGTAGTCCGCTGAGAGGCGTTAAATACGACCCTCAACTTTGTTGTTGTTGAGTTTTCTCTCAAGACACCATGATGAGGTAAAAAGTAAATGTCAGTAGGTATTTGAGGCGGCGCCGGTTTCATGTGGCCCAGATTTGCATACTCTTCCATGAATTGTTTATACATTGAGGAAAGTTTTTCATTCTTCTTCAGCCTTTTTTATAACTGCAAAAACTGCGAAACAGCAATTGTTCTAGATTTTCCTAGTTTCTCGTCATAGTCTGGAACGAGAGGCATTTTGACGATGTATCTTCCATCAGATGTTCTTCTTACAGTTTCCTTGTAGAATTGTTCGCACTGGTCGTCCTTGGGGATATCTTTCTTATTTTGAATTTCTTCACTCTCCCAAAATTTTGTGAGATCCTCTAAGTCAAACAGAGTTGCGTGGCAGTCGAAAGTTTGCTTCATTTTTCCGCATAGAATCCACCCAACTTGCGTGTGTTGTGCAACTGGGGAGCTGTTATCGCCTTTCAGTACCCCTTCTAAGATAATTTCGGAGTATACGTCGGCTCCTAGTAATAGGTCGATTTGCCGAGATACGTTGAAGTCTGGATCTGCAAGCTTCAAGTTTTCTAAGTGCGTCCATGCGCCTCTCTCGAACGTTCTTGTAGGCAAGTTATTTGTTAGCTTGGTCAGGATCAGTGCTTGAGTGTCAAAGCTATAATCAGAGTGAATCGATTGGCAGATGATCTTGAGTTTCCCCCTGCATTCTCTGGAGACAGAGCCGATTCCCGATACTGATGCGTTGATTCCGCTCCGAGGAAGGCGTAACAGTTGTGCAGCGTTTTCTGTTATCAAGTTCACTTGTGATCCTTGATCGAGTAGCGCGCGTAGTTTTACGTAAGTTCCATCTGCGGAGTTGACCCTCAGCAGGATTTCCATGTTGTCTTTAAACAGATGGTTAGATGTTGGCTGTTGAGTCGAAGATGAAGAGCGGTGTTCAATGTTGTTTTTTCTAGTCGGTGACGTTATGTTTTGTTTGTCCGAATTGTGCAATAGTGTGTGGTGCTTCAAGTTGCATTCTCTACATGTTTTTGTTGATTTGCACTCGTTGCTTCCATGGCTGAACAAACAGTTTTTACAGAGCTGCAGTTTCGAAACTGTGTCATTTCGTTTGCCAAAGTCCATTTGAAGGAATTTGTCACATTGGCGGAGTACGTGACTGCCGTTGCAGAATGGGCATTTTCCATGTAACGTGACATAGTTGTTTGTTTTATTTTGGTTGTAGTTATGTTTCTTCATCTGGGTTTGCTTGTTATATGTTTTCCAGTTGGATGATTTTTCTGGAACTGCGGGACCTGCTTTTTTAGCTGACTTCATCGTTTCGTATGCCATGAACTGTGTTTCAAGGAAATATAGAAAGTCGTGCAAGTTTTGTATTTCTCTGTGATCTTGGAGTTCCTTCATGTAGTCACTCAAAGTAATGGAATCTAGCTTTTGTGACATGAGGTGCACAATGATCGGGTCCCATGTTGATGTATCAATGCCAATGTTGGAGATACCGTTCAAACATTCGGTAATGACGTCATGCATCTTCTTTAGGTTGAATGAATCTGAATGTTGTATAATCGGCAGGGATAGCATGTTGTTCATAAATGTAGTGAACTGCAGGCGACGATTGTCGTAGCGCTGATTTAATATATCCCAACATGCGTTGTAGCTCTGTTCGATTGTGAACATTTCGTAGTAATGCTCGTTGGATCCTTTCAGTTGAAAGTCTATTTCCCAGTGAAGTTTATCGATGGGTTCCCATTTTGATATTAATGTCGTGAAGTGGTCTTCCAGTTCCCATCTTTCCGAGATAGTGGCTACGTCCATCTTGGACATAACACGGCATATTGCGTGGAAGTTGCATTCTTGCGTGTTAAGCAAGAATTGTATGTTGTTACCGTCATGTTCTGAAGTCCCACCTAGGTCGAACTTCACGTTTTGTTTGCTCAAAGTCGCCAGCTTCTCGGTGATGTCCGTCTTAGTTGACACGAACATATCTTGCGTTTTCCTATAGATGTCATCCTTGAAGTATTCTATATTCTTATCTTCAAGTTCCAGTAACAGTTGGGCATGCCTGTTTTCGAAGTCTTGCCATTGGTTTTCTAGAGACGTCAGGCGTTTCTTCAAGTATTCCATAGTTTTTCTTGATTCGGAATCCTTTCTGTAGTTAATACATAGTGTTTTATATTCTCAAAGCATGTTGACTGCAATTCGAGTTTATCCATGTTGATGGTTTATCTGCAATTCAAGTTTATCCTTGTTGTTAGCGTAGTTGGATGGCTCACCAGAGTTGACACGTCGTTGACAATGCCAAAACAGCGTTGCGCTGTATTGTGAAGACTACTGCGTTGCTTGTTGTCTTCTCCGTTTCAAATCTTGGAATCGTTTTCTTCCTTGATTTGAAATGGTCAATGGAACTCAGTACCCTTGCGTCTCGGTTACGATATTATGCGACTTCTCAATTTAACTGGGGCGACCCGCTTCTGGGAGACCAGCTAAACCGATCCGCTATCGTAAAAAAACACCAAGGCACCAGTATCCGGCTCGAAGGACCATAAAATGTACGGTTCGTACACTTGCAGAGTTGTTGTGGTTAAGGTTGGAGCACGTAGAGAAAAGATCACTTAGTTCCCGAGAGGTTTATTACGTAAAAATACTGTTTACAACGAAAACTGTTGACGATTCCTTTCTCTAATGTTAGTCACCGCGTAGCAGTAATTGCACTCATCGATTTATTGGAAAGTATGTTTATTTATAGTAATAAAATGACGCACGTCGGGAGCAAGTCCCCGCGTCAGCAAAATGTGTACAGTTTAAGACTGTACATATGCCTATACCAATTGTGAGTGTAAAGTAAGTATGTAATGTAACGCGAAGATCTCAACCATACTCTGGTGTAACCAATTAAAAATTAGGCGCAATACCGAGTACGGTCGACTAGGTCGAAATTTACACAATTATTATATTTCAATCCTCATAGATGTCTCCCTGTCACCCTGGGGCAGGCGGAGGGGTCAGACTCTTACTGACTAAAACCATGCCGGTGTTCCATCTCTCACCTACGCCCCGATTGCGGGAACGTATGCGACATCCGTAATCCCCGGCTGGTGCCAGCCCGCCTCTGCGGGCCACCTCGAGTCAGCGAAGGGAGTGAGGTGTTTGAATCCCCCCGCTACGTCAAAGAGAGGCGCACCGGAACACCACGCACCACCACCTCGGGTCCGGATGAATGGGGGGTAATGGGTGACAGAGGCGGCGGACTTGGGTACGTCCAGTCCCCAAGTCCGCAGCCCAGTAGTGTACCCAGTTAGGGAGGCCGGAAGAGGGAAGCGTATGCCCTCCTGCGACGCCCGGTGCACCTGCTGCGGGCGGGGAGAGAGGTCAAGATCTACCTTTCCCTTTCCGCAGCCTCCTTCTGCGAGATAACTGTTTCGCAGAAGGAGACCACCGCGTCCCAGGACTCCTCGCCGCCGACCATAAATCGGACTACAGCCGGTAGCGAGAGGTCACTGCCTACCACAGAGATGAGGGCACGGCGCGGCTCCTCCCAAGCGACACACTCTGCCACCGATACAGTGACGCGAGGACTTTTGCCTCCAGGTCCGATGGCGGAGATCCGGCCAATGCGCAAGCCGCCTCGTAGGAGATCGTGACCCCTGATGACTCTTACGGCCATCACCCTCTGTGGCCTCCGCAGAACAGTGATAGTACTGGCCGTCAGGTCAGCCGCCTAGATCGGGGCCCCGTATAGAGCCATCGATCGCACGATCCCTACGTACAACCGCTTGCAGGTGGTGCTCGGGTCCCCCAGATTGGGAAGCAGCGCTGACAGCGCCCCAGCCGCGCCCAAAAACTTGGGCGCCAGCCGCCGGAAGTGCGGGACTGAAATCCCACCAGCTGTCTAACACCAATCCTAGGTACTTCATGGTGGACTCGACAGCGATACGGACCCCGGGCACCGCCGCCGGGGGCCATGAAAAGCTATGGCCTCCAACTTGCTGAGGGCCACCTCCAGGCTAAGGCGACGTATGCGGCTCACCACCTCGCCTCGCAGCCGTCGCCAGCAACGCTGCCGCCCTGAATAAGTTCCTTCGAGCAGTGACCAGCGTATCGTCAGCGTAACACGTCAGGTCCACTCCCGGCTGGAGCTCACCCCTCAGCACCCAGTCGTACCCGATGTTCAACAAGGGTGGGCC
The DNA here is from genome assembly GCA_905332915.2 of Hecatera dysodea. Classification (NCBI taxonomy): domain Eukaryota; kingdom Metazoa; phylum Arthropoda; class Insecta; order Lepidoptera; family Noctuidae; genus Hecatera; species Hecatera dysodea. The sequence continues at coordinate 3,628,688 of HG995306.1, read as the reverse complement.
CAAGACCGAACCCTGTGGAACGCCGCATGACATCGGGCGCTGGTGTCTACCATCACGTCCCAGATAATAACACTCCTATCCGCTAAGTAAGCCCCAATGACGCGGCGGAGGTGGGGAGGCACTCGATGATAGCGCAGTGCCTCCCGAATACAACTCCAGGGCAGAGTGTTGAAGGCGTTGGATATGTCCAAGGACACCGCCAACACTACCCCACCCCGGGATACCGCATCCTCCGCCAGGACTCTCACACGCGATATCGCCGTGATAGTGGAGCGCCCGTGCCGAAACCCGAACTGGCATTCCGCTAGGTCCGGCCCCTCTCCGCACAAGTGGCTGACGAGACGAGCTGCGACTATACGCTCAAACAGCTTTCCCACCTCGTCCAGCTGCACTATGGGCCGGTACGCGTACGGTGAGTCCGCAGGGCTCCCCACCTTCCTGAGCAAGTCCAGACGACCAGATTTCCACTGAGTGGGAAACTGGCCCTGCTCCAGGCACGCTGAGTAGAGTCCTCTCAGTTGAGGCTCCAGCTCCTTCAGAGCGAGGGCCAACACGCAGTCGTGAATCCCATCGGACCCCGGGGCAGTGTTTTTTGCCCGGAGCCGCATCATGGCCGCCCTCAGCTCTGCTTGTGTCACCTCTGGGACGCTGTCGTTTTCTTCGGGCTCTGCGGCTGTGGGTAGAGCCATCGGCAGCGGAATGTGCTCCGCTCGTGCTGGGAAGAGGGCTGCGACCACGTCCTCCAGCAGATCTGGTTGGAGACTCTCCGTAAGCGTGGGCATGGTCCGAGTTTCTCCCGGACCGAGCGATAAGGACTCCCCCACGGATCCCCGATTAGAGTCTCCAACATCTCCTCCCTAGCTCGCGTCTCCGCCTCGCCAATGGCATCAGTCCTAGCCAAGCTAACTAAATTGCGATTTTAGCGCGGGGGGAGGTTAGTGGGGTGATGTGGTGCCCCGCGCCCCGCCGCGCCGCCCGCGCACTATTTGCGCGCGTCTCGTTCATCTCTTCGCTTAAAATACTTATAGACAATCGAAAAAAAAAAAGAAATTTATTTTTCTTTACCATTTAGGCGCCCCCTAGGATTTGGCGCCTGGAGCGACTGCTCCGTTCGCCGTATGGGCGGGCCGGCCCTGGTAGGGGCAGATTTGACTGAGCGAAATTGAAATTATAATGAATGACGCAATTACATACACTGTACCTGCTAATGGCAAAACTTGTGGAAAAGAACATTAATACAGTTAAATACATGATTTTCACCGCAAAAAACAAACCATTACCAGACTTCCTGCCTGTTACTATAAACAATGACATAATAAAAAGATCGAGCCACGAAAAATATCTCGGTCTGAGGGTAGACGACAAACTCACATGGAAATTGCACATCGAACATGTAAAATCAAAATTAACGTCACTACTAGCATCATTACGCAAAATAACCAATTGCATTCCAAGGAAAATACGTACTATTATTTATAACTCATTAATAAAATCACATCTCGAGTATCTTATTGAAATATGGGGATCTGCTGCAAAAACCATCCTAATGCCTTTACAGCGAACCCAGAATAAAATTATAAAAACATTATACCGTTATCACTACCTTACTCCAACTAACACACTATTTGAAAAAACCAAATTATTAAATCTCAAACAACTATACACATACGGTACCTGCATTCTAATAAAAAAAATCACAACAAACAGCGTTCAATCAAAGCTAAAATTACATAAAAAAACAATATCACACAACCTAAGAAATAAAAATAAACTACAACGAAGAAAAGCTCGTACAAACTACGGTAAAAAAACCATATTGTTCGAAGGAGCACAGATGTTTAACGACTTACCAAACGATGTAAAAGACTGTGATAATATTAACAAATCCTCCTAGGTCCCGGTGGAACCATTTGGTTCCACTAGATTCGCGCGCGATTTTACCGATATTTTTTGGTGTTAGTCGATTTATTTTACCATTCTGACGATTGAACTGTATGGTAGAATATATTTTCTAACTGTGGCAACACACAGAACAAAATAATATATCTGACAACATTTTGAAATGTCAGTGTAAAGTCGTATAAACAAAGAGCCACTTGAGATGTTTATCTTAACGATTTTTTCTGTGAATGTTTAGATAAGTGTGGATATAAGTGGGTGTTTTAGTTTATTCTAAGTGTACTTATCATTTTATGGCTAAAACAAGCAACAGTTTTTGTGAAGTGGTCGAAAAGTTACAAAAAAAAACAACAACATCGGCAGTTTCGGTAGGTACTCAAATTCCAATAAGAAATGTTTATATTTCGAATTCTAATAAGATTCTTGTTTATATTTTAGTTCATAGCCACATTAATCAGCTACTCGACACCGTTTAAATTGTTTAAATAAACACTATACATCCGGAGCGATTACGTTTTAAGTGAGCGTCGGCGCGATGACTCATCGATGAGTCATAATTATTTTGATCCGCGGGGTCTGACAGGTTAAACTAAAACTGAGAAATTACGTGTATGAAATGTAATCATAACAAATATTCAATGTTAGCAAGTATACGATGTACATATTGTTTTGTATAACTTCACCAACACGCATCGGAGGCAAAATGTAGTTATTATATATAAACATTACCTTGTATCTCATTGTAAGTGAACCTATGTAATGTTCTTATGAGAATAAATTCTTTAAACCGAAATAAAATTTAATAACGACTATCATTTAAAAAAAAAATATACATATAATATGTAAATAGTACACAAAAATAAATCCTCAAAAGGTTAATCTTAATTACTAGTTGCAGCATTTGTGTGAGGGGTGCTAGGTTTAATTTTAGAGATATCCTGGGTTGAACGGATTGCAATAGCAGGCGCTCCAACAACTTCTCGCACGAGAATGGTGGCATGTTTGACCCAGACGAACTTGAACTTGCTTTTATTTGCGGCTTCTTTACAGGCTCGAAACAAATGCTTATTTTTTAGCGTAAGATGTTCATTCATATATATAGATTGTACTGTTCCAGAAATTCCTAATTGATCAGTTTTTACCCCCTTTGCTAATCGGAATGCACTAAGTAGGTTATCCCGTAAAATCCGGGAGCTAAGCTTAACAACAATATTTTTAGGTTTATTGTTATCTTTTCGAGCATGCGGGCCACGATGGATGGCGATTATGTCTCTTTGATTCAGTGAACAGTTTATTTTAGCGCTAATATTTTCCATAATTGTAATCAAGTTTTCCGATCGTCTTTCCGGGAGATTGCATATTTCTATATTGCACTGCCTGGCCTGTTGCTCAAGTGTGTCAATTTTCGCTTCCAACCCGAACATAGTCTCATTCAAAATATTCGTACTCTTGTTTTGCACAGAAATGGTATCGACCTGTTTCCTTAAGTCGGCTTGGAGGCCAAATGTATGTTCTAACGACGATTGTAAGCTGGTAAATTCCTTGACTAAATTATCATGACTGTCATTTACGTGCTTTTCAAGTAGCAAGTGATCAGAACGCAGTGAATTAAGTTCATTTTTAATCTCTGTAGTGACTTCAGACAACGTGAACAATTCAGTTTTTATAGAGCTTATATTTTCTGTTAATTTCGACATGACACAGTCAAAGTATGATCTCAACTCGTTAAATTTTAGATTTATATCGTGATTAAGAGTATTGATAGCATTTGTTATTTCCGATTCTGGTTGTTTCCTTTTTCTTTGTGTAACATTCTCAGGAGTTCCAGAAATGTTTGTTAGATTTGGCGAAGAAGCAGATGTAGTTGGCGAGCGTATCATTATGTCACACCCAGCCTCCGTCACAGTTCCCCGCTATAGGGGTTATGGATTGTAGATGAAACCTAAAGTTTCCAACCGTGTGAAAGTAAATTTATAAAGGTATATATATACATAAATATCTGGAAAGACTGAAATTAAAGACATACCTCAATACACATACAAAGTTTATTCACTATAAAAAGAAGTATCACCTTGCATAGAAATACAGTGAATGAGGCAGCTAATCATAAATAATACCTCCCAGACTTACACACTAATATGTGTAACCCTGTTAGATCCTGTCTCCGTACCAAGGTATAACAGAGGTACACCACATGAGATATTACAAAACAACGTCTCAGGTCGCTTGTAAGGATTCGCGAGGTGAACGCCTAAATACCACTAGCTCAAACGCAAGGTATTGACCAACCAGGGCTGTGCACGTTAAGAAACCTACTCACTATGGTACAGTATACCCGTGACACAACTTAATACAAAAGGAAGTTATTACTGGTCTTGTTACTTAACACATTAACAAAAGGCCTAACTCTTTGTATGAAAATAAACCCAGTAGACAGGTCTAATGCATCTCCCTCATAATAATTAATAGCAGCTCAATTACTCAATTAGTGCTCAACTAGCACTTACGTAATGCTCATGTCTCTCTCAAACAGTGCAAGACTTCAAGACTGCTCAATTAGTCTACTCAATTAGTGCTCAACGACTCAATTAGTGGAACAGAATCCCTCGGCATGGCACCAAGGTTAAAAACCTTGGTACCCACGAACAGACGCGGCCTACGGGAGAAGTCCAGCAGAATTGCTGTTACCTGGAACGGCGATGTTTCCTCAACGAGGTTTCGGATTGGTAAGGCCTTCCTGTACCATGGACGGCCACACTGTCTCAAATCTCGTCGAGCCAAACCTGAACGATACACGTTCTCCGGATGGCTTCAAGCATTCATCAATCCCGGACCTCAAATATCCAGGCTAGTAAAACAGCCAGACCTGGAACAAAATCTCCGTAGTCAAATACATGTGCCTTTGGACTTTCAGAATGGGAAACAAATGGAGGACGAAATACTCACAGGGTTCAGCCTTTTAATGCACTTGAAAACCCCTCGGGTTTCGGGTCACCGTTGTAAAAACAAGTGCCTTTATAATATCATTTGTTCACTCTGTCATTGAAAAGTCCTTTGCGAGAAGCTTCCATGCCACAGACTAAATACAATCGATTCCGACATGTTCCTAATTATTTAAATTTATTAAACTTTATGCTTTTATGCAGTTTTTGTGTGTTTTAATTAATTTACATCTACTTATTTCATAATATATATTAAGTTTTAAAAAGACGATCGATCTCTAACGCCATCTGTTGTTTAAACTATGGGCTCTGTCAAATGTGATTCCATTTGTCCGCTAAAGATGTCGCTGCGAGTTACATTTCTTGTTTTGCAACGTCACAATTATTATACAAAAACTCAACCAACAATACGAGAATGGCTGTTCAATTATTATAAGCTAGTTAAGAGCTTCAATAAGCGTGCCGATAAAGGTCAAATATTTCACCAATGTCCGCCACTAACTCTTGGCTCAGCGGTCCCAGGCGTCACCTCGACTGCAGTACACGTCCCGTCGCAGGTTCGAACCCCGGTATCTCAGACCACTTTTTCAAAGTCTTAAAAGTGTATAAATCAAGTTTAGTTTCTTGACTCACCGCTAGAGTAGAGCAGGATGGAGCAATACAAATTTGAAGATGGCGGCGACTGTCAATGGGCACTCCCACAAGATAGTAAGTGAGGCAACGAACATTCAAAACAATCAAAGCTAATTAAAAAAAGACAAACCTGTGCCGGATTCTGTTCTCACAGAATCCGGCACAGGTCCACTCGCGATGCAGTTCAACGGACGAATGAGTAGTTAAAATACATCTTCTCAGCTCAAGTCACAATGCACTCACAGCCTGAAGAATTGTATCCCTTTCAATTTCATGCAGTTTTAACTAAATGTGCCTGCTTGAAATCGTCTGGTGAACCCAGTCTGGTCAGGCGTTTGACATGCATTCGCGTAATCGACTTTGTTCACGAGCTCTGTGCTAAAGTTTATTTTTCGGGGAGGTATTTTGCGTTTCCGATTTTGATTTATAGAAAAACGCTTTTGCTCTAAATGTTTCAGGGATTGACCTGGACTTTTTTGGAAGGCACATTTGTACGGGGCGGGCGTGATCGACTGGACTGTAGGTGGCCAGGGTAGGTTATCCTATTCTTCAAAAGTGGACTGTATGGTGACAACCCACCTCGGTATAAATGATCCAGACGCGCTGACGCTCCGTCTATAAGCTACGGGCCATGAGGTTGCAACCCTTAGTTATTTACTTGCTATACTTGCTGTTATTGACACAAGATATAGGGGTAGGTATTGAAGGCTTACCAATAAAAATACAATAAAACACTATTTAACTTGTTCACTATGCACTTAGCGATTTGAAGGGTGAAACTCGCGACTATATGATTCTACATTTAGTTATAAATCCAAAACTATCTTGCTAATGACTACAAATTCTATTAATTTTCTAAGTTACTATTGTACGGCGTAACTATACCGTACCGACACCCAAAAATCACCGTGTGTGATGAAGTTTACTAACAGTAATTTTCACTATGATAATCCTAGAATTTAGACTATATCTAAGCTTAGGTCTATATGAGTAGGGGTTGTCGTTCCTCTATGGATAGCCCTCGGTATGCTCCATGCAGCGGCACCCCTTCATCCCCCTCCATATAGGGGTGGGATGCCGAAAACTATATAAAACTATTATAGGCACGAAGCTATTACCTATTTGGGGTGAATTTACCGTAAAACTATGCTAGGAGGGCTATACAGCTATATGTATCTCTATAGATACGACAACCCTCTACAAAACTACATATGTTTCAACCCTGTCACTCAAGGGGTTGCAACTCTATAAGCGTATATATTTCAGGGGGATAAAAATAAACAGTTTTATTAAAACCTTAATTACGGCTTTATGCCTTTACATACTATAGACATCTTTATATCCCCTGAAAGGACCTTTCAATGCGGTTCCATTTCAGACATTTAGAAGTCTAGAATCTAGACTTGTATTTTCGGGAAGGGAAGAGGGTAGATGTAAAGTGTTTTATTTTTATGTATACCTTCACCAGGGCTATATTTTATCAAAAACCATTGACCAATCACGTACCAGCACCCTCCTGCTCTGTGATTGGTCAGTGTCGCTTTAGCTATGCGACTACCTTTGACCTAAGTATTGTAGGTCTCAAATTACCAAGTCCTTTCTATTACCTATGTATGTCTGTCTATGTGTGTAAATACCTTGTTACCTTATATACCTCGATTACCTTTATATACCTTGTTTACCTTATATACCTCGATCACCTGGGTTACCGTGTGTTTACTGTTTATGTGTAAGGGATAGAATACCCTACCTAACTATATTCTATTTATTTACGGAAAATAAAGGCTCCAAGGGCTTATATATTGCCTCTTGAGAGCAAACGACTGTAACGAATGTGTTTCATTTCACTATAACAAACTATGTATCAAATATAACTACCTATAACTACCTATACTATGTAGTTGAGACGCATCGTCGCGAACATCTCTCCCGCCGTGCAGTGCAGCGATGACTCGGTGCGATGACGTCGCGGCGCTGCAGAAACCCGGTGAGCGACGCCTGTAGCCACGTCGCCCGCTGCGCGTCGCCGGTGCTCGGTGCCGGTGCTCGACGCAGCCGTGCAGTCGCCGGTCTACCGCTTCCCTGCTGTAGGTCGCCTGCAGTCGCAAGGCTGTTGCGTAGCCCGCAAATGTGCGAGCTGTGGGCCGGATGGCCCGCTGTCTGTGCGAGCTGCGAGTGTGCGCAGCGTCGCCTGCTGCGGTGGCAAGCTGTGTAGGCAGCATCGCCTGCTGTATCGCCTGCTCAAAGCAAGGCGCTGGCGGGCCGGGTACGCCCGTGATAGATTATTTTAAAATTTAGTACCATGTTAGTGATTATTTTAGTACACTTAAGGTTAATAATACAATTGAAAAATTACATTTCTAATTTAATCTTTTAAATTATGTACTGACAGGAACTTTATAACCCATTTAGATACAAATATGATGTTTTGTTATTATGAAATTTAGGGATAATAGTAAATAAGTCCTATTTATTTATTTATTACCTATTTGGACACAATTATTTCAAATTTAATTTATTTTGTAATACTGCAGAAAAATATTGATATTTGGATGTTCAATTGACAATCTGTATTGAGTCATGTCGTCACGAGATTGATAGATTATTTTAAAATTTAGTACCATGTTAGTGATTATTTTAGTACATTTAAGGTTAAGAATACAATTGAAAAATTACATTTCTAATTTAATCTTTTAAATTATGTACTGACAGGAACTTTATAACCCGTTTAGATACAAATATGGTATTTTGTTATTATGAAATTTAGGAATAATAGTAAATAAGTCCTATTTATTTATTTATTACCTATTTGGATACAATTATTTCAAATTTAATTTATTTTGTAAAACTGCAGAAAAATATTTATATTTGGATGTTCAATTGACAATCTGTATTGAGTCATGTCGTCACGAGATCACCCCACCTTGTTTACAAAAATCAACGATATAAAAGAGGAGTCGTACGGTAGGGAGGCAGTCCTATCCAGTCCGATCACGTTATTTGGCAAGCCGATCCCCTGGGTTGAGAAAGCTAAATATCTAGGCGTGATCCTCGATCGAAAGCTTACCTTCAGAGAGCACATTAAGACGGTGCGCAATCGTGCCGCATTCGCTCTCAGTAGGCTTCATTACATGCTGAACGCACGCAGCAAGTTATCCCTGAAAGGCAAACTACGCATTTTCACCACGTGCATACGTCCAATAATGACTTACGCGTGTGTAGCCTTCGCACACGCTAAGCCCCGCCAAATCCATAGGTTGCAGGTCATCCAAAACCGTTTTCTCCGAAAGGCTACGGGAGCCCCGTGGTACGTTAGAAATGAGCGTCTCCATGTCGACCTCCGTATCCCCACCATCAAACAATTCATGAAACGTATTTCCAAGCGTTTCATAGAGTCCGCTGAAAAGCACCAAAACCCCCTTATCGCATCGGCCACCCGATACACCCCCTCCCAGATCAGCAAGATCCGCCGACCGCGGCATACCCTTGTCGAGCCCGATGACCCCATCACCCTGACCCAAGAGAGTAGTAGGGAAACCAGCACTCTTAGAAAAAACAAACCCAGAACGCGTTCCGTATTCCGACCTCGCCGACGAGGTCCATCGCGACGCCCCCGTCAAAACCCTCCCCGACTTTTGCCTAACGAGCCAGCCCGCGCTGCTGAGCCATTAGCGTTAAATCCCCTAAATAATATCAATCAGACCCAGCCTGTCCCTTGCTGCCCCTCCTCAATGACCCCGCTAAGCCGAGGCCCGTGTCCCACAGGGGATGCCCTTAGCGAGCGGCCATTTAGTTTTAAGTAGTTTAAGCCCCGGCTGGGGGCCTTAGAATCTAAGGCAACCACGGGATTGCCCGGTTGAGCAGTAACCAGCCTTAATGTGCTGAACTGCGAGTAGTCCATTCAAAAAAAAAAAAAAAAAAAAAAAAAAAAAAAAATAGGGAGGCAGTGCCTTTTTGACTTTTGAGCTGTGCGGACCTCGACAAGAAAACGTGTTGTGGTGAATCAAGTGGTTGGCGTTTTAGTTGGAGAATCAAATTAAGTTAAGTAAAACTTTATTACTATCTGTAATTTTAGCTATTTATTCCATGTTACAATTTTATATTTTATTAAACGATTAAACGATTAAAATTAAACGATTTATATAATTATGTTGGTATTATTTCGATCATTATTGTTTTGTTTAGAGACCAATATAGTTGATAAAACCTACCTTCATTACGTTTTTACTGTTGTTGGCTATTCTCCATATGAAAATAGCTAACTACCTTAATATTTAATGAATTACACAATTACAAAATATTTTAAATTAGCATTATATTGATACTGGATAGAAGTAACTACTTCTTGACCTATACAAAATAAATAAAGTTATTACCCGCAATGGGGGCGAGCTGCGCCTGTGGGCAGCGTCGCCCGCTATCGGTTGGCGAGCTGTGATAGCAGCATCGCCGTCTACTGCTCGCTGGATGCGAGCCGATTGCGGACCGAATATGTCCGCAGTGGGGTGAGCTGCGCCGGTGGGCAGCGTACATAGCGGGTGCGCTATGTTGGTTGGATGGCGCTGCGCGGTGACATCGTGTTTAGCCGCGCTCGCGGTTTTTAAGTTCATAAATGGTTAATTTTGCGGTGAACTACGCTAAAAATGTGTGTAAATTGAACTGTTAATGTCATAATATACGTATAAAGTGAAGGACAGTGTTAATTTCTGCGGATATTGTGACTTTGAGACTATTTAATTCCTAAACAAACAGTGCAAACAGTGACAGTGTGCGCGGTGCGAAGAATCGCGAGCCGCGCATCTTGCTCTTTCACTCCCGCTTATAAACGTTTAGCTTCGTCTCACTCGCACAACGCGGACATTTAAAATGATTTGTTTTGCTTGCAATAAAAAAATTGCGTTAGGAGAATTACTGAGATGTACTGGATGCAAGACAGTATACCATTATATCTGTCTAAATATTACTTCGGCTACATTTACTGGGCAAAAAACCCAACTGGAAAGATCGTATAGGTGTGATTCCTGCTCGAACATAACGCATCGTGTACGATTGACAGATGATACACCGGCACGCGGTTCCCGCTCAGGAGGTGAGTTGATAGTTCAAAAGGAATCAACTAAAAGTCGTGAAGTGACTAATTTTAAGAAAAATACTACGCCATCGGAAATCAACATGATGGAAAGTATCCAGAGTGTTACGGATATGTTAAAAGGAGAGTTATCTGCTAGATTGAATACTATTGAAGAAAAACTTATACAAGAGATTAAGAATTCAGTAGCAACTTTGGTCTTAGAGAATAACAAATTGAGAGAATGTTTAAGTGTAGCTAATAAAAAGTGCACTTGCTTGGAAGAAGAAATTAAAGTTCTTAAGAACGAAAGGATTGCCACTACGCAGCCGAACGCTTGTACCGACTTAGTCCACAATTCGTCACATAATCAAGCTAGTAAACAAATTAGAAAAGAAGTACACAATTCAACGCCAACGCAGTTATCCCGCGCTGTTGCCCAGGAGCCAGGCCCCGCGAGCGCGACACCGCTGCCGGCCGCGTCGCTCATACCTACGAACGCGCCGGCTCAGCTGAGCGCTACCTACGCAGCGGTTGCCAGAAATACAGCGGTTGCGGAAAATATAAATGATAAATGGATTGAAGTGAAAAGCGGCAAAAGAAATAATCCGGTAAAGAAAGGCGGTAACACTTCGGTTACATTGTTGAAGGCGGTAAAACGGAAAAAATATCTACATGTATGGAGGTTGGACAAAAGTACTACTGAAGATAGCATTAAGGAATATATAAAAGATATATTAGGAAATAACTCGGAATTTATAGTAGAAAAGATAAAAACGAGAACGGAAAGAAATTATTCGTCATTCAAAATTGGTTTACCACAGAATGGCTTTGAAAAATAATAATAATAATAATAATAATAATAATTGTTTATTTATAAAACAGGGCACATATACAATAAAATAACTTGCATTTTTTTTATACAGAACACGATTAATTATATGCCTGAACTAGGTTGAACCTGTGTTTCAGGCTAGACAGTGCTTATACTAACTTAAAATAATAAATTAACAATGAATCAATGACTATATAATTAAAACTTAAATTAAAGAACACATCATGTTTTATTTACAGACACATAAAAGATCTTCTGTCTCTTCGTAAGAGATGTTTTGTAAATATTGCACAATTATCTTTTTACAGCTATAATAATTTAAGTTATAGATACTTAATTTCCTATTTAATCTATTGTACAGAAATGGACCTAAAAATGTAAAAAATCTTTTTACAAAAATAATATGTGCAAGTGTTTATAAGCAGAGTCGTTTCTTATTTCTATGTTGTATAGTGTATATACTGTGGCGGCTTAGTAATCGTGATTTGCTGAGTTGCATTCTTGACGTAATATGGGAGCGCGGGCGATCGGCTCGCCAGTCGCTTACGTTACACCGCCCAGCCTCGACGCATACATAGTACGTAGTTATAGAATAACCAAGTATTGTAGAACCTGAATATAAGTCATCTATTTCATCAAAGTTACGTTTCCTTTAATTACTTCCCCGTATACAGAACACGCACAACACTGGCGACCTTTCGACGATTTCAAGATTTCGTGTTTTTGTGTAACAGTAGAGTAAGCGACTCAATAAGTGTACGAGGCAAGGGCAGGCAAACCGTGTGGTGCGAAGTATTACGCAACGTGTGTATATCGTTCCTCAGAATGAACCCGCACGTGGCAACCGGTCCTGCAGGGCCAGCTCCAGCATCAGTGGCGGACGTAGATATGGTGACGGTGCAAATGAGAGTATCGGAATTTTGGAAGCAGCTACCAAGATCGTGGTTTGGTCAGTTCGAGGCGATGATGGCACCACAAAAACAAGGTGACACACAGAAGTACGAGATGGTGCTCGCCAAATTATCTATAGACATAGTAGAACAGATAACGGACATCATTGAAGCACCACCGGAAACGGGCAAATACGAAACGTTAAAGAAGCGCTTATTGTCCGTTTATGAAGAGAGTGCAGATAAACAATTTCACAGATTAATGCACGAAACGGACCTGGGAACGCAGAAGCCGTCGCAGCTACTCAGGAAAATGTCAACATTAGCAAAAACATGCAACCTGACAGAATAACCATTAAAGAGGCTGTGGTTAGGCAAGCTAACACCAAATGTACGCGCACTACTGGTGATGAGTGAAGACACCAAGTTGGAGGATATGGCCAGAAAGGCGGATAAAATAACGGAAACCTTGGGGAGCGGCGAGGTCGCATCCATAACGCCAAGTACGTCGACAGCAGGGCCCAGCTCGAACGACAGCGTAGCTAATCACTTGAAGGAATTAGCAATAGGAATGAAGGAATTGCGAGGAGAAATAGATGAGATCAGGAAGCGGGGTAGAGGTACTACAAGGACCACGGGAGGCAGGCAATGGCAACAACGTTTTAGACCCAAAAGTCGGACGCAGCAAACACCAGAATCTCCGGACTGGTTATGCAGACATCATTATCGCTATAGGAGCAACGCACGAACGTGTGAAGCACCATGTAGTTGGACCAAGAAGCAGCAGAAGCCGGAAAACTAGACGCGGTGCAGTCAGCGTCGGTGGACGATTGTGCCGCGGGAAACCACCGACTTTGTGTGAAAGACTTAAAAACGGGAATAGTGTATCTTGTGGACACGGGCGCTAACGTATCAGTGATACCTGTAAGTAAAGTGAAAACAAAGCAAAAACAAGAGTGTACGTATAAACTATTCGCAGCAAATAATTCAGAAATAAAAACATATGGTGTAGTAACTATAGAATTAAACTTAGGTTTACATAGAAGTTACAAATGGTCATTTATAATATGTGATGTAAAACGGGTTCCCTCTATCTGGCAGAATCTTGTTGCTCCGAATTTTACTTGGCATAACACACTTGGCATAATCTTTAAACGAATATTTGTAAGGCATAAAAAATATTTAGTATAACTATTGTTTGGCAGAATGTTTATATGTCCGAATTTCCAATGGCATACTATTCAGATGGCAGAATTTTATTTGCCATAATTACCTTTAGCATAGTTAACATGCATATTTTCGTTTAGCACAATGTTTACTTGGAACAACAATCATTTTGTATAATTTCACTTGGCATACTATGAAGATGGCAGAATTTCATCTGGGATGAATCTATTTAACCATTTCCATAAAAAGCATTTATCTAATCTTAGGAATATTAAAATTTAAACATTGCTTTAACAGTAAACAAATTTACTGACAGAAACGAATCGCTGCAAAACCGACTCCACGTAGTCTTGTCTGCCCTACCCCTAGAGTGTAATTTAAAACCGCGAAGGCGTGGAGGGGCGAGGCGGCCCGCGAGTTGAGGAGCAGGTGGTTGTAACACTCGCCGCCGCGGCTGAGGCTGGCCGGCGAAGCCGGGCAGCAAGCCGAAGCTGCGGTGGTGAGCGTTAAACCCATCTGAGACGATAAACTCGCGTGGGACCGCCGGAGCCCCGCAGCGCCGTAGCCGTGACAGAAACCATGCATGCTGCATGCTTGCTTGCTTGCTTGCTTGCATGCTGCCTGCATTCTGTCTTGCTTCTCTAAACTATTTGAATCCATTGTCTATCCTGTGATCTGTCGGCTTGTAGACAGTAGCATCTCGGATTCACAGCACGGTTTTAGACGTGGTCGCTCAATCGTCACTAACTTGGTCCCTTACATTTCCAATGTATCTAATGAAGTTGACTCAGGCAAGCAGGTTGATGCCATCTACACCGACTTTAGCAATGCTTTTGATCGAGTTAACCATTCAATTCTTTTGAGGAAATTATATGGATTCGGTGTGGATGGGCCACTTTTGAAATGGTTCGAGTCTTATTTGCAACAGAGACCTCAGTCAGTGTCTGTAGATGGATTTAACTCGAAAACTTATTTCGCAAATACCGGTGTGCCCCAGGGATCGCATTTGGGACCCCTTCTTTTCATAATCTTTATTAATGACATAGTCGATAAAATAAGACACTGTAAGGTGTCACTATTTGCCGATGACCTCAAAATATACAAAACCATAAATTCTGTTGCCGACTCTCGCCAATTGCAAAGTGACCTAGAGGCGATACTACAATGGTGCCGCTGTAACAGTATGACACTCAACGCAAGTAAATGCTTTCACATTAAATTCACAAGAAAAAGAAAGCAATTAGCTACGGAATATAAGCTTGATGGTACAGCACTGGCAGAAGTTAACGAAATCCGAGATCTTGGCGTGATAGTTGACAGTCAACTAAAATTCACCTCGCACATTAACAAGTCTGTCACAAAAGCAGCTCAAATGCTCGGATTTATAAAACGTAACTCGAGTGGATTTAAACATCAGCGCACCAAAATCTTGCTTTACCAAACTTTGGTGCGCAGTCATCTTGAGTTCGCCAGCGTTGTATGGAATCCGTATTATGCCGTGCATTCGCAGCGCGTTGAGAGCATACAAAGAGCGTTCACTAGGTATCTGGCTTATAATTCTAGCGGTTTTTCCCACAGAAATCCTTACAAAGAGCGCCTAATGAGGTTTCAAATGCGTTCTCTTCGTGAACGGAGACTTTTATTAGACATGTCCTTCTTTCACAAGATCGTGAGTGGTCAATATCAGTGTAGCTACTTTGTGGAGAACATGCCTTTAAAGGTTCCCCGTACCTATCCTCGCGGAAAACTCAAACATATTTTCTACACCCCACCTGTAAAGTCTAATTTGGGACGGCAAGCACCTCTCCGTAGAATAATTGATGAGTATCATTCCCTTATCACAGTAATACCCGATCTTGATGTGTTCCACGATAAGTTGCGTATATTTAAAAACAAAATAAAAAATACACCTTAATTTTAATTTTAATCGTTAATCACTTGTTGTTTTATGACTTGTTGTTATTATATTGACATTTCTTCTTTTTTTTTATCACATGACATTTATCAAACATTTATATTAATATTTCAATAATTATTAATGTATTATTTGTTAATTTTGAATTTCAAAGTATGATTTCATTAGGTATTCTTTTTTTCTTTTAATTAATTATTGTATTTCATCTTCGAACCGATGAATTGCCAATGTTATGTACGCCATTATTGTCACATGCATCAGGCCATAAATTAAATATTATGTAATATTCAATGTTAAATGTTTGTGATGTGGCAGTACTTTTCTAAATAAATAAATAAATAAATAAATGCTGCATGCTTGCTTGCTTGCTTGCTTGCATGCTGCATGCTTGCTTGCATGCTGCATGCTTGCTTGCACAAATTTTATTATTCTGGTAAGAAATGCAAAATTATTGTAACTATGAATTTTTCGTAATATAACAGATGTGTCTTTCAATTTATGGATGTCAAATTTATGCCAAAAGATGATTCTAACAGTTAACTTTCTGAAATATGACAGTTCTGCCTTTTAATGACTACCGATATGAAATGTATGCCAAAAGTCGATTCTGACTGTGAACTTTCTGCGATATGATGGTTCTACTTTTTAATTATTATGGATATGAAATTTATGCGTAAAGATGATTCTGACTTACAAAATTATGACTTTTTAATGTATGATAAATGAGGGTATACCAAACAATTTTCTGCGAAGTGAAGATTATGCTATCCGTTGTTATGCAAAATAATATTATGACATTAAAAGTTCTGCTATAAAGGGTAGACCCATGTAAAACAACCAATCATAGGGGCAGATTTTTTAAAAGCACATCAATTAATTGTAGACTTACACAATAAAAGGTTGATTGACGGTCTCACGAACCTGAGTAGAGAAGCAACCATAGAAAAATGTTCCGAATTCTCTATATCTAGTATCCAGCATGATAACCCGTACAGAGATCTGCTCGAAGAGTTTTCAGAAATAACTAAGCCGGCTTCGTACAAAGAATCTCCTAGTCATAACACATACCATCATATAGAGACTACAGGCCCTCCCGTTTTTACCCGCGCTAGGCCGTTGCCGCCCCATAGATATAAGATAGTACAACAGGAATTTAGGCTAATGCAAGATTTAGGTATACATATGTAGACCATCAAAGAGTCCATGGGCGAGTGCGCTACACGTCGTGCCCAAGAAGGATGGCCAGATCAGACCCTGTGGCGACTATCGTGCACTCAACGCGATCACGAAGCCGGACAGGTACCCGATCCCAAGGCTACAGGATTTCACCTATGGATTAGCAGGTAAGAAAACATTTGCACGCTTAGATATTAACAGAGCTTATCATAATATTTGCGTAGCACCGCAGGACGTAGAGAAAACAGCTATCATTACACCATTCGGACTGTTCGAGTTTCCTAGAATGTCATTCGGTTTGCGTAATGCAGCGCAAACATTCCAGAGATTTATGAACAACACAGTCCTACAGGGTTTAGAGTATTTAAATGGAGAACGGAAAGGAGACTGTTCATACCTATTCTGTTACATAGACGACGTAATCATCGCAAGTACTAACACTGAATTACTACGTAAACACCTAAAACTTGTTTTCAGCAAATTCGAACAGTTCGGAATAACTATTAATCTGTCGAAATGTTATTTGGTAAGCCGGAAATAGAATTTTTAGGTTACAATGTCAGCTCGAAAGGAATTAAGCCATTAAAAGATAAGGTTGAGGCCATACAAAACTATCCGCGACCGGAAACCGTCGAACAATTACGACGATTCCTGGGAATGGTGAATTTTTACAGATTACACATAAAGCAAGCGGCTGAACACCAGTCTGAGCTGAATAAGTTTTTGCACAGGGCCAGGAAAAAGGATAACTCGTAAGCCCAACAAAAATACAGCACTTACGATCGAGAGCTATTAGCAGTTTATTTAGCTATTGTACATTTTAGAAACATGATTGAAGGTCGAGAGATTACTATTCTAACTGACCACAAACCATTAACATAATAATATGCTTTTTCTAAAATAGGTACCGATCGAGAGACCACACGGCGCACAAGGCAGTTATTGTACATCAGCGAATTCACGAGCGATATATAATACGTCAACGGAAACGAGAACCCGGTTGCTGACGCGCTATCACGGGTAGAGTCCGTTGTTTGTCCAACGGCAATCGATTTCGACGAAGTTGCACGGGCACAGGAAACAGACGATCAAATGGCGCGTATGCTAGCAGAATCACGAGGTAACATTGAACTAAAACAAATTCATTCACCGTTGTGTAATAAAACAATTTATTACGACATTTCAGATAAACACGTAAGACCATACCTCCCACAAAAATTTCGTAAATTAGCATTCGAAGCAGTACATAACATAAGTCACCCTGGAATTAGGGCCACACGGAAAATGATAACGAAACGTTTCTTTTGGCCGGAAATGAACAAAGATGTGACCAGATGGGCTAGGACTTGCATTCAATGTCAAAAAGTAAAAGTACAGCGGCATACAGTTTCTAAATTAAGTAGTTTTCCGTTGACAGATAGATTCGAGCACATACACGTAGATATAGTTGGTCCACTAGCTACGTCACAAGAAGGCTATCGATATTGCGTCACTATGATAGATAGATTCACTCGCTGGCCTGAAGCGATTCCAGTAGCAGATATTACCGCAGACACAGTAGCGAAAGCCATATACGAAGGTTGGGTATGTAGGTTCGGGTGCCCCCTAACGCTAACGAGCGATCAAGGAAGGCAGTTTGAGAGCGAAGTTTTTAAAAGTTTACTAAATATTTTAGGCATTCAAAAGACCCGAACTACGGCGTATCATCCGCAGGCAAACGGAATGGTAGAAAGAATGCATCGCTCACTTAAAGTAGCAATTAAGGCAAGGCTACGAGAAAATAAATCATGGGTCGAATTACCGACAGTATTGTTGGGACTTCGTGCGGCGTGTAAAAGTGACGAAAACGTAAGTTCGGCGGAATTAGTATTAGGCCAAACGTTACGTTTACCAGGCGATTTTTATTGCAACACCGAGAAAACCCAAGTAGCTCATTTACCTACGTTCGTGAACAAACTTCGAAACGTTATAAATGGTATGCGGCCTCAGACAAGAGAGAACTGCGATTCGCTAAAAATATTTATTCACAAAGATTTAAATACGTGTTCTCATGTTTTTGTCAGAAATGATATGGTAAAAAGTCCACTAACCCCATCTTATAGCGGCCCTTATAAAGTAATTAGTAGGGACAAGAAAACCTTTTACATACAAATAGGCGATCGTCAATCAACCATTTCCATAGACAGATTAAAACCAGCGTACATTATTAATAAAGAAACACCATCAGAATATTACACCCATAATGATCAGTGCGAAACTTATGAAAAACCGAAGGAACAAAAATCACTACCGCCTCTGGTTAAAACCACACGCTGTGGTCGAGTGATTAAGCAACCGGCGCGATTTTTGCTCACATGACAAATAATTATAAGTATATCGAATGTTGTTAGGAATTACTGTACAAATCATTGGATCATTCAGCTAGATTATTATTGTGTGCAAACTAAATAGAATTTAAAGATGGGAAACTACCAGAATAAAGAGTATATAGCCACAGCACAGGCCCAAGTAGTAGCAGGACAGCAGTTGGAAAACAAACTCAATTATTTCGGAATAATACTCATTATTATCGCTGCGATAACTACCCTTAAGGTTATATTCGTATCGTATGTATAATTTCAAGTCGGCTCGGAGAACAGGCAGGATGAGACCGCAAACATGTTAGAAAATAAGAAGTTTAAAACTAATATTAGCAACAGAATATAAACAATAGGCAGCATACAACTGTTAGAATGCTGACAGGTGTAAATTGTTATCGTAAGTAACATTGTAAGCGTAGGAATTTCCAAGTACTGTAATAGTGGTATAAGTATATGATTTTATTGTGTTAAAACTAGATTTTAAAAAAAATGTATATTTTTTTTGGAGAAAAGGGGGGTGTGATGTGGCGGCTTAGTAATCGTGATTTGCTGAGTTGCATTCTTGACGTAATATGGGAGCGCGGGCGATCGGCTCGCCAGTCGCTTACGTTACACCGCCCAGCCTCGACGCATACATAGTACGTAGTTATAGTATAACCAAGTATTGTGGAACCTGAATATAAGTCATCTATTTCATCAAAGTTACGGGTCCTTTAATTACTTCCCCGTATACAGAACACGCACAACACCACCTAAGGCAGAAGAGACTGAGTACATGGTAATGTTTACTTTATTAGAGAAATTGTGTATTAAGTATAGAAGTTTAATTTAGTTTCGTGCAATAGTAATGTATGTAGTTATTTTGAATATTTTATGGCTTTTTGTGAGGTCGCTCAGTGTAACAGGGTGCCAAATTGCAATAATAGGCAACTGGACCTTGTTGATGTCTGATTTTCAAATATTGTAAATGTGAGTACCATGGAGCCACTTACATGTGATAAGTTATAGTTTACTTTGTGACTTGAACTAAAATGGCAGTTGAGAGCATGTCATGCTCGCTTAAATGTTTCGCTGATGGCGGCGTGTGTGTTGGATCATTCGGTTCCCTTCAAAATGGTTGAGCTAAATGGTGCCGATACACGCGTCATGTTCGTGAACGGGCGCCGTCGGTTGAGACTGGTCACCTCTTAACTGCCAATGATTTGTTTTAATCTTTATACTTTGAATCGTTTTTATAGTTTCCTTTTTTTTTTCTTTGCATTGTCCTCACATATAGAAGCGACCAAGGATGTAACCAAGGTTATGTAATACACCCCACCGAATGTGTCTCCACGTTGTCGTCGTGGTGGGGCTTGAGCGTCTCAATGATCTTGCGAGCTTTCCCGGTAGAGCCACTCATGCCGGAAGGTCGCAAGTGAGGGATCAGACCAAGAGAGACACACACGCGAGGAATCCCGCACGCTGCCTTCTGGTACGCGTCTGCTCATCAGACGTGGCTGTGAAGGCAGTGAGCGGGTGGGAGGAGAGGCCCTGTGAGGGAGAAAGGGCGGAGGAGTAAGGGACCGCACCCTCTAAAAGGAAAATATAAAAAAAGCATTTGTAAAATGAGTCCCCAGGTGGGTCCCGACTGCTCAGCGGTCGGGGAATCCCACCCCGCTTCGGCGGGCTGCCCTCCGTACTCTGGGGTGGGCACCAAACGCCTTCCGTTTGCCAGTGGCAACACGAGCCGAGGAGGCTCCCAATCGTCGTCATCCGAGTCCGCCTCCTTTAAGGAGCTGATGGCGTACGATTGCGTAGTGGAGGGTTCGCCTGAGCGCCGGGGTGGTGCGGAGTCGGATTCCGGCTCCGCGCCAGACCTAGTAACGGTCGGCTCGGCGGGCTCTGAAGACGGAGGAAGGGGGGTCGCTGCGGAGGGCGTCAAGCTCGTCCGCAAGCGGCCCAGACGGGAGGACGACAAGGAGTCGTCCTCCGAGGGCGAGTTCGCCTCCGCCCGTAAGATCCCCACCGCTAGGCGGGGCAGGGGCTGTGAGGCAGGGAGGGGGCTGGCTCCCTCTACCCGGGAGGAGCGTCGGGCCGGGAGGTCGGTGGAGGAGGGGCGTCGCCCTGGAGGGAGCGGTCGCAGGGCTCCCTCTACTCTTCCGCCTGCTCTCGACTCTGACGACTCGGAGTCCCCGGGGGAGGAACCTCCCGCTGCCGAGGAGCAGAGGGCCCGGTTTGAGGAGGTAGTGGAGGCCGCGATCCGCGCTGTGGCCTTCAAGAGGAAGCAATCCTCGAAGCGGGAGGCCATAAGCGCGGCCAAAGCCTCCATCCTGGCGGCAGCGGCGGCCAACGGGCCTGCCTCAAAGGAGGCGTCAGAGTTGCGGGCGGAGGTGGCCCACCTCGCGGTCGTTACGGAGCGACTCATTCGGGAGAATGAGTCGCTCCGGAGGGACCTGGCGGGGATGGCCAGAGCGGCCTCTGTGGAGCCGCGAGGGGGACTGAGTCCGGCGGCGCCGGAGGGGGGCCAAGTGCTGAGCCAGGTACGGGACCTGGTGCGGCAGGAGCTGGCTCCCTTCCGGAGGCAGGTCTCCGCGTTGGAGGACATGGTCCGGCGTCCCCCGTTGGCGGCGATGCGGGGTCCCCCGGGACAGCAAAAGGCGGCTTCGCACGCGGCCGCCGTAGCTGCTAGCCCGGGGACGTCTGGCCGGGCGAAGGCGAAGGCCAAGGGCGGAGCCGCGCCAGCGCCAGCGCCAGCGCCTGTGACGCCGGCGACTGCGACGCCGGCGACGACGACCACGACCAAGGCGGCCCCGGTGAAGAGGGGTAGGAGGAAGGCTGGAGGAGCGGCTAAGGCTGCGGCGCCAGTGGTGCCGCAGCCGCCCCCACCCCCACCCTCGGACCCTCCTGCGGCCGGGGCCGAGTGGCAGGTTGCTGGCCAGAAACGGCAGGCGAAGAAGGCGGCCAAGAATAAGGCAAAGAGGCAGCGGCGGAAGGCCAACGCCATTGCGGCGAGACTTCGCGCCCCGAAATCCGCGGCTGTAGTGCTCACACTGCAGCCGGAAGCGGAACAGAGGGGCGTGACTTATCTCGCCGTATTGAAGCGGGCGAAGGAGGCGGTGAGCCTCCAAGAGCTGGGCATCAGCGGGGGCATCGGGGTCAGGAGGACCTTGACCGGTGCCCGGAAGCTCGAGCTCGCCGGAGCGGAGAGTGGCCCGTTCGCGGACGCCCTGGCCGAAAGGCTGAGGGCGGTCTTACCCGCGGACGAGGTCCGGGTGTCCAGGCTGACTAGGCGCATTGACATGCGCATAGTGGGCCTGGATGACCCCGTGACGGAGGAGGAAGTTGTGGCCGCCGTCGCCAGGACTGGGGGGTGCTCTGCCGAGCTCGTCAAGGCGGGCACCCTCCGGCCTGACAACACGGGCATGCAAACCCTTGTGGTGAGCTGCCCCGTGACGGCGGCCAGAACTGTGTCGGAGGGCCGAAGGCTCTTGGTGGGATGGGTGTCCGCGCGGGTAAAACTGCTGGAACCCAGACCTCTGAGGTGCTACCGCTGCCATGTGGGCAACCACACGGGAGCTATGTGCCCCTCGGAGGTCGACCGCAGCGGACTCTGTTTCCGCTGTGGTCAGCCCGGTCATAAGGCCGGCTCTTGCGACGCCACGCCGCACTGCAGTGCATGTGCGGCTGTTGGCAAGCCGGCCGAGCACTGGGCTGGGGGAAGGGCCTGCGCGCCATCCGCCCCGACCAGGGGCAAGAGGTCCGCCGCCACCGCCGCCTCTGCCGCCGCCGCGGCTTCTGTCGCCGCCACTGCCGCTTCTGCTGCGGGTGCTGCGACTCCCAACACTCGGGAGAGTGCTGAGATGGAGTGCCAGTAATGGTCCCATTTCGGCCTCCTCCAGAGACAAGTCGGCCGCTGTGCTATCGCGCAGTGGCTGATGCCTGGGGACGGTGAGCGTGGGTGGCTCGCCGTCCGATACCAGGTTGAGCCGACGACGCGTTGTGTTCCACGCGCGTCACAAGGAGCCGTCAGCACCGAGGACGGGGCCCCATAGGGTCGGTGCCTGCTAGGGTTGCGGAATTTGTTCGAAAGAGTTACCGCGGCCCTGGAACGCATAGGGCACAAGAAGGATCACGGGTGGGTTGTAGTCAGTAAAAGTCTGACACTCCCTACCGCTCCACCCAGGGCGGGAGGGGTCATTTGATGATTTCCCATCCAGAAAAAAAAAAAAAAAAAAAAGGTTATGTAATACAGAACATGATTTAAAAGAGAGTCCGTGGAGTTTCTTGCACGTTCTTCTCCATAGAGATCTACGCTTTGGAACGTGCAGATAGCTTCATCTCTTTCGTCTTGACAATTCAAAAGTGCCTGTAAAGGGTTTAATTGAAATAAATGATTTGAATTGAATTGAATTGAATTGTGTTGAGTGGGCGCGGTGGGGTGACGGTGTGCGCTGCCGACGAGGGGCTGCAGCCCGTGGACGTGTATTACCCGCCGCTTGCGGTCTGCGTCGCGGCGCGCGGCGTCGTGTGCGCCAGCACTAACACATACCACACCCGCAGCTCGCGAATCACAACCACACCCTCAGTCACAGTACACGAAATGGAATTTTCGTAAAGCAGATTACAATAAGTTATATTATTTAATTAATTTAATAGACTGGAAAGATTTATACAGTATTCAAGATCCTGATTTGGCTTTAAACTTTTATTATGATAAAATATATGAAACTTTTGAAGCCAGCATTCCTGCGAAAACTAAAAATATTAGTAATAGAAGATATCCACAATGGTATAACTTAGATCTAATTAAATAAATTAAATTAAAATACAATTTGCATATAAAAAGTATAAAGCGACCAAGTCCCCAAATGATTATGAGGCATTCTCTCAGTGTCGGGCAAGGGTGAAGGCGAAAACAGCGAGTTCTCACCTCCGTTACAGAGATCGAGTACAGAACCATCTCGCGACAGACCCTAAATCATTCTGGAATTACGTAAGGTCGAAAAAAGACACTTCTAGTCAGTACAAATTGATCAAAGAAGGACGAGTTCTATCTGGTAATGAATCCGCTAAGGAATATGCACGATTCTTTCACTCTTTGTACAGCGCGACAGCGGGCACGCTGAGCGCGGAGGCGGTGTGCGGGGAGGCAGCGCCGAGCGGTGCGTATGCGCACCTCGCCTGCCTTGAGCGGGTGGACGTTCGGCGCGCGCTGACTGGCCTGCCGCCTAAGCGCTCAGTGGGTCCGGACGGTATTCCGCCCTTCATTTTGAGAGATTGCCGCATGGTTATTAATGGAGCCTTTGCTGCACATATTTAATGTTTGTTTGTCGGTAGCACACTTCCCTAGCGGTTGGAAACTGACGCGGGTGGTACCTGTACCGAAAGGTCGAGGTGGTACGGATGTCAGTGAATTCAGGCCAATTGCGGTACTGAGCGCACCAGCCAAGGTATTCGAGATGGCTGTTCACAATTGCCTTTATGAACAGATAGGCCCTCATTTGTCTGATGCGCAACATGGTTTCCGTCCTGGGCGCGGTACAACGGGGAACTTGCTTCACCTAATGACACAGTTGGTACCAGCTGTTGACGCTGGGCTTCAGGTTGACGTAGCTTATCTGGACTTTAAGAAGGCGTTCGACACAGTTGACCACGACATACTCTTATCAAAGCTGGCGGGTATGGGCTGCACATTTCATACTGTAAAGTTCTTCGCCAGTTATCTTCGAGATAGACGTCAGTATGTGGACTGTGGCGGACACTTCTCGGAGCCCTACTACACCAGATCGGGCGTCAGTCAGGGTACTAATTTGGGACCTTTATTATTTATCATTATGGTAAATGATTTACCAGAGGTAGTTAAGTCAACATGCATGTTATTTGCTGACGATCTTAAGTTGTCTATAGTCATAAAAGACACTGCGGATTGTGACATGCTGCAGCACGACTTGGATAGGGTCACTGAATGGAGTCACTGCAATAAGCTATACTTTAATGTATCAAAGTGCTCGGTGCTTTCATTCACACGCACACAAATCCCACACTACCACCAGTACAGCATGGAAGGGGAGCCGCTGCAGCGTGTCATGGAAGTTAAGGATTTAGGCGTTCATTTCGCCAGTGACCTGCAGTTTCGTAAACACGTAGTACACGTTTGTAAAAAGGCGTACAGGAATCTGGGATTTGTGCTGCGTCAAACAAGTGACTTCACAAACATCAGTGCATTGAGGGCTTTGTATGAGGCTCTTGTGAGGAGTCATCTCGAATATAATGCGGCCGTCTGGAGCCCGAGTGAAATAAAATACAAAAATATGCTCGAACGGATACAGAACAAATTCGTCAGATTTATTTATTTAAAGCTGCATGGGAGATACCCGGGATACCCGTTACTGTATCCTACCTTATTCTGTCTTGGTATGGTGGGATACTACAAATTAGAAATTAGTGGGTACGGCGCTAGCTGTCGCGTTAACATCGGGTCCGTGTTATTTATTCGGAAAAAATATTAAATCTGATAATTACAGTGTTCCTCTTAATTAAAACTGTAAAAGAACATCTAAATTCTATGTGATATTGTTATCCAGTGAATTGCGTGGCGGACTTAATAAAAAAAAAGGATTATAAAACAATAACAATCGAAAACGTAAATAAGTGTATCTATCGTCAAAAACAATAAAACAATCATAACAAAGTAATCAAGTGCAGGGAACAACCATAATATAAGCAAAAAGTGTAAAGATAACTATTACGAATGACTTGTGTTTTTGTGACTGAGTGCAAAACATTTTTTCTGCATGAATCATAGTAACGATTTCAAATTTAAAATACGGAACAAACAATGCCCCAATTCGAGGTGCTTACTGTTGTTCAGTTGGCGCGATTATAACACTTACGCCTGAAGGTGAAACCGTCGTGGGTTCAAACCTCGTGTTTTGCAGTTTATCATGACTAGTTAGATATTCATATAACATTATTTTCACAAAAATTGGATAAATACATAACATTTTTTATACAAGAAAAATTACGGAAAAAAAAACAATAAAATGGATGGTGTTACTTTTAGAAACAAACTATTCCGGTCACAATCACAAACTAACTTATCGCATTCAAGTCATAACTTATTAAACTCCACTATGCTAGATTCTTCAATGATGAGCGTACAGAGTGCTACACAACCTAGCAATCAATCAATTGTGGAGGATCTCAGACAGGAAATGAACGAAATTAAAGAAAAATTGAAGATTGCTGACAAAGAAATAGATAATCTTAGCTATGAGAATACCAAATTAAAAAAAGAAATACAGGATCAGCAACGACAAATAGAATTGCTGAAAGATGTCACCAACTCTACACCACAAATCAAGAAAAGCAACTCGACACCGATTTCTAGAAGAATTATGAATATGAGAGTAAACACTTGCCGCCATTCTCCCCTACGTCTAGCTAGAAGTATTTTGCCAAAAAGTACAACGGAGCTACCCATAGACATCACACATCAGAGTCAGTTGGAGAGCGAGGCTCTGCTCCAATCGGACACCCCACGTCATTGCAATGGAAAAGGAAATGATAAGGTGTTGCAGCGCCAGTCATCTGAAGGTGAAACGGTTGGGCACCGTAACAGCTGCCACAGAGTAGTTATTCTGGGAGATGGTCAGGGACGTGGCTTGCGCGACGTGCTGCAGAATCTTCTCGGGCCAAAATATGCTGTAGTTTCCTATCTGAAACCAGGTGCGGCACTGAATGAGGTTTTAAAATGCACAAATAACGAAATCAGCAACCTGACAAAAAACGACTATATCATTGTATTAGGCGGATGCAGCGATAAAAACCCCTGTGATATCGATATTCAGGTACATCGTTGGCTAGCATTAACTGTGAATACAAATGTGATCATCTCAGAAGTACCCAATAACAGGTTTTTACAAGAATCGAAACTTAATTATTTACTTAGGTTTATATGTAATAAATATAAAAATGCACTGTACATGGATATGAACTACACTAGATCACTACCAAGTGGAAGAAATTTTGTAGTAAACCTTGCGAGATCACTATTAAAAGAAATATTATGTTTAAATTATCATTTCCAACTCTATCAATATGAGCAAACTGTTAAAAATAAATGTAAAAAGTCCTTTGTAAACAAATATGTCCCGGTAAACTTAGATTGTGAAAAACACATACTAGTCAATAATTTAAACGATAAGTATCAAAACTCTGAAATAAAAACACCTCCTGTTGCGGCGCAGCGCCTGACGCTTTGGAATAGCTACAGTCGCACGTCGATAGATCTCCGCGCTATTACTTTAGTAGGCGTTTACTAATTAATTTTATTTGTTAAAATCGGGATCCCTTCTTTTCGCATAATGTTTTTTGTCCTAATATACTTCGGCATAACGATTTTGGCACAATTTGTTTTGGCATAATAATACTTTGGCATAATTTTTTTAGGCGTACATTTTATGTTGGCATAATCATGTTAAAGACTAATTTGTTTTGGCATAAATTTGATTCGCATAACGTTAGTAGGCCTAATGACTATTAGCATAACGTTAGTAGGCCTAAAGACTTTTAGCATAACGTTAGTAGGCCCCATACATAATTCTGAGCAAACCAACCTGTAACAATATTGTTGGTTAAAAAATTAATATGCTGTGCAACAAAAGTTAATCACAGAACCGAATTGCTGCAAAACCTACTTCACGTAGTCTTGTTTGTCCTACCCCTAGAGTGTTATTTAAAATCGCGTAGGCGCGTAGGGGCGAGGCGGCCCGCGGGCTGAGGAGCAGGCGACTGCGACGATTAGCACGCGTGGGGCCGCCGGAGGGCCGCAGCGCCGAAGCCGTCACAGAAACCCTGCCTGCTGCATGCTGCTTGCTTGCATGCTTGCTTGCATGCTGCATGCTTGCTTGCATGCTTGCTTGCATGCTGCATGCTTGCTTGCATGCTGCATGCTTGCTTGCATGCTGCATGCTTGCTTGCATGCTGTATGCTTGCAATGCTTGCTTCCTACAGCGAAAAAATACTCACAAAATTGTTAAAAAAGTTATGCTTTAGAACTTTATGCTTAATAAGTTTATGCTTTAAAATATTATGCCTAATCATTATTATGGTTACAGACATAATGCTTAAAAAAATTATGCATGAGCTGTTATGCGTAATTATATTATGCGAAAAAATAATTATGCCAAACAACATTATGCTAAGTTATATTAGGTCTTAAAATTTTATGCTAATGGATAGGGAACCGTTAAAATCATTGACTGTCAAGTCAGTCTACAGACCGCATTCCTACTGTACGCACGATTCTCTTCAATAAACCTCTTTTACCTTTTTTTTTTTTTTTTTTTGGATGGAAATCATCAAATGACCCCTCCCACCCTGGGTGGAGCGGTAGGGAGTGTCAGACTTTTACTGACTAAAACCCACCCGTGATCCTTCTTGTGCCCTATGCGTTCCAGGGCCGCGGTAACTCTTTCGAACAAATTCCGCAACCCTAGCAGGCACCGACCCTATGGGGCCCCATCCTCGGTGCTGACGGCTCCTTGTGACGCGCGTGGAACACAACGCGTCGTCGACTCAACCCGGTATCGGACGGCGAGCCACCCACGCTCACCGTCCCCAGGCATCAGCCACTGCGCAATAGCACAGCGGCCGAATTGTCTCTGGAGGGGGCCGAAATGGGACCATTACTGGCACTCCATCTCAGCACCCTCCCGAGTGTTGGGAGTCGCAGCACCCGCAGCAGAAGCGGCAGTGGCGGCGACAGAAGCCGCGGCGGCGGCAGAGGCGGCGGCGGCGGCGGACCTCTTGCCCTTAGTCGGGGCGGATGGCGCGCAGGCCCTTCCCCCAGCCCAGTGCTCGGCCGGCTTGCCAACAGCCGCACATGCAACGCAGTGCGGCGTGGCCTCGCACGAGCCAGCCCGATGACCGGGCTGACCACAGCGGAAACAGAGTCCGCTGCAGTCGACCTCCGAGGGGCACATAGCTCCCGTGTGGTTACCCACATGGCAGCGGTAGCACCTCCGAGGCCTGGGTTCCAGCAGTTTTACCCGCGCAGACACCCATCCCACCAAGAGCCTTCGGCCCTCCGACACAGTTCTGGCCGCCGTCACGGGGCAGCTCACCACAAGGGTTTGCATGCCCGTGTTGTCAGGCCGGAGGGTGCCCGCCTTGACGAGCTCGGCAGAGCACCCCCCAGTCCTGGCGACGGCGGCCACAACTTCCTCCTCCGTCACGGAGTCATCCAGGCCCACTATGCGCATGTCGATGCGCTTAGTGTTAGTGCTGGAACATTCCCAGTCGCACTAAAGACATCAATAGTAAAGCCACTATTTAAGAAAGGCGATAAAGAGTTGATGATGAATTATAGACCAATATCCCTCATCCCAGTAATTTCTAAAATTTTTGAAAAATATATTTATAAACAACTCAACTCACATTTAAAACACAATAAGATCCTCTGCAATGAGCAAAAAGGGTTTCATGGAAAAAAAGACTATTAATATGGCAATTTATGATTTTTTATATACAGTGATGACGAATATGGATCAACATAAACCGGTGTGCAGTATATTCTGCGATATGACTCAAGCGTTTGATTATGTTCAACACAATATATTACTTGAGAAACTCGAAGCCTACGGCATTAGAGGTAATATATTAAAACTATTTGAGTCATATCTTCAAAACAGAAAGCAAATAACGGAAGTCAGTAGGGTAAACATAACTACAAAACGAGAAGAGTCACATCGGTCGCAAGAACGTGAAGTTAGGTACGGTGTCCCACAGGGAAGTGTTCTGGGACCTCCATTATTTACATTATATATTAATGACTTACCTAAGTCCACAGAACAACCTATGAGCCTTTTTGCTGATGACTGTGTAGTGACAATCACATTGAAAAATCGAGACACATATAAATTTGACATTGATAACTCACTAATTGCAATTATAGAATGGTTAAATAATAATAATTTAAAAATAAATTTAAATAAAACTAAAATTATGCACTTTAGTCAGCGCTCCTTGACATTAATTAAGAACGTAAATATAAGCTATGATGATAATAAAATTGTCGAAGTTGATACAACTAAATTTTTAGGGCTTATTATTGACAAGCAATTGAATTGGAAGGCACATATAGATACTATCAGTAAGAAAATAAGTACCTCAGCATATGCTCTTCACAAATTGACAGCAGTAATTAGTAAAGATGCTTTACTCACCGCATACTACGGCTTGGTGGAGTCCATTTTAAGATACGGCGTAATTTTTTGGGGTAACTCTACTGACCGGGAACTTATATTTAAAACTCAAAAGCGTTGCATTAGGTCGATGTTCAAACTTGAAACCACTCAGAGTTGCAAGCCTTATTTTCAAAAATATAAAATCTTGACCCTGCCTTCATTATATATATTAGAAAATGCGATGTTCGTAAGATCCAACCCTTGCCTATTTCCTCGCATGGCAGATCGATTCCCTCGTAATAGACGTGACAGTACCCAAATTTGCTTACAACAATATAGAACTGCACTTATGCGCAAAAGTGTCTTTTGCATGGCTCCAAAAATTTATAATAAACTTCCAAAAACCTGGAAGCAGTTAAATGATGTAGGTTTCAAAAGGAGACTAATTAATTTTCTAGCAGATAAGGCTTATTATAATATTAATGAGTTTTTAGTTGAGAAATTCTGACTATATTTTACATATCTATGTTTTAGTATATAAATAATCATATTTTTTTTTTTTTATAATTTGACTGCACGATCTTAGACATTATAATTACTACAGATTTCAATTATTATTTTGTCAAATACTTTGACTTGACTGTGTACACTTTGACATATTGTATTATTAATTCCTTTTTATTTTCAATTTTGATTTATAATTTTCAACTTTGACATTAATTACCGAGTTGCTAATTGTGAAGTCATATATTAAATTATTTTTTTGTAAATTTCTGCTTTGACAGATGTATAAATCACAATCTGTTGTTCAAAACATTTGCACGCCATGTATGTGGCAAACATGTCTGAACCAATTTCCTTTTTGTTATCTTGCATGCAGTTAGCATTATCGCATGTATACACATGTTTGGGCAAATAAATCTTATCTTATCTTATCTTATCTTAGTCGGCCTGGACACCCGGACCTCGTCCGCGGGTAGGACCGCCCTCAGCCTTTCGGCCAGGGCGTCCGCGAACGCACCACTCTCCGCTCCGGCGAGCTCGAGCTTGCGGTCACCGGTTAAGGTCCTCCTGACCCCGATGCCCCCGCTGATGCCCAGCTCTTGAAGGCTCACCGCCTCCTTCGCCCGCTTTAGTACGGCGAGATACGTCACGCCCCTCTGTTCCGCTTCCGGCTGCAGTGTGAGCACTACAGCCGCGGATTTCGGGGCGCGAAGCCTCGCTGCAATGGCGTTGGCTTTCCGCCGCTGCCTCCTCACCTTGTTTTTGGCCGCTTTCGTGGCCCGCCGTTTCTGGCCAGCAACCTGCCACTCGGCCTCGGCCGCAGGAGGGTCCGAGGGTGGGGGTGGGGGCGGCTGCGGCACCACTGGCGCCGCAGCCTTAGCCGCTCCTCCAGCCTTCCTCCCCCCCCTCTTCGCCGGGGCCGCCTTGGTCTTCGCCGGCGTCACAGGCGCTGGCGCGGCTGCTCCCTTGGCCTTCGCCGCCTGGCCGGACGTTGCAGGGCCGGCAGCCACCGCGGCTGCGTAAGAGGCCGCCTTCTGCCGGCCCGGGGCCTTCTGTGTCGCTGCTGTTGGGGGGCGCCGGACCATGTCCTCCAGGGTGGAGAACTGCCTCCGGAAGGGAGCCAGCTCCTGCCGCACCAGGTTCCGCACCTGGCTCAGCACTAGGCTCCCCTCCAGAGGCGCCGGACTCAGCCCCCCTTGCGGCTCCTCAGAGGCCGCTCTGGCCATCCCCGCCAGGTCCCTCCGGAGCGACTCATTCTCCCGAACGAGTCGCTCCGTAAGAACCGCGAGGCGGGCGACCTCCGCCCGCAGCTCAGACGCCTCCTTTGCCTCTCTTGTCCCGCCGTTGGCCGTCGCTGCCGCCAGAATGGAGGCTTTGGCCGCGCTTATAGCCTCCCGCTTCGAGGATTGTTTCCTCTTGAGGGCCACAGCGCGGATCGCGGCCTCCACGACCTCCACAAACTTGGCCCTCTGCTCCTCGGCAGCGGGAGGTTCCTCTCCCGGGGACTCCGAGTCGTCAGAGTCGAGAGTAGGCGGAAGAGCACCACTGGCGCCGCAGCCTTAGCCGCTCCTCCAGCCTTCCTCCCCCCCTCTTCGCCGGGGCCGCCTTGGTCTTCGCCGGCGTCGCAGTCACCGGCGTCACAGGCGCTGGCGCGGCTGCTCCCTTGGCCTTCGCCGCCTGGCCGGACGTTGCAGGGCCGGCAGCCACCGCGGCTGCGTAAGAGGCCGCCTTCTGCCGGCCCGGGGCCTTCTGTGTCGCCGCTGTTGGTGGGCGCCGGACCATGTCCTCCAGGGTGGAGAACTGCCTCCGGAAGGGAGCCAGCTCCTGCCGCACCAGGTTCCGCACCTGGCTCAGCACTAGGCTCCCCTCCAGAGGCGCCGGACTCAGCCCCCCTTGCGGCTCCTCAGAGGCCGCTCTGGCCATCCCCGCCAGGTCCCTCCGGAGCGACTCATTCTCCCGAACGAGTCGCTCCGTAAGAACCGCGAGGCGGGCGACCTCCGCCCGCAGCTCAGACGCCTCCTTTGCCTCTCTTGTCCCGCCGTTGGCCGTCGCTGCCGCCAGAATGGAGGCTTTGGCCGCGCTTATAGCCTCCCGCTTCGAGGATTGTTTCCTCTTGAGGGCCACAGCGCGGATCGCGGCCTCCACGACCTCCACAAACTTGGCCCTCTGCTCCTCGGCAGCGGGAGGTTCCTCTCCCGGGGACTCCGAGTCGTCAGAGTCGAGAGTAGGCGGAAGAGTAGAGGGAGCCCTGCGACCGCTCCCTCCAGGGCGATGCCCCTCCTCCACCAACCTCCCGGCCCGACGCTCCTCCCGGGTAGAGGGAGCCAGCCCCCTCCCTGCCTCACAGCCCCTGCCCCGCCTAGCGGTGGGGATCTTGCGGGCGGAGGCGAACTCGCCCTCGGAGGACGACTCCTTGTCGTCCTCCCGTCTGGGCCGCTTGCGGACGAGCTTGACGCCCTCCGCAGCGACCCCCCTTCCTCCGTCTTCAGAGCCCGCCGAGCCGACCGTTACTAGGTCTGGCGCGGAGCCGGAATCCGACTCCGCACCACCCTGGCGCTCAGGCGAACCCTCCACTACGCAATCGTACGCCATCAGCTCCTTAAAGGAAGCGGACTTGGATGACGACGATTGGGAGCCTCCTCGGCTCGTGTTGCCACTGGCAAACGGAAGGCGTTTGGTGCCCACCCCAGAGTACGGAGGGCAGCCCGCCGAAGCGGGGTGGGATTCCCCGACCGCTGAGCAGTCGGGACCCACCTGGGGACTCATTTTACAAATGCCTTTTCTCATATTTTCCTTTTAGAGGGTGCGGTCCCTTACTTCTCCGCCCTTTCTCCCTCACAGGGCCTCTCCTCCCACCCGCTCACTGCCTTCACAGCCACGTCTGATGAGCAGACGCGTATCAGAAGGCAGTGAGCGGGATTCCTCGCGTGTGTGTCTCTCTTGGTCTGATCCCTCACTTGCGACCTTCCGGCATGAGTGGCTCTACCGGGAAAGCTCGCAAGATCATTGAGACGCTCAAGCCCCACCACGACGACAACGTGGAGACACATTCGGTGGGGAAACCTCTTTTACCTGTAATTGGACTTTAATTAGCCCCAGTGTATAGTCAAAATATACATAATGGTGGCCCATGAGGGGAACTAAAAAGCAAGAAAAGCCAAAATAACAAGAAAGGACAAGAAAAACGCGGATGAAAATCTCGTCAAGGTGGAGCCGGCCGCGTGGTGAACGATGTCCATTGGCGTGATTGAAGATTGAAGAAAGGGGTTCAAGAACTGAGGTGTAGCCAGAATCATCTACGAGTTCGGGCTGGAGCGAGCAGTGATTCAGCGAAAGTTTCACATCGCGCATTGACGTTCTACTAAATCAGATAAGTGCCCTTTCCTTCCTAATTGTTTCCAATCTTCCCAAGTATTCATCCAAATTCTTATCATATTCCTTAATACATTGTTCCTAAAGCTATTTTGAATTAAATCTATTTGCGCAAAACAAAGATTTTTATGAAAAAGTCGTTAAAAAAAGTTGCATCATCATTCATTTTTTTTTTGTCAACCTACCTACAGGTTGGAAAAAAATATTTTCTTTGTTCAAACTAACTCAGAACAATTAATATTCAATAATTTCGTTTAAATTTCTAGTTTTAATGATTCTAAAAGGTTCTAAATAATTTTTAATCGTAATCTTGCCGCAAAATAACTTTATTTTGAAATCCAAAGCACGGGCTTTCTACGTTGCCAACGCTTTTTCTCATTTGATTATAAAGCATACTTAGACGTTACCGCCGTTGATTTCAGGTTAATAATTCAGCCGGCCGCAATCAGCTGTGCGGCGCAACCGGTTTCTTCGCCAGTGGTCGCCGAATCGAGGAGCGTGAGCCGTTCATTGTTACTTTTATATAGATTATCCTTTCTTTAATTCGTGTTAACTTTTAGTTTTTGAACTTAATACTTTTGCTTGCTCACAATGCCTAACGAATCATTAGATAAAAATCGTTTAAAAGATTTATTAACTAAAAGAGCATCTGATAAAGGGCAGATAACAAAATTTAAGAATTATTTAAGCAGCATTTCTAGTGTAACAGTGTTAAACAACATACAATTGACCGAGTTGAGTTTGAAACTTGCTAAATTCGAGGCATTGTCAGTAAAAGTTGATGACTTGCAAAATGAGATCGAAGTTTTAAACTCAGGTAACTTGTCAGCCGAGATTGATGAACGTGATAACATTGAGCATGATATTTTTGTCAATATAGCCACTGCAAAAACTTTATTAGAAAACTTTTCTAAAATAGAATGTGAACACAGGCGTGCATCTGTTCATGATAGTTCTTGCTGTTCGGATTGTTAGGTGCACCGCACTATTACTTACGTAGTAACTATTTAGTAATCTGTGCTATTACTCTAGTGTCTATGAGAGTTGTCACTTTCTCTTTGGTCTCACCGCGCCGAGCTGCGCACATGTATCGTGTTAAACCAAAGACCTTACAATAATATGGACCAGAAATACCTACAAAATACGTGTGCATACCTACTGTAAACCTGGTCCAAAAGATGGCGGCCATTGCTAGGGAAGCACATAAGTAATCAAAACCAAAAATTATCGATATCGATACCAGAGTTACTAACATTTCTTCTGGTACATTTAATTTTGTTACTTATCAATACTATTAAACTTTGGATGATTAGATTATACTTTTGGCATAACTGTAACAAGTATTTTAGTTCTTTTCCTATACCAGTGGTTCCCAAACTTATTTTGTCTACTGCCCACTTTGAGAATAAATATTTTTTTAGCGCCCCCATTTTTTCACCTATTTAAAAACCACTATAACTTCAAATTAAATTAATTAATTATTGTGACCTATATATGTATATTAACGGAGAATTCTAAACGAAACTTTTACTATAACCCGCAACTTGAAACCTGAGCGCAGTAGGTAACATACAACGGCGCTTAGGACTCAAGTTAACTCTTACGGGCTCTACCTGCCAATAAGAATGATTATTGAAACGCAACTTTATAGTATTATAACATGGTATCTTTTATTAAAAATAATCGATCCTTATATAAAAACTAATGTGAAGGATGAATCTGATGCTGTTTAATAAGTTTGTTGATATCAGGTTCCAATTTACTCAAGAATAGTCGCAAGTCGCCACGTTCGGTAACAAGCAAACGATTTCTCTTTTTAGTAAGCAGTGTTGTCACAGCACTAAATCCACGTTCACACAAATATGACGATGGGAATGCTATCAAGAATCGTTGAACGATCGACCACAATCCAGGGTACAATTGCGGGATCGGTTTTTGTAGCCAAAATTCTTGGTAACCATTTTTGAACTTGATTTTTATTTCCTCGTTTGTTGTCAATTCTATAAGTTCTTCTTCCAGCTGAGGTGACATTGCTGTGTTGACATTTGAAAACGGATCCAACACCCAGTCTGGTATTTCCAAGTTCAAAATGTCCTGGTATCGTTCGGTGAAGTCAATGTGGAGGTTTTCCAAATGTTGGCAGTAGGCAAACAATTCGTCGTTACTGCATGATACTGAAAAATTGATTGAGTCAGGCGTTACTTTGCGGAAATCCATTTTAAATTTGAAAATGAAAACAATATATCTAGTTTTAATTTCCGCGAATATTAGTGGGTTGCCCGCTATATTATGCACATGCAAGATAACAATAGTTTTAATAAACTACATGTTTGTGATAAGGGTTTCCGGCTGTGTGTTTTGGAACAATTAGAGATTTTGAAACATAGTAATAATAATAATTTTGCACTGTTGAATGACCAGGCGAATTTAGTTTCTTCCCCTTTACTGCGTATGTTTGTGGGTAGTTGTACACAAATAACCAACGGTGGCAGTGTATAAAAGGGGGGTGCCTTGTACTAATTTCTCAGCCTAGGCGTGCGCAGCTGCGTAGCATCCGCAGGCGCGCGCCATCAGCCATGCCCATGATGGCAACCCAATCACGGGTGCGTGTTTACGCACCCCGGAGTGCACCCGCGGCCAGGGGATGGAAGTCCCGTGACCGCTCGCCGCGCCCCCTTACGGGGGCGCAGCGACTGCCACGAAGTGTAATTTCTCAGTCGCAACTCAACGGTCAGCGAGTCAACACGTCCCCTGAGGATGCCTCGTGGAGAGGCGAAACACGTGTCGGTGATGGTGTTGGGTTTTGCATTGCATTCCTGCATGTGCTTAAAATCCTTGCATTTGCCTAGTAATCTTGCATGTGCATAATATAGCGGGCGGGAGGGAGGTGCATACCTGCAACCCACTAATATTCACGGAAATTAAAACTAGATACATTGTTTTCATTTTCAAATTTTGCATGATACTGATAAATTCGGAAAATTGTGAAACTCACGTCTGCCCAGATTCTTTTTGTGTAGAAGCAGTTTGGCTGCGAAAGCAGCAACGACGTTTTTTGTTTTAATTAAATTTAGTTTATCGTCTTGCAGTTGGAGATTCATGTCGTTGAACAATTTATACAGGTATGTCATGTAATTTAAGCTATATCATTCTTTGATGTTATGAGCTTGTAGTGCAATTCTGTATCTTTAGTTTCCAAGAACTCTATAACAGAATCAAACAAGTTGTAAAATCGAGTCAGACAATTGCCTCTTGATAGCCAACGAACTTCAGTATGAAACAACAAACGGTTGAAATCCTCGTCATTAGTAACACAAAGCTGATGAAATAGCTCGCGAAACCACAAATGAAAATAAAATAAATATTGCATTGTTTATATAGGAATGCTTAAGCAGCACGCACCGACAGGAATAAGACAAACATGCATAAACTCGTTTATCTCATTCGACGCTTAATCGTACTCAACAAGTCCGAACAAGTTTCAATGAACCAGCCGACTGATACAGGAATGCACAATTCGGGTTATTTAATAAAAACTTGTTAAAACATGATAGATATCTACGAGTACTAATAAACTATTAAAGTGCGAAAGTGTGTCCGTTGCCTTTTTATTTGTTTGTTTGTGTCTACTTTCATTACGAAACGGAGCGAGAAATTAAAATCATGTCAATGTCAATCGGTACATTGACATGATTTTTTCTATATTCAATAAAATAGGACAGATATATGAACTACGCGGAGAGAAATATAGAACCGAGTTTGAGCAATCTTTTAATTCATATTAGTTGATGTTCACAAGTTGTTGTTGAGAGTCGAGAGCTCATGCAGTCGTTGTCTAAGAGGCCTCCTAGCTAAATAAAATTACAAATCACCCCCCAGGCCTCTACACAACGCCCCCATTTTCTTTCTGGGTCTCTTACCGCCCCCCTTGAGACCTGCAGCGCCCACAAGGGGGCGTTATCGCCCACTTTGGGAAAGACTTTCCTATACTTTTAAACTTATAGTGCATAACTTCATATTAACATACAAGGGGTGAGAAGCTACATTTTATGAGCGACTGACTGACTTCGAATTTTGTTTTTGCGAGTGACTTTAAGGACAACGTAATTTTTTTTTGCGATTTCAGGTTTTGTTCTACATTTAAAGTTGTTCATAAAGATTACTCTGACCCTCTGAGGTATTAAAAGGATTAAAACAACAAAGTAATTTGAAAAATGTACCTTTATTCACTATAATATATCACCAGGTCAAAGTAAATGCCCAATTTTAGTTATATATTTATTAGGCGCTTTTGAAAGTCCCAATCGTTACCAATAATTGTAAACTATCCATTGAAATCTGAGTTTAATTTTATAGAAACTAAAAGTGGCCTTCTAAATCACATTACGAACTAAATCATGTATAACATTAACATATAACTACTTCTTAAATAACTTCTGGCAACTTGTGACCTATAATTACCGTTCATTCGTTCAAGTAGTAGAAGAAAAACCATAATTCTGACCGAAAAGACACATTTATTTAAATAAATGTAATGTAACTGTTATTATATCCGAAAACTTACCCCTTCGTTTGTTTCAGCGTTATTCTATATAACCTTTGTTTAGAATCTTGGATCCTGACTCACTTTCTGGTTAAAAAAAAAAACACTTGACCATCGATATTATTCAATGTTAATTTATTAAAATAGTTTCTCAAGGATAGCTTTTCACATGATTTTCTTCCAGACACGTGGTACTTTCATGTCCGGGTTTGATATTTTCCATCCCAATGTCTGCCAAGCCACTTTTGGCGTTGTAGGTACTTCATTTTAAGGGAACCTGTGTAAATAAAAAACATGCAAATTTATTTCAGTTTGATGCAGTTAGTGGAGCAAATCAGAGTGAACTAAATAACCACCAACTACTGCATGACGAATTGATATTGTCGTTTTAGTACTATCACTATTTTTATTTATTTATTTACAACGCCTTAAACTATCATAACAGGTTTTACCCTAATGCGACAGATAGGAACTTAAACTAAATTAAACTATATACATGCAACCAAATTAGAAAAAAATAATATACACAAATAAAGTTAAAATTAGATATTACTTCGTCTGTAACTTAATATATAAAGTAATACCCTTGCGAATTCACCATAACAACATGTAAACACATCAATCCGAGTTTGGAGATCGTTGATTGTACGAATAGCTCTGGTAAGAGGTGCCTTGGCAAGTAAGTTAGTTCTGGCTGTAGGTACCAGTAGCAGTGGCGGGCTGCGACGCTGCCACACGTAGCGGTCCGGCACACACAGACTCAAGCGCTGCAATACTCCCGGGTGACTCTCTACTCCACGAAGCACCTTCACCAAGTAGGCGACCAGTGTAAACTCCCGTCGGACATGTAGTTGATTATAGCCAACCATGCCCAGGACAAACAGAGTGGGATACATCAGTGGGTAGAACGGATATACCCCATATAATTTCCGGTACAAATGGCGCGTGAACTTATTCTGAACGCGCTCTAACATTACAGAGTACTTAGCTTCATGTGGAGCCCATATGACCGCACTATGTTCCATATGACTCCTGACTAGTGCATCATACAGGACCCTTACTGATGTGATGTTTGTGAAGCTTTGTGTCTGTCTCAGAACAAATCCTAAGTTTCTATACGCCTTCTTGCAGATTTTGGTTTTGATTTTTATTCTGTTAGTTTTATTTTCTAAATCGTCTCTTCAAGCCCCTCATTTTGATACCCTACTCTACAAACAAAAAAAAACAAACAAACACACAAACAAACACAAAAAAACAAATTAAAAAAAATGTGACTTATCGATAACTTATTAAATAAAAGACATCACTATTTTGTATTGTCATTTGTATTGTAAACAAAACATGATATAAATTTAGCAAATAGAGGTAAATATCAGAAATAATTTGTATGTACATTTGGGAACTTTGATTCTATAAATAAAACAAGGATAGTTATACAAAATAATAGCAGTATGATAAAGTTTTTCTCAAAATACGGCTACTAACCTGTGCATGTTTAATTAGGCTCGATTGGGGTTTTTCCTTGCACCACACTGATTTATTGCACACGTAGGCATATTCAATTTACTCCACTAGACACTCACAGCACAATCCAATTTAGTTTGGAGCGTTTTTATCCCTAAAAATCGTAATCTAAACCCAATGTTGTTGTTCACTTGACAGCTGACGTACTTCAAAACCACGGGTCCAAAAGATGGCGGATGGCACGCGAGGTACGTAAGTACATTGACGGATATGTGAAAATGTTGTCAGGAAGAGATAAAACAAATAGCATGACGTCTCTTTCTTCAAATCTGATAACTCATTGGTTAAAAAGAGACAAAGTGTAGTTTCTTATTTCTGTATCGATTTAATAGATATTTGTATAAGCAAGTAAAGGCAGATTTACACAGAGTCAGTGCACAAGTCAGTTACGGCGCCAGTGCCCGCTCTAAGACTGAGTTCCACTGTTTATATGGAGTCAGTTGTTGGTCAGTAGTCGCGGCTAGTTTTCACGGTGAGCACACGTTTGTTAAGTCAGTGCGAAAGAAAAATGAATTCGCGAAGTAGAAAAATGAATTCCAAGTTACTACTTGGAATTCATTTTTCTTAAAAAAAAAAAAAACAAAATAAAATTAAACTTGAGGGCAACTTACTAGTTGCCCTCAAGTTTTAAATTTTATTTTTGACGTCGGTAAGGCCAAACCCTTCTAAATTCATTTCTTGTGCAATATTCTGCAATGCTGTTGCACGCATTTCTTTATTTCTATAATTTTGCGATTTGAGATCCCAAAGGCATTCATTATCTCGGTATAGTTGAACAAGTTTTAAGTTTTCCGTGTCGCTCAGTTTTCGCGTCATTTTGTGATGCG
This sequence comes from Hecatera dysodea, assembly GCA_905332915.2. Classification (NCBI taxonomy): domain Eukaryota; kingdom Metazoa; phylum Arthropoda; class Insecta; order Lepidoptera; family Noctuidae; genus Hecatera; species Hecatera dysodea. The sequence goes on along the minus strand of HG995306.1, from coordinate 3,587,865 downwards.
GTGCGAGGAAGCGTGGTCACCATACAACAGAGCGGTAGCGACTGACTTGGGCATATTTACACGCCGTCAGTTGCACTGGCGCGGGTGGCGGGGTAGCGAACTGACGCCGAAAATATTGAAGCGCGAATATTGAAGTCAGTAATGACGCGACGGTACTGTACTGACTTGAAATCAATTTACACTATGGCAGTGCCAGGTCAGCACTGACTCGTCAGTGGACTGACGTCAGTTACTGACTCAATGTAAATCTGCCTTAAGATATAGAACATTACGGCGCCTCTATATATTTCTATACTCTAAGTGTTAAACACAATAAAGATTAATTGCAAGCCTGTGACGTAGTCTTATTTACAGTCAAGACCTGCACGCCAGCCCTAGCTGCAACATCTGGTTATAAACCAGAACCTAATATGGTGTCAGAAGTAGTGCTATCATCAAGAATAGTTACGAAGCCAAACCACACCACACGACAAGATGGCGGAAGACAAAAAGACTGAAGAAAAGAAACCTAAAGACAAGTCCGAATCTGCACATAGACTGCCTGCAAGCCAGTTACAGCCACTAAATATCAATGCTAATAACATGCCATTAGAGTGGAAAAATTGGATTACTCAATTAAAAATCTACTTCAGAGCTAACTTATTGGAAGAGTGCAATGACGCCAGAAAAGTAGCCATATCACTTCATTTTATCGGCAGAGATGCGCTCAACAATTATTTTATTCCTTTGGGCTAGACATAGACACAGTGAAGTTCGCAGACTTAGTGAAAAAGTATGAAGAACACTTCCTCCCTCAAATAAACATCACTATGGAGAGACACAAGCTGTTCAACAGGTGCCAAGGAGAGCAGGAACCGATCGACCAATATGTCACAGATTTGAAAAATATAGGAAATCAATGCGAATTTGGAACCTTATACGATGGTATCCTGAGAGACATCTTCAGCTGGAATTTAAATTAAAAAAATCAGTTCATAAAAGAAAGAATCCTTCAAGAAAAACCTAGTACATTGAATGCAGCTATACAGCTAGCCAAGAGTCAGGAAGCTTCGAAGATACAAGCAAAGTTACTAGAGAACACACCATCAGGACATGTTATCGCAGAAGTCAGCTCGAGACGGACAAAAGAAAAGTCTAACTTTAGGCAAGGCAGAGCAAGATCACACTCCACCAACAAGAAGTCAACTTGTGGCAAATGCGGACAAATTCATCGATTCAAGTGCCCAGCGAGAGGCGTGAAGTGCAAAAAATGTGGAATGAACCATTTTGCTTCAGTGTGTAGGACTTGTTCGGGGTTGGATTAAGATAGAGATAAAGGATGAGATAAGAGATGAAAGTCAGTTTAAGGTTAATAAATTCACTGTATTGTCTGTTTCCACAATTATAAGATTAAGATTAATTTATACTAGGATGAATGGTGGACGATATGGGATTATGAGTCACGCGCACGGTATGTCGCCGAATTACGTACTGAAGTATTGCGGTGTAAGTGCAATAATATAAATGATGGAAACATACTGAACGGGTGGCGCAATAATGATGACCCAGGTAAACGTGCTGTACGGTGGTTGACCCGTACATGCTCCCGGGGGCAAAGATAGCGTTTAGTGGGGTAAAGATGGAGATGAGATTTACAAGATGATAAACAATATTCAACTTATCAACTATATGATAGGGATAAGGATTAGTAGTGAGTGATTACAGTATTTCGAACAATTACAAGTAGTGTAGCAACTACTTATCTTAGATCGGGAAGGGAAAATACGCGAAAAACAGGGGACGAGGCCCTATCTTCTGTTTTTAAACACTCGCTAGATTTAGTAAGATTTTTGGGAACACTTTTCACGGATTGACTAAATTGCCCTTTTTCCCTAAGATCACAACTCTCACTCACTGCACTTTTCACTTTGATTAAAGATTGCCTTTTTTCCCTAACCGCACTACACACACTTATAGCACTCTCATTTCCGGAATGTGAAGAGGTCGCAGTAGATGCCTCTCCAGCAGGCACCGAGGGTTCTCGACGTGTTGACCGCCTGTGACGCCGCCAATAGTACACCGCCGCAGTTATCAGGATTCCAAAGATTAGAGCATACAAGACGCTATAAAGATGTACGTCGTGATGGGATATTTTATCACTCCATGGTTCAGTTTGTTTCATGATCTCAATCTTTTTCTGTATATCTTCAAATTGTCGCAATATTTCTGTGTTATTAGGATTAATTTCAGGAGATTCAGGGATAGATATGTTGAATATATGATTAATAGGTGATATTTGTGGCGCAATAATTTTTGCACCAATACTCATTTTGCTGGACAGTTTTTTATTAGAATGGACAACGAAATTGTCCGTCTTTATCATACAGCCTTCCTCCACATTCAACAGACCTGCATTCATCAATTTAACGGCGGTAATTTCGCCGTCACAGAGAAGTTTAAGTTTGCATTCATTGCAACATAAATAATAATATTTATTATCCGCTGTTAATTCCTTCCAACTATTTTTACAGTGGGTTCTAATGGTTTCACAGGTTCTTGTGTGTGGGATCGTTTCACACAAGCTGTGATCATCTTTTAAGATGTTTATAGGGTTTTTTGTATGACATAAAATCATTCCAGGATTTTGTCTTATGCAAGACTGGAAATCAGCATCAGTAAGGGTTACGTATGAGTCTTTTCTGAGGTTAATGGCAGCAAAACTTGAGATAACTTTCACGTGTATCATGTCGTGGTTCAATAATCGTGGGACTGGAATGAGATTAAAGATTTCGTAAAGGTCTCTTTCGATGAGGGGTATTCTTATTTCAATGATCAGGTACTTACTATAGTACTTAGTCCGCACTTTTATCAAGTTGTAGAGATCTTTGAGATTCAAATGGTTGACAGGAAGTGTCATGTCTTTGGGGATATGTGCGGATATAGAACTTAATTCCGTTCTCAGCTGTTTAGGAGATATCAGATGGAAGTCCAATTTTCCATTGTAAATATTAGTTACCGTATCAAGAATGGAGTCTTGTATTTTTCTGAGGCTATACAGTAAGTTATTTGCCGTCATAGCAGATGCTAAGAAATCGGTAACTAAAGTTATGTTCTGTACATGGCGTTGAAGATCTTGATAGGATTCTTTAAAGAAATTAAGCCTTTGATTTATCGATTTATGATGTTTGTTCGCAGCTTTCTCCATTCTTTTTATGAGGTTAAATTCGGCCTCTACGATTGAGGTTTGGTTTTTCCAGAGGTTATACAAATGTTTATCATTTTCTTTCAAAAGGTCGATGTCTTGTGCGTATTTCTCCGCAAAACGCTGATCTAGCACGCCAAATAAGCTGTTTGCGACGTAGCCTACTCCGTCTATTAGACCACGACGCCGGCGCCGCCGCTCGTCTCCAGTTACAAATGATTCATTCATTGTCAACATACTATCATAATGTTTAATTTCTTCGAACTCGTGCCCGAGTTGTAAGATGATACCGTTGCAAGGTGTGTGGTCTTTAATAGTGGAGCATAATGTTTCAAGATAATTGATATACTTTTCGAGTGCCGACGTGCCTTCTTTGTAGGGATATGTATCATAATAAACAATTAAACGCCAATCGTCTCTAATAAGATGCATGTTAGAGATTTTATCGAAATAAACGCTGTTGTTGCTCAAAGGGGTGAAACTATAAGATGCTTGAGATAGGTTTATTAGTGACAATAAGAATAGCGTTAACGACAGAGCTATAGTCGAGAAGGAGATACGCTTGGGATTTTTCTTCCTTGATGCTTCATGCTTAACCTTCGCGTCACTAGGAGGATTGTTGTCTCTGTCCGCTGGTAATAGAGATAGCTTAACAACAGGCCGTTTTAGGAAACCATTTTTGGTTTTAAGGGTAACGACTCTGACGTGTCCGTCAGAACCAGGATGCAGTTCTACTACACGCCCCAGAGCCCACTTCCCAGGCGGCAGGTTTTCATCTTTGATGATAACAATATCGTTGAGGCTGAGATTCCTTTGGGATTGTCTCCATTTAGCTCTAATGGACAACTGTGAGAGATATTCATTTTTCCACTGAACCCAAATATCTCTATAGATTTTTTGTACCAAGTGCCACCGAGTCCTAAGATCATTTTCTGTTTCAAAGATCGTTAAGGTAGGCCCACTTGCAAGAAAGTGTGCCGGGGTTAAAAAGTCTATGTCTTCGGGATCTTCCTTCAAAGAACAAAGTGGTCGAGAATTTAAACAACCCTCGAGTTGAGATAAGAGGGTGCTATATTCTTCGTAGGTGAGTTTTTGCTCACCAACAACACGCCTAAGATGATGTTTTAAACTTTTCACCGCAGCTTCCCAAAGTCCGCCCGCAGAAGGCCATGACGGAGCATTAAAATGCCACTCGATGTTCATTTCTGCGACGTTAGATAATGTTTCTTGGCTTGATAAGATTTCGGAGATTACTAAGATTTCTTGTTTTAGGATCTTGTTAGCTCCAATGAAGTTGGTTCCTTGATCACTGTAGATGTGCCCGGGAACTCCTCTTCTGGCTGACATACGTCTGAGCGCTGCAATAAAAGCCGACGCTGTGAGATCAGATACGAGTTCTAAATGTATGGCTTTTGTAACCATACATACGAATACTGCAACGTATCCTTTATATGTTTTGATGCCGCGACCTTTGTTTGCTTTCACCAAAATATGCCCCGTGTAGTCAACACCGGTATGATAAAAGGGTCGACTAGGATTTAATCTAGATGAAGGTAAGTCACCCATGAGTTGATGTTTTAGAATGGGATCGTGTCTCCTACACTTAACGCACGTTCTTAATCGTTTTTTTGTAGCGCGGTTTCCTCCAATTATCCAGTATTTCTGTCGTATAAATCCACTAGTCATTTTCACTCCACCATGGAATACTAATTTATGGGATTCGTCTATTATAAGATCAGCTAATTTAGTTTGATTTGGGATGATAATGGGGTACTTCGTTTCGGGGTCTAAACTCGAATGTTTTAGCCGTCCACCGACACGGAGTACTCCGTGGCTGTCTAAAATAGGATTGAGATTCAAGATCTGGCTTTTTTTGCTTAAAGATTCACCTTTTTCAAGTTGAGATATTTCTTTGAAAAAGTATTCTTGCTGCACATGTTTTATAAGCATTTCCGTCGCTCGTTTGAGGTCATGCAGGGTAAGATAGTTTTCTCGCTTCTTTTTGTAAATCAAGATGTCGTTGAATTTGTTTACATAGGCTAACACTCGAATGATTTTCTTGTAACTGCTGAATTTCTCTAATAATTGTTTTATAACGGAATTGCTAGAGTCAGCTGTAATAGTGTTTACTAGCTTTTTCTTTCTGAGATCTTCAGTTGTTTTATATAAGATGGGTTCAGGATTCTTTTCAGGATTGTATTGAGGTAACCAATCGGGTCCGTACCACCAAAGTGAATGATTTGCTAAATGGGATGCAGTCAGACTTCGGCTAGCGCAATCTGCGGGATTTTCTTGTGATTTCACATACCGCCACCTATTTTTTGCGATAACTTCGCATATCATTTTTACTCGATTGGCAACAAAGGGTTTCCATTTTTCTGGTTCACCATTTATCCATCCTAGTACTGCCATGGAATCTACCCAGCCATAAGCTTGGATTTTGAGATCAGATAGGGATGAGATTATTTTGGCCATAAGTTTTGATAATAAAAGAGCTCCACTAAGTTCCAAGCGAGGTATAGATTGAGATTTTTTGAGAGGTACTACTTTAGATTTTCCAGCAACAAGGGTTACGTATGTCTTGTGGTTTCTTGTAATTTTGCAATAAACGACACAAGCGTAGGCTTTGGTGCTGGCATCACAAAACCCATGAAGCTCAATTATATCATTCTCCATGGTTTGTATCCATCGAGGTATTTTAAATTGGGATATATAAGGTAAGTCGGCCTTTATTTTATTCCATTCCTGGGCAATATTTTGAGGAATTGGTTGATCCCAACCTAAATCCGTTTTCCATGTCTCTTGAAATAATATTTTGAGTTTTATTGTGACTGGTGACACCCAGCCCAAGGGGTCAAAGATTTTTGAGATTTCAGACAAGAATTGTCTTTTTGTTGGGATGCCTTCTGTGGCAATTTCTAATGGATGAAAGATAAAATAGTCTTCTTTTGGATTCCAGCGAAGACCTAAAGCCTTTGTAGATTCAGGCTGTTTAAAGTGAAATTCATCATCTTGAGGATTAATATGATCGTCTAGAAGTTCCGGCAAGTTCGAGCGCCATTTTCTAAGATTGAGGCCGCCTGACTTAAGAAGGTTTATCATCTCTGCTTTGAGATGTTTAGCAGCTGTCGCGGTATGAGCTCCATGCATGAGATCATCCATATAAGGGTGAATTTCAACAAGTGATTTTTATATGTCATTTCGGTGGGATTTTTTAATTTCAATGCTATCTACATATTTTTAGTGACAAATAAAACTTTAGCCTATTTTATAACATTGTGCGTGAGTGGACATCAAATTTCATCAAAACTTACATAAATATTTAAGGATGAATTTTTAAGAGTCCACTGAAATGAAAAGTGTCTACCGAAATGATAAAAATGACCACCGAAATGATAAACTGTGCACCGGAATGAAATAAATCCACCGATATGATACAGCTAAGAACAACCGTGCCGGGCAGCCAGGGTTCCGTACTTTGTTAGGTTTGATTTCCACAAATTTTAGATAAACACTGAGACAGGACAGTAGACAGTTATTTTAATATCATCATTAATATATAGATATTACAATTACTATTACATATATCATTCTTTGAGGTTACAATAACCTCAAAGAATGATATTATTGTAATATTTATTATGATATGAATGAATTGTTTCTTCACTTAAATAACCTTTGGTAATTTTTCTGGTTGTTGTTGTGTGAAAATGTTGGAAAACTTTATCGTAAATGCTGGTAACCATAAATAAATATTTTTGTTTGTTTATGAACTAATACTTGATATATTTTCAAAAGAGTGAACGAAGCGCGATAAGAAAGCTTAAAGTTTCTGATTAATATGATGGCTGCATTTGTAAGTTATGCCATTAATAGTAATACATAATGTGTACCCGTTGCACTAAGAGAAAAATGCTAGGTATAATTTAGTTAAATTGGTAACGAAACGAGAATAGTGTTTCTACAGGTATATAAGTAAAACTTCTAAAATTAAATCAACTCTTATATTTTATACTGGGAGCTACTACCCGATAATATCACCGTGGACTCGACAATATACTGTCATCAGCTTGACCGACTCCGTACAGAAATCAACAAAAAGCGCCGTGAACAAACAAAGATATACCTACTTCCTTCACGACAACGCTCGGCCGCACATAGCCAAAGTCGTTCGTCAGAGCTATTGGATTTTGAATGGGAGCTACTGCCACATCCACTTTACTCTCCCGATCTAGCGCCAACGGATTTTCATTTGTTACGCTCTCTCAGTAATCATATACAGGACAAAAAATTTGATGATAGAGCACAGTTAACAGATTTCCTCGAAAGCTTTTTTGCCTCACGGCTCCCAAGTTTTTACGCTGAGGGTATCCATGCTTTACCTAATCGCTGGAAATGGGTTGTAGATAACAACGGTGCCTACTATAAAGACAAGTAATTATAAATTAAAAATATAATTTAAAATTGTTTTGTTTATTTGCAACGCTCATTACTTTCCTACCAACCCAATATATACATGTAGGTACTAGCTACATAGAAATATGTGTATATTATATATCTTTAATCTTAAACACAAATATTACACAACAAATACACCCGAATAATCTAATATACACTTACTTACATTACAAAACTATGACTTTATATTTGATAAAGGATCTCTAAGACTTTATGGTTTTATCATTTCGGAGATACATTTCATTCCGGTGGACTGTGACACCGAAATGAAACTATTTTTGTCCCCATGTTACTGAAATGATAAACTTACTTTTTTGGCGGAAAAACCGCAAGCTTTGGGACCGCTGCGTTCGCGCCGAGAGCTTGAGCCGGATTGATCCGAAGTGAGGAAAGGTGAGAGGGGCGTAACAACGCAATGTTGACATGGATAATCTACTAAAACTTACTGTCCTCTGAAATGATAACTTTTTTCCAGACAAAAGTTGACTGCCTGTCAAATCCATGAGAAAGAAGATAAACAAACAAAAATAGTTTTATTTGATCGAATATATTATAATTTAATGATAAGAGAATTGATTTAAATCCATATTATGAATCTATTGGCAGGGGAGGGTATTTTATGAGCGGAATTGGGTTCAGGACAGGCCACCGTGATGATAAAATAACACTTTGTAATTTTTTTTTTTTGGTATATTAGAGGGTAGAAATCAATGATTTTTTTTGCCAAGGTAGAGAAGTACTTACGTTGTTGAGAAAAAATATATAAAATAAAAAACCAGCACATTGCACTACCGTTCTCAGGTTTGCCGTGTATTTTTTTTGCTTGCGCAATTCACCCATAAAAAGAGGTTTCTAAGATATCTGGAGCGCTGCTATTGGGATAACTTGGCCTTTCATCGATGGCAAGTTGTTTCAGTGTCATCATGGCCAGGAAAGGTGCCGCCTTTGTGCCGTAGGTGACAGTCGCTAGCTGATATTCTTGCAAAGGTTGGGATTGATGATTTCTCCAAATAATTTTCTGGAACTTTTGATGATCAGGATGTAGCCAAATGTTACGGAACATCTTTTCAATATCAGCGGTGAATGCGTATTTAAACTGTCTCCATTTTAGGATGAGACTTAAGAGGTCCTGCTGCAGGTTCGGCCCCCGGCACATAAGATCGTTGAGGCTGTGACCTGTTGAGGTTTTTGCAGAGGCATTAAAGACAACTCGTAGTTTTGTAGTTAATGACTCAGCTCGAAGTACGCCATGATGCGAAAGGTAGCAATCTGGGGTTACGTTGACATGTGTCGCTACGGGGATCATATGTCCGAGCTCTATATACTCGGACATAAACAATTTATAATCACGTGCCAAGTCTGGTTGCTTAATTAATTTCCTTTCTATTTGAAAGAATTGCGCAATGGATTTATTTTTAGATTCACCCAACTTTTCTTCAAAATTTTCTTTAAAAGGTATTTTCACGACATAGCTGCCGTCTTCACGCCTTGAGGTTGAGGATTGATAGAAGTCAATGCAAGCTTGATCTTCTTGAGATATTGATAAGGATTCGCGAATATCTTCCATTTCCCAGAACTGTTGGATATCGGTGAAATTGTTTAGGATCACATTACACTGAAATGTTTTACAGTTACCGCTTAGGATCCATCCCAGCTGAGTCTGCTGGGCAATGGGTAACATTTCCTCGGAACGGCAGATACCATCCAATAGAATTTGGGAATAAACGTCAGCGCCGAATAAGATATCAACTGGCCTACTTTTGTAGAATTCGGGATCAGCTAGGGTTATTTGGTTAAGAGCTGGCCAGTTGGGTTTAGTGAAGGTATGACTAGGCAAATTCTTGACTAGTCTTTTCATTATATATACGTCGGATTCGAAAGTGAAGTCATTAATTAACGACATACATTTAATAGAGATCATGCCCTTACAGCTATTTTCATTGTTTCCGATTCCAGCGATACGTCCAGTGCATTTTTGCCGACGCAGGTTGAGGAGCTGTGCAGCTCGTTCAGTAATGATTGAGGTCTGAGATCCCTGATCTAGGAGAGCTCTCATTCTTTCGTAAGATCCGTCAGCTGCTTGAAACTTGATAATTGCTGTCGCGAGGAGTATTTCTGTAGGATCATTTTGCATAGATACTAAGGTTTTCATATCTTGCTGAGGTGGAGATTTCGAAATAGTGGCCGTGTTCGGCCCCGATCGCGACGCATCTGAATTAGCATTTCTTGACGTAAAGCATTCATGTAAAATCGTATTGTGGTCTTTATTGCACTCTTTACACTTTAATTCCGAAAGGCATTTTCTACCTTCGTGATAGTGCAAACAGTTGACACAAAGGTTCAAATTTGCGATTGCGTTTCTACGAGCCGATGGATGCATTTTTGCCAGCATTTGGCAATTTTGTATGCGATGATCGCTTGCATTGCAAATACCACATTGTTTTCGTCTTTCGTTATTTTTCCGATTGGACTTTGCCGATTGCGAAAGACCTGGTTTGTCGAATAGGTATGATTTGAGGTGTTGTTATTCTGTTTGAAACGAGAATTAAATCCTTTTGACTGAGATTGCTGGTTATTAAGATAACCTTTCGATGATGAAGATGCGTGTTGGGATTGAGATGACTTTTGAATGAAGGGTTCTTGTTTCTTTCGTGAAGTTTCCAGCGACGTAAACTTATTCTCCAGAAACCGAAGGAATTCTTCCAATACTGGCAACTCCTTTGGAGATTTTAACGAATCTATATAGTCATCGTTGGTTTCAGAGTCTAATTTCTCCGCTAGGATACATACGAGGAAGGGATCCCAAGTAGATACATCGATTCCGAGATTTTTTATAGCGTTCACGCTTTCATACGTCGTATCATGGATCCGCTTGAGGTGATTCGCTGATTTTTGCTGAGATGTCGGGATATTTAGAAGTGTGACGTTGCAAAACAAGAAATGTAACTCGCAGCGACATCTTTAGCGGACAAATGGAATCACATTTGACAGAGCCCCTAGTTTAAACAACAGATGGCGCTAGAGATCGATCGTCTTTTTAAAACCTAATATATATTATCAAAAAAGTAGATGTAAATTAATTAAATCACACAAAAATTGCATAGAAGCATAAAGTTTAATAAATTTAAATAATTAGGAACATGTCGGAATCGAGAGTATATAGTCTGTGGCATGGAAGCTTCTCGAAAAGGACTTTATGACAGAGTGGAGAATTGTGGCGTCCTTTTGCACCGCAGAGGTCACAGAGAGACGAACAAATGATATTATAAAGGCACTTGTTTTTTCAACGGTGACCCGAAACCCGAGGGGTTTTCAAGTGCATTAAAAGGCTGAACCCTGTGAGTATTTCGTCCTCCATTTGTTTCCCATACTGAAAGTCCAAAGGCACATGTATTTGACTACGGAGATTTTGTTCCAGGTCTGGCTGTTTTACTAGCCTGGATACTTGAGGTCCGGGATTGATGAATGCTTGAAGCCATCCGGAGAACGTGCATCGTTCAGGTTTGGCTCGACGAGATTTGAGACAGTGTGGCCGTCCATGGTACAGGAAGGCCTTACCAATCCGAAACCTCGTTGAGGAAACATCGCCGTTCCAGGTAACAGCAATCCTGCTGGACTTCTCCCGTAGGCCGCGTCTGTTCGTGGGTGCCAAGGTTTTTAACCTGGGTGCCATGCCGAGGGATTCTGTTCCACTAATTGAGTAGACTAACTGAGTAGTCTTGTATTGAGAGAGACTTGAGCATTAAGTAAGTGCTACTTGAGCACTAATTGTGTAGTAATTGAGCTGCTATTAATTATTATGAGGGAGATGCATTAGACCTGTCTACTGGGTTTATTTTCATACAAAGTCTTTCCAGATAATAATGTATATATACCTTTATAAATTTACTTTCACACGGTTGGAAACTTTAGGTTTCATCTACAATCCATAACCCCTATAGTGGAGAACTGTGACGGGGCCGGGTGTGACAGAAGGTTTTTGAGATGAGATATAAAAATGCGACGCTTATTGTCATAGCGATGCGTAAGGATATTCCAACAAATGGGGTAGTTGTCTGAACTTATTTGAAGATGTTGGATTAATTTTTCTGGCTCGCCCTTGATCTTACTTTTCAGGAACTGCATTTTTTGGGCGTTCGATAAAGATGGATTACTGTGCACAGTTTCTGTAAAAAGGTCTTTGTAAGATATCCAGGACGTATAACTTCCTTCAAAGGTAGCTAATTCCATTTTTGGGGTCGATTTCTCAACATGAGCCACCGACCACATCTTTCGGTTAATGTCCCTTTTCAGAGTTTTATAATATTTCTCGTAGTTCGAGAATTGCTCGTCGTACTGGGCGTTGGAGCTGTTGAGCTCGTTATCCAGTTCCCAGTGTAGGGTGTCAATAGCTGCCCAACGAGTTTTTAAAGTTTTTAGGATGTCTTCAAACTCCCACTTTTCAGAGATTAGATTGAGATCAATGTCAGCAGCTTCTCTTGAAAATGCCCTAAAATTAGTAGCTTGCTTCTTCAAGAGGTCTTCTACATTTACGCTATCCTTAGGAGGATTAAGAGATGAGAGGTTCGAGGTTTGGGGTACTGAAGATGGTTGAAAAGTAGGGGGTTTCAAAACAGGGGTTTGCGGTCTGTCTGTGGTTGGCTTATAATTCTGAAGGGCTGTCTTAATATTGCTATATTTCACCTTCATTTGATCATACTGATCGGTAGTGAAATACGCATGAGATCTATCACTAAAGGATAACAAGTTCATATGATTGTTATGAAACTCCGTAAAATATTTCTCTAGGCTTTCTAATCGTCTACGTAGGTAGTCGGGGGTCTTCCGCTCTGCTCCATCTTTCTTGAAGTTGGAGTAAATTCTATCTATGCCTTCAATGATTTGCTGTTGAGTAGCTAAAATGTCTTCCATTGTAGCCATAGTAAAAGTGAGAAGAAAGATACCTTACTTGTAGGGTTTCTTCGGGTTCGAACAGGATCGCAGGATGAGATGAGTGGCGCCCTCCCTCCTAGGCACTAGGATTTAATAAAGTCGCGAGATGAGATAAAGTGGCGCCTTCCTAGGCACCGGGATTGACCAAGATCACGAGATGAGATAAAGTGGCGCCTTCTTAGGCACCGGAACTGACCAGGATCACGAGATGAGGTGGCGCCTTCCTAGGCACCGGGATTGACAAGGATCAAGAGATGAGACAAAGTGGAGCCTTTCTAGGCACCGGGATTGACCAGGATCACGAGATGAGATAAAATGGCGCTTTCCTAGGCACCGGGATTGATTAGGATCACACACTGTATTTTCCAAGGTTTCTAATTACGTATAACGAAACCGGTAAAACGCACACACAAAAGTACAAAGCACAAAGTTTTGCACACGCGTTTCGGTCCCGCTAACGTGCTCGAAGGACCAATGTTCGGGGTTGGATTAAGATAGAGATAAAGGATGAGATAAGAGATGAAAGTCAGTTTAAGGTTAATAAATTCACTGTAATGTCTGTTTCCACAATTATAAGATTAAGATTAATTTATACTAGGATGAATGGTGGACGATATGGGATTATGAGTCACGCGCACGGTATGTCGCCGAATTACGTACTGAAGTATTGCGGTGTAAGTGCAATAATATAAATGATGGAAACATACTGAACGGGTGGCGCAATAATGATGACCCAGGTAAACGTGCTGTACGGTGGTTGACCCGTACAGGACTGTTCCCGTTCAACTCATTGCCAGTGATATTCATCAAAACAATGAAGATGACAATCTCTATGTAGGGTCTATACATATAAATACAGTAAATTCTAAATCTTGGAAGATAGATTTACTCATAAATAATAAACATGTAAACTTTATTTTAGATTCAGGGGCAGACACTAACATTTTATCATACAACACATTCAAACAGATAGACATTCCACATGAGCTACTTCACAAAAGCACACAAACACTCTCTACTTTTAGTCGTGAAATTATTCCCACAGTGGGTCAGTGTCAATTGACGGTTAAACACAATGGCAGTGACAAATACGTTATTTTTCATATTGTTGACCTGAATTTTCAAAACATTATAGGACGCGACACATGCACGACGCTCAACATACTTAAGAGGGTTTACAAGGTAGGTTATACACCTCAATTTCCACAGGAATTGACAACCGGAATAGGTTGCATTAAAGACGTCACAGTGGACCTTAAGCTGAAGGCAGACATCACTCCAGTCATTGCAGCATGTAGACGCATCCCTTTTCAACTTCGGGATTCCGTAAAAGAGGAACTACAACAATTGGAACAGCAGGGCATCATACAACCCCACCGAATGTGTCACCACGTTGTCGTCGTGGTGGGGCTTGAGCGTCTCAATGATCTTGCGAGCTTTCCCGGTAGAGCCACTCATGCCGGAAGGTCGCAAGTGAGGGATCAGACCAAGAGAGACACACGCTTGCTCGCTGCTCTCTGGTACGCGTCTGATCATCAGACGTGACTGTGGGAGCAGCGAGCAGGTGGAGAGGTGAGGTGAGGAGAGAGGGCCCTGAGAAGGGGCGGAGCCAACAGGGACCGCACCCTTAAAAGGAACAGCATGAAAAAAGATCTTTGCAAAATGAGTCCCCAGGTGGGTCCCGACTGCTCAGCGGTTGGGGAATCCCACCCCGCTTCGGCGGGCTGCCCTCCGTACTCTGGGGTGGGCAACAAAGACCTTCCGCTTGCCAGTGGCAACAAGAGCCGAGGAGGCTCAGAGTCATCGTCGTCATCCAGATCCGCATCCTTCAAGGAGCTGATGGCGCACGAGTTTGAAGAGGAGGGTTCGCCTGAGCGCCGGGGTGGTGCGGAGTCGGATTTCGGCTCCGCGCCAGACCTAGTAACGGTCAGCTCGGCGGGCTCCGAAGACGGAAGAGGGGGGGCTGCTGCGAAGAACGTCAAGTTCTTCCGCAAGCGGCCCAGACGGGAGGATGACCAGGAGTCGTCCTCCGAGGGCGAGTTTGCCTCCGCCCGCAAAATCCCCACCGCAAGGCGGGGCAGGGGCAGTGAGGCAGGGAGGGGGCTGGCTCCCTCTACCCGGGAGGTGGAGCGTCGGGCCGAGAGGTTGGCGGGGGAGGGGCGTCGCCCTGGAGGGAGCGGTCGCAGGGCTTCCTCTACCCTTCCGCCTCTTCTCGACTCTGACGACTCGGAGTCCCCGGGGGAGGTACCCCCCACCGCCGAGGAGCAGAGGGCTCAATTTGAGGAGATTGTGGAGGCCGCGATCCGCGCTGTGGCCTACAAGAGGAAACAGTCCTCGAAGCGGGAGGCCATCAGCGCGGCCAAAGCCTCCATCCTGGCGGCAGCGGCGGCCAACGTCGGCGGGACAAAAGAGGCCAAAGAGGCGTCCGAGTTGCGGGCAGAGGTCGCCCGCCTCGCGGTTCTTACGGAGTGACTCGTTCGGGAGAATGAGTCGCTCCGGAGGGACCTTGCGGGGATGGCCAGAGCGGCCTCTGTGGAGCTGCGAGGGGGACTGAGTCCGGCAGCGCCGGAGGGGGGCCAAGTGCTGAGCCAGGTGCGGGACCTGGTGCGGTAGGAGCTGGCTCCCTTCCGGAGGCAGTTCTCCGTACTGGAGGGCATGGTCCGGCGTCCCCCGTTGGCGGCGGCACAGGGGCCCCCGGGACAGCGAAAGGCGGCTTCGTACGCAGCCGCGGTGGCTGCTGGCCCGGGAACGTCCGGCCAGGCGAAGGCCAAGGAGGGAGCCGCGCCAGCGCCTGTGACGCCGGCACCTGCGACGCCGGCGACGACCAAGTCGGCCCCGGCGAAGAGGGGAAGGAGGAAGGCTGGAAGGGGAGCGGCTAAAGCTGCTGCGCCAGTGGCGCCGCAGCCGCCCCCACCCCCAACCTCGGACCCTCCTGCGGCCGAGGCCGGATGGCAGGTTGTTGGAGAAAAGCGGCAGGCCAAAAAGGCGGCCAAAAGCAAGGCCAAGAGGCAGCGGCGGAAGGCCAACGCCATCGCGGTGAGGCTCCGCGCCCCGAAGTCCGCGGCTGTAGTTTTAACACTGCAGCCGGAAGCGGAACAGAGGGGCGTGACGTACCTCGCCCTTATGAAGCGGGCGAAGGCGGCGGTGAACCTCCGGGAGCTGGGCATCACCGGGGGCATTGAGATCAGGAGGATCCTGACCGGTGCCCGGAAGCTCGAGCTCGCCGGAGCGGAGAGCGGCCTGTTCGCGGACGCCCTGGCCGAAAGGCTGAAGGCGGTCCTCCCCGCGGACGAGGTCCGAGTGTCCAGGCCGACTAAGTGCATTGATATGCGCATAGTGGGCCTGGATGACTCCGTGACGGAGGAGGAGGTTGTGGCCGCCGTCGCCAGGACTGGGGGGTGCTCTGCCGAGCTTGTGAAGGCGGGCACCATCCGTCCTGATAACACGGGCATGCAAACCCTTGTGGTGAGCTGCCCCGTGGCGGCGGCCAGAACTCTATCGGAGGGACGAAGGCTCTTGGTGGGGTGGGTGTCTGCGCGGGTAAAACTGCTGGAACCCAGGCCTCGGAGGTGCTACCGCTGCCATGTGGGCAACCACACGGGAGCTATGTGCCCCTCGGAGGTGGACCGCAGCGGACATTGTTTCCGCTGTGGTCAGCCCGGTCATCGGGCCGGCTCGTGCGAGGCCACGCCGCACTGCAGTGCATGTGCGGCTGTTGGCAAGCCGGCCGAGCACTGGGCTGGGGGAAGGGCCTGCGCGCCATCCGCCCCGACCAGGGGCAAGAGGTCCGCCGCCGCCGCCGCCTCTGCCGCCGCCTCTGCCGCCGCCGCGGCTTCCGTCGCCGCCACTGCCGCTTCTGCTGCGGGTGCTGCGACTCCCAACACTCGGGAGGGTGCTGAGATGGAGTGCCAGTAATGGTCCCATTTCGGCCCCCTCCAGAGGCAAATCGGCCGCTGTGCTATTGCGCAGTGGCTGATGCCTGTGGACGGTGAGCGTGGGTGGCTCGCCGTCCGATACCAGGCTGAGTCGACGACGCGTTGTGCTTCACGCGCGCCTCAAGGAGCCGTCAGCACCAGGGAAGGAGCCCCATAGGTGCCTGCTAGGGTTGCGGAATTTGTTTGAAAGAGTTACCGCGGCCCTGGAACGCAAAGGGCACATGGAGGAGCACGGGTGGGTTTTAGTCAGTAAAAGTCTGACACTCCCTACCGCTCCACCCAGGGCGGGAGGGGTCATTTGATGATTTTCCCATCCAAAAAAAAAAAAAAAAAAAAAGGGCATCATACAAAAAGTCGAAGAGAAGAGCCTACTGAATGGGTAAGACCAATTGTTCTTACAAAGAAAAAGAATGGCAAAATTAGGTTATGCATTGACCCCCGTAAATTAAATGAAGCCTTAATGAGACCTCACTATCAGTTTCCAACGATAGATGAGATAAAGTCAGAACTGTCAGGAGCCAAATATTTTACAACCCTAGATGCTAACAAAGGCTTCTGGATGCTGAAATTGACAGAAAAATCCTCAAAACTGTGTACATTCATAACCCCTTTTGGGAGATATAGGTTCACACGTTTACCTTTTGGTATTAGCTCAGCTCCAGAAATCTTTCACAGCATCATGGTCAAAAAGTTCAGTGATATCAAGGGTGTAAAAATTATGATGGATGATTTATTAATATATGGTAAGACTTTGGAAGAACATAATGAAAGACTACAGAAAGTCATTGACAGAGCCTGCTTAATTAATTTAAAATTTAATGAAAAGTCAGTAATTTGTGCTACAGAGGTCAAATATCTAGGCCATATTTTCAGTCAGGATGGAGTCCATGCAGATCCAGCAAAGGTAAAAGCCATATGCAACATGCCTAGGCCAACACACTTGACAGAATTACAAAGATTTCTTGGCATGGTCAATTTTCTTGGTAGTTTCATTAAAAATCTCTCACAAGAAATCTCACATTTAAGACAATTGTTGTCAAAACAAAATGAATGGGTATGGACTGACCAACATGAGTCAGAATTCAATAATATTATAGAACTGATCACATCGTCACCTGTTCTCACATACTATGACCCAAATAAAGAAATTACACTGTCAGTAGATGCTTCTAAAGACGCTTTAGGATCAGTCATTTGTCATGAAAAACAACCAGTCGCTTTTGCATCTGCATCACTGACTAAGTGTCAACAAAACTATTCCCAAATAGAGAAAGAACTTTTAGCAATTCTATTCGGCTGTACTAAATTTCATCAGTACATTTATGGCATGAAAGTCACAGTGGAAACTGACCACAAACCACTGATTACACTTTTCAAAAAAGCATTATTTGACATACCCCCTAGGCTACAAAGAATCATGCTTATTGTTAGATTACAACCTTATGATCTAAAAGTGATATATAAACCAGGACGCTATTTGTATATTGCAGATACACTGTCAAGAGCAGCATTACCTGAACAAGCACTCTCAGACATAGATGAAGACCTTGATCTACATGTAAACATGGTATTGTCAACTTTAACAGTGAGTAAAGAAAAGTTACAGGAAATACAAGAAAACACTTTTAAAGATTCAGTTCTGTCTCAATTAATTCACTATTGTCAGTCTGGTTGGCCTGAACATAAAAAGTCTGTCAGTCTGCAGGTCAAACCTTATTTTTCTTTAAAAGATCAATTACATGTTATTGATAACATGTTGTTCAAAGGAAATTGCATAGTCATTCCTAACTCAATGAGAGAATACATACTTAAACTTGCACATGAAGGTCACCAAGGCATAAACAGTTGTATACGCCTTGCTAAGACTACAGTTTACTGGCCTCATATGGATAGTGATATTGAGAAATATATATTACAGTGCCACACATGTCTTACTTACCGTAGAAATCAATCTAAACAACCTATAATGCACCATGAGTACAAAACATTGCCATGGAATAAAATAGGTATAAATATCTTTGAGTTTGATAACCAAAAGTACCTCATTGCAGTGGACTATTATTCTAAATATATTGAAATTGCTTTGCTAAGAACAGATTCAACTGCTAAAACTTTAATTGTACACTTAAAATCTATCTTTGCCCGACATGGTATACCAGAGACCATGAACTCTGACAATGGTCCACCATTCAACAGTAAGGAGTTCAAAGATTTTACCACTGATTGGGGAATAGTTCACACCACTTCAAGTCCATACATGAGCAGATCCAATGGAATGGTAGCAAGAGCTATTGGTTCTATTAAAGCTATGCTTAAAAAGTGTCAAGCAGACAACTCAGATCCTTACTTGGCTTTACTCATGTACAGAAATACACCAAAACAATCTGGTTTTTCACCTTCCCAACTATGTATGTCTAGAAGTCTACGCACTAAACTACCTACCACTGACGCTACACTATCACCTAAAATGTTGATATGAACAAGTTTAAACAAAACATAGAAAAACAACAATTAAAAACAACACTTTATTATAACAAAAACACAAAATCGCTTCCTACAATAGACGTCGGTGATAAAGTTTATTTTAAACACAAGCCAAACAGCACTTGGACTCCTAGTATTGTAACACAGAGAGATTCTCTTCCTCGTAGCTACATAATCTCGTCTCCTCAATGATCATTTCGTAGAAACCGCGAACACATCTTGAAACCAGCTTCATACACAACTCCGACTGTAGAAGTACCTGAAACAAAAAACACAATTAATACACAAAATAACACACAGAATAATGACTTCAAACCTGGAGAACCGTACAGAACACGTTCAGGACGCGCTGTTAATAGACCTAGTAGATATTCTGACTAATTAAGATAATTTATTTTATGTAAAAACAAATTTCTTTTCAGCCTTTTGTATTGTACAAAATAATAGGGTAGTTGACTAAAAAAATCTAATTAGTCCGTCAGATAGATTTCCAAAAAATATTGGACACGTATTTTTTCTTTTTTCACGTAAACAAAAAATGAAGACGATACAGAGCGTTGAAAACTCGTGTGACGTCACTCCTCGCTACAATTTTTACCGAGCCGTAACGTCACAAGCCCCCATTCCTGATCTTTGATGCTTTGTATCTTCGTCAGTTTTTATAGATTTGATAAAGGAAAAAATACGTGTCCAATATTTTTCTATAATCTAACTGACGGACTAAACATAATCATATATTTTTTACTCAGGAAACATCCCTATTGTCAGTCAGTCTTTAAATGTCAATGTCAATATGGTTGTCATAAACGTCAAATAAGTTGCGTTCCGTTTCATGATGTTGTAAAGGTTTTGTGGCCTGGCTACTGGTCATTTGAATATTATTATTTTTTTTAATAAAAGAAGGGTAAAGGGTACTCACGTTTTTATTCAGTTTTCCGGTCATTAAATCTTCGTTAGGATTCTGTAAACTGCATTTTAATGTGTAAGAGCATTTCAATTTTTTAAAGAAGGGAGATGTTAGGTGCACCGCTCTATTACTCTAGTGTCTATGAGAGTTGTCACTTTCTCTTTGGTCTCACCGCGCCGAGCTGCGCACATGTATCGTGTTAAACACAATAAAGATTAATTGCAAGCCTGTGACGTAGTCTTATTTACAGTCAAGACCTGCATGCCAGCCCTAGCTGCAACATCTGGTCATAAACCAGAACCTAATACGGATCATCACGCCGTAGGTTTAAAACTTCCTCAAATTCAAATAGCCAAGTTTGACGGTGCTTATTTTCGGTGGTTGGAATTTCGGGACACGTTTGAGAGTTTGATACACAAAAATGACCGTATAACACCAGTCCACAAATTTCATTATCTTATTTCTTATTTAGAAGGTGATGCTGCCCCAATTATTTCGAATCTTGAGGTTTCTTCCGCAAATTACTCGGAGGCATGGAACCTGCTTTGTAGTCGTTATAACAACAAACGAATTTTAATTAATCATCACTTAAATTCACTATTCAACATAAAGCAGCTTTCACGCGAATCAGAGAGGTCGTTGAGATTCATTGTAGATCACGTCACGAAAAACTTGCGTGCTCTGGCCAGCCTGGGACAGCCCACGGACAAATGGGACGTTCTCATAATTTTTATGTTATCTGCAAAGTTAGATGGCCATACTTTAGCTAAGTGGGAGGAATACAGAAATAATATTGATGGTGATGCGCCAACATTAGAACAGTTTTACAAATTCATGATAGACCGTGCAGACGTGCTGGAGGCGTTAAATCGCAATAAACACGATAGCAATCTGCCTAAGACTCAAATGGCTAGTTCACGTAATAATTCTGCCACAAATAATAATAAACATAGTTCAAATACTTATACAAAATCATTTTCTTCTTCAAACTCTAAAGTAAACAAAACTAAAGAATTTTTATGCATCGTTTGTAATGATAATCATAGGATTTATGATTGTCCCTCTTTCAAAGCAAAGGGAATAAAGGATAGAATGAATGATGTTAATAAATATAAGCTGTGTGTCAACTGCCTTAGGCAGGGACACCACGTAGGTGCATGTCGCATGGGACCGTGCCGCGAGTGCAATAAAAGGCATCATACGTTGCTGCATCTCCCTGCTGCATTATCGAATAACAATAACCTGGCAGTGGTAGATGAACCATGTGATAATAGTTCCGAAACCATTGCTAGTTTTTCAAAACGAAATTCAAGCCAAGTTCTTTTGTCAACCGCTATAATAGAAGTCTTGAATCCACTGACCCAACAAAGAGCAAAGGTTCGAGCACTGCTAGACTGTGGAAGCCAGTCCTCGTTCATTTCTAAAGCATTAAAGGATAATATTTCTTTAAAAACATTCCCAATTGACTCGCTAAAGGTCATAGGAATTGGTAATACAGTTTCTTCTCAAATTGCCGAAAGTTGCAATATTACAATTAGTTCGCTTAACACTCAATACAGCGCAAATTGCTCATGTCTTGTTTTAAATGAATTAACCGGTATAATACCAAAATACCCTGTTAATATTAATACATTAAATCTACCTAAAGACATCGTGTTAGCTGATCCTACGTTTAATCAGCCAGCACCCGTAGACGTCTTAATAGGTGCTGATTTGTTTTGGGACATATTGGGCAACGAACAGCGTTCCCTTTACCCACAAAATACAAATTTAAGGTATACGCATCTAGGCTGGATAATATCTGGTCCTATATATTCAACCGTTACCAATGAAACTACTTTTTGCAATCAAACAAGTTTAGATGCCGTATCAAATCAGATTGACATTGAAAGTTCAATGGCCAAATTCTGGGAATTAGAAGAGGTTCCTACAAAACGTATAATGAGTGAAACTGAAATGGCTTGCGAATCCCACTTTATCACTCACACACGTAGAGAAAAAACTGGTAGGTTTTGTGTAAAACTGCCACTTAAGGACACTCCAGACTGCCTGGGTGACACGTACAAACTTGGCAAAAAACGATTTGATTATTTAGAAAAGCGGTTCAGGAAAAACCCGTTGTTAAAAATTGAATATTCAAAATTTATTAACGAATACGCTGAATTAGGGCATTGCTCATTAGTCAAGGACGAGCAAAGCATAATTTATTATTTATGTCACCATGCAGTACTAAAACAAGAAAGCGAATCAACAAAATTGCGAGTTGTTTTTGATGGTTCTGCGGTTTCTACATCAGGATATGCACTAAATGACCTATTGATGGTAGGCCCGACCCTTCAGGATTCTCTTTTTGCCATATTAATACGTGCCAGGCAATACAAGTATCTCTTAACCGGGGATATTGAAAAAATGTACCGTCAGGTACAGGTAAACAAAGAAGATCGTAGTTTGCAATTTATTCTATGGCGAGAAGACGAATCACAACCCATCAAAACTTACGAGTTAAATTACTAATTACTTAATTAAATAATACTATTACTAATTACTCACTTATGGTACTGCAAGTGCCAGTTTCCTTAGCACGCGTTGCCTTTGGCAGCTGGGTGAGGAACAAAACGACGAATGTATTAAAAATATAATACAAAAAGATTTTTACGTAGATGACCTCATAACTGGCGCGAATGATGAGCACGAATTACGTTTTATACAAAAACGTGTTTCTGACGCATTAAAAGATGGTTGTTTTAATTTAAGAAAATATAAGAGTAATAATCCATCAATATTTGAAAATTTGAGTATAAATCATGAAGACAATTTAACAATCAGTGAGTCTTCGAACACTCTTGGTCTTGGATGGATTCCCTCCAGTGACACGTTATATTTTCCAATTAAAAACTTCGTGCTTGACCAAGGTGCAGTCATTACAAAGCGATTTGTTATGTCTAATTCATTTAAAATATTTGACCCGTTAGGTATCCTAAGTCATTCAAGGGTTCATTAGAAAACCAGCGTCAGACAGCATCAGTCTGTCTGGCATATCGCTGAAATGGACCTTTTTAGTGCAGCCGTGAGACACTCACTAAGTTTTTGTCATACTTATATCTTTGTTTGTTTGTTATTTCCATGTACCGTGTGTGTTTCATGTATGTGCTAAATAAATTTTATTCTATTCTTCTTCTATTTTTTATTCTAAGTCCTGTGATAATTCAGCCTAAAATTATATTGCAAAAAATGTGGCAACAAAAATTAGATTGGGACGAACCAGTTCCAAAAAATTTGAGAGACGACTGGATAAGGTTTACTGAAAATTAATGTGGTTAAATAAATTTAAAATTCCTAGGTTAGTTCTATGTGACAAACCAGAATTAATAGAATTACACTTTTGGAGGTATGCGGAACAGAGAGTAAAGTCCCGCAAACCTCCGTTGAAAAGGGAGGATCCTCCGGCCAGACGGGTTGTTATGTCTGGTGGGCAACTGCCCGATAGATGATTTCGGGCTGTCGTATATGTTCTAATCGCGCGGAGAACTTTGATTGCGCGATGCAGGATTAGTTCTTATGTGGCGCCATAGATGTCGCTACACACTCATTTAGTGATGCGTCTCAAAGTGCATATGGTGCATGTATTTATTTAAAATCAGTAAATTGTAATGGGGAAATTACGATTAAACTGTTATGTGCCAAGTCAAGGGTGTCGCCTTTAAAACCCACCACAATACCACGCCTCGAATTATGCGCTGCATTATTATCCGCCAAGCTTTGCAAATCTGTTACAGATGCTCTTCGGTATAGGCCGGGAAATATCGTACACTGGACCGATTCCAGCGTAGTTCTAAGTTGGATAAATAGTGATCCTACGAAATTAAAAATGTTTGTAGCCAACCGTGTCTGTGAAATACTTGAGTTAACTAAAGCGCGTTCTTGGCGTTACGTCCCTACTACCATGAACCCAGCAGATTTAATTTCTAGGGGAGTGGATGCAAAAAAACTTATTGCCTATGGACTTGTGGTGGTCCGGCCCTAGCTTTTTGCATAAAAATGAAAGCTATTGACCCGTCTTAAATGAATCAAAGCTGGACGAACTACCCGACGATACCCGAGCACACACTTCAATAATTAATGATCAGAAATATTTTATAAATTTTGATAACTTCTTCCGAAAACTTCAGAAAGTCGTTGCGTATATTCGAAGGTTTATATTTAATATGAAACACCCCTACAATAGACGGGTAGGCATGCTTTCACCAGAAGAGTTATTGGACTCATTTCATTCGCTGTGTCTTATCGCCCAGCGTGAGTCATTTTCTATCGAATACGAATTACTTACAAAAGGTAAACAACTACCGGCTAGGAGTAAAATTTTATCATTGTCTCCGTTTATAGATAATAACTTGATTCGCGTCGGTGGCCGTATAGATGCGTCCACATGTAACTTTGAAATAAGAAATCCGATACTCCTGCACGCCTCTCATAGATTAACAAAATTATATTTCACAAATGAGCACTTGGTGAATCTACACGCAGGTCCGAATTTGTTGCTAGCGACAATTAGGCAAACAGTCTGGCCTGTAAATGGCAGGCATCTAGCTAGGCGCACAGTCAGCAACTGTGTGCGATGTCGACGAATAAGTGGCAAAACGTTATGCCCAAAAATGGGTAACTTACCACCTCAGCGTATGAACCCGGATTTCCCATTTCTGTCCGTCGGTTTAGACTTTGCTGGCCCCTTTTTTATTTTAAATCGCAAAGGCCGTGGAAGTCGCGTTATAAAATGTTATATGTGCATTTTTGTGTGTTTACGTTATAAATGTATTCATTTAGAGGTAGTTAGTGACTTGTCTAAGGATGCATTCGTAATGACTCTCAGGCGTTTTATTGCGCGTAGAGGAAAACCAATTGAAATATTTAGCGACAATGGCCGTAATTTTGTCGCCGCCGCAAACGAGATAGGTAGCTTTCTAAAACAAGGTGATGAACTTATAGCTGATTTTGCTGGTCAACAAGGTATTAATTTTAAATTCATACCAGCTTACGCTCCTCACTTCGGCGGCATCTGGGAAGCCGGCGTCAAGTCAGCTAAATATCATATCAAACGAGTCATTGGCAATTGTCATTTAACATTTGAGGAAATTACAACTTTGTTTGCGCAAGTGGAGGCGATACTCAATAGCCGTCCCTTGTGCCCCTTATCATCCTGTCCTGACGACCTACTCTCCTTATCCCCAGGGCACTTCATCATTGGTCGGCCGTTCACTGCGCTACCGTCACCAGCCCCGGAAAATAATGATACTAACCAAAGAAATAGATATAAACGTCTTGAACAAATAAGGCGTCAGTTCTGGCAAAGATGGCAGAAGGAGTACTTGTCAGAACTTCAACAACGGAAGAAATGGTGCAAAGACAACGCTCAACTCAATGTAGGTGACATGGTGCTCCTAGCTGATGATAGCAGTCCACCACTAAACTGGCGTCTGGGACGAGTTCTTCAGCTATTTCCTGGACCTGATGGAATTACGAGAGTTGCGGAAATCAAGACTGCCCGAGGCTGCGTGCGACGTCCTTTCACCCGCCTGTGCCCGCTGCCAACCGCTGCAGAACTGAAGGGTTGAAAACCAAGTTTCCAACGGCCGGGAACATGTTGCGGCGCAGCGCCTGACGCTTTGGAATAGCTACAGTCGCACGTCGATAGATCTCTGCGCTATTATTTTAGTAGGCGTTTACTAATTAATTTTATTTGTTAAAATCATTGACTGTCAAGTCAGTCTACAGACCGCATTCCTACTGTACGCACGATTCTCTTCAATAAACCTCTTTAACTGTAATTGGACTTTAACTAGCCCCAGTGTATAGTCAAAATATACACCTCCGAATACTTTTTTTCGTGAATAAAAATGTATACATCATGCACCAAAATATTGCAAGACTCCTAGCAAAATCTGACATGCTCACAGTATGTCTACATGAGTTAATAGAAACAAGTATACAAGTGGACATATTATGTATCACGGAACATTTTATGATGGATGGCTATGAAGTTCACCTCAATATACCTAACTACTGTTTAGCTGCATGCTTTAGTCGTAAGGAAAATAAAAGAGGTGGTGCTTGTATACTCATAAAAAATGGGCATCAGTGGAGAGAATTACCGAAAATAGCTAAATTATCTGTAACGGGTATTTTTGAATGTTGCGCCATAGAACTTTTACATTATAGGATTGCAATGGTATGTATTTATAGAGTACCAAATCCAAAGAATTTTGATGAATTTATGAGTAGGTTAGAGATTTTATTACGTACTTTGATGAAAAAACCATTTAAGAATGTTGTACTGGCGGGTGATTTTAATATAGATATATTGAAGAAAAGCAAACAGAGTCTAGAATTTGAGAATTTATTACTAAATTTTAACTTAAAGCTATCTATACGTCAACCTACTCGTTTAAAGAGCAAGACGTGCATCGACAATTTTGCGCATAATTTTAATAGGTGTCGTGAAGCTATAGTTTTGGAACTGGCTTTGTCTGACCATACTGCACAACTACTCAATTGCCCTATTCGCACCGCAAGCACTTTAAATCATTGGCGGACCGCTAGACGGGACTATAGCAAAGAGAATATAGACAAATTTAAATCCTACCTCAATAGTCTGTCGTTTGCTGAAGTTTATGAAGCTACGGACCCAAACATTGCTTATAATGCCTTCATAGAAATATTTTCGTTACTATATACACAGTGCTTTCCTGAAACTCTTATCTCTGTAAAAGTGAAAAGAAGGCCTAGTTGGGTCTCTAATGGTATTAAAATATGTAGCAAAAAGAAACGTCAATTGTTATGGAAATATAGAAAAAAACCTACCGTTATAAATAAAAATAAATTTAACAGTTATTCTAAATTACTTAAAAAAATAATTAATTTAACTCAGAGAGCACAAAACATACATAAAATTAAAAAATCAAATAATAGATCTAAGACTACTTGGGAAATAATAAACCAAACAAAACTAAACATACCAAAAAACACCATAGACAAAATTCGACATAATAATTTATTTATTTATTTAAACTTCATGTACAATAGTGGTACATGGGCGGACTTAATGCAACAAGGCATTCTCTACCAGTCAACCTTTGGGTTAAAAAGACAACACTGTGGTAGGTGTACAACAAATAAATAAAATACAAAATATATTGAGTGGGAAAGAAATTACAAAATAATAAATATATATGTGTTTATATATAATACTAATAAAATACATATATGCTAAAATAATAAACTAATAAATATGATATTTAAAATATTGTTTTATGTATAAGAGAACTTATAATAATTATGACGAAGACCAAACTAAGAATGACAGGCTTGTAGTGTTTACGGATTTTACGCTTGAAGGAAAATTTAGACTCTGCCTTCTTGATGTCAAGGGGAAGCATATTCCGGAGTTTAATGGTAGAAATAGCGTAGGAATTAGACATAAACCCGGTGCGATGAGAAGGCATATAAAGAAGTAAGTTTTTGGAAGCTCGAAGGTTAAGACTGTGAGAACTGCCCAACAATTTGAAATATTGTTTTAAATAACCGGGAGCACACGAATCGTTCATTATAGTGAAGAGCATGCAGAGAGATCTGAGGGATCTCCTTTGACGGATAGGCAACCATTTAAGCTGAGAACGGCAGGAAGAAATATGATCATATTTACGAAGGCCAAAAATGAAGCGAATACAGTTGTTAAGAAGTCGATCCAGTTTGTTAAGAAGTTCTTGGGATAGATCAGAGTAGCAAACATCAGCATAATCAATAATAGGGAGCACAAGTGATTGGACCAAAGTGGTTTTAGTGCTTGAAGGAAGAAAATGCTTGAATCTATAGAGAGACCGCAGTGTGAAAGTTACTCTCTGGCTAACTTGGGCAATCTGCTTATTCCAACTTAACTTGTCATCAATGTATAGGCCTAAGTTTTTAACGTGTGGCGAGAGAGGGATGACGGTATTGTTAAAAGTAAGTGGTAGTAGTTTGCTGGTGTCCAAGTGACGTAGAAAATATGTACTACCAATAAGGATAGCCTGACATTTACTGACATTGACAGTAAACCCAAATCTGCTTGAGACCAGTCACTAATAGCTAGAAGGTCAGCATTCAGTAATGAGATACAGTTGTCCAGGCTTTCAATGTCAGTTTGCGCGTAGAGCTGTAGGTCATCAGCATACAGATGGTAAGAGCATTTGAGGATAACGGTAATAGAGTTTATGAATAAAGAAAATAAGAGTGGAGAGAGTATACCGCCTTGTGGAACGCCAGTTTTCAGAGTGCACTAGTCAGAAAAATTCTGATCAGCACGAACCGCTTGCTGACGACCACGAAGATAAGATGAAAACCAATCCCGTGCCAACGAAGAAACCCCAATTTGAGACAGAATAGCCAGGAGAACATCATGATCAACGGTGTTAAAAGCGTTGGATAAATCTATTAAAACTAACATCGTCAATCTTGAATTCTCCAGGCCATTCCTAACGTCTTCTGTAACCTTAAGCAAAGCTGTCGCTGTGCTGTGGCCAGGCCGAAAACCTGATTGGAAAGGGGATAGCAGATTGTTCCCAAACACAAAGGTAGATTGTTGACGCCATAAACGTCAATCTAATAATTTCCGCAAACCCGCATTTCGAAATTATAAAAAAATCTCACTAGGCTGACATTTGCCCCACCTTTTCCCCGCACCCCGCATGTCCTACCTTGTATAAAACCACTGGCACATCCACGCTGGCCCCTATATGTGCCCCGGCTGGGGGCCTTAGAATCTAAGGCAACCACGGGATTGCCCGGTTGAGCAGTAACCAGCCTTAATGTGCTGAACTGCGAGTAGTCCATTCAAAAAAAAAAAAAAAAAAAAACGCTGGCCCCTTTTTTTCCGACAAGAACCACCGCGGCGACAGCTCGCCACAGCACGGGGGCCCCCCCCGGACCGTCATCCTAGCAGAACCGCTGATTCCACGTGGACCATCGCCAGAGCCAAGGAGCCGCTGTATTCCGAGGTCAGTCCTATCCCACTTTTATTCCTTCCCTGGTGATGTCAGCCCGCGAGACGCGTTAAACCGCAACCGCTTTCAAATCCACCCAAATAATTTTTACACTAAATATAATTCTCCCCATTGTTTGGTTCGCCTTCGGCCGGATATACCTATACCGCTATTTATTGTAAAAAACCGCATTTTACGTAGGCTAGGTTCTATACCTTAACTACAACCGCTAATTTTATTTTTCCGCTACCGCCTCTTCACTCCCGCTATCTATAGTTTCGTACTGCACGAAAATATAATATACCTAAACCGCTATTTAGTGTGAAAAAAAACCGCATTTTACGTAGGCTAGGTTCTATACCTTAACTACAACCGCTAATTTTATTTTACCGCTACCCGCATCTTCGCTTCCGCTATCTATCGTTTCGTACTGCACGAAAATATAATAATTAGTGAACAATAGGTGTCTCGAAGTGAATCATTTGTGTTTAATCTGAAAATTCGTAATATATTTCGTTAATCAATTACGCTTCACCGCATTTTAACGCCTTTCTGCTAGGTACCGCCATCTTAGGTTTTATAAATTGCAAAAATGGAAAATATCGAAATT
Source organism: Hecatera dysodea (assembly GCA_905332915.2). Classification (NCBI taxonomy): domain Eukaryota; kingdom Metazoa; phylum Arthropoda; class Insecta; order Lepidoptera; family Noctuidae; genus Hecatera; species Hecatera dysodea. The sequence goes on along the minus strand of HG995306.1, from coordinate 3,558,347 downwards.
AAAATTCTAGAAGCCAAAAACCAAGCAATTTATGAACGTTTAACGTCGCTTTATGACACATATAAAAATGTTCCAACGTCAGGTGGACTTCGGTCCACGGAAGCATTCATGGCGGACACTGAAATTTTATCCACAATAAGGCAAGAATTCATGGCTAACCTTGATCAAATAAACATCCTTAACCTAAAACTAGATCCCAAATATAAAATAAATTACAATACTTTAACGGCGTTCGACGGTATCTATACTCGTTTGGAACGATCGAGGTCACTTGTCGCTACAGGTGGTCAGTCCGCGCAAACTGATAACGCCGCTTCTCAAACTAAGGTTTGTTTGAAACTCCCGCCTATACAGATTCCTACGTTTGATGGTAAAATGGAAAACTGGCCCGTATTTTACGAATCATTTAAATCCAATATTCATAACAATAGCAGCCTCACTGATTCTCATAGGGTTCAATATTTAATAGGTAAATTGTCGGGTACCGCTTTGCATTTAACCGCAGGAATAATACCGTCAGGCGATAATTATCAAGATATTTGGAACAGTTTAGTTAATAAATACCAGGATGTAAGGGCCCTAGGTTCTCATTATATTTCAAATATGTTTAATATGAAACCAGCCACAAATAATTCTGCATCTTTAAATACATTTATTGAAAGTTTTCACGCATCTGTTTTGGCTTTAGAACAATTACAAAATCCAAATTTAAAAGATTTCATTTTATTAAACTTAGCATTAAAAAAGTTAGATTCCACAACTGTGCATTTATTCGAAATGCATAAGCGCGATGTTGAGATTCCTTCTTATAAGGATCTTGTTGATTTTATTAAATCTCAAGCGAAAATACTAGACCGATCTGCGCCAACCACCTCGGCATCTAACAAAAATAATAATAATCGATCACCGCGTACAGTCCACTCATTCATTACCCGCGATAACAATAATTCTAAGCCCGCTTGTTTATTTTGCAATAAATCAGACCATTCGCAAATCTATTATTGTCCATCATTTAAATCATTAGACGCTAAATCACGTTTAGAATTTGTAAAAAATAAACGCGGTTGTGTAAACTGTCTCAGCACTACGCATACTGTTTCGCAATGTAAGTCTACCCACGTTTGTAAAATATGTAGTAAACATCATCACACTTTCTTACATTTAAATAAAAATGATTCTTCACCCGTTATTTCGTCTAATCCGTCTGATTCTCATCAGAACAGTGTAGTAAAAACGGAGTCATCTACCGTCAGTAATAATAATACGCTTTGCGCCTTTAATTCATCACGCCATACGGTTCTCTTATCTACTGCTCAGGTTTACGTAAACAACAATAACAATCAACATGTGTTAGTTAGGTGCTTAATTGATAACGCTTCACAAAATAATATTATTACTTCTGCCTGTTGCAAAAAGCTTAATTTAAACATTATTCCGCTTACAAATTCATTTATAAAAGGTGTCGGGTCTGCGTCCCGTCCTATTGATGGTTACGTAAACATGGTCATTAGCTCGAAAGATAAACAACATTCTTATTGCATAACCGCTCTTGTCGTTAATTGTATTACAGATAAACTGCCTAATATAAATGTTGATCCGTCTATAGTAAAACACTTAGTGAATTTGCCGTTAGCAGATCCTACGTGGCATGTGCCCGGGGATATTGACTTGCTTATTGGGGCACAATTGTACCCATTCTTATTATTAGGTAAAACAATAATATCACCTCCCGCTCCGTCAGCCATTGAAACCGTATTCGGGTACATTTTAATGGGTGATATACCCGCTGTTCGATACGATCGTAACCCTGCGTCCTCCGCGTTCAACACCGCTACTTATTTCACAACGTGTGAAAATTACTGTTTCATTTCGTTGGATGACTCGCTTCATAAATTCTGGAGTCTCGAGGAAGTTCCCGAGAAAACTTTTTGTAGTCCATCAGAGATTGAATGTGAACAACAGTACTGTGCTTCAATATCACGTGATTCTACCGGCAGATATTGTACCGCGTTACCTTTTTGTAGGGATCCAGATTCATTAGGAGATTCCCGTTCTGTAGCGTACCGTCGTTTACTTTCGTTGGAATATTCTAGATTACGAGATCCTGCGCTTCGTGCTAGTTATAACGAAATTATTCAAGAATATTTGGATAAAAATTATTTAACGGAAATAGTTTTCAATCCGACCGTGGATCGCGATAAGGGATACTACATACCGCATCATCCTGTTGTTAGGCAAGATAAAGTGACTACTAAGGTTCGCATTGTCCTCGACGCTAGTGCAAAATGTCATAATGGCGTGTCACTTAATGACATTCTGCACACAGGGCCGAATTTGCAGGCTGACTTATTTTTATTATTACTAAAATTCCACTTATTTCCAATCGCGATTACCGCAGATATAAAACAAATGTATCTTCAGATTACTGTTACTAATGAGCATCAAAAATATCAGAAAATATTATTCCGCTTTAATACCGCTGAGCCTGTTCGCGAATTTCAATTTAATCGGGTTGCATTTGGGCTTAAATCTAGTCCGTTCTTAGCCATGCGCACAGTGCGCCAGTTAGCGGCAGATGAAAAGCATCGTTTCCCACGGGCTGCTGCTGTAGCTTCGCAAGAACTTTACATGGATGACCTGGCTACATCCATTCCTTCTTTGGAAGAGGCTAAGGTTCTATCCAGCGAGCTTATCGCTTTATTTAAAGCTGGTGGTTTCGATCTTACCAAGTGGGCAAGTAATTCACAAGAATTGTTATCTACCGTTCCGCAATCCAACCGCGCTTCTATAAACTTTTCAGATAAGGATAATTTAAAAATTTTAGGACTTAAATGGATACCCTCAGATGATAACTTCACTTTTGCTACATCGGATTTAGATGAGACTTGTACCAAGAGATCTATTCTCTCCGCTATCGCTCGCTTGTGGGATATACTGGGCTTTGCTGCGCCAGTGGTACTGTTTGCCAAATTACTTATAAAGGAGTTATGGGATCTTCACATCGACTGGGATGACACTCCACCACAAGCTGTCGTATCGCGTTTTCAAAAATTTAAAGAGCAATTGCCTCTTCTTTCTTCATTAAAGATACCGCGTCACTTGGCCGTTTCTAATAACTGTATAATAAACATTGTTGGTTTCTCGGATGCGAGTATGCAAGGTTACGGCTGTGTCCTGTATTTACATGTCACTGATTCCGATGGGAACACACACGTACGTTTGGTGTGTGCTAAATCCAAGGTCGCACCTGTGAAAGTTGTCTCTTTAGCTCGTCTTGAGTTGTGTGCCGCTCTTCTTTTATCTAAACTTATAAAATTAATTAATGATACTTACCGCGCTCGCGTAGCAATCAATAATATATATGCTTTCTCCGATTCTAAAATTGCCCTCTCGTGGATTCATTCTTCCCCACATAGATGGAACATTTTTGTTAGTAATCGCGTAGCTAAATGTCAAGAAAATCTTGATTCGAAACACTTTTATCATGTTAGTGGTAAAGAAAACCCGAGTGATTGTTTGTCTAGAGGTCTTCTGCCTGAACAGTTACTATCACATGATTTATGGTGGCACGGCCCCAAATGGCTTCAATATCCCATATCAGAATGGCCTGTTACTCCGTTTACCCCTACCTCTTGTGACGAATTACCTGAATTCAAATCGTTAACACACAATACGTCCGCTTCTCTAGAATCAGATTTAATTTATACTATTTCACAGAAATTTTCATCTTGGAATAAAATCTTGCACATTTTAGTTTACATACTGCGATTTTTACGTATTATTATTCCACGCAAAGATTGTAAAAGTGTAATTACCGTTCCGGAGTTGAATAAAGCTGAAATGTACTTAATCCGTTCTGTGCAAAATCATCACTTTAAACAACTGTACACAGACATTCAAAAGGGTAATTTACGCTCGCCACTTAAACGTCTCGATCTGTTTATAGACGAAAACAACATCATTAGGATCGGAGGTAGATTATCTAATGCAAACCTTCCTTATGAAGCTAAGCATCCCGCTTTGTTACCTAAACATGATAACATTACTCATATTTTAATAGATTATTTTCACCGCGTTCATTGTCATACTGGCTCCAACCTTCTCAGTTCGCTGCTGCGCCAGAAGTACTGGATACTCTCATCTAGAAGCGTCATTAGGAAAAGAGTGCACGCTTGTAACTTTTGCTTTAAAACTTCTCCTTCAAATATAAGTCCAAAAATGGCCGACCTGCCTACTTGCCGCGTACAGGAATCGAAAGCTTTCGTACATACTGGTGTCGATTACGCTGGCCCAATTAAAGTAACATTATGTAGGCGGCGCGGTCAAAGAAGTCAAAAGGCTTATATATGTGTTTTTATATGCCTTGTTACCAAAGCAGTTCATATTGAACTGGTAACTGATGTATCTTCTGATACATTCATTTCCGCTTTTAAACGGTTTATATCTCGCCGTGGACCTGTGTCGTGTTTATATTCAGATAACGGAACTAATTTCGTTGGAGCAAAGGCTCAGTTACAGAACCTACTGTCTGATTGTTACCGCATTGAATGGAAAATGATTCCTCCCCGCGCTCCACACTTTGGGGGTTTATGGGAGTCCAACATAAAATCAATTAAAACCCATTTATACCGTATAATTGGTTCTCAACTTCTCACTTACGAGGAGCTTCTGACTGTTCTTATTCAAATTGAGGCAGTTCTGAATTCGCGACCACTCTGTCTTTTATCTGAGGAGCCGTATCCAGAACCTCTTACACCCGCTCATTTCATTATGGCCTCACCTTTAACTTCACTGCCTGTCGAGAATGTTCCCGATGTGGCGAAGTCCCTTAATTGTCGGAAACAATTATTAGACCAGATGGTGTGTAGCTACTGGAAGAGATGGCGTTCCGAATATCTTCACAATCTTCAGGTTAGACAGAAATGGTTAACTCAAGTAGACAATATAAAGGTCGGTACAGTAGTTCTTATTCATCAAGACGATATTCCCCCGCTACGTTGGCCAATGGGCATAATTACTGAAGTATATCCCGGCAGAGACGGCAATATTCGCGTCGCGCTAGTTAAAATGGCTACCGGGCACCTCAAAAGACCTATTGTAAAATTGTGTCCATTACCATCCCAATAACTTCTTATACAAACATAACCTCCAATTGCTTCTTTAACTTTAGTCAATAATTTATTTTACTTTAACATTATATACTCGTTTACTTTTGCTTTGAGAACACTGCGTATTCTCAAGGCGGCGGAGCATGTTGACGCCATAAACGTCAATCTAATAATTTCCGCAAACCCGCATTTCGAAATTATAAAAAAATCTCACTAGGCTGACATTTGCCCCACCTTTTCCCCGCACCCCGCATGTCCTACCTTGTATAAAACCACTGGCACATCCACGCTGGCCCCTTTTTTTCCGACAAGAACCACCGCGGCGACAGCTCGCCACAGCACGGGGGCCCCCCCCGGACCGTCATCCTAGCAGAACCGCTGATTCCACGTGGACCATCGCCAGAGCCAAGGAGCCGCTGTATTCCGAGGTCAGTCCTATCCCACTTTTATTCCTTCCCTGGTGATGTCAGCCCGCGAGACGCGTTAAACCGCAACCGCTTTCAAATCCACCCAAATAATTTTTACACTAAATATAATTCTCCCCATAGATATTTGTTTAAGAGCAACTGCTTCCAGGATCTTAGATAGGAAAGGGAGAATGGAGATTGGCCTATAGTGATTAAATAAACTGAGGTTGGATATTTTAGGAAGATGGATTATGAAGGCCTTTTTTTTTTTTTTTTTGGATGGGAAATCATCAAATGACCCCTCCCGCCCTGGGTGGAGCGATAGGGAGTGTCAGACTTTTACTGACTAAAACCCACCCGTGCTCCTCTATGTGCCCTTTGCGTTCCAGGGCCGCGGTAACTCTTTCGAACAAATTCCGCAACCCTAGCAGGCACCGACCCTATGGGGCCCCGTCTCTGGTGCTGACGGCTCCTTGAGGCGCGCGTGAAGCACAACGCGTCGTCGACTCAGCCTGGTATCGGACGGCGAGCCACCCACGCTCACCGTCCACAGGCATCAGCCACTGCGCAATAGCACAGCGGCCGACTTGTCTCTGAAGGAGGCCGAAATGGGACCATTACTGGCACTCCATTTCAGCCCCCTCCCGAGTACCGGGAGTCGCAGCACCCACAGCAGAAGCGGCAGAAGCGGTGACGGAAGCCGCGGCGGCAGCAGAGGCGGCGGCGGCGGCGGACCTCTTGCCCTTGGTCGGGGCGGATGGCGCGCAGGCCCTTCCCCCAGCCCAGTGCTCGGCCGACTTGCCAACAGCCGCACATGCACTGCAGTGCGGCGTGGCCTCGCACGGCCCGATGACCGGGCTGACCACAGCGAAAACAAAGTCCACTGCGGTCCACCTCCGAGGGGCACATAGCTCCCGTGTGGTTGCCCACATGGCAGCGGTAGCACCTCAGAGGTCTGGGTTCCAGCAGTTTTACCCGCGCAGAAACCCACCCCACCAAGAGCCTTCGACCCTCCGACACTGTTCTGGCCGCCGTCACGGGGCAGCTCACCACAAGGGTTTGCATGCCCGTGTTATCAGGACGGATGGTGCCCGCCTTGACGAGCTCGGCAGAGCACCCCCCAGTCCTGGCGACGGCGGCCACAACCTCCTCCTCCGTCACGGAGTCATCCAGGCCCACTATGCGCATGTCAATGCGCTTAGTCGGCCTGGACACTCGAACCTCGTCCGCGGGGAGGACCTCCTTAAGCCTTTCGGCCAGGGCGTCCGCGAACGGGCCGCTCTCCGCTCCGGCGAGCTCGAGCTTCCGGGCACCGGTCAGGGTTCTCCTGATCCCGATGCCCCCGGTGATGCCCAGCTCCCGGAGGTTCACCGCCTCCTTCGCCCGCTTCATCAGGGCGAGGTACGTCACACCCCTCTGTTCCGCTTCCGGCTGCAGTGTTAAAACCACAGCCGCGGACTTCGGGGCGCGAAGCCTCGCCGCGATGGCGTTGGCCTTCCGCCGCTGCCTCTTGGCCTTGCTCCTGGCCGCCTTTTTGGCCTGCCGCTTTTCTCCAGCAACCTGCCACCCGGCCCCGGTCGCAGGGGGGTCCGAGGTTGGGGGTGGGGGCGGCTGCGGCGCCACTGACGCAGCAGCTTTAGCCGCTCCCCCTCCAGCCTTCCTCCTTCCCCTCTTCGCCGGGGCCGACTTGGTCGTCGCCGGCGTCGCAGGCGCCGGCGCCACAGGCGCTGGCGCGGCTCCCGCCTTGGCCTTCGCCTGGCCGGACGTTCCCGGGCCAGCAGCCACCGCGGCTGCGTACGAAGCCGCCTTCTGCTGTCCCGGGGGCCTCTGTGCCGCCGCTAACGGGGGACGCCGGACCATGTCCTCCAAAACGGAGAACTGCTTCCGGAAGGGAGCCAGCTCCTGCCGCACCAGGCTCCTCACCTGGCTTAGCACCTCACCTCAACTGGGCCTTCTTCTCCTCGGCCGTGGGAGGTGCCTCTCCCGGGGACTCTTCGTCGTCAGAGTCGAGAGGAGGCGGAAGAGTAGAGGGAGCCCCACGACCGCTCCCTCCAGGGCGACGCCCCTCCTCCACCAACCTCTCGGCCCGACGCCCCACCTCCCGGGTAGAGGGAGCCAGCCCCCTCCCTGCCTCACTGCCCCTGCCCCGCCTTGCGGTGGGGATTTTCCGGGCGGAGGCAAACTCGCCCTCGGAGGACGACCCGCTGTCATCCTCCCGTCTGGGCCGCTTGCGGAAGAGCTTGACGCCCTCCACAGCAGCCCCCCCTCCTTTGTCTCCAGAGCCTGCGACCTTCCGGCATGAGTGGCTCTACCGGGAAAGCTCGCAAGATCATTGAGACGCTCAAGCCCCACCACGACGACAACGTGGAGACACATTCGGTGGGGATTATGAAGGCCTTACGCCAGATTGTGGGAAATACCCCAGTCTGTAGGAAGGCATTGATAATATGTGTGATGATAGGAAGAATACTTTTATAATCATAGATAACATGGTTCTGCTGACACCATCACAGCCGACAGCCTTTGACTTAATTGCGTTGAAGGTTTTGAGGATCTCAGGGTCGGTCACTGGGGAGAAAGAGAAAGAGTCAGGAGGTAAGATTGGCGTGGAAGTAATCTCAAGAATGGTATTGTTTTTGACAGCAGCCGCTAGCATAGCCGACGATGAAAAATGCCTATTCAAATCAGTCAAGGACACGTTAGAAGAAATAATGTTAGAGGAGGATTTTGTTATACCAAGTGATTTGAGAAACTTCCATATTTCAGCCGGTGAAGAGTTGTGGACATTTTCACAAATGTATCGGCGTTTAGATGCTCTTACCATCTGGTTACAGCGATTTCTAGCCAGTTTGTACAGGTTCCAGTTCTCCTCACTGCGATCTCTTCTATATCTTCGAAAGGCTTTGTCACGCCGTCTCATCGCCATACGAACTCCAGGGTTAATCCATGGCCCCACCGAATGTGTCTCCACGTTGTCGTCGTGGTGGGGCTTGAGCGTCTCAATGATCTTGCGAGCTTTCCCGGTAGAGCCACTCATGCCGGAAGGTCGCAAGTGAGGGATCAGACCAAGAGAGACACACACGCGAGGAATCCCGCTCGCTGCCTTCTGGTACGCGTCTGCTCATCAGACGTGGCTGTGAAGGCAGTGAGCGGGTGGGAGGAGAGGCCCTGTGAGGGAGAAAGGGCGGAGGAGCAAGGGACCGTACCCTTTAAAAGGAACAAAATGAGTAAAGCACAAGAGGAAAGAATTTTACCCCAGGGCGGTTCCAGCGGCTCAGCCGTTGGGGAATCCGCCACGCTTGAAAGAGCTTCTGCCCCACCGTATTCTGGGGGGGGCACCAATTGTGTTCCGCTTGCCAGTGGCAACATGAGCCGAGGAGGCTCCGAATCGTCGTCATCCGGATCCGCTTCTTTTAAGGAGCTGATGGCGTACGGTTCCGTAGTGGAGGGTTCGCCTGAGCGCCGGGGAGGTGCGGAGTCGGATTCCGGCTCCGCGCCAGACCTAGTAACGGTCAGCTCGGCGGGCTCTAGAGACGGAAGAGTGGGGGCCGCTGCGGAGAACGTCAAGTTCTTCCGCAAGCGGCCGCGACGGGAGGAAGACGGGGAGTCGACCTCCGAGGGCGAGTTTGCCTCCGCCCGCAAGATCCCCACCGCTAGGCGGGGCAGGGGCTGTGAGGCAGGGAGGGGGCTGGCTCCCTCTACCCGGGAGGTAGAGCGTCGGGCCGGGAGGTTGGTGGAGGAGGGGCGTCGCCCTGGAGGGAGCGGTCGTAGGGCTCCCTCTACTCTTCCGCCTCCTCTCGACTCTGACGACGAAGAGTCCCCGGGAGAGGCACCTCCCACGGGCGAGGAGAAGAAGGCCCAGTTTGCGGAGGTCGTGGAGGCCGCGATCCGCGCTGTGGCCTTCAAGCGGAAGCAGTCCTCCAAGCGGGAGGCCATTACGGCGGCCAAAGCCTCCATTATGGCGGCGGTGGCGGCCAACGTCGGCGGCTCCGGAGAGGCGACAGAGTTGCGGGCGGAGGTCGCCCGCCTCGCGGCCGTAACGGAGCGACTCATTGCGGAGAATGAGTCGCTCCGGAGGGACCTGGCTGGCATGGCCAGAGCGGCCTTGGAGGAGCCGCAGGGGGGGCCGAGTCTGGCGGCGCTGGAGGGGAGCCTAGTGCTGAGCCAGGTGCGGAGCCTGGTGCGGCAGGAGCTGGCTCCCTACCAGAAGCAGTTCTCCGTTTTGGAGGACATGATTCGGCGTCCCCAACTAGCGGCGACACAGAGGCCCCCGGGCCGGCAGAAGGCGGCTTCGTACGCGGCCGCCGTGGCTGCAAACCCGGGAACGTCTGGCCAGGCGAAGGCGAAGGCCAAGGGCGGAGCCGCGCCGGCGCCAGCGCCTGTGACGCCGGCGACTGGGACGCCGGCGACGACCAAGGCGGCCCCGGCTAAGAGGGGTAGGAGGAAGGCTGGAGGAGCAACTAAGGCTGCGGCGCCATTGGTGCCGCAGCCGCCCCCAACCCCACCCTCGGACCCTCCTGCGGCCGAGGCCGAGTGGCAGGTTGCTGGCCAGAAACGGCGGGCCGCGAAAGCGGCCAAAAACAAGGCGAGGAGGCAGCGGCGGAAAGCCAACGCCATTGCGGCGAGGCTTCGCGCCCCGAAATCCGCAGCTGTAGTGCTCACACTGCAGCCAGAAGCGGAACAGAGGGGCGTAACGTATCTCGCCGTACTGAAGCGGGCGAAGGAGGCGGTGAGCCTCCAAGAGCTGGGCATCAGCGGGGGCATCGGGGTCAGGAGGACCTTAACCGGTGCCCGCAAGCTCGAGCTCGCCGGAGCAGAGAGTGGCCCGTTCGCGGACGCCCTGGCCGAAAGGCTGAGGGCGGTCTTACCCGTGGACGAGGTCCGGGTGTCCAGGCCGACTAAGCGCATCGACATGCGCATAGTGGGCCTGGATGACTCCGTGACGGAGGAGGAAGTTGTGGCCGCCGTCGCCAGGACTGGGGGGTGCTCTGCCGAGCTCGTCAAGGCGGGCACCCTCCGGCCTGACAACACGGGCATGCAAACCGTTGTGGTGAGCTGCCCCGTGACGGCGGCCAGAACTGTGTCGGAGGGCCGAAGGCTCTTGGTGGGATGGGTGTCTGCGCGGGTAAAACTGCTGGAACCCAGACCTCTGAGGTGCTACCGCTGCCATGTGGGTAACCACACGGGAGCTATGTGCCCCTCGGAGGTCGACCGCAGCGGACTCTGTTTCCGCTGTGGTCAGCCCGGTCATAAGGCCGGCTCGTGCGAGGCCACGCCGCACTGCGTTGCATGTGCGGCTGTTGGCAAGCCGGCCGAGCACTGGGCTGGGGGAAGGGCCTGCGCGCCATCCGCCCCGACCAGGGGCAAGAGGTCCGCCGCCACCGCCGCCTCTGCCGCCGCCGCGGCTTCTGTCGCCGCCACTGCCGCTTCTGCTGCGGGTGCTGCGGCTCCCAACACTCGGGAGGGTGCTGAGATGGAGTGCCAGTAATGGTCCCATTTCGGCCCCCTCCAGAGACAAGTCGGCCGCTGTGCTATCGCGCAGTGGCTGATGCCTGGGGACGGTGAGCGTGGGTGGCTCGCCGTCCGATACCAGGTTGAGTCGACGACGCGCTGTGTTCCACGCGCGTCACAAGGAGCCGTCAGCACCGAGGACGGGGCCCCATAGGGTCGGTGCCTGCCAGGGTTGCGGATTTTGTTCGAAAGAGTTACCGCGGCCCTGGAACGCATAGGGCACAAGAAGGATCACGGGTGGGTTTTAGTCAGTAAAAGTCTGACACTCCCTACCGCTCCACCCAGGGCGGGAGGCGTCATTTGATGATTTCCCATCCAGAAAAAAAAAAAAAAAAAAAAAGGGTTAATCCATGGAGCTGGAGGGCGCTTAACACGGACAGCCCTCAGAGGTGCATGTGCATCAATGAGGTGAAGTACAGACTTATTAGATAACTCCACTTTATCATCCACTGACGATGCTTGTTCGACTTCGATCCAATCAACAGCCCTTACATCTCCATTGAGCTGGTCCTTGTCCACCCTCGCGAAATTCCGGAGTAACACAATGGCCGCGCGTTGCTTGGGAGGCTTAATTTTATTAGTAAGATAGATTAAGTCGTGCCTCGATAACCCAGGTACAGCAATTTGCCCATGGCTAGCAACAAGATCTATTGAGGAAGCGAGCATGAGATCAAGCCAAGAATCGTTCGTGTCGAGATTATGATGAGTCGGATTCAGTTTGAGAAGGGAGAGACTCGATGATTCCAAGATTGCTCTCAGTCTGCATGATCTAGAATTATTTTTCAAGAGATCGGTGTTGAAATCACCCATAACTATGAGATGTTTGTACTCTGAGGAGAGGGATTCAAAAAGAGAATCAAGAGTAGAGAAATAATCAATAGCAGGTGGGCAGTAGACTACTCCCAGAATGGCTTTAATCCCCTTGACATCAATTTCAAGGAATAAGTATTCGGCAAAGCCACTGACTCTTCCCGGTGATGAATATATGATTTTGTAAGGGATGTCACTGCGTAGGTAAATGGCAACACCCCCGGCTCTTTTTCCCGTGCGGTCATTACGAATTAGGACAAAACCGGGTAGGCTGTAGTATGTAGAAGGAAGTTCGGGCTTGAGCCAACTTTCTGAAACTAAGACAGCATGCAATGCAACATCACTAAATAAATTCAGCATCTCAGAATGATGTTGAGGGATACTCTGCGCGTTCACATGACAAACATTAAAACATTTCTGAAAACGCTGAAACTCACCACACAAATAGCTATTTACAGAAAAGGAATCGTCTAAAGACGAATATGACGTAGAGGAACGGCAAGAAAAAAATGAGTCGTCGTCAGACATAATTATTATTAAATAAAATAAATATATAAAGGAATATATTAAATAATATAAAAATAATACTAATTTAGTGTGAAGTTAAAAAAAAAAAACACTAAAATTGCATTACCTGCCGGCAGACTGTTCACAAACAATAAGAAAGAAATTACTAGTGCGTGTTTCCAAACGCAAACTTAATTCGCAAGAAGTCAAAATAAGTGGCATACATAGACAAACATAGATAATGACACAAATGACACTGACAGACAGACCATTACAAAAACAAACAGTGTCGGTATTACGAATACAAATTTCGTGACATGCTTATTGTAATATCAATTAACAGATTTACAGAATAAATACAAATAGGAAACACGCACAAACGGATACAAAAGTTACCAAACAACATAAATACCGAATCATACTATTTCTTAGTATTCCGCTTTGACCGAGTCGAAGACGCACTTTTAGAGCTGGAAACCGGTGGAACCTCTTGATCCAGGGATTTGCCATGCTCCGCTCCAAGCGCGACGACCTCCTCAAGACTGAAGACCCGGGTTCGCTTGCCATCGGGAAGTTTGACGTTGATATTGCCGTCCATGGTCCACACGTTCGTCACGCCAAACAGCTTGCGTGCTGTTATAAAAGTAGACTGCCGCTGTCGAGTGAGGAATTCAGATAACACATAAGGAGATCCCTTCAATTTGGTCTTGGTTCTCCAAATCTCATCTCGGTTAGTGGAGTCAGCGCACCGTAGCAGGATTGGTCTGGGGCGGCCTTCTGTGGCAGAGCCCAGTCTGTGACATACAGTCAGTGAAGAGGGTGCCAGATCTTTGTAACCAAGCTTGCAGAATGGTTGCCACGGTTTCAGGGACTTTCTCACCTGGTTTCTCTGGAATGCCACCAAGCAACAGAAACTTCTTCCTATGACGCATTTCTATCACATCTACACTCCTGCTCAGTTCAGTAATTTATTGCTGCAAGGCACTGAGGACACTCCAAACATGCTCCTTGAAAACGTTGAAGTCCTTGTGCAGGCTGCTCGAGTCCGCTCCAGGTGGTGAAGATTTCAAGTGAGCTTCAAAATCCGCCATCCTCTGGTTTAGTGACATTATAGCCATGCGCTGGGTTTCTGCAATGTCTGCTATAGTGGCCATAATAGTGACTTTGTGTATAAAAAAAACTGTGTCAAGTAAGAGTGACAGCTCAAGCCGGCAAGCAAATGCAATTTGCACTGTTTAGGGCATAAGTATACTACTGCCCACACAATATGTGCTTAGTGGTAAGGTAAGTTCTTATAAACCGGCAAAAAATAAATAAAAATGATAAAATTTACTGATTAAAAAATTAAATTATACAGAGCGCATGTGTTTACTTTTTATGCACCTACCCGAAAAAAAAATAATGAAACTGTAACTGACCCCAAAATTATTGCGAATATATTTAACGATTACTTTATAGATAAAATTGAACCTATTATTATACTAAGCATATTTTAACCAGAAAAGACTCAATGTTCATGGCCCCTAGCATACCAAATGACATATTAAAAATAATCACAGCCTTAAAAAATACGAACAGTGTAGGATACGATGGCATATGTACGAAAATTGTTAAGAGTGTAGCGTATGAAATCTGTGACCCTATATGCTACATTATTAATTTAAGCATCAGTAAAGGTATATTTCCGAATGGTCTAAAAAAATCAATTGTAAAACCTTTATTTAAAAAACAAGATAAGGAGTTAATTGAGTTTTACAGGCCGATATCATTAATACCAATAAATTCAAAAATTATAGAAAAATATATTTACAAACAACTCAATAATTATTTTGAAAAAAATCAAATACTCTGTGATGAACAGAAAGGATTTCGGGAGAAAAAATCAATCAACTTGGCCATATACGACTTCTTGCATACTGTTATGACAAACGTGGATAAAAATACATCAGTCTGTGCCATTTTCTGTGACATGACACAGGCGTTTGATTATGTCCGACTAGTATATTACTAAATAAACTAGAGGCATATGGTATAAGAGGGAACATATTTAATCTAATACAATCATACCTACATGACAGAAAACAAGTAACACAAATTAGTAGAGTAAATATGAGCGACAAACGTGAAGAAATTTTCACATCACGTGAGCGGACCGTCCCTCACGGAGTTCCGCAGGGCAGTGTACTCGGACCACCCCTGTTTACGCTTTATATAAATGACTTTCCTAAAGCAATTATAAAAATAAAAAATAAAAATAAAAATCTTATATTTCAGACTGAGTCCATTTCTTGGTTAGTAATACAAAAACCTTAAAAACTATGTTAGTACTTATAGTTATTGGGGAATGAATGCGGCGTGTAGGCGTACCCAATGTCCCAGTGTGGGGCTGTCCCACCTGTCTGCGATGGTTTTCAGGATGCTGTTGGGGCTGGCGCGCACCCGGCGCAAGATCGAAGCGCATCGCTTGTGTATGATGGCATGAAAACCATCAATTTCCGCCTCTGCAAACATGCTAGATGCACTACAGAAGCGCGGCAACCCCATAAGCACCCTGAATGCATTATTATATTGGACACGCAGGGCGTTGTATATCCTCTGGGTATAGTTGACCCACAGACTGCATGTATAGAACGACTGACAGTACGCTCTGAACAACGCAGCCTTTACGTCAGTCGAACATTTCGCAAATCTGCGAGCCAACATATTGCAGCGGACAGCCAACGCCCTGCGCTCACGCTCAATGTCCAGGTTATTTTTGAGGTCTTCGGTAACCCAGTGGCCCAGATACTTGAAGGATGTGACTTGTTTTAAGGCACTTCCGCACAGTTTCAACTGTGGTACGATTGGGTAGGTTTTTGTGCCTGCCTTAAAGACCAGTACCTCACTTTTCTTCACATTGTATTTGAGCCCTCGAGCAGACTCATCATTGCGTTAATCGATGGGCTCAGCAACACCATATCATCCGCGTCACTCATATTGTTGACGCATATGCCGTCAACGTAGCAACCTTGATAGGTGTTGCTGAGCTCGACGATCAACCGGTTTATGTACAGACTGAAGAGGCGGGGAGAGGTCAGGCCGCCCTGCCTCACACCAGACCCCAGCCCGTACTCATCCGATAATGAGCCTGCCCACCTTACACAATTAATTTGATTGTTATACCAATACCGTAATATAGATATAACTCCCCTATCCACGGAGGTTTCATTTATCAATTTTTGCCACAGCAGATCATACGACACCAGGTCGAACGCTTTGGAAAGGTCCAAAAAACAAGCGTAAATAGGCGATTTCCTGTGCGTGTAGTACTCGACAGTATGCTTGAGAGACAATATGGCACTTTCCGTGGAGAGACCAGGTCTGAACCCAAACTGCGCATCATGAAGATCGATGCGGGTTGCCATATGCCTATCCAGCAGACTGTCCAGCACCTTGGCAATAACAGTAGCAAGCGATATTGGCCTGTAGTTCCCAAGATCGGATGTGTCCCCAGTCTTATCTTTCACAATAGGCACGACCACAGTTTTCATCAGATTGCTGGGCAGATGAGTATGACTCAGACAGAGCGAGAAGAACATCGCCAGTACCCTAGGCAGGTGAACTCCTGCATGCTGCAGGTGCTCGATGCTAAGGAAGTCATGCCCCGGCGACTTGCCCCTTACCATACTGTTGATAACAGTAGCGACATCTTTTGCGCAGAACCTGATATTTAAATCTATCGAACTATCCTCAGCATCGACCGCCTGCGACGCTGAACCTAGAGGAGATACAGCTTTAAAATGTTTGACAAACAAGTTAGCTATAGCCGTAGGCTCATGATGCCCCGCTACACTCACGGGGACGCCCGGCCTCGGATTCAATCTTTTCGTGTTTTTCCAAAATCTTGAAAAGTCCTTAGCTTTATGGTTTTCCGCTATTATGTCCATTTTTATTTTATTTTGATTATTTTGGCACCACTTAAGCTTTGATTTAAAGGCTTTTCTCGTCTCATACATTTGTTTATAAACGCTACCAAAATTTGGTTTCCCTGCCGTATTCCAGACTTGAAACGCAAGCCGGGCGTCCGCGTGAGCCTGCTTAACATGCCTATTCCACCCGACAACCCGTTTACCCCTCCTACCCTGTCTCGTATCCTCATTACTAAGACATTGGGTAGCTTCCGTGAGTGTCAACACAATGTTTTCATACTGGTGGCGCCATCTCTTATAACATTTCATGCAACTATAGTTGAATACGATCGAATGAACTCGGGATTCAGATCATCTTGTTCCTACCCTCAATTCTTTCCTTTTTCCCCTTTGTACGCCTACCGACGAGGGCCAGTGCGATCTAGATCTTGGTCTTGAGCGGACTCCGTACCTCAACCGCCAGCTTTTCATGCCACATGGCTGAAGACTGAATTTTCTAAACCGAGAACTTTAATAAACTGTGTCTATTGCCCGCTTCGCGGATATGAACTGCTTGTGATAGTGTCGTGCGCAGTGAGATTGAATCCCTCGACATTTCGGAGCTGAAGAACCACCAGGTCGACAGCCATCGCGCCACGTGGACGAGCTTCGATCATCAAGGTAAGGCGTACTATCCTCTCCATCCTGTACGATTCTCATTCCTGATCGCCCGAGTTCAATCCGTGAATAAGTTTCCCGCTGATTTCAACAATCTTTGACCAGACCCTTTAAATACCGTCCAATATTTATAATAGGCATAAAGTTTAATCAGGTTTTCAAATCCGCTGTAACACATACATATGATCTAATATGAGTTTGTGACTGGTATCCTCACAAAACCCATCAGCACACTTATTAAACTCTAATGGGAAATGCATGTCCCTTAACTTAGAGTGACATATATTTTTGTACACATCTATTTGGCTAGTGTCCCGTTCACCCCATATTACAGAATTTTTTATCAGGTTTGGTGTCACAATTGTGGGTCTTATCATATCAAAATTACACTGTAATTGTAACGGCATGTGATCCGACCAATATGTGTCATACAACACAGTCGCACTAACGAGCAAACTCCGCGCGGCCTGAGTCACTAGGCAGTGATCGAGCCAGCGGCGGCAACCGTGCGCATCACTCACGAAAGTGTACGTACCTCGCGGCAACAGGTCTAAGTCCGCGCAGCTCCAACACTGCTCCGCACAAAAACTCACCAGCTCACTCCCAAAAAGCTCACCTGGGTGAGCGTTAAAATCACCGAGATAGAGAATTATGCATCCCATGACTCTTTTTGCGGATGACAGTACCATAACAATACCATGTCATAATCAAAATTTATATGAAATGGACATAAAAATACATTGATTGAAGCGGTCTCGTGGCTGAATAATAATAATTTAAAAATTAATATAAATAAAACTTTGATTATGCACTTTAGCCAAAGATCACAATTTTTCTCTAGTCTTGACATTGAATATAATAATAATAAAATACAGACAGCTAATACTACTAAATTTTTAGGCCTAACAATTATTGACAGAAACATAAACTGGAAAGCGCATAAGCTCTAGCCAAGAGAATAAGCAGTGGTGCGTATGCGTTATATAAATTGTCACGTAATTTAAATGTAGAATCGCTTTAATGGCCTACCACGGTTTAGTTGAATCGGTCATTAGATATGGTGTTATCTTTTGGGGAAACTCAACCGATAGGGAAATCATCTTTAAAAGACAAAAGTACTGCTTAACATCTATGTTTAATCTCAAAACTACCGATAGATGTAAAAATTATTACATTAAATATAATATTTTAACATTGCCTTCGCTCTATCTAATTGAAATAACAATGTTTGTAAAAATAAATCCACATTTGTTTCCTCGTATGGCAGACAAATTTCCCAGAAATAGACGTGATGACAGTAAACTATGTGTCCCAAGATCAAAAACTGCCCTTATGCGCAAGAGTGTGTTTTGCATGGCACCAATTATTTATAACAAATTGCCCAAAAGTTGGAAAGAGCAAACTATTCCTAAATTTAAACAAACAATGAAACTGTTTTTAGCACAAAAAGCATATTACAGTATTAAAGAATTTTTAGACGACTCATGGTGACTACTATACATAAATTAAATTCTTAAATATGTCTAAATCGTTATAGTGATTGTTTTAATTTGCAATATTGGATATGCAAAATAAATAATTGGATATTGTTAATAATTAATTATAAAGATTTGTTTAACTGGGTTATTTAATGTATATATATAAATATTTAAAATTCAATGATTTAATCAAAAATAATTGTACCTACGCAACATATTTGCACGCCATGAGAAATGGCAGACATGTCGTGATCCATTATTATTTAAGATCTTGCATGCATATATTATTTTAATCTGTTTGTATACACATGTTTAGCAAATAAAATTTCTTATTCTTATTCTATTCTTATTCTTAGGCGTGAACTGGCACTGGCAACATATCTTTTTAAAGTTTTAAGAGGTAGTATACAAAACTCAGGTATACTATCAGAAATAAGATTTAATTTACCGGATAGATACATAGCGCGGCGGCGCAGGCCGCAGCTGCTGGTGGTACCGAGAGCGCGCACTAACCTACTGGGGCGCGCACCGCTGACTCGTGCCCTGCGCACTCTCAACACGGTGGCGGATGCCATAGACATCTTCACCTGTACACTGGGTGAGTTCACAAGGGCCACGTACTGTGTAGCGTGTAAGATATATTGTAGTTAGTATATTATTAAGTTACTGTGTCGCATTAGATCCTATCTGTAATGACACAGATAACATTTGATGTTAATAAATAAATAAATAAATAAATGTTGGCGAGCTGTGGGAGTAGCGTCGCCTGCTGTATCGCCTGCGTAAATCAAGGCGGTGGCGGGCCGGGTACGCCCGCAGTGGGGGCGAGCTGCACCTTGCGGGCAGCGTCGCCCGTCTATCGGTTGGCGAGCTGTGAGAGCAGCATCGCCGTCTACTGCTCGCTGGATGCGAGCTGATTGCGGACCGAATATGTCCGCAGTGGGGTGAGCTGCGCCGGTGGGCAGCGTCACCCGCTATGTTGGCGAGCTGTGGGAGCAGCGTCGCCTGCTGTATCGCCTGCGTAAAGCAAGGCGGTGGCGGGCCGGATATGCCCGCAGTGGGGGCGAGCTGCGCCTTGCGGGCAGCGTCGCCCGTCTATCGGTTGGCGAGCTGTGAGAGCAGCATCGCCTGCTATTGCCCGCTGGATGCGAGCCGGTTGCGGACCGAATATGTCTGCGGTGGGTTGAGCTGCGCCGGTGGGCAGCGTCACCCGCTATGTTGGCGAGCTGTGGGAGCAGCATCGCCTGTCACTGTCCGCTGAAAGCAAGGTGGTAGCGGGCCGGATATGCCCGCAGGGGGGGGCAAGCTGCGCGTGTTGGCAGCGTCACCCATCTATTTTTGGCGAGCTGTGGGAGCAGCATCGCCTGCTGTTGTCTTACTTTGGTAGTGGGACAAGTTTCTTCACTGGACGCTTTAAGGTGCCGCCGGATGTGCGCACCTCAGCTGTCCGGACTTCGCCATCAGCGCCCGGGAAAACTGCGATGATGCGGCCTCGCGGCCACGTGTTGCGAGGCAGCTGGCCGTCTGCAATGAGCACGGGATCACCCACCTGCAGATTAGGGCCACGGCTATGGGGCTCCCGCCGGTGTTGGAGCTCGGGTAGGTACTCGCGCACCCAGCGGCGCCAGAACTGGTCGGCGAGTGCTTGTGAGCGCCGCCAGTGGCGCTTGCTGTCGATGTCGTGCTCTGTGAAAACGCCAGGTGTCGGCAGCCGGGCTGAACCACCAAGGAGGAAGTGGTTTGGGGTGATGGACTCGTCATCGTCACTGTGAACTGAAACATGGGTTAGTGGTCGACTGTTGACCGTATATTCGGCCTCACACAACAGTGTGTGTAACACCTCTTCATGTGGGTGTTTTTCGTGAAGTATAGTCTGTAATGCTGTCTTCACACATCGGACTAGGCGCTCCCATGCGCCACCCATAAAAGGCGCTGACGGAGTGATGAAGCGCCATACTATGCCTCGGCGACTTGCCTCTTCTTTGAAGGCGTCTCGGAGCTCTTTGTCGGCACCGTGCATGTTGGTGCCGTTGTCTGAATGTATTTCTGTTGGACATCCTCTGCGTGCAGCGAAGCGGCGCAGTGCTAGTATCGCGGAGTCTGCGCTGAGGCTTGCGGCGATTTCCAAGTGTACCGCTCTGGTGGTCAGGCACGTAAATAGGGCCACGTACCTCTTCTGATGCTGGCGACCAACTGTGACGGATAGCGGACCGAAATAGTCGAGTCCAGTGAATGTGAACGGCCTCTGATGATGAGCTAGACGCGTTCTGGGGTGGTCGCCCGTAGCTGGTACTGGTGCGCACGCCTTCCTGATGCGACACGGTAAGCAACGTGTCACTACCATCTTTGTTGTGGGTCTCATTCTGACGACCCAGTAATGTTGTCGGACTTCATTGATGGTCATCTCGGTTCCACTGTGTTGTAAGCTGCGGTGTGTCTAGTCTATGTAGAGCTGAATTATACGATGGTCGCCATTTAATATGGGTGGGCGCTTGACGTCTTCTGTTATTTTGTCGATTCTATCTGTACGACTTCTGAGGCGTATGACGTCATCCTTCAGTTCTATCTGTATACTTATCTATTTCCTCGTTTCCTCGCAAACTTGTCAACTCGCGGGAAAACATCTGTTGCTGTACAGCTTGCACGAGTAACCTCTCCGCTTGTCGGAGGTATTCGGCTTCTATTATATGACTATATTTTGACGTCTCTGGGGACGTCACTGATGCTGTAGGAGGGGGCACTGCCGTCTTTGTACGTTTCCTCCAATCCGGATCCGCTTCTATATTCTTTCTCGTTCTTTTGTAGAACGTGTTTTCTTTTGGCGGCCGACATTTGGCGACGAAGCGTAGTACAGTCGCCGTCGCTCTCAATAGTCGTTCCCACTTCGAAAATCTTGCTGGATCGGGTATGACTTCTGTGAGTCTTCTATCTATACTATCTATACTATTTTCTATAGCGACTAAGGTTCGCTCCTCACCCGTCTGTTTCTCAAGTGGAGGCTTCTCTATTGGCCATGTTGTCGACTCTTCATACAGGAAGCTGGGGCCACAAAATCACTCGTGTCTCGAATCAAAGTGCTGTGGTACATCACGAGTGGCTGCGTCTGCTATATTTTTCTTAGTGGGCACCCATCGGCAGTCTTCGACTCTACTATGCTCTTCTATGGCAGCTATGCGGTGCGCGACGAACGGTTTGTAAACTCGAGCTCCTCTTTTGATCCAGGTCAGCACGGTTTTGCTGTCTGACCAGTACGTCACGGAGGCCGGCTTAACTCCGTGTTCTCGGATGACAGCTGCAGCGACGCGGGTCCCCATCACCGCGGCCTGCAGCTCGAGTCGGGGTATCGATTGGACCTTTGCCTTGGCCATGACGAGGCTCACGTGAGTCTTGCCATCTTCTGTAGAGATACGCCAGTACACCGCTGCGGCGTACGAAGTTTCGCTCGCGTCCGTGAAAACGTGGACTTGCGTTTCTATGGCGTCGCTATATCCTGGGTAACATCTTGGTACTGTGACTTGTGCAAGATTCTGTAGATGTTGAACCCAACTTCTCCATGCTGTGGCCAAGTCTGTGTCGAACGGCTGGTCCCAGTCGACTCCTCTTCTCCATGCTTGGAGTATCTCTTTGGCGCGAATCGTTACGGGTGAGGCTAGGCCGAGCGGGTCGTATAGTGACATCACTATTTTCAGCGCATCTCTGTTTGTGGGCACTTCCTTCTGTAATACGCCACTCGGTAATCGGGCTAGGCTCAGATTGAAACCCAGCGTATCTGCTTTTGGTCTCCATATTAGGCCAAGAATCTTCTCTGTATGGTCGCCGATGTCGACGATGTCTGTCTCTGTAAGCGACGGTTCTATATTCTGTATGACGTCGATGTCATTCGATACCCATTTCTTTATTTCGAAACGAGCCTGTTGGTGTATCTTCTTCACCGCTGTTGCTATATGTGTCGCTTCTTCTGCTGTTCTATAGCTATCCAGATAATCGTCCATATAATGGTTCTTCATTATTGCTTCTACTGCTTCTGGGTGCTGTTCTATGTGCCGGTTCGCGTTCCAATTCTTCGCGAATATGGCCGTGCACGGTGAGCTTGCCGCGCCGAATATGATTGACGTCATTCGATACTCGTCGGGGGCTCCTTCTCTTCTATTGCCTCTCCACAAATATCGGAGGGCGTCTCTATCTTCAGGTCGTACTTTGACCTGCATAAACATTTCGGAAATGTCACCGGAAATGACTATCGGATATCTTCGAAACCTCATCATGACGCCGGGCAGCGACTGTAACAGGTCCGGTCCTGTAAGTAGGAAGTCGTTCAGCGAATTGTCGCTGAACGACTTCCTACTCATCTACCATTCGATTTAGCTGCGGCGTCGTGTACTATTCGGAACTTCTCCGGCTTCATAGGATTGAAGACGTCAAAATGAGGCAGATACCAGGTTCTTCCTGGCGTGGTCTGTTTGGGCGCTTTTTCTGCGTACCCTTTTGAAAGGAACGAGTCCATCTGTTCTATATATTTATTTCGAAGACTCGGATCTTTGTCGAGCTTCTTTTCTATAGAGATCAGCCGCTTGTGTGCTGTCCCATAACTATCGGGCATTTCAAAGTTGTTATTTTTCCATAACATAGCTGTTTCTATATGCCCATCTGTCAACTGTTTGTTATGTCTCTTCAAGATGTCTTCAGCCTGCTTCTCTGGATCAGAATCTGGACGCCGAGGATTAATAATCAGGGACTCGAGTGCGAAAAATTCACGGAGTTGCTCGTTCAGTTTGTCGTCTCTATCTTGTCTATCTTCTCTGCATGCGCTGACGGAGGAGGAGGACGAAGGAGTAGGTGCCAGTTGTCTTGGCCAATCAAAATCTTGGGCGCGCCAACATCATAGACCAGCTGCTCTTTCAAATCGATGAGATGTTTGCAGTGTGTGACATCTTCTTCACGGACTGTCTGTGACGCGAGATTAAGCTTCGGTATGGTGTGCGCTCTGAATGGCACCCTATTTCTATGTTGAATCGCGAGTGTCACTGTGACTCTTTTCGAGCAAGGAGTATTGATCATGGTGTCCCCGATCGCACCAATCTTCAGTGGGTCGATCTTGCCCTCGGCTCCGGCTTGGTTGGCGATGTCTTCATCGATTAACGATAAGGTCGATCCATCGTCGAATAGGGCGAACTTAGATGCCTCTCCCGCCGGTCTAATGACCCGGACCGGGATGATCTTCAAATAGGCGTGATTCGACGATGATCTTGAGCTGGCGACTGTCTCATTGGGCTCCTTTTTGACTTCGATTTGTCTGGGCTTTTCGGCTGCCACCGCAGCAGGCTTCTTGTCGTAATGAAGTAGCCGACTGTGCG
The DNA here is from genome assembly GCA_905332915.2 of Hecatera dysodea. Lineage (NCBI taxonomy): Eukaryota > Metazoa > Arthropoda > Insecta > Lepidoptera > Noctuidae > Hecatera > Hecatera dysodea. Next base: position 3,534,607 of record HG995306.1, on the reverse strand, counting down.
TGGCTGTACACCCCTTGACGTCACACTTCTTCGCGTTGCATTTATGTCGCTCTCTTTGTGGCTTCAGGCAACGGAAGCACAGGTTTAGATTCTTCGCAATTTCCCATCTCTTGTTACTATTGCTATTCTTAAACTTCGAGCAATCGCGTTCTATATGGCCATCCTTCTCACACAGTCGGCACTTGATTGCTGACTTCTCTGTTGTGGTGTGAGTCCTCTGCTGCGGTGTGCGTCGGTTGGATGAGCCCTCTGTCTTGATGTTTTCAGCAGGAGCAAAGGCGCTGCAGAATCGAGCTTGTTCGGTGATGAATTGGCCAAACAGCGACAAGTCTGGCAAGGACTGGTACTTTTATGTATATATACGGTACCACTGTACACGTATCGAGTTCGGTAGCTTCTCTGTCAAGGTTCGCATGAGCTCGGCGTTGATCAGGTAATGGTCCTTCTTCAATGCTCGCAGCGTTACTATAGCGCACCTCACTTGGCTTGCGAATGAGCAAATATCCTTTGGATTTTCACTGCAGCGTGTCAGTCCTCGCAATCTATCTGTTTCGGCCTATGCTATCGAATCTGGTCGGCCGAATTGCAGCTCGAGCTCCCTCATGATGTCATCTGGTCTTGCATGGCCGATGAGTTCTGAACCAACTGTTTCTAAAGCGCGTCCATGCAGGCTTCTTCTAAGTCTTGCTGTATTATCGACATCGTTGAAATATTTTCGAGTTTCATAAATGGCTCGAAATGACAACCATTCTGTATGCGCACCACTGAAGTTCGGTAAGGTCATGATGACCTTCGACGCCGAGGAGGAATTCTGTGACTGCTGTTCTGTTTTCTTGTCAACTAAAGATGCTATAGCAGCCGTAAGGTCCGTAACGAATGGACGTAAATTATCCTCGCTCCTATCGTCTTCTATTTTCTTCATAGGTGGTGGCTCTATCTGTTTAGCACTATCTGGAACTATGTGCGTTCGACGAGAGTCCACTATTGGTTCGAAGTCCACAGGGGGGGCGGTTGCTGTCGAATATCACGGACGTCCCCCTCGGCGGCGTTGGTCTCTCTCTGATCAGGAACAGGTTCAGGCGCCTCTTCCAGCCAGGAACGCACGTACTCTTCATTTGAGTTTCTATCGTCCAAATATTCTTCGTCCGACTCTCTGAAGTGCTAACTGGGCAAGCTCCAACTTAATCTTCAATAATTCTTCGCGAGCCTTCTGTAATTTTTTATATGACCGCGGTGACCTTTCAATGTTCGACGGCGGACGTTCTTCGATGTTCTATACGGGCGTCACCCCGGGTAGTCATTGGCAAGACTCGGCTATCTTTTCTATTTGACGGCTTCATTGTACTATCTGAAGTCGTCTCAAAGCGGGTTCCCTTCCTTGAGGTCGATGGCATCTGTTTCTGTACTGTTGTCGGCAATGGTGCAGGTACTCGTTCTATTGCTGAAGCTTCTATCTGTTCTATTCGTTCAGCGGCAGCAGGCGGAGACACGTCTTCACTGCGCTGCTGCATTGATCGCGCCGTCCCAGACGATGAGGGCGAACGCGGCGGCACCTGATGATGGATAGCAGGAACCCTCTCAGCTGGATCCTGTATTGGAACTGTCCACGCCTCGGATGATTTGCCGTGTGACTTCGTGATCGGCATTGTTGAAGTCTTCAATGAATCTTCAAAACTATTCGGTAGTCCACTGGTAAGCCTCAGGTGAAACTTCAATCCAAGTTTCCAAAAACTTCTATTTCAAAAAAATTTCAAAATTTTTCAAAGTCCCCAATCTTCAAAAAATTTTCTAAGTTCGGATTGACTGAAACTTTTCTAAGTCCCAGACTCTTCAAAATGTTCTAAGTGTGAAGTCGATCGAAATTTTCTAAGTTCAAAATTTTTCAAAAATTTTCTAAGTCCCGCTTGATTGAAACTTTTCTAAGTGTCAGGTACTTGAAAATTTTCTAAGTTCAAAATTCTTCAAAAATTCTCTAAGTCCCGCTTGATTGAAACTATTTTAAGTGTCAGGTAGTTGAAAATTTTCTAAGTTCAAAATTCTTCAAAAATTTTCTAAGTGTCGGAACTCTTCAAAATTTTCTAAGTGTGAAGTCGTTCAAAATTTTCTAAGTCCAGCTTGATTAAATTTCTTCTATGTCGATCCTTCACTATTTTTCAACATCAATCTGCCTAGGGGTAGTTTTCTTGAAGGGATGATTTCTTCAAGGTCCGACTTTTATTTAGCTTCTAGGGACGCCCTTCGTGTCTTGAAATGTTGAAGGGTTGTTTTTTCTTCAAGGGGTTGCGACTTCACAATAGGGGTTGCGACTTCAGGGGTAGCTGCGTGATTCGGTAAATCCAACTTCAGCTAGCTGGATCAGGCTATCTTCAAAATATCCGGCTCTGATGGACCAGAAAATGTACGGGGCGGGCGTGATCGACTGGACTGTAGGTGGCCAGGGTAGGTTATCCTATTCTTCAAAAGTGGACTGTATGGTGACAACCCACCTCGGTATAAATGATCCAGACGCGCTGACGCTCCGTCTATAAGCTACGGGCCATGAGGTTGCAACCCTTAGTTATTTACTTGCTATACTTGCTGTTATTGACACAAGATATAGGGGTAGGTATTGAGGGCTTACCAATAAAAACACAATAAAACACTATTTAACTTGTTCACTATGCACTTAGCGATTTGAAGGGTGAAACTCGCGACTATATGATTCTACATTTAGTTATAAATCCAAAACTATCTTGCTAATGACTACAAATTCTATTAATTTTCTAAGTTACTATTGTACGGCGTAACTATACCGTACCGACACCCAAAAAATCACCGTGTGTGATGAAGTTTACTAACAGTAATTTTCACTATGATAATCCTAGAATTTAGACTATATCTAAGCTTAGGTCTATATGAGTAGGGGTTGTCGTACCTCTATGGATAGCCCTCGGTATGCTCCATGCAGCGGCACCCCTTCATCCTCCTCCATATAGGGGTGGGATGCCGAAAACTATATAAAACTATTATAGGCACGAAGCTATTACCTATTTGGGGTGAATTTACCGTAAAACTATGCTAGGAGGGCTATACAGCTATATGTATCTCTATAGATACGACAACCCTCTACAAAACTACATATTTTTCAACCCTGTCACTCAAGGGGTTGCAACTCTATAAGCGTATATATTTCAGGGGGATAAAAATAAACAGTTTTAATAAAACCTTAATTACGGCTTTATGCCTTTACATACTATAGACATCTATATATCCCCTGAAAGGACCTTTCAAGGCGGTTCCATTTCAGACATTTAGAAGTCTAGAATCTAGACTTGTATTTTCGGGAAGGGAAGAGGGTAGATGTAAAGTGTTTTATTTTTATGTATACCTTCACCAGGGCTATTTATCAAAAACCATTGACCAATCACGTACCAGCACCCTCCTGCTCTGTGATTGGTCAGTGTCGCTTTAGCTATGCGACTACCTTTGACCTAAGTATTATAGGTCTCAAATTACCAAGCCCTTTCTATTACCTATGTATGTCTGTCTATGTGTGTAAATACCTTGTTACCTTATATACCTCGATTACCTACCTTGTTTACCTTAGGGTAAATTCGTTAGAGATGGCCATACGGGAGAGATGGCCAATCAAATTATTTCTAATGTTTATAACTAGATGACGCTATAGTGCAGTTAGTACACCGCGAGCAGTGGTCGGGAACACAATACGACGAAATTGTTGCGCAAAATTATATTAAAAAGTAAGTAAATAAGCGTTTATTTTTCAAGATATTGCTAAAATTTTATAGCGTAGTCATATATTATCGTGAAATACTATTTTTTATTGTAAATTTGTAGTGTTTTCTAAGTTTATTGTGTTTAGCAAATGATTACGTCTATTCTAACCTAAAAATGGCGGCTGATATGTTTAACCTATCTTTATGAATTGGTGTGGCCATCTCACCCAAACAAAAAGGAGAGATGGCCACATAGATTCAGGTTAAGATGGCCATACTAATTATTGCTATAATAAGTATTATTTATACGTTTTATGTCCTGTTTCAGATGCCAAACAAATATCAGAGAAAAGCTATAGCCACTCGTGGTAATTGGAGTGAAAACTCGTTAAAAGCTGCTATAAATTCAATAAAAAATGGGGAATTGTCTGTGTATAAAGCGGCAATTGTATACAACATACCTCGCAAAACGCTTGAAAGAAGGTACAAGAATAATAATGACAAAAAAGGACCAATGGGGCCAACGTCTATGCTTGGAGACCAGAATGAAAAAAAACTTGCTGATCATATTAAAACAATGCAAGAAAAAGGATTTCCGCTGACAATCAGTGATGTAAGAATGATTGCCTTCCAGTTTGCTGAACAATTAAAAATTAAACATAAATTCAATAAATCAGAGGAAAAGGCTGGTTATGATTGGTTGCAGATGTTTTTACGCAGAAACCCAGATATCGTATTGAGGAAGTCTGAAGGAGTTTCAATAGCTCGTTGTCAAGGTATGAACAGAGTTGAGGTTACCGGTTACTTTGATTTGTTAGAAAAAAATCTCATAGATAATGATTTGATATCAAAGCCTAATTGTCTATTCAATATGGATGAATCAGGTCTTCAGCTGAAAAATCGTCCTGGAAACGTACTCGCAGGAAAAGGTAGTAAAGCCGTATCCACAACAACGTCAACAGAAAAGGGTGAAACCATTACAATCATAGCATGTTGCAGCGCCGAAGGCACGTTTTTACCACCCGCATGTATAATGAAAGGCAAGAATAAGAAAAGCGAATTTGAAGATGGAATGCCACCTGGATCCCGCGTTTTTATGTCTGATAAGTCCGCCTATATAACATCAGCAATATTTTTGGAATGGCTTAAAACACATTTTATGCCGAGAAAGCCACAAGGAAAAGTTTTACTATTGCTTGATGGCCACTCCACGCATTGTAATTCAGTTGAAATGCTTGAATTTGCCAATCAAAACGAGATCATTCTTCTGTCTATGCCTAGTCATACATCTCACTTTTTGCAACCCCTTGATAGGGCAGTGTTTAAATCGTTGAAACATCATTTTTATGAGCAATGCCGGCTGTGGATAACTCAAAATCCTGGTCGTCGAATTACAAGACTGTCATTTGGGACACTACTGAATAAGGCGTGGGGTAAGGCAGCAACTGCTGAAAACGCTATTTCTGGTTTTAGAGCAAGTGGAGTATTTCCGTTTAACCCAACAGTAATACCTGATTATGCATTCATCTGTGCCCATGATGCAACTAATACTCATCCAAGTTTACCTGTCCCTACAGACATAACGTCCATTAATCCACCAAACTCCAGAGAAACAGATGAAAATGAACCATTGGCAATTCCAGGAAAAAGTACTGATCAATGGACACCTTCTCGAATTTTAAAGGATCTCGCCTATCCCACAAAAAATTATAGAGGCTCGTAAACGCAGCAAACAGGTTGGCATACTATTGACTTCTGAGGAGCATATAACATTAAGAAAAAATAAAGAAAAAGAAAAGACTTTGAAGGAACAGAGACGTCAAGTTAAGCAAGAAAAAAATATTATTAAACCCAAAGATAAGAAGGCTGATAGAAATAAGATCAGAAGACGAAAAGCTGTGAGGCGTATTAGTGAAAGCAGTTCTGAACACAGCGAACCAGTACTCTGTGATACATCATACGAAGAAGACAAAGAAAACGAGGCAGACGACTGTGCTGGATGTGGAGAAAATTATTATAAGACTCGACTTATTGAAGAATGGCTCCAGTGTCTCATTTGTGACAGATGGGTGCATGAGAATTGTACCGAGTTTGAAGACATGTGCTCCACATGTGGACAACAAAAGAAAAAAGAAGCTAAACCAATGGAATTTCAAGGCAAGGGGAAGGGAAAAGGAAAGTCTAGCACTGGCCATCTTACCCGTACGACTACGGCCAACTCACCCTGATGGGTCGGGAGAGATGGCCAATTCATTTTTTTTTTTAAATTGATTTTTCCTATGTTGCTTAATTATAAAAAAATATTTGAAGTTGATTTTTTATAAGACTAATAACTGTTAATTATGATAAGAATAAAAGACTGATTGTAACAACCCTATTTATTTTTTTATTGCACCTTAAAAAAACTATGGCCATCTCTAACGAGTTTACCCTATATACCTCGATCACCTGGGTTACCGTGTGTTTACTGTTTGTGTGTAAGGGATAGGATACCCTACCTAACTATATTCTATTTATTTACGGAAAATAAAGGCTCCAAGGGCTTATATATTGCCTCTTGAGAGCAAACGACTGTAACGAATGTGTTTTATTTCACTATAACAAACTATGTATCAAATATAACTACCTATAACCACCTACACTATGTAGTTGAGACGCATCGTCGCGAACAATATTTATAAAGGGTAGTTTGAAGTTTACCTGTGTTTAAACTAACCAAGCGGCATGACAACGGACTGAGTATGAATCTTTTAGGGAACAATTTATGCGTTTCCCACCTACAGTCTTTGCTACGATGCTGTTGAACTGTTCTGCACGGTTTGTGGTAAAATCGTGGAGCAGACTTCGAGAATGATAAGCCAGCTGCCAGATATTGCGTTGCAGTTTTAACATCAATGTTTTGGCTTCGAGTGTTTCGTTTGTTTCTCTCTTCGGTGCAGTACCACAAGTCACATTCACTGTGATCTCTAAAGATATGTTTGGCGCTGTTCAGAATATCTCTCTGTATTTTTATATTCTTTTCTGATTCGGTTAAAGTTTGTGTCCGAAGATCTTACTGCTGTTCTCAGCCGAATCAATCATTCAGGTGTCAGCAATTTAAGCTCCGACAGAGGGATAGATGTATCAGTTTTAAGCAATACATTTTTTCCGTTGTAATTGCGGAGGAGATGGTTGGTACATTCAATTTTTTTAATTAGAACGCCGGGATATGGTCTGCTTTCTAGTATATTCTTATATGTGCTGGCACCACCATCAGCAATCAACGTATTATAAATTAATTTCCGAGTTTCTACGGAGGACTTGAATCCTTCTACCAGTATTGTTGGTTCCATACTAGATGATGAACGTGATTTTTAGAACATTTGTGAGGAGCAGGCTGTTGTTCCTTTTTATTTGCGCGGGCACAAATTCCACAATGCTTATTCCGTACCCCAATGTGAACTTTCCCTGTGAACTTTCCCTGTGTGATGTCCTATAATAGCTGCAACACACGGACAATGCAATATACTGGTTTTTATATTGAGCGTTTGCTCCAGCAACAGTCTACTTCCACTGGTATCATCGGAATCACGAGTGTCACCTCGTAATCGAGCAGCAGCTGTTTCCTCCTGAGCTGATGCAAACATACTTTCTTCAGCGGAATTTTTCCACATTTCAGCAATTTTATCATGACATTTACTATAAGTGAATAATGACATAACAGTAAGTCCATCGATGTGACAACTTCATTTAAATTTGTTAAGCCAATTCCTGAAATTATGGCTCCTGACTCGGCGCCTTCATTGGCATTTAGTTTATTTTTTTTGTGTTTCATCGTGACTACTCAGTTCGAATTTAGAATTGCACAAATTACATTGAAAGAATTGTATTTTTTTAAATAAATAATAATAGTGGGAAATTATACCTAAAGATAGTCTGATCGCATTCTGTTGACGCCATAAACGTCAATCTAATAATTTCCGCAAACCCGCATTTCGAAATTATAAAAAATCTCGCTAGGCTGACATTTGCCCCACCTTTTCCCCCGCACACCGCATGTCCTACCTTGTATAAAAACCACTGGCACATCCACGCCGGCCCGGCCCCCATCACCCTGACCCAAGAGAGTAGTAGGGAAACCAGCACTCTTAGGAAAAATAAACCCAGAACGCGTTCCGTATTCCGACCTCGCCGACGAGGTCCATCGCGACGCCCCCGTCAAAACCCTCCCCGACTTTTGCCTAACGAGCCAGCCCGCGCTGCTGAGCCATTAGCGTTAAATCCCCTAAATAATATCAATCAGACCCAGCCTGTCCCTTGCTGCCCCCCCTCAATGACCCCGCTAAGCCGAGGCCCGTGTCCCACAGGGGATGCCCTTAGCGAGCGGCCATTTAGTTTTTAAGTAGTTTTAAGCCCTGGCTGGGGGCCTTAGAATCTAAGGCAACCACAGGATTGCCCGGTTGAGCAGTAACCAGCCTCAATGTGCTGAACTGCGAGTAGTCCATTCAAAAAAAAAAAAAAAACACGTCGGCCCTTTTTTCCGACAAGAACCACCGCGGCGACAACTCGCCACAGCACGGGGGCCCCCCCCGGACCGTCATCCTTTTTTTTTTTTTTTTTTTACGGGGGGAAATCCTCATGGATGTCCTCCACCCTGGGGCGGGCGGAGGGGTCTGTCAGACTCTTACTGACTAAAACCACCCCGGTGTTCCATCTGTCACCTGCGCCGGGGATCGCGGGAACGTATACCACATCCGTAATCCCCGGCTGGTGCCGGCCCGCCTCTGCGGGCCACCTCGCGTCTACGGAGGGAGTGAGGTGTTAAACACCCTCCATGACTTCAGAGAGGGGCGCACGGGAACACCTCGCGCCGCCACCTTGGGTCCGGATGAATGGGGGGCGACAGACGTCCCCAAGTCCGCCGCCCCTGGACCCAGTTAGGGAGGCCGGAAGAAGGCAGCATACTCTGACGCCTGGTGCGCCTGCTGCGGGCGGGGTCAGAATCTAATAATTTCCGCATTTCGAAATTATAAAAAATCTCGCTAGGCTGACATTTGCCCCACCTTTTCCCCCGCACACCGCATGTCCTACCTTGTATAAAAACCACTGGCACATCCACGCCGGCCCCTTTTTCCGACAAGAACCACCGCGGCGACAACTCGCCACAGCACGGGGGGCCCCCCCGGACCGTCATCCTAGCAGAACCGCTGATTCCACGTGGACCATCGCCAGAGCCAGGAGCCGCTGTATTCCGAGGTCAGTCCTATTTCACTCTTTTTCCTTCCCTGGTGATCTCAGCCCGCGATACGCGTTAAACCGCAACCGCTTTCAAATCCACCCATATAATTTTTTTACACTAAATATAATTCTTCCATTGTTTGGTTCGCCTTCGGCCGGATTACTTAAACCGCATTTTACGTAGGCTAGGTTCTATACCTTAACTACAACCGCTAATTTATTTTACCGCTACCGCCTCTTCACTCCCGCTATCTATAGTTTCGTACTGCACGAAAATATAATATACCTAAATCGCTATTTAGTGTAAAAAAAAACCGCATTTTATGTAGGCTAGGTTCTATACCTTAACTACAACCGCTAATTTTATTTTACCGCTACCCGCATCTTCGCTTCCGCTACCTATCGTTTCGTACTGCACGAAAATATAATAATTAGTGAACAATAGGTGTCTCGAAGTGAATCATTTGTGTTTAATCTGGAAATTCGTAATATATTTCTTTAATTAATTACGCTTCACCGCATTTTAACGCTTTTCTGCTAGGTACCGCCATCTTTAGGTTTATAAATTGCAAAAATGGAAAATATCGAAATTAAAATTCTAGAAGCCAAAAACCAAGCAATTTATGAACGTTTAACGTCGCTTTATGACACATATAAAAATGTTCCAACGTCAGGTGGACTTCGGTCCGCGGAAGCATTCATGGCGGACACTGAAATTTTATCCACAATAAGGCAAGAATTCATGGCTAACCTTGATCAAATAAACATCCTTAACCTAAAACTAGATCCCAAATATAAAATAAATTACAATACTTTAACGGCGTTCGACGGTATCTATACTCGTTTGGAACGATCGAGGTCACTTGTCGCTACAGGTGGTCCGCGCAAACTGATAACGCCGCGTTTCAAAATAAGGTTTGTTTAAAACTACCGCCTATACAGATTCCTGCGTTTGATGGTAAAATGGAAAACTGGCCCGTATTTTACGAATCATTTAAATCAAATATTCATAACAATAGCAGCCTCACTGATTCTCATAGGGTTCAATATTTAATAGGTAAATTGTCGGGTACCGCTTTGCATTTAACCGCAGGAATTCAAGATTCAAGATTCAAAGCATTTATTTCAATTAAACCTTTTACAGGTACTTTTGAATTGTCAAGTCGAAAGAGGTGAAGCTATCTGCACGTTCCAAAGCGTAGATCTCTATGGAGAAGAACGTGCAAGAAACTCCACGGACACTCTTTTAAATCATGTTCTGTATTACATAATCTTGGTTACATCCTTGGTCGCTTCTATATGTGAGTAAAATGCGAAGAAACAAAAAGGAAACTATAAAAACGTATAAAGATTAAAACAAGTCAGTGGCAGTTAAGAGGTGACCAGTCTCAACCGACGGCGCCCGTTCACGAACATGACGCGTGTATTGGCACCATTTAGCTCAACCATTTTGAAGGGAACCGAATGATCCAACACACACGCCACCATCAGCGAAACATTTGAGCGAGCATGACATGCTCTCAACTGCCATTTTAGTTCAAGTCACAAAGTAAACTATAACTTATCACATGTACATCCATGGTACTCACATGTACAATATTTGAAAATAAAATGCTTCTACATTATATAAAACTATGGTTTACAAAAACCAAGCAACTACAAGTAAAAAAAAAAAGAGAAATTATTTATTATCAAACTAATAGGTATTATAAAAAAAAAGAATAAATAAATGAGACAGAAAAAAAAAGGGCGAGCATCTCTTCCAAATATAAAATCCTAACTTGTTTATCCAAGTGGTTGAGGCTGTGGAGCAGGACCGGCATTTAGCCAAGCATTATTATCTTCAATGTAATCCCCCAACTTATAATATGCTTGCCTGCATAATGTGCGTTTAATACAAGTTTTAAATTTCGTTTCATTCAGTTCTAATATATGGGGAGGAATTTTATTGTAACATTTTAAACAATACCCCATGAAAGATGTGGCTACTTTAGCTAGTCTGAAACCTGGTTGAACTAATTGATCCCTATTTCTAGTAGCATAATTATGTCTGACGCCTCGCTTACTAAAGAGATGTAGATTTTTTCTAACGTACATAATGTTTTCATAGATATATTGACAAGGTACCGTCATGATGTTAATTTCCTTAAACAGTTCCCTTAGAGAATCACGCCGGCGGAGATTGTAAATGGCTTTGATGGCTCTTTTCTGCAGAATAAAAATTGACTCGATGTCTGCAGCCCGGCCCCATAACAAGATACCGTAAGACATTATACTATGAAAGTAACTGAAATAGACTAGTCTCGCGGTATCAACATCAGTAAATTGGCGGATTTTCCTAACAGCATATGCTGCTGAGCTTAGTCGTCCTGCAAGAGATGCTAAATGAGGACCCCATTGTAGCCTTGAGTCAAGCGTAATCCCCAGGAAAACCGTTTTATCGACGAATTCTAGTTTTTCCCTGTTCAATACTATATCACAATCACTACTTTTGACATTTGGTAAAGCAAATCTTATGCACTTCGTTTTCTTCCCATTTAAAACCAAATTATTAGCAGTGAACCAATTTTGGACCTGCAAAAGGGCGTTATTTACGATGTCAAGATTATTACTACGTCTATTTATTTTAAAAATCAAAGAAGTGTCGTCAGCAAACAAGACCATGTTTAGCTTGTTTTGCAATAAATGGGGTAAATCATTTATATAAACTAAAAATAAAAAAGGACCCAAAATTGAGCCCTGTGGAACGCCCATTTTCACGTTTAAGCCCGATGAATTAACACCGTTAATTTGCACTACTTGCTGTCTATCATTCAAATAAGATTTAACAAGGCTTAAAGCTGTTTTGCCCAGTCCGTAGTGCCCAAGTTTCAGGAGTAATGTTTCGTGATCCACACAATCAAACGCCTTAGATAGGTCGCAGAAGATGCCTATGGCATCTTGTGCCTCTTCCCACGCATTAAATATATGCTTCAGTAAGGTGACACCAGCGTCAGTAGTACAACGTCCTCTGGTGAAACCATACTGTTTATCATGCAAGATGTTATTCGTGTTAAAATGATAAAGCATTTGATTTAGCATCACCTTTTCAAATACCTTGCTGAAGACTGGCAACACGGATACTGGTCTATAATTATTTGTGTCTTTACTGTCCCCGTTTTTAAAAAGTGGTATTACTTTACTGAATTTCATTAGGTCCGGAAAGACTCCTTGATCCACACACAAATTAAATATTAAAGCTAAGAAAGGGGCTACAGTCTCAATAATTGAGGTACAAACTTTGATAGACAATCCCCATAAATCTTCCGTCAGTTTAATTTTGATTTGTTTGAAAGCTTTCATTACTGTTAAGGGGTTTATATGCTTAAAATTAAATTCAGTCGGGCAGGCTGACACATTCGACTTTAATAAATCAAAAGCAAGCGAAGGCGAAGAATTTAAAGCTTCAGTAGTTTTAATAGGGATACTGGTAAAGAAATTTACAAATTCTTGAGCAACTTTTAGATTATCACTAATAAGACCCTGAGTAGTCTCCAATGTGAAATCCGTATTATGTCTTTTCTTCCTGTTCGTTTCATTATTTATAATTTTCCAAACCGTCTTTACTTTGTTGTCTGCTGTTTTTACCTTTTTGCTTATGTATAAAGCTTTAGCCACCTTACAAGTATTTTTATAAATTTTTGAGTAAGTAGCTACATACTTATTAAAAGCTTCAGTATTAATAAAAGGCTTAAGGCCGTATAGCTCGTAAAGTCTTTCCCTACTTTTCCTGAGTCCTTTAGTCGCCCAGTCACTAAATAAAAACTTAGGGCATATAGTTTTAGTTGTCTTTTTAAAAGTATTATTGAACTCAGTTTGGACAACAGAAAAAAATTCTTTATATAGAATATTGCCATTATTCATTGTGAAGTCCCGATCACTTAACTTGTTGCTTAATGTGCTGTTAAATTTATATAATTTACCTGATGTTATTGGTCTTGATTGTATCTGCACTTGTTGTATAGGTGAGGTGGACTCAAAAGTTACCGTTAGCCCACTGTGATCAGAAGGGAGACAATTTACAATGGCTTTTTCAAAGTAGTTGCAGCAACAAAAAACATTATCAATGCATGTAGCAGTCGTTGACGTAGTTCGGGTTGGTTCAATGAACACATTTGATAAATTGAATGACCTAAAGAGATTTAAAAAGCGATTGCTATCTGAATTATCTTCAACAATATTAATATTGAAATCTCCACAGATAATTAAAAGTTTATTACCACTTGCAAGTTTTGCCATAACATCTTCCATCACAGACTCAAAAACAGAATAGTTTTGATAATTAGGGGGTCTGTAAACGCACACTATGACATGCTTATCTAGCTCAACACAGGACAGTTCAATGTTATGTTCGACTGACAGTTCAACTATATCTTTTCTAGTTTTATATTTAATAGAGTGCTTAATTAAGATAAGTGAACCCCCGCGCAACATTGATTTACGATTAAAACAACTGCCCAAACTGTAATTATTATAATTAATTATCATTTCAGAATCCTTTAGCCAATGCTCTGTTATACAAACAATGTCATACATTGTTTTTTCTAAAAATAATTCAATTTCCAATTGCTTCGAAGAAAAGCCTTGAATGTTTTGAAGGTATAGAGTAAAGGATTTCTGATTGGCTCCCTTTTTGTTACTGCTAGAAGATACCGTGTTGTTTACAAGCTCAGCCAATTTGTCTATGGTACCCTCTGTTGTCTTATAACCTAGTTTAAATTATTAGAGCCAGCAACCAAGACATTAGTACTATTACTAATTGTGGTGCTAATACCAGAGTACTTCGACATACTAATTATGTCTGAGTTAATATTAAAAACTAATAGCCTCGCTATTTGACGTCTAAAACTAACAGGCAGATACACAGTATCCCTAGTCGATTTAAGTTTATCAACAAAATTGTTGATGTCAAAAAATAAAAGCTTGTCACTATGGTGACTTACTAAAAATTGCATATGCTTATTTAGCATGTGTATATACTTATTTTGCCTATAAGATAGCTGCTCAAAGTATGGAAAAGCACACAAAATGATCTTCTTACAATTAATCTTCAAAAGTTCAGTTATACTATCAGTGATATCATTATTTGTTACATTTAAGCTATTCCCTACAATAATAGTTATTATGGAATTAATATCATACTTATTCTCAGTTACAGATGATAGTATGCGGTGGTAGGAAGACTGAGGAGTGCAATAATTTTGAGAAGGAAAAGGAAGGCTGTTACTAACTAATTTCCCTAACCCTCTTCCTATACTGTCTGAAAACATTACCGACTGTAAACAATCCTTGCTATTAGGAGTGGAAAAACTACTAACTGCTGAATTTAGCACTTGAGAAGATTTTTGCACAATATCAGGATTGTCTTGGATGGGAGCACAATCCTGAGTACTCATAGCTTGGGATGGGTCCTCTGTTACCACAGGCCGGGGGGCATTGAGGTTGCATTTGTCCTGACAAGTGCACTTGGTGTTGCTAAGAGTCAGCAAGTCTACTCTGTCGACTAATTCATTTGTAGCTAGGATATGTTCCTTGATTTGGTTTTTTGAACTTACATATTTATTATAAAGCGACTTAAGTGAATAATCCAAATTTTGTATTTCGGATTGTAAGCGCTGAGTGTCAATTTCATAAATATTTATACTATCCTCTAATTTAATTTGGTAATTATTTAATTGATTGATAAGACTAACACGTTCCTTCCTCAATTGAATATTTTTGGAACAGTGTTGTTGTTGTTTTTTGAATTTTTTGCATCTTTTAATGATTTTATTCAGCTTTGCATATTTTTTTATTTTATTCTGACTTAATTTATAATTATTGTTATTTTTTAACAAAGAATCTTCAGTGAGATCAATTATTGTTAAGGAAGGTGGGTTACAACTAGAATGTAATACTAATTCATTATATAAATGGCTAGTTTCCTTAACCTGAGCACATTCCTTTTCCCTCTGCAATTTGAGAATATTGCTGTTAGCATGAACTAGTTCATCTTCTAGATCCCTAACTTTACATAAAGCCTCCTCATATAAGTTGCTACAGTTCTTAAAGCTGTCCGTGATCACCCGCAGTTGGTCACGTTCATCAGCAACATCTTGATATTGTTGACTGAGGTCAACCAGCTCCCGCTTGAGGCATGTGTTTTTATGGACAATGTTCTTTATTTCCCCCTCACTTTCCTCTCGCTCCTGCAACAATTGTTGACACTGGTGTTTTGAGACTTTAAGTTCTTCAAGGGCCATTTTCAATTTCAACTCCATATCCTGAGCGGTAGCTTTACGGGTCATCACAGGCATGTTTTCAAAATTGGTTACTGAAAATGTAAATAAAGAAACAGTGAAAAATAAAAAGAGACAAACTAAGAAAAGTTAGAAATGGATGGGAAAGAAAAATTTTTAAATTTAAATAAAAAATGGAATGAAAAAGTTAGTATAATTCAATGGGATAGAGATAAGAAATGTGATAAACTGTTGTACTGGCTTGAAAAGCTATTAATTATTGAATTTTATTGCTTTTCATTGCTTTATGTTTTAACTTTAACTATATGAGGGTAGGTAGGTCAACTAGAGTGAGAATGTATGATTTTGTAGTTTTTAAAATAGGTATTATTTAATACATATATTGCTATTCATAATAGTGCACACTTATGATTAACCTGCAAACTTAATTAGTATGTTTTCTGAATTTTGTACTTGGAGATTATTTTAAGGGAAACTAGTTTTCCTTTGTTTGACAATAGTCACAGTTACTGGTTTTAAACAAATCAAAAATGGATCATTATAGTAAAAAACAAATTGTAAATGTGTGTAGTAATATTGCAGTGTAAATCAGGTCTGTGGCAAGTGTTTTCGTCGTCGATTTTGCTTCCACAATTTGTCAAGCAAAGGGAGACATAAACGGTGCCGATGTGTACTGGACGTAGCTCAGAACTCTGAGCAGTGTTCAGAGGTGTTGAACAGTCTGTTAAAATTATGTTAACATAAGCAATATTATAAAATAAAATACTCCCCGGGTTTGATGAATTCAAATCCGCAATCCAAACTTTGACAGCCGGTAGAAGATTTATCGAATTATCGATTTGTTGAAATTATTATACCAAAAAACACGGCACAAACACTGATTGTCACATTAATACGTAGATTCTTAGGTAAACAATAGATTTAACACAGTATTATACACAATTAATTAATATTTTTAATTTAATTCATTGACGAGATCGTTTTTTCACGACCTGTCACCAGTGTTGCTACATCAAAAAAAAAAAAAAAAAAACAAAAAAAAAATAATAATACCGTCTACCGGAATAATACCGTCAGGCGAT